>JARQZJ010000011.1:0-2400000 GCA_030704895.1 Henosepilachna vigintioctopunctata | reverse complement strand
GCAAGCGATAATATGTTTCGGAAATATGAATGGGTGACACAATAAAATATCAAAACTACAAATACCAAAGCACCATACAAATGACAATTTTCAAGCATAGCTTACACCAAGAAAACAACAATGAAAAATCATATATATTTCATCTGCAGTTACTGTATTTTTATAGTTATCTTATTTACACAATTTGGTCATCAGACAGAAAAATTTGAATGTACAATTCATATTAGACAACTACGTTTATCGCATAGCTCACAAAAATAAATCATTATAAAAATACCATGAAAATTACAGCTACATTTACTATATATTTATAGTAAAGTCACAAACGCTTTTTGACATCTGACAGAAAAACAATTTAAATATATAACTTATATACTTTCACAAATACGTTACCACTCAAAGTTTTGACATGTAATTTTTGAATATATCGCGTAATTTTTTTCTGAGAATTTTTCCACTTTGATTCTTAGCTATGGCTTCGACGAAAACTACACCGCCTCTCAGCCATTTTTGTGGTGAAAGCTGACCTGAAAAGATAAACAGCATTGAGAAATTGAAAATAAAATCTAGTGAAGACTATCTTTGAAAATTTGGTAAAGACCAAGGCGTATACAAAAATTAGAGAATGTCCCCGTTATGAACTAATCGAGCAAAGTCATTTTCTGAACTTTTGCTAGTAGGCTCATATGTTTATAATAAAAACAATAATTGCTATAATATTTACGTGACATGAGTATTCACGTAAGTGTGAGTACAATGAGTATTCATGAGTACAATAATGAAGAAGTACTAGATAACTGATTTCACAATGTATTAAACAATTGACGAATATATATAAATATTTTCATGGTAACAGTTTTGAATTCACGTTCATCTGCAGACGATGGACTCAGATAAACCCCAGTAAACGTTTGAAATATTTCCTTAACATTATAAATAATTGATCACCTTTGACAAAATCTTGAACGTCCTTGGCAGATATTTGTGATGTTTTCGATTTAACTACAAATGCCAAAGGCAATTCACCAGCTAGTTCATTAGGTATTCCAATCACGGCTGCGTCTATAATATCTGGATGTGTCAGTAAGACAGCTTCTACTTCAACAGGAGCAACCTGAAACAAGATCGATAGAAACACTGAATTATTCAACCCAAAATGCTGTTTTTCAGTTTTTTGACACATCAATAATTCCACTATATTACTGACCACTATGCCATTAAGTGTGTTATACAAAATTACTCAAAATATTTCTCGTATGTTTCGGGTTATCAACCCATTGTCAAGAGTTCGATTCAAGAATATATTTCATCAACTGTTGCACTATCACAGATAGAATAACTTTATATCGACATAATGTTTTGCACAGAATTAGTTGGAAACATTCACATTTCATACTTGCATAATATTTCCACGTATTTCAACCATTCTTCAGATATTTTCGGGGTTGTTATGGTCTAGCCGAAATAAATGAGTATTTTATAACATGTTCCCCTACGAAATGTTGTAATAACACTGGCTTCCTCTGAAATTTGGGAGACGTATATAAATTCATCTTATTCATGTACAATATAGACTGAAACAAGGTAATTCTATTTAAAATTTCTATAGAAAATCTTTTCTATTCGAGATTACAAACAAATTAAGATGGAAGATCTCTGTCAGCCTAGTTCGATTGTTCTCTGCTTGGAATCCAATTCTTAGAGAGCCACTTGAAATTAGGTGAAACCTCAACTTTTAACTCCAGGATATTTTTGGACTCATGGGGATTGAGGGGATATGCTAAAGCTCTAATTTGAAACTCCAGGCGAAAAAGCGCTTACAAGCGCCTTCAAAATTTATAAAGATAAAAGATATTGCATTTAAGAACCAGAAAAAATCATTCGCAATATTCGATACGAAAATACAATATCAGAATGAACGAATTTATAACCGCAAAATATGCGTTCTTACATCGGTGCATTTCCATCTACTAAAAACAATTATCTCTTCAACCGATCTCTTGAACCGCTTCAAGTCTCTTGAAGCGTTGCGACTATAATTTCAATATCTATTCCAGCTAATTGCTTCTCAATGTCATCTTGTTTGAACTGCTAATAATTTTAAAATCACAATACTGAAATTATTTGAGAGAAATGCCCTTCTTCCGGATATTAAATAAAATAAAGTACTTTTCATGAACTTGCAAAAAAATGTTGACGAACTGAATGTTACTCAATAATTATTTTCATATCATATAAAAAATAACTGAGAAATGAATGAAAAATAAACTTTCATTCATTGCCGTTGTTGAAAATATAAAAGAAACCTGTTCTATTCACAAAAATCACAGTTTTTCATCACCTGAAATCCCTTGTATTTGATAAGGTCCTTCATTCTATCTGTTATGAAAAAGTAACCATCATCATCGTAATAACCAACATCTCCAGTCCTGTACCATCCATCTTCTGTGAACGACGCTCTGTTAGCTTCAGGATTATTAAGATAACCCTTCATCACTGTATCGCCCTTAATGCAAATTTCACCCCTGCCGTATGGACCGACAAACTTTCCAGTCTCTATATCTTTTACGACAACTTTCAAGAATGGCAAAACTCTTCCGGCCGATCCATATTTTGGCGGAGAATTTTCAATACCATTAAACATTAAACAATGTGTAACTTCAGTTAGTCCATAACCCTGGCGGATAACTGCTGATCTGAGCCTAGAAAAATAATGATTCACTCTTTAATATCACATATTGTTTCATTATATCTGATCGCATTATGAAATAACAGTGTAATATTGTGTCAAAATGCGGTATGCACCCATATAAACTGCTTGTTACTAAACTGAGTTATATATCCAATGAACAAAGATCATTACAATATAAGTTACTCGACAGTCCAACTCAACTGTTTTTTGAGATTTGGGAGTTTCGATCTTCGTTCCGCTAGAGGATCATATTCATCACCTTCAAGATCTCGAGCAGACAATTGGAATAAATTGATAGGTTTACCTAAGTATAACCCATTCTCATTTTTAATTTATAATTATTTTCTTAAGTAAAACATGTCACCGTCAGTAGCTATATAATTTATTTGTATTGACTGTATGAAAGACTTTCTATGGAACGGCTTAGACAAGGTCCAATTCTGGAAACCTGAAGTTGAACCAATGAAGGTCATATGAATAAAATTTCATACCAGTAAAGTCACACAACATGCAGAAACGTCTCTACCCAGGATTTCAACCCTGCTCTTTTGTTTCACAAACCATTGAGCCGTCTTTCAACAATCTGCTATATTATTTAAATCTCAAATTGCAGAGAATTATAGTAATACTAAAACCTATATATTTTGTTTTGATAAGTTATCACATTGCGATGACAGCGTCTTCCAATGAATATAGAGTTCTTGAATGTAAAACACATGTGATTTGTAGAAATGCACTGATACCTGTCCATCAGGAAATACCGTTGTAGTGGTAAAATAAAAGCAGATTACAGTTGTTCAAATGAAAGTATGTGAGTGTAGAAAATTGTATCTTATTCGTTTTCTATTAACTTGAATTAATTTCTTCTTATATGACCAAGTTTAAAACCACCCTTCGGAGTCTTTACAGAACACTCTCTGAATCACTATGATAGACTGATAAACACGTCTATATCGGACTTTGTTGTTGTATGGTAATTGCTCATGTCTATAGTGAAAATGGGAAAAATAATTGTATATTTAAAACTCATTCGCTAATGATGAAAAACAAGTGAAACCCAATATTGTTTCATATTTATAATTTCTTATCTATTTTTTTTCACTTATTATGTATTCAATAAAAACACTTGGTTTGGTTTCACAAAATTTATAATAAATATTTGAAAATTGTTTCGGGGTGTTACCTCATTTTCAAAAGTTAAACTGCATAAAAAAATGGGTTCCTGACTCAATTTTCTTATTCGTTTGGCCATTAAGTTTCTTAAGTTGTCTCTGTTATTGTGTGTGACAATTAGTTTGAATTTATTCTCTGTACAGGCCGTCTATATAATCGAATTCGATACTATTTAGGCGAATGTTAGTTTACTATATATGATTTTCAAATGGACACGTAAATTATCTCTTGTTCGATACCATTTTTCAATTTCGAATTTCTACCAAAAAGTTGTGTTTACGGCTGTTTTTATTCTTGCAAGTAATATCTACAGCAGACCTTCATATATCTGGAAGTTACATTTTTTTTAGGCATCATTTGTTAGTCCAAATGTGATTGTTGGGTTTGAACTTAAGGAGTGTTTGACCACAAAACATAGTTCAACTTTTAAAGATAGGGTACCACACCAAAACAATTGTCAAGTATTTATTATAAATTTTGTGAAACCAAGCAGAGTGTATTTAATCAATATATTGAACAATGTTTCACCAAGAGATCAGCTACCATTCAATCAACTTTATTATGTATTATCTATTTCCATTCATTAATTGTTTTGGGAATTGCGTTACTATATAAAGTTTGACTCACTTGTTCTTAAATGCCTCCTCTGTACGTTTATTCAAAGGTGCTGCACTACTGAATACTTCTTTCAACGAAGATAAATCATATCGAAAATTATCCAGACATTTGGTCAGGATAACAATTATAGGTGGCACTAACATTAACCTCGTTACTTTGTAATTCTGGGTGGACTTCAGCAGTAACTCGGCATCGAATAATGGTGAAAAAATTGTTGAAGAATGCTGTACCAAATCTGCCAGAACAAGAAACAGACCATAAGCATGAAAAAATGGTACTGCACAGTAGGTTATTGGATTTTGGTCGTGAATCCTAGGATCTCTGGAAAAGAAAAAAAGTGATCTTCGAGGAGTGAGAAAAAAAAATACATTAATGTAAATATTACTACATTCAAATGCCGAAACCAAACGTTGGTTAGGTTTTGTAATATGAGTGCATTACCAATTCATGAAATAAATAACATTTTTGAATAACGAAATTTGTAGACATGCACAATCTCCATATTGCACCTGGGATTTGAACCCAGCATTTCTGTCTCAAAGACCGTTGAAACTTAATTTTCAGCTATTCAGTCAAAAGTATCTCCATGTATTCCATCAGTGAAATACAATGACTAAAAGTTATATAGGTAATTTAGGTTTCATTCCATTTTTTGGATATGTTGAGGAGATATTGGCCCTGTCAATAGGAGCTAGGAACAAAAGAGGGAGGTAATTATTAATGGAGGTGGTCTAGAAGCAATTCAAGGCCCCACAGAGCTACTACTACTACTAATTATAAACACTCAGCTGAAAGACTCAACTAAATTCGACACTAACAAAAATTAATACCTGTATGAAAATAGCAGAGAATTGTTTCGACCTCAGTAGATTTCATCCCTCTCACTCACGCAATTTGATTCGTTTCATTATGCTCCACTTCATTTTCCACAAACTTGAAATTACACTTTTATTCAAACGGCTATTCAGATAATAGGTAATTGCACATTAAACATTGAACAAATAAAATTTATCCAAAAAAGTTTCTGTTCTCTCTTTCTCAGAAAACTTCACCGTATTTTCAATTTTTTATTTTCATGATATTTTTCCAAATATTAATGTGAATGCAGAGCCATTCTTTTCATAGAACATTTGATATTTGGGATGAAATTATTCTGTTTCGTCACGAGTCACGAAAATATGAAAAATGGTTCAATTCTTATCATAATATACCTAGTAGAACTATATTAAATATGGCTTGGTTTCACAAATACCACTTGGCTTGGTTTCACAACATTTATAATAAATACTTCGGGGTACTACCCCAAAGAATCTCGAAGATTTTGAACAGATATACATAGTTTATATAGAATAGGGAAATATTATTTAATTTTGTATTAGGCAATAAGTATCTAGGTTAACGCAACTGTTGCGAATATCATGGGTTCACCATATTCGCATGAGTTTAATGAACTTCATTTCAGCGAGTAAGCAGTTTTTATTTCATGTATACCTAAAAACTTTAACCTTTTCTCAATGAAATCAGTTCTACATCAGTAGTCAACTCATTCACCTGACAAGGAGCAGGCAGATTGAGGCCTTGCCAGCATCGAAACCCATTTATACCGATTTCCAGGAATCGGGAGAATGGAGCCTTAAATTGGTTGCCCATCAGTCGGCAACTAATTACCCCCTGACAAGGAGTAGGCAAATTGAAGACTTGTCAGCAACAAACCCTTTCATATCGATTTCCTCTCTCATTCTTCTAAGTATTTCAAGGTTTCTGCTCCAGCCACACGAATTTATTCTATGAACTTACTTCTGAAGTATCTGTGATCTTCGTCTCTTATAGACTCTGCCACTATGTGGTTTCGATCTGTATCTTCTATCAATTTTTCTGTTACTTTGCCAGTTTTTTCGAAGTATTCTGGTGTTTTCTTGCTGACAGCATCTTCTTTCCAGTTTGCGAGAGAAAAACCAGAAAAGAGAGAAAAAGAGAGTTTTTTTGCTATATCGTCTAGTTCCATCGTCAGAAATGCAAGAATACCTTGACACCATGCTAGCAAATTTTGATTTTCGTTTCTGTTTGAGGAACTTGACTGTGAATCGCTCGTTGTATTTCAGCACCTTGATAGACGCTGATGGCCCTCTTGGTTTCTGGTCTTGTATTGTCAATGTTGTAGGACCTGGAATGTAGATCCTTTCGTGTGTGACCGCCCCTCGATAGACGCTGATAGTCCTCTCGGTTGCTAGCCTTGTAGTGGTTCAACTGCAGCTCGAAGGGCCATTTTTAGAAATGTGGAGTGCTATTTCCTAACGAGGAAATGTCCCCCTCGCAAGGTCTCAATCTGCCTTCTTCTTGTCAGATGTTGATTAATGTTGTTTAACAATATATAGAAATATGGAGTCTCATTTCTCTCAAGGAAATGTCCCCCTGACAAGGCCTCAATTTGCTTACTCGTTGTCAGGGGTGTGATTAGTTGCCGACTGATGGACAACCAATTCAAGACCAAATCAGTATGAAAGGATTTCGGTGCTGATAGGGCCTCAATCTGCATACTCCTTGGCAGGTGAATGAATTGACTACTAAACAGTTTTCAATTATTTATTAGAAATCTGGTGAAACCCAGCTAAGTGTTTTCATTCAATATATTAAACAATGTTTCACCAAGTGATCAGCGAACATTTAATCAACTTTACCTAGTTGAAGTTTCGAAAACCTCAAAACTATTGTTTCAAGAAATACAATGAATAGAATACATAACTTGACTCAATTTGAATGGAGACTCATGATTTCTTTCCGAAAAATCAATTCAATCTTTAGTAGAAACTTTATTTTTTTCGAGAAAAATTTGGAAACAAATTTGTCCGCAATAGAATGAGTGTATTTAACTGAGTTAAGTCAAACATATTTTCCAAATACAAAAGTCATACGCAAAAAATAATAATTTCAATCTTTGATAAGTTATATTTCTCACCTGAAGTGTGTTATAACTCCATTAACATTTTTATGACTGAGCATAACTCCTTTTGGCAATCCGGTCGTGCCAGAGGAACATAAAATGAAAGCAGTTTCGTTCTCATTTACAGAAGTTGGGGTATATCTTTCGACTGGAGATTCATTATTTTTTCCAATTAACTCCTTTGTATAATCTCCATCTAGGACTATCAATTTCTGAATACAACGAACTTTCTCTTTGATTTTTAAAAAGTTATTCAGTAGATCTTTCTGGCAAAATATAATTTCGGGTTTGGTGAGACTTGTTATGTGTAATAATTCCTTGCATGTAGAGGATGAGTTTATTGTAGCTACAGTAGCTCCAATGTATAGGGAAGCAATCACTGGAACGAAATATTCTAGACTATTTTTGCTGCATATAGCTATTGTTGAATTGGATCCATATCCTGATCGACTAAGTGCCTGGGCGAGCGAACAAGATTTGGTTAATAGTTGGGAATATGTTATAGAGTTATCAGTTGAACTGTCGATCTGAAAAAAAATTAGGAAAAATTGAGTGATATTAGAAAAATTTTAAATTCACTTGAATATGATCCGAATTTACGATCCAATAGGGGCCTAAGCGAATGAAATGATTATAATGAAATGTTGGATGAAATTTTGCATGTGTGCAGTTTCATTCAATATGACATATAAGATGGTATGCCAATTTATATTCGGAGTATTGTTTCATTACGACTTATTATATTTTATATTATATTATTATATAATCGAAGGGTCATGAATATCTCTATTAGTTCGATGAGATCCTAACAGATGGCAGTAAAACGTACTTCGCTTATTGGATTGGTGTGACTATCTACTAGATGGCATCATGTTAAAATTACAAACCTTTTTTGTGAACCCGTAGGTATAGAAGAAATGTATTTCAGTGCCATAATCACAAAAACTTCATTTCATTATATATATATATATATATATATATATATATATATATATATATATATATATATATATATATATATATATATATATATATATATATATATATATATATATATATACCCTCAAGGAGCTGTATAATCAATTGTAGTAAACGAAAACAAACTTGTTGAATGGAAATACCATATTATTGCTTCATTCTATGATTGGAATCTTCAGTAGCATGCAATCACACAATCCAGTTGCGATGATTTTCGAAAAGCACCTAGTTCATTATTTCGTGAACTTATAACGTGAGCTCCCTCTATCGAAGAAAGGAGATAAACTCTCCCGAGCATGGCGGAGTGCACTCAGATGAAACATCAGAACAAATTTCATTGAACGACAAATGATGAAACATTCGAGAAAAGCGGAGAAACTGCTTAATATAACAGATGAGAGTAAATGCATATAATGACTGGAACAGAGCTATATATATACCAAGTCTCGAGAACATAAAATGGAAAAGACAGATGAACGAAAGAAGGAGTATTCTGAGAGGATGAAGGGTTTTTGAACATTGAAGACAAGTACGTTTAATAATATTTTTATAAGAATAAGAATACAATAAGGATATCGTTTCGATTTCGATGCCGTGAGATATTTGATAGACTCTCATTCCATTATTCATTAGTGGTGACTCATTTTTGGTAATATTCAATAACCATAACGAAGGGGATTTAGTTTGTGTTCATTTCAAATGGATTTCAATTCCATTTATGGGTTCATTGGCAAAGATTATAGAAATTAGTATATCTACTTCTGCAAAATGGATTATAAAGGCCTCATTTACTTTCAGGATTGAATATTTTAATTTCAACTAATATCGAAATTAATTTCAAATACATTTGTGTTCAGCACTCTCATTGCATCGTTTACCAATAACTGCCATTAAACTAATTTGAAAATAAATAATTAATGGAAAGAGAATTGGTGAAATTGAATTTTTTCAATACCGTGCAAAAAGTGTGTTGTACGAGATTTTGACGAAACTGCTTCTGCATTTTCACAAGCACATTTCAAACAATGATAGAAGGTTTTGACTAAAGTTATTGTTTGTGAAAGATTTATTTTTACTGTTTATAAAATTAAAACTAGTCTTTTCCTCAAGTATTTTTGTGGAACAGAAGTTAGGTATCGGGCCTCAAATTGTGGAAAAAAAGAGCTCGCTAGATTCTTATCAGTTATCATACGAGTACATTCTCATTGAGTCATTATTTGATCCAATTCTGAATTTTCGCTAATCATTCTTCATAAATAACCCATTCAGAAGATAAATGAATACAGGAGGAAATGTTTTTCTTCTTAGATACAGGTTTCATTCTACTTAATAATATTTCAATTTTCCTTCTGTTCAAGTATGATTAACATGTTTGTTCAATGATCTGTTTTACCCAAATAAATGAGAGTATAATTAGGAACATTATTGATAACATAATAGAAATCAAATTAAAAATCCTTCTAGAAGTGATCAATCATTTATATATTAGTTTTTTCGAAATCAATTTGAAATTTTCCATACAACTCTACAATAATGATGTAATGACTGTTTGTTATTGAATTGCCAAGGTTGCGTATGAAACAAAAACAGAATATTACATGAAATCAAAAGTCTCATATTGAATGCAATTTTTTAAAACACTGATGTATCTAAAAGTAGGTCACTGTGTCATTTGTTATGCGGAGACATATTCAAGTTTTATTCAATTATATCAATTTCAAATTACATTATTTCATTCATTTCCAATTTTTACTGTGATATTGAATATCAGTTTAATCAGTACTATTACTGGAAGATGTTTACGAAGTAAACAGTACTACGAAGTAAGTAGTGAATGACAAACTTTCCAGTATTTAGTCGAAAAAATTGTAGTGATTATCAATTCAGCTGTAGGTTTGTAGACGAAAAATTAACTTTGTATCTCCATCGATATTTATCTTGTATCTTGAATCTATATCGATAAAATCAAGACACCCATTGCTTGAATAAATCGAAGGTGGTTTTTTGTTCGAAAAATGAAGCAATAAATTGTTTTTTTAATTCAGGGGACCTCCAGTTTAACGCCTGTTCCAAACGGCCAGTGGGTTTGTAATCCATCTACATCACCAAGCATAATAATCTTCATTAAACTATTTAAATCATAGACAAACACAAACAGTCATGCCCTCAGCGGGACTCGAACACGAGTTCTACTGCACCATAGTCGGATATTCTTCCGACAAAGCTACGGAGACCGGCAAGGAATGAGATTTTTTCGGTACAAAAATACAAACTAATTCAGAGCCTATCTCTCCAAGTTTACATGCAAATTAATTTAAATCATTCTGTTAGCCAAACGCTGAGTGGGCAATTTTTTTTGAAGATTAAACATTGTTTAATATATCAAATAATAAACACTTGGCTTGGAATCACAAAATTTATAATGAATACATGATATATGTATAGGTATATAAGATTGTTGTTCGGAAAATGTTGTTCATTTTAATTTTTGAAATGGGATAACACCCCGAAACAATTGTCAAGTATTCATTATGAATTTTGTGAAACCAAGCCAAGTGTTTTTTATTTAATATACACGTTTTTTTTTGGAAAAATTTGAGACGAAACAATTTTTTTCATTATCAAATTACCAACGAATCAAGAACCGTCAATTTTGAATTTACCTGATGTCAGTGATGTGTTACTTGCGAGCTTGACGTCAAGTTGTCGGTGTAGTTATTTTTTCGAAAGAGTAAGGAGCAAAAAATCAATATTGCCTGAATACACAACCTATTATCTCACTAGCACATGTTCACAATTTATGAGAAACCGTTAGATCTTACGTTGAATTAATTCAGTACTATTTCATGATTGAATATTTAGAGCAACAGAAATAATTTTACGATAAGAAATTGACAACAAATTCCAGACCAATTATTCCATACCATTTCTTCAAAAATGTTCAAAATAACATTATAAAGTAACATAAAGCAACAAATTTTCATTCAAATCATATTTCTATTATTCTATGTATTTTTATTCGTTTGTGATTCATCATTATTATTACCTATCTGCTGTCTAAACAAAGTCAACAAACTCTTCTGAATGTTCAGGACCGTTATTCGATATAAATCCATTCGGAAAAATGTTTTTGAGAAAACACAGTTTTTTAGAATATTTTCATTTAATTAAATAACTTGTTTTCAGTTTTACTTTATTTTCAAAGTGACAAAATATTTGAACGAAAACATAACTCGAATAAAGGCAATAGACATAACCTCCAATTTCATTCAAACAACATTCATTGTCAAACTTTCCAGTACTTTTTTCTTCATGAAAGTGATTGTATCCAAATATTCCGTTAATGTGAAAAAGCCAACAGAATGTTGAAACCTAATCCAGCATTGCCAAATGAAAGTATGTTCCTTTAGAAAACAGAGTTTTCGTTATTTTATTTTCGAAACTTTTTCTTTTATATCAAGTTATTGATCCACCAAATCTCAACAAATTGTTGATGTTTCCAATGCTCAGTAATAAATCATTCAAAACTGAATGTTGTCAATGATATCGTAATATTAATTCAGTTTGAATATTTACATTTACTATTCGCTACTTACTAAAGCTGCCTCTTCTTTTTTACTCGAGATAAGACTGCGATAAATTATTTCTCCAACAGACTGATCAGGTATTGGCACAAGAGGTGGTAGACCTTCAACAACAAACTTATCTGAAATCATGTCTGTAAAAACCGCTCGTTCTTGTATTCATAAACCACTGATGAGGTCACAAACACACGTGTTATTGTTTATTGAAGGAATATCAGAGCAAATCTTGAGAGAATTCTCTCGCGAAAGCAAGACCAATACTGAATAAGGTAACGAAAGATTTGTACGTGTTTCGACAATGTTGACTGCTCAACCAAAATGTTGGAATATCATAGAGATAATTGTCCATACTTGTTTTTTTTTATTCTGAGAAAAGTGGTATAACCATTCTTGAAGATACTTTGAATCTTATCACACCACAGTTTTGATAAGGTCTTAGTACGAATTTGATTGAAAATTTATCAAGAATTTAATTCCGTTAAGTCGAATCCCTGAAATTTGACCTTTAGATTACGAGGTGTCTATCGAGAATTATTGGAAAGTGAGGATGAATACTGAATTAAATGAAAACATTATTATTTGTTATTTATTTCGTTTTGGATCTCTTTAAAAACCAATAACTTATTGTGTTGAATGATTGTTGAAGGTTTACGGAATTAAATTTGTACGTGTAAACATGTACGTTGTTTTTAGGAAATTAACCGTTAAATTGACAACCTAGAAATCAACTAAACTCTCTCGGGGTTAAGCCAACACAATGTCAATATCTTCTTTACTTTGCTGATTTCATCACGTTTTCAGATTTATCACAATGTCATAAAAATTATGATACAATGGAAAATACGACTACTTTAATGGTACATATTGAGAAGTTCTTGGCACTGAGTATAACTCAACTGCTAAAAAAAATGAATAACAATGAACTCCCCCTATTAAGAAGGCTATTAAATGATTTAAGGAACTTCAATTTCTAAGGCCTTCGGCAAACTAAGTTGGTATTTTTTCTGCATATTATATATTCCATCTAGAAAATGAAGCACAACTCATTTGATATAAAATATATTTTTTTCATTTCATTTCAACTCATTCTGATAACAGCTAGTTTACTTTCTTAAGAACTATGAGCTCGTGCAAAAGTTGGAGCTACAGTTTACCAACGATTTCGTACGGCCCAAGAACACGAAATCGAACCCATCATCAGTGGGCCGGGAGCGTTAATTTGGGGCACTATTCGTTCCGGCTACTAGGGCTGTACTTTTACTTCTATATATCTCAAAACTATCTGTTACAAATAACATACTTAAAAACCTACTTGATATTCAAACCATAATTAAATGACTTCATACAAAATATTCAATAAAAGAAAGAGAATATGTTTTGAATGAGTAAATGAAATTGCAGAAATTTGGCGAAATTTCGAAGAAATATCAGAACTACCCACAATTTAATTGTGAATAATTACTTTGCATAATTAATGGAAGTGATAATAATAAGTTCTTTATTCTCAACAGGTATAACACTCAATTACAGAAAATGATAACAATGATGAATACATACCTAAATAATTAAATTGAAAAAGATATAGAAAAATCTCAATGTAATCTAAAAAACTAGTAACTTATAACTACATTATAGCATTAAATGAAATATTACAAAGAACTCAATCTGAATCAATTCATTTTAGTCAATTTTCTCTGTTCACATAACTCCTGATAATAAATTTTATGTCACAATTATTGGCAACTCTATTGAATGTAGACTCCATAAACGAAATGGGGGATTGTATTAGGGAGTTGGTCCTCGGAGTCTCTACGTGGAATAATTCTGTATTATGAGAATTTTGCCTAGGATCACGAAATTTCAAAGCGGACAAGAGAGGAGGACAATCAATACCATTGTGTAGTAATTTGTACGAAAATTTGAGTGATAAAGTTTCTCTCCTGCTCTGCAATGAGGTTCAACTAAATCGACTGAATAATTCGTAATGATTGACTCCTCTCTGTGGATAAACTTTAACCTCCCTCCAAAGTAATACTTTTAATGTAAATAAGGAAACGTCCCAAATCGACGTAGATAAAAATTATTGCTTTCAAAAGCTAATTCTCTATGCAGGAAAATATATGAAATGATTGAATAAATCATATGTAACAGTTTGGCATTATGAAGTTTAGAACATTGCAAATGGAGTTAGATTGAAAAACTTGCAGATTAAACTGCGGCAAATATGTTTCAAAGTTCATTCTTTCTGAACAACATTAAGTCATTATAGAAGAATGATTGAACATGGCTATTAAGTATCCGAATTCTATACCTTATCGGTATTGAGTTTCACACTCTTTTCATTCCCCGAAATGAAATTTTACCAAATAATCGATCAATGTCATGATATAAAGATTCAAAAAATAACCACAGTGAAAGAAGCCCTATTATGTAATCTGACTATTTGATTAAAATATCCTCAGAGTAATATACTGCGGAGAATTTTTCTATTCTCTCCTGAATTTTACGTTCGTTCTTGATGGAAATTTTCAGAATATGTATGAATAGATTAAAATAACTACTCATTTCAGTATAATGCTTCAGTAAACTGTGTCTGCTACGCTGAGGTTTCATTTACATAGACAGCTGATAAATTGGTTTGAATTTGTCTATATCACAACCCAACCAAGCTGAAAATCACCTTTCAGATCTCATGATATGTGATATATCAGCTGAAGGTACAGGGACACTATGAAAAAGCAATATTTCAATTTTTAAATTCAGTTTGTCAATCTCAATGAATGTATATACAGTTTCAAGATTCACAAATCGTTCATACTAGTAAATACTGAGAATCTCAATCGAAATATCGAAATATTTCAAATAAAACTCTCACGGATCTGATTATTCGATCGATTGAGTCTCAGTATTTACTAGAATGAATGTTTTGTGAATCTTGAAACTAGCTATCTTTTTGTCCGACTAGGCGTGATCTGGGCATGGGACTATCTTACACATTGCAGACAATTTTCGGTTGTGTTCGAATGAAATGTCTACCAAGTGTCTACGTACTCTTACTAATGTTGTCATGCGTAGAAATGTAGAAATCCAGGGAAAATTTATACGTCTCTTCTTCGATAGAGGAGCTCACATGAATGTTCACGAAGTGATGTTCTTCTCATTCTGACCTTTGTTCAGAATGAAAAGAACATAACCCTAGGACCTTGGGTGTTTTGAAAAACCATTAATTCTTGATTGATTGATTGTATAAGGACTGATGATTCATAATATTAATGAAACAATTGTATCCTATCATCACTCGAGAAGTTCGATGATTTTTCGAAGCGTACTTGATATTCACTGTCGAAAGTTCGTTCTCGTTGACAACATTTGTGTAAACAACCCTGAGAGTTTTATTTGAAATATTTTATAGTATTTAATATATACATATATATATATATATATATATATATATATATATATATATATATATATATATATATATATATATATATATTGCAGAACTTTTTTGAGCTTACTATAGACTATTATCAATAAAGTGCATATATGTATTAAATAAAAATCACTTGGCTAGGTTTCACAAAATATATAATGAAGACTTGACATTTGTTTCGGGGTGTTGCCCCATTTTCAAAAGTTAGACAGTGTTTTTCATTTAATATGTTGAACCATATTTCACTAAGAGATCAGCAAACACTCAGTCAACTTTATATCTTGATGATATAAATGATATCTTGGTTTCTGAGTAACTCTGTAACTCTCTTCGTAATCGAAGAGAGTTACAGGGTTACCTACCTATTAAAAATTGGGTCTTGGGTCCCACTACTTTCTATCGAATTTTTCTTCACTACGTGCTGCTTGGATTCACTCTACCGTATTTCAGCTATTCACTACGTACTACTGTGTTCCCCTATAAATCTAATAATTACAGTTCGAAATACTTCACTCGAAATATTTTCAATTTCTAATGAAACCTTTCTGATTTCCTTCACTTATGAAAATATTTTACAGATATATATATATATATATATATATATATATATATATATATATATATATATATATATATATATGGTGGGGCTCGTGTGGGGTTGTTAGTACCCCCATCGGGCGCCTCCCCAGGTGGCGGATAGGGAAAGTCTCCTAGATATAGGAGACACTGATACACAGGGTGGACCAAAAACTAACTAAACAAATCCATTGGCGTCTGTTCAGTATCTGACGGCCAGTGGTCAGCGTCTGTTTCTCTAGTTGAGGCGGCTGTATTTCAATCTTCTCGAACTCAAAAATCGAGTCGTACACCCTGTGGTCTCAATTGAGACCACCCCTAAGCTCTATTCAGTTTGAAAGCATGATGGAAAACAAGATCAAAGTATCACTACCCCAGGCACCAGTCGAAAGACTGGCTTCACCTGATCATCGGATTCTGGGGGATCAGGGACACCATGCGGAGAAGAATCGGAGCTTCTCAAAAACCTTCCATTATCTCAAGATCAAACAAAAACATCACATCGGTACAATTAACGTTAATACACTCGCTAAAACAGGTAAACTGAAGCAGCTCACCAACACCATGAGAAAGTTCAATCTCAAAATCACCGCTCTCCAAGAAACACGATTCATGGACGAGAATCATTTCGACACCGACAGTTTCAGAATCTACAAAGGGAAACCTGCCGTGAAAGTAATGGGTAAATTACCGCTTTTAGGTACCGGATTCGCGATACACAATTCCATACTAGACTCGGTTATTAATTTCACATCGCCCAACGAGAGAGTCTCGTTGCTTTCTATCAAATCAGCGAATAAAGCTTACACTTTAATCAACGTGCACGCTCCCATTAATCACCACAACAAAACCGTTCCAGAAAGCGTACAAGATTTTTGGGAAACATTGGAAGAAACAACCAATAAAATACCAAAACACCACGTGAAAATCTTGCTAGGAGATTTTAACGCACAGCTAGGTAAGGAAAGGAAATTCAGAGACACTACGGGTCCCCATACTAAACACAAACGTACCAACAAGAACGGTGAAAGGTTAATCGCGTTCTGTAGGAACTTCGAACTCAAAATCATGAGTACTCAATTTCAAAAACCTGCACACAAGCTAACTACTTGGAGATCGCCCAGTCTCAAGCAGGGTGAATATCAAATTGATCATGTCGCAATTTCCAAGAACAACGTAAAGGAAATTTTAAATGTTAGAACTCGTAAAGGCGTCTTTGAGTCGGATCACTATCTCCTCCAAATAAAAACAAAATTTCAACCCAACAGAAATAAAAAATTTACACCCAGAAAAGTTAGGTCCGATCCAGAATATCTGAAACTTCACAAGGATACAATCATTGCACAAATCAATCAGGAAGAATCGACGAATTGGGAAATCCTTACAAAGAATATTCAGAAAGCCATCACACTAGGACAACCTCCTCGCACCAGGAAACACCGCTGGTGGAACTTAATCTGCGACCAAGCAGTCGACAAGAGAATAACTGCATGGAAAAAATTTAACGGCCATAAAAATGAGGAAAACTGGCAGAATTTCCTTACAACTCAAAAACAGGCCTCCAAAGTAATTAGAAGAGAAAAACGGAGATACGATAATAATAGGTGTCACGAAATACAGAAGGATTTCACCAATAATAATACTAGAGATTTTTACAAAACTTTCAGAGAAAACTTGCGAGGATACCAAGCGCCCACTCTTTGCTTCAGAAAATCCGATGGCGCGTTGGAAACTAACACAAAAAATAACTGCAAAATGTTAGCCGAATATTTCAGCACCCTTCTCAACTGCAGTCCACCCCAAGAAAAATTTATGTTCGACTTTTCAGGGTTTACGCATCCAGACTCGCAATCCCCTGATATGGAAGAGATTACGGCAATTATCAAACAACTCAAAAACAACAAAGCAGCAGGAGAAGATGGGATTAGTGCGGAACTCTGGAAACTGAACGATACTACTTTGACCCAAAAACTTCATCATTTAATATCAGAAATCTGGAGAACGGAACAGATACCAGAGGATTGGAAATGCGCGTTGATACATCCATTGCACAAAAAGGGGAACAAAATGGATATCAATAATTACAGGGGAATTTCCTTACTCCCGGTTGCGTACAAAATACTTTCTAAAGCACTCCTAAACAGAGTAGAACACCAAGCGGATCCATTAATTGGGGAATACCAAGCTGGATTCAGAAAAGGCCGATCATGTGCTGAACAGATCTGGACTTTGAAGACGATATTACAGATGAGGAAATGTAGAAATACAGTGATCACATTCATTGACTTCAAAAAAGCATATGATTCGGTAGATCGCGAAACCCTTTTCGAAATCATGAAAGAATTTGGAATCGATCGAAAGACCCGAACAATTATAAAACAGACACTTACAGGTACAACTTCCAAGGTAAAATTTATGGGCGAAATATCAGATCCCTTTGAAATCAAAACCGGTGTGCGGCAGGGGGACGGACTTTCGCCAATTCTTTTCAATATTGTTTTAGAAAAGATCATAAGGGAATGGGAACTACACGTGAAGGGCATACAAGTGGGTATCAAAAAAGAAAATAGAATAAATGTCAAATGTCTCGCCTTTGCAGACGATATTGCTATCATCACAGACAACAGAACTGAAGCCATTCGCGCCGTGGAAAAACTACATGAAATTGCGCAGAAAACCGGGTTACAAATTTCTTATGATAAAACCAAATACATGGAAAGAAAACCAAAAGATAAATCTTCTCTTATGACAAAACATGGTGAAATTCTGCAAGTAGGCCATTTTAAATACCTCGGGGAAGTTATACAGTCCTCAGGTTTAAACCGAATCGCTAATGAACAGAGAATAACCAAGCTCCAAAGGGCCTACAAACTAACATGGGCTCACTATAACAAAAAGTGCATTTCGAGAGGCGCCAAATTGAGGCATTATAACACAACGATTCTTCCAGAAGCAATCTACGCAGCTGAAACAATGGTTATTGGCGGCCATTCAAGAATTAGAGAAATAGAAAAACAAGAACGAAAAATTCTCAGAAAGATTTACGGGCCAATCAATAGAAACGGTATTTGGATGAAAAGACCTCAAAATGAACTGTATCAAAAGACAAATACGATAACGGAAGAAATCAGAAAACGACGAGCAAAGTTCTATGCACATGTCTACAGAATGAAACAGTCCAGAATACCGAAGAAACTACTCAATATAATTATGAATAGTAAATGCGGAACAGAGTGGCTAAAAGAGGTCCAAGAGGATCTACAACAGATCAATATAAAAAATCTCGAAGATCGCACTGAATGCCGCTATAAAATCGCACATATAAAGTTTGAACAAAAAGTAAATCGTCAACCTGGAGTAAAGTGGACAGATGAACGGAAGAAAGAGCATTCAGAGAGGATGAAGCGTTTTTGGGAGGCAAAAAAGATGAAGCAAAATTCCTAATGATTGCGAATTCAAGTTCAGTCGCTCTCCTCATGGGGAACAATCGAAATAATAATAATAATATATATATATATATATATATATATATATATATATATATATATATATATATATATATATATATATATATATATATATATATATATATATATATATATATATATATATATATATTTATGTTTCAGTTTTGAAGAACGAAGGTAAGTACAGCTATTTAAATTATTTTCTAAGGAACATAAAAGCAAATTGATGTAAAATGTAATTACTATTAATTATCACTATAAATATTTAAAATACAAAAACAATAATTGTTAGAAATTACAGTTTACTCACATCTTTAGGTTCAACACTTTTCATGTTATTCTAGATCAGATACTTCAAAAACAATATCCTGATTTTTCAAATCAACTACTATTTGTGTTGTTGAAAAAATTTCTCAAAATTTTTCGGCATATAAACCTCGAATTTTAATAATTTTTAGTTTGATTCACATTTCATCTCATTCAACATAACAATACTAATGAAAAAACGGAAGCTTTAAAATTTTTCCAATAGCAGTGTATTTTGGTACTTTTTCAGAAAACAAGAGAAGTTTTTCAGATTTGTACCTTAACTGATTATCAAACTTTCAATGTCTTTTTTTAATCAACTAATAATTGTTTATATAATTTCTAATGTTTCACTTATTTTTATAGAGGTTATTCTGGTGAAGTTTTTTAATGAACATTTACACAATTCACCCGGAAAATGATTTTCTTGGCGTGCAATTTTTTTTTCGTGCAGGCGATTCTTCGAATGTTTTACGTTGTCTCATACTATTATTCTTTTTATATATTTCAGCTTGCCAGATGACATCTGCCAAACAGCTAAGATTTTCAAACTTCTCTTGCTGATGGAGGGAGGAAATGTTGGCCATTTTAAGGGAAAATTTTTGAATGATATTGATTTGTCATTAGAAAGAAACCTCAAGAATGACCATAACGAAGGCAAAAACTTGGACACTAACTTTTATTTGAATTATCGTTCATTTTAAGTAGCAATTATACGTAGTCTCATAGATATAAAAATAAATATTTGAGAATAAGTCCTTGTGAGTATTACCTACTCTATGTGTGTTATTTTTTTATTCTCTACGAATATCATGAAGTTGAAGTAGTAGGTGAAGTAGTTGAAGTATAGTTAATAATGTGTCGAATTAACACCTTCAAGATTTTGAAATCGAAAAACAATGAGGATATCGAGCTTATGCTTCTGTATTTTAGAAACATACACATGAAATTGCGAAATGAACCATTGCCATGAATTTATGAATGATACACGGGCAATCTTTTGTTACAGATTCTCATTTTAGATCAGAACAATATTGATGAAATTCGATATCCTCTATAATCACATCAACTGAACCAATAGTTTGAACTTTTACTGTCTTCGTCGAAATAATTTAGTGAACAATTTCTGCTTATATCACATCTGGAATAGTTCGGAATTTGGATTCCTCTTTTGATTTTATCTTTATGATTATGTTCAATATGCTATTAGTTTTATGAGATCAATAACAACGATAAGGTGTATAGTCAATTGAAATGTTACAATTTTTAGGCCGAACCTTGCATTTATCACAGGACGCAATTTTATTGTTGGGACATGTGGGGGGGGGGGGGGGGGGGTTGCTAGAAGCTTAACTCTGAGTTTGTGGGGTTGCAACCCTTGTCCCGCGGCCGCCATATTGGAAAAGGGGTGTAAACGCCTTTTATCCATATCTCTCAAACTATACATCTCACCAAAAATTTGTGGAGACATAATTTGTAGCAAATCGCTTTTTCTACAATTTTGTTCATCTAACTTTTTCCGATAAAATTGAAAATAAAAAAGTTATTAACAAAAATATGTGAAATTTTTTCCAAAAATTTCCTTTTTTGTGTTATAACTTTTTTTTTTCAATTTTATCGAAAATTACCTCAAACCAATATTGTAGGCAATTCGATAACAAACAATTTGACCTATAATTTTTTTTATTTACATGCATTTGCGAGGGTTTTGGAGCGCTCCAAAGCCGACTACTCGCAACAATCTGGTCACAATGGAACGTCAGATTTACTTATATATTATTCTTTTATTTTAGATAACGTTCTTAATATTATTTGCAACATTATTATATTATTATTTAATTCTAACTGACCTTTTTTCTTACCATAATACTTACAATATTATTCTTTTTTACAATAATTTCTAATGCGACTGTACATTTACAAGAACTAGAAGCAGGTAGAAAAGGTCCAAGTTACCGTTTGGGGACAAGTTAACATCTGCCTGCTATTTTTTTATTATTTGCCTTTCAAGGTTTAGCTGTTTTCTCCTCCTCTATTTCTTTTTTCAGTTGTGCTACGTATCTCGCCACGTGTAGACGTATTAAAAATTGTGAACACTATTTTCAATTAAGTAGATATAATTCAGAGTTTTGCGTGCAGAATTTTTCATTTAGTGATAAGCTTCTGGCTTTCTTTAATAGTTCATCATGAGTGATTGTTTTATTTGTAAAAAGCCTCTCGGGGATGACAAAATAAGAACTGTGAAAGCTAGAGGAGTAAAAACGTTGCTTGATCGAGCAAAAGCCAAAAACGACGTAGAAAATGAACAATTTTTACAAACTGATTCGGAAGTAACTGTGCATACGCAATGTTACCATTATTACAATGATAGTCGAACGGATAATGTCGTTCGTCGTCTGAGCAGTAGCAGTTCATCATCTTCAGTTTCAGAAATTCTAGAGACAGATTTTGATTTTTCGCTTAATTGCTTCATTTGTGCAGAAACATTTGCAGATCAGAGTCATTTGCGTCAAAGCCGGCTGAGGAAGATCTGTCAGGTACGAAATGAAGGTACAAAAAAAGCATTCTGGACCTTGTTCTCAGACGATCTGACGACGAGGCAAAGGGCATTGTTGATCGTATAGCCAATGTACCCAGCTCAGTAGATGATGGAGCTAAATATCACTAGGATTGTAGCAAGCAATTGTACTCCAAACAATGGTGGCGTGAAAAGCAATGCGATGACCGTAAATGCGATGCCGGCTTTGACGCAAATGACTCTGATCTGCATATGTTTCTTCACAAATGAAGCAATTAAGCGAAAAATCAAAATCTGTCGCTACAATTTCTGAAACTGAAGATGATGAACTGCTACTGCTCAGACGACGAACGACATTATCCGTTCGACTATCATTGTAATAATGGTAACATTGCGTATGCACAGTTACTTCCGAAACAGTTTGTAAAAATTGTTCATTTTCTACATCGTTTTTGGCTTTTGTTGAATGTTGAAACATTCTTGAAAATTTTAATGTTTTAACTGAACTGACTTTTTAGATTGATTTCATGAGTAAAAACTCTATTCAGTTGATCTGTGTAACAATTTGGAATAATGTATTTAGTGCATCAAACAGATTATTGGGAAGCATACAAAATTATTCACAATGTATTTATTTCACATATTTTGATCAATTTAAATTTTCTGTTTCGAAATTAACTGTGAAAGCTAGAGGAGTAAAAACGTTGCTTGATCGAGCAAAAGCCAAAAACGACGTAGAAAATGAACAATTTTTACAAACTGATTCGGAAGTAACTGTGCATACGCAATGTTACCATTATTACAATGATAGTCGAACGGATAATGTCGTTCGTCGTCTGAGCAGTAGCAGTTCATCATCTTCAGTTTCAGAAATTCTAGAGACAGATTTTGATTTTTCGCTTAATTGCTTCATTTGTGCAGAAACATTTGCAGATCAGAGTCATTTGCGTCAAAGCCGGCTGAGGAAGATCTGTCAGGTACGAAATGAAGGTACAAAAAAAGCATTCTGGACCTTGTTCTCAGACGATCTGACGACGAGGCAAAGGGCATTGTTGATCGTATAGCCAATGTACCCAGCTCAGTAGATGATGGAGCTAAATATCACTAGGATTGTAGCAAGCAATTGTACTCCAAACAATGGTGGCGTGAAAAGCAATGCGATGACCGTAAATGCGATGCCGGCTTTGACGCAAATGACTCTGATCTGCATATGTTTCTTCACAAATGAAGCAATTAAGCGAAAAATCAAAATCTGTCGCTACAATTTCTGAAACTGAAGATGATGAACTGCTACTGCTCAGACGACGAACGACATTATCCGTTCGACTATCATTGTAATAATGGTAACATTGCGTATGCACAGTTACTTCCGAAACAGTTTGTAAAAATTGTTCATTTTCTACATCGTTTTTGGCTTTTGCTCGATCAAGCAACGTTTTTACTCCTCTAGCTTTCACAGTTCTTATTTTGTCATCCCCGAGAGGCTTTTTACAAATAAAACAATCACTCATGATGAACTATTAAAGAAAGCCAGAAGCTTATCACTAAATGAAAAATTCTGCACGCAAAACTCTGAATTATATCTACTTAATTGAAAATAGTGTTCACAATTTTTAATACGTCTACACGTGGCGAGATACGTAGCACAACTGAAAAAAGAAATAGAGGAGGAGAAAACAGCTAAACCTTGAAAGGCAAATAATAAAAAAATAGCAGGCAGATGTTAACTTGTCCCCAAACGGTAACTTGGACCTTTTCTAGCTGCTTCTAGTTCTTGTAAATGTACAGTCGCATTAGAAATTATTGTAAAAAAGAATAATATTGTAAGTATTATGGTAAGAAAAAAGGTCAGTTAGAATTAAATAATAATATAATAATGTTGCAAATAATATTATGATCGTTATCTAAAATAAAAGAATAATATATAAGTAAATCTGACGTTCCATTTTGACCAGATTGTTGCGAGTAGTCGGCTTTGGAGCGCTCCAAAACCCTCGCAAATGCATGTAAATAAAAAAAAAATATAGGTCAAATTGTTTGTTATCGAATTGCCTACAATATTGGTTTGAGGTAATTTTCCGATAAAATTGAAAAAAAAAGTTATAACACAAAAAAGGAAATTTTTGGGAAAAATTTCACATATTTTTGTTAATAACTTTTTCATTTTCAATTTTATCGGAAAAAGTTAGATGAACAAAATTGTAGAAAAAGCGATTTGCTACAAATTATGTCTCCACAAATTTTTGGTGAGATGTATAGTTTGAGAGATATGGATAAAAGGCGTTTACACCCCTTTTTCCAATATGGCGGCCGCGGGACAAGGGTTGCAACCCCACAAACTCAGAGTTAAGCTTCTAGCAACCACCCCCCCCCCCCTCCACATGTCCCAACAATAAAATTGCGTCCTTTGATAAATGCAAGGTTCAATGTAACATTTCAATGGACTAGTACTGACCTTTACCACGAAGTATGCGTAATTCAATCTATTTTACTTGGATGTATGAATAAGCAACGTATCCCATGAATCTACGTGTTCGCCGAACGATTCTAAATTCCCTTCCAGGTTCTTTGACAATTCCCGGCTACTCCGAAAGCATTTTCACGTTATTGTGTACTGATTCTTTTATTATGAAAGCGATTAAAGTTCAAGCGGTAATTATCCTCGAATGCTTCTTACTATCGAAAAATTCACCTTTCAATAAAGATTTCAAGTAGGTACCTACGTAATGCATTATATGTGTATCAGAAATCTGTTCATTACTATCCACCTGAAGGAATGATAGAAATCAAGGCAATTGCCGTATCAACTCTCGAATGTGACTTAGGTACTCTCTTTAAGGCAACCTTATATTTATTTTTTGATTATTCCGATTTTTCAGATGAATCACATCTGCTTTACTGAATGGATTGAGTGCTTCTATGTGAATTTAAATAATGCACTCGCTCAATGTCTCGTCATTCGATATTTCACAATCAACATTCACAATCCGTTAATGGATATTTTCAAATGTATCTAACAGAAGTCCAATATTGTTTAACCGTAATTCAATTTTTTCAACTTTGTGATTTCGTTGGGCGTTTGGATATTTAACGCATATTGTTAGTTTTGTTTTGAAAACCCTGCATTTTCATTGAATTTAACGCCGCTTGGGACATTTTGTACTTCAAGTATAATAGTTACTGTTAAAAAACCATATACGACAGAATCTCGAAGAAAATAGAGAAATGGGAATGAAATTGCCCCTTAGCTTTGTGTTGTGTCGAATTTTGCTGTGATTCGCTTCATTTTCTCACCCAAGTATTTCCGATAACTGTGACCACCTCTTAAGATACTTGTATATTTGAAAACTACACACAAATTGTCGTGTATAATTACGATTTTATTCGAAAACCACTCATTTTTTTTCATAATATATTTTCTTAATATTTTTCATAACATCTTTGTTCATTTGCATAAATATTCCACACATTCGAAGTGGTTTTTCGGTTACATCTATTTTTTGTCACTCCGCACATTTCATTAGTTCCCCATCAGGTACTAGGTTCATCTCTTGGAAAGACCGAAGCCTCATTCTGAGGGCTTCGAGCCATCGACTCAATATGGAATACTGATTTCAAGTAAAACTCGAATTCTTTAAAGTGAACATGTATTCACTTCATGTATAAAAATATTCAATTTGCTGGTGGAGTTAATTGAAATGATTCCGTTTACGAAAGAAGATGAAACATCATTCACCAAGTTATTTATATTATTAAGGTTTTGATTTGATTCAAATTTTGTTTGTGAAATCAATGAAAAAAATTACATAAACTGATATCTAAAAGCAAATTACACCAATATATTATACTAATATCGCAAATTACACTCCTTACTACATATTAACGATTTTAAATAGACTTGGCAACAACCATGACGTACAATACATACAGATATTGAAAAATATATATTTTCGGAAGCAAAATCCCTCTACAGATGGTTTTTAAATACATTGGGCGCAACTTACTTACAAACGTGTAATGACGCAAAATACAACTCTAAATGGAAAAAAAGTATACACGAAAAAAAAAATCGGAAAATTGGAGATAAAAACGCCAATTCGGATTCCTTATGTCTAAAAGAACCAGTATACACAATTATAATAATAAAATTCGGGGTATTTCTCGGGGACGCATAATACACCCGTTTTTGGAAGGACGCAAAATAAATACAAGGATGTATATATATATATATATATATATATATATATATATATATATATATATATATATATATATATATATATATATATATATATATATATATATATATATATATATATATATATATATATATATATATATATATATATATATATATATATATATATATATATATATATATATATATATATATATATATATATATATATATATATATATATATATATATATATATATATATATATATATATATATTTTGATTTGATTTATTTCCTGTTCAAGATATTTTATTTTGAAAGTTTTTAGCAATAACAGGCCTTTTTTGATATGAAAAAGTTTATTTTTGTTGACGTTTCGTTGTTATATTACAACTTTGTCAAAACTAATGAATAATTGAATTTATGAGTTACTCTAGATATCAAATGTCAAACTTATTTTTTAGAAAAATCAAATTAGTTTTTTTGTATCTTCACTCATTGATTTTCATTATCAGAGGAATATTTTTGGCTTAGCATTCGCTTCGGAAGTTCAAGTCTTCTTCACCATGAGGACACCTCTGAAAAACTCATGGTAAGCCAGGTGATTCTAATAATTGTGATTCATATTCACATTTTATAATTACATATAGTTTTTTATATACTTATCCAGAATATGTATATTGTTGGTTTATGTGTGTGAAACTGAAGGTAGATCTGGAAAAAATGAGTGTTGAGATGTGATTTTTGGTGATTGTTGTGTGTTTATTTTACGAGTATTATTTGTGAGGTTTATTAAGTTGTTGTAAATCGAATTAAGATGTTTAATGTCTGTTCTTTCATTTACTGTGTTTTCTAAATTTTTACGAATGTGTAACATTTCTAAAATTTCTCTACTTTTTTTGTCCCTTTCAGTTGCCAAAATTTTCGTATTTTTGTAATCAAAATCATGTTTTTCTGTTATTTTATGTTTATGTAATGCTGTGATTCGAGTTTTTGCGTATTTATGTGCTTTGATTCTTTCTTCGAGGTTTTGTGCTGTTTGTCCGATATAGCTTTTATTGCAATTGTTACAAGGAATATTATAAACTGTATGAGTTTTTCTCTGAGTTACAGTTTTACTTTTTAATTTTGTATATATTTCTTCGATTTGATTTTTGGCAGTATGTGCTATCCTTAAATTATAAGATTTTAATATTTTTGCAATATTTGTACTTAATTTCGGAATATATGGTAAGGGAATGTAATTATTTTCGTTAGATTTACTTCTTTTTGAATGTAAAGTATTATATAATTTATGAATTCTGTTTTTCATGATTTTGTTGATTAAATTCAATAGGTAATTTACTTAATTGGGATAAAATGGCTTAATTTAATTTGATTGGGATAAATAATGGGTATTTATTTTTCATGAGAAGAGTACGAACTTCTTTAAGTGTTTCATGTCGAAAACATGATGATGTTCATTTAAGTGATCTATCTATAAAATTAATTATTATACCTTTTTTCTGGGAATAGTGATGATTACTTATATAATTTATGGTTCCTTGCGAATTTTTTCTTTTCTGTACCATCTTGTAAAAATTTTGTTATCTTCCCTTATAATTGTTATATCAAGAAAATTTAATTTTTCATCGTTTTCTTCTTCAAGTGTGAATTGTAATTTATTATGAAAACTATTAAAACGTTCTAGTATATTATTAATTTGATCTTTATCTACTATTATTAAACAATCATCAACATATCTTTTATATAATAAAATATTTTCTTCCAAATCTTTTATTACACTTTCTTCTAAAAATTCCATTACTAATTGTGCAATAACACTTGATATTGGACTGCCCATTGCGACACATCTAGTTGTTGATAAAATTCATTTTTATATTGAAAAAAATTTGTTCCTAAAGTGAATTTTACTGCTTCAATGAATTCATTTTTTGGAATACAAGTGAAATTTTTCAAAATATTCCATTTTAGATTTATTATGTTTGGAACGATTGCATTAGGTATATTAGTATATAATGAGATTACATCTAAAGAATATAATTTATGATTTTCATTAAGTTGTAACTTTTTTAGATTATCAACTATATGATAAGAGTTCTTGATATAAAATTGATTTTGATTCATTACATTTTTTAAAATTGAAGAAGGAAATTTACAAAAATTATATAGAGGAGATTGAATATATGAAACAATTGGTCTTAATGGAATATTATTTTTATGTATTTTAGGTAAACCATAAAATTTGGATAGTAAACTATTATGTTGTATTAACTCTTTAGATGTTTTTGGTGATATAAAATTATTTTATTTTATATTATTGTTTTAGATAAAAACAATTGTGGCAAAACGCTTTCCTTTCATTGTTCTTTTCAGTTTTGGAAATTAAAGAAAGTCTCAGGGAGCCAAACCTGGTGAGTTCTTTGGTTGAGGCACGATTACGGTGTTGTTTTTGGAAAAAAATCATTCAAACAAACATTCATGGAGCAGGCGATTTATTGTGATGCAGAATTCATGATTTGTTTTCCACAATTTCGCTCGTTTGAGCCGTGTTGTTGTACGCAAGCATCGCATAACTTCCGTGTAGTGATCCTTATTAACCGTACGATCTTCTGGCAAGCACTCATGGTATACCACGCCGTTGTTATTCAAGAAAACATTGAGTAAAACCTTCACATTTGATTATATGATTTACCCTTTTGGTAATTTCCATTGGGATGGTTGAGCCTTGGTTTCGACGTCACAACCACATAGTCATATTTCGTCACAAGTAATGACGATACTAATGCGTCGCTGTCACACGTTTCATTCCCAAAACATCCAAGAAAATTGCAAGACATGAGCCATGCTCAGGTCAGGTCAATTGATTGATAAGGCAATATCCACTGCAACTTTCCTTATAGTGATCGTCGATTTCCATTTGTTGACGTAGTTTCAACTCCAGGACTCTCGTCATCATAGATATATTCGGGGCCTTTGCTAATCTGTATGCGCTGGTACACTTATAAATTTTTTTTTGTGACAAAGTACATTTTTTTGAGACAAGACATTTTAAGTGCATTGGAGCAATTCACTTCATTTTAAGCGAAAATTTGATACATATTCTTTAATTCCTTTCTTTTCAAGAAGAAGAAATCGATGAAACACGAAAACGTGACTGAGATTTTCAGTTGTCGAAAACAAACTACTAATCCAAAGTGCCAGATGATTTTAACATATGAGAATCGTATGTGTACCAATATAATGAAAAAACTTTCGATAATCAAATGTTGACAGCACGCGAAAAATAAAATTCACCTTTACTGTTGAACATATGTAGAGTGAAGTGCACTCTACCGTAGTGTTTGAAGAATTGTCTGAAACGAATTACTACACTCTTCAATAATGTTCCTTCAAGTGTGAGAAGAATTAAAATTACATCTTTCACGTATCAAATTAACGAGGGCCTTGTCATGTTATTGATCGGAATTTATGGTCCAGATAAAATCCGAAGTATATGTCGTAAATTTCTTTGGCAGCTGGAGAAAGGAATTCGATTGGGGACAACTGGGGGTGTCATATCAGTATAGGTGATTCCGAGGACAGGGTGTAGACATTTCATTCGCATCCCATCGCTTTCAATTTCGAAGGTCTAGCTTGCTTGTCGCATTGTGAATCCAATGTCCAAGGTGGGTTATCCACGGTGATTGAGTCCCGATTATAGACCGTGAAATTGAGCCGATGTTGTAATGGAATGTCATCCACGTTCATTCTGTGATATCTATATGTCTCATGGTTAGAAAATACAATGGGCCACTTGCTTCAGTTTCATCTTTGTTTCTGAAGTTGATTAGCATTTCTATTTGAATTGAACAAAAAACAATAATTGATGAGGCCGATACTTGATGTTAATCGATAAACATAATAAAACAATTGTTAAACTGATTTACACATATATTAAAAATAATACTGCATGACGTACGTTTCGATGAGATTCACCTTTTTCAAATGCTACGTGCAGACTAATGACAATTTCTCGAATACATACAATATATAAACTTAAATACAGAGAAAACAGGTAGATAACAGGTAGAAGGGATGAATTCATACTGAACTACTATATAGTAAACTAAGTAATTTTGAAAAGATTGAGAAGAGGGCTTGAGGTATGATCGATTTGGGTGTTCGAACAGCCAAATGTCCTAATGTACATGTACATGCCTAATCTATCCAGATAAGATTTGTGTAGACAGTTTTATCTGAAAAATTGTAATATTTCGATTTAGAGTTTCAGTATTCGCTATAAATATATATATATATATATATATATATATATATATATATATATATATATATATATATATATATATATATATATCCCGGAACAATATACCATATATATATATATATATATATATATATATATATATATATATATATATATATATATATATATATATATATATATATATATATATATATATATATATATATATATATATATATATATATATATATATATATATATATATATATATATACATATATATATATATATATATATATATATATATATATATATATATATATATATATATATATATATATATATATATATATATATATATATATATATATATATATATATATATATATATATATATACATACATATATATATAATCATTGTAATGTAATTGAATGAATGATTACATTCAATGAATTACATTGAATGTAATCATTGAAAAGACTCAATCATTCGAATGAACTTTATGTTAAATCAACTTTGCGTGAATACGTGTGGTAAAATTTAAACGGTCTGTCGTTACGTGAGGTTTAATGTGGAGCGAAATTATTCGAGAACAGGGAATACCCATCTCAACCTCACGTCCATTTTCGTTGATCCCTGAGTTCGCATTATCCCAGTGTTTCACGGGAATTCTTACGTGACCTCTGCCTCCCCTTGGAGCCACGGATGAGACCCCACGGTCGACTTTTCGAATGTCCGCCTTTTTAAGGGATGCCGTAAATCCCCCTAGTCTTTTACTACTGTGTTCCATAATTGTATTGCTCTACTATGTGTCAGTCAACAGAAATGGAAAGACGAGAAAAATTTAGGTAGTTCTTTCTTTTCAAGGAACGCGTTGAAAAGGAAATTTACCATCCATTATTCTGAAATATTTCCAAAGGACCATTGTATCTTATGACAATAGCTTCATCGAGATACAGAGTGAAACTTCTATACAGTCAGTGGAATTACAAATCTTTTCAAAGAGTTACTACATTGAGCTTTCATCAATTGCTCCCAAAATATATAACTGAAATATGTAGCTTTATAATTCAGTATATTATTATTATTCCCCACTAAGAGTGAGATTGAGCTTAAATTCGCTATAATAATGGTTGTTGTCAGTTTTTTCGCCTATAAAACACTTCATCATCTTAGAATGCTCTTTGCTCAAATATCACATGCTCGATGTTTAAGCGACATTTCGTGCACTCTTCTATATTTTTCATATTGATCTGTTGTAGATTCTTTTGTATCTCTTTTGGCCACTTTAAGCCGCTTTGACTATTTTTTATTATATCATGTAATGTCTTCAATATTCTGGACTGTTTCATTCTGTAGACATGTACACAAAACTCTGCACGCTTCTGATTTGTTCCGTTATTGCAGTTGTCTTTCGAAAAAGTTCGTGCTGAGGCCAAATTCCAAACGCCGATTCTATTTATTGACCCGCAAATCTGTCTGAGAATTTCCTGTTTCAATTTTTTCATTTCTCTCATTTTTTTATTACCGTCAGTCACATTGTTTCAGGTGCGTTGGCTGCTTGTGGAAGAATAGTTGTGTTCTAACGCCTTTATTTTGCGCCTCTTGAAATGCACTTTTATAGTACGATATAGTACTGTTATAGTACGATTTTTTTAGCTTGTAGGCTCTTTGGAGGTCAGTATTCTTTTTTCGTTAGCGATTCAGTTAAATCCTGAGAACTGTATAATTTCTCTAATGTATTTGAAATGGCTGATTTGTACAATTTCACCATCTTTATGATTACAGGAGATACAGTTTTTGTTTGCTCTTCCATGGATTGGGTTCTCAAAGAGATATGAAGGAATTATCACAAGAGATCTGTTACCTGGTTTTCTGCACAATAACTGTGCAGATCACAGTTAATATCTGTGATAATATTAATATCGTGCGCGAAAGCTAGACATTTGTAATTGGATCCATTTTTTTTTCGATACCCAGGTATGTCCTTCATATGAGGCTTCCATTCCCTATTGTGTTTTTCTGAAACATATCTGAAAAGTATTGATGTTAGTCCGTCCTCTTGTGAGTGTCTAGTATTTCACCCATGATTTTTATTTTGGAAGTTGTACGTGTAAGTCTCTGTTCTATTATTTTTCGGGTCTTTCGGCTAATCCCAAATTCTTCAGTGATTTTGAAAAGCTTATCGTGGTCTACCAAATCACTCGATTTCTTTTAGTCGATGAATGTAATCACTATATTTCTGAGTTTCCTCATTTTCAATGGCATATTTAAAATATCTGTTCAGCACATGATCGGCCTTTTCTGAAACAAGACTGATATTCCCCAATTAGTGAATCCGCTTGGTGTTCTACCTTGTTTAGGAGGGCTTCACAACTTACCTCCTTACTATATATATATATATATATATATATATATATATATATATATATATATATATATATATATATATATATATATATATATATATATATATATATATATATATATATATATATATATATATATATATATATATATATATATATATATATATATATATATATATATATATATATATATGATAGGTAGAATGTCATATCGTCAAGCTGAAGAAATCCAGTTGAGGGTGAAAAACATAAATCACGCTTAAATTTGAAATATGAATGCATGTTGATTGCAGAAATCATTGTTTTTTCGATAGTACACAATTGAAATATGATTATTTCGAGTAACGTTCACCAACATTCGTCATGAATAGTTATATTGAGAATACGTGTTGAAATGACTCATACCGTATTCTGAGTAAGGAAATGCTCCTGAATTTCAAACTATTTTCATCGTTTTGTTATTGGGTCTTCTATTTAAAAATCATAGAACCTCACAGTAACCAATTTAAAAGAGTTTTCACTGATTATTAACATCATATCTCAGCCTTATAGACCTTCAATTTTCCTAATTCATTTTACATATATTAAGCAAGCCTAGCCTTTTCAATTTATTTGAACATCACCAAATCAATCAGTTGAAAAGAATTACCTCAATTACCACATAATTGAGTCAATAGATATAAAGCTACGCTTCGAACTCGAAAGGTGGTATGAATCACCCTTCCGAATGAACGAAGCGTATATTAACTCTTTTATATCGATGGAAGAGTTCTCAGTGATAGGGTGTACTTTGCAGAGGTTGCTACCACCTGTTGCTCAATAGTTAATTAACCACGAGTATACCCTGATTGATGCCTGACGACGATATATTTGGTTCAAATATTTCACATTACTGTTAGGAGATATCTGTGCGTCTTGACACAGGCGTTTGAATCCAAATACCCTCCTACCAAAATGAGAATTTATCAAATCCCATAGATTAGTTTTCATCATCGAAACGACAGGGTTACGGACTACCTAAATTAAAAGTACAGATCACAATATTTCTACTTATTTGATAGACCGTATAATTTGCAAGTCTTTACCACTCTATAATAATATTGAAGTGTTGATGACTTTTGCGAATGAATCAATTTCAAAACAAGAGAATTATGGACGAAACTCTTATATTGTTTGACAGTATAACTACAGTGATTCATAACAGCTGTGGGGAGGTTAGATCTATGAAAAATAATTTAATGCAGGAATATCTCATTATATCCAACCACGTTTGTCACGTTTGAAACGGGACATTAGATCAACAGCACTTCGTGACTGGTATGGAAGAGGTCGTCCCCTCTTCTTTACGTGTAAATCAGAGTACATCCATATAATTGTGGTTCTGCTTCGGTTTCTGTTTCTTAACCTGAATTTTCGGCATTTTGATTTTGCGTCTTTGATTGAGAAAAAGGCAAATTTCGAGTGTGGCTGATTTTTCGAAATAATTAATTCATTCCGGAGTAATCGAAATTCAATTGTGTTATGTCAATATTTATTGGTGAGTATATTCGTCTTTATAGTTATTTATATAGTTCATATATTTCTGGAATTTGGGGCCAATAAAGTTGGATTAAACATCGATCTTGCCTTGCACCTTTGATTTGAATCTGTACGAACGATAGATGTAATTTAAGACCGAAATTATAGTACTTCATGTTGAAGTTATTTGGAGTTACGAGCAGGTAAATTTCTAAGAGAAAAATCACCATACGAATATATATCGGAGGTATAATTTTAATCATTATGTTCACAGGAAGAAACTGAAGGTTTTTCATATTCAGTAAGGAAGCAAAATGTTAAGTTATTAGGAGGAAGTTATTCACCAGGTCATTGTAGTTGCACTTGCATCTCATTGGAACTTTGAAGAGCAATAAATAAGAGTCATCGTTCAATATAGTTGATACCCGTTCGTATGTTTTACGTTGTTATAACTAGATACTTCATTTGGAAGTTTTAAACAGATCTGTACATTTCACTGTTATACTGATCGAATGTTGAATGTTCAAATATTAGCATATTTGAGGGTTAATATTAACTTGTAAACACATTGAATGAAGTATCAGAGATTCATAGTTTCATTTTGATTTTCGAGTTAAATAATAGTTTAATTATAAGCCCCAACGTTTCTTAGTATTTTGCTCTGCTCATATTTTACACCGAGTTAATATTTGAGCAGGAATAGTGAGATATTTCTGTAGCACGTATCCCCTCCTTTTCGTCCAATAGTTGTGCCAGCGAGTACGTTATTCAGTATATGATTGACTTGTCAATTTTCCTTTTTTAAGAAAATCCCACACCCTAAGTAACTGTTTCGCCGAACATCAGATAAAGAAAGTTAAAAAATAAATTACAAGCCAGCCGATGATGATTGATATAACTATTGTGACAGGGTGTAGAAATGAAATCTTCAGTAAATCATGATAAACCTCTAAGCAATATATGAGATTGTGATGAAGAATCTGAGGTTTTCATGGAAAATAGTGAGTAAAAAGGTGTAAGTAAAGAGCCACTTACTTCTTCCAACATTCACGTTCTCTCAACTGTAGTGCAGAAAAATGTCAACCTTACCATACTTCATTGAAAAGCGATAACTGCACAATCGTCTGATGAGGACGATATTCAAAGACCTGACGAGTTCTCGACATCTGGTAACGAAATTTGACTAACGAAAAATCTATACGTTATTCCAGTAGGGATGGAAATAAACGTAGAATTTATGTTTTCAGATTTTCAACGCCATCGCAGTTCTTCGATATTAACCATTCAACTTGTTTTTGTGTTCCGTCTCTCCAATTGATCTAGTTTCTCTCACTGTTTCAATCAATTACTTCATAAGACGAGGTTATTAAACTATTCGGACCATATGTCAAATGAAGTTTTCCGTTTGATGTCATCATTGAGATATTTCTCCATTATAGATTCAAAAAAATTCTTCATAATTGGTTGCTGAGTACCGTTCATATATAAATGAACCGATATCAAATTTGTACAAATAGTTACACTTCATTAAGTTTCTCACGTTATTTATGAATTATTTAGAGCAAAGTGATTTTAATGAAGGCAGCTATTCCTCATCATTTTGAGTAACAACTTTTTTCCTACCGTTAATTGTAATTATTTACCAACAGTATATTGGCCGATACCTCATATGGATTCACCCATCACTGAAATTTGATTGCAATTTAACTGAATTTGGTTACGTTAATATTCACTTACTTACGCTGTTAACATAACTATAATTTCCGAAGAGAAATGGGAAGTCTCTAAAAAATGGAAGTTACTACCCATCAAATGGGTATTGTAGTGGGTGATTTTTTGAGCGTAATTTTTTAAAATCGAATAGAACACTCATTGTACATCATATATCCAAAAGTATCATTTAAATTGATAACTTGGCCTTTGCCATTTACATTTCGAGGATTCCGTGGCTCCGTATCAAATGGTCCATTCGGAAGGTCCAATTTTGCTTTTATTTTTCGAGCATTTTGGCCTGTATCCCACGAATTACGCGTGTTATGTTATCCTGTGAGGATTCAATCGTGTTCGGCTTCTCCACATACACTAACGACTTGCGACGTTAAATCGCATGATCTTGGCGGCCAATTCACAGGGCCATTTTGAGAGATGAGCTGCTCACCAAATTCATCCTTCAACATGTCCATTGTTACATGAGCTGTCTGTCACGTGGCAACTTCTTGATAAAACCACATGTCTACCAAGTTCAACTCGGCCTACTAGGGCAAAAAAAAGTTGTATATCATGGCTCGCTTCTACGGTCGTCTCTGAAGAAGAATGGACCGATGATGCCACCTGCCCATAAACCACACCAAACTGTCGTTTTTTCGGGATGCATTGGTAATTCTTGTATGGCGTGTGGCTGCTCACCACTCCAGATGGGACAGTTTTGTTTATTTACATATCCGTTAAGCCAGAAATGAGCCTCATCGCTGAACACAATTTTTCGATAAAACAGCGGATTTTCATTAAGCTGTTCTAAGGCCCATTCACCAAAAATTAGACGTTGTGGTAGGTCATTCGTCTTCAATTCTTGCATAAGTTGAATTTTATAGGCTTTCAAACCCAAATTACCACTTAATATTTTCTATTTGGTTGAGTAACATATGCCCAATTACTGATAACGGCGACGAATTGACATTTCACGATCCTCATTAACACTGTACGCTACGGCTGTAATATTCTCTTCAGTACGCACTGTACGCATGCGATGGTTGAACATTAAACAATGCTTTAATGTCCAACAAAGTAAGATTGGTGCGAAATTGGGTGATAACAGCACGAATTGTGGATTCACCAAGTCGATTTTGACCACCATAATATGGTCGTAACAAACGATACACATTTTTCACAGAGCACGAATTTTGATAGTAAATTTCAGCAATTTGCAATCGTTGCTCGTCTGTAAGTACTACCACGATACAATGGCAGAGTATACTGAAAACTTTACACTCCGACAGATTACGTTTGGATGCCATTACCAACCATTTCCGTTGGCCAATATTATATAATTGCTAGGTAATTTTATTGAGAGTCCGAAATAAACTCTGGTACTTCAGACTTCATCCTGAAAAATTAAAATCTCTGCATCAGTTGAATACATTTGTACTTCAGTATTGTGGTACTCTTGAACATATTCAACGATAGTTAAAACTGAAGTTTAATTTCGAAGAATTTAATTCCAAAAGAATTGTTCGATACAGTTTGATGAAAACAGTTGGAAGAAGATATAAAAAACTATGCAATTTTAGTGAGGGTTTGGAATAAACTCCGGTAGTTCAGATTTCATCAAGAAAAATTGAAATCTCTGTATCAATTGAACACATTTGTACTTCAGTATTGTGGTACTCTTAAATATATTCAACGATTCTTCGAACTGAAGTCTAATTTTGAAGAATTGAGTTCCAGAAAAATTGTTCGATATAGTTTGATGAAAACAGTTGGCAAAAGCTATAAAAAACTAGGCAATTTTAGTGAGGGTTTGGAATAAACTCCGGTACTTCAGATTTCATCCCGAAAAATTGAAATGTCTGTATCAGCTGAACATATTTGTACCTCAGTATTGTGGTACTCTTGAATATATTCAACGAGAGTTGGAAGTGAAGTTTAATTTCAAGAATAAAATTCCAAAATTCAATACATTTCGATGAAAACAGTTGGAAAAATATGTAAAAAGCTAGGCAATTAGTGAGGGTTTGGATTAAACTCCGGTACTACAGACTTCATCCTGAGAAATTGAAATGCCTGTATCAGTTGAACACATTTTTATTTTAGTAATATATTTCTTTTGTGATAAAAACGCTGACAATTGAATTGAAATTTTTAATATTTATCTTGAAATTTCATATTCAAAAACTTCATGTAGAAATTTTTTTTGCGTCAACGTCTGGATCATATGGTAAAATTACATTTTCGATACGATGATCTGAAATTCCACTGACACTTTCAATTCATAGGATGGAATTTCGTACCAAAATTCCTTCAATTTATTGAATAACCTTAGATAGAGATACAAATGGAATTTTGTCACTTTGAATATTTTCGGAAGATTAGCGAGTTCTTCAAATATTTTTGGTTGTGAATGTTCTAAAAAATCCCCAAATGACAAAATAATTGCGAAATTTCAACCTTTCACAGTTACGCCATAGTATTATAATCCCATTTCAATTAATTTGCTCATTGAAATTGGAAATAATGCAAATCTATTTCATTGCAAGCTGTAATATTTATTCAGCGGGCAAATTTCTCACAAATTAATATGATCACTAATAGCTGCCCTACCGATTTTGTCTGTAGCACAACAAAATCATTTGTATATTGAATTCGAATAGAGTTATGTTCTAGAATTTTGCATATTGAATATATTAGTATAGTACAAATGAATGGAATTTTCCTTTGTTGATACTATTATTCAAAGTTATACTTCAACTGTTTCGAGCGTAAAGAATACTGAAATTTGTCAATATTTCAAAAAACCAGGTATTGTTGTCCAGTGTGTAGCAGTGACAAGACAACGCAGATTTGGCTTAAAAATTCTGTTCCATATTTATTATTAATGATTGGTTTTATTGCTAAAATCTATATTATAGAATACATTTTCCTAATGGAATATTAATTAAGCTCTTGGAGAAATTGATATATTTTTTCCTCAATTAGATCTTATTTTATTTTATTTACAATATATGTATTACAGGCTACATAAATTCAATTATAAAGAATAATTAAATATAAATGTTGATGGTACAAGTGATCACATGAACGACCAGTATGAATGGAACAGAAAATACTCGCAGAATGTAGTTAAAAAAAATATTGTATATATTGTTTTTTTTAGCATTAACATTAAAAGAGACGAGAAATGTAAACTAAATGAAAAAATTTCATACAAACAACATATCGTAATTTAGAAACACTTAAATATTTAAAACACTCACGTGACAAAAAAACAACAGATACATATAAAGTCTATTCATCTTTCTTTTATTTGTTAATGATGTGTTCTAATTTATCAATGTTTACTCAGTCACCCTATTCGCCGATAACATGTTAGTGGTCATATCAGTTAAAAGTATTAATGACCTTACAAAGGAATGTGAGAGACTGGTTCAAGGATTTTCAGACTGGTGTTATATAAGTTCACTCATGCTAAATCTCAATAAAACTGAACTAACGGGCGATTTTTTAAGAGTTAGGTTTTTAAGGTTGTCTGCATTTTTTCGAAAATTTTCGAAAATATTCATGCAAAAACCTATGGGCGTACGAAATTCGCTGAGTGAGCGAATATTTTTATATGGAGTGTTTTTAAAAACGCTCAATTTCATAGTGAATTCAGAATTTAGAATGATAAATCTCAAGATTTATGACGGAAGGTTCTTCTCTTATCGAAAAGATTAACTGAATGCTGATTCTCTTTAATGTTTTATGGTGACAGCTATTGAATTTTTCTAAAGAAGTAATCTCAAAAGTAGCCAAACATCTACATTGTTTCCACTATCAAAGTAACTTGGAATTCTATGTAGATTTTTCTTCTGTTTATCTGTGCCTAATGTTTTGTCTCGTCAGTTAGTTGTTGTTTCAAGACAGGCATTTCACTTTATTCAGATGAGTTTTTCCGTTTACAAATGGCTCTTAGTGCGCGAGTTAAAAAGAGTTTCATTTTGAGTTATTCACCACAGAGTTCGTGTTTTAGTTGTTAATATGAAGCGAAGGCGGAATAATGCTGGAAGTTCACTGAAGTTTTTACTGTTTTTTCATACCATACAATTTCTTGTTTCGAAGTATTTCTACAGGATAAAGCTTGTAGTTATCTCTAGAGTGATATTCTGAAGCGGATCGCAAAATAAAATAGGAAAAAACGGAGCTTATCACTTTCTCTGCATTCTTTATGCTACTTTGTTCTTTTATATTTCTTATAAGATGGATATCTTGAATATTGATATCAATAATGAATTCTAGCAACACACTCGAAGCATTCCACAATAACTGTATTATAACGTATTCCCAGGTAAATTATTGGAGATTGCACCCGCTAGCTCTCAAATTTTGAGAGACGAATATAAATTCACCTGATTTATGCACAATAAATTCGAATTGGCTGCTTTAGTTTCATATCAAATATAGCGAAAAGTAGACAGCCACCATATCTCTATAGGAAAATTAGATTCAGGACTGATGTGCATACTTTGTATACAAGAACCAAGGGACCCATATCACCTCCTCCACATCGGTTGGCCATCTTTGAGAGACCTTTTTCATATTCTATCTGCAGATATTATAATCAGTGTATTTCATCATCCTTTCAAGCTTTGACTACGTCTGTACTTAAAAGAAAAATTTGGGAGTATCTTTTTGAAAATCAATTACATTATCTTACATGTGTAAGATTAATTATCTCACATGTGTATTTTGTTATAATTTTGAATTTCTCTCACATAATGAGAAAACTGTACCTCAATTTGTCAATTGTTATACTTTTGAAGATCAATAACTCTATTGTACACACAGGGACAACTGTACCACAATTTGAAATTTGTTTATTTTTTTCGTGTACAGCAATCTGTAAACTTGAATATAACTTAAATTCAAACACTTGAACTTATGATTTACACTTTATTGACTACATAGCATGACGCGTTTCGTCGTTACAAACGACTTCTTCAGATGCTTACAGATTATTCTGTAAGCATCTGAAGAAGTCGTTTGTAACGACGAAACGCGTCATGCTATGTAGTCAATAAAGTGTAAATCATAAATTCAAGTGTTTGAATTTAAGTTATATTCAATTATAATGGATTTACATCAAGTAAACGCCAACACTATTAAAAAAAAAATGTAAACTGTTATCTGCTTATGAATGGTTATATTCAGTTTTTTGTTTTTCAAGGGAACTGTTCATTTTTAATTCGGTCATGCATTTCCTTTTTTCAGTTTTGTTTTTGATTTTTGGATATTTCAATTGTTTTTGAAAATTTTTTTATCAGGGTTTGAGTGGCAGAACAGATGTATCGTTGCATACCATCTGAACTCCGCCCTGAGATTGTTTTAACGTTGTTTCATGATGCTTTGAGAGTTGATGAAATTGTCTTATTTTTGATACGTTTTTGCTATTATGAAATGATTGTATATTTCAATAAAGCCCTATTATTATTATTATATAGACAGTGAAACTATTTTGAATGTCTATTCGAAATATTTTGATTCTAGATCACAAATAAATTTGGATGAAAGATCTCTCTTATCTTGAATCATGTTATTCTCTGTTTGCTCAGAATATCTATAATATGGAATTCAAATCTTCAAAGGCACTCGAAATTGGGTTGAACTTGAATCTTTATTCCAACTACCGAAGAAATGCTGAAGCCTCAACTCCCGGGATATAGTAAAACCCTAATTTTAAACTCCCGTTTCAACTCCAGGGGATAGCGTTTACAAGCCCACTCAAAATTTATGAATATAAAAGATATATTCAACAACAAAAAATTCAATCAGTAGTAACACTCTATTCGAGAAATCCAATATCGGAATGAATCTAAAACCGGAATATCATTCGTACTTATATCGGTGCATTTCAAACTACGACTATTTCATGCGATGCGGTCTTAACATTTATCTCTTCAACCAGTGGAAAGTATTTTGAAACGTTACAGTATATTTTATTAGAAAACAACCCAGTGCTTTTTCACTGGCGAGACTGCATATAGATGATTTTCAATTGAGTCAAATATATTCGACTTCATTCCATAAAAGTGAACATTATACTCAAGATATTATTCGGGAGCTATGCCATGAATATTGGATACATTCCATCATATAATAACTATAAACTATAAATAAATATATTATATTATCATATATATATATATATATATATATATATATATATATATATATATATATATATTATATAGTAAATACTGAGACTCTTAATCGGAATATCGAAATGTTTCAAATAAAACTCTCAGGGAGCTCTCTACACAAATGTTATCAACGAGAACGAACCCATCACTTTCAAGAGTGAATATTAAGAGCGTTTCGAAAATTTCATCGATCTTGTTGAATGATAATAGAATACAGTTGTTTCATCATTATTATGAATCATCAGTCCATATTTAATCAATCAATCAAGAATCGATGACTTTCAAAACGAACATAGGTCCTTTACAAAATTGGAGACAATTTGACCTAACTAGTGAAAAATTCACGCAGGCTCCCTCTATCGGAGAAAGGATGTATAAACTCTCCTGGCGTTCAAGATTCCTACTCATGACAACAAGAGTGAGAGTGAAAGGCTTTGAAGATATTTCATTCGAACACTACAGAAAATTGTCCGCAATGTGTACGAATGATCCCATGCCTAATCGCTCCAGATCACGCCCAGGCGGGCAAACTTTTTGAAACGCTAATATTCACTCTTGAAAGTGATGGGTTTGTTCTCGTTGACAACATTTGTGTAGACATCTCCCTAAGAGTTTTATTTGAAATATTTTGATATTCCGATTACGAGTCTCAGTGTTTACTAGTGTTGAATGACCTGTGAATTTTGAAGCTAGCTACACTTTTGCCCAATTACCCAATACCAAAAAGCCAATTACACAATTTGCCAAATACCCAATTACAGAAAGTAATTGGGTATTACATAATGTTGAAGAATCACTGAATAACTGAATTCTGAAGATCTTAAAGATTCCGTTGACTAGTCTATAAATATGTAACTGATAACTAGGACTTTCAAACCGTTGACTTGTGCTCGAGTTCAGATCTGCAGGAATCAAAATGAGGTGTTATCAATGCAATTCAATCATTCAAACTGAACCTATCGGGAATTAAAAGAAAATTATAAAAATAAGATAACATTTTCACTAATCTATATTATCAATTCGTTCATGAAAATGTATGTATTGTTAATACTTTAATTGAAACCAGGTACTTTCGATTTACCTAATGAAAAATCAAGAAAGCTTTTACTGTGATGATGTTTGGGTAGAGTTACCTCTTACATTCTGTGATTTTTAGACAAGTATGTTTGAATAGCGTATGTACTGACAGAAATTTTCCATTTCGGTTATGTTTACATTTTCCAAGAGAAGGTTTTTCCTCCCCCATAAACTCTCGAATAGATGACTTCACTGAATGAAAAACTGATCGATAATATTCCTCGTGCCCTAGTGAAAGGATTTCACTTTTTCAGATAAGTAACTCGTCAGATGGAAAACGAGAACGTGTTTGTATAATGGATAAACAGCGCATTTTAGCATCCCTCGTTTTCATCAGTGTGACTGAAATATATCTCTATTTTCAAACACACAAATGATGTTTTTCTAGTTTCATTTTGATCGTTTAATGAGAAAACTTTTGTTTCATGTATGCACTGTTGCGTCTTTTGGAATTTGCTGTTCTCTCAACGCTAGTGAAGATTTTAAGTATATGATCATACCAAGGCTTTTCGAATTTCGAGCTTTTAGGAGCAATACACAAAGACATTCATCTTCAGCAAAAACCTTTTAAGAAATTAAATTGATAGAATCCATATGGAATTTCATTTCCATATAAATTTTAGGCTTCATATTTCATTTTGAATTTTTGACCGTAATCCACGAAATAATTCGTAATTGAAAGAAATCCTACTGCAAATAAAACAAAATATTGATTCGTTTTGAATTGATGAAATTTAGGTAGAAATTATGATTGCATAGCTTCACTTTCCGTGAGAAAAGCTTAAGCATTTTTCAATTTCTGAAACAACTACTAACGCTGGTTCAACTTTTTGTTCTTCTCCGTTTTCATAATATTTTCAAGGCTATTTCGGAACACAAATTGAGTTTAGTTAGTCCGCTTCAACTTTGATGTGTCAACATCATTTGATCTTCTTTTCATACAGCTAGGTGCTCTCAACAAATATGTGAAGTGTGTTGCTTCAGATTACAACTTCCTTGTATGGTGTATGTGTTGACTTGTATGGGTGAATATTTTCCTTTTCGCCCTTGTATTTAGGGCAAATAAAGAAGCAGCTAATGTTTAATATTTAACTGGTCAATTAATAGATTATGAAAGTTGGATTCGTCAGATTAGTACTCAACTACCCATCACTTTTCAAATCTAATCCAAATCCAAGCAAAACTTTTGTTTTTCTTTTTCCACGCATGTGTTCTTCTTCTGGAGATTGAGAAACTTTTTATATTCATAATTTGAAATTAAGAAGGAACCACTAAAAAGTTTAAAATCACTTTTCATTTTATAAACCATAAGAAGTCTAAGTATATGAAAGTACTCTGAGAGATAGAGTACTCTGAATACCATGTGAAAATTGAAATTCCGGTATGCCTAAATATGACTAAATAATCGGGATAAGTTCAACATGAAACAAGTTAATTCGAATAACATGACTTAGGAAGGAGAATATGGTATCAAATCCGAATACAGGAAATACTATCAAATTGGGGAATAAGAATAACTGTCTCAGAAGGATCTTCAGAAATTATTAAGTTTGATGGTAACTTTTCATCTTCAGGTAGGGTTCCTTTCTGAGCAAAAATTTATGTATTGTTTAAATGAAATTTTCGTAAATTTTCAATTATTTGCAGTCTTCAATAACTAGAAACATACTGCTTAAAGTGATATGCCTACTTTGATATCAATACTATGGAATTTTACCTTACTTATGGCAATGTTAGAACAATCATCCGTAACTAGAACCTAGGCCATCAATATTCAAGAGATATCTTCAATTATTTGTTGTATATACATGATGTGTGAAATTAGAAATCTGAACCTACTGTTTCACCTAATTGAATGTCTGTTGTGAAAAAGAGAATAATTTTATTACTATACAGTTCAATACAATATGATACGAAACAATATAATACAATAAAGATGGTTGTATGTCCGCTGATCTCTTGGTGAAACATTGTTTAATATATTGAATAAAAACAAAAACACTTGGCTTCAAATCAAATCAAATCAAACTTTATTTAGCTATATCAGCTATTACATAACAAATAAATTCATATTACATCAGAAATATTCGAATAAAACAAGTTCAAATATCATCCCCATAGCTTAGTTTCACATAATTAATAATAAATAAAGTTAAATTAAGTAATAACTTGATGATTAATGAAGCTGATACTTGGAGAAAATTAATATCCATAATGAAACAATATTCAGAATTTTCTCATATTTTAATACAAATAAGCATGACGACGTTTCGGAGTACTACTTCTTTATCAAATGCTGAATTAATACCATCACAATTTTGAGTATTAATTCAGCATTTGATGAAGAAGTAGTACTTCGAAACGTCGTCATGCTTATTTGTATTAAATTATGAGAAAATTCTGAATATTAAGTCATTAAACTACTCGTAATAACTGGTTACACCAGTTTAACTTTTGAAAATGGGGTAACACCCCGAAACAATTGTCAAATATTATCAAGTATTTAATGAAGTAAGTTCAATATTCATCAACGAACACCTTGTGAACCTATCTTAATTGATAATTACATACTCACCCTACCTTGTTGATATATTTATAGATGTTTAATATGTGTTAAAGAAAATGAAGATAGGTTTATTAAATTGAATCATGAGATTTCAGCAAGAAATAGTGATATGCTACTTATTATGAGGCAGCTAAATTTGAGCACTCAGTCTATTATCAGAGTATTGAAATCTTCAACCATTTACCGTCAAATTTGAAATTATTGAAAGCTCTTCTATTTAAGAAGAAAGTTAAATCATTGATGTTAACAAAGACATACTATAGTGTGACAGGGTACTTTGATGATTCGAATGTAGGCAATAATGTATGAATCAGTTCTTTGTATCATATGTTTGTTCATTTTTTTTACCACGAATGTTCCTCACCATGTGAAATTGTCTGAAATCTTTAATATTTCTAAGGTAATTTTTTTTTCTTTTCAAATATAGTTGTAAGTTATTGTGAATACAAACCAATATTTCTGTTTGAACCAATATTTTTGTTCGAAGGCTAAATGCTAAACTTCCCTCAAATCAAACCTGAATTCAGTCTTTTTGTGAACATTCTTCTTAGTTGTAATTATTGTATCGATTGACTGAATGTAATTTTATAATACAAGGAATGTTTTTCAATAAATTTTATTATTATTTTTTGAAAATATATTATTTTATTATCAATTTTGTGAAACTCAGCCAAGTGTTTTTGTTCTTATTCAATATAAATATAATACAAAATAATATATAATTCTAACCCTACAATGATTGATTACAAAATTAACAGTACTCCAATATAAAAACATTAGAACCTTGAAGTCAGCTACTATATATGGCCTGCTCATAAGTAAACTGAACAAATTTACAGGAACAATTTCAACTAATCAAACCAACATGAATAATTCAAATAATAATCTATCAATATGATCGTAGACGAATCTGAAACATTTTATCAAAAGTTAATTTATCTTGAAGGTATTGAACAAATGATTTGAATTCTCTTATTTCAATCTCCTTTAAATTCATTCCCTGAAAAGTAATACTTCATTTGACTCCCCTATATGAGAAGTCGTATTCACTAATTTCGTCTGTAATTTATTCTGAAATGTCTCCTTCGTGACGACTTAGAAGTAACTTCTCGAATGCAGGATGGAGGTTTAAAGTTTATGTCATTTCGTGATGAACACGTTCAATCCAGTACTTGTAACTAAGGTTACGGTTCCCAGTTGGATTAACCACTCAACAGAACTGCAGGGAATAAGCATAAAATTTTGAATTTCGAGCAATCAAACGCTCAGAAATTAGAATTTACTTATTTCCTGTTTTCATCTGTCTTGAATATTTTATTTCCAGATGCGATGGAATAATTCATTTCAGCTATATCGGGAATGTTTTATGTTTAGACTGTATATAAATATATGACAATAAAATCAAAATATCATTTCAATGTCAATCAATGACGTATCATGGAAGATTTGAATGGAAATTTGTTCGAAAAAGCTAGTGTCACATTAGCATTCAAATCGAAGAATAAAAATTGATTGAAGGAAAGGATACTGGATATTTTCAGTGCAAGGGTAGACAAAAATAATTTTTAGCTTCTTAGAAGAGTTCATGTTACAGTATACACAATACCATGGCATAATATCCCGAATAGGAGCGTTCATTTACATTTTCAAACAAAAGTGTTTGTACTGATCCTTTTTGAATTTTAAGCGTGAACGGTCGCTTCTCTTCCCAATGACTTCATTAGCTGCCAGCTTATTTCGAGTAGTTATAAAACCTACAATCCCGCGTGCAATTAAAATTATGCGACGTTCTAGGGATTCAGTGCACTTGAGCTCATATGCGCTACTTTTGGAAATTAAATGTGATTTCGAGTTTGTTCTATATCGTGGGGAAATTTTATTATCGTTATAACAATTTTCAGAAATCGATATAAAATCCTTTATATAATTTTGATGTCCTGCAATAGGCATGATGACAGTAATTGAAAATCACAAAAATACTCTATTTATTGGATAAAACTTGAAGCTTAGGATATTAAACACGTATTGTTTTTTTTTTACTAAGAGTGTGATTTAAATTTATTTTTATAAAATGAAACTATGAAAGAAGGTAATCGGCCATGATATCTTAGCGAAAACACCAATCATAGGGCATAACGTCACCTTTGAGTAAACGCACAATAACATCACATCTTGTATTGTAAACTTTCAATACGACTGTGTTTTTATTTATTAATTTTGTTATCAAATTCCATTATTCGAGTGTGAAAGTTAAAATCGAATATAAAATAACACAACTCATGGATCAAGGGTTTACTAAGGCAAACAGAGTTATTTTGCCTAGAATCGACATAATAATGTTGGGAGAGTTTTTGGCATCAAATAAAGACTTTTCTTCAATAAAATTTGGAAATATTACATTTTCCGTGTAAGTATATTCATAATTATCGAAAACTTTATAATTTCAGTTCTGAAATAATTCTCTAGAATATAGTTTTGACAATTTAGTTGGTATGTAATGTGATGTATTTGGCTATTATTAGGATTATGATAATGAAATCAATTTTAATAATGCTTCTACTCTTCATTTATAAATTGATTTTTCTTTTAGATGCTCCGGCCATCCTATGGCAATGACTCTATTATATTCCATATAATTATGGATGACATTTGTTAACAAAAATTTGAATAAAATACGTAATATAACAGCAATTAGATGAAATTTCGAGGTTAGACCTCAAAATAGATTCTTTATATTTTTACATTTAGACCTCGTACAAAATATTGTTAGCAAATATTATATACTATACTAGAATCTACAAAACAATTTAAAAACTTACATCAAAGGGATCTTCATAAAAATAAAGGCATATACTGCATTTGAATCTCGCCTTGCAAGTTTAAAGCACTTGTTTCATGTCGTTTTATTTTGAGAAACGAACACAAATAACTTATTAGGGAGTTTTTATGGATGTGTTCTCACACTGGGGCACCCCACTTTCATTGTTCTTCTTAATTCAGTGGACCTTCAGTTCAACGTCAGTTCGGAACGGCCAATGAGTTCGTAATAAATTCACATTACCCAACAGTTATCATCATTAAACCACTCAAATCAAAGACACCGTGATCGGGGTTTTCCCGACTAAGCCACGAAGGCCGACAGAAATTCTATGACAGGATGACAATATTTTCCAATGGACAAACAAGACCATCTAATTGCCCTTTCATTAAATTCAACCAACGTTTTTTCGAAGCTTCCAATTTTCATTTTTGCTGTTATCTCAAAAATATTTCAGTAATTAACATTTCACGTGACCCTCGTTACTTAACGAGTAGATTGGTTATAAAGAGTTTAATGTTGTTTCACTAATTCACGCCATAGTTTTTACCGGCCTTCATTATATATGACCATAATTTTGTTGAAAAAATTATATGGAAAATAGACTGGTTTATGACCTGTTCGGCAGTTTCAGGACTTTCAATTCGTTTTTATTACTGTATGGAGCTTTTACTGCATGAAATACTGGTTGAAAAACAGTATACTTGTATAATTGTCGGAATTCTGAACTGGATCATTTCTTTTCATTGGAGTAGCATAATTCAGGTAAAATCAAGATGAAACGAGAGTCCTGTGCAGCATGCCATGCATTTTGTCATATGGTTCATGAGTTTTTCGACAGTAACAAATCTAAACGATTTTTTTATATTGAAAAGGATAGGCTTTGAAAGTCTTTGATCTCTTTTCTCTGTACCATCTGAGTTCCGTGTACATACATAGAATTATAATACATACATAGAATGAACTCATTACAGTGAATAAATGCAAGAAAGCGGGTGTCAAAGGCATTAAAATGGAGTATTTTTCGTGTAAATACTTAAATTCCGGGTTATGGATTTATTTTCTTCTGCCTATCATCACTGTAATCGATTTTATCAGAAGAGCTGTCGTAGTCACAAAACGAAGGCAATCCCATCGAATTAAGTTTCATTAAATCTGCATTACATACTAGTAAGCAATAACAATTATAACCGAATTTAAAATTTCGAAATATATTTCATATTTGCGAAATGAATCATTACAATTTATTCAAGAAAATCAACAGTAAGAAAATTATGCATCGGCTCAGATTCGCAGTACGTACTTTTCACACATAAATTTAAACATAATAAAAGTATTCTCTTTATCCTCATCAAACGCTATTTTATCACCAATAAGTGTGTTTCGAAATAAATTTTTTTGTTATATTATGAAAGTCATGTGCTTGCTTTTTATGTTATTGTTTATATCATTGAGTATTGGTTTAAACTTTTCAGTTTTGTCAGTTCTCTAAGGTAGTCTAAGAACTCTAATTTTCAGTATCTATTATCTGGCTTTATTTGTGGTTTGTGGGACTCTTCAGAATATTCTGCACGACATTTTCAGTATTGTACTTCATACATGTTGTCTATTCTCGACTCAGCGTTATTTCGAATTGCTCTTTCTTGAAGGTTCGATTGAAGAGAATAAACCATTGGGATCTTCCCTTATAATTCGAAATATCTAACAGATGAACTAGATATAATTGAAGATATCTAGAAGAAATAAGAATTTAAATCTAGAAGATATGAGAATTGTCCTCAAAACAACTGTTTCGGAATATATTACCCAACATTTCATTATATCAGAAAATTTTCTATATTGTTTGAATGAATGCAGATACAGAAAATTCTCTCAATTAAATTATTGAGCTTGATTTCTAAGCTCATTTTATGTGCAACTTCATTTGAAACAGGTGTTCAAATTACTCAAATTGGTCCGAATAAATTTCAATCATTTCAAGGAATTTGTTTCCTTCAGAACAATACAGTAGAAACTGAAGAATTTGTGCTTCTTCTCAAGACACTCTGTATACCATTTCCTAATTGACACTCTGCGTCGTTTCTACTTGGGAAAATTGAACTGCCATTCACGTTAGAAGTTCAACTTCTTCTAACATTCACGTCTTCGATTACGCCAGAGTAAAGCGTTGATGCTTCAATAACGAGGCGACGCTAACGAAGCATGAAGTAAAAATTAATGGGGAAAATATTTGCAATACTCTACTACGAAACTTTCTACTTGACAAAGTTGCGAAATTCATAGCTCGGCTTTTAGATTAGCTTCTGAAATAACTCATTTTTGAAGTATATGCACATGGTCTCTCTCCCATGGCTTTTTAAGTCTGAAACGAGATTTTCAAGGGAATAAAAATGTCACTTTGTACTTTAAACAAAGTAATTTGACAACAAAAAAATATCTGTGGATACTGAGTTTTTCTCGCAGTTTTATCGTGGCATCCAATGATATTTGAAATGTACTTGATTTTATCAGAACATTTGAATGAACAATTGAGGAAAATAAGAATACCACACTTTTATATACTGGACTTTACTCAACGTCTGAACATGAACGTAGCTTCGAAATGTCAGTCACAAAAAACATTTATATTGGATATTAAAATAAATTAAACTCTTGGCTTAATGTTTCACGATTTATTTAACAATATGTATAGTCAACATGTTTCGAGCGTTAGCTCATTTTCAAGACTAAGAGTCTTTCTAAGAGTCTTAAGAGACTTTCTTATGTTTCACCAAGAGTTAAGCGAGAATTCAATCTCATTAATTTATATTGGATATTTTATATTGATAGTGAGTATGGCATTTTTCTAAATGTCTATGCCCACTTTGAAGTTTCAATATCTCCATTTTCAATTTGAATGCAGGTTTATACCGTGAGTTGATATTTCTATTTATATCAATGTACCTGCTTAAACCTTTTTGAGTTATCTTAATTGTCGGTTCGAAATTTCGTAAGATATAAATATCGTCCTATATGCGCAAAACCATTCAATCTCCAAAACCGAAGGTAGGCATTTCAAAGCCACAAAGAGGTCGATTCGTTTTCGCTGAATAATGTGTGTTGTTAAATTTTCAAGTTCCAACATCTGAAAATTGTACTGCGCCGTTCTGAAGAGAGCCAATAACTCGAAACATATGTCAAAGGCTGTTGTGCAGGTTTATACCGTGACTTCCTTTTTCTATATATTTCAATGTTTTTATAAATAACAACCTTGTTTCAATGTTAAAAACTTTATTTACGTTGACGTTTCATGGTATATCACCAAATATATCATATTATATATTAGTTTTAACAAAGTGATATACAACGAAACGTCAACGTAAATAAAGTTTTTTATATTAAAAGAAGCCTGTTGCTAACAACATTCAAATATATATATATATATATATATATATATATATATATATATATATATATATATATATATATATATATATATATATATATATATATATATATATATATATATATGTATATATATATATATATATATATATATATATATATATATATACATCCTTGTATTTATTTTGCGTCCTTCCAAAAACGGGTGTATTATGCGTCCCCGAGAAATACCCCGAATTTTATTATTATAATTGTGTATACTGGTTCTTTTAGACATGAGGAATCCGAATTGGCGTTTTTATCTCCAATTTTCCGATTTTTTTTTTCGTGTATACTTTTTTTCCATTTAGAGTTGTATTTTGCGTCATTACACGTTTGTATGTAAGTTGCGCCCAATGTATTTAAAAACCATCTGTAGAGTGATTTTGCTTCCGAAAATATATGTTTTTCAATATCTGTATGTATTGTACGTCATGGTTTTTGCCAAGTCTATTTAAAATCGTTAATATGTGGTAAGGAGTGTAATTTGCGATATTAGTATAATATATTGGTGTAATTTGCTTTTAGATATCAGTTTATGTAATTTTTTTCCAATGATTTCACAAACAAAATTTGAATCAAATCAAAACCTTAATAATATAAATAACTTGGTGAATGATGTTTCATCTTCTTTCGTAAATGGAATCATTTCAATTAACTCCACCAGCAAATTGAATATTTTTATACATGAAGTGAATACATGTTCACTTTAAAGAATTCGAGTTTTACTTGAAATCATTATTCCATATTGAGTCGATGGCTTCGGTCTTTCCAAGAGATGAACCTAGTACCTGATGGGGAACTAATGAAATGTGCGGAGTGACAAAAAACAGATGTAACCGAAAAACCACTTCGAATGTGTGAAATATTTATGCAAATGAACAAAGATGTTATGAAAAATATTAAGAAAATATATTATGAAAAAAAATGAGTGATTTTCGGATAAAATCGTAATTATACACGACAATTTGTGTGTAGTTTTCAAATATACAAGTATCTTAAGATGTGGTCACAGTTATCGGAAATACTTGTGTGAGAAAATGAAGCGAATCACAGCAAAATTCGACACAACACAAAGCTAAGGGGAAATTTCATTACCATTTCTCTATTTTCTCTGAGATTCTGTCGTTTATGGTTTTTTAACAGTAACTATTACACTTGAAGTACAAAATGTCCCAAGCGGCGTTAAATTCAATGAAAATGCAGGGTTTTCAAAACAAAACTAACAATATGCGTTAAATATCCAAACGCCCAACGAAATCACAAAGTTGAAAAAATTAATTTACGGTTAAACAATATTGCACTTCTGTTAGATACATTTGAAAATATCCATTAACGGATTGTGAATGTTGATTGTGAAATATCGAATGACGAGACATTGAGCGAGTGCATTATTTAAATTCACATAGAAGCACTCAATCCATTCAGTAAAGCAGATGTGATTCATCTGAAAAATCGGAATAATCAAAAAATAAATATAAGGTTGCCTAAAAGAGAGTACCCAAGTCACATTCGAGAGTTGATACGGCAATTGCCTTGATTTCTATCATTCCTTCAGGTGGATAGTAATGAGCAGATTTCTGATACACATATAATGCATTACGTAGGTACCTACTTGAAATCTTTATTGAAAGGTGAATTTTTCGATAGTAAGAAGCTTTCGAGGATAATTACCGCTTGATCTTTAAAAAAACGCTTTCATAATGAAAGAATCAGTACACAATAACGTGAAAATGCTTTCGGAGTTGCCGGAAATTGTCAAAGAACCTGGAAGGGAATTTAGAATCGTTCGGCAAACACGTAGATTCATGGGATACGTTGCTTATTCATACATCCAAGTAAAATAGATTGAATTACGCATACTTCGTGGTAAAGGTCAGTACTAGTCCATTGAAATGTTACATTGAACCTTGCATTTATCAGAGGACGCAATTTTATTGTTGGGAAATGTGGGGGGGTTGCTAGAAGCTTAACTCTGAGTTTGTGGGGTTGCAACCCTTGTCCCGCAGCCGCCATATTGAAAAAAGGGGTGTAAACGCCTTTTATCCATATCTCTTAAACTATACATCTCACCAAAAATTTGTGGAGGCATAATTTATTGAAAATAAAAAAGTTATTAACAAAAATATGTGAAATTTTTTCCAAAAATTTCCTTTTTTGTGTTATAACTTTTTTTTTCAATTTTATCGGAAAATTACCCCAAACCAATATTGTAGGCAATTTGATAACAAACAATTTGACCTATAATTTTTTTTATTTACATGCATTTGCGAGGGTTTTGGAGCGCTCCAAAGCCGACTACTCCCAACAATCTGGTCACAATGGAACGTCAGATTTACTTATATATTATTCTTTTATTTTAGATAACGTTCTTAATATTATTTGCAACATGATTATATTATTATTTAATTCTAACTGACCTTTTTTCTTACCATAATACTTACAATATTATTCTTTTTTACAATAATTTCTAATGCGACTGTACATTTACAAGAACTAGAAGCAGGTAGAAAAGATCCAAGTTACCGTTTGGGGACAAGTTAACATCTGCCTGCATTTTTTTATTATTTGCCTTTCAAGGTTTAGCTGTTTTCTCCTCCTCTATTTCTTTTTTCAGTTGTGCTTCGTATCTCGCCACGTGTAGACGTATTAAAAATTGTGAACACTATTTTCAATTAAGTAGATATAATTCAGAGTTTTGCGTGCAGAATTTTTCATTTAGTGATAAGCTTCTGGCTTTCTTTAATAGTTCATCATGAGTGATTGTTTTATTTGTAAAAAGCCTCTCGGGGATGACAAAATAAGAACTGTGAAAGCTAGAGGAGTAAAAACGTTGCTTGATCGAGCAAAAGCCAAAAACGATGTAGAAAATTAACAATTTTTACAAACTGTTTAACTGATACATAACATATCTTCTATACCTACGGGTATAGAAGATATGTGAAATTTCGATGCTTGGTGACTCTGTAATCTGAGAGAGGTGTTTTCTACTGATTTCTATAGATGGAATTGTAGAGTATTCATTACTCTACGATCTTTCACTTGAAGTCACAAGAAGATGCTTGGAGGTTGAAATCGTTGCCTCACTTCGATGGACGTGGTGCGACTGACGAGTTCCTTGCAGAACGAAACATATATGTCTCGCACTTCCATCAGGTGTGGCATCGATTTCAATATTTCTCTAACATTTATCCCTTGAAGGATAATGGAGACATCACATCGTACACGTTCACATATCTAGCTCTACTATAACATTCTCTTGATTAATTTCAATTTTTCAAATGAATGTTCTAGTGTTAATTTTCTTATATATATATATATATATATATATATATATATATATATATATATATATATATATAATATATATATATATATATATATATATATATATATATATATATATATATATATATATATATATATATATATATACAATGAGGAAATGTAGAAAACCAGTGACAACATAGAAAAACATAGATAGATGACATTATAGAGCAGACACTTTCAACAACAGACAGGTTTCAACTTCCGACGTAAAATTCATGGACGGAGTATCAGATTCCTTCTAAATCAAAGCCGGAGTGCGGCAGGGGGATGGACTTTCACCAATCCTTTTCAACATTGTTTTAGAGAAGAACATCAGTTAATGAGAAGCTCATGTGAAGAGCATACGAATGGTTAACACAAAATTGTGAAATAAGTGATATGAAATAAGTGTTAAAAGTCTCGCTTTTGCAGACCATATTACTATTATCATGGACTATAGAACTGAAGCCATTCTCGTCACATAAAATTTCATGAAATTGCGTCAAAAACCGGGTTAAAAATAAATAAATATATATATATATATATATATATATATATATATATATATATATATATATATATATATATATACAAATTTCCTCCATTGGTAAATGTGTTCCTAATGTTAAACCTGACAAATGTAAAGGAGAAAGTTTTAATGCTCCATTATTCCAATACCTTCATCAATTTCAACCTCTGCCATTTTCATCGGCAATTGATGTTGATGGAAAACAAATTTTAATTTAACTTTTGAGCTCGCACTTAATTTAGAGTGAGCTCACGCTCGACGTTCGATAAGTTATGCTGAAATTCGCTCTGATAATGAACTTTTGATCTGACAGGAATCAATCAGTTCGCAGAGTTTACATATTTTCGATTCTTTTTAAATTATTTCGGACTCTATTGATTATTTCGTTCATGTTTCACTAGCAGGATTCTCTCTTAAGTTGAGAAATAGTTTGATAGAACTTTCAAACAAGATTTCCTGCTAATTATTCACCTGTTTTCTTCAATCGATATATTCAGTGAAATGTAAAAACGTTGAATAAAATAAAGTAATAATTAGAGGATAGGCGCTTCTTCTCAAAAGAAATGTAACAGAAATTTTATTATATCAAAGTATACATTATCGGCTTGAGATATATCAAAACGACTTATCAATTCTTCATTGTAAAAAATAATCCTTTATTCTCTGAAATCACTCCATTGAATTCAATTGTTATTAATTTTTTCTGATGCATACGTATTCTTCTTCCTCCTTGCAGGGTATCCACTATTAACTATGATTATTCGAAATTACAATCAAAATTCACATTAACCTACATGATAACTCATTTTAATCGATATATAAGATCATATTCAGGCACTATAAGAGTGCACTTTGCCATAAAATTTCTCAATAAACCAATACCTGTGTTCATTTTATAGCTATTTTATGAGCATTCCCACTCAATGCTGCTTTCAAATTTTCAACGTTAAGTGGTTTCTATATTAAATATATATATATATATATATATATATATATATATATATATATATATATATATATATATATATATATATATATATCAGAGGGGATATTATATACTCATTTCCTTTTTTCAAGGAGCATTCAGTAGATCTTTGTTACTTCCAAAAAATATGGAATAAATATATCGCATAAACAACACTTGGAATAATTCAACATGTAAAATCAAGACAATTGATTTTCATTGAATGTGTTAAACCATGTTTCACCTGGAGATCTGCCAACGTCCAATCAACTTTATTGATCAATTCATCAAAATTACTCGATTCTTTATAAATAAATATATATATATATATATATATATATATATATATATATATATATATATATATATATATAAGAATGATGATAATCTTTATGAAAGGTTACATAATTGCTGTATTTGCTTTCCAAAATGTACAAATTACTCATAATTTTTGAGAGAAAAGCTTAATATGTCCAAAATGGATGCGTGTAAGCTGGTCCCTCAGACGAGTTTAATTAATGAACCATTAAAGAATTATTCATAAAATTCAGTAAGAAACTAACAAAACTAAACAATTATTTCCTTATAGAACAAAAAAAATCATGAACTGCCGTTCTATCAATATATATATATATATATATATATATATATATATATATATATATATATATATATATATATATATATATATATATATATATATATATATATATATATATATATATATATATATATATATATATATGGATGTTATAAATAAACATGATAATAATTAGCAATTTTGTTTATCCGTGAAACGAAAGTTAATTTATAACATCCGTTATACAAGAAGACTTAAAGTTTATTACTATTACTCCTTGCCCCACTCGATTAAAACTATCAGAAATCCACTTATTATTTACTGAGTGATCTTTATATCCTCAGTTCTTTTCTCGAAACGTCATCTTCAAAACTTCCATTTGACAGTCACACTCTCTATGCCTCCATTCAGCCAGTCAACTAAAGGACGCGCGCATTAGGTATACAAAGTGCAGCAAACTTGAATGAAGAAAGTACTTTCTTTACGTCTTCCCCTTACCTCACCCGTGAAAATTCTCACGACAATTTTTTAATCAGCTGTTGCGTATTCTGGTTGTTATTTTGTTTTGTGTAACAATCCTATTTCTTTATCCCTTTTCCAAGTTTTTTTTTCAAGTATTGTATTTGATATCTACTCTGTTATTTCAACAATCCTAAGTTCATCTAGTTTTTTTCTATTTAATTTATTTCCATTTTCTATATATACTAAATCACCTGTATTCAATTCATTTCCTTTTCCTTTTCTGTTGAATAATTTTTTGTTATATTCATGTAATTTTATAGTATTTTGTAATGATAGTTTTCTATTTTTTTTCCGTCTTCTGCACTTCTATATTCTTTCAATTCTTCCTCTTTAGTATGTTCATTGAAATTTATTTCTACTATATCTTCTCTCTGGCTTAGAAATCAATTTTAATTTTTCCTTTTTCCAAATTCTTTTATTATATCATGGTTCATTAAAAAGTTATGAAAATCCTCATTTTCTACAATGAACACATCTATTTCTTTTCTAATATTGAAAATTTTTATTTTATTTTTGATAATCCTTTCGTGATGGGCACGCCACTTACTGTTTTCAATTGTATTTTGTTCTGGTTTATTTTATTAGTATTTAATATTTTAATTGATCTTCTATTAATCAATGAAATTTGTGATCCTGAGTCATAGACCTCTTCCTACATTTTATCTTCTAATACTTTCTATGGCTCCGTCCAGCGAGAGTCAAATGAGAGACGCGCGTTTTACAGTGTACGGCAAACTTGTATGAAAAAAGTACTTTCTTTACATATATTATCTATATGTAAAATTATGCATAATGTTCTACATTCGAAATTTATAATAAACAATAATTTATATTTCATATCCCGGCGCATTCGCCATTTTATTCTAAATTCGTGTTTCATCAAATTCTTATTCTGTAGCGAAAATGTAATCCGTCAAATGTATCTTTCACATTCAGCAAATAACTGTCACTTTTCTCTTTTCTATATCTGAATAAATTTTATCTGATTAACAGCATTTCTTCTTATCAAAAGCTTAACTGATTTCAACGTGTTTGTTCTCAATTTCAAAAAACGCTATTTAATTAAGGAATTATCAATCATGATCGAGAATAAAATAGAATGTGCTTTATTTGCATTTCTTCATTTGGGAAATGAAGAACCTTGTATTTTTTATGACTAATATCCATATCTTCGACTTAATAATTTTTTGTCGATATATATTGACACATCTTTGAGCATACAAAAATTGAAGACGAAAATTTATTGAATAGAAAAAGATTAATTATTGTTCATCAATCGCACAAATATTGTTATTGTGGTAATTCTTATAATTTTTCATGGGTATTAAATTAATTGAGTCGAATTAATAATTAAATGATCAAATCCTTCATATTTTTCATATAGCTAACAATATAAAAAAATCAAGTAATAAAAGAACACTTCAAGATGTGATAGTCGAAATTCTTATAAAACATAGTACTTGTCGTATCTGGTTCGCTTCTTGGAGTAATTGATGTATTTCTTTGCAGAAAAACCATACCGTTAACAATCATCGAAGAAGATAGATACGAAAAAGACGTCTTGATGTACGTGCAACTCGGTGAACCCCAGATGTCAGGTGGTAAGGAAAAGCAACTTCTAGTAATTTATCTATGTCTTCAGGTCCGTTTTTTTTTCATATATTCTTCCACACGCTCTTCTATCCGCTCCAACACACACTGCATGACCGCTAAAGTAAGTACCAATGTGTCAATGTGTTCATAATTTTGCTAGCTGTGTTGGTGTCACGTGAAAAAGATCCCATTTTCGTGTAGAAAATTTGCTTGCTTGCATTTGCTACATACTCAGAATCATTCAAATAGGCATAAAATTGAAAAAATTTCATTATTTTTTAATATTTAATGGTTTTGTTAGTGAATACTTGAGTGAAATCAAATTCAAAATGTTTTCAAATATAGGAGGGTAGTCGTAGAAATAAGCCACCGTGGTTGATTGTGAAAAATAATTAACGTTTCAAATACCGAACTATTTTTCATACGTGTATTCTTACACTTATTTCATCAAATCAATTTTCATTATAGCAACAGATATTTCCAATCACTGAAGGATTTTTCAAATATCGCATGATATCCTTACGCAAAAAAACACATTTAGCTGCAGAAAGAAATCCGAAATCATTAGTTAACATAGTTCTGTTAAAGGAAGCAATTTTTGCGTGGACACAATTTTCATTTTTCAGGAATGAAGTTGATTATTATACACAATTTCCGAATATAAATGCGATGTTGTCATATGTTCTCAGAAATGGAATAATCAAGTTCTATCGTTAATTGAAATTCCTCAAACTATGAAATTGTTAACATGAAAAATCTGTCACAGATTTCTGAACTACTTTTTATGTTGTCTAGTAGCTTTTGATTGAAAAAAACTGCATATTCCAGAACTGTTGTGCGAGCTTGTTTTTTCCATTTATGAACTCTTTGTGATGTTTGTGGAAAATGAATCCTCAATATCGAGGTATTTCTGTCAAATGTATCAATTATAAAAATATTTGATTGTAATTTGCTCGCTTTCGCATGCTTCACATCGAGTTTATTATTTTTTTGTATTAACCTCGTAAGTAGTAGCATTTCATTCCTATTGTTCTATCTTTCTTCAAATATTTCAAAATACACAAAACATATCACATAAGTTATGGGATGTTAGTTGGTCAACAAAATAATGGAATTTCGTTCTCATGGTAAATATTAACACTACTGCATATCCCTGCATTATTGATGTGGAGTAGTAGTTCGATTGTGGTCAATAATCATAAATATCGAATAACACAAATTGCAATATATCTTAGTTATTAATGTGATACAGACACACACATTTGAATTAGTAGGATGGCATAAAATGAAATCTAGGAACAAAATATACTGCTTTGTGACAATAAATTATGAAAAACTAAGAATAAATAAATATTTATTTCTCCGGTAGAAGTACAAAACTGTTCATCATTATCAATACGAACATCACTTGAGAGTAAAATCCGAATTAGATGAAATTTTTGAAAATTAAAATAAAATGCTATATCTCATCTAATTTCTGAAGTAATGTATATAAGATCGAAACGTTAGACAATTATATAGCAAAACGAACAACCGTTATTCGTTCATGTTCTGAAGGAGTTTCTTGTAAAAATACATGACAGTGGGAATTGAAAAGTTCGCTTATATTGTTGGAAAACAATGGCACTCGATACACTGCAATTATAGGACTAGGATCTTCCTCGAAATGTGTCATATAGGAAAAGATGAGAACTGCGTTAACTATAAATCGGACACTGGTCATTTGAATAACATTCACTGTAATCTATTAAATATAAACAATTTCTGCTACCGCCAATAGTGTGTTGATCTCATCAGACAGTGCTCTCTCTCCTGCTGACGGAATATGAACTGTGTGAGTGTCTGTTTTTAGTATTTTTAAGTTTCAGATCTGTAAGTTTTGATAATTTCATTGTCATGAAGTATAATTACTAGTGTACCTTGATTTGTTCTTAGTATGCTCCTGTTTATTCCCGTGTATCCGATTATTCCCGTTACCTAAATTCTGAATATATATATTATATATATATATATATATATATATATATATATATATATATATATATATATATATATATATATATATATATATATATGTGTGTGTGTGTGTGTGTTATATGTTATATGGTGCGACTGACGAGTTCCTTGCAGAACGAAACATATAATAATAATAATGTTCATTTGTCCTGTATGACATTACAATATGTATAGGATACGTCAAGAATATGATTAACAATTACAATTACACTTAAACAATTTCAGCAGAAAAATATTTTTGCAAGGAATAAAAACAATTAAGTAATACTATACATTTTACTTCGAATGAGTGAAAATTGTAAACGATTGTATATGTTTCGCACTTCCATCAGGTGTGGCATCGATTTCAATACTTCTCTAACATTTATCCCTCGAGGGATAATGGAGACATCACATCGTACACGTTCACATATCTAGCTCTACTATAACATTTTTTTGGTTAATTTGAATTTTTCAAATGAATGTTCTATTGTTCATTTAATCAAATATTCCATTCAGTGCCATAAGCACAAAAAATTTCATATCCTTATATATATATATATACATATATATATATATATATATATATATATATATATATATATATATATATATATATATATATATATATATATATATATATATTTATATATACATATATATATAAATTCAATATAAGGGTTTTTTAGACCTTATGAGCTATAAGTACAAACTCTTTCTTATTAAGCCAAACTTTCGAATATATTCAATTCATCATCAGGGCAATCTACGAATGAAAGCATCTTACAATAAGAACCTAAATTACAGAATTGATGATCTCCATACATAAATCGAGTTGAGATAAGTGGTCAATCTACATCGATAATGTATGAACAATCGTTTATAAACTGAAAAATGATATCGAAATATTGTTTTATATGGTTTTGCCTATGTTGTGATAGGGGAATTCAAAGTTCGATGTAAATTGACCACTTATCTCAACTCGATTTATGTATGTAAACTGTCAATTCTGGAATTTAGGTTGTGATTTTAAGATGCTTTCATTTGTAGATTGCCCTGGTAATGAATTGAATAAATTCGAAAGCTTGGCTTAATAAGAAAGAGTTTGTACTTATCACTCATAAGGTATAAAAACCCTCATATTGTATTTGTATAATAATAATAAAAATGTTTATTAATTACGAGATCAACACAACAATTTTCAAAATACAAAATAGTAATACATATCAAATTGTCAACGAGTATCTTCGTGACCTGTGTTTAGATGTCGCCAGAACAAACGAAAGTAATTAGAGGAAATTCGATTTGAAATAGAATTTCCTGTTGAAATTACTAATGTTGAACCTACAATTTTAAATTATAAGAGCCTTAGCACAATACAAAATATAAGTGCAGTATTATCACACACATATTACCTCAAAATCTATGACAATGCCACAAAATTAGGCAGAATCATGCAAATTCAGGCTACAAAGTCAAAAAGAACGAGTAAAAAAGTCATAAATCGGATAAGTCAGTGAAACGGTAACGGATATATTTAATGAGACCGTGAAAAAAGGCTTATATATATATATATATATATATATATATATATATATATATATATATATATAAAATACAGAGGAAAAATAATAAATTCACTGCATGAGAATACAAAGGGTAATGTAACATTAAAACTTGAGAAAAGTTCATAAGATTATATAAACAATGAAAATGAAATTTAGATCTTATGAAATATCATTATATAATGAACAGAAGAAACGAACTCAAGTTAGAATTTCTTCTAATATTGAATCACATATAGTAAATAGATGTGAATAAAAATATCACGACACCATATTGCGATGTTATGAGTGGCATGTGAAAACTAGTGATAGCTCATCTAAATAGGTTGTGATTTATGAGAGATCTCTTTTCAAAAATTTCTCTATAATACTCATACACAAATTTCTATGAATTGTATGATTTTTGTTCAAAATAGAAAAAACAATCTATCAATTCTTCTCCCATTCGTTTCCTTACTACCTTCAACCTATCGATTGAAATGAAACGAACTTCAAAGAATGACGTCTGTTGTTATGAAGACAGTTTTCATAAGTCGAATGAAGTTTGGAGTTAACGAGAGTATTTTCCCATCACCCGCAATATTTCATTCTTATTATGTTATTTCTTCGTTGTTTCGCTGTCAGGTTCGACAAATCCTATTTTGAGGACGTTGCGTTGGTTTCAAATAATAATCGTCTTTGTGCCGAGTTGGCAATGGAAATCTTCCGGACGAAAGTCCTAAAAGCCTTTGTCGTTGCGTTTCTGAAAGATTCGTCGGCAAATCTTATGCAGGATTTTCATATTGATATAGAAATATTCTTTTGAAGGATACTGTAGGCATTATGGAGACTAGATGGACCAAAATATCAAATATAACTTTCAGAGTATATAAGCACTTCTATATATGTTATGGTTCGTTAACTTTCTAATGTTTATATGGTATCGTATAATTGAAAACACTGCTATATTTCACTGAACTTTCTTTGATAAAACAAACTACTTGTTTGAACAATTTGTTTGATAAAATAACTATCAAAAATTTTACTATATTTAACTATCCAAACTTTTTGAATATCAATAAATCGAACTTAACACACTTGGCTCAAATTTCACTAAATATATCAGAAAATCTACATTTGTTTCGGGTGGTTAAACCGTTATCAAGAGTTTACAGTGTTACTAAATGTAACATTCGATTTCATTCGATTCGTTCAATTATGATTTGGTTTATCTAAATCCAAATGAATGAACTAATTGTTCAAATAGAGCTATACGTTCAATAATATTATTTTCATGAGTATCCGTAATACCAATATTTAATTTTATTTCACTCCTTAACATAAGGATTTCAACACAATTGAATGAATGATACCTAAATAAATACGAACAATGCGAATAGAGGTGGAATTCTTTAATTATTTAAAATAATTTTCCGGATAGCAAAATGCAAACAATCGATAAATAACACATCAATCATTGTGTGAGAATCCGAATGTCATGCATTCACTCATATATTGGAGTGGATTACAACTGGAATAATAGAATTTGATTACATGGCATTAATTTGTATATTGTTCTCTTCTCTGATATCATATATTGGTTTCATTGTCGCACCAAGTTCATTTAAAAAAAGATGAAATATGAATTTTAACTTTTTTATTCCAGTAGTTTACAGGATTATTAACACATTGTATTCAAAATAACCATTTCATAGATTTAAACTCATTGAAATTGCTGCACCCACAGATGAAAGCTAAAGCTCTGGATCTTCTAGAACAAGTGAAAAATTCTGATTCTCACCGAAGGAAAAAATAATATTATATAATCAACTTACCATCGGTTTATCACCATTGTTACTTTCCTCAATTTCTTAATTTAGGGCCTTCTTTGTTGTTCGATAATAATTATTAGATTTAATTCAATACTTCTATCTGTTTAACGACCTGTCCTTCTACTTCGGAGACATCGATATCAGTCTTAAGTCTATTTCAGGTAACGATGTATAGCTATATAAGAATGTGGGGCGAAAAATGTTGATCAGTTTAACTTTTGAAATTGGGGTAACACCCCGAAACAATTGTCAAGTATTTTGGGACGTTTGTTCCTTATTTTACGTCAGAGCGAGGGAGTCGCGACGAGAAATGAGTGATTGGAATGTGGTCAGGTCATGTCATCGGAATGAGGATGACGAAAAATGAGGGAAAAAGAATGTTCAATAACTTACCTGCTGATGTAAGAAATTGCATTTCACTGAGAAGTTTCAGAAGATCTTTGAAATTATTCATTTTTCGAAATATCGGATTGTGAAAAAAAGGATAAATATAAATATTGAATTTATTCCTAATAGCTTTATGTTAAATAAACTTATCATTATTATAAACTTTTTTTCAAGATTTTTTATTTGGCAGAAAATCCATTTGTATTCATATGTTTTTGATATTACTATTTGTTTATCTGAACAGTAAAACATAATGTTCACACAACTGAGCGCCCTTTACAGTAATGAATTTGTCTCTTGATTCACAGAGACTTATTTTTCCTAACAAGGTCAATTAAATTCAATTGTAAAGTCGACACTACGACGTCGAGTTACTTCAAATGGATTAATTCAAACAAATTTTCTCGCTACTAAAGTAATGTTGTTTACTCATCTCATTCTATAGTACCCATAAACATCAACGATCTTTTTCATGTAGTGTATTTTCGGCTTCTAATTGAGCTCCTCCAATTTCTCGAATGTTAATTAACGTTTCTCGAGTGTAAAACGTCAACATCCTGGACGTATACGATTTACAATTAATGGTCGCCTACAAATCCCTACTTCCAGTAATTTGGATTTCGGTGGAACTTTCCATTTATGACGCCGCCGCCGGTTTCGCCAATAAACGGAAGGAAACAGAGTGAAATCAATTGTTAGGTGGGAATAAAATGTTTCGCTTGCCAATCTTGAAGTTTATTAGCTGAAACAAACATAAAAATTCTAGATGTAGCAGACATTTTACCTTCTTTTTCTTCAAAAATGAGGGGACAATAATCAAACTTCAAGGAGCATAAAGAAACTGTGAACAACGAGAAAACTTGATGGGCGAAGGACGAGCTGGATGTATGAGCTATGCTGGATATAACCTTGAAAGATCAAACCTAGACGAACTGAAATAAGCATCATGGATTGAAAAGATCGTTTTACAACTGATTCAACTGATCAGAGGGAGTTGTGTTCTCTACCATATCTCACTTTTATATTGTATCTGCATACCAAAAATTTTCAATCACATGGATCTCCCTGTATCACTTCGAATATCGGTCTGACCTAGTATGAAGGTTCGAGAGATTCATATTCCTCTTACTGATCTGAAGTGTACTACAATGAATCATGTCCTAATTTGTTCGATCTGTGTATATTTTAGCATCATCAGTGTGTGGCAACATTCTTTCTTCTCTTTATATAAAACATTTTGATAAGGATTATCTGGTGACCAAGAACTGATCCCTGCGCTACTTCACTCGAAATGATCTACCATAAACATTGACGGTTAGCGAATGAATAAATCACAAAATATAGCTTACAGAGTATTGGATTTTCATATGCCCTAATCAAAAGTTTCATCGAAAGCTGAGTTGAAATTCTATATTGTCGCATGTGTAGAAAGATTAGGAGTCGTCAACTGATGGGGAATCTTGTGAGAATCCTTTTATCTGGATAAAAGTGGAAAACATGGAGAAACAAATATTTTGTCGAAGAAACACATTGCAGGAAAATAACTCCATAGGATTTTATTGAGATAAATTCTTAATATGTGAGCTATTTCGAATCTTTATTCAATAATTGAATGAAATAAAGTATTCGAGAGATTGAAAATCTAGCAGGCGTTTCTTAAGAACAAACCGATCTTTCGAATCCATAAAATGGATTCCGATTTAAGTCAATTGCCTCAGTTCGAAAATATTACTGGAACAAGACATAAGGCAAACATTTGTGAAAAGATAACTAACGAAACCTTCAAGACAACTACAGTTTTCAATCAGTTCACTGATTTCTCACAAAACACTTGGTGAAACATTCTCAGATATATTTTATGAATTCAAACAATCTGGTGATGTTTCGTGTTAGTAACTAATTGTCAAGTAGTCAATACGAGTGGTCTCTATTGAACAATATAGAAAAATACAGCTCTAAAATTGTGTATTATATCAGGGACCTTATGTGTCCACTACTATACAAAGAAACAAGATGTTGCTTTATTGATGATACTCAATAGCTTTGAAACTAAGTTGAAAATTTTCAACACAAACATGATATCTGTTCAGAGAAACATGAATCTATACAGTTTGAAGAACATTTTTTTATATTCATCTGTTACTAAAATATTCTCACAAATATTTTCATAATGATTCAAGAATTTAGAATCTAGGACGTACTCAGTAAAACTACTCGTAACAACGATAATACCTGAATAAGTTTCATAGTTACTGAAATATTCTGTTCTCTTATTTTTTGAATAGGAAAAATGATCTGGTACCAGATAATAATTCGATGACTTCGAATCAAAAGGTATTAAATCAAATATTCAAACTGAAATAGAGATGACAAATTTATATCCAACGCAATAGCAGGCCATGATCATTCAAAAATTGAAGGAATTATTGTGACATAAATCAAAATTTCGAATAATTTCATCATAGATAATCTCATTCTTTTTGAAAAAACATTCTTCTTCAGAACGTTGTTCATTAACGACTAAGGAATTACTTGATATAGTTAATCATATAGGTGCAAAACAAACTAATGATATATATGTAATGAATGCGAAGGGTTTTTCCTATATTTTCTGAAACATTGTGTAATGTAGTAAACTTGTGTTTGGAGAGAGGCGTTTTTCCGAGTAAGTTAAAGATTGCCAGGATTATTCCAAACTTCAAAGGTGAAAGTATAAATAATGAATTTCAATTCTACCGGTGATATCAAAGATCTTGGAGGAGGTGATTGAGAGAAGATTGGTTGTTTTCATAGGGAAAAATTCAGTGCTTAACAGCGGTCAGCATGAATTTCGAAGCGGTAGATCCACGATTACAGCATTGTCAGTTTTGTTAGAGGTATCGCGGCAGCTCTTGACAAATATCAATATGCTGAAATCTTAGCTTGTGGCCTGAACAAGGCTTTTGACTGTGTTATAAGAGAACTGTTAATAAAGAAGATGGAATTTTATGGTATTCGAGGAACTGCCTTGAAATTATTCACTTCATATTTAACTAACAGGCAACAGCAAGTTGAGTGGAAGGATGGTGTGTCACCTGCAAGGATATTCGATTATGGTGTGTCCCCCAAGGTTCAATATTGGGACCAATCCTATTTTTAGTTTATATTAACGACTTACCAAGTAATGTAATTTGTGAACAAATATGCCTCTATGCTGACGACAGCAATTTCCTTAATATCACAACTAGGAAAGACGAATTAAATATACTATCCGGGAAGACTTTGGAGGATGGTTTTCGTCAAATGGACTGAAGTTAAACAATAGTAAAACGGAAAGATTGAGCATTGGCGGGGGTAAAAGGAGTAGTCTTTAACCACTAAGAATTGTGTTTGATGCCGAACTTACATGGAAATAGCACATAACATGTCTTACAAAAAAACTGTCCACTGCACTGTTCGCAATAAGAAGAATGAGGGAGCTGAGCACCACGGAGATCCGTAGGTTCACATATTATTCCAACCTTCATAGTGTTGCAACTTATGGTATTCTTTTGTGGGGCACAGTCCTGGTTTACAAAAAATTTTGATAAGACAGAAGGCGGCAGTACGTGCGATTGGCGGTGCTTCGAAGATAACAAATTGCAGGACCTTGTTCAGAATAGAAGGTATACTTACTGTTATGGCTGTGTTCATACTCGCTTGCATTAAACAGACTATAGCGAACAAGACAGGATTTAACGAAAACGACATGATACACACTTATGAGACAAGAAATAAAAAGGATTTGGCTCTTGAACGTCATCGACTAAAGAAGACCCAGTTAGGATCAAACTATTGGTGCTTGAAATTTTATAACAAACTTCCAGTGGAGGGAGCGGTCAATTCCCATTGTGCTGAAAAGACTGAATACGATTTTGATACTACATTCATTTTACACATTCAGTGAATTTCTCAATGTTGATTTTATATGACAGTACAACTATGTAAATTATTTCTACTAGTTTTAAGTGTGTTTTGTTCAGATTTTAATTTGTGTTGCCATGTGACATATATGTAATGTTGGCAATTTCATGATCAAGTTTCATTCAACTTTATAGCTTTTAATATGTATTTGTATGTGACATTGGAATTTGGTTATCAAATTTACAGATATAAACTACTACCACTAATATTCCCACGTTATGTACATTATTTCCGTCCCTAACTTTCAGCCTCTTAATTAATCGAATCGTTTGAAGGTGTTTTATTTATTTTATACTGTTCAATTTTTGAATTCATTAATTACATAAATGGAAGGGTTTCCATTGCGACGTATTAAGGATCGTTCCTTTCGAAAATTTTAATATACATTTCAATTTGACAAAGAGCAATCCAGACAGCTCGGATGCTGATAAAAACAAACTTTCTCTAATATACCTAGAAGCAATTAGAAACAGTAACGTTGTGCTTGTTTTGGTGAGATTTTCTACTGTGATTACGAAAATACGAAGCTTTAGTGAACTTTTGAAACCTCATCTCCTGCCCGTATGGAATACTAATAATCTCACTTGCGCGATGAAAGAAACTCAAAGATCTCAGACCGACATCTCGAATTAGTTTCGTACAGAGTTATGGTTGAACTTCAGACTTCTGAACGTCTAGAGTGTCACTTAAAAGATTCTGTTTGTTTTAAAACAAGACTGACGGAAACAAAACCTGTTTATATTAATATTTCTTAATAAAGAGTTTTTTATAGACTCGTTTCAACATCATAATTTGTTTTAGTGTTTTGAGAAATTTCATTATTCGTGTACCGATTTCATTTCAATCATTCAAATAAAAATTTCAATAGTTTAATGAGATATTTCAGAATTCTGCAATTCAAATTCAATCCCAAAAATAAAATCATTTGTCGTTCCGATTCGAAATTCAGAAATTTCTCGTCGCATATTTCAATTTTTCCAATTTCGTCAGAACTTTGAGAGAAATGCTACATTAAGTATTCTATAGATATGTAAAATTAATAAAATTAAGGCATTATGACATAACGAATCTTCCAGAAATAATCTATTTAGCTGCACTGAAATGGTTATTGGCGGTCATTAAAAAATTATAGGAATAGAAAAATAAGAACAGAAGATTAAGGGTAATTTGAAAACGCATTCGTATGAAAAACCTAGGAACAGAATTTTTCAAAAGGTAATTACAATAACGGAAGCAATCACAAAATGACAAGCAAAGTTTTATGCAGGATGAATCAGTTCAGAATATCGAAGAACAGAACAAAGAGAAATACAGCACAGAATTGCTGAAGAGATCCAAACGGATCTACAACAGGTGATAATAATAATAATAATAAAAAATCGCACATGTGAAGTTTGCGCACAATAATCTCACAAACCTGCGATAAAATGAACAGATAAAAATTAAAATGAAATTCGTTTTTCATATTCATATACACTTTACTTTAAAATCTGATTGAAATTTGCAGTAAATGAAAAAAAATACAAGTTTCTCTCAGTTTTATACAACTGCAAAAAACAAAGACAGAAAATTTCGTACAACCCTCACAAATGTATAATACTTGTGGTGCTAGATTTTCTTCGAAAACTATTTTTTAGTACTATAGTATATAATATTTCCTCTAGTGATTAAAACCATAAATATTTGATAGTGTTGGCGTTTACTTGATGTAAATCCATTATAATCTATAATAAATGTCAAAATATGTTGGTAAGCTCATAACTCAACAACGACTGGACCAATCTTGCCAATTCTTTTTATTTAATGTTTTTTGAAGTCCAATCATGGTTTTTACGTCCAGAAAACTTCGAATAATCTCCGGGAAATTCAAAAACAGGCCATACCTTTTTCCCATATAAACGTTTTCTAACCAAAATGTAGAGTCAACGGATGGACCGATTTCACTTTTTTCTGTTGTGTTTTGTTGTGAAAAATAATTGATCAATAAAAAAGTGAGAAATAATTAGTAATTCTCAAAAATAGGATGTAAAAAAACTGCTTCTGTTATCACACATCACGGTTAGTTCAGGTTAGTTCCGATCTATCATATTCAAACTAATATTCAAACTTCAATTCAATATAAAATTTTGATAATTTAGGCTAACATACACGTTACTTACATAGCACGCGGTATATTTGATTATAAAGAAGAATACGTAGTTTTCTTCAATTAACAGTTGAAATTTCGTTTTTAAAAATGCTAGCTATTTGAGGTACAAACTTAATTCGCAAAAATTCTTGTGGCAGCAAGTCAAAGAACAGAAGAGCAAGTCAAACTGACTAGCAACTCGATCCTCGGAATTGCGTTCAACCCGTTTCGACCTGCCTTCAATTATAACGCTGAAATAGATCACAGTTCACAACAAATCGTTGTTATTGGATCAATGAACGTTGTGTGTCAATATTACAAAGCAAAGTTGAATTGTTATTGATAAGAAAAAACTACCAATGATGCGACAAAATACTTCGCGAAGAGTCGATTCAAATAGACGTTATTGGTACAGCCACCATAGCCACTATATTCATTGATTTCCGGGAATGGACAAAATTCTGAACATTTTTCGACTCATATCCAGAAAATATCTATTACAAATAATGATGAGATATATGGGACAAGTACTTGATACGAAATTAGGAACATGCCGTTGAACGGGCCGGTTAATAACTTTCAATACATCAAACGTGTTAATATTGTAATTTTTTGACAATTCGACCAATTCGTAATAACAGGAGGTATTGCAGTTTCTTCGTAAGTCCTGGCTCTACACAAGATAAATATTAAAAACAAGATAGTGTACCATAAAGAGTAGAATATGTCTTTCCGGCCTTTTGAAAAATATTCGCATCAAAATAAATGAGCGTACAAAGTTCGCCGGACCAGCTAGTTGAATATAAACTTTAACTCAAACACTTGAACTTATGATTTACACTTTATTGACTACATAGCACGACGCCTTTCTTCGTTACAAACGACTTCTTCCTGGACGGAAGAAGTCGTTTGTCATGTAGTCAATAAAGTGTAAATCATTAGTTCAAGTATTTGATAGTGTTGGCGTTTACTTGATGTAAATAAATTATAATTGAATATAACTTAAATTCAAACACTTGAACTTATGATATACACTTTATTGACTACATAGCATGACGCGTTTCGTCGTTACAAACGTTGTATGGGAATATTTAATAGTGTTGGCGTTTACTTGATGTAAATCCATTATTATTGAATATAACTTGAATTCAAACACTTGAAGTTATGATTTACACTTTATTGACTACATATCATGACGCGTTTCGTCGTTACAAACGACTTCTTCAGATGCTTACAGAATAGTGTTCTGTATTATGCATTATTCTGTAAGCATCTGAAGAAGTCGTTTGTAACGACGAAACGCGTCATGTTATGTAGTCAATAAAGTGTAAATCATAACTTCAAGTGTTTGAATTTAAGTTATGCTTCAGTTGTATGGGAATGCTCGTGAAATATGGAAAAATCAAATTTATTATTTAATCTTGTTATTGTTAAGTCTAAAAAATTAATGGAGTTATCAGATTCTATTTCGGTTGTAAATTTTATATCAGGATGAACCGCATTAATGAAATTCTCAAAATTTTTTAATGAACGATCTGTGCCAGTAAAACAAGTGATTATATCATCTATATCATTACATATCTATACCAGAATACAAAGTGTTTGAAATTCGGGTTGTTTTGAATACTATTTTCCAACTTATCCATGAATATCTCGGCTAAAAGAGGACTTAACGGATTTCCCATTATTCTGATCAAATTCTGGATCAAATTATTCTGTGAAGCATCTGAAGAAGTCGTTTGTAACGACCAAACGCGTCATGCTATGTAGTCAATAAATTGAAAATCATAAGTTCAAGTGTTTGAATTTAAGTTATATTCAATTTAAACTTTATTTACATATTCACCCGTTTCTACTAAGCTATAGCTATACTGCACAAGTCATTACTTGCAACTTGCAATCACATTACCTCTATACCTGAGATATCCATTTCGTTAGCTCGAGGAATGTTGTCCAATTGATTTTTTAAACTTTGGAACTTCCAGAGAAAGGTTACTATATCTGTTATTCAACTTATGTTCAATTCGTTTCGAGTCACTTTTATCGTTGTACGTATTTTTAATTAGCGTGTAGCAATACAACCTATGTAGGTCCCACACTTCAGCTAACTTGAACAATTTATTTCGTTGGGAAAGGCTTGGATATTCTTTTCGTGCATAACATTGAGTAACCACTTCTGCTGTTTTGTTGATTTGTTCAGAGAAGTTAAATACGCGTTTCCCCAAACAATTATTCCATATCGCCTTTGTGATTCAGCAAGGGCCTGATATACCATTTTCAAGTGCGTACTCCCAATTACACTGGCCAGATATTTGAATCTAGGAATCAGACCTCTGAGCTTTAATATTTACTTATTGATATGTGCATCCAATACCCATGAACGGTATATATATATATATATATATATATATATATATATATATATATATATATATGTATGTATAAGGAAATGAAATTTTTTGTTCTTATGGCACTTAATGAAATATTTAAGAAAATGAACACTTGAAAATTCATTCGAAAATTTAAAATTAATCGAGAGAATGTTAAAGTAGAGCTAGATATGTGAACGTGTACGATGTGATGTCTCCATTATCCTTCAATGGATAAATGTTAGAGAAATATTGAAATCGATACACACCTGATGGAAGTACGAGACATATATATTCCGTTCTGCAAGAAACTCGTCAGTCGCACCATGTCCATCGAAGTGAGGCAACGATTTCAACCCCCAAGCATTTTCTTGTTACTCCAAGTGGAAGACCGTAGAGCTATGAATACTCCACAATTCCATCTATGGGAATCAGTAGAAAACACTTCTCAGATTATAGACACCAAGCATCTAAATTTCACATGTCTTCTATACCCGTAGGTATCTACTAAATTGCAATGTCTATTTGACAAATATCATCGAACGATGTTTTTAAATGTCAATAGGATGCGTTAGTAGTACGCTCGCGTTTATTCCCGTATTTCAGGGGCCTATTCTGCGATATTTTTAAGGAAATGAAAATTCAATTTTCATTTGAATTTTTCGAATGAATGTTCTAGTGTTCATTTTCTTATATATATATATATATATATATATATATATATATATATATATATATATATATATATATATATATATATATATATAAATATTATATATAGTTCGAGAGAAAACAGCGATACGATAGTGAATGATTTAAGTATTATTCATTCGCAATTACAAGCTTTCAATGTTCTGTTCCATCTTCAGGAGCTCCAAACAAATTCGAAATTATATGCTGCAAGAAAGCAACATTTAACGTCAGAGCTCTCAAGTGCATAACAATTGCCACAAAGAACATTGATTTAAAATTCATCAATTTTCAAATTAAAATTACAAAAAATTAGAATGTTTGTTTATAGTACAAAAAAGAATATATTGAATTAAATTCAACTCTTGGCTTAATGTTTCACGATTATATTCAACAACATGAATTAGTCGACATGTTTCTAACGTTAGCTCATTTTCAAGACTGTTCACACACGAAACATGTCGTCTGATTCATGTTGTTAAATATAATCATGAAACATTAAGCCAAGGGTTCAATTTAATTTAATATTCAATTGTGTTTCACCAAGAGTTAAGCGAGAATAAAAAAGTATATGTTTATGTGGCATGAGGTACTGGATTGTTTGATATAATTGTGATGAATGAATTGGATTTCATTGATTACGTTCTCACAGATCTAACAGAATAAATTCTCTGAATTCACAAAAACGTGAAAAAATTATAAGTCGATGTTTTCTCATTTCTTCGAGAATTGGAATGTATGATCATAAAAACAATAGTTTCAATTCGAACGATCTGACCCCTTTAATTTCTTTCCACTTCCGAATGAAATATTCAACATTCAAAATTTTTCGAAGCCATTAAAGAGATCAGAATTTGTAAGTCTTCAAGGCCATACTCAGGGACCTTGAAAAATTCCTGAATTTGTTCAGACTCTCAAGCTTTAGCCAAAGCAATAGTTCACTTCAACATTCAAATGCCGTTCAGGAGCATTTTTCATTTATTTATCAAACTTTATAACCAAATTGATGAAAGCGTGAATGTTTTGTGAATTCTTTGAGGCCATCTCTAGGCATTTCCTTCAAGCTGTAGTTCACTTCGAAATTCAAATTACAGTTTGAGCAAAATTTCCTTTTATCCACAATGAAAATATTTTAACAAATTAACGGAAAATCTCAAATTTTTTCATCGAGATAATTTACTGGAACGAATCTACAAATTCCTTCAAATTTGTTGTTCAATTGAAATAATTGAAAACCGTTGAAGAATTAAATTTTCAGTCGTCCTCATAAAACCATTTTCCATGCCAAAAATGAAATATTCCTAATTCGAATTGATGATCCTTCGAATATCGTTTATTTAGTCTGACCTATTTTATGGTAAAATCAATTATACAAATCTGAAGAGATAGAACACGCTATCGGGCGTGTCAGAGTTAATTCCCAGTGAGTGGTTGGTGATTAGAAAGAATCTCTCAAGTCTGGCGAGAAAGATATGATTTCGTCAGGCGATTGGAAGACATGCGAATTTTCATGTAGCAAAAGAATAACTCAGTAGATCGTCTCACTGATTGCCTCGATAGGGCGGGTACATTTTCGTTGCTATTTTAATTAGATGTTTGTCTTGGGTAGGGGTTGGTAACCTGCAGCTTGCGAATAACACGCTGTTCTTTCAATTTAAGGTTGCGATTCTCTTATTTCAAATTTTTTTTGTAAGACGTTATCAAAATTCCTATATTTATCTATGGAAAATGTAGTAAAAAGAATGGATCTGTAAGGCATATAATTTTGAATTAAATTTTCTTCAAACTTTATAGCTACGTAGATATTTTACATCATTGTTAAGTAAACAAATATCTCAACTAATCATCTCCGAGGGATCGATTAGTCTAGCAGTTTCATTTTTAATTTCATATATCTGATATCAAATTTCATTATTGGGAGTTCTCAAATTAACACTTCGGAGTTCATTTAAGAGTTATGGTTGAGTGATAATGTCCTTTCTATGAGTGGGTAGACTGATTTCAGTGAGTTTAGACCTCCGAACACAGATTTACGACAGTAGATAGCAGTAAACCTCTAGAATTTGAAAGCCCTTGAAACCATAAATAGACATCTCTTTCTTAAAGAGTTATTTGCAATCGATATGAGATGGTTTGTAGGATGCTCAATGAAAGAAACCAAATGTTCAACTTCGAATAATGCTTTTTCCGAGGAATCGAGGATTAACCCAGGTATGCCACAAGGCAGCGTCTTGAGACTTGCAATTTAGATTGAAATTGCACTAGTCAGTCATTCGGAATAAATCGAAAAAATCATTCAGTTCTCAAGATTAAACTCCATCTCTAACGAACAAAGTTTTACCAAGAAGCAGAGGGCCTACAGACTAACATGAGCATAATATAATAAGAAGTGTATTTCGACTAGAGCAAAATCAAGACATTATACCACGACGATCCTACCATCTACGCAACCCAAACGAAGAATTACTGAAAGGGTGAATGAAAAAACAAAAACAAACAATTATCATGGTTATTTACTTAGGAGTCGATAGAAACAGAGTTTAGATGAGAAGAATTCAGAATAGAATTTATCAGGAAGGAATCACAAAAAGACGAGCAAGGTTTCATGCACGCATCTACATGATCGAAATAACAAAAAAACTAATAGATATAATAACGAAAAATTAATGCGGAATGTAATGGCTCTAGGAACTCCACAACAGATCAATATGAAAAATCTTGAATATCGTTTGGAGTATCACAATGAAATCACAAATGTGAAATTCGAATGAAGAACGATGACGACGCTAACGATTAAGAGAAATTGATAGTTGAACGCTCTATCCTCTAGCCTGAGAGGAGAGCGTTCTTCGAAAGCAAAAAAAGAACTCCCTCAAAATTATGATTTCAAATGAAATCTCTATCGTAATGGAGGATAATTATTGAAATAACTATAATATATTGATGGTATTGTAAATTTTATAGAAAAATAGAGTTTACAATGAATCAGACATTGATCTATATCTGAAGTGGTGGAGGATAGAGGCTCTGTAGTCTACAGTGGTAAAGCGACCATACGACCTCTCGGCTTACTGGTGATGGTGTGTTCGATTCCCCCGTAATCTTTGGACGTTCGAAACCGGCGTTAATCTGTAGGTCCAATGACGCTACGTAGGTCTCTGACCTCTGCTTTTAGAACAATATGAATATAATAAAATAGGGTCTTCGAAATATTTTTTCATGGCTTATTGGCAATAATATAGCATTTAATGTAGAAAAATATAAATATGTGATAATAAATTCAGCTCATGGATTTTGTTGGTTAATATAAAGGTGATAAAATATTCAGTCCTGATCAGACAACTTTTTTTATTGAATTATTGCTTGACAATTGTTTCTGGGTATTGCCCCATATTCAGAACCTAAACCTAGAACTCGTTTTTTCGCTTAACATATTTATATATTTTCACATCTATCCTACTATGGACAGCTGTTTGGAGAAAAAAAAAGTACAAAAAGTTGCCTACATAATGAAACACAAATTTAAATTTCCATATTAAATATGACATCCATATTAAATAGGATAATATTATATTGATTAATTGTACCACAACTTTCAATTTTCTCATATATATAATTTGGGAAAATTTTTTTGCATATTACTAATATTTGACAAAATTCGAATTTGTGTTTCATTATTTGCTTTTTCAAATTGTGCGAATCAAAAATCTTCTATTTTTTTATTCCAATGGACTGACAGCACATTGTTTTCATAATAACCATTTCATAGATTCGACCTTTAGTGACATTTCTGCATCCATAGATGAAGAGAAAAACTCGTGATTGGAAATTTCTGATTGGAGCACAGTTGGAAATTGATTGGAGCAGATTGGAACACAGTTTGTCGCCATTATTATATTTTCGTCCTCCATTTCTCAATCTGAAACTCTTTCTTTTCCGTTTTCACCAGGTGTTAATACGAGGTATCAATGCAAAAATATATAAATATGTTAGTCTTAATGAAGAGTGTTCTTTCTATCTTTTGAAAATTGACACCTCGAAAAAATTGTCAATCAATACTTTAATGAATATTTTGTGAAGGAAATATGAAACAGATGAAAGAGCCGCGTGAGGATGGACCAGAGGAATACAATTCTGAAAATATTATACATTATGAATGTGAAAAATTGAAAAATATTAAAAGTGTATCAGATCATCTGCAACCATAAAAAGGCTGAGTATTTATTCAATACAACTGAATTCAACGAGGATATCAATTAATCATTGAAAGTTTAAAGAGTTGAAAACTGGGGCAAAATATTATTTTTAGATAATACTGCAGATTTAAAACATTTCGGCGTTGAAATGATAGATCTTACACACTTAATTTCAATGAATAAAATAATGCCATTATTTTTGAAGACCCCATGATATTTCGAATAGACAAAAGTTGATATTGATGCAGGATAAATGGAGTAATATCGAATTGCTTAATCTTTATCTAACCATAACACATCAATAGATTACAGATATATCGAAATCATCAGATTCGCAACGGTTAATGAGATCTAGATCAATTCTCAATATGAAGACTCCAATTGAAGCTAAGATGGATCATCTGTTTCATTCCTGATGTTGAAGAGGTTAATTAGTAGAGGATTTGAGAAGAGCTAATTCTAGTAATCGGATTATAACTGAACATCCCTTCACAGAAATAATTTAGGTAGTTCAATTTATCCCTGAACTGAAGTAGTTTCATTTCATCGTCTAATACCAGGAATACAGATTGAGAATAAGTCCTTCCGTATTCGTGTGTTAGTCTAGTTCACAAAGAGCTCATAAGGCTTAAAATTTTCATTTATTTTGTTCTGATACATAAACCTCGAAGATATGTTGTAGTTTCATATTTTCTACACAATTATGAGAGTATCTCCCATATTTTCGATTCGTAAATTATTACAACCAGCACCTCTCAATTCCAGAAAACTCTAATATATTTGATTATTTTATATAATTCGAAAAATAAATGAATTAAAAACCTGTAAACGATATTGGTGACTTTGCTCACGATGTTGTACATCTTGATACAACAGAAGATATTTCACAGCTCATATTCATCAAAAGTGAGAACAAAATGATATCCGATCCAAAATGATCAAAGAACCAACAAAATTCATTACTTTAGATAAACATACAAAAATATTGTTAAGAATTAATGAAGGCCAAGAGACCTTTCACGTGCTGTCGAGAACTATTTTCTTAGAAACCGACATAAAAAGTGAAACTAATGCATTTTGCGGAGTGATAAAAACATATGTGGACCAGACACCACTGCTAAGTTTGTGTTAAAGCTTTCTAGAAACAAGAGTCGAATTTCAACCACCAAAGCGTCAACATCTACGTTAACTGAAAAATGGCACTCGAAATACGTGTAGCTTACTATCATTTGATAATCTTCAACCCAAATAAGTGGCGTCTCATATTAATTTAAGATACTCAGCAGTGTATCAAGTTAACAACTGTTAAACTCAGTATACTGCCTTGTACGTTGTTACGAGTATTAGGGACGAACAAAACTTATAGCAAATTTAACAAACATCATCTTCAAATTTATTGGACTTAGTCGATTGGCGTTTGTATGGGAACATCTCAATCATGTAAGCTTTTTCAGGTTCACTTGTTCAGGAGCTACAGACAGATTAAGTAATGTAAGGAAACCTTTCTGTACCTAGGGTACAAAATTTATAATGTGCTTTTCTTTGCGTCTAAAAATACTCACGATCGACTTCATTGTTCGAAAATGAAATTTCGTGGGAGTTATGTTAAATTATTCAGTAGTTAATAAGTTAACAATAGTTATACCTAGTACACTACCTTAGACGTTGTTTTTCAAGGCCTTAAAAACAATATCGCAAATTTAGCGAACATCATCATCGAATTTCTAGGACATTGGTTGATTGAAATATTTCTGGGAACATTTCAATCATATCAGCTTTCCAACAATAAAATTCGCATCATATTTAGTTCATTTTTTCAGTAGTTATGTAATGTCACAGCCAGATAGGGCAGACTTTGGTGGAATAATCTTTCTGCAGTTAGAGTAGCAAACTTTTGATGGGGTTTTTTGCGTCAGAGATCGAAAATACTCAAGATCGATTTGATAGTTCGAAAATGAAATTCCAATGAATTATACAGTTCAAGTCATGTCTATACATAAAAACTTCATCCAAAGAAATTACCGACCAACTAACAACCCAAAACGACCATTCCATCATAGCCTTTCAGAGACTTTTTCGCCTAATAAAATATCACATAGTCGGCCTTGTGCTTATACAGCCGCGAATGTACTTCCTTAATAATCTGGATGTATTGTGCACTTCTCAGACGACGAGATAGCCAGCCTAGCCGCTTCAGCTGAAAAGAAAAAGCCAGAAGAAAGGACCGAACAGGAAAGGGTGGCGATAATGGGTAGACCGAGGCTCGGGGATATTTGTAGAGCACAAATTAGAATCAAGGAGAGCAAGGAATTTAAGGTAAGACGTCCAGAATTTATACGCTATAAGTCGATGGTAGGACTGTGAAAAGATGAAATTAAATTTGTCGAGCTCGGTAACAATTTGAAGGTTAATATTAGCCGAGAGTAAAGGGGAGAACATCCGGGGAGGAATGTTCTCTAGTTGGAATTTATGATATTTCGTGAGTTTTGTTCGACAAAAGTAATTTCTTTGTGATGTCAGCTTGAAGAATTATATTGCGAAACAACCTCAAGTTGTTTTCAATGTTGTGAAACTTTTGAAAAATTATTAATGGTTCATAATGATAAGTTACATCGAAAGAGAAAGTGTTCAAAGAATTCCAATAGGAAAAGAAAAATATCTATGGAAGTTCTCTTCACTTGATCTAGTCGATTTTGACAAAAATTTTGCTACGTATATGTTATAAACCAAGTGATTAATTTTGGCTTATTCATAATGTCCAGGCATTATGAATAATGGCCAGTTCAAACGGAAAAAATGATTACATGTACTTATCGAAGTTTATTGAATATTTGCTAGTGAAACATTGTTGAATATATTGAATAAGAAACATTAGGCTTACTTTCATAAAATTATATTAACTGTTTGACAATTGTATTACCATAGTTTCAGAATAGATACGAAAACGAAGATTTTGAGAGGAACTAAAATTAGGCTCAGCTTGACCCTCAGTTTAAATACGATGCCATTGTCAAGCAATTTATTCAATTTTGTGGAACTGAGCGAAATTTTTTTTCGCTTAATTATCTTCTCAACTTCATTATTCATCATATTATTTGGCCATTAAGAATATTGCCACGTGACAAGCTATATCAGACGACATTGACCAATCAGAAATCAGAAGACAACACAGTCTATGTACACAGTTTCTTCAGTGTATAACAACCTGAGTTAACTAACCTACAGTTGGCTCTACTGCTCAGGTGACAGAATGCTCAGAATTAATTGTTGATATATCAAAAAATGAGTTGTAGAGTTCAATAACTTCCAATGATTATTGATTCTTGCTTTTATGAAATTGTCTTCTTTGTTCCTGAGGCTTTTTAGTAAAACAATATGTTTTTTTATACCCCTGTTATGATTTCATGCATTCACCGGCAAATGTGTAAAGTTTTCTTTTTTTATTTCAATTAAATCGGGAGCACTCCTCAAACACTGTTATGGTTTCCAAAACCAGAACCAGAAGTATTGATTGATTGAATTATATTATATTCATTGAATTATCATTCAGTTCATAACATATATATTAAAATTGCAGCAAAAGTCTTTGGAGTTTCGCCGCTTGCCTACATAAACCCACGTATAGTTTTCACTGTCTGATCCTGTAAATTTCAGTTATACTCGTATAATCTCCGAAATCAAATTCATTCTCATTATACATTTTTTCAAAGCATAGAATTTGTTATCTTCTTCATTTATTTTAAATTGGAATATTTTTCATATTTCACGAATATCATTCTTCCGTATCACAGATAATAAGTTTGTGTAAGATAAATCACTCAGAATATTTCCAATTCTATTATATTTTACCAATACTTGGTATATGAAAGCAGCCGCTTGATTCCAAATAGGAATAGTAAATAAGAAAGTTCGTATCAAATATTTAGAAACGCTCTTCAGGGAAAAAGTAAACATTCAGAGTACATATCTTTATCGATATTCATTTTGCAGCAAGATAGACGGTCTTTTTCGTCTCGAAACTCGAAGCGAATACATATTCAGATATCTTGATATTGATTTTTCTACAACTTAAGTTGCATTGATAGGCAAACATTGTATTTATTCAGATGTACGTTTTTCCGTGAAATATTTACATGAAAAACTTTCGCATCATGTTTCTCAGAATAATAATAACGAAAACATTTATTAGAAACATGTCATGTAAGTAACATTGTGAAATTACTTTCATTCAATTCATACAATAATTACAACTGAAAAGAATGCTCACGAAAGGAGTGAATTCAGTTTTGAATCTGATCTTCCATTCAGCCCTCGAACCAAAATATTGGTTCAAGTTTACGTTTATATTCATATTAATGTACAATTCTATTTGAAAAAAAGTTACCTTGGAAATATTTGAGAAAATTTCACGTGGCGAGGGACATTTGTGGTGAAAAAATAAACAAACATATGATGAAAAAAATTGATTCATACATTATTGCCTACATTCGAATCATCAAAGTACTCTGCCACACTAAAGTATGCCTTTGTTAACATCAATGACTCAGCTCTTTTTTTAAACAAATTAGCTTTCAGTAATCTCAATAAACGGTAAATGTTTGAAGATTTCAATTCTCTGATAATAGAGAGAATGCTCAAATTTAGCTGTTTTATGCTTCGGAATAATTAGCATATCAATGTTCCTTGTTGAATACTCATTATTACTATTCAATTTAATAAACCTATCTTATTTAACATATATTAAACATCTATAAATATATAAACAAGGTAGGATGAGTATGTTGATGATGAAGATAAGTTTACAAGATTTTGATTGGTGAATATTGAATATTAATCGAAGTATTCGCTTCTGTGTAATAAACACCCTATTTTTTCTGTAAAGCAGCCCCACAGCAAAATATTATAATTTAGATTACCATGTACAAGACCATAATACTCATTCATAACACAGTTTCTAGGTTTAATGTTTTTATTCTAGAGATTGCAAAAAATGATATGACTTGAAATGAATGTAATTTTACAATGTAAGGAATGTTTCCCAATAAATTTCATTTTATTTTTATTTTATTTCATTCGAAAAATGTGAAGAAGAGTGACAATCAAATGTTGATCGTCTATGTTATCACAAAGAACTGCCATATATCACATGTTTGTGAGATCCGATCAGGACTTTACATTATTATAGTTGTCGCAATATTTCGTATCATCGTTGCGTGTGTATGTTATGGGCAAAGGGATTGATGAGAACATTATTTAAAATGTCCGGTTGTTATAAATATGAGGGCCATTCTGATATATGCTATATCGGACCAAGTGATTGATTATAATCTAAATTTAATTATTTATATCTCATTATCTGGTCATTATGAATATTGCTACGTAAACATTGGGAAATATGAAAATAATTTCTTCGGGCCGGGCGGTCTTAAAAGCCATCGAAATGGTGGATCTCTCGTCGCAATTGTTGTTAACACAATGAAATTGTGCTAATCTAAAAACAGCGTTTTTCATCACCATTTCAATTTAGAGGATGGACTTTGATGAAGTAACGGCTGGAAACATCCAAAAATTGTTGTATGTACGAAGTATAAACGCTTAACATTCTATGCACTAAGAAAGACCTAGTTCTAGATTTTAATCGTGCTCATATCTAAGAGCAGAGTTATTCGTAATTTAGATTTCTAGATCGCTAATAAATCCAAATAATGAGTCAAATTATTTGAATTATTTGAGTTTCAGTTTATTTCAATAATCATAATAATAATTTGCACAGAAAGATGTGCCAAATTGATAACTCCGCGCCTCTGAAACTGAGGGAAGACCAATCGATCTAACAACGAGAAGCTACAGATTTGGAAAGAAAAACCGCTGCATGGTAGATACATCAATGAGACCACGAAGGAAAATGTCGACAAGGGTACGTAGAACTACTGAGTCAGAATGTTTCCGGAAACTGAGGGCACAATTCTAGCTATTCAATATCAGGTTACTCGAACCGGTAATTACCTGGAACACATCGTTAAAGACGCAACAAAGAAAAGCGACAGTTGCCGATACGGATGCTAAACATCAAAGACAATCCAACGTATAAAGGGATGTCAAATATTCACACTAACGGAGTAAAAGGAGAGACATGACGCTGTAGAAAAGATTGTACATCAAAAGCTGACATTGAAAACATCTTCTATAGACAGAAAAGGTGGCCTACAACAAATAGATGTCAGAGCCAATTTTGGAGAATGATCAGTTTAGACTCAACCGAGACCGCATTATCTTGACATCTAACAGTTCCCCACAATACGCTTGTTCTGGTCCTCGTCGACAAGAGAGCGCATCAAGAGGGCAAATACATTTATCGAGGTAACCATTCCAAATTCGAACAACCTAATTGAGAAAAATTCCGAAAAAATCTCAAAATAGCGAGAACTTGATGGGTGAGTACACTTGAACGTGGTCAGGACTGTTCCAATTAACTTGGGATCGACTGTTATAACATACGAGTATTTATAAGAAATAACAAAAATCGGTACTGCTTGCCACAGCAAGGACTGTCAGGAGGTTTCTAGGAGATAACGGAAATCAACGCAATGAAGGTCGCCGTCGTGAAGATCGATGCCATAAGGACCGCCGTCACGGACCTGACAACTTGTAAAGTGTCACCACAAAGCTAAATCCCTTTGATATGTAACATCTGGAATAAGTGAAAGTTCCCCTGAATCCCCTGAAATCAAATCGGGGATAATAATAATAATCCTTATTTGAAGTTTTTGTGATACAGTTACTTTGTACATACAATCGTAACGTGATTTAGAAATTCACATCTTGAATTTTCTTTGCGTGGAATAAAGATAAAAACAATGTAGGCTGTGTTGAGTAAAATATGCTTCCTTTTTATATAAAATATCTGGTATAAAAGAAAGTTTCCCTGTGATGGAGATTGAAAGTCTTGAGATTGATAAGACTTAAAATCGGAGATAATAATAATAGGTGTTTATTTTGCTACAGGTGAAAACATCCAGTTGCAGGAAATATTTCAAAATATATACACAGTATCGACACTTAATAATATAATACAAGCATTTAATTCAGGTTGAAGAAATGTTGTGAAATTTTTGTTTTCGTGTTGATATTTTCATTGCAATTGTCACTCAGTTGATGTTATTTGTTGATGATTGATGAGGCCGATACTTGGAGAAAATTAATATCCATAATGAAACAGTATTTAGAATTTTCTAATAATTTGATACAAATACGCATGACGACTTTTCGAAGTACTACTTCTTTATCAAATGCTGAATCAACACAATGTTATTTGTGTTCTCTATTAAAGAACGAGATGAAAATGTTTCGAGATGTTTTTCGATACACTGTGGTGATGAAAATCATGTGAAATACCCAAAATATTTGATAATTTAAATATTTATTGATGAAGTGATACCTATGATCACTTGGTTGGATAATATATTTATGTTGGCCAATGATATCCAGGTAGACAACCAGCTGTAGAGCCTCCGCCGTAAGGCGTTTCCGTTGCTTTGTTATCGTCCAAAGCATTCAGGTGCCACTTGATAGCACCTGAAGAAATTTCATTTCAAAGAAATCCTTACTAGTGGAACTGGAAAAAAACAAGAGATTGAAACAAATTGAATGTCAGCAGATGATATCTAAATTTGAACGTGAACTATATTAGAAAACCCCAATTGGATTACTGCAGCACATCATGCCCAAAAAGGATTCACATTCCTTTCTATTACAATCCGCTTAATTTATGCGTCCCTTCGTAAAAAAACATGGAAAAAGGATTATATTTTCCTCGCTCGATTAGAAAATTACGTACACGGCAGATCGATGAATTCGTTGCGCAAAGAGCAACAAAACCACAGAATCTGCAATGTTTGTTCCGAACTGCGTGAAAGACGCTTCTCTTTCACACTCCGATCGAGCGTTTGTGCAATCGTGACAAGGAAACGGAGACTAAGTCGTCTTACTGATCTCATCAGCTCACGCGTTTGTAAATCTCGTCTATATTTCCATAAAGTGAAAGTAATTTATTCTATCCATCCTGAGGAGGATTTTCCACTCTGAAAATTAGGCTGCCTGCGTAAGAGATATTCACTTCAGTGTTTTCCTAAAGCAACGATGTTTAACTTGCGGCTACCCGTTGCAAATTTCAAAAACGTCCAAAATTTATTCGGAAGATACTGCCTGAATGAGTTAAATATGAAGGATATCATGGAAATAAATACTCAAGTACTGAGCGAATATCTATCGTTACATGGTAATGAATGTATCGTGCGGAAATCAGTTGTTCTGAAAATATCATTCGAAATTTTTGTTTATCTCCTCATTCTTTCATTAGGAGAATCAATAAAAGAGTTTACGAAAATTATATCAACCTTAAAATAATATAACCTCCTTAAGGGTGATATTTTGAGAGTTAGGTTTTTCAGGTTGGCGGCACTGGTTGGTAATGGCATCCAAACGTCATCTGTCAAAGTGAAAAGTATACTCTGCTATTTCATCATGGAAAGACTTACAAACGGGCAACGATTGCAAATTGTTGAAATTTACTATCCAAATTCGTGCCCTGAAAAATGTGTATCGTTTGTTACGACCATATTTTGATCGTCATAATCGACCTGGTGAATCAACAATTCGTGCTGTTCCGAACCACCAAATTCCGCACCAAGTTCACAGCGGTTCACGACTACTCCAAACTACTTAAATCATAGACAAACACAAACACCCATGCCTTCAGCGGAGCTCGAACCCGAGTTCTACCGCACCATAGACGGAAGTTCTACCGACTAAGCTACGGAGACCGGCCACAAAGTTTACTTTGTTGGACATTAAACCATTGTCTCGCATGCATACAGTGCGTACCGAAAAGAATATTGCAGCCGTAGCGTATAGTGTTAATGAGGATCGTGAAATGTCAATTCGTCGCCGTTCTCAGCAATTGGGCATGTGTTACTCAACCACATGGAAAATATCACGTGTTGATTTGGGTTTGAAAGCCTATGAAAATCAACTTCTGCAAGAATTGAAGCCGAATTACCACAACGCCTAGTTTTTGGTGAATGGGCCTTAGAACAGCTTAATGATCCGCTATTTCATCAAAAAATTTTGTTCAGCAATGAGGCTCATTTCTGGCTTAACAGCTGTGTAAATAAACAAAACAGTCGCATCTGGACTCTAGAAACAGCCACATGTCATACAAGAATTACCGATGCATCCCGAAAAAACGACAGTTTGGTATGGTTTATCTCATATTTTGAATTGAAAAATGAAATTCAACACCACATCAAATAGAGAAAGAACAACACATGGACAAATAATTCATTGATGAATTTCAAAATGAGTGAAAATTATTAAGATCATTAAAATTACCATAAGTGAAAATTATGGTATTTATATCATTTATCATTATATTGAGATTAAGATATTGAGTCACAGATTTCATGTTTTCATCCATAAAATTTCACCAACAAACGCTTCTGTCAGACAAAATATTTTCATGTTAACTAAAATAGTACAAAATGATTTTCACTAAATGATAACATATGTGACAAAACGATGATTAATATTTCTTGACTAATTAGCATGAAGTTAGAAACAACATTATTGTACGCACTCTTCAAATATCGAATGACAAATGACAATCGATGACAATATGATGACAAACAAGATGATGGAAAACTTTGAAAAAGTGAACTTCTTGAAGTTCAGAACACAAATAAAAAAATTCAAGGCACACAAAAGGAAGGAAATATGAACGACAATTGGCAAAAATATAGGTCCTGATTCCATAGAATCAGCCTCTCAAAATGGCTTCTAACTTTTTCGTTGATACTTTTCACTTGAATTTCAATTCTTTCTGTTGTGGTGAGGTAGTGGACTATTAAGAAGTATATCTACTTGAATTCAATATGCTGGTTCGACTAAAAAATTCGAAATAATTTTCGTTTTTTGTATATTTCTTTTTTGTATTCATCTTTTATATAGTTTCATGTTGGCTGAAATTGAACTGAAAGCTTGATGGTGGTAAATTTCCTTTCTTTTTGAGTCTTCTCTTAAATTTCGGGAATAGCAGAAAGTTTGTGAGAATATGTAAAAACTAAACGCATTTCTCTTCATTTAATTGTTCATAGCTCTGGCAATTTTTGCAAGCAGTACTTGCGTTTTATCAGAAATCACTCATACGTTATTCTGATTCGAATGATACCTCCTCCACATTTCTCAGAAGCGTAGCAAAACGTTTGAGCCAAGAAACACTTGTTGGCAGAACTGAATTTCTCATAACGATTTGAGAATCGTTCTTGAATTTAAATACCGATCGATTTTCCACATCGCGTTTTCATTTAGAATCGAAAGAGGTTAATATTCATGGCATTCAGAGAAGAATCGGGGCTAAAACTGTTAAATGTGAAAAAATCCTATTAAGGAACGTAATTTATATAGACGCTCCTAACGTAGATTCCCCCAGACACATTTGAGAAGAAATGGATTTTTATAATGGAATTTAACCAACTATAAAGAAAAATATATATATTCACATATGTGGGAACTGGCATTTGAAATTGGAGGTTTTCTTGGGTATAATGGATTTATGGTAATTCATACAGAGAAAATATTTTTTTCGTGTTTTTTTTATATTTCCAGGAATATTAAATTTCATTTCAAAAACAAATTTCTCCTTTCTGCGTTTTATCGAATTCAAATTGAATGCCTCAATTATAATGGGTGATTTTTTAAGTGATGTGTGATGGTTTATTTTTTTTAATCGAATAAAACACCCAATTTGCATCATATATTCGAAATTTTCATTGAAATTGATAACTTGGCCTTTGCCATTTTCATTTTGAAGATAGCTTCATGTAAATGTTGCCCACGGCTTCGTATCAGATGGTTCATTCGGAAGGTCCAATTTTGCGTCACCTTTTCGAGGATTTCGGCTGGTATACCACAAATTACGCGTGTTATGTTATCCTATAAGGCTTCAATCATGTTCGGCGTGTCCACATACATTAACGACTTCACATAACTTCACACTAAATAATCCATAGGTGTTAAATCGCATGATCTTGGCGGCCAATTCACAGGGCCATTTCGAGAGATACGCTGCTCACTAAATTCATCCTTCAACATGTCCATTGTTTCACAGTGGCATGTGGCACCGTCTCGATGAAATCACATGTCAACCAAGTTAAACTCGGCCAAACTGGGGCAAAAAAAAGTTGCGTATCATGGCTCGATACCGTCGCGGTTGACGGTAACGTTTCTTCTACGGTCGTCTTTGAAGAAAAATGGACCGATGATGCCACCAGCCCATAAACCACATCAAACTGTCGTTTTTTCGGGATGCATCGGTAACTCTTGTATGGCGTGTGGATGTCCATCACTCCAGATGCAACAGTTTTGTTTATTTACATAAACGTTAATCCAGAAATGAGCCTCATCGCTGAACACAATTTTTTGATAAAACAGCGGATTTTCATTAAGCTTCTCTAAGGCCCATTCACGAAAAATTAGACGTTGTGGTAGTTCATTCGGCCCTGCAGAAGTTGAATTTTATAGGCTTTCAAACCCAAATCAACACGTGACATTTTCCATGTGGTTGAGTAACACATGACCAATTGCTGAGAACGGCGACGAATTGACATTTCACGATCCTCATTAACACTATACGCTACGGCTGCAATATTCTCTTCAGTACGCATTGTACGCATGCGGGACAATGGTTTAAGGTCCAATATAGTTCGACCTTAAACCATTAAACAATATAAACTTGGTGCGAAATTTGGTGATAACAGCTCGAATTTTCGATTCACCAGATCAATTATGACGACCATAATATGGTCATAACAAACGATACACATTTTTCACAGAGCACGAATTTTGATACTGAATTTCAACAATTTGCAATCGTTTCTCGTCTGTAAGTTTTTCCATGATGAAATGGCAGAGTATACTGAAAACATTTCACACTGACTAATTCTAAAACACTGCTAAATTCTAACAAATTCTTCAATATACTAGGAGTATATATATTTTCGGAATTTTGGGAAATTTAATCATTTGATTCCAATTATTCGGTTGTTGAAAGTTATTTCAATTATTCAGTTATTGACGCTCTTTTAATGTATTCAGTAATTTCTAGTGACAATCAAGGTACTTCTTCAGTTTTGAAAAAGCTGCTTTTGGAATCGAAACGTTAACTAAAAAACAGATTTTTCAATCCTCAAAGCCCGTTATTCCAGAAAAACTGCCCTAGTTCTATCTCGAGAACGAAACATTTACAGAATATACATGTATATATATATATATATATATATATATATATATATATATATATATATATATATATACATATATATATATATATATGTATATATAGATATATATATATATATATATATATATATATATATATATATATATATATATATATATATATATATATATATATATATATATATATATATATATCTATAAAATATCAAATCAAATTGAACACTTGGCTCAATGTTTCACGATTTTATTTAGCAATATCAATTCGTTAACATGTTTCGATTCGAGCGTGAGCTCATTTTCAAGACTGAAGATAAAGATTCAATCTTGAGGATTTAAACGGAAATTCAATTTCAGTCATATTTAAAAAAAAGTTCTTTTTCTTGTAATAAAATTTTTATGTTTGGAGAAATGACAACGAGAGTTTCTACAACCGCAACCTGAATGGCGCATTACTTCATCAAATATTGATAAGGACGTATGAAACTCTCAATGTTAGATGTATTCATGTGCTTTTCATCGATTCTTAAGATTTTAGATGTACATTAATCTGTTATCGTATGCATTATATATGCATACGAATTACTCTATATTTCTGTTTTACAATCAATAGGAGGTTATGTGAGAATTGAAGGCAACAAACGAAAGGCAACGACCTTTCATTTGTTGAACGTAACCCAACTGATGAGTACCTTGTAGTACGAAACAGTAGCTGTCTTACGCTTTCAATAAATGTAGGCATCTATTTCAATATTTTATTTTATTTCAATAAAATATTTTATTTCAATATTTATTAACATCTATCCCTAGAAAGTTAATGGAGAATTCCCATTGTTCATGTTTCACATGTCCAGCTCTGCTATAATTTATTTATTTTGTTATTTTAAATAATTTGTCAAAAAATTGTCGAAAGAAAAATATACTTTGATATATATATATATATATATATATATATATATATATATAATAAATTCGATGGACGATGAATCTACTCTGTAATAGTTCATATTTGAATGAAAGGTAATAATAGAAACTTGTCTAAAAATCACTGACTGAACAATTCTTTATTCGACTAGTTTCGTTCTAAAAATCACTGACTGAACAATTCTTTATTCGACTAGTTTCGGCATTCTTGATAATGCTGTAAAAGGCGAAACTAGTCGAATAAAGAATTGTTCAGTCAGTGATTTTTAGACAAGTTTTTATTATTACCTCTCATTTATATATATTTATATATGACATGAGTCTTATCGACCTCTTGCAATAATTGAGGTGAAATCAATTCAGAATTCAATTGGCTAAAATGCTAAACTGCTAATGAATTGCTAATCTACTTGAATTGAAAAAGAGAAGGATGAAAGAAAAAATTCATCGATTCAAAATTTATCATCGCTCAATTAGAATTGAATTAGAACAGAGAACCGTTAATCTCTATCTCAATTTCGATTATTTCCAATGGTTTTCGAAAAATTAGAAAATCAAATGGAGCATTGGCTATTAGTAACTGTCAGGAATTTTAAAATAATCACTTCGTTATGAATTACTGAAAAATGGATTCCATTTCGAAGTGCATAACTCATTTTATTATTGTTTTGTCGCTTTCATTTCAGGTTTAGGAAGATTTGTTGACATATTCATCATTTCAGTTTTTCATTCAGTGGATTACTATTGAATCGAAAAACAGAATTTCATGATATATGGCAGTGTTGGAAATTTCCAAAGATTCAATGAATCAATATATCTATATATATATATATATATATATATATATATATATATATATATATATATATATATATATATATATATATATATATATAAACTAGAAATTTTCTATTCTTAGCAAATAACAGACTGAATGTTCGTTATGTTTTATTTACTTTTGTTCATTTACCACTACAAATTGTATATTTGTCAAATTTTTGGAATCATTAATTTCCAACTTAGTGTCGTTAATTGTAACAGAAACAATTTAATCGTTAAATTGTCTCTCTATAGTTTTTCCACATTTTCAGTGGGAAATACCGGTACAGCTTTCACTTCAGAATATAATATTATATATTATATAATATATAGACCTCTTGAAAAACTTTTAGTTAATTTATTTGTTCATCTAACATAGATGTGTTTTCATGTACTCATCGAAAAAATTTACGAAACACTTTTCAGGTTTCGTTCATTTCGTTATTATGTTATCAGTATAGTTTTTGTTGATTGTACTGTGTTATTTTGAGTGTGTTCCATGAATATTCTAATAAATTTGAAATCGAACGTTGTTTCTTCGTCAAAAGTTTGAAAACAAAAAGTATTATCATATATTTCACTTCCAAAGATAAGATTCGTAGATGAACGTATTTGATTTTTTCAATGAATATATAATTTTCTTGAAAAAGTTTTGTCAAAACTTTTCTGCATGCTCAAATACGATTTAAAGTTTCAGAGAAATTCCAAATACATATTCAAAAAATGATTGGGACTATCAAAAAGCTTGGTCAGTCCTCTAATACCTATATTCTCTTTCAGAACACAGTGGATAAACTAGTTCAACGTGCCAATGCTTCGCTACTGATAGGAACTTCATCCTGGAAGGAGCAGTTCGTTGAAGCAATGACAGTCAGCTCAAGTGATGAGGAAGAGCAGAAAGAGCCCTCTAGTTTGGACTATGTCATGCATTGCATCACACTCTTCTGGAAATTAATTTTTGCTTTCGTTCCGCCCACTGGTGAGTCTTAACGTTAAACCATTCCCATACTTATTATACTCATTTCTGCATTACAAATCAGGGACGAGTTAGACTCTACGTTTCTTTCAAATTATCATATATAGGGTGATTTTTTGAGCGTAGTTTTTTTTAAATGTTTTTAAGAATTTTTTTAATTTTTCATGTGGTTTAGTAACATAGGCCCAATTGCTGAGAACGGCAACGAATTGACATGTCACGATCCTCATTAACCCTTCAATATTCTCTTCAGTACGCAGTGTACACATGCGAGACAATTGTTTAATTTCCAACAAAGTGAACTTGTTGCTGAATTTGGTGATAACCTCACGAATTATTGATTTACCAGGTCGATTATGACGACCATAATATGGTCGTAACAACTGATACACATTTTTCAAAGAGCAAAAATTTTGAGTAAATTTCAACAATCTGCAATCGTTGCTCTTAATTAAGTCTTTCCATGATGAAATGGCAGAGTATACTGAAAACTTTTTACTTTGACAGATGACGTTTGGATGCCATTACCAACCAGTACCGCCAACCTGAAAAACTTAACTCTCAAAAAATTACACGTTATAAACTTCTAACTTGAAATCTAAAAAGCATCCAATTGAAATAGCAATCGGTTTAATCTTTTTCGTCCGATGTAAGTATTTTTGAATCGCTACGAAAATGAATATTATTGAGTTACTTGATAATCAACAAAATAATAACTGAAAAGTTTCATAATGTTTTTTTGTTAAATTGTAATAACATGTATGATTCGTTTCGATTATTGAGGTTTCAGATGATTTCTAACCAAACTGAACTCGTCAAATTATTGTTCAAATCCACTTTTATTTTAATCTCAATATTGATAATTTTAGGAATAGTTTTCAATTGCAGAACCAGATGATCCAAACTATTTCGAAATTGTTATCATCTATAAAATTCTACAGAATTTCAAGTCCACAAGAGAACAAAACACATTGCAAAATATCATTGTCCAGTCGAAGAAACCATAAAGACCATACAAAAATATTCCGAAACTGATCGATTTTCCCTGTCAACCCTCTACTCATAATATGGGTGTTTGTCGTATATGTGTCTCGAAATTATTATGTGGTCGTTTCTGTTTGAAAACTGAGATGATAATTTTCAGCTAAAATTTTTGAGTATCTGTTCCGATGTTTGATAATTACCAGCTGAATACCAAATCCTCGAAGGGTTCTTACGAAGTTTTACAGATCCATTTGGTTTGAAATTTAGTACAGTATCCAAAGGAAAATTGACATAAAATACGTACTTATCTAATTTAAAAAAAAATTTCAATTACTGTAAATGAGTTCGAGAAATAAATGAATTCAGATTGAAATTCAAAAAGTCCGTTGTCTTTCTGTCACAATATTTAATAGTATTTGGTGAAATGTATTTTAGGGGTAATACTGGAATAACAGTTTCGAAAGTCAATGATGAATGATTTAATGGATATGAGAAAAAAAACAGAAAAAAAACTTTAATTTCTCTCTGGCCTTGTCAAAATAAACTACAGATATTGAAAGGATGATCGTTTCTCCGTCGGGGGTGTGTTGGAGACCGCTGACTGAAATGAAACCGAAATAAAAATAGAAACTGCAATTATGATGTTGAGATATAAGATATACAGATTTTCCATGTGAACAGTTTTGGTTAGCATCGAAGAAACAATATCCAATATTTCAATATAATTATACCTCTTCACGTAGGTGCCCTAACGTCTTCGACAAACTGATGGATAAGAAAGTGTTTTGTTGAAGTAACAAAAAGAATAATCCCTTTGTTAATGTATTTGAAATCATTATTTTCTTCTCTTTTTGTTTTCTTTTTATATCAATTCCTCAAATATAGCTTTATGTACTTTTTATATATTTTTGTTGTAATATGGAATTATTTTCGCATACATTTTTCATTCTTATTTCTCCACCTTAAAGAAATCTCGAGTGCACTGAGTAAATGCAGCTGTAAAACATTTTCAGGTGAAAATTGACAATCGCTTCGCTCATCCCATCAATTTCAAACCGTTGGATCTCTGTAATCTGCTGATTTGTGTATTATGTATCGATACAACGAACTGAAACTCGTAATAATTGAAAAATAGATTGGAAAATCATTGGGGAACGAAATGAGATAACGTTTTTTCCAATTATAAATGAGGAAACGTTAATCCGGAAAATTGTTTCTTCATGAAACAGAACCCCGAAAATTGGGGATGTTGAAGTTGAATAACACTCGAATTGAGTACGATGAGTGGTGCATCACGTGTAGCAATGCAATCGTTTGGAATTGAAAGAAAACATTTGCTCTCTGTATTTCAAGATTATGATCGATATCAGTAGTTCTCAATATTTTGTCGTCCGTCCATTTATTCTGAATTTGGACCAGCACATATTTTCATAAACCCGATTTTCATTTTCTTCTGTGTCGAATTTGAATTTGACGTGTTTTGTGTTAAAGAAAGCAGCTCAATGAATTCGAACAGTTCAATTCCTTATACAGAAAAACGAAACATTACCGTTTAAATCTGAAAAAAGATTCGTTGAAAACAAATGTCGAACTAATTCGTTGGTTCGTGAGCAATTTGACAATAAAAGTAAATTATATTTTACTTAAATATGTTGACAACTGATAATGCAAAATGACCCAATTGGTCCACACATTTCTCTCTCAATTATCATTGGCCTTAAAGCATCCCCCACTAAATCATTGCCCCCATGATAACCCAAATTGTCCCTAGATTGAGAACCACTGAATTAGATGTTTTGAGAACTCCCTTCGGAAATTTAAACGTAATCAGTTTAAAGTTTCTATCAAGGAACGGAAATTTTTTTTCAGATATCCATTCATTATGAAACCACATTGATACTCATGAAATATTTACACAGGAAAATTATATTATTTTCATAATTTTATAAGCGTTTTCAAGAGGAAAGTGCAGTCTTTAAAAAGAAGTAACCACTTCTGGAAAAAAATGTAGCGAAGATTTGTTCCTGCCCATATAAATGACGAATTGTGTTATTTGCACTATCCATAACTCGGAAACGATTCGATTTCATGATTTTCAATTTGATGGGTTTGTCTTCTTCCGAAATAGGATAACATGTATTGAAAAAAAATAACTTAAAATCAGAGAATATATTAAAATACTCGACTTGAAATGTGTACAAAATATTGATTTGACGATTGTTGTCGTTTGTTTTCTATACTAAAAATCAAAACAATCGGTCCAGCTGTTATCCAGTTATGTAATGTGTGAGTAGCGAAACTTTTTTTAATCATGTTCAAGGAAGAAAACAACGATGTGAGAAGTGATATCTAAATTCAATTATGATTTTAACGGTCTCAATCATTCCAAATCATTCGGTCAACTTGTATCTGTACTTTGACAACTCATGATATATGAGAAATTCTTGGAGTCTTCCATTTCTGCTGTATGTCAGTATAAGAGCTATTTGAACATGGAAAATATGTGTGCAAAATGGGTGCCACGTTTGCTAACGCTCGACCAGAAGCTGTTTCGAAAAAACATTTCTATCGAAAATTTGGCGGCGTATAGGCATAATCCAAACGAATTTTTGCGTCGATTCATAACTGTTGATGAGACTTGGGTTCACCACACACTCCTGAAAATAAAGAACAGTCAAAGCAGTAGGGTGGAAATAGGAACCAACTCTCAAGAAGGCGAAAACAATTTTATCGGTTAACAAGATTATGGTTACTGTTTCTTGATATGCAAGAATTATATACATTCATTATCTTGAAAAGAGTAACACTATCACTGGTCAATACTACGCAGATTTATTGCAACGTTTGAAAGACGAGGTGAAAATTGAACGACCTCATTTAGCGAAGAACAAAATTTTGTTTCATCACGCTAACGCACCAGCGCATTCGTCGATTGTCGCCATGCCCAAAATCCACGAACTGAAGTTTGAATTGATGCCGCATCCTCCCTACTCTCCAGACCTAGCCCCCAGCGACGATTACCTGTTCTCTAACCTCAAAAAATGGCTTGGCGGTAAAAGATTTGAGAGAAACGGAGAAGTTATCGAAACTATAAATCAGTGTTTTGAGGAGCTTGACGAATCTACGTTTGAAACTCATATAACTGAATTAGAACACTGTTATGAGAAATGCGTCAGTGTTGATGGAGATTATGTTGAAAAACAAAAAAAACAAAAACTTTAAAATATCGTTTTTCTTGGTTAGGCCGTAAACTTTCCACCCACCCTCGTAAATGCGAAAGTTTAAACTCTGGTTTTCTTCATGTTCTCTGTGAATATCATGTTCCATTATTATTTCGATATCTATCTGAATAGACGTGTCCAAAGGTCTTCCTCGTTCAATCTTGGATATAATCCATGATATTCTTCAAATTGATGTTGATCTTTTCTATATCTTGAGACGAAATGAACTACAAACGCTGGGTTGCAATTTTTATTTGAGTTGTATAAATTCCCAAAGTTTTCCCGAACTTTCCTTTCCTGTTCAAGGCGTGAACGGCATTCCAATGTACCAATAGCTGAAGACAATTGAAAGCCCTTTTGTGCCTCGCTAAGGAAAATATATTTCACTTCTGCTCAGCTTTCTGTGGAAACTTAGGCTTCTGCAATGGAAAATTGATTTATCAAATTTATTCCATAGAGTTTGGAAATTGGTCCCGTTTTCTCTTTAAAGAAGAACGATGAGCACAAAGGTATTGGGAATATTCGTGTTTATCGGACCATCTCTATACCGGGGTGATTATAATCTCATTTGGGTCACGTTTCGAAGATTCAAATGATTCATACCAGTTGTAAGGGATGAATATTGAGCATTTGTGGATGTGAATACGAATTCTACCTGGAAAGGGAAGGAAATTAATTCGATTAATTATAAGGACAAGAATAGCTTAAAATGTTGAGGTCGTGTTCCTTGAAACTGAGCAATAACTTTTGTTCTGTGATTTTTCATATGGCAGTCTTCGTTTTTGTTTGATTGCATTTTGGCCAATGCTGCTATGTTATCGAAAACAATTCGTATCTACACCCATTCGATATAGTTGAAAACTGGAAAACTGGATATTTACGATGTTTTTTTTCATTAAATCAACGAAGTTCACTGAGCAATTATTTTATTGGTGTGTGGAAAATTAGTTAGCAAAGTAGTGGTCCCAGTATACTACCTTGTGGTACTCCTTCAAACAGGTTCAGTGATTTAGGTTTAACATCATTTAATTTGCTACATTCATTTGGGATATTGTATGTAACTTTTTATACATTTTAAGGCGTGCAGTACAATTGAGCCACTCAAGAGTTATTCTAATAATATGCCTCCATCTACATGCCACAATCCTTTAAACAGCCAAGAATGTCGCAACAATCACTGCGACATGCGAAGTTTATCAATACTCTGTATCCATTGGCTCAAAAAATCCAGTATGAGTGTTTTTGTAGAGTAATTGGCTTTAAAATCGTTCTAGCAGTAATTTAATATTTTCCTCTACATGACACGATAACTGTATACGAATTGTTCATTCGAGAGTTGTTTTTTCGCTGGTAGCATATTCATATGTAAACCGGAATCAGAATCTGATACACAGGTATCAGAATAATCATAAGTTTATTCATATTCAAGAACTATTAGAGGTATTTTTCGAAATCTCGATAGCTGAAGGATTTTCGATTAATTCGTGTACTCTCACACTTTCGAAAAGTTGTTCAATATCTGGAACAATTGGAATGCCTTTCCTATAATGTGCTCCTCTAATAATTTCCTTAACTTTTCTGTAATTATTTCTAGATAGAAAAATATGGGAAATTTTTTATCACCCCTAGTCGTTACATCAAATTAAGTAATGTCACCAACTTCTCTGAAATTCCTTGAAGAATTCATGTAAAGTTTCCAGATGACTTCAGAATGCTGAGAACAGAGGGATTTTCAATTTTTCCTAGAGTTCAGTGAGAAAAGCGCGAGTGAACATTCAATAAATCTATTTACCCACAATGTGAACTTAATTTATTTATTGCTCCTTCTTTTGTTGAAATATTTCTACATAGATTCTTCAAAACAATATTTCTTCAAATTAATAATTGATGAGGCCGATACTTGATGTAAATCGATAAACATAATGAAACCATTGTTAAACAAAGATTTACACATATATTAAAAATAATACTGCATGACGTACGTTTCGATGAGATTCACCTTTTTCAAATGCTACGTGCAGACTGATGACATTTCTCGAATACATACAATAGGTAAACTTAAATTATGAATACATAGAAAACAGGTAGATAACAGGTAGAAGGGATCAATTAATACTGAACTACTATATAGTAAACTAAGTAATTTTGAAAAGATTGAGAAGGGGGCTGGAGGTATGATCGATTTGGCTGTTCAAAAGGTTGCCAGAATATTTGTATTTATTAATTTGAAGTGATTCTAACAAATTAAACTTCATTCTCTTGTTTGCGGTATTCAAAATTTCAAAATCGGAATGAATATATGATTTTCATTAATCAAATGATTTGCATAATGTGAATCTGTCTTTTGATTTCAAAGCTACGTTTATGTTCAGAAATTCTTATTTGAAAACTTCTAAACGTTCTATCAATATAAAACTTATCACAACTACCACAGTTAATTTTATATACTCCTGATTCTTTATTTTTGTTGACCTTTGATTTGTTATTTTTGATATGTTTCCCTAAGTTATTTTCAGTACGGTAAGCAATGTTGATGTTATACTTAAAAAGAAGCGATTTGAGTTTTTCACTGGACTTACCGATGTATGTAAGACTGTTATAGTTGATATTGTTTTTGACTAGGGGATAAACCAAACCAATCGCCTTTTTGAAGTTTTTCTTTAATATCATATTATCTATTATTTCTTTTATCTCTATTATTATCTACATATTTCTTCATGTTAAGAATCAAATTATATGAATAGGATTACTAGTGTAAAAATGCAGGAAAATAAAAAAGTTTGAGAATAAAATAAGAATTATAAGTACGAATTAAAAAACTTTTGCTAAGAACAGGCTTCTCAGATAGTAGCAGTTAGTAATAACGATAATAATAACTCTTGGAAACTTTTCCAAGAAAAAAACGCTTGGAAAATAAAATTACAGTTGTATATTCCGAATTTGAATTATTCATAATGATCGGAATTGAATGATACTACAAATCACGAGAAATGAATTCGGGATCGAATAGTTTAGTAATGAATCGAATGCGTTTAGAATCCCGTAGGAGATACCACCCACTAATGAAGCCCAATTTATCAAGTGACCTCTGGAACGGATAGTAATTATGTCAATAGATCGATGGCTCCCTGATGGTTCGGAGATTTGTTAATAAGTCCTTGTCTGATAAAGAATCCTGCGGACATGGAAAAACTGGAACACTTCTGATAAAAATTACGTGAAATAGTAGGAAAAAGCGTCATTGATTTGAGATTTTTCGTCGCTAAATTGATATCGAATGAGGGTAGAAATGCATTGATGAATTTCCCAGTTTTAATCAATTCGAACTGGACGTGGAAAATTAATGAATCGTTCTTTTTTCATGATAGTAAACGACCCAGTATAAGTTATCCAATAATGAATTTCGAATGCATTTTCCGTATTTTGTCGCGATGGCTCTCACTTTGTTATTCATTATTAGTTTTCAAATGCAGGTTACTTTTAATATGTGCAGGTGAATTTTTTCTCATAATGCATATAACTTGAAATGCTTCAGTTCGTATTGCACCATGGATTGAAAATATTACAATTGAAAAAGCTTTGAAAAATATTTCATAGAACTTTGTTGTCTCCAATAAAAAATTAAATTACACAAAAATGTCAATTGACCTCTAGCTAGAACGTAGTTGAACAAAGTTGCATGAATATATTGAAAACACTCTGCTCACAAATAATCCTTAAGAAAAATTTCACAAAAATCAAATCAAAAAATCTCTTCTCAGAATTTCTCGTTACACATGGAAAAAAAATTATCATTTTGCATAACAGTTATTTTCAATCAATACTGTCGTTACTATACTTTCATATTTCGCTCAACTTTACCTCAGAAATTTGAGAAAGCCATAAAGAAATTTATACTTATTCTCAAAACTGAAGAGATAAAAGAAGAAAATAGATACATTGAATGTATAGAATACATAAGGATACCCCACTATATTAAATTGATTAAAAACATTTCAGACAAAACAGTCGACGTGCATCACTTGAATGTAAAGACGCAACTTCGTTTCGTAACGCCATTGCGTTACGAGTCAGATGTGTGTTACAAGACACTGCAAAACACCATAACATAGAACTCGCAGTCTAAACATATCGTTTTATATATATTTCTTATGTTTGTGTTTGTCACTGAACTCCTCCTAAGGGACTGGGCCGATTTTGTGGAAATTTCGTTTATGTTGAAGTGTTTTATAGACTGGTTCAGATTTGCGATGTAGGCCCAGTAGATGGCGCTGCGCCCGAAATCACAACAGAACCCCATCATTTTGAATAGTTCATTATTTCGGTTCAAAAATAAATTGGATTATTTGAACAATTTGAATCAAAACTGTCCAGGATTGTTATAGGTCGTTCAAAAATATTCGCAAATTTTGAAATAAACATGTGTGTATAGGACAACGTCTGTCGGGTCCGATTATATCGTCCGAAATAGTTACCTGCCGACCCGTAGATTTCATCAATATTCGATTGAGAAGAGAGATACGTGTTGAAATTCCATGTCAACTTTTTAATGAATTAAACACTTTTGTAAGAATTTCACAAATATTTCAAATATTGCCCACTACAATATTGTTTAGGTATACACTACCTTCATCAGATGGACGAAAACGGAGTACTGTAATGAATTAATTCAGTTCATCTACTCCTACGGATTCTAAGGCTTAGTAGGGGAAGGAGTTGTTAACCTGAGAGGGCAATGCTACATTGGACAGTCAGGTAAAACATTTGATATCAGAATAAGCTAACACCTAAGAAGCTACTAGAACGAAAAATCTGATTCTACATTCGCAAACTACTGTCGTCAACCAACATTATTTCAAAAACAATTACGCGAGCCCACACATAGAAGACAAAGGCCTGAAACTTAATTTCGTGGAAGGTCTCGAAATTAAAAGATACAGATAGATTAATAGGTTCAGCACTTAACGAACACCTCAAGATTAACAACTCTCCCTACTAAACCTTAAAATTAGTATAAGTATATAAACAAAGGGAATTCATTTCTGTACTCAGTTTTCATCCACCTGATGAAGATATTTTATACCGAAACAATATTCTAGTGGATAATTTTAGAAATATTTTAGAATATTTTGAAAATGTGTTTAATGTATCGATAAATTCATCAATATTTGAACAACGCATCAAAAAAATGATATCCACTGATATTATGTTACACCACTCGTTACCGTATGTGGAATGATGCTATAAATATCCATTATTAATTCCAGTTCAACAGTTATTGTAACGACGACATTTCATGGCATTCAAAATATTTCTAATATCATAAGAAAATAGACAAGCATAATGCTCCGAAAATACTTGCTTCAGAGTTTGGGACAATAGAATATGAATTCAAAAATGGATGTTTTAACCAAAACTAAAACGAGAAACTAAAGAAACCTCCATTGCACACAAGAACTGACAAGACAACTGTTCTCTTGTGAAGTTATCTGAATATCCCAGCTGATATCATGATAGCCAACGCAGAATATTTCACTTCAAATATTTTACTTCCATTCATTCGTGTAGACTTTCGTTTACCCCGTGTTTACAGTGAAAAAAGCACTTCTTTGCATCTCCAGCACCACGCACATGTATTGCGAGGAAAGGATAGCGATCCATCCATTACTTCGGTTTCTAGAATCTGACTCATGTAAATGCCTGAGGCCCTTTGCAAAGGACCAAAAAAAAAGTTATGAACACGAGGTATTAAATACAGTGTCTGGAACAATTGTTACGACACCGCGTTAAGTTATGAATTTACCATCAATGTTTGTACGTACTCTTTCACTCATAAACCGAAGAATATAACAATATATCACGATCTCGTACTGAGTAATAACTTTCATCAACTGCGTGAAGTACTGATAATGATTTACTACTCGTTTCAGATATGTTCAAAGGATATCTATGTTTTGTCGTGTCCATCTTCTGCATAGGTGTCGTAACTGCCATAATAGGTGATATTGCATCCCACTTCGGTGCCACCCTTGGTATAAGAGACTCGGTGACTGCAATTGTTTTCGTTGCTCTAGGCACAAGCATTCCTGGTAAGTAACAGTTTTTTCAATAAAAGCATGAAGTAATTTGATCTTTAAACCAGATCAACGATCCTCTATATTGCGAAGATTTCAGTTGATATGCTTTCAGACATCCGGTAAAAGTTAGACATCGAGTACAAGGCTTATTGACAAATCAGTTCAATTTGTAAAGTATCTTCCCTTGAAGAATTCTTTTGTGAATTCTTCAATATTTTTTAGGTTTTGATCATTACTCAGTATTCCTTTGAGATGCTGATTATGGTGATTGATGTTTGCATCTTACAAATTCAAATGTGGATTGTGTAACGGTGGAAAAACACGCGAGCGCAAAATGTGAGATAAACAAGTGAACATCGCGCAGATCCCTACCGTACAAAGAGAAGGAGTAACGAGAGTAGGGACCGATGAGTATAAAATCCGGTGCACGACGCTAAGAAGCCAAGAAAGTAGGCCACAGCCGCAACAAAAATGGCAAATTAATTAAATTCATTCATTAACTCTATTATCTATTGTTCAGATAATAAGAAAATTTCTACTTTTGTACTTTTCTAGGGTTGAAGAAGGTCGAATCGGCCTAATAACCTCCCTCCTTTTGTTTCTAAAATTGTATTTTATTGTAAAAAATGCCATATGAAAATTAATAAACGTATTACTACTACTACTACTAAGAAGCCAGCCACAAACGCAAAATAATTTATGTAAACTCGAAATGAGTATATGAAAATTATATTTTTTTGTTTCACATAAAATTTAAAAATACAGGGTTGAAGAAGGTCGCGAGAACTTCTCAATTGTAATTATTTATAAAAATTTCATGAAATGTTATTCACTGAAGATTCAATAAACGTCTTCGATTTGATTTGATTTTTTTATGTCGTCAGTTCACTGGAGGTGCTGACTCCGGAGAACTATTCCCTGTAAACTTGGTGTTTATTAATTATTGTTTAATTATTGTTCTAATTGTTTAAATATTGTTTGAATTATTGTTTTGTATGTAGGTATATTTGAATTCAGCAATCGCGGTCGATTTATATTTCAACTGTGGATCTTGATCTTCTTGAATCTCTACTCATTCTATTGTTCCTAATGTTTTTGGGATAAATGTTTCCATAATCATATTGAAAAAGAAAAATTGACGTTGCGTATGTTAATTTCATATCCGTTCATAAATGATCAAGACACGAATTGAAATATTTTCCGAGTCCTCAAATTCATTTGGAATTGTGTGAATTCAAAGAGCTCATTCATATACTCGTAGTGTGTTTTGGTTCGACTTTCCAAATTTTCCTATTCAAGGAGAAACAGAAAATATTTTATGTGTAATGGCCTTTTGGAAAAGTTGAAACATGGTTTGAAAACAGAAAATTCACTGTGTGAGGTTAAATATTATTTTATTTTTTCGCTTTTATTTTCTTTTCGAATCATCTTCATCTAAATCTGCATGGAATATTTGAAAAACATTGATTATTTTATAAGATGTAATAAAATAAAAATGTAAAGGTTACTCAAGTTTTTTTATTGAGAGCCAAATAATCCTTCAAAGGACTGATGTTGACTCGCAATCCGCAGGTTAGCCCCCTTATATATATATTATAACCCAGAAATCTCGAGAAAATATTCAACAAGGGATGTTTTTATGTGAAGAAATAGAGATTTTCATGAGATCGCTCCATACAATTTATATTTTCATGTACAAAATATTTCTTCCAACCACAAATCAATCTCAAATTGAATATGGAACTGTAGACTGGATATATTGGTAAACTCAGCATATACACGTATTTGCCCAATAACGTGAAGCGATAACAAATACACCCCAAAGTTCGGAAATTAAATCCAATTATTTACGGTCGAGCAGAGCTTGTAGAATTCCTGATTTACCTCAGTAGTTCAATCTACATCAATAACCTCGCCAATTACTTGCTGATACATCAAGAGGTCGTATCATGGTAATACAATGAAGTTTTTATAGGCACATACGAATCAAAATTTATTCTTTCTTGGGCTTTCATTCTCAGAATTATTACTCTAATGAGATTTCAATGTGAACTATTTCTTTAATAAAACTAACTGAACGTTTTGAAATAGAGATATAACTTCAAATATTCAATATACTTATATTGAGGAAAGATTTCTACATGTTTTCTATTGATTCCTAAAGATGGAGTTATGCAGTATTCATTACTTGACAGTTTGTCACTTTGGAGTTATTAGAAAAGGATTGGGTATTGAAATCATTGCCTCACTTAGCGGTGAACGTGGCAAAACTGATAAGTTTCTATGGAACAAAACAGTCTGTCTTGTGCTTTCATTAAGTTTGACAACGATTTCAATATTCTCTTACACTTTTTACGTGAAGTATGACGAAGCCATCACATCATGGAAGTTCAAGTAACCAACTAACAGAAAACAAGAACTAGGTAACCAACAAAACCAAGAGATTCTTTATGTGCAGCTCTTCTTGGGTATGTCAAGAACCAACAGCTTCAAATGTAAAAATAAAAAATGTTCACATTTTACTCATTCTTAGATTTCGCAAACAATTTTTTCTAGTTGTTAGACCTGATCAACCGAAGAATTAACCAAGATTACCAGCTGTAATTTTGTGTATCAGTACCTGTAATCAATAATGTGGGGTTTTTATGAAAATCCTGTTATTGTCTGGATTTTGTTTTTGAATTCAAGATGTGATTGATTTTTTCTTTCAGTGTTATGTTTCGCTAATAATTGCGTGTGGTTTTGTAGCTTTTCAACACTTCAAATTGTCAAACTATTAGAATTTTTAACGGAACATTCAGTATACAAAAAGGTCTAAAAAAAGTCACTGAGAGTTGTCAACGAAAAAACAACTTATCATTTTCGGGAATTAAACAACTGCGTTTCGAAAAACATCGAATTTTTTGAAAAAACCATACAGTTGTGTTTCGTCCTGTTATGGAAATCGTCAGTGGAATGCATCCAACAATTAAGTCTCTTTTTTTTCGAAACGCTCCATCCGGAATTTCATAAAATACCGATATTTGAGAAACTGTTTTATCTGCCTTACCCCAAGTTATAAGAGGCTTGCTTTGAAACAGATTTGTTCTTTTATATATCAAGAAGTGTACAGAACCAAAATGTCAATTATATTATTTTTTTTTCGTATTATAAAATATATTTTTCATTATAATTGAATTATTTCTGACACCTTGAATATCGTTATTCAGTCAAACTTATTTCTTTCGAAGTGTCGATAATGCTACGACTTGTAGCGAGTAGTAAATGACAAATAGAGAAAATGTCGAAAAGTACTGAAATTATAGTACGGCAATCGTATCGCTGAAAGCTGTGCGTCCTACCCCTACATTCAGAAATGAGAATTGACATGATCCATCGATCATAACCTACTGAATGACTTGTAGAAAAAAAGGATTTCCCACTCCTTGTCTCAATACAAGAGAAGGAAGAGTACTTGCCACCTTTCGCATTGAACCCTTCAACAATATTTATTCCTATTTCCGAAAAAAATCTTGAACCTTCGAATCTTGAATCATTGAACCTACCTGGTTGACCGACATCAGTTCGTACAGCTGGAGGATACAGTCGTCTGAGTTCATACTCATACTTCTACCTCTGGAATACCTCCGGGGTCCAATATTGGGCCAATGTAAATTTCAAAATGTTATTTTCAAATTGGAGTGAGTTTTATTTGGAATCAGAAACCAGTTCATTATGTCAAATTTCCAAGAATAGAAATTCAAAGAAATTTTGAAATAGTTGGAGAGAATCATCAGGATATCCAATCAACGCCCAGAAATAGACACTTCCGATATGAAACAGAGAAAGAAGTTATTCGAAGCAATGACAATTATATCGGATCATTCAAAAAATTTCTAGCCATTAAAGAAAATTTGTGATGACTTTCTTATGGAGGGCCAAAATGTGTCAAGTAAATAAAATTTTTGAGGGAATTAGGAATGTTCAGCATCTTCGGTTATACTTTCAAACACTGTTACAGTATGCATTAGCGAGAAGTCAATTGAAATAAATCCAATAAAGAACAATTCTATTTGTTCAAGTCTTCGTTGTTTTTCAATTTATTTTTTGATATATTTTTGAAATCGTGTAAATGTGACATATGTTTCAATTTGAGTCACAAAAAAGACCGTCATTTTGTCATAAAGTGCACTTACAAAATGTATATTTTATCATTCCAATTGCTTCATTTTGTCTTGACTTTCAACCCAAATGTTTGAAAATGTTTGACGGTAGAAATTTTTTATTAATATACTCAGTAAGCTTGTTGTACAATTTTTTTCAAACATCATTTGGTGTTTCAGATATTGAATGACCCGATTATCCTCACTTTATAGATATGTTATTTCATAGTCTATCAAAAATTCTCCAACACTTTTTTAACCCGAAAATATTCAGCAGTCATGTTATTTCATGACTCGTCAATTTTTGATCATTCCTGTATATTTTCGCATTGAACACTTCAAAACTATTTATTCCTATTCACGAAAAAAATCAATGATTTTCTGAGGTGTTTCTTCCTGTTTTACTCCCAGTTTTCTGAGTTTCCGTGATTTATATTCAAACATACACAAACTTGATCAAACATACCGTGATAGGCTAAAGTACAAATGCTTTGAAGAACAGGCAAAAATTACATAATTTTTTCATTCTCGTTGAAATTTATCATAGCTTATAGTTCCCTCAGTTTCACATCAACCCTTGAATTTATGTTTCACTCGAATTCGACCGAATATCGCGTGCTAGAAGAAATTAGGTTAAATTGAAGCAATCATCAAAACCTCACGATGCCGTTTATTTTTCTAGCTTTATTTCAATTTCGTTGATGTTTTCGTGTCTCATTGCGAACTTGACATCATTTCTCTCAATTGTTTTTCCCAACGGTTATCAATATCCGAAGAGAAGTTAGCGTTTCAGTTGTCCATATCTTCGGTTTACTTACTTGGAAGAGAACGAAATAAGACGATCTGATGAAAACAAACACTCCCCTAAAAATGTTCGCCGCAATCTGCAGCAGCTGACAATAGCAAATAAGAAATCGGAGCTGCACTCCATTTTTCACGATTAGATTTGGCCTTGTTCCACAGACTAGCGATGAGAATGTAAAATAAAAGAACAAATAATGACAAGACGAAAGACATTTATTTTTCTATTCAGACGGTTTCTGAATGAGGGCACATTGTATTAGTTCTTTTTTCTAATGGAAAGAGACTCGCATGAAATATGGGAAAACGAAGACTTTTCAGATATTATCTATCTCTAGAAGGTTCTCCTCCTCCTCTCTTAATTTCGTATATATATTGAATATGAAAATATTTATGAGCATATATAATCATAAATATGAATAGATATATGTGCACACACTACATAATGTTCATGCTAATGGCTCTGAATGAAATATTGAAAACAATGAATACTAGAACAACTATTTCAAAAATTTCAATTGATCAAGAGAATGGTATAGTGAAGCTAGAGCTATGTGAACGTGTAAGATATGATGCCTGCATTATCTTTCGAGGTATAAAAGTTAACGAAATGTTGAAATCGATGCCATAGGTGATGGAAGTACCACACCGCTGTTTCGTTCTACAAGGAACTCGTCAGTTTCGCCACGTTCATCGAAGTGAGGCTACGATGTCAATTTCTAAACACATTCTTATGACTCCAAGTAAGGAACCGTCAAGTAATGCATACTGTACAATTCCGTCTATAGAAATCAAAAGAAAACATCTCTCAGATCATAGATACACCAGGCACCGAACGTTCACATGTCTATATACCCGTGTAACAAATGTCATTGTATGATGTTTTCAAATGTTAAAAACTTGCGTTAGTAGTACGCTCGCGATTCTTCTCAACTAACTACTAACTACTTTAGCGGAAATATGAATAAATGAATTTACCATATTAATAAAATGTTTTGATTACGTCATTAGAATTTTTCATATTGAATTATACTACCATATTTCGTGAGAATAATAGGAAATATTCAATTAGCAAAAATTTCACTTCTCTTTACAAGTCATACAAATTCATCAACATATTGAAACCGATATTTGAAATGAGCGTACGTTTTTAGACCCTTTATTCTCAGATACAAATATACCCAGTCATTTCTCGTTCAGTTTTAATCAATTATCACTAAATTATGTCCAATATCGATTGGATTCACAGAACGCATGAAGAAATTGGTATTTTGCGATAAATACCAACTCAATCTAATGCACTTAACATGTTTCCAGACACATTTGCAAGCAAAGTTGCTGCTATCCACGATAAACATGCTGACGCTAGTGTGGGAAATGTAACTGGCAGTAATGCAGTGAACGTTTTCCTGGGCATCGGTGTAGCATGGTCTATAGCTGCCATCTACCACTATTGCAAGGGAGCAAGCTTTATAGTACCTCCAGGAAAGTGAGTAAACTATACTGTATCATTTAATTTGAACTTGTATCAAGAATTGATTATTTTTCTTCAAAGCGAAACGTAATAACACTCTGTGCAGAAAAAAATAGGTATAGAGTGATTTTTTAAGCGTGCTTTTTTCAAATCTGATAAAACACTCAATTTGCATCATATATTCAAAATTGATAACTTGGCCTTTGCGATTTACGTTTTGAAGATAACTTCATGAAAATGTTGTCCGCGGCTTCGTATCAAATGGTCCATTCGGAAGGTCCAATTTTGCGCCTCATTTTCGAGCATTTCAGCATGTATCCCACGAATTAATGCAAGGCTTCAATCGTGTTCGGCTTGTCCACATATACTAACGACTTTACATAAACCCACAAGAAATAATCCAGAGGCGTCAAATCGCATGATCTTGGCGGTCATTTCTAGAGATAAGCTGCTCACCAAATTCATCCTTCAACATGTCCATTGTTTCACAAGCTGTGTGGCATGTGGCACCGTCTTGATGAAACCATATATCAACCAAGTTCAACTCGGCTAACTGAGGCAAAAAAAGTTGCGTATCATGGCTCGATATCGTTCGCGTTGACGGTAACGTTTCCGGTAACCACACCAACCTGTCGTTTTTTCGAGATGCATCGGTAATTCTTGTATGGCATGTGGCTGTTCATTACTCCAGATGCGACAGTTCTGTTTATTTACATATCCGTTAAGCCAGAAATGAGCCTCATCGCTGAACACAATTTTTCGACCATAATATGGTCGTAACAAACGATACACATTTTTCACAGAGCACGAATTTTTATAGTAAATTTCAACAATTTGCAATCTTTGCTTGTTTGAGAGTCTTTTCATGGTGAAATGGCAGAGTATACTGAAAACTTTTCACTTTGACAGATGACGTTTGGATGCCATTACCAACCAGTGCCGCCAACCTGAAAAACTTAACTCTTAAAAACTCACCCGTTATTTGTAGTACGTCGAGTGAAAAAAGATAACATTTTGGAATAGTCATATAAGAACGAATGAAAATCACAGTCGATAGTCAAATTGTTAAAAATTTTAGCACTAGTTAAAACATCTTAGTAAAGGCATATACAAAAATTGCAGGAATTTTTCTGCAGATAAAACCTAACATAACTCAAGTATTACTACACATATATGTCGTATTTCAAGTTTGTTCAATACATTAATATTGAATTAAAGAAAGACGCCATTTTATCGTTCCACAAATCCAAATTCTGTGTTCAATCAAGGACAATTCAATCTGTTGTGGATCAAATTCTCCGAAATAAGTTTGTAAGTATAATGACAATATTTAGAATTTCCTCATAATTTAATACAAATTCGCAGGACGACGTTTCGAAGTACTACTTCATTATCAAATGCAGTATTAGGTAATTCAGCTTGTAATTGAACTTGTATTAAATTATTAGAACATTCTAAATATTGTTTCGTTATGGATATTAATTTTCTCCAAGTATCGGTCTCATTAATCACCAGTTTGTAAGTACTTGATGTTCCTGCCTCTTCAGAAACACCTCAGAATATTGGTATGGAATATTGAAACTGCTACCAAATTGTTTGAAATGATAATACGCAGTTTGAATCCAAGGATATACCTTAATTCACCTAAATCCCAACAAAGCTAGCAAATGCCTTCGATGTGCCAAGATTGAATTGTGAAGGTGGGAACTTTGGCTAGAAATTCCGTATGAAAAATTCGTTCACTCCCAAATTTGACATGCATGCAATATCCCCAATTTTCAGTTATGCATTGGTACTATTTGTCCAAATGTGGGTATATATTTTATCTATATCTATTATTGGATTTATGACATACTTTACATTTATTTGTATATGACTTTTTTCCAGTTTGGCCTTCTCCGTAACACTATTTTGCACGGAAGCCTTAATTACCATCTTGGTACTACTTCTTCGGCGGTCAAAACTGGTCGGTGGAGAACTGGGAGGTCCTGCCTCCATTAAATACCTAACGTCTGCTTTTCTCGTATTTTTATGGCTGTTTTATCTGGTGATGTCGACATTGGAAGTTTACGACGTCATCGAAGGATTCTGAAGGGTGACGCGTCATTTAAATTAAATGACAATTTTGAAGAGCCTAAAATTCTGAAAGTGCTACGTGCAAAAGATCTGTGAGCTCGCATTAGTGATATCTGAAGAATGAAAATGGGAGATATTTAGAAGGATGAATGAGAAAAATTGATATTTCGTTTAGGTTTTAGATCAATACGTAAACATAGTACAAGTAAATATTTGCGAACGGTTACCGCCGGCTTTCAATAAATGAATTGAAGTACAGTTGGAGAATTGTTTTGGCAAAGCTGTTTCATCACGCACATAGTAAAATTGATATTTAATTGGATCGAAGTTAATTGAAGATGATTAACTTGGTATATTCGTAAATATTATAAAATATTCAGAGGAAATATTATAATATTTATAAAATATTATAAAATATTCAGAGGAAAAAGTCATTAGATAATATTACGTTGAACTAATTAATGAATTGGAATATAATTAGTATATTTCTTGAGGAAAAAATATAGAAAATATTCGAGATAAATTTAATCCAAGTTTGAGAGCAAAAAACATTCGTTTCAAATTGAATTGAAATCACATTTAATTATGAATATACAATTAATATAATGTGAAATATTGATGGTGTAAAATGAGACGAATAACTGTAATTTCATCGATGATATCACTAGCGCTCTCTAGGTTTCAAAGATGAAACTATTATAGACAAGTTTCACTGCTACAATATAGAGGGCCCTAGTAAAGTTAATTAATTTCATACGATACACTTTGACTTTCGCTGTGTAGAAAATTCAATCATTACTTGAGATACAAACGATTGAAAAATTGAATTAATAGCGATATATGAGGTATCAACAAAAAATTGTCAAAAATGATAATTCAACTTTCGATGCTTCCATTGAGTACGTTCTTCTGAAGTGTTATTTCAAAGTAGTGATGGGATATTTTATTATTTCTTTGTTTTTGAAACAAATTTTCTATACTTCTCTAATCTTGTTCTGCAATTTTCACAAATAAACTATTTCACTATTACTAAATTTAAATTTGTTCTAGGCTCTACACCGTTTATTTAATTAAATTTAGATTTAACTCGGCTATTGATCAATAGATGGGGGAGCAGACAGTATCGGCATGAAAATTGTTCCAATTTCTTATCCTTTAAATTCGTTTCTTCATTTTATGAGACCTTTTTGTGAACCAGATCAGATTGTTTCATCAGTCGAGGTACGCATAATATTGCATATTGCAAATTTAGTTTTAATTAATGATAAATCGTATTTTTGCGAAGGATTTCGCAGTTTTCAAATACAATGAAGTTTGTCGACTATATTAATAGTGTTAGTTCGTTTGCCACGTCAGAGGACATAAAAATAAGTATCTAAAAGGAGAAGTCATTTAAATATGCAATCAATACAAAAAACACTTCTTTTCTAATTTTTGATCACTTGCATCCAACAAGAAAAAAGCTATTCAAAGCGTTTTTATATATACTTTTTATATATCTACTTATTTGTAAATATCGTAGCTACTTGACGTTTGAACAAAAAACTTCTTTTCGCTAACAGTTAAAATTTTCGTCGGACATTGACAGTTATTCAATAAGAAGTTGAATAATAACAAAAATTTTAATAGTGAAAACATTTTTATTTTTCATTTAGTTCATAGATAAATGAACGTATCGGTTGACGTTGAATGAAGATTCATGAAATTTTTTCAGAACCTTGAAACGAATGTGAAATTCAATGTTTTTAGTGATAAATAATCAACATGGATTCATGTCAATGAGATCTTGCTCAAGCAATCTAATACTGTTTTATCAGAACTCGACTCAGTTTTTAAAGAACTCGACTACACCGGTCGAGTTGATGTGATTAACACAGATTTTCGAGAAGCGATTGATAAAATTGTTGCTTAAACAGAAATTACGCAACAAATTTGTATTCTTCGATATCCTCACCAACTTTTCACATTCTTTCCTGGTTGACCGACCTCAGTTTGTACAGCTGGAGGGTACAGGCGTCTCAGTTCATACTCATACTCCTACCTCTGGAATACCTCAGGGGTCTAATATTGGGCCAATGCAAATTTTGAGAAGTTATTTTAAAATTGGGGTGAATTTTGTTTGGAATCAGGAACAAGTCAATTATGTAAAATTTCCAAAAAGAGAAATTCAAAGAAATCTTGAAAGAGTTGGAGAGAATCATCAGGATATCCAATCAAAGCTCAGAAATAGACACTTCAGATAAGAAAAAGAGAAAAATTTATTCGAAGCAAAAAAAATTATATCGGATCATTCGAAAAATTTCAAGCCATTAAAAAAAATTAGTGATAATGTTCTAATGGAGGGCCAAAATGTGTCAAGTGAATAAAATTTTTGATGTAATTAGGAGTGTTCAACATCTTCGGTTATACTTTTAAACACTGTTACAGTATGCACTAGCGAGAAGTCAATTGAAATAAATGCAATAAATAAAAATTCTATTTGTTTAAGTCTTCGTTGTTTTTCAAATTATTTTTCGATATAGTTTTGAAATCGTGTAAATGTGACATATGCTCCAATTTGAGTCACAAAAAAGACCGTCATTCTGTCATAAAGTTCACTTACAAAATGTAGATTTTAGCATTTCAATTGGTTCATTTTGTCTCGACTTTTAACCCAAAGGTTTGAAAACGTTTGACGGTATAAATTTTTTATTAATAAAATCAGTAAGCTTGCAGTTGCACCAGCGAGAAATTTTTTTTCAAATATCATTTGGTGATTTTCATTTTGAATGACCTGATTATCCTATCTTTATAAATATGTTATTTCATAGTCTATCAAAAATTCTTCAACACTTTTTGAAACCAAAAATATTCAGCAGTCATGTTATTTCATGACTCGTCAATTTTTAATCATCCCTTTATATTTTCGATTCAGAACATAAATCCTCTAAACCTCATACTTTCATTCTTTAGATATCCATGAATTGTAGTTACCACTTGAAGGTTGTGTATTGAAGATCTCCAGTTTTTTGTTCAGTAAAATCGAAACATTCTCGTGACATCGTCGACAAAAAATTTTTTTCAATTCCACAAGTTGTCATAATCAGGTAAACATTTGTAACCACTTAACAATCCTTTCAATTAATGTTTTTTCGCCGGTAACAGCATTTTTTAATTGAAAATTGTTCACACCAAAAAATAGATTAACAGGTTCTAAAGGAAAGGAAGAGGTAGGTACAGTAATCGTCTTTCATATAACAACAAAATTTCATAGATTATCTATCAATTAGGGATCAATTTATTGATTATTTTTTAATTATATCAATAATTAAGATTGTTGTTTACTGATATAAGCTGTTGTAGGATACAATCTGGAAGAGAAGAAGAAAAAATACAGTGAATGAATCACTCTCCAAAAATAATCATATCAGTTACGATTTAGTTTATTGATGTTTCATTTCACTATAAAAGTTGATAAAGAGCTCGTAGTGATACCTTCTTGCGCAGTCAAAGAGTCTCTTTTTCAAATGATTGCCTCTGTAAAAAAAAACTGAAAAATAATATTCTGAAAGAGAGATATCCAGTAGCTGTATTTGAAAGGCAATTGTTTTGAACAGGATCGTCCCGTTCTTCAGTTATGTGTCCCTTTGTCCTCGAAGATAATCCTTGTACGCAAAATATCCTGTTTTTCGACAAGCTGAAAAATTGTGTAAACTGGACTACTTTTCCAGTTGAGTTTTCCAAGGAAAGTCTTCTGTTCCTGAAAGTGTAACTTCGACATTTGAAACTGCAAATCAGTCAACTAAAAGAATATTTGTCTGAGAAACAGATCTATCAGTTTCTTCCTTTTACAGTTCGTAGTTTATTGGCGCAACTGAAAGACAAGGGTACCTACTGGTATAGATGAACAAGCCGCGATATGGACAGAGGTTCAGAAAGTATTCGACATATTGATTGAAAATGGAATACATTGACTGTAATGAAGAAAATAATCGACGAAACTTTATTAATTTCTCACTATATCACGGTGCAAAACATAACCGAACATCCTGGAAACCCCAGTGAGATTTTCCAGTTCTGAAAGCGATATCGATAATTCTAGGTAATATAAAGAAAAAAACATAGAATTTTCTTCTTCTCCAAAGTCCTAACCAGCTGCATCAAAGCGAATTTGTTCGACTGGTAAATACAGAAATAATCAGTTGAAGAATTGATTGAAATATTTCTAATTCCTAATTACCAACCCTTCTCAATAACGAACAATAAAAGTGTTTTCAACAACACAAAATTTCGTTTTAAGCAAAAAAGAATGGCCACGTTATCATGGTCATTGGAAAAAGAACAATAATTTTTTTAATACTTCATTTAATTTCCAGATAGAAATCTAGAATTTCGAAAATCTGATGACATGTGAAGATAAATGATTCTTCTTTCATTAGAGAATGTTTCGATTTTATCCACGACTGTATTGAAATTTAAAATGTTTAAATTTCAATACAGTCGATTCAAGATTTATTCGCTTAATTTTTTTTGTTGATTTAAAATTTCATGATGTCAATGTTTAGCATCTATGTTGTAACACCACCTAATTCATTTATGGCAATTCCAAATAATTCTCAAAATTGCCATGAATTTTAACCTTCTATATTCCAGCTAAACTAATTGAAAATTTTAATCGAACCTAAAGTTTGCAAATGCGAATAAGAAATTAAATTCGCATACTGAATATTCTTCTCTTTCATTGTAAGACGCGAACTTACTGTAATAATTTATTAACGAAGTGAAAGTCATGTCGTTCATAAATTCACAGACTTTTATGCAATGATAATACAAATTATTATTCATGAAAAATAAAACATACTGTGACTGTCAAATTGGTTGATATTGTAACTTATGAGAAATATTATTTTCAGTACACAATGAAAATTTTCACAGAAAACTTCATTGCATAATGAAGAAATTCAAATTTTCTATGAAAAATTATTCAATATATTCTCAACTTTTCTAATCGAAATTCTTATTTGTAGAGTTTATTCCAAAATAATTTTTTAAGATGAAGACGTCTTAGTATTACCATTTTTCAGCACCTATGGGTTGATGAAATTTTTTTGATAATTCGGAACTGTAAAACTGGTGTTCTAAAATTCCTCATTTGTTGTTACACGTGTTGTTGAATGAAACCAATACACTTAAAATACATACATGTTGGTTAAATCACTACTATAACCTCTACTTATCTTCTACTCCTTTTAATGTTGATCTTTTCTATGAATCTACGTATGTTTTTGTTCTGTGATTGTTCTACTATGATAACTATTTAAAAAAAACTATTTAACTGATATATTCAATGTGAGAAATTTTCTGTTTCATTGTATACAGCATCGAATGTTTTCCAAAATCCATTGGCGTAACAAGAACCTCTAATGGGAAGAAATTCAATTTATCTGCCGGTGTATCTCGTATTTACTTTCAAGTAGAATAATTGGAAAGCGATGTAAACTGAAAGTGGACCGTTTTCAATAACAAATATTAACAATATTTTTTTTGAGCCCTGTTGACAAAATATGTGAGGCAATTACTAACATTCCAGAGCGAATATATTTCATACATATTTATATATGAAATATATATATATATATATATATATATATATATATATATATATATATATATATATATATATATATATATATATATATATATATATATATTATATATGTTGCATAGAGTGTCTATGAAATGTCTCAGCTGCTGAGGTAGAATGTACGCTGCCTGATTTGAAAGATGTGGGGGTACCGCAGGGATCCGCTCTGGGTCCCATACTATTCACTGTTTTTCAGCTGACCAACTTTAAATCTAAGTTGTTAAGGCTCTGCATCTCTGCAGATGTCACTGAAAACTGAAGACTGAAAAATAGAATGAAGATGAAGCGAAAACCTTTACCTACTATTCATTATTGGTTCACTTTTAATGGTCTGCCAATAAATGAAAATTCAAAACATACTTTGGAATTGGAAAGTATGTTTATTCTTCATTGTACTCGTATTTTGTAACTTATTGAGTTATCTCATGTTTTTTTTTTGAGTATCCGTTTTCTCTGATATTATCTGTTAATATGCATGATGTAAAAGGTGCTGTTTTTATAGTGGGCTGTGGAAAATTTCGATTTCTTTCGATAGGAAATTGCACTTTAACTGCTGAATATTGTTCACTTCACACTCCGTTTATTCTTTAGTTTCATTCAAAAATAAATCTACAAAATAAAAAGAAAAAATACGTTTTGATGCGTCATATATATGTAGGTTTTATCCTTATTCAGAAACCTTCTTTTTCAATTCCGTCATTACTAAGTGATAATTTAAAATGATGAAATTAACACGATTATATTTCAACAAAAGTTTGCTGTTGCAATTTCAACTCGAATTGTCTGAATTGAGTTGAACTGTCTTATAACCGAAATTTCAATAGCAATGAAACTCTTCTCAATTGTGATCAATAAACTTTTGGCGAGTGTGATAATGAACATAGTAAAAAAATAATCGTTTTGTGTTCATTTTTCGAAATTATTTCGAATTGGTTATACTCGTAGGTGAAACAGTCGCTGAAAACTATATACTGAATATGACCTTATACTTCATGATAAATAAGAATATAAAAATAACAACAAAAGAACAATGACAAAATAAGAATAAAAATTTCATGAAATTATCAATTTTGGGGTGATATCCTAATTTTCACTTTATTGTTAAATACATATTTTCATCAATATTTCTGTTATAATTCGAAAAATGTGTACCTCATTCATATTTTCTACGTTTTGTTCTACTGTTACATGAAAATACATTTATATTTATAAGTTTCTCGTTTTCATTTCATTTTTCGCTTGATATTGTGAAAAACTTCCAGAATAATTGATCGAACTCTAGTTATTCTGAAGTATGGACCTGAAATATTCATATAAATTTCGTACAACATCAATATTTCACGAGGTGCTCATAAATAGGGGTGAAATATGAGGAGTAAATGAACACTTTACAATGTTATGTGAAAAACCTTTCAGTAAAAGGTGTGCTTTGAAATCATCTGAGGCCATTCAAGACGACGATTTAGGGTAAATACGTAACATAAAAAACGACCCTAACAAAATTTAACTGCAAAATCCATAAATGAAAACATGCTATGAGATGCGAAGCCATATACTTATTTCGACTCAAGTTTTCATGTGGAAAACTGCAATAGATTGTGCAATAGATACCATAAAAAATTTCGTTAAATTCGAAAAATATTCGGAATGAATAAAAAAGAATTTTATCGAAAAAAAGAAGAATTCATGATTTTAATGAAAAATTTATTGGATCACCTTAGAATCAAATAATGATGAACAAAAAATCAGAAACCTGTTTTTCATGTAAAATGTAGAAAAACTCACAAACAAATGAAAAATTTACCGCTTCTTTCATTCGTTATAGCGATAAAAATTTTGAAAAAATGAAGTTTTTGAAAATGAATTTCTTCAAGAACTAATTTTTTCATACAAAGAAAATATTCTATAAAATACACAAAAACATTTAATTGAATGAGCAGTAAAAACGAAAAGTTTTAAATATCCTAAAATGCGATATATGATAGTTTGAAATTAAATTTAAGAACAGCAATTTTCATCTAAAATTTCGAAGAAAAAGCAAATTCTTGGACAGTTTTTTTCGTCGAGATTATAACCTTGAGCATGAATCCATTCCACTTTCTTTGTCGTAATCCTTTTGAAATATTCACTACTCCATTCGTTATCGTGGTTTCATAATACACGTATGCAATTGCTTCTTTTTTTGATTGATAGCACAAATTGGATATCTGATCTCGAATTTCTATAATTGTAATGTTTTATTCATGGGATTAAGGAATAAATTAAATTTTTTCCATGTTTCTCGTTACGCCATGGATACATAAAATGCTGTTATAATTTATCTCTGTCTGTTAAATGTTATCTAGCAATGAGCGGTATATTTGTGACTTCTTATAAACATTGTAATTATATTTTAAATACAACAGTGGATGAAAAAAGCATGTCTTCCTATGACAAAAAAAGTTTTCCACCAAATCATTTTTGAATTGTTAATTTCAATCTTATTTGGATTTGATTAGAAATTTTTAATAATAAACGTTTCGATATTGCTGATACTCATGTATATACAGCTCATCTGTTATTTGTTTGTAGTTAGAAAACATATCTTTAGCACCAAGTGCTGGCCAAAAATGAACCAATTATAGGAGATCATTTGTTGCTAGAATTGTTGTAAAATGATACTGCGACGAAAAATTTTAAAAACAATATGTAGTTAATTACTGATAATTGAAATAAAGGTATATTGTGTTAATATTGATTATTTACCACACAGAAATTTTATGATAATCATTTTTTATACATTGTACAAGGTGTCGCAAATTTATTGTATTAAGTAGATTGGATTTTCTGATGGTCATTTTGGTATAAATGAAAGAAAACTGTGTTTCCATCGAAAGAGTTTTTGAAATTATGTTAAAGTTACATTACTTGAAAATCTTTTTATCGCTTAAATGACCACCTCCAGAATTGGTGCGAATTGGGCTCTTTGGCATTTTGAATTATTGCTTGCTTAACCTCTGGCCCTAAATTTACGATTTCTTCGACAAATTTAGCTTTCAAGTCCTGCAAAATACTTGGTTTATTTTAGAAACTCGGGATTTCAAAAGGCCCCCCAGAAGAAATAGTTGTCAGATATGGCGATCTCTAAAGCAAGTTCAAATCTTTCAAACAGAAGATCACTCGACCTGGAAATTGCTACCTAAAATATACCTACATAAATGAACCAACAAGTACTGAGATCCAATGCAGCAATTTGTGTCAAAAAAACTCATTTAGCATTTAGCTCCAACTATTTACGGTTACAGAAAGTCCGTTGAGATTTACGTGACACACCTGCACCGAAGTACTTAATTGCCACGGCTCCCATGAGCGGGGAGTCTGAGATACGCTCGACCAGTCGCACGATCTGAAAACATGTGCTCGCGCACAAGATCAGGCATCGCGATACTCATGTTCGGAACAGAGTCACAAGCTCTGCTCCCCTCCTGGCCAGAGGTTGGCCCTATCCTGGCCGAGTTGAGACGCAACTCACACGCCGTGATGCAATGCAAGCACTGCACCACCTGACCCAGCTCGCGGGCTATAACCACTATACCACCACGAGTCCAACCTCAAAAAATGGGGTGGTTAGATAGCACTCCATCTAGGGCTATACCCCCCCCCCGTGATACCGAACATAGCGTCCTCGGGTGGGACATGCTTCAAGCGTTCTCTACCAGACTTTTAGACCTTGTGAATCTAGGCATTGGCCGACCGTCGGAGATCAGAGCCTTGTTTGCATCCATACGGATCCCAGCAGGTACCGCGTGGAGGTGAGGTTGGTCCTTGGACTGGAGAGGCTATATAATCGCATCACAGTCTCTTAGTTTTCGCCTAGTAACGGTGCGCAGCCTATTTAGGTCACCTGTATTTTCAACAAACACAGGCCCATACATAGTGATTGCACAACCGTATAGGCATCATTTCTCACACTCACAGTCGCTCGGCCGACCAGTTTTGGGCCAACTGGCAGGGGCAATAATCCCCCGGATGGGGATTATTTTGCCCAGGAGCATGCTTTAGGCAAGTTAGGGTCACCTGGGCTTTTGCACAGGCCCTTCAGCATGCCACACACTGCTCCCCCGCCTATTTACGGTTACAGTGGCGCCATCGGTGTAGCCAAAAAATGAGGACCATTCAATTTTATGTCACAATCATGTCCAATCACAAATTTCGCACCCAACCGCCACTTTGAGAGAATTCATAGATCTTTTTACATTGCGTATGGATTCTCTGTTTCCTAGAAGCTCATTTCAACACTTAAGTGGAAATGCACTTCTTGCTTCTTGGCTTTTGACCCATGTTCTACAGAGTTTTTCAATAAGTTAACCTAGTCCCAGGTCAGTAGGCAGCAATTCACCAGAATTTGTCGTCTTGTTGATCTTTGTGGATCTTTTTGATCTTTCTCTCCGACGTTGTAAACAAGAGCAGCGATTGTTCGAATGGGCACTACAAGTCGGTCACGTCTTCAGAAATCTATTTGACCCTGTTTGCAAAAGGGGCTCAGCCAAACGCTCAACTGTTCGGCACATGAAACACAACGACAATATTCACGTTGCCTCAAAACAACAAACTCAAAATTTGCCAAACAAGCAGTGAAAATAAAACCACGATTTTGTGTGTATCGAGTTCTTCATATATCTACATTATAAATTTCTACATCAGCACACTGTCATTTGGCGCCATCTACAAAAATGGTAATCAATCATAAAATATGAAATAACTATCCACGCCACCTTGTACATTCATTGCGGGCTACCTAACCATGATCAAGAGTTTCTTTACACCCTGTATAAGAAGTAAGAAACCAAAACCTTATGTCCAGCATATTGAAGTATTTTGTAAAATTGAACACATTTTTTTCAACAATACTCTAATAATGCAATTATAATTGTAAAGCCTTAGGTGAATTCCACCAAATGATTTAATGTATTGAATATTCCTTCGGGCTACTAGCTCTTTATTAAGAGTTTTGTTGAGCTTTTCATAATGGGTTTGTACCAAAACATATGTCGAGTTTATCGAAGAAGTTTGTAATAATTAGCGAAGTATTTTCGATTATTCAAACGATATATTCAATTTGATCGAAAAATACAAATAATGTGTTATAATTTCTGACATCCAGAGAAAGCATGGAGATTCCAAATGAACCAGAGACCTTTCACTCAATTACAAGATGAAATCGAAAATATTTTGATTTTATTTTGTCTGATAGGTCTTGAATAAGTATTTTTTGTTTAACCAAATATAATATTTGTTTCAATCGCCACCTACTTCATTCAATGAAAAAAAATTGTTCAGATTAATCTTTACTGTCTTTTTAGTACATGCAAAAATATTCATAATTCAAAAGGAACTTTTATGGGTCTCAAGATAAAAATTTTTCCCGTTCCAATTTCCATTTTTAGCAGAATTATGGATGAAATATTAATGTTTTGTTATCAGACATATTATGTTAAAGAGACATTACTGCTTTCTTAACCTAAAAATTAACGAAGAACTATTCGCAAAAAAGCAATATTCAAATAATATTGAACTCAGATAACGATACTCGGTTATTATAAATTGAAAATTCTGAAGTAGTCTGTCAGAAGCAACGAAACTCTTGTACTTCGTGCCACTTCCATTTGAAGAAAAACATGTTGGTGAAAATAGCTTTCATAGTTACAATTTACCAAATATGTAAGTACTTTATTCTTAATCGCTATTATTAACAACATCATTGAAAACTCTCAGTTCAAGAGAATTCAATTGAGCTAAAATTCTTAAAGCCAAATCTAAACAAGCATTCAGGATTTTACTGAGAAAATATGAAAAAGACTTAAGTCCGAATTATTTTAGGGAATTCTCGAGACAGATCATTCTCTTTCTTTTCGAAAGTTAAAATCCATTTATAATTGAGGGAATGTTCTTTGGTTTTCTGAAAAAGCCTCAATTCATATCGAAACATTAACAGAAATACATTTCTCTCAAAATCTACAAGCTCAATATTGCTTAGAATCAAAATTAATAAATTATAATCAACGATCACGAAAGGTTTCAGCTCTTGAAGCTGAATCAATTGATAGTTTCATAACAATCGTGAGTAATGTATTCGAATATCAGGATTTAACTGAGAAAATATGAAAAAGACTTAAGTCCGAATTCTTTTAGGGAATTCTCGAGACAGATCATTCTCTTTCTTTTCGAAAGTTTAAATCGATTTATAATTGAGGGAATGTTCTTTGGTTTTCTGAAAAAGCCTCAATTCATATCGAAACATTAACAGAAATACATTTCTCTCAAAATCTACAAGCTCAATATTGCTTAGAATCAAAATTAATAAATTATAATCAACGATCACGAAAGGTTTCAGCTCTTGAAGCTGAATCAATTGATAGTTTCATAACAATCGTGAGTAATGTATTCGAATATCAGGATTTAACTGAGAAAATATGAAAAAGACTTAAGTCCGAATTCTTTTAGGGAATTCTCGAGACAGATCATTCTCTTTCTTTTCGAAAGTTTAAATCGATTTATAATTGAGGGAATGTTCTTTGGTTTTCTGAAAAAGCCTCAATTCATATCGAAACATTAACAGAAATACATTTCTCTCAAAATCTACAAGCTCAATATTGCTTAGAATCAAAATTAATAAATTATAATCAACGATCACGAAAGGTTTCAGCTCTTGAAGCTGAATCAATTGATAGTTTCATAACAATCGTGAGTAATGTATTCGAATATCAGGATTTAACTGAGAAAATATGAAAAAGACTTAAGTCCGAATTCTTTTAGGGAATTTTCGAGACAGATCATTCTCTTTCTTTTCGAAAGTTTAAATCGATTTATAATTGAGGGAATGTTCTTTGGTTTTCTGAAAAAGCCTCAATTCATATCGAAACATTAACAGAAATACATTTCTCTCAAAATCTACAAGCTCAATATTGCTTAGAATCAAAATTAATAAATTATAATCAACGATCACGAAAGGTTTCAGCTCTTGAAGCTGAATCAATTGATAGTTTCATAACAATCGTGAGTAATGTATTCGAATATCAGGATTTAACTGAGAAAATATGAAAAAGACTTAAGTCCGAATTCTTTTAGGGAATTCTCGAGACAGATCATTCTCTTTCTTTTCTAAAGTTTAAATCGATTTATAATTGAGGGAATGTTCTTTGGTTTTCTGAAAAAGCTTCAATTCATATCGAAACATTAACAGAAATACATTTCTCTCAAAATCTACAAGCTCAATATTGCTTAGAATCAAAATTAATAAATTATAATCAACGATCACGAAAGGTTTCAGCTCTTGAAGCTGAATCAATTGATAGTTTCATAACAATCGTGAGTAATGTATTCGAATATCAGGATTTAACTGAGAAAATATGAAAAAGACTTAAGTCTGAATTCTTTTAGGGAATTCTCGAGACAGATCATTCTCTTTCTTTTCGAAAGTTTAAATCGATTTATAATTGAGGGAATGTTCTTTGGTTTTCTGAAAAAGCCTCAATTCATATCGAAACATTAACAGAAATACATTTCTCTCAAAATCTACAAGCTCAATATTGCTTAGAATCAAAATTAATAAATTATAATCAACGATCACGAAAGGTTTCAGCTCTTGAAGCTGAATCAATTGATAGTTTCATAACAATCGTGAGTAATGTATTCGAATATCAGGATTTAACTGGGAAAATATGAAAAAAACTTAAGTCCGAATTCTTTTAGGGAATTCTCGAGACAGATCATTCTCTTTCTTTTCGAAAGTTAAAATCCATTTATAATTGAGGGAATGTTCTTTGGTTTTCTGAAAAAGCCTCAATTCATATCGAAACATTAACAGAAATACATTTCTCTCAAAATCTACAAGCTCAATATTGCTTAGAATCAAAATTGATAAATTATAATCAACGATCACGAAAGGTTTCAGCTCTTGAAGCTGAATCAATTGATAGTTTCATAAAAATCGTGAGTAATGTATTCGAATATCAGGATTTAACTGAGAAAATATGAAAAAGACTTAAGTCCGAATTCTTTTAGGGAATTCTCGAGACAGATCATTCTCTTTCTTTTCGAAAGCTAAAATCCATTTATAATTGAGGGAATGTTCTTTGGTTTTCTGAAAAAGCCTCAATTCATATCGAAACCTTAACAGAAATACATTTCTCTCAAAATCTACAAGCTCAATATTGCTTAGAATCAAAATTAATAAATTATAATCAACGATCACGAAAGGTTTCAGCTCTTGAAGCTGAATCAATTGATAGTTTCATAACAATCGTGAGTAATGTATTCGAATATCAGGATTTAACTGAGAAAATATGAAAAAGACTTAAGTCCGAATTCTTTTAGGGAATTCTCGAGACAGATCATTCTCTTTCTTTTCGAAAGTTTAAATCGATTTATAATTGAGGGAATGTTCTTTGGTTTTCTGAAAAAGCCTCAATTCATATCGAAACATTAACAGAAATACATTTCTCTCAACATCTACAAGCTCAATATTGCTTAGAATCAAAATTAATAAATTATAATCAACGATCACGAAAGGTTTCAGCTCTTGAAGCTGAATCAATTGATAGTTTCATAACAATCGTGAGTAATGTATTCGAATATCAGGATTTAACTGAGAAAATATGAAAAAGACTTAAGTCCGAATTCTTTTAGGGAATTCTCGAGACAGATCATTCTCTTTCTTTTCGAAAGTTTAAATCGATTTATAATTGAGGGAATGTTCTTTGGTTTTCTGAAAAAGCCTCAATTCATATCGAAACATTAACAGAAATACATTTCTCTCAAAATCTACAAGCTCAATATTGCTTAGAATCAAAATTAATAAATTATAATCAACGGTCACGAAAGGTTTCAGCTCTTGAAGCTGAATCAATTGATAGTTCATAAAAATCGTGAGTAATGTATTCGAATATCAGGATTTAACTGAGAAAATATGAAAAAGACTTAAGTCCGAATTCTTTTAGGGAATTCTCGAGACAGATCATTCTCTTTCTTTTCGAAAGCTAAAATCCATTTATAATTGAGGGAATGTTCTCTGGTTTTCTGAAAAAGCCTCAATTCATATCGAAACCTTAACAGAAATACATTTCTCTCAAAATCTACAAGCTCAATATTGCTTAGAATCAAAATTAATAAATTATAATCAACGATCACGAAAGGTTTCAGCTCTTGAAGCTGAATCAATTGATAGTTTCATAACAATCGTGAGTAATGTATTCGAATATCAGGATTTAACTGGGAAAATATGAAAAAAACTTAAGTCCGAATTCTTTTAGGGAATTCTCGAGACAGATCATTCTCTTTCTTTTCGAAAGTTAAAATCCATTTATAATTGAGGGAATGTTCTTTGGTTTTCTGAAAAAGCCTCAATTCATATCGAAACATTAACAGAAATACATTTCTCTCAAAATCTACAAGCTCAATATTGCTTAGAATCAAAATTAATAAATTATAATCAACGATCACGAAAGGTTTCAGCTCTTGAAGCTGAATCAATTGATAGTTTCATAACAATCGTGAGTAATGTATTCGAATATCAGGATTTAACTGAGAAAATATGAAAAAGACTTAAGTCCGAATTCTTTTAGGGAATTCTCGAGACAGATCATTCTCTTTCTTTTCGAAAGTTAAAATCCATTTATAATTGAGGGAATGTTCTTTGGTTTTCTGAAAAAGCCTCAATTCATATCGAAACATTAACAGAAATACATTTCTCTCAAAATCTACAAGCTCAATATTGCTTAGAATCAAAATTAATGAATTATAATCAACGATCACGAAAGGTTTCAGCTCTTGAAGCTGAACCAATTGATAGTTTCATCACAATCGTGAGTAATGTATTCGAATATCAATAATTAAGTGAAACAAAAAAAAAATAAAGCATGTATCAAGGTTCTCGTAGTTCAGGTGTCAAAGAAACTTCAATATTTTTGAATTTCAAGATATGGTGTCTGTTGCAACTGGTCAGTGCGGACAAAATGCTGTATGGTCATACGCTCCCAATCCTTGTGCTCCAACTTGTGAGTTTCAACACTCGTACTGTTCACCTTCCACGATGCCAAGACCGCAGCCAGGTTGTCAGTGCAGACCTGGCTACATATTCGCGAATTCTGATCGAAAAGTCTGCGTTAAACATAATCAGTGTCCCAGTAAGTATTTATCATCTATATTTGTGCAAATTGATTTCAGAACATTTAATCCAATCGAATAACTTGATGATGCACTCCAGGAGCCATCCGTCTACCAAAATATGTAATGACAGAAATACTGGCATTCTGTATACTCAATTTGAAAATACCCGGTATTGTTTTGGAACAGAGGTCACTTGCATGATTATTATATTAGATAAGAAATCGATATTAGATAAGAGTCAATACAAGAGGTTTCCTAAACCATCTCAATCAATGAAATGACGTTCTGATTTCTGTAACTACAAGGGTGTTACGACTACCCTTGATAAAACAAGGTTATTTGTAACCACCAGATAACTAGGTAGTGAAAATAGGTTCATTATTCTTGAGACAAATTATTATTGAAAGTTGTTATAATCATAATTCAATTACATAATTATTTTCAGAAATATGTATCAAACCATACTTCTTCTGGAATGACTGTGGTTCCAAATGTCCACGTACTTGTCAACAGAAATTCCCCAGGCCTTGTCAATTAATTTGCGAACCTGGTTGCTTCTGCCAAGAAGGGTTCCTATTAGATACTGTAAACATGGAATGTGTACCAGAAGAGAACTGCCCTGAGTATTAATAGAACATTATGTGTTTTAATTCAAGAGGAATAAAAGTGTGTCCTAAACATCAAAATTATAGTGTTTCTCTACCCAATAATTTCAGCATCAATATTAATGAATCTGATTTTTCAATTGCAATTCTTGTAAAAAAATTCTCGATTCTTGAACTCTCAGTTTTATAACTTAGGTATGAGTTCTTTCCTGCTAAATTCTTCTCGTAATAAAGATTCTACTCATAAGAAAACACGTGAATTATATTTACATACGGTTGAAGATATCACAGTTTCAAGTAAGATATAACAGTACACCCAGTAGGTTAGACAGACAAACACTGAGTACCACAAGGGATAGTTCAAGGTTCGCTATTGTTCTTTTATTAATCACTATCTGCACATAGAGAAACATAACTGCATTCCCTCATACTACGATGATTTATATCATAAGAAAGACTTTTGGATAAAGTGCCTTATTATTTAATATTTAATACTTTATATACGTTGAAAGATTGAATATAATATTCCATTCAATAGATTGAATGGAAATTAGACTGTTATCCTGCATTGCTTTATAACAGTGAAAAAATGGATGAATTTATACCCAAAACGTCAATGTTATGGTTTTTTCTTCCTAATTCTTTTCCACTCGATTTGAATGAAAAACAACAAGAGCTAATTGATTTGAAAAATGTCAATAAATCTTGATTTCTCCCCCAGATCATTCCTTGATGTATAAAAAAATTAAACTGTTCAACTCAGTGTTTCAAAACGTAGGGCCCATGCACAAGTGATGCAATTTTATTGTTAAGGGGACAACCGAATTATTCGAAGATAGACTCGACACGAGTTTTATCCTTTTCGCATTTCTCAATTTTCATTTTTCATTCCTTCCGGGGGTATAATAATTTCAGAAAGGCTAAGGTAGTACAAACAGATTGGGAACAACTGGTTTAACTGAAAACTGAATCAAAATATTTCACTCGAAAAGTAATTCTTCATAAGTAAATTAATTTGTCAAATACGTCTCGAAATATGACTATTTTTGGATGTTTAGTTTAGTAATGATTAAACATGTCACGTACTTGTAAAGTTAACTTAACCAATGTATATTTAATATTTTGAAACTCATTTGAAGTGAACAATTAAATTGAGAAACGGTGATAACAGAAAATTGTATAAAATGCATCAAATCTTAGTTCAAATGGAAGTTCCCAGCCTGCCTAGTGATGTCGCTCAAAGTGATTTTTTTCACTTTAATGATATGCCATATATGTGAGTATTTATGTGTAGTTTCAAAGTATATTTTTGATAATTCATTCTGATCTTACATTTTCAATGCCCAAAGAAATGGAGGTATTTCTAATTTTTCAAATATACATAAGTAAGTTGAATACTGAAACAAATTCAAATCAAAAGATAGTTAATCAATTTTCTACACAATTACAAACATAATTGAGTGAATCTAAACTTAAATTCACAGATTCAACTACAGCGACATCACTTCATCGTTGTGGTCGACATGCCAGATTAGTAAATTCAAACAGGTACAACTGTTTTCCTACTTGTGAATGCAGCAACCCTTCATGTCCTCCTGCTCCTCTTCTATTCAGAGAAAAAGTTTGCGAGTGTAGACATGGATATGTCTTCCTCAGTACCACTGACAAAAGATGCGTGAAGTATTCTGAATGCCCTCGCTATCCTGGTAAGTTCTTACCAAGTCAACATTTATCGATCAAATTTATATTTTGAAATCCTCAAAATCTCACAAATATTCACTTCTGCAACCCTAGATGTCAATATTATGGTTAAACATGTGTTTTCTGGCGGTTTGGCACTGATCGACTGGCATTCCTTGCCTTCGAAATGTTTATTTTCTATTTGTGAGACATCTTCATTAGTATCGTATCTCAAACATGTATCAACCTGCTTGTACTAAATTAAGATTAAGACAATTTCAGGTGGCTTTTATATACTTCGAAGGAAGATTTTTCGCAGTAGTAAAGACCACGTTTTTTCTGTCCTTACAGCACAAAGAAGAAACATAGCTATGGGTTAAATATGAAAGATTAGGTTACCTAAAGAAGCAACATTGAAAAACCGAATACCACGGTTGAAACAATGTGACAAACGTGAGAAAGGAAGTAACTGATTCAATATATTGATAGGCAGGTCAATAGACCTTTCCGAGAATCGATGGTGAACAAAATTTTTCTCAGTGAAGACATGTTAGCTGAAGAGATCACCACTACTCCTCCTATTCTACCCAAAAAGAAAGCCACACACCCTCTGGTCACATGAGAAAGTCCTATAGGAACCAGACACAAACGGACAAATTTTATTACATTTATAGTTAGGAAGTCTGGAAGTGGAAAACTCTCAGTCGACCACCGCCTATCAGCCTGGGAAGAGTTGGGATGATGTTTCATCATGGGAACTATCTTCGAAGGCGAGCATTTCAATATTTGATTTGGGAAAAATGAAATGAGGTGTTGGTGCCCATCTTAATAGCTCCACTCAACTTTATATACCATTTATATATCCTTTATCTCATTGATAATTATTTTCACAATGTTCGTTTCTTTTTCTCTAATTCGGTTTGTATTTGATTATATAAGTATTCACTCGAAATTTGTTCTCTCTGTTTACAGATATGAAATATATAGCCTCCTTTTTTTTTCAGAAATATGCAGAGGTAAAAATATTGTTTGGAATGAATGTGGATCACACTGTCCACCAACTTGTCAGAACCGGAGACCTGGACCATGTAAATTATCTTGTAACCCTGGTTGTTTCTGCAAACCTGGATATCTGCTAAATACTGTTACAAATGAATGTGTGAAAGAGGAGCAATGTCCATGCTGAATTCTATAAGAACCAGTAGTGTATTTACACAAAATTATTTACCTGAGATCAAATAATACTGAAACAAACAATTATTATTTTAAAACAATAAAACACTAATATGTGATTCTGATGGAACAATTAAAACCCCATAAACTATCCCAATCAATAGCTAAACCTATATACCAATTCTATTGAGTACTCCAAATATATTGATACTTTCAAATGTCATTAGGAGGTACCTACTCCAAGACAATAAAATCTTGTATTGAATTAAATTTTGATGAAAATCCAAATCTAACGAACAATGATATTATTCTCACATACTGAATATGAAATAACGTTTTTCAGATCAGGCAATTCAAAAATGGGATATTTTCGTACGACCGACGGCGACGTATCTAATAATTTTAATTGTGATTCGAAATTCATTTTCATGTCGAACTAGCAAATTGAATGTTTTTCACTGAATGCTGAAATTAATTGTACGTTTCATCACTTGGAAAATTACGTCCAACAAGCAGAAGGCATCGACTTAATTTCTAAAATACCTTCTTATGACTCAGAAGATAGAAATGAATAGCAATGCATTATACTGCACGTATAATGCATGGATTACTATTTATGTCCATTGAATTGAACTAAACTCTTGTCTTAATGTTTCACGATTTATTTAACAATATGACATGTTTCGAGCGTTAGCTCATTTTCAAGACTCTCAGTCTTGAAAAGAAGCTACCGCTCGAAACATGTTGACTATTCATATTGTTAAATAAATCGTGAAACATAAAGCCAAGAGCCTAATTTAATTTAATATTCAATTATGTTTCACCAAGAGTTAAACGAGAATTCAATCTCAGTCACTATTTATTTCCCATCTATAGGAATCAATAAAAAAACATGAAGACATCGAACATACAATATTTCAGACGTCCGTACCAACTAAGGTAGGGACGAGTTACAATTTGGGACGAGGCACAACTGGTGAGTTCCTTGTAGAACGAAACAATATAATGTCTTTTGTTTTCAACAAGTATAGGCATCCATTCAAATTGAGATATATAGTAATATATGCATTATATAGGCATACGATTTAACAGTAGAGATTATTTGAGGATTGAAGTCGATGCCTTTCGTTTGTTGGACTTACGTGACTGAGGAGATCATGGTAGCCCGAAACAGTAGTGTGTCAGGTTTCCAGAAATGTGGGCACTGATTTCAATATCCTCTAACAATTTCCTCTTGAAGGATCATCGAGACATCGCATTGTACTTGTTCACAAAGTCTGGTCTGCTATAATATTCCTTTGATTGATTCGTTGAAAACTTTACGAAAGAATGTTCTAGTATACTCTACATTTTCAATATATACAGAGTGTGCTAAGCACAATAACTGTATTTATGCATATATATATATATATATATATATATATATATATATATATATATCTTAAAATTGATGTATTTCCTGTGTAATATATTTTATTTTGAATGTTTTTAGCAATAACAGGATTCTTTTGATATGAAAAACTTTATTTTTGTTAACGTTTCGTTGTTATATTACAACTTTGTCATAAATTCAATTATTCATTAGTTCTGACAAAGTTGTAATATAACAACGAAACGTTAACAAAAAAGAACTTTTTCATATCAAAAGAAGCCTGTTATTGCTAAAAACATTCAAAATGAAATTATATATATATATATATATATATATATATATATATATATATATATATATATATATATATATATATATACATACATACATACAAAAGCAGAATTCTTGGTACAGCACGCAACGCAATTGGAAGCAGCAATTTACATGAGTTTCGAGCTTATTGCCTCTCCTCTCCTCAGAACGGCGTAGCCATGTTCAAGGTAAACCAACCTGGAGATGAAATCAACAACAAGAGAACTTATGAAGGAAGTCATAACTATTAGGCTTCCACATGAACTCTCTAGGTTTGGAGATTTGGTCAACTTTTCGCTTTTATTTATTTTTTTATTCTTTATTCTTTACTATTTATTCTTTACGGAGTCTTCAACCGAATTCAAATTCTTCCATTCGTTATACATATAGTAGTGGATACTGAAACTCTTTATATACAAATATTTCGATGTCCACGAAGCCACACGTACACGCACTAATGTTGTCATGAGTAATAATCTAGACGCTAGGGAGAGTTTATTCGTCTTCTCTTCGATAGAGGGAGCTCGCACGAATTTTCACTAAGTGTTGATTCCCTCATTCGGATCTAGGACCTGTGAGCGTTTTGAAAGTCATCGATACTTAATTCATTAATTGAATACAAACTGATGATTCATGAAAATGATAAAACAATTGTATCCTATTATCATTCAACAAGATCGATGAGTTTTTTTGAAGCCCACTTTCACACTTTCGATTCACTCTCGAAAGTGATAGGTTGAGTTTCATGTAATATCTTGTTTGGATTTTTCTTAAACTTCATCTCGAAAATCCTGGTGGTTTCAATAAAACATTTGCAAAAAAATCCTTCTCACCCTGTAATACCTAGGTAAATAAAAAACTGTTAAATGTAAACTGAAATTTCACGCATTACGTCAACCTAAATTCAGTGTAATGAGTGAATTCCATGTGACCCGACTTGAACGGATAAAAATAAATATTTCACATTTTTATCAGAACGTAAATTGTATACTATGTTTTCAAAATATTTGTTACTTGCGTGGAAAACAAATATTTCAATATGAAAGATCTTTCGTCGGTGACTTATAAAAGGAGAAACAATTATTATTTTTAATTGTGTATTAAAATGATACTGAAAGCGACTGTTATTTTTTCAGCATGTAAGTGAATAATAATAAATCTTTTTAAAGAGTTTTACCTAATCTGAACCTTGGAACCAGAGGGTTTAATACCATGTTGTCCATATCAGGAATAAAATGATAATCTTTTTCGATTATAAATATCTAAATTTAGAAAAATCACCATTAAATCGAATTTCAAAAGACTGAGACTTAATCCCAGTGTTCAATCATTTGACGCTAAAGTCTAGATTGTATATTATTATTATAGCGATTATTCCCCATTAGAACAGTATTTAAATTCGAAAATTCAAAATCAAACTTTTCGCTTATTTTCTATTTAGGTAGGACTGTTATTCGAGTATTTGCTTTTTATGGACTTCATCTGTTTTTCTGAATTTTTTTACTGAAAAGGTTTCACTACAATTGTCACAATTAATATTATTAACGGCATGAGAAATAAATATTCTGCTTTTTAATTTTGTACAAATTTTTCAACTTGTTTTTTCGCATTGTGTGCTGTTATATATGTTTCTGAAATTTCTGTGATATTTGTGATCAAAACTGGAATCGAAGTTAAAGGAATAAAATTATTTTCGAGTAAACTATTGTAATAATTATAGATTTTTTTTGTGTCAGTTATGCAAATATTATTTTCGACTAAGAGTTTGCGTAATTTTTGAATTTTTTCATCCTCAAGCATAGTTAATCTAGTTTCTTCAATTTTTGTACAAAAGAAATCAATCAATTATTATTCGTTTCTTCCGAAAATAATGATGAGTTTGTAATTTATTATTCTTTGGGCATTGATATATTTTTTATGCCACTTCGATAATATCTTGTTTTTCCATGAATATGTCTTGTTATATATATTTATAAATATATTTTTTTTAAATTGATTTATTGACAATGATATGAAAAACTTCATTTCTGTTAACGTTTCGTTGTATATCACAACTTTGTCAAAACTAATGAATAATTGAATTTATGAGTTACAACAGATATCAAAATGCCAAACTTATTTTTTAGAAAAATCAAATTAGTTTTTCTGTATCTTCACTCATCGATTTTCATTATCAGAGGAATATAAATATAAAATAATATATAATAATAAATTTTATATATAACATATATAAAATTTGTATATATATATATATATATATATATATATATATATATATATATATATATACAAATATATATATATATATATATATATATATATATATATATATATATATATATATATATATATATGTGTGTGTGTGTGTGTATGTGTATATATTATGTTTTTGCACAAGGTATGGTGTTGGTATCATCCTCCCCTCGTAGATGTGGAAGAAATGAAGTATGGGCGGAATGGAGGGATTCCTGTCCTCCAACTTGCGAATTCCGAAATCCTCCATGCATAATAGAAACAACACAACCTCCACCTGGATGCACCTGCAAACCAGGATACATTTATCTCAACTCAGTTGAGAGAATTTGTGTCAAAATTTCGGAATGCCCTAGTAAGTCGAAATATATGATAACAATAATAAAAACGACAAAGTTAGGTTAAGTCAAACGTGAAAATTTCACGGTTATCGATGGAAACTCATATTTTTTTCAATTACGAATTTTGTTTCATATGCTTTTCCGTTATGAAGAAAAAATTAAATTTGGAACTTTATCAGTGGTCCCCAACTTCTTAGTAATCAGGGACCACTTGACGAATTCTTTGTTTTGCTATAAACCACTAATAATAATAATAAGTTCTTTATTCTCAACAGGTATAATACCGAATTACAGAAAATAATAACATAATGTTGCATAATACCTAAATAAATAAATTGAAAGAAATACAACAAAGAGCTCAATCAAATCTTAAAAAACTAATATAGTAACTAATTACTAAAAAATAGAATTCAATTGAATATTATAAAGAACTCGATCTAAGTCAATTCATTTTAGTCAATTTCCTTTGTTCAGATAACTGCTAATAATAACTTCTATGGAGTCAAAGTGATGTTACATTTATTAGCAACTCTATTGAATGTAGACTCAACAAACCAGATGGGGGATTGTATTAGGGAGTTGGTCCTTGGAGTCTCTAGGTGGAATAATTCTGTAGTACAAGAATTTTGCCTAGGAACACGAAATTTCAAAGCCGGCAAGAGAGGAGGACAATCAATAGTGATAAAGTTTCTCTCCTGTCCTGCAATGATATTAAACTAAATCGACTCGATAATTCGTTATGATTGACTCCTCTCTCTGGATACACTTTATCCTCTCTCCAAACTAAGAATTTCAAGAACTTTTTTTGAATTGCCTCAAAATGGCGTTGATGGCAAGTGTAAATAGGATGACAGATCATGCTGCCATACTCCAACTTCCATACTTCCATAATTCTATGAATTTTGAGGATTTATTGAAATATTTGCCATCGCGTATAACGAATTCACATATTTTCGAGACAGATAAAGTAAGTTGGGTGATTTGTGGGACAAAGGAAAGCTTCTGATCGAAGACTACACCAAGATCTCTCACATTATCAGAATGAGGAAGAAGCTGATCACCGACGGTATAATCACAGTCAATTCGATCTTTTTCCTTGAGGAAGAGACAACATTACACTTTGACACATTTAAACCCAAATAAATCTTTCTATAGTTCCTATTAATATCAGTTGTTATCACGGTTTCCTCCATAAACAAAAATTATGTGGCTATTCGAAGTCAAGAAATCCTTATTTTCAATTTATAAATATTTTACCTAAGTTGCTGATAATTTTGTGATTTCCAGTAGTTGAAATGCACAGCGCATCTGTTATCTTCCAATCATTTCAGTTGAAACACTAGAAAATTCACTGTTTTTCACTTTTGTTATGACTTCTTGTATCATTTAAAATTTGTCCATGGACCACCGGAGGTCAGTGGTTTATATGGGCATGATATTTTCTCAGAAAAATTTATTTAAATAAAAAAAAAATGTTGAACGGGAGACTAATGCAAAATTTTTTATATCTGGTATTTTTTTACAGAAACCTGCAGCGAGCCAATATTTTTTTGGAATGATTGTGGTTCGAGATGTCCTTTAACGTGTTTCAATCAAGAACCTAGATACTGTGAAGAGGTATGTCAGCCAGGTTGCTTTTGTCCAAGAAGATATATTCTCGATGACATAACCAATCAATGTGTTAGAAGAAGTAACTGTACTATATTTTAATCATTTAACTATAAGACTTCTATCTGTCAGTAATTATATAGTTCTTGATATATATGTTTTTTCAACCAATTCAAAATATTATACTTCTGAATGTTCAAATTTTGAAGGTCATTACTCGGAGTAAACTAATTTCAAAATTGAGATGGAACAGATAGCACTGTCATCTACATTCACACACTTCCAATAATTTCATATAGAAACGGTGTTTTCTCTAACATTCTAATTTAATTTTAAAATATTATATTCTGAAAATATTCGTAATATTTACCGAATTCAAAACAGACTGAAATAGTCACTTTTGAGTGTTATGAAAATATTTATGAGGTTCATATTATTCACTTAAAAATTATTCAATCATTGTAGAATGTTTATAAATCATGCAGAAATATTAGTTATTAAATTTCAATTCAAACTGGCCAAAGTTAACGAAAAATGTACTCTACTTTCAAGGTATTCCAACCAGTAAACTTCAAACATAAATTCTAACCTGTTATTTTCAATTGAAAAATCTTCTTTCATATGTAGTGGAAAGAAAATAGAAGATTCATTACAGGTTAATATAAAAAATGTATGTTTATCTTTTCTAAAAAATTCTTTTTCTTTCGAGATCGTTCAATTTAGCATCGAAGTTTTTCAAATTAGTAGGAAATCTTTTCAGGTACGAATTCTTGAAGGTCTAATTATATGATAATATGTTGACTGATAAACATTCCTTGAAGGTAACACTCCCTCCATTCTAAATAACTACTATTAGCTGAAGAATGATCTTACTGATGAAAATCTATCCTACGAAACGTTTCAAAGAAATAACAAGAAACCACACTATTCAATTACCTCAAGATTTCAATCAAATCTGAACCTATATTCTATTCTATTCTATATTATAATAATTATATAAAATATAATTATATATATATATATATATATATATATATATATATATATATATATATATATATATATATATGAATTATTATATATTATTATCATTATTACGATTGTTCCCCATGAGGAGAGCGACTGCACTTGAATTCGCAATTATTAGGACTTTTGATTCATCTTTTTTGCCTCCAAAAAACGCTTCATCCTCTCTGAATGTTCTTTCTTCCGTTCATCTGTCCATTTTACTGCTGGTTGACGATTTGACTTTTGCTCAAACTTCACATGTGCGATTTTATATCGACGTTCAGTGCGATCTTCGAGGCTTTTTATATTGATCTGTTGTAGATCCTTTTGAACTCCTTTTAGCCACTTTGTTCCGCATTTACTATTCATAATTATATCGAGTATTTTCTTGTTTCAATGCACTGTTTCATTCTGTAAACATGTGCATAGAACTTTGCTCGTCGTTTTGATTCTGTTTCTTCCGTTATCGTATTTGTCTTTTGATACAGTTCATGCTGAGGTCTTTTCATCCAACGCCGTTTCTAAAATCTTTCTGAGAATTTTTCGTTCTTGTTTTTCAATTTCTCTAATTCTTGAATGACCGTCAATAACCATTGTTTCAGCAATTTGGCGCTTCTCGAGGTGCACTTTTTGTGCATAAAACAAGAAAAAGAAATCTGTGGTTCTCGTGCTATATTATCTTACTTGTAGATATTCGCTATCAAAATATACTATAACTTTCTTTGGATAAGGTTTTTGACAAATTATTCAAAAGAACATTGGAGACCTGGCTATGTGAAACATGAACAACGATGTCTCCATGTCTTCTAGTGGTCAATGTTAGAGAATATTGGAATCTCATTTTCCTTCTAGGTATAAATGTTGGAAAATCTTGAAATCGATGTCTATATCTATTGAAAGCGTGAGACAGTCACTATTTCGTACTACAAGGTACTCATCAGTCACGGCACGTTCAACAAATGAAAAGCAACGATTTCAATCCTCACATACCTTTTCATTGATTATGACAGAAATATAGAGTAAGTCGTATGCATATATAATGCATATCTTAGAATCAATGAAAAGCACAGAATACATTTACATTGAACGTTTCACACGTCCTTATCAATTAAGATACTACGTTTTACAAATCTAGTTTTTTGAAACAATTTCATCTAATTTGATGAAATAATACGCCATCTAGGTTATAGAAACGTTCGTTGTAATTTCTCAAAACATGAGAGAAATTCGATTTCCAGATTCTCTAACATTGGTCCCTAGAAGAAAAGTGGAGACATTGCATTGTTCATGTTTCACATAGCCAGCTCTGCTATCATCTTCTTTTGATGACTGAGATTGAACTCTCGCTTAACTCTTGGTGAAACATAATTGAATATTAAATTGAATTAAACTGTTGGCTTAATGTTTCACGATTTATTTAACAATATGAATAGTCAACATGTTTCGAGCGTTAGCTCATTTTCAAATCTGACTGTATTAAAAATGAGCTGACGCTCGAAACATGTTGACTATTCATATTGTTAAATAAATCGTGAAACATTAAGCCAAGAGTTTAATTTAATTTAATAATCTTCTTTTGAATAATTTGTCAAAAAAATTATCCAAAGAAAGTTATAGTATAATTTGATACCGATATATATATATATATATATATATATATATATATATATATATATATATATATATATATATATATATATATATATATTTTTCAATCAATTTATTGCTCAAGATTTTTAATGTTTATTTTTAATGATTTTATCTATTTTCACTTAAAACTTTATTTTCGTTGACGTTTCGTTGTATATCACAAATTTGTCAAAACTAATCATAAATTATAATTAATTATATAATACTAGTTTCGACAAAGTTGTGATGTACAACGAAACATCAATATATCCAATTGATGTATTGTATTTACATCCTCTTTCGCAAACAATCTGTAAATAAACTTCTTTCTACGTTTCTTCTTATGTTTCTCTCATAATATTGTCATTTCCTATTCAATATCCTTTAGAAATGCCCTTGTCTTAAATAAACTTCCAGGAAATGTTGTTGATTAACCTTGTAAAAGTCATATATATATATATATATATATATATATATATATATATATATATATATATATATATATATATATATATATATTTATATATATATATATATGAATGAATATTCTCCTAAGGTTATCACGGAAAATATTACGATGAAAAAATATTTTCAGGCCTAATTCAGTGTATTGGAAATGCCCTTCGAAACTGAGGAAAAATTTATTGGAGGATTAGTTTAGGATGTTTTCCTAATTATTCATTATTTTATTTTTGACAATTATGTCATGCATTCTGAGAAAAAAATTGATTGATTCCTTGATCTTGAAGGAATTCAACATTATGAAAATATGGAATTTATTGATGAGATTCATTAATAATCAAATAAAACACTTGATAGCTTTAGAGCCATAACTTTATTATCTCCATTTCGATGAAGATAATATATAATTTATAGTTATATAGTTGTTTTTTCTGCGGAAATTTTCAAGTTGTACATTATCAGAGTTGGTTTCAACAAGGGGAATCACATAAAACGACATTGTTGTAGTAAATAAATATAAATACCATACGTTTTATCGAACGTTAACCGCTTGTTGTGTTTGTGAAGCAGTCATAAACTTCCCTCTGAACAAATATCTCTAACCAAATTCTTCTCTTATAAAATGAGAAGTCCGATCTTTCACCCTCAAGTTATATGATGACACTCAAGGCAATATTCATTCTGGCTACATGTAAGTAATATTTTCTTCTTTACGGTAATCAATAATGAAATGACTCAAATTTCTACTTCCCGTATTCTTTTTTTCATCTGATTTCTTGCTGAAATGACGATAGAACTTTAGACTTCACATTTTATTTCAACTCTCTTCAAATTTTCGAGTAATTTCTACTACTAACAAATCGGGAAATGAAAATAGAATATTCTGTTTTGGTAGATAATTTTGGAGACATAATTTCAATTTCAACAATTTATCAATGTATGTTGTTTCAAATTTATTTCGTGTCCAAATTTTAAATGGTGAATAGCTCAAATAAAAATATAAAAAATAAGTCCATAAAAAAGAACTTATTCTAGTTTAAAAAAAAAGCGTTTTTCTGTTCAATTATCAATGTTTCTATAGTTAGTAAAGAGTTATTTCTCCAAACTTTAACTAGAAATTTTCGATGACAGTGGCATCCTGAAAGGCATCTTGAGCAATTCCGGTAGGCAATCTCTTCGATAAAGAGTTGTATGCCACTGATTTGTCGCAATTATTCATGTTTTTTTACATAAACACTTTTCTTCTACTACATTTTTCGTTTAACTTACATAAATTTCATTGAATGCAATTTTATTGTTGTCCATAAACATGGAATAAGGTGGTTTTCTTTTAAGAGCACGCAGTTAAAATTATACGAAAAGATGGCAGTCAATTCATTTCATTTTCATGGACAACAGTATTTATTTCATGATATTTCTCGAAAACGCAATAAGATACTGAAAAATGCTGAAAATAAAAACAATTATAGAAACCTAATGTGAAAAATAAGGTGAAATTTTGATAAAAATCAATAGCATCCTTTTTAGTATCGAAACATTGGTTACCTAATATGTCCTCCGGGACGCCACTGGATTCAAACTTTTCGTAGTTAGAGTTGAAACTGAATAAACCCTCCACTAATCTTAAAAACTCTCCAAAATTTCAGCAGAAAGCGGAGGAAGGATTATTAAGAAATTGAAAAACAGTTTTGAATTTGGAAAAAGTTCTGAAAAGTATTTGGTCAAACTGATTGAACATCATGCCACGTATATTTTTAAATTATTAATCATCATTTTTGATTTCTTTTTATTTTCTAGGTTTACAATTGTTTGGAACATTTTTCTCAAAGACCAAATCCTATTTAAAAATGAATATATCGCATTTTCTACCTTTATTGCGAATACTGCCTGAAGTATACCACCAACCTATTTTCGAATGTTAAATTTTACAGGTGTAGTGTTGGTTTTTTCATCATCACTGCAAAAATGTGGACCAAATGAAGAATGGACAGAATGGAGAACTGCTTGTTCCCCAACATGTGAATTCCGGAATCCACCTTGCCTCAATATAACAATACGGCCTCCCCCTGGATGCGAATGTAAACCGGGATATATTTATTTGAAGTTTTCCAAGCGAATCTGTGTCAAAATTTCTGAATGTCCTAGTAAGTTTTTCATAGTATTTCATTGATTTTCCAACAGGAGATATATTATGAGAAGCTTGATTCATTATAATATTAGGTAGTATTATCATATTCTTACAATGCATTATCCACAAATGCTCTACAATTCAATGTTATTCTCCAAAATTCTCTTATAAAGCTCGTAAATTCAATCCAATGTATCTTTAATAAATACGTTGGTTCCAGTGCCGTCCCCTGAGGTACACCCTCTGAGGAATCCTTTGAGTGATAGCTCACAATTACTTAAGTAGTATAACTTTGATTATCAATTAAACAATAAATGAATCGCTAAGTCACTAAAACATTTTTCTTTGTATTTAAACGATTATTTCTCATTTCAGAAACCTGCAGCAAGCCTATCTTTGAATGGACTGATTGTGGAACGAGATGCCGGAGAACCTGTCTTCACCCAGACCTGGTACCTTGCGTGGAAAGATGCGAAGCAGGTTGTTTTTGTCCCGATGATTATGTTCTTGATGATCGGACAATTGAGTGTGTAAAAAAGAAGCATTGTTCTGTACCCTAACCTCTTTGAATATCAGATTTGATACGCCAGTAACAACAGAAGAAATTGAAGCTAAAATAATTGAATTCTGTAAATGATTGATTTATATTAATACATTTTTTTCGAATGCAATTAACTAATTTTTTTCACCTGCTACTTGCAATTTTCCACACATTGAAGAAACCTATTTTCGTTAATATTCATGACTTAAACTTCCTCTTTCATTCCAAACGATTTAAAATAAGGTTTTCATTTTGTTGGTTCTAAACTTTTCTTCGCACAATATACTTATCAAGGGGTAACTTTGCTCTTCGAATTCCTTCATCAAATTTCAGTTACTTAAAAATTTTACAAAACATAGATCATCAACAAACCAATAAGAGCGAAATATATATCCATACAAGCAAACAAAAACACCGTAGCTGAAAAGACCATGGTGTGTGAAATGAGCGCACATTAAAAGTATTTTCATTGATAGTATTTTCAATTCTCTATGTTTGATTTTGCAACAGGCTCTATAGTCTGAACCTGAGATAATTCTGATTGCCTTCCTCCGAAGTCTAAAAATGGTCTCTCTAGCCCCACAACAATGACCCCACACTAACAAGCCATATCAGAGGACAGACTCAAACAAAGAGAATACGCCAACCTGAGTACCCCGTTCGACACAAATCCGATCAAACTGCGAAGCACAAATATGCTTCTACTCAGACCGGCGGCAACTGACTCGATGTGTTTCCATGTAAGGCTAAAATCAACACATATACCAAGAAACTTGGTATAATCAGCCGCACTATCATGATGGTTCAAGCTGAAAATTATACTCTTTGACTTGTCATCATTCTTACAAAGTTCATGGCCTGTAATCCACCGTTCGGCCTTCATGCGCTCCCCTGTCACAAACAATTCGAGCCTCTCTCAAATCAGACCCATCAACAGAAATATTGCTGTCGTCCGCAAATAAAATCACTCTTGAAGTTAGATAGTCTGGTAGGTAGTTTATGTAGACCAAAAATAAAATTGAACCCGCAATGGATCACTGTGGGACTCCTACGGATAGGGCTCTCCTATCTGACCAATTTCCACCGGAGACCACCGACTGATAGCTATCAGACAGAAATATATGAAGCAAGTCAATGAAAATATCAATGCCTTCATTACCATGAAAATGTTTGCAGAAACATGCAGAAATAGAATGCGGACATTAGGTAAATCAAAAATCATCTAATTTTTTCAACTTTAAATTTTAACTTAAAGGAAAAAAATTTTGTATCGACAATTTCTGAAGATATTATGTTATATATAGTTTTTAGTTAAATATTTGTATTATTTGTCATTTGGTTATTGTATATTACTATTTTAATCCATTTCAATTATTTTCGTTGTATATTCGCTTATATACCTTTTCTTTTGTTTTTCCTTATGTATTATTTTTTATATTTAATTTAGTAACTTTTCACAGTAATTGGATGTATATCTGTTGGAATCAATCTATTATTATTATTATTGAATATTAGTGATTTATTCACTATTTTTCTGATATTTATATATCATATTTTCTACAGAAACTTAATTAATGGCTCATTTCACTATTCTCTGGGTTTTCTTGATGAAGAATCTCTGTTCTTAGTGAAAGTTGATATCTTGAGAATTATTTTTTTCATTTGGTTGGAATATTTTTCAGAGTTAAATAGTTCATATCAAAGAGTAAATTAGGTAAATTAAGGTAGGTTAATTTTATAGCATAACATATTTGAACTTAATGGACTTATGACTAAATATTTGTGATAAACTTCGCAATATAAAATACAAACGTATTCATTTTATGATGTTAAGGGGAAATACAAAAGTATTTATTTGCGTATATGAACAGAAAGAGTATTTCTTGCCCAAGATCATTACCTTCAGACAAAGAAAATACTTGAACCGTACGGAATGTTCGAGTTATATTTCTAGAGCATTTCAATGGATTGTATATTTTATTTGTCAAATATTGGGTTCATCATATTTACCGAGTATTTTCAATGACTGACGTTTTGTTTTATTTATACCCGTTACGACAAATATTATTAAAGCTGTAACGTATGAAGAAATCAAAAGAAGAAAATACATCAAATGAACTCATTATTTTTAGAAAACAAAGTTGAAACTAGGAACAAAACAAAAAGTTGAAACTAGGTATAAAATTCCAAATTATAATTGTTATATTACAATATGACTGAGATCGTGAAATAAAACTCTCAGGGAACTGTCTACAGAAATGTTGTCAACGAGAACAACGAGAGTTTTATTTGAAATATTCCGATATTTCGATTAAGAGTCTCAGTATTTACTGGTGTTGAATGATTTGTGAATCTTGAAATTAGCTATACTTTTGCCCGCCTGGGCGTGATCTGGAGCGATTAGGCATGGGACTATTCCTACACATTGCGGACAGGTTTCTGTAGTGTTCGAATGAAATATCTACAAAACCTTACACTCGCGCTACTGTTGTCATGAGTAGGAATCTTGAACGCTAGGGAGAGTTTATACGTCTTTTCTCCGATAGAGGGAACTCACGTGAATTGTTCACTGAGAAAAATTCCCCTCAATTTGATATTGATCCATGGGCGTTTTGAAACTTATCGATTCTTGCTTGATAGATTAAATATGGACTGTTATTCATAATAATGATGAAACAATTGTATCTATTTTATCATTCAACAAGAGCAATGAATTTCTCGAAACGCTCTTAAGTAATGGGTTCGTTCTCGTTGACAACATTTCTGTAGACAGGTCCCTGAGAGTTTTATTTGAAATATTTCGATTAAGATCTCAGTATTTGTTAGTATTGAATGATTTGTGAATCTTGAAACTATATATATATATATATATATATATATATATATATATATATATATATATATATATATATATATATATATATATATATATATATATATATATATATATATATATATATATATATATATATATATTATATTATATATATATATATATATATATATATATATATATATATATAATGAGGGTTAAATGAAACACAATTCTCACAACTCCAAAATTTGGTTTAATTAGCTACCGGTTTCGCGAAGTATTGTTCGCATCATCAGGCTTCAGAGGGAGTAGACTACATTGGTCAAGTATGAGGACACGTCAATTACACGTATAACGTAATTACACGTATAATTACGAATAACAATGGACTAGTACAAATACTAAATAAATTTTCTAAATGAATAACTATATTATTGACTCAATAAATATTCTAAATAAATAACTATAAATTTTCACTGTTGACTTCTCAAATTCACATGTCAGACATGATGGATATTGAATGACAAGCGTGTATATATATATATATATATATATATATATATATATATATATATATATACCTATATACACCATATGAATTGTGTACTTGTGCATTTATGCATACTTATTTACAAATAGTTGAAAATAAATACAAGCTATTAGAAAGGAATGTCATTGATTAGAAATTCAAAAAGGAAGGAGCTGTCGTTTAAAAATAGCATGATTTTCCATTGTCGTCATAGGCAATTTAAATTGTCACTATTTTTCTATTCTATGGAATCACTGATAACAAATAAGGTGAAATATTCATAAAGAAATGTCTATTATTTCGTAGAATGCAACAAATCACCTTGTGGAATAACGTTCTGAGACACTGCCAATAGCAATAATTGGAATAAAATAAATAACAAATAAAGATACGCTGTCATATAAAACGGAGAACACGCTTACTTGTGTCAGATAGCGTGCAAAAATGTTGCTTAAAGTATTCTTTGTTGTAGGAACATGTGAGTAAATGAATTTGAGAGTAATAGAGAAACGCGGATGATTATTATCACAAGTTAAATATTTACCTTGAACTAACAAGTTGAATCTGTAATGAAAATGAATGACGAATTAATTTATTAAGCATTTTAATATTGAAAACAATTCATAGAAGTATTCACATCTCTTCCTGTCGTTCATTTTATCTGTTTAAATTGTTTCTAGATACATTCGTGAAGTTCTTTAGTGATAATAAATATCAATTGAATTTAATAAGGTACAATTTCAAGTTTCTCATTATAATAGTGGTAGGTCACTAATCCGAATTGAACCATAATTCATTCCATTCTCAAGGCTGGGCTTCATTAGGATTTTATTATGGAAGAATTCAGTCTGAAAAACTCATTCATACCTGTTTTCGTTTATGCTCTGGAGCAAGTTGTAATTCACAAATTGAAAATAACGATTCATATAAAAACATGCCAGAGATTCACTTTGTTTTTTTAAATGAGAGGTAATAATAAAAACTTGTCTAAAAATCACTGACTGAACAATTCTTTATTCGACTAGTTCCGCCTTTTACAGCATTATCAAGAATGAATACATATTACAAAGACAACCTATAAATATTTTGCAAACCTGTACGGACCACCTTGAATTACATCTAGAGGTGGGGGTTTCCAAATTATCAGAGATTTAACAGCGGGGAATGGATTAGGTCTAACTGGTCATTAAGAAGATCGTACTTATCGGATTTTTGAAGTTTATTTATTTCCATGGCTTCCAGGTAGTTCATTTTAATCCCTTTTTCACAGTAATGAAGTATCTTAGGTTTAAAACAACTTGAGATCTTATGTCCTGTCGACTCTAGATGTTCCCGAAAAGCAGATTGTCCGTTTTTTACGTGTTCTTTTAGCCTAGTTTCAAAAAATCTTCCGGTCTGGCCAACATATGACGACTTACATTCTTCACAGTCTAATCTATAAATTCCAGATTTCTTCATTGGCTCGGATTCGGACAATCTGTTATTAAAGATCATTCTATCCAATCTACTGTGAGTAATTTTGTTTATTTAAAAACAAAATTAGTCTGTCTGTGACTAACTTGTTTTTTTAATTTGAATATTCATTTCCTAATTTACCTATACAAAAATATCCTTGTGCGCTCGTTTTTATAAACTGCAACTGTGCCTAGTTTTACGTTTATCCATTTGAATTAAAAAAGGGTATGAACTCTTGTTTCTTCACGCATTAATATACTTAAAGATTGAAAAATTGAGTAGTGCTGCAGATGCAAACGACTGCTGCAAATTTAATGAGTTGGTAAGTTTCATTGTCTTAATGTCATTGTCTTCTTTCATTGTCATGTTTCATTAATCAAGTTTCAACTGTCTTAGGTGCGTTGTTGTTCTCCTTATATATAAACGATATTGTCTCTCACAAAAAAATGAAATTCTTGTGAAAAAATGTTCTATACGTTTATTCACTGATGATACTATGCTCTATATATGTGGCAAAGACATTAAGAATATGATAAAGCGCTTATATGATAATAGCTAATCTCTGAATGTGCAAAAATCAAATTTCATAATTTTGGGTCACGGCCACCTTTTGGGTCAAGCCATGAAGAGCGTAGTCCCTCGATGTGCCAAAGTTGAGCTAGTGGTCTACTCTCCTAGTCGGTTGTTCCCAAAGTTTCAAGCATTATTTCAACTCTTTTTGTATATCTCGAACGAATAAGAAATATTTTTCGTATTTATAACATATAGAATATTATATATTGTGGGTATTGTGAGCACATATTTCTGTAACAGACAAAGGTAAAACATTTATTATTTCAAGAAAACAACGATGTTTTCGATAAAGCCCCATTGCGTAAAAAATACTTCTATTAGTCAGTGGGATTTATTCACATGAAAAGTTACCTAACCAAATTTATTGAATTATTTGAGAGAATAGGAACCTTGAAAGAAACGTTGTAGAAATTACTCAAATTGAATTATTCAATTACTCGAATTATTTTCAAATATAATATTTATAAATAAATATTATAGCCTGAAATAACCATTCAATGGCCAATCACCAGGCATCCTCCACGAGTTCTCGTATTGAGTAAAAATACCTATTTTCCACAGATTCATCTTCTTTTGGAATGTTATTATCGTAAGAAATTCTTTTTAACTCAAATACGATTGTATAGTTCGATAACCATAATGTTCGATACTCCTCTTAATTTTTGAAGCGTTGTGTAGGAGTATATATATTCTTTCAGATTTATAACAATATAACCCACACCTTCTTTTCTCCAATTATATTAACATTACAACATCCAAACGCCAATTTTCCCCTTCAAATTCCTTGAATTCTTCAAAAAACTGAAATATCAGCGAAATCACGTACAGAAGATTTTTAATAATGAATTTCCGATGTATATTCTTTTTGTCTCATATGTCTATATTTTTGTATTACTATTCGTATTTTCTTTCAGAAACTCCTAATTACCATTTTGTACTTTTCATATTATATTCAATAGCTTGTCTTCAGCAATCTTCCCTATCTTGTTATGAAGAATTATACTGTGAAAAAGTGTTTGTACAATAAAGCTAAGGAAGTTTTAATATTATTACAAGTAAAAATTATATTCGACACGATGCTTTTCCTTATCACGTGGCTCAAGTTTCACTAAATACAATAAAAACTCGGCTTATGTTTCAGGTGGTTCACCAATTATCATATATATATATATATATAACAATTTTACTGTATCATTGTATATATGTATATATAATAGGTTAACCATCCATAGTTTTCAATATATTTAGTGAAACTTAAGCCGAGTGTGTTAATTTTAATTTATTCTTTCAAAAATTATATATGTCTTTGATTATTATTATCGAAATTAATTTTTGTCAAGGTAATGCCGTATAAAAATTAAATGTTTAAAATAGTAAAAATTCAACATTTCGGTTTCTTCAATATTATATATTCGCCTTTTTCCATTTTACTCTTTCAGTAAAACGGCCTAGGCGCTTGAGTTTGCGTTGATATAGTTATGACAATTTCATTTTCATGAATCTATAAACTCTTTTCTCCTTGAAAAGGATACTGCCCTACTTTAACTGAACACTCACGATATCTTCTCTCATAAACTTTCGAAAATTTCAAAGCGTACAATTCATAATTATATAAATAAATACATTTGTACAGATACTATGGCTTCCACAATTTTTTATCTTCAGATGTGCTGGTTGAAGCATCTTCCCCTCCATGTGAAGTTTGCGGGCCCTATGAAGAATGGTCCGAGGCAATCAGTCTATGTCCTGCTACTTGCGAATTTCAACACCCGCCTTGCTACATAAATTCCTTCGTTCCTCAGCCAGGATGTCAATGCAAAAATGGATATATATTTTTGAGCAATACTCAGAGGAAATGTGTAAAATATGCAGATTGTCCCAGTGAGTATTATATTTATTCATATTATTGTCAAGGTTATGTTTGAGACATTAGATGTTCACAATAAATGAGAGTTCTTACCTCTTCAATATTGAATATAGAATAAAAACATGAAATATTTAATTTTACAGAATTTACATTGATGCCTGTTCATCTTAATTGAGGTTTCTCCCGAAATATTTTTCTATCTTTCAATCAGCACTATTTATTTTACATTGTTCTATATATCTAATGTTTCTCATTAAATTAATCAATTATCTGTCCATCTATATATCTATCACTGTGTCTATTTGTTTATTCATCTATCTGTCCATTTATCTATATATCTATCAATCTGTCTATCTCTCTACCTATCTATCTATCCATCGATCTATTTACCTATCGATTTATCTATCTATATTTCTTTCTATGTATCTATCTATATATAATTCTATCCAGCTATTTGTCTATCCATCTATCTACATATATATCTACCTATCTGTTCGTCCATCTATGTGTATATCTATCTATATCATTAATCAATTTGGCCGATACTTGATGAAAATCTAAATAGATAATTTAAATAAAACTCAATAGTTTTCTGATTATCACTATAATTAATTTCAAACATGACAATATTGTTTCGCCAACACAGAATAAGTTTATCATCAACATCAATGAAGCCACTGTGTTGGCGAAATAATATTGTCATGTTCGAAATTAATTATAGTGAAAATCAGAAAAATACATAGTTTCATTCAAATTATCTATCTATATATCTATCTATCTCGATCTATACATCTAACTATATTTCCGTCTTTGACACTAACTATATTTCTATCTTCCTATCTATTTTCTATCTATCGATCTATCTATCTTTCTATTTATCTATCTATTCATCTAACTATACATATATCTATTTATCTTTTCCTTTATCCAGTTAATATTCAATGAATCAACTTTGCAGTTTTTACTAAATCTACAAAACAATGAAAAAAAGACACATTACAATACATTTTGCTTGCCACTATGGCAAAATTATTTGGAATACCATTAAAAAGTTAAGAATTCTCCATTTCAATAAATTAACTTGTGACTCAAAATAATTTCAATCCAATCACAGAAAAATGCAGCAAACCCCATTTTGTATGGAACGATTGTGGAACAAGATGTCCAAGTACTTGTGTTCAGCCAGGACCAAGGCCTTGTGTTAAAATATGCGAACGTGGTTGCTTTTGCAAAGAGGGCTATATTCTCGATGACTTCCAAATGGAGTGTGTAAGGAAAGAACAGTGCCCGATAATAGAGCCATATCCGACAAAAGATTGAATTTGTATAAATACAAGTGTTTTAGGTGGTAGCAGATAAGAAAATTTGTCTTGAAAATCATGAGATGCAAGATTATAGCATTAATTTCAATTTTGGGTTGATATTAGGAAGGAAATATAAATTTTGTTGTTCATATTTATTACTGAAAAACATAAATACTCAACAGAAATATATTATGTTATCCTTTTTCTCACGTGTTTGGAGGAACGCAAATAAATAATTTTCAAAAATCAGTTGTACGCACTGCTTTGTAATGAATCCATCTCAATCAATAGGGGAGGCCAGGATGCGAAATTTGCTCGAGCGTCACGCAGACCTATTAGATTTGAAAGTTTATGTTACAAAAAGAAAAATGTTTATTTCAAGTTTTCTATTTCAGTGGAGTAGAGAACGTGTACATTTCCAAAAACATTTTCATAAATGTAAAATAAAATAGTTGTGATGGGTGATTTTTAAGCGTAGTTTTTTTAAATCGACTAAAACACTCAATTTACATCATATATTCAAAATTTTTATTGAAATTCGTAACCTGGGCTTTGCCATTTACATTTTAAATATAACTTCATGTAAATGTTGTCCGCGGCTCATTATCAAATGGTCCATTCGGAAAGTTCAATTTTGCGTCACTTTTTCGAGCCTACTGCAAAGTTCCCCAATATCCTTTAGCAATCCATAGTAATTCCAGTATTCAAGAATGGAACCGTGAGTGAAATTACTAATTATCGCCCAATATCCATTTTGAGCGTGTTTTCCAAGGTAATAGAGGAAATTGTTTTCGCAAGAATGATGAGTTATCTCAATTGATTCAAAATAATTGACTCCGCGCAACATGGATTCAGAAGCGGCCACTCAACTCAGTCAGCTGCGGTTAAGTTTTTTGAATCCGTCTACGAGTGTTTGGATAAACGCTTGTTTGTGGCGGGGTTATTTTTTGAATTATCTTCCGCATTTGATTCACTATCCTTTGAATTTTTACTTGATAAATGCTACAATTTAGGTTTCAGAGGTGTGTTTCTGAATTGGTTACGTAGTTATCTTGAAGAAAGAACAATGGTAGTGAAAATAGGCGAGAGTTATTCTCAGAGAGATGATATTGCTCTTGGGGTGCCTCAAGGCTCTGTACTCGGACCTCTTCTATTCATATTGTTCATAAACGATCTGCCTGCGAAGTTGTCCCGGTTTTTGTTTTGGTGACACTATTTGCCGATGATTCATCGGTGGTTGTTTCTGGCAGGATTCCTAAAGAATTTCTGGAGGCATGTGAATGCATTGTGAGGGAGTTTGTAAGTTGGTGTCAATTGAACAATCTGATGGTGAACGTTGACAAAACTGTATGTGTTCAGTTTTGTCTGAAGGGCAATGGAATTAGTACCTTGGATGTTAAATATGGGGACAACACTATATCATCATCCCAATCAACGAAGTTTCTTGGAATATATGTAGACAGAAATTTGAGATGGACAACACACATTGAGGTCTTATGTAAAAAGTTGAGTAACTCATTTTTTGCAATCTCTAGAATCAAGAACATCGTCCCTAGAAACTGTGTTTTGAATGTGTATTACAGTCTTGTATATAGTCATCTAATTATAATATTCTGCTGTGGTGTTGTTCTACAGAAATAAATAGGGTGTTTATTACACAGAAGCGAATACTTCGATTAATATTCAATATTCATCAGCGAACATCTTGTAAACCTATCTTCATTAATAATTACATACTCACCTTACCGTGTTCATATATTTATAGATGTTTGTTATATGTTAAAGAAAATTAAGATAGGTTTATTAAATTGAATAGTAATCATGAGTATTCAACAAGATTAGTAAGTATGACAACAAGAAACAGGGATGTGCTACTTATTCCTATGCATAAAACAGCCAAATTTGTGCACTCTCTCTATTGTCAGAGCATTAAAGTTTTCAACCATTTACCATCGAATTTGAAAGTACTGAAAGCTCATTTGTTTAAGAGGTATATATATATATATATATATATATATATATATATATATATATATATATATATATATTGTAAGGTTCCTTCTTCCCCGACCCTAAGATTCAATCTTAAGAAAAAAGTGGAACTTACTAGCTCTAAATTTAGGTTCTTAATTTCTCAAAATATTCTATTTGACATTTATAATGTAATATAAAGTTGTAAGGAGGGCGCCATGATACTCCCCAAGCGCATTTCCAACTCTCAATGAAACGACAATTGATTTTACTATGCTATAATAATCTATCCTTTTATGACACTTATCTTTAACAATTAGGATCTGACTGAAAGTTTTCTGTCGGTACAATCGATACTGGCTTCACCCCTGGTCGATATTTGTTCCTGCTATTCTCGGGGTTCAACCCCTGGACAAAACTTCTACAGCCTCTGGATCACCACTGGTACAGGCGATACTCTTCAATAACCAAATTGATCTGGCGACCCAACTGCACAGCGTAATCGGGAACGAAAGGTGGCAACGTAAAGGGGTTCCACAACCCAAATTTCACTTATCGAATGTTAGATGTAAATGAACGATAAAATTGAAGCGATGGTCGAACTTCAGCTGAGATTACAACATCTTGCGCCTCACCGACAAAACAATGGAGGGGAGCCCAGATCCCGTTGACTATGAATCCGAGTTTCGGAATTATAAAATACGACGAAGAATTAATGAACCGGCTTTCCCTATGTACTGTTTTAAGGAAGAAACTAAAAGGTTCAAGAAATTGCTACACCCCCTGTCCGAGAAGTGCGAAACGTAGAGAAGCTGAAAAAACTTGCCATTGGCTGCGAAAACTAAATCTGAGCACTACCTCAAACCATACTTTCATTCACTTATACATCGCTAAAGCTAAAATAAAACCAAACTAACTAACCTAATCTAAGCTACAAACTACATCAAAAGGGTGCGTTATGGAAAGGCTCTTTCCATAACGTCCCAAGGCATACCCCAACCGTAGAATTTCCACACGTGAAAAATTCCACTAAACCAAAAAAAAACGTTCCTTCCCCAATTTACACGGTAAACTGAAGCAATATCAGGGGAAAAGAACAAAAGGTGTACCACAACTAAAAATATAAGCAAAAATTGAAATAGGGACGTCTGAAGGACTAACTAAACAAATGGTAGGCCACTCTTGTGGTACAAAAGGCAACCTGAGAAGTACGACTTAATTCAGTGTTGAAATTAATTTCCGATAAATTATAAATTGAGACTGAAAATAGGGCACCGATATCGACGAAATATTCACAACGGTAACAAATATCGGTAAGGCCACTCTCAGTACTCCCAATAAATTCTCAACAGAAAACTGATCTTAATAATCATACAAATTCACGACAACAATTAACTGTGAACTACGTTAGAAATTTTTGCAATTTGCGGGATAGTGAATCTACCAAGGATTCACCCGATATTATCTTCATGCTCAATATCTGAATCCGAATCACTATAATTAGCAAGGTCTGCTTTAAGATGTCGTACATGCCAATTTCCCAAATCCCTATTATCCAGGTCAACTAAATTGTAAACTAAATCTGACATCACTTTATGCACCCGACATGGAACATAGGTATTACATAATTTAGCTGAGAACTTATTAGCAGCATTAGAGAGCGGGAAATTTCGTTTCCAGACCTTATCTCCTACAGAAAATATTACCTTTCGCTTACCCATATCATAGTAACGTTTGTTCCGCAAATAAGCTTCATACAATCTTTGTCGTGTACGACTATATAAAGACGGCAAATTATCAAGATCATCCCTCCATTTCAACCGATCAGTAACCTCTTCGAGGTTCTGGTCATTGCCACTGACAGGTCCGTAAAAATCCCCAGTCGTGGGAAGTAAACGCCCGAACAATAAAAATGCCGGAGACACCCCAGTAACCTCATGCTTTGCGGTATTAATAGCGTGGGCTATCTTATAGATATTTTCGTTCCAACAGACGTGAGTGTCGTGTATATAACTGCAAATAGCTGTTAAAACAGTACGGTTTGATCTTTCCGTAGGATTAGCCTGCGGGTGACGTTTTGCATTAAACCAAGGAGTTATCTTATATGATTTTAAAAAGTTAGTATAATGACTGGAAACAAACATGGTAGCATTATCCTGTACTACTATTTGCGGTGTACCAAAAATTAAAAAAATATTATTTTCCATAAAATTCATGACTCCTTTTGCATTAGCTTCTCTAAGTGGGTGTACGAAAATGAACTTAGTGAACCAATCACTCACCACCAACAAATATTTATACCCTTGTTTAGACTTCGGAAACGGACCCATTAAATCTAGAGAGATTAACTGAAAGGGAAAGTTGATCATTTTATAACTGCCCATTAGACCCATTCGAGCCTGATTAGAACTTTTATTGGCTTTACAAACGTTACAGTTCAGACAATATTTTCGCACCGACTGTTTTATTTTTGGCCAATAATAATGTTCCGTAATCCTAGCCAAAGTTTTTGATATTCCGAAATGGGCAGAAGTAGGCAAGTCATGATTTTCCTTCAAGATTTTGAGGCGATTCGCAGTGGGAATAACCAATTTCCACTCAGATAAGTTAGAGTCAATTTTAAAACCGTGGCGGACATGTTTATACAAACAGTCATTTTGAACTTGAAAATCAGGATATTTAGACGGAAATTTCCGAACATTCTTTACCATTTCGGAGTACCACGTATCGGGTGTCAACTCCTTTACATCAATTAAATCGATACTACGAGACAGTGCATCCGGTACAACATTAAGAACACCCTTCCGATGCTCAATATCAAATGAATACTGCGATAATTTCAAACTCCAACGAGCCAGTCGCATGGCCGGATCTTTCAAATTTTTCAACCACAGAAGAGAATGGTGGTCCGTAATAACTTTGAAATGTGTGCCTTCTACATACGGTCTAAAATGTTCAATCCCAAATAATACTGCCAAAGCTTCCTTTTCAGTGACCGAATATTTACGTTCTGTTTTGGTCAGTGATCTAGAAGCATAAGCGATGGGATGTTCGAGGCCATCACATTCTTGATACAGCACACATCCAGCGGCATTCATACTCGCATCGCATTGGATAACAAACGGTTTAGAAAAATCAGGACTAGCGAGTACGGGGGCTGTTGTTAATCGCTCTTTAATAATTGACAGGCATCTTCCGCTCCGGCTGTCCATTTAATGGGTTGACCCTTCTTCTTACCATGTAAGAGATTGTTTATAGGAGCCGATATAGCCGAAAAATCCTTTATAAACCTACGATACCAGGATACTAGGCCAATTAACCGTTTAATATCCGATGTAGTCTTAGGAGTGGGGTAGTTTAGCATGGCTGAAACTTTGTCTGGATCGGTGCGTAATCCTCCAGCGTCAATTATGAACCCTAAGTACTTCAATGAGGGTCTACAGAACTGACATTTTTCTAAATTTATCGTTAGACCAGCGGATTTCAATTTTTTGAAAACATACTCCAAAGCTGTCAGATGGGACTCAAAGGTAGGACTCGCTATTATAATATCATCCAAATATGCAAAAATGGTATTATCTCCGGACGGAAATAGTGAGTCCATCAACCGTTGCATAGTCTGAGGTGCATTGTTTAACCCAAAGCACATTTTTTTGTACTCAAAAAGACCCCGGCCTGGTACTTGAAAAGCTGTTTTCGGTTGGGAATCCGGAGACAAAGAAATTTGGTAATAAGCTTGCTTAAGGTCCACACTACTCAAAAACTGAGCGTCACGCAGACTACTCAAAATTGAGTCAATCAGCGGCAATGGATAACTATCCTTCACCGTGACCTTATTCAAAGCTCTCCCATCAAAACAAGCACGATATTCCCCGGAACTTTTCTTCACCAGGAGCATTGGTGAACACCAAGGCGAATTAGATGGGGTAATTACACCTTTATTTAACATATCATCAATTTCTTCATTCAAGTGAACCTTTAGAGCAGGCGAGATTGGATATTGTCGCATCTTGAATGGCCGGGCGTCCCCAGTGTCAATATGATGTACAATTAAATTCGTATGGCCCAACTTATCAGAGGACAAAGTCTGGAACAAAGACACAACCTTTTGCAATCGATATTTCTCTAGAGGTCCTAAATCATTCTCTGACTTTATAACATTAACAGAGGCGATAGTGACACACATTTATTTTCAAAGCTATACGAATTTTTAGCAAAATTTACACTTAATTTAGATAATTTGCAAAAATCCATACCCAAAATTAAAGCTTGATTAATGGACGGTACAATTAAACATTTCAATGCAAACTTTTGATTATTCAGTATCACGGGTAAAATGACAGAGCAAAGAACTGATTGTGGAGCACCGTCAGCGGTCGTTACCTGGCAAATATCGTGTTCCTCGGCAGGAATCAAATTCAGAGCATTTACAAAATACATTCCTGACCTACCAACAATAGAGATATTTGCTCCAGGATCAAATAAAGCCGTTACGGGAAATTTACCTATTTCAACATTTAAATAATTACGATTGTCGCTTGGCCTGTGAGCGAAAACAGGTGAACTACTTTTAGAGGAATAAAAAGTTTTAATCTTACTCAACCAATCCGTCCATTCCCTTTTCGAAAATTTCACTGAAGTGGATTTTGACTGCCAGACCTTCCCGCCACTACAGGGGCAGACAGAATGTTTTTTGAAAAGCGTTCGCGCTGACATCGGCCACAATTCCGCAAAGTGACATCCCGTTGACCACATCTATAGCAAAATACCTTTCGAGGACTGGGACAACGAGCATAACGATGTCCTTCCGATGAGCAATTCCAGCAACGAAGAATGGAGTCATTCTTCAGGGAAACGGTACAAGTAGATGTTGTTGCAGGAAGATCTGAGCAAGCCAGCTCCGGTTCCAAGAGGTCATGACTCCTCGAAGGGGTTGGTACCTAGAAGCACGAATTCTTGAATGTTCTAACGCTTTACAAGCTACTTCTAAATCATCTAATGTATCAATAGACGAAAGTGCTAAATGAGGATGAAAAAAAGGAAGCAAATTTGACTTTACCACCTGTAGTTTTTTGTTCTCGGAGGGCTGTTCTGACAACCTATCGAATAACCCTGTCATTGCTGAAAAAAATATAACAATCAGTTCATTGGAACCTTGCGTTCGACTTCGAATTTCTTGCCAAAGGGCTTCGTCATAATCGGCATCTAGGAAATCTCGTTTCAATCTCACTACTAATTCTTCCCACGAAGTTACTGAATGTTGCACCCGTCTAAACCAGGTGAGAGCTGGACCCTCAAATAAATCCACGGCTGAATCAAATAAATTACCCACCGAAACATGACGTGCTTTACGTAACTCTTCAACGCGTAGTAAAAAGGATGATAAGCTAAATTTAGATAGATTTCCACTAAATTTGAGATTCCACTGGCAAACAGGAATAGGCCGTACCGAAATTGGTAAATTACTAGTTAATAATGAATTATCCCCTTTTGGACTAGACTGTGCAAGCAATCCGGTCGGAAAATTTATTTTCGGACCCCCTGTACATCATCTAGATCTGAAACTTGCTCCTCGAATGTCCCTTCTACTGATAATAATTCGCTAAACAATTTTCTTTGTAAGTTTTCGTCATCTTCTGTAGTTAAATTTAAATTTTTAATTCTGCCTGAAAGATGCGTTAACAAAGACTCGATTTTACGATATGGTTCGCTACATCTATTACCAGAAAATGAGTCGACTAATCCTCTCACATTCGATAAGGTTTCTAGTATCTCAGAATGGTCTATTTCTAAATCATAATTATTTCTATGAGAAAAAGACGAACGTTTATGCAGTTCTTGATGAAGTAATCCCCTTAAAATCCTTTTTTTATCATCTACTTTCTCCTTTTCAACATCGAAACCCCTTAATTTTAATTCATAGTTTAATTCCCTAGTTCTCAAATATCGTGCATCCATAATGCAAAAAAATGAACTTTCCTGAATCAAAACTAACTACGCAAAATCAAAATCTTACAAAAAAATAATATTATTAGACAAAAAAGGATTTTTAGTAGGTACTGACCGTAAAATTTCAATCAAGTAATAATAGCAAAAAAATTCAGCGAGCAAAAATTAATCTTATGAAAATAAATGAAAGCAGTTCAATTCAAATTCCCACATAGGAGGCTCAAGCTAACATATCACCGTTCATTGAGAGTTATTGTTAGTACACCTGAAAGAAAGCATCAACATTATTAACAATATAGAAAATTTTGAGGCCCCACGTTTGGTCGCCAAATGTGTAAGGTTCCTTCTTCCCCGACCCTAAGATTCAATCTTAAGAAAAAAGTGGAACTTACTAGCTCTAAATTTAGGTTCTTAATTTCTCAAAATATTCTATTTGACATTTATAATGTAATATAAAGTTGTAAGGAGGGCGCCATGATACTCCCCAAGCGCATTTCCAACTCTCAATGAAACGACAATTGATTTTACTATGCTATAATAATCTATCCTTTTATGACACTTATCTTTAACAATTAGGATCTGACTGAAAGTTTTCTGTCGGTACAATCGATACTGGCTTCACCCCTGGTCGATATTTGTTCCTGCTATTCTCGGGGTTCAACCCCTGGACAAAACTTCTACAGCCTCTGGATCACCACTGGTACAGGCGATACTCTTCAATAACCAAATTGATCTGGCGACCCAACTGCACAGCGTAATCGGGAACGAAAGGTGGCAACGTAAAGGGGTTCCACAACCCAAATTTCACTTATCGAATGTTAGATGTAAATGAACGATAAAATTGAAGCGATGGTCGAACTTCAGCTGAGATTACAACATCTTGCGCCTCACCGACAAAACAATGGAGGGGAGCCCAGATCCCGTTGACTATGAATCCGAGTTTCGGAATTATAAAATACGACGAAGAATTAATGAACCGGCTTTCCCTATGTACTGTTTTAAGGAAGAAACTAAAAGGTTCAAGAAATTGCTACAATATATATATATATATATATATATATATATATATATATATATATATATAAAGGCTGTCTGTAGTGCCTTTGCCACAGTAAGCTGTTTTTTTCGAATGAAAACCCATGTTTGATTCTACAAGCTTTTTAACGGTCTTATCAATATATATATATATATATATATATATATATATATATATATATATATATATATATATATATATATATATATATATATATATATATATATATATATATATATATATATATATATATATATATATGACATTCCTGTTCAATAGTGTTTGACATTTCATAAAGAAAAGATCTTGAGGGAAGACTTTAAACTGCTCAGCGTTATTAGTATTGGAGCAACTTATGGTCCACATGACCAGCCTATGGAACGAACAACGCTTTCTCTCTAGCATTGAAAGATTGAGATCCAATTTTCATAAGTGTATAGTACCTACTTTACCAAGTAGACCACATCCAATACGTAGTGGAGAAATTATAGAGACTGTATCCGAAGAACGTGAAGTGTGGATTCGTCGACGTTCTCAACAACTTATCGAAGCATCCAACAACTTGGAGTATTTTACCTGAAGATCTGTCTTTAAAAGCATACAAAATACAACTAGTACAGGAAGTGAAGCCGACTGACCTTTCTAATCGCTTCTATTGTGGTCGTTGGGCTCTTGACAAGCTTGCAAAATATCCACTGTTATAAGATTCAAAGTTAGTAAAGTTAATAAGATACACTGTTATATTCAAATTTCCAGAAGACTTTCGATAAAATAAATCAGTCCATGATTTATGGTAGCCCAGAAGCACTGACCGAATGAAAACCAGATACGATCTAAAAGCAAATTCAGTAGGATTTAAAGAAGGGGACTTGGTGTGGTTGTACAACCTACCATTTGCCCTGAAGCCGCCTCTATGGTTTATGGACGTTTTGAAAAATGACAAGACTGTTGAGAACCATCGTAGGCACGAGCAGAGAGCTCTTCTCGTAGGTTGATTTTCGATGTTCCGGGGATATCACTGCCTCTGTGACTCCCGCTTCGGTCTTGGCTCGAGAAACAACAACCACGTGTCGGAATAGAGTTCTTGGCAAAATAAGGTTGAATATAAGTCAAAATACTAGTGTCGTTTCTACTCATAGAATAATATGTAACAGTTATCTAGAATAGAGTGAAATAGACAGAATTGTGACATAAGTGATATTGACATTTGTTGTGTTTATTTTCAGTTTGGAAATAAAGGATTATTTATTGATTGTTAAAACTTAGTAATTGGAATTCATCCGTCGAAACCCATAATCGTAACAATATTATATTTTGTAGCATATTTGACGAATTAACCTTTTCAATGTAGAATGTTGCGTCAATCAAAGGACATCGACACCATTTAACGCATTCCATAGTGAAATCATTCAGAAGATAATTATTTGTGCAGAAGCAGCCTGGTTCGCATATCCTCACACAAGCTATAGTACCAGGCTGAAGATATGTACTGGGACACCTTGTTTCGCAATCACTCCAGACGAAAAGCTATTTGCTGCATATTTCTTAAATAAAATTGAATATTTAGAGTATTTCCAATGCTCTAAATTTTCAATTTATAGCATTGCAAAGCATAGGAAAGCATTAGAGCACAGAGAATTGAGTATTTTATCCGAATAGGTGGTCCGCGGACCCCCAGGTGTCCGCCAGCTATGCCAGAAGTGCCGGTGAGATACTATTAGAATGAAAAATATATTTCGTATGATAACAGATTTTTTGTTTCGGCCGCTTTCTGCATTAGAAGAGGGAACGCTAACTTTTACGTCTAGCGTCTTTCTAGAGACAATTGACGCTAGAAGACTCTAGTACAAAACAAGAATAAAATTAACTTTTTCGAGGAGTTTGTCATACGGAACACCCAGATTTCAAGATAAGGATTTTGGGAAATATTCAAAAAATTTGAGAAATATTTCTATAATGAATATGTCAATGTTTTTTCTGAGTATCAAAAATAAAAAACGTATGAAAAGACTCTCCAATTTGGCACTTGAAACAATGCTGCAAATACACTTGATATGACAAGATATTATTTGTTTTACATTAGCAGCTATGTATTACTTAACTATGAACATTAAGGGAGTACTGGCAGGGGGTTACTTTTTGATTTAATTATTAGTAATTGATGTGGGTTTTTCTTGAAGAGAGGATCGATGAGGAGGTAGGTACTCGAGAAAGTTTTGTTGGGAACCACTGATTCAGAGAATATTTTTGAACTTAGTCCTGTGAGAATATTTCTCTTCTATTCTTTCGTCTACATAAATTGATCGACTACTGTTTGGTGTCTCTGGCTTTATTGAGGCGATAAAAACCATGTGATGAACAATGCCACAGTTTTAGTCAAAATATTCGTTTCCGATGTTGAATAGTTTTGTCATTTACTTGGTACGATTACATCATAATACCATGAATATAAGCCCAATTCAAACAATGGGATTTTTGATCCACATTTTATTGAACTATGGTTACAGAATATGAGCGGATTATATTGAGTATGATAATAAAGTTTTGAACAGTGCTTGTTATGAATTATGTAGGTACTTACTGGGGCAAGTTGAACGAAATTAAAGTGTTTAATGAAGAAAGTTGTTTTACCTACATGAGTAGACGGTGAACAACACTCTTTTCAACATTTTTCATACCATCTAAAAATAATAACCAGACATTTTATACGACCTCATTTTTATTTGACGTTTTTGGATCAATTTGCAGAGGGATTTCGGCTAATATTAAATTTCGAAACATTCAAAATTAATTTGTCATACATACATAATTGTTTGTTCAACTGGAGGTATTGTTGAACTGGGAAGAGAAGCGGACGGAATATTATCTTTTTTCGTGGATTCTTACTAGAACATAATATAAGCAGCATCATACAACTAGGTAAATATCCCAAAATTTCGAATCTTCTTTGGTGACGATTGAAGAGGGCCGTTGTCTGAATCCGAAACTTTGATAACCAGATAATCATTACTGTGAAAAAGGTTACTTTGATTGCAGTTTATCAACAAGAATATACCTCTTGAGTCCTCCATCTGAGTCGTTCTGTATCCTCTAGTCTCTTTTCCTGTGAGGGATTGTATTAAAACTAGAAAATAGGAGATGGATTTTCTACTAGTTCGGATACGTATATTTTCTAAAATATCGAAAATTGTTTTAATTATGAGGTTAATATACATTACGTTATGTTCTCTTGACTTGCCCAATACAGATGTATACTGTCTAAATGGATAAATGAATATTTTCTTTTTTTCTTTCTTTCTTCTATAACAGTGAGCCATATTCAATAAAAATCATTGCGTTCAGTTCCACAAAATTATATTAATTGCTTGACTATTTTTTCGGGGTGTTACCCTATTTTTAGGAGCAAACTCAGTTTTAGCTTTTAAGAGATGTTCAGAAATGAACTTGATTAGAGTGAATGGATTAGAAAATGTTTTAACACCTCGAAACAATTGTCAAGCAGTTTTGTTGATTTTTTGAAACTGGGCCAAGTGTTCTATTCATTATATTTGGCGATTTTTCACCAATATAACATAAAATACGATATCAATAACACTGGGCAAATCAAATTGTTAATCTCAAAATTAGTTATATCCTATGTCTTCTCGTTTACTGAATGCAAAAACTAACATTCAAAGAATTGATTAGATCTACAGATACAGATAGAAGTTACTTCAAACATTTTATTGATTAACCTTTTCAATTTGCGGAAAATTTGTTGTTCGAAGTTGGCAACATTGTTGATTGTCGAAGTACTCATACATTTTATTTGTCGAATTTTTATTTGACTGATAGGAGATTTCTTAGTGTGACAAAATGGTGGTAAGGGTAAAATTTATAGTATTGCTTGCATATCACATTGTTTTGGAGTGTTTCAAAGAGAGAAATCCACATGCCACGGAAATTTCAGTTGATTAGAAGTTAGTTGATAATTGTCGTTACAATAGTCGTGGAATAACGTTTGCTTTACAAAAACGCAATTTGGCGCTTCTTGTGGAGACTCTATATCAACATTATTTTGGTATAAAAGTAACAAACCAAAATTTGCCATTAGCTCCTCACATAATTGCAATTCGTAATCAGTTATTTTACGAGAATGGCTCAAATTAAAAAACGTTCCATGGTTCTTGCTGTGCCTGTGATTTGGCGGGAGCCCACTAACCCCATAGACGAAAGCTGTTTTCCATCGACTCCGTCTATAGAAGCAGGATTGTCAATGGAAGAAATATAAGCTGAATTTTCCAAAATTTTTTCAGAATTTTTTCAAAGCGATGAACTTAGACAGCCAGGCTTTTAAATACTCAATTCGATACATTGCTCAATTTAATACTCGATACATTTAATGCTTCGATACATTGGACAATTCAATACTCGATTCATTGTTGAACTCTTTCGGAGTACAGACGTGTTTCAAGTTAGCTCCGCTCGTTATATTAATATTATTTCATTTGTGTAAAATGTCTCAGACGAAAAATTATAATTTTCGCTATAAAGATAGTGCCGTGACAGTCACACCAATTATGAGTGACTCAATCTTAGATGACTTGAAAAAATTTATTGAAGAAAAAATATACAACACTACTTTGGAACTTCGGCATGAAGTGATAGATCTGAAATCGCAAATCGAAGATGTGTCTTTGATTAATACAGAGCTTGTTGCTTTGGTGAGGTCGAGTGTGGGAGCTGTAAATAGTGAAACGAATTCTGATATACGTGATTTAAACATTGACCGTTCAACATTTTCAAATTCATCCGAGGATACTGTGTTACACACGGAAACAATTTCTCAGCAAAAACCTTCTGAAATAACTCACAAAGGTGCAAAACGTAAAAAAGTGAAGAGAGCAAACAACACACCACATGTCGATACGAATCTGGAAGCTACCGGTCTCTCTCAGGAGTTCAATAAATCGGGGCCAGCAAGTGTTATCATTGGTAAACATTTGGTTGATTTTTCAGATAAATTACATGCATCGTCTCGAAGAATTTGGTTGTACGTGGGTAGGTGTAAAAGTACGACTACTGAACAAGATCTGCAGGAATATCTCTTAAAGAGAATCGAGAATCCTGAATGCGTGTTTGATATCGAGAAATTGAATTCAAGAGGACTTAACTCATCTCTTAAAGTGGGTGCGGATATGAATATGAAGGAGCAGCTTTATGATCCTGAATTTTGCCGACTGGTATTCTTGTGAAAAGGTACTTTTTTCGGGCAAGAGCTGTGCAGGCCAGTGTCTTATAAGAAAGCCAAGACGAAGGTGGACAATGGTGACAAATCAGACTTGAAGATTCTTCATCTGAACGCGCAGAGTCTCCCAAATAAATTGAACAAACTTGAGGTGCTACTTATGGATGAAGCACCAGACGTTATCAGTGTTGTTGAACACAGGTGTACTGCTGATGGCATTGCATTTATGTCGACTCCCGGATATGGGTTGGCCAACTACTTTTGTCGTATAAATCATATACATGGGGGTTGTGCGCTGTTCGTTCGGAGAGATCTTTCGGTGTAGAGTGTTGACGTTTCTCTATTTTCGGAAGAAATGTCATTTGAATGTTGTGCTGTGAAGTTGCCCTTCAATGGTGGGTCTGCTTGTGTTTTGAGTATATATCGATCACCCGGAGATGCGAACTTTCGAGTTTTTTTGTTGAGATTGGATCTACTTTTGGATCATGTAGGTGAATATGACTATTTATTTCTTTGCGGTGATTTGAATATAGACTATCTTGTTGACACTATGCAGAAGAAGCTGCTTGTAGACCTATTGATGGGATACAACTTAACTGTGAGTTCGTTAGATCCAACTAGAGTTGTAACTAATAAAAATAATGTAACAACGTCAACAAAGGTTGACTATATTTTGACTAATTTTGATGCTCGTTATGTTAGAACAAATGTTTATGAGGCGAGTTTTAGTGACCATAGAGTTTTAACGATAACTTGTGAACATTATAGTAAATATAATAAATCTAATAATGTTAGAAAATTCAGAGACTTGTCGCATGATAATATAAGTAATTTCTCTAATTTAGTGAACGATACCGACTTTGGTGAGGTTTATCATCATAAAGATGTTAATATTGCTTTTAAGGCATTTTTTAATTTAATTTTTTATAGTTTTGACAAGTACTGTCCTATTTTATGTTCATATGGTTCTAGTGATTGCAGACCACCGGGTTGGATTTTACCTGATATAAGAAAAGCCAGCCAGGATCTAAAAAATTTATATTGGTTGTGTAAATGTTTGAACACTGTAGAATCTTGGCATACTTCCGAGTGGCTAAAATAAATTATAAGGAAATGCTTGCTGGAGCTAGGAAGTCTTACAACGAAACCCTAATCCGCAATTCTAACAATAGAATGAAAACTGTTTGGAATATTGTTAATCGTGATCTGGGCAGGTGTACTATTCATCGTCCAAGAAAGCTGGTTGTAGAAGGTAGAGTGCACACAGTTCCCAAAAATGTAGCAAATCTTTTTGGTGTATATTTTGCCAACGTGACAGAGGAACTACTTCAGGATCACTTTGGCATCAGTAGATCAACGTCCTGTACCGTTTCCAGGATGAATATTCGATCGTTTTTCTTCCAGTCTGTTACTTCATATGAGGTCATCTCTACGGTGGCTGCCTTGAAGAATAAGCCTAGTGCGGGTGTTGATGGCATATCGATTAAACTGATAAAGCCTATAATTGCTAGTATCGCTGAACTTTTCGCACATTTAATTAATCTCTCCATTAGTGCTGAGAAGTTTCCAACTTCATTAAAAACAGCAATGATCGTACCCATTCTCAAAAAGAGTAATCCGGAAGACATGGTCAATTACAGGCCAATATCTATTCTGAGTGTCTTTTCTAAAATCTTCAAAAAGATTGTGTATAGCAGATTGTTTGACTTTTTGTCAAAGTACAATATTCTCTCTGAAAGTCAGCATGGTTTCCGTTTGGGTAAATCTACCCAGTCCGCTGCCAGTAGTCTGGTTGAGTTTGTTTGCTCAAATCTGGATGAGGGAAAGTATGTAATGGGCATTTTCTTCGATTTATCCCGCGCTTTTGATACTATCGACTTCGGTTTCGTAAGGTGCAAACTCTATAACTTGGGATTCAGGGGTGTAATTTTGAAGTGGATATGCGATTATCTTGCTGACAGGCGGATGACAGTCAGTGTTGATGGCGTGTTCTCTAAAATACATAATTTGTCTTCTGGTATTCCTCAGGGTTCCGTTCTGGGACCATTAATTTTTTTTCTTTTTGTCAACGACTTACCTCAGCACATTAATGCTGAATTGTTGACTCTGTTTGCTGACGACACCTCAATAATTGTCACAGCGCTCACTCATGACGAGCTTATTATCAAGACAGGGGAAATAATCAAATGTTTCAATAACTGGTGCAGCAAGAACCTCCTTGTGAGTAATGCTTCCAAAACGCAGTATGTGCATTTCTCCTTTCGGAATAATATGGCCAATATGCGATTCATTTTTAGTGGAACAGGCTATACTTCTGCCAATTGTATCAAGTTCTTAGGAATTAATGTTGACCAGAACCTGCGCTGGTCTGACCATGTTGATTATGTGAGTGAAATACTTAACAAATCGAGATATGCCTTGTCACGCATAAGGGATTCCATGCCACTCGAATCTTTGTTAACTGTGTATTATAGGTATGTTTATTGTCATGTCTTATAATGTTATTCTCTGGGGGAACTCTACTGATAGTTTTAGAATTTTTTTTTGTCAAAAAAGAATTATTCGCACTGTGTTGAATTTACCTCTTAGGGAATCTTGTAGACAACATTTTGTTAGACATAAAATTTTGACTTTCCCATGTATTTATATTTTATACTGTATTTTGTACATTAAGGACAACATCAATTCATTCAAAAGTCATAGTGCGGTTCATAGTTACCCAACGAGAAATAACGACTTACTGGCTCTACCTAAACACAAAACTGCTAAATTTCAACAGGGTTATATATATCAGGGAATTAAATTATACAATCATTTACCTGTGACCCTCCGTCATCTTAACCTGATATCCCTGAAAAAATGCCTCAAAAAATTGTTATTATCCAAGGGTTATTACGGCGTTGAGGAGTTTATGATGGATGATACATTGCTATAACTTGTGTGGCCTGTAAATATTTTATTTTATACTCATTTTATCTGTATTTTGTATTTTATACTAATTTTATATTTTATGTGTGTTTGTATTTTGTATTTTATAGTGATTTTACAATTTATGTATTTTGTTGAATTTACATTTTTCTTGAATCGACTTATCCTATACATTTGTCAAATGTCTTGAAGGATTAATAAATATTATTATTATTATTATTATTATTATTATTATTATTATTATTATTATTATTATTATTATTATTATTATTATTATTATTATTATTATCATTATTATTATTATTATTATTATTATTATTATTATTATTATTATTATTATTATTATTATTATTATTATTATTATTATTATTATTATTATTATTATCCCAGAGACAAATTTCCTAAATTAAGTGATGGAAAGGTCAAGAAAGGCATATTTGTTTGACCATAAAATACGTAAACTTGTAATGGACATTGCGTTCGATTTAGTTTTGGATGGGAAAAAAAGAAGCTTGGTAAGCTCTTAAGGAGTTTACATGAATTTTTAAGGAACAGAAGAGATGATAACTATTTCAATTATTGGTTACCGAGCTTCTACAAACATAACACCAACTTGACTGCATGTTGAACATCTATGATGACAATATCAACGATATGTTTGATATGATTAATTATGATTTATTTAAAGTGTATATATGTCTTACTGTTGATGTATGTATGAACATTATTAGTTAGACTTAATATAATTTATTATAGTTCTTCATTATAAATTTATGCATAAATTATAACAAGAGTAAGTACTTTATTATTGAAATTAAATATCCTAATGTTGATGTTGACACTTCCACAGATGGCATTTTTGATTATTCTTTACAATTGTGGAATGTCTTCGTGTGGGATAAGCCAGTTGGTTACAATGTTGTGGACACCATACTGGGTCGAAAGATGGACATTACTGAGGAGTCTCTGGAAGGCCAATGCAGGTCATATATAGATTAAGGAAAATAGAATAAATATACTCACTGGGACAATCAGTAATTTTGATACAAACATCTTCGTGGTTTAAAACGTAACCTTCTATGCAATAACAGGAGTCCTGCGCAGCTATTGGAAGTAAAACGCAAGGTTTATGTAGTGTTTTGCAAGATTGGTGACAAGCACTTCCCGCCAAATATTCCTCATTCGGTCTACAAATAATTCCGTAGGATATTGCTGCTATTGTATCTGAAGATATCGAATAATCATTATATTTTGAACGAAATAAAACTAATGATAGTTATGGAATCAAGACAAATTCATTAAAATTCATTCTAACAATGTTCGACCAAGTGTTGGAGGAGAGGTCAAATACAGATATACAGATATAACTGTGATGCCAATTTTAAATATGGAGTCTCTACTAACCAGAATATATTCAGATTACAAAAATGAGAATTGAAGTTATGAAAAGCAGGGTTATTCTTTTTATATCTAATATTCTAGATTTTCATAAATTTTACTTACTCATTTCAAATTTTACTGACTCATTCCAAAAAATATTAATATTGTTATGACTTGAACTAAACTGCTATTGAGTGGCTGAGGCAGCGCAAATATATAAAAACCGACTGCTGAATATGAAATACTCATGTGCAGTGGTCAAACACCAGCAGAAAACTGGCCAATGCTTTGATCATCCAAATTCCAAACTTGAAAATATTTGAACAAGAAAACAACTACAGAAGGTTGTGCCTGGAAATGTGGCTTATAAATTAACGTAAAGAGTGTTGTTAATTTGAAATCTGTTACGGCAAAATTTAGTCATATATACTGTAAGGTCCTTCGATATATTCAGATGTTTCAAGTGTCTATTAGGTACCTTTTTTACCAATAAGTAATTGCTGCTACCGGCTTGAATATAAACTTGAATTCAAACACTTGAACTTATGAGTCACACTTTATTGACTAAATAGCATGACGCGTTTAGTTGTTACAAACGACTTCTTCAGATGCTAATAGAATAATTTTAATGTTTCGTTTTAAGCGTTATTTCTGCCTCGCTGCCGATTTGTTCTAGACATTTTTGCGACACGGGGGTTCTAATATTATGAGTAAATCCTTTTGATAATGAACTTTGTTCATCTTTCGTAAATTGTGTATTTGTACAATCAATAAATCTATCAAAAAACTTTAAAAAATAGAATCAACAGAATAATGACAACAAATTTGAAGAAACAGGTATAAATATGAAGGCAATTTGAGATTCTATGAATTTATATTTCACTTAAAATATTCCATTTTGAAATCCAATTCTAAGGGTGAATTGTTTAATTCTATCTGTTCATTGAGAAAATTTCCAAAAATTTTATGCCGATTCATTGCCACTATTTCCCAAATAAATAATTGACTACTTTTTTTTTAAATTCGTATCGAAAGTATGGTTTTCTGTAAATAAATGGTTAGCATACTTCGAATTTCTTTCGTTATGCGCGAAACTATATTTATGTTCCTGGATTTTAGTACCGAAATTTCTACTTGTTTTGTAATTTGATGCTGTTTTCTATTTTTGTCGAAAATACTTTTATTGTAGAATAGAATAGAATATCTTTATTGAAGAGAAAACAAATTTCTTACAAATGGTAGGAGTTTGACGAATCATTCTTCCACTCCTCCACAAATAAAATGAACATACATTAGATAATAATACAAAAATATTAGATAAATATAAAAAATTAAACCAAGATGAAACTGATGATTGAACTCTAATAAGTGTAGACTTCGTAAACTTAGTGATTAATTATCCATAACACTGAAAAAAAAACTTCGTATAATGCACAAAATAATAAAAATTAACACATAAAAGGATGTGGTGAGCATGTTCATATTAATGACTTTGCCTTGAAGTGCTGCGAATACTCGCTGACAGAATAAAAGCAAAATCTCAGAAGATATTTCTTGATGTTTATTTTGAATTTATTGAGAGAAAGCTCTTTGAAATGGGAAGGTAAGACATTGTATAAATTATAATCTATCGAGTTTTTTTTCGACTTATTTAGACGATACTTATTTGTTCGGATATTATTTGCGCCTCTTGTATTATAATTATGTAGATCAGACTGTTTTATCAATGTATCTGCATCCTTATGCATTTCGAGAAGAACGTTATATATCCACGCAGTCACGTATTGTAGTCATGTAAAATTCTTGTATTTTTCATTTTTAAATGTCGATTTCTTGATGAATCAGATGTTGTCGGTTTTTGTATTAATTCTTCTGGTATGACTCAAAATCTGTGCCGTATAGTAAATAGTTTGGTGTGAAACCGGTTATGGAATGTTCCGTATTGTTATACATTCTGTTTCGAAAGTATTCATGAATACCTTTGCATTGCTGTTATTACTTTATATTATTAATAATATTATTAATTTTTCAAGGACAAATTTGTCTGCTATAGAGTTTAGATTCTGTTGGGAGTTGTCATTTTTTTCAATGAGTTTTTCTAGTATCTTTTCTAGGGTACTTTGTTCTTCTGTTTGTTTGGAATATTCAGTGTCTTGAAATTCCTCTAAGAACTGATCTCCAAACTGTATGTTTCCATCCGCATCTACGTACTATTTCAGTACCTAATTCAGTGTTCATAGTTATCCAAACTGTTCTCATCTTCTGTCTCTTTCTTAAGCTATTCTTTACCTTAGCGACGGCAGGAGTTTTTAACAGTTCTTTATGAAGTCCAACAGTTTGACTATCTTCTGGAATGGCGTAAGTCTTGTTATCTTGTGAAGAAATTGAGGTTAGGGAGTATATATTTCACTTTCTATCCTGACAAGAAAGTTTATTGAATTTGAATTATAATTTGTTCATGATTCGTAATATGTATAAATTATACAAAACGACATATTTAGTGATTTATACTGTATAAATCACTAGAGATGTAGTTTACGATTTCGATTTCGATTGCGTTGCTCTGTGAACAAATAAACGATATATAAAATTTATTATTCGAAGTCTTTTCTTTATAACGTTTATTTATAGTTCATTTTCATGAATGTTCGTGTGTAACATAACCTCTCATCAATAATCTCTTTTTCTTTCTTCACTGCCGTCTTCTTTCACTATAGGATGAGTTTATTTCTACCTTATCTACATAAGCGCAGTGTACAAAAGTGAAATTATGTTTTCTTTATAAAGTGATTGAGCAGGTATACTTTTTCAAAATGTCCACGTTTCAGTTTGAGGAGTGTTGTTCCAAATGTTTCATTTCATATTAATTCTTATGTTAATCAGTCGTTAACTGTTTGTTGATGTTATAACTTCCATAGAAGAAGTGACTAATTTTAAAGTCTCGTTAAGTTATTATTTTTTAAGTCTTATTAAGTTATTTCATTGATTGTAATTTTTCCTATACATCTATATTTGTATCTCCTTTTTTGTATCTCCTTTTAATATTTCTCCTGATGAAGTCAACGAGGAGTTGACGAAATAATATATTCAGTATAACGAATTAGTTTTACTGAAGATCCATTTATGAATGCACCTTCAATAAAACTGATTGAAAAGCTGGATCGAAGTGAATTAGAGGAACAGAAATCATCTTCTTTGAATGTTTTTTCATCATCTTCATGTTAAGGCTATTAATACCATTGATTAGCCATAAATTTTTATTCATTATAAAGTGAAAGTTGATTATCTTTAAGAATTGAAAATATTTATAATCTCTTAATAAAATACAAAATTACATAACATATAACATTTACTCACATGTGACTACTTGAAATAATAAAATAACCAACATGTTTTGCTACTCCCCTGACAACGAACGCTCAGTTAGTTGATTGATATGAAAGTGTATCTTTATTTGTCATTTATTCCCTACTGCGGTTGTAACGTAATTCCGTTATTCCACAATGTGTAGTTGACATGATTATCTATCAGTTTTTCCTTAGGAATATATAATACCTACAATTAAGTGCAATTATGTCGATAAAAAAGTCATGTTTGTCAGTTTGTTAACTATATATATATAAATATATATATATATATATATATATATATATATATATATATATATATATATATATATATATATATATATATATATTTTTAAATTGATTTATTGCTTGTTCAAGATATTTCATTTTGAATATTTTTAGCATTAACAGTCTTCTTCTAATATGAAAAACTTTATTTTTGTTTACGTTTCGTTGTATATCAAAACTTTGTCAAAACTAATGTTGTACCTAAATGTAATGTTAAAATGTAAAGTTGTGATATTCAACGAAACGTAAACAAAAATGAAGTTTTGAATATTAAAAGAAGCCTCTTGTTGCTGAAAATATTCAAAATAATATACATATATATATATATATATATATATATATATATATATATATATATATATATATATATATTTTGAAAGTTTTTAGCATTAACAGGCTTTTTTAATATGAAAAAGTTTATTTCTGTTGACGTTTCGTTGTTATATTACAACTAAATATAACTAAATATAAATCAGTTTCAAGATATATATATATATATATATATATATATATATATATATATATATATTTATATATATATATATATATTTATATATATATATATATATATATATATATATATATATATATATATATATATATATATATAGTTGAATGTTTAACGACTGTAGATATGTATTTTCAGTGTTTAATTGGGATTGCAGTCTAGGACAGGAAAATCAGTTACCTCTTTAGTATTTTCCAAGCTTTCGAAAATGTTTATTTTCTTCTTCAGGGCTAAAATAGTACAAAAAATAACAGCTTATATAGCAAGGCACTATAACAGGTTTTTTCTTACAATTACTGTGAAGTTAGTCCGAAAGTACATTAGTTTTTTGAATTTTGAAAATAAGTACAAGTGTTCCCAAATGCATTGGGTTGGAATGTTACTGCATTCTACGTGCTAGATCGTTGAAGGAAGCTACGACAATGACTGTATTTCTCAATTTGGCTTTTCAAGTGGAGTGTTCCCAGATGTTTTTTAAGGGTGTTATATATATATATACCTTGGGTACTATACTAAGGGTATATACTAAGGTCTATACTAAGGGTATATACTTGGGTTATATACTAAGGGTATATATATATATATATATATATATATATATATATATATATATATATATATACCTTGAAATTGATTTATTGTCTGTTTAAGATATTTTATTCCGAAAGTTTTTAGCAATAACAGGCTTTTGTTGATATGAAAAAGTTTATTTTTGTTGACGTTTCGTTGTTATATTAAGTTTTGACAAAGTTGTAATATAACAACGAAACGTCAACAAAAATAAACTTTTTCATATCAAAAGAGCCTGTTATTGCTAAAAACTTTCGAAATAAAATATATATATATATATATATATATATATATATATATATATATATATATATTCCTTCTCTTGGGAATATAAGAGGTCATCATCCTAGAGTGATGACCTTCTCTTCCATCTGACGATAATCATCAATATTGATGAGATATAAATGAAAGCAATTCCCTGTTTCAATCCATTTCTTTTGTGGAAGATAATATGAAACCGGAATCTCATGCAGAATCTCCTACTATTGCATATTCTCAGATATTTAGTTCCCAATCTTGAGAGAAATGAAATTTAGCTGTGCAGTGTCTTCATGTCAAGAAGTATTACACGCATTGTTGCCTCGTGTCAACTGAAGTGACATTCCTGTTCAATCGTCTTTTACATTTCATGATGGAAAGACTTTGTGGGAAGTGGGAAGACAACTGCTCAGCTTTATAAGTATCGGCGCAAATTGTGATCCACATAACCAACCTACGGAACGAACACTTTCTCACTAGCATTGAAAGATTGAGATCCAATATCCATAACTGTATAGTACCTACTTTACCAAGTAGATCACATCCAACACGTGGTGGAGAAATTATAGGGGCGGTGCCCGAAGGACGTGAATTGTCCTTTCGTCGACGTTCTCTTTACAGCTGTACCTTTACATTTCGTATCCAACAACTTGGAGTATTTTACCTAAAGATCTGTCTTTAAAAGCATACAAAATGCAGCTAGTACAGGAAGTGCAGCCGACTGACCTTTCTAATCGCTTCTGTTGTGGCCGTTGGGCTCTTGACAAAATTGCAGAACATCCACTGTTATAACATAAAAAAATATTCAGATTTCCAGAAGACTTTTGATAAAATATATCATGGACTAAATTATTGTTAATACTAGGAAGCGTTTTGGATTTGCGAATAATTTATCACTTCCCATGAAGTCTTACTTGAATAATCGCAGTCAATGCGTTAAAATTGAGAATTTTCAATAATTTCGGGAGTGCCGCAGGGATACAATCTTGGACCCCTACTATTTGCCCGGTTTGTGAACGATCTCTTAGGGGTGATGAATTGCATGAATTGGTGACCAATATACAATTGTCACGTAAACCACCTGGAGGCACTGCAGAGGAGGTTCTTGAAATGGCTCCCATTTCAAGAATAAGTTTACTATTATCATTGTAATAATTACCATTATTATTAAGAATATGCTTATTATTATCATTATTCAATAGTGTTGCCGTTTACTTGATGCAAATCCATTATAATTGAATATAAACCAAAATTCAAACACTTGAACTTATGATTAACACTTTATTGACTGTATAGCATGACACGTTTCGTCGTTACAAACGTTTTCTTCAGATGCTAACAGAATAATACATATCTAACTAATAGCTAACTAATCTAATAGCAAACAGAATAATACAGAGTATTAGTATCGTTGTTAGCAAATTCTCCTGACAAAAGCGTAAACTAGATGTACTTATCAAATGTAAACTTATAACACATTCCGTTAGACCTGAAACAGAATTTTCAAACATTTTTTAAAGTTTTTTGATAAATTTATTGATTGCACAAACACACAATTCACGAAAGATGAACAAAGTTCATTATCAAAAGGATTTGAACATAATATTAGAACCACCGTGTCGCAAAAATGTCTAGAACAAATCGGCAGCGAGGCAGAAATAACGCTTAAAACGAAACATTAGAATTATTCTATTAGCATCTGAAGAAGTCGTTTGTAACGACGAAACGCGTCCTGCTACGTAGTCAATAAAGTGTAAATCATAAGTTCAAGTGTTTGAATTTAAAGTTATATTCAATTATTTTCATTATTAAAATTAGAGGTAATAATAAAAACTTGTCTAAAAATCACTGACTGAACAATTCTTAATTCGACTAGTGTCGCTTTTTACAGCATTATCAAGAATGAATACATATTACAAAGACAACCCATAAATATTTTGCAGATGTGTTCGGACCAGAGAATACACCTTAAATTCTGTCATAGAGGTGGGGGTTTCCAAATTATCAGAGATTTTACAGCGGGGAGTAGTTTAGGTCTATAAATGGTCTGTGAGAAGATTGTATTTATCGGATTTTTGAAGTTTATTTATTTCCATGGCTTCCAGGTAGTTCATTTTAATGCCTTTCTCACAGTAATCAAGAATATTAGGTTTAAAACAACGTGAGATCTTATGTCCAGTCGACTCTAGATGTTCCCGAAAAGCAGATTGTCCGTTTTTTCGTGTTCGTTTAGCCTAGTTTCACCTAGTTAGCCAGACTAGGCCAGGAAGATGTTTTGTTAACTAGGCTAAAAGAACACGTAATAAACGGACAATCTGCATTTCGGGAACATCTAGGGTCGACAGGACATAAGATCTCACGTTGTTTTAAACCTAATATTCTTGATTACTGTGAAAAAGGAATTAAAATGAACTACCTGGAAGCCATCGAAATAAATAAACTCCAAAAATCCAATAAATACAATCTTCTCAATGACCAGTTAGACCTAAACCACTCCTCGCTGTTAAATCTCTGATAATTGGGAAACCCCTACCTCTATGACAGAATTTGAGGTGTATTCTGTGGTCCGAACAGATCTGCAAAATATTTATAGGTTGTCTTTGTAATATGTATTCATTCTTGATAATGCTGTAAAAAGGCGAAACTAGTCGAATAAAGAATTGTTCAGTCAGTGATTTTTAGACAAGTTTTTATTATTACCTCTCATTTAAGTATGAACTATCAAAGAGTCCATTGAATTTATCTTTATTATTATTGAAACAGAGGCCGGCAGGAAGGTTGCTGTGAATGTTGACAGACATTCTGCCATAATAATAGACTATTTGATGACCGAAGATGAAGTCCTCGATGAAGATGAAGTAATCTCGACAATATGGGGTTCCAAAATTTCAGTCTGTGAAACCATAACTTTACTGCGTAAGCAATTCGGCTACCATGTCACAATTTGAACCAGAGAATTGGTCGGGTTGATCATGTGACATCACATCCCTGGACTATTTCATTTTGGGCTATGTGAGTCAAAAGTCTATATGGAAAAGCATACCTACAATTGAAGCAATGAAGACCAATATTACATCAGTTATTGGCCAAATACCACTTGAAATGCACACAAACGCCATTGAAAAGTTGAACGTCAGAATGAACCTATAAATCGTAATCGCAGACAACATTTAAAAGACATTATAAAAGAATAGCTAGTCGAATTTTATGTATGACAATATCGATTTCACAGAAGGATTGTTTCCATTCATTCTTTTGTCCAAAACGAAATACCTTCGAATTAATTATATTATTATTTTTAATATACATTGTGTTTATTAATTGAATTGTACCCGCGGATACAAATCTTCGAATGAACAGATATTTGACGATATTTTCAGTTAAATAAAAAAATTCAATGCATGTTGATGAAGGTGAAACTTTAAATCCAACAGGTTTATGAAGATTAAGATCATTGAAAAGTAGGTAAGTATCAATAAATTTTTATTGCTTCAATATAATGGAATTTCTTACCACTTTTTTCACTTCGTAAGCTGAAATTCATGTGTTAAATATAGGATAATGTGAAATGATAGCATTCTAGAAAATCACCTCGATAAATATAGTCCCAAAGAAAAGCCAAAATATAAAAAAATGCCAAGCTATAAAAAACAATGAACTCGTTAACCTGTGTTATATAAGGTGATAAGATGATGCTTATATTATTCTATATGTTAACTACATGTGAGTAATAGTTATTTGTTGAAGATTCAGTTTTTTATATGAAATCAAATCAATGATTATGTTTCGAACTTCAAAAATTCTTCATGTAATATATTCAAATAGTAAACACAAATATAATTTGGGCCCATAGTTAAAGTGTACGTACCAGTCGAACGTTAATAATTACAACAAATTTCATTCAAAATCTACCTATTATATTAGATATTATTGATGATTAAAATGAATTTTTATTTTTATAATGGGCGAAGAGCCTTGACTTAAGCCATTAGCCAACAGAGTTCTCAATTCAACTTTGATTTCTTCTTTTAAAGCTAAACTTTTCAACTTTCGAAAATGGGGCAACACCCTGATACAATTGTCAAGTATTTATTATAAATTTTGTGAAACCAAGCCAAGTGTTTCATTTAATATATTCTTTGTTTTGTTTTATGTTTCATTCTCTCACAACTTCAAAGTTCGTCTTATTTCTCAATAATAAAATGCGCGAAACATTTTCCCAAGATTTCAGTATTACGGCAATGAAATAATTCTTTCTTTAAATGAGAGGTAATAATAAAAACTTGTCTGAAAATCACTGACTGAACAATTCTTTATTCGACTAGTTTCGCCTTTTACCGCATTATCAAGAATGAATTCTTTCTTTCATTAAAGGTTTGCAAAGTACAACATTCAACTATGTATCTATAAGAATGATAATATTTATCCAACACTACTACAAAATTGATTACTATTCTAAATGAAAGAAAGTCAATATTCACATATCATTAATTATTGGCATTTATTATTGTCTTAAATTGAGACTTCATGGGAGCTCGTCATTTTTAGTTTTAATTATAAATAAATATGTAGAATATGAAGATCTCTCTGTTCAACTGACATCATTTCTAAGCAATTCAACATTCTTTCGATGTCGAGTTTATTACATTTTATACGCATACCATGTTTTAGAGAGTTTATCTATTTTGTTCGATCATGGGGAATCACGTGAATATACCACTTTATCCCGCCTTTGGAAAAATAGGCCCTTGGTGTGTTTCGAAACTCGACTCTTTAGGTGAATGCCACTAATGATTCCCATAATAGGATGAAAAAGAGGTTTATGGTATTTCCAACGAATTCGATGTTGTCAGGCATGCACTGAATATTCAGTGCATGTGCTGAAAATTCTCTGAAGTTTATAGTATGTTACATACATAGCACCTCAAGGCGACTACTCATCAGTTAACACTGAAAATTCCTTCTCAATGATATATCGTAAAAATCACATTTAATTGAGAATAACGATCTATAATTATGTTTTTTATTGTACATACCTAAATATGTTTAAAATTTTATGAATAATTATTGTTTCAAGTTGAACTTCAGAAATTTAAACTTTCCATAATTTCAGGTTTCATAGCACATTCACATAGAATTTGTGGTTACAATGAAGAATGGTCAAATAGAAGACATCTTTGTATACCCATCTGTGAATATGGAAATCCATCATGCTATAGTTCGTTTTTTGTGTTTTTTCGAACATTTATTTATTCAAAGAAGTTGATTTGACTCTATTCATATTTTTATTCATTTCAGGAAGATGTAAAGAACCTCATTTCGTGTGGAAAGATTGTGAAACAATGTGTCCAAGGACATGTCGACATCCAAAACCAGTATTTTGTGGGAGATCATGCCAAACTGGCTGTTTCTGCAGAAAGGGATATGTCTACGATGAAATCAATATGAAATGTGTAAAGGTGAAAAGATGTCTAAGAACTAATTCCGTATATTCCTTTTTTTTCTCATCGAATAATTTTTAAATAGTTATATATACTTAATTATTCGTAGAAATGGAGTGATATTTCAACTTCAGAAAATATGTATGTTACGTATCTATAAATAAATCAAAAACATAAATTTTTCGATTAATTTTCATGAAATTCCAAGAAAAAATTGTCGAAAATATATAACAGCATACTGTTCCTCTCTTATTGAGGTCCATTATTTTCGATTCGACATTCGACAATACGTTTCAAATGTTGACCATAAATCTATTTCATATTATCATCGGCTTCCCAAGCGCAATCAAAGTTAGATTTTTCTCCTTTGTGGATCTTGAGAAGACTTTAAGCGTATACTTCGATTTCCTCCCGTCATTTTTCACGGCGCGGCGTCTTTCAATTCGCCTACGTGCTTCGAATTTGAATTGGACACCGTTCCCCAAGTTCCGTAAATATTCCACGGAAAATCGTTGAAAATCAGCCGATCAAAATGGTAAAAAGTGGAAAAATTATAGCAGGATGAAACTCAACAAAAACGGAGGAGAATGAAGAGAAATGAGGTCGGAAAGTGGTATTTTTAAAGGAAAGAACGGTTCATCTCGATTTTCGGCCAAACAGAAATGAAATTAATAAAAAAAATAAAGAAATATTAGAAAAATCTACTTCTTTTGTTTTCGTACTTTTCTTACATATCCTCAAAATCTCTGAAAAAATTTCAAATAACAAAATTTTTGATAATTTATTTTTATATTATTTTTACTTTTTTTTACGAAATGCAATGAAGGTTTACCGGTTTATGTCTCAAACACACTGTGATTTTGTTGATTCCAAAAATTAATTTCTTCACCTTGTTTGGACTTATTTCGAAAAGGCTCAATCGAAAATTATCACGTCAATTTCTAATTTCTGATGATAAAAAATATATTCATCACTATTGCAAATTTCAACAGGCAAAGCAAAAAAGCGACTTTTTTGAAAAAACAGATATTTTGACGAGAGGTTTTACGAGAAAAAAGTGCGTTTGAATAAAAAAACAAATTTTTTCTTCGGCTGAACTTTTTTTTTTGAACTTTGCTGAAAAAATTTCTATGAAATACAAATATAAAAATCCACAAAGTTGGTTATTTGAATTTCTCACATAAATTTTAAGGTTATGTGAAAAAGTGTAGTACAAAATCTGCAGATCTTTTTACTACCAACAACGCTGCCCCTCAACTTTTTTTATGCGTGAGAATGGAATAAAAGTATTCGATTGGCCAGGAAATTCACCTGATATCAAGCTCATTGAGAATTTATGGAATATTTCAAAGAAACATTCAATTAAAGAAAAAAATCACGCTATTTTGTATGTATTGACTTGATTAAAAAGTAAGATTTCACGAAAACATTGTTTTTTATCGAACAGCATAGTAATATAAGACCAAAACCTTCTGGTGAGTGTATAGCGTCGGGCTATTTGGTGTTACACGAGCTACTCAGAGAAACTTGTTGATCGTCGGCTACACTGAGATTTGATTTTAACTTTTCTGAAGTTGATATTTAATTATGGTAACCTCGAAGGTAATTATGGTTTCCTCTCAATCTCGATCCCCGTCAGCGAGGTCGTGATCTTAATTGTAAAAAGAAGATTTTAGGTACATGCAAACGGAAATTTCATTACTAATGTAGTGTTCTGTCTCTGGAACTCTTTCAACAGACAAGCAGTTTCGGCATTGTGAGTATATATATATATATATATTCAAAAAGAAAATTGATAAGATTTTCATTGTTCCCTTAGATTATTGTCAATTAGATTATATAGGTTATACTGAACGCTATAGTTGATCACCAAAATAATGATATGTATATACAATCATTATTCTTTGACTACCAAACTACAATAGTCCTTTCCAACTTAGCTTATTAATAAATTAAATATATTTATGAGTATATCGCAAATTCTCATTTACTAGCGTTGTGTGAAATTGTTAAGTCTAAAACGTTTATTGATTTATTGTTTTCGATTTTGGTTGGAAATTCAATATTTGAATAGATTGTGTTTAAATACTTTTGGAAATTGAATAATTGCCTATCCACCCCATTGGAACATAATAGTAACGGGTGTTTTTTTAGAGGTAAAGAACTTTAAATTGGCATTACTGTTGAAGATGGCAAATGATTTGACAGCTGAGAAGTGATTTATTCTAAGTTTGGTTTGGCAATTCATCGTGAATAGACTCACGCCTGGACAAGCAAGGCGTAGATTCGTCGAATGGGGCCAAAACGAGAATGCCGTTGTTCCCGATTTTCATAAGCGAATTTTGTTTAGCGATGAAGCGCACTTCTGGTTGAATGGCTACGGCAACAAACAAAACTGCCGCATTTGAGTGAAGATAATCCTCAAGTGTATGTCAAAACACCGTTACATCCAGAAAAACTGACTGTTTGGTGCGCTTTATGGGCTAGTGGAATCATTGCTCCATACTTCTTCTGAAACGATGATGGCCAGAACGTTACAGTCAATGGTTATCGGTATAGAGCCATGATTACTATTTTTTTCGTACCTGAATTGAACAATCATGATGTCCAGGAGCTGTGGTTTCAATAAGACGGCGCAACATGTCACACAGCTCGTGTCACAATCGATTTATTGAGAGACACGTTTGGTGACCGCCTAATTTCACGTTTTGGACCTGTGAATTGGCCTCCACGATCTTGTGATTTAACACCGCTGGACTACTTTCTGTGTGGCTATGTAAAGTCATTGGTCTATACGGATAAGCTACAAACGCTTGACCATATGGAAGACAATATTCGCCGTGTTATTGCCGATATACGGCCACAAATGTTGGAAAAAGTCATCGAAAATTGGACGTCCAGATTGGACTACATCCGAGCCAGCCGTGGCGGTCATATGCCAGAAATCATATTTAAAATGTAATGCTACAAGATTATTTTTCGAATAAAAAAAAATTCTCGTCAATAGAATGATCCATCGTTGTTTTATTGCAATTTAAAGTTCTATGCCTCTAAAACAAACACCCTTTATGTCATCAACATACCTGTACCAGAAAATGCATTTATTCTTACGTGGGTTATTGCTTATAGAAATTTCTATATTGCCCATAAATATTTTCACTAATAAGGAGCTTGAGAGAGTAGGTATAGTAGTGGTATATAAGCTAAGTTAATTCATTTCTGTGCTCAGCTTTTATCCATCATTGTAAACCAACCTAACGTGAACATACGTCCCGCTTTGGGCGGCACAGTCCCGCTTTCAGCGGGGACAGCTTTTTGCTTTAGCAATTTAGTTCCGCTTTTGCAAACAGATCAAATGATGTCACAAAATGTATTTTTCTCGAATTCAATTTAATCTAAAATTGAACGAATTACTCGGCAGAGCATTGCAATGGAAATGGCCGCCCATAAACCTGCTACTGATTGTCTTCGTGTTTACTTGGAATGCATCATAGTGACAATATAGGTACTCACTTTTTCACATCTACAGCGTTCGAGAAAACTATTTTCTGAGTATCGACAAACGTCAAATATTTCAAGGACGTTCTAAAATCCCAACTCAAAATTGTGGTTACATTTTCTGTGCACACAAGCAATCTTTCATGCAGCTGTGTTCAAAATCGAAGGCCACTACTAGAGCTTCCGTAATGTCCCGCTTTGGTAAAAAAATAAATGGCCACGTTATTGATACCGAAACAAATTGTAGTTGGCAATATGCATATCAAATATTTTTGAAATTTTTGGAATGGGTTTAATTTATTGATAATTTGACAATATAAGTTCAATAAATATCTCCCTCCTCAATCATATACTTTCCTACTCACATTCAGAGTATAAAATAAATTGTAGCATCTTTCTAACCTAAAAAAGTGACCAAGGATAATGATTTAAAACCAAATTCAAAACGCGTTTTAATGTTCAGAAAGATCATTGTTAAATATATCTAACTATACAATGTTTATTACCCTCAGCCGTAGAAAAAATGTAATAGTCCGTTTTTATAGCATCAATTACAATGTATGTGATTAAATATACAATACTACTAAACGATATCATTCAATCCAGAAAATTACCTTGATGAGAATCGTTCCGAAACACTGCCAAATGGCAATTGCAATGTAATACATATAAAATGAACATATTAGTTATATAAAACGAAGTATTTTGCCACTCTCCAATATAGTTTCAAAATGTTAGTGAATGTGGTTTGTATATTAAGCATAATATGTAAGTAAATATTAAATGACAGTAATTTGAGGTTTCTTTCGGAAACTACAAAATAACTATCATGAAGTCAAGGTTCCTTGATTCAACCTTCCCAACAGGTTTTCGATTTAAAAACCCCCCTTGAAAAAGAACTATGATTTTATTTTCGATTCTCAGTTTCGTTTCCCATTTTTGAAATATTTTCATTTGAAATTGCACATCTGAAGATTCATTATTGAGTAAACTCATATTTGGAAATTTAAACATAGACCTAGATATTATTTTACTGATTGTCATTCATCTGAATTGTACAATAGATAAATGAGGAAAAGTAATAGAAACAAATTGATATTAGGTCAATAGAAAAGTTCCTGGCCTGTCACATAGATAGCGTTACTAGAATTAAATTCATATATTTTTTAGTTAGCCCTCACCATAGATCATATATACTAACGTAGATGTCTCGATAAATCTAAACTCTGAAGCCGATATATCTACGACTCATTTATATCCCTTCATTTTTTGAATACGTAATGACGCAGCAACATATCTCACTCTAAGGACCATAAGCACAAAATGACGTCCAATGTCCAATCACTGGCAAAACAGCCGAAACAAGGTTGCCACTTTTAGGTTTTGCCTTTTCTGCAACCCTTAAGCTATCTTTTATTTCAAGAGTATCATATAAAATAATCTGAAGAGTATAAAAAAACATCTGAAACTAATTTACAGTTGAGAATTAAAACTTCATTGTTAAAAATAAAAAAAGGCGTTGGAAGAGTTTTTACATGAACCAAACAAGTATATCCAAATGAAATAAATCTTTCTATATCTGGCAATGTTGTACGGCGTCCGATTGTTCTATAACACACGTACTTTTTTTATAAATGCGCTTGCCCAGATACCGGTCCTTAGAGACAGATATATAGGGCGCTTATAGGTTCTACATGTGAATAAGGTAAAGAGAAAAAATTTTGGCTTCATAGTCCACTCAACAATTCTTATGCTATCGATGAATACATATATATATATATATATATATATATATATATATATATATATATATATATATATATATATAATAATTGATGAGGCCGATACTTGATGTAAATCGATAAACATAATAAAACAATTGTTAAACTGATTTACACATATATTAAAAATAATACTGCATGACGTACGTTTCGATGAGATTCACCTTTTTCAAATGCTACGTGCAGACTAATGACAATTTCTCGAATACATACAATATATAAACTTAAATACAAAGAAAACAGGTAGATAACAGGTAGAAGGGATGAATTCATACTGAACTACTATATAGTAAACTAAGTAATTTTGAAATTATTGAGAAGGGGGCTTGAGGTATGATCGATTTTGAACAGCCAAATTTTTCATGGAGTATAACATAACGTTATTGGACCGTTGGAGGTGGTCTTTAAAAAAAAAGAAAGTGGTGCTTTACCAAGACAATACACCGTGTCACAAGTCAGTGACAACGATGGCGAAAATCCATGAATTGGGCTTCGAATTGGTTCTTCATCTCTATTAATCTCCAGATCTGGCCCACAGCGACTATTTCCTGTTCTTAGATCTCAAATAATGCTCGCTGGGAATAAATTTTCGTCGAATGAAGATTAAGCAAAGGACAAATCGCACTACAAAAATGGTATCAAAAAGTTAGAGGGTCGCTATAATCAGTGTATCACCCCTAAAGGGAATTATGTTGAACAAAAAAAAAACTAATACCTATTGCCAAAAAAATTTGTTTTACTATGGTAGGCCGGGAAACTTTCAATTGACTTTATATAATGAGAAACATTGTTCTGTACTTTTTTCATGCCTTTATTTTCCTCTTTTGATCAACAGTTAATGGGAAAGAAGAAATTCGATATAGCGTTTCTGAAATTTTACCCACAACCAACTACAAAAGTATATTTAATACTTTAACATACTTAGGCGAAAGCAAAACTACTGAGAAATTGAAGTAATTTTCTTTGAAAGCACAAGTTGTATGTTTCTTCAAAAACTTTACAATAGCATGGAAAATGTTTTGAAGAAACAATATTTTCATGTTTATTTAAACTTTAAACGTTCTAAATTTTGATCTCTTTCGTGTTAATTAAGCATGAAAAAGATTTAAATTTTGCTTGTCAATTAATTCAAAAACCAAACTTTCATTGCAATGTCAGAATACTACATGTGAAAAATTGGAACTTTAAAATTTATCACTGAACATATTTTCATATAAATAAAAATATAGTTAATTACAAAATATCTCACTGTCTTCGATACATTAAATTGTTCAATTTATCTGTCAATTGCTCTGAAGGATTAAGTTCTTCGCGTAATTTTCACTTAATATCACCTTCACCTGCTCAGATTAATCAACGTCAACTGAATTATTTTGTTTTATACCGAAGAAGAAACTGTAGTTTCAGACGAAAATCATCAGAAAACTGGAGTTAGTTTCGTAGCTTTTTCAATAATATCTTCTATTCATTTTATATTTCCAGGTGTACTAGTTTCGACATATTCTATACCAAAAATTTGTAGAAGGAATGAAGAATGGGTAGAAAAAATTAATCTTTGTCCACCCACTTGTCAATCGGAAAATCCAAAGTGCGTAATTAATTCATTAATTCATCCTCCTGGCTGTCAGTGTCTACCTGGTTACAAATATTTGAGTGATGATAGTAGGGTTTGCGTGAAATCTTCAGACTGTCCTGGTAAGTATCTTCTTATAGTGCCAAATGAGCTTCTCATTCATTAATATTGGTCTACGTGGTCCACTTTTTCGTCGTTCTTTCTTTCTTTTGCTTCTTTGATGCAATTTCAGAAAAAAAACGATTTTCGTGAATCTAAACACTGTTAAAATCGCGAATATTTTCTCCAGGCGCTAGATGATTTTAAGTTCAAAAACTCCATCAATAGGTAGTTTGAAAGAACAAAATTTCAAATCGCCACATTTTTTCACGCATAAATTGTCCACATTTAGATATTAATTAAAAATATTGACTCTCATATTGGGCGATTTTGAAATATATGATTCCCTAGAGAATTCATTCAACTTCAAATTAGTTAAGGTTTGAAGGACATTTATTAATCATCTTAGGAAAGCCATCAAAAAATGGAGAGTGTATCAAAATGGATCGAAAATATCGAATAAATCCGTTACTATGCAACCTCTTAAACATCAATAGTTAATAAATTCAATGAATGATAAATCAACTCTGTGATAGTTCATATTCAAATGAGAGGTATCTAATTAGAAATACTTGTCTAAAAATCACAAACTGAACAACTTTTCATTCGACTAGTTTCGCTTTTTACGGCATTATCAAGACTGAATACATATTACAAAGTCATCCCTCAAAATATTTATAGATCAGCTATAGATCATTGATCTATAAATATTTTAAGAGATGTCTTTGTAATATGTATTCGAATGCAACGAGTTCGTGCACATCAAACACAACAGCAGCGAGCACAACATAATGAAATTGAGCCATTCCGCAGACGCAGTGCTCCTGTCATTCTGGAAGGAGCTGCATTCCACTATGAGCCGACAATAGATTATTATCGGTAACAATTGGGGAAATGACAATAATTTGTTAGATATTGTAAGGCGTGCTGGAGGCGAAGTAAAGTTGCCACAATTGGTCCCACCATCAGATCCTTTACGCTCTTTAGTTTTTGGGATTGGAAATGATTGTAAGCAAATCTTGACATCGTTTGGTACTACACGTATTATACTGAACAAATTCACGTATATTATACCATAATATTTTTTTATAATATTCAAATTTGTATTAAAGTATATATCGAAAATAATTATTGGACAAATCTTTACGAATTACAGATTCAAGGACAAACGTAACTTACTGGGGGCGCCATCTTCGTTTATTTATGCACCACGAAACGAAACAAAAATATAGTTTATCAGAAAGCTTTAAATTGATTTAAAGCTGTATTAAATTGAACATACTATATCATAACTGTGTGTGTCTGTCAATATCAAATTGAAACCTTATAAATAGCCGGTATTTCAGGAAAACTCTGTTTTGTAAGAATGCAACATCATGTATATAATCAATCGAAAATAATTATAAAACTTCGTTCATGCCGAGCATGTTTTTTATTAATTGCGTATTACTTTTGATTGTTTCAAGTTTATTTTATACAAAAGTTTAGGTCTTTTATTTATTGATTGAGGCAGTACGAAGTCTGTCGGGTCAGATAGTATGATATAAAAATAAATTGCCGTTCGTTAGTTTCGCTTAAACTCGAGAACGGCTGAAATGATTTGGCTAATTTTGGTCTCGAATTATTTGTGGAAGTACAGAGAATGTTCAAAACGTGAATTAATATGGAAATGCTCGGAATTAGAAAACAATTTTGTTTTTCTTCTATGTGTCCCCCGTAGTTCAGAAATAATTTTAAATTAATAACTAATTAGAATTTTCATATCTTTCTAACTACATATTTATTTTCAGGGGGTAAAATAATCTTAATTTCAGCTAATTACAGTTGGTAGATTAACTACAGTTGTTTACTATATATCAGATTATTTTTATGTAGATTGATAAATCTTAAGTTTTGGCATTTACCAATCTTAAGTTTTGTCACAAATTCGTCGTCTTAAGTCGGTGCAGTCAATCAAATGTGCGAAGGACTACCTCACGTGCTAACCGCACTGATGACCAGAGAGAGAGAGGCAGATCAAGAAAATAGTCGTACTTATTGTTATGTCATAATTGCGTTCTTTAGTGAGTGAAAATGAAGTAGATAGGCTAAGAGTGCAACGATTTCTTGCACATCAAACACGACAACAGCAAGCACAACATAATGAAATTGACCGATTCGACAGAGGCAGTGCTTCTGTGATTATGGAACGAGCTGCATTCTACTAGGATTTGGCAATAGATTATTGTGCCGACAAATAGGTAACAGTTGGGGAAACGACAATAATTTTTAAATATTGTGAGCCGTTAAAATACAGTGGTGAATCTACTGGATTCTGTTGTGCTGGAGGTGAAATAAAATTGCCAGAATTGGTCCCACGACCAGATCCTTTACGCTCATAAATTTTTGAGATTGGAAATGATTCTAAGCACTTGTTGGTCAACATTCAGAAATATAACAGCTGTTTCCATATGACATCGTTTGGCGCTAGACATATTATACAGGGCAATTTGATGCCCACTTTAAAGGTATTATACCATATGGACGACCAGACTTATTTGTTACATTCACCTGTAACCCACAAGGGTGCGAAATCAAGACGAAATTGCTACATAGCCAAACACCAGTTGATTGACGTGACATCACGGCTAGAGTTTTTGAACAATAAGTAAAATCTCTAATGAATTTCTTCATAAAGCATATTATGGCCAAGTGCGTTGATGGATGTACTCAGTAGAATGGCAAAGCGTCGTCTGCCACATGCGCACATTTTAGTCTGGTTAGTGGACAAAATAGAGCCTGATGGAATTGATTCCATAATTTCAACTCAAATTCTGATGAAACAGTTGAGCCAAAATTGCATACAAACTTTTTTGTTCAGTAACTGCAAATTGCACTTACAACAAACACAAAAGTTTAGGTCTTTTATTTATCGATTGAGGCAGTACGAAATGTACCGGTCCCAGCTAGTCAAGAATAAATATTGCTCCAGAATCAACTTGGAGCAAAAGAACTGAGAGTAGCAGTGTCATGCCTCATTCACATATTTGAAAAAAATATGTGTTGATCACCAAGTTCTCCTGTCACATTGATTAACTGAGTTACCATTTTATTTTTGTTGTTTTCAAGTCCTCTTTGTAGTTTTCTTTCCCAATTCTGAATTCTTGAGAATATAAAAAACTCAATTTCATATTTTTTGACATTTTGAATTTAAATTCTCGAAGTGAAATATTGTTTTACTTACTCTAATATCACTAATTTCAATTAGTATTTGAAATTAATATAACTGACATTACTATTGCAAATACTCAACTAGAGTAGGGCGCCTTGTCAAAATAATACACTTGTAAGTATGCCGTGTATTGAACCCCTGTTCTACAACAATAGTAAATTTCTGATTCGCACCCAGGGCAAAAACCAATAGCAGATGATCAACTTACTTTCAGTTTGTCGCCTTTATAACTTCTTCGTTCTCAATTTCTTAATTCTGATCCTCTTTGTTCTAAATTCTTTTTCAAAACTTAAATCACTTTTTTCTTAATGCGGATCAATTCCATTCTTTCCAAGACATCGATACCAAAAACCGTAACCTCTTCATCTCTATTTCCTCTCCTACTATGTTTCTATAGCAAGTAAAGATGTAAAATATAAAAATGTTAGTCTAGAGAGCAAGTGTTCAGTTTATCTTGAGGGTTATACTCCGAATCAATTGCCAAGAAACAATATAATTTTGTGAACTAAACCAATTATTTTATGCATTATGGTAGTTTTTCTCTTCAGTTCATCTTTCTCAATGATTATAATGATAACTCCATTTATTTCAGCGAAATGTGAGCAACGCCATACCGAGTGGAATCATTGTGGATCAAAATGTCCAATTACTTGTGAACATCCCTATGAACGAGGTTGTTTCTTAGTCTGTGTACAGGGTTGTTTCTGCAAAAAAGGATACGTTTTGGATGAAACCAAAAATGAATGTGTACTCCTGGAACATTGTCCAAAAAAATCCAATACAACATGTGATGACTGAATGTGGTGACTTGATGACTTGAAGCGTATTTGTATGAAAATCTTGTCGACAATATTCAAATAAATCATGCCAGAAATTATAACCTTTCTATATACCAAACAGAAACAGAACTTATTATAACTTATTATTATATACTTATAACTTATTATTGTATAAAATAAGAAATAGAAAGCGTCGGCAATACACGAAAAAAATTTTCTTATAGCTCATTGCTATAAGTTGTTATTATTATCACATCATAATCAAATAAGTTGAATCTACTAGTTTAAAAAAAAGTGATACATTTTTTAATAGTATCAAAATTTATACTCATGGTGAGAGTATGTACGTGTTCTACATGTTCACACCTGAACTTGCCATTTCCCAAACGTATCAAAATTCTAAGAAATATAATAATACCCCGCTCTTCATTCTATTTACAAATGATCTAAATAATTATCTCAAAGATATTTTCATAGCATTGTATGCAGACGACATGTGTCTCAGTATCAACGGAAATATTTTAATATAACTGTGGAAATAATAAAGACAGAATTAAGGTTCAAGGATATAAATCAAGCGTTGTTAGACGAAGTGATGGGGAAACTTTGCGGTGTGATCGCATCCAGCAAACAGTAAAACATCCTTCGAAACAAATGTCTTGTGGTTTTTTCACAACCAATGGCACTAAAAGATTAGCTCCTGTAACAGGGATGATGAATTCAGTGAAATATATGTAAATATTGCGCACCAGGATTGTCTCATTCATGAAACGTTTGATGGAACATTTCAGCACTACCTGGCTCTCTGTCACAATTCCAAACAAATGCAGGCCTTTATGCGTAAGAATGAAATAAAAGTACTCGATTGTCCGGTGAATTCACCTGATCCCAATCCCATTGAGAATTTATGGAATATTTTAAAGAAACGTTGGCAAAAATGGATTGCTTTACAAAAGAAAAAATTGCAAAAAGTGCAATTCAGGTGTGGTTTCATGATGACAAATTGAAAAAAATTTGCGCTACGTTAGTGGAATCGATGCCTAGACCACTTCAAGAAGTTATTTCTGCGAAAGAAGGACATACTTCATATTAATATGAATAATTTACGATAGTTTGTATGTATTGACTTGATTAAAAGGTAAGATTTTACGAAAACATTTTTTTTATCCATCGTCCCAATTAATTCGAACAGTATAGTAGAATATCAGCAAGCTGGAATGCACTTTATTACCAAATAAACACTATCTTTGTAGCCAACCTGATGAATCGAATTCAATGATAAGTAAGACAATTTTTTTCTCGCAATCATAAATGAATGATTGATAATCTCATAGTATAAAATATAAATTCTTGCGTATAAGGTCCGAAAATAAGATGAAAAATTTCATGTGCCATCAACCTGAAGTTATATTACTGGCGAAATTCATTTGATAAATGAGAATGCAATCTATATATTCGCAGCTCCTGTACCTGATGGAAATGGCTGTTACCCACCTGACGGGAACGGTGGAAATGGCGGTTACCCATCTGGCGGTAACGGTGGAAACGGAAAAGATTCAAAAAACTTGAATTCTAATTAAAAAAATTCATGATTTTTGGTAGTCTCCATAATATTAAAACATTTGATAAAGACATATTCGAAGTAGAAATAGACAATGATACTGTAGGAAAGGTGTATGAAATGAATTACCTAGGGATTACTTTGGGCCAATACTTGAATCTAAACCTGCATAAGGATTTAATTTGTAGAAAACTAAGGAAAAAGGATGTGTTTTTTGAGTAGACTATCTTATAAATTGACAGGATGTACCATACGGTTGGTCAGTAATGCCACGGGCGACTTTAAACAGGACATAAAGAGCGTAGTCCGGCGATGTTGCCAAAATCAAGCCGGTGGTCTACTCTCCTAAAGTAAAAGTTATTCCTAAAGTTTCAAGAATTTTTTCAACTCCTTTTGTATATTCCGAAAAGATAAAAAATATTATTGGTATTTATGACATGCTAAATATTATCCTGAGTACACATTCCTTTTATCTTCATATCATTTAAATAACATAAACTTTTTAAACTTTTCTCGATTAAATATGTGAAAGATTAATCACACTGTCTGAAATATATTTGTTTCTTATCAACAAATTTTCTATTTGATACCACCTATTCAATTTGAAGTCAATAGGTAAAATCTAACTAAAATTGTGTATAACAACCTTTGGGACCGTTCAGTTATTACGTAAGCACTATTGGGGAACGTGGGGGTCTTTGCTTTGCTTATTTTGGATGACATGGGGGCAGGGGGGTCTAGATGATGATTACGTCATCAGATGTTATTTACTTTTTTACATATATGGCAACCCTCACCTTGCTTTCGCTTGAAAACTTAAACGTTTTTTCTGGGATTTCCTCAAATAATTCATGTTTTAATTACCTTGAGTAATAAGTGAACACGCACACTGACAGGAAAGTTAGACCTGTAACAGTCGCTGGTCGTCGTGCTGATGAACTGATGTGCATTATTCAAAATTTGGAGCACGATGATGTTGAATGACTCCATGAAAATGACGAAGACATTCAAAAATTGGATGAAAGTGAGCAGACTCACAACGCTGAGCAGTTAACATCCAATATCATCGAAAAAAGAATCATGGATTCGGGTATCATAGTCTGAGGACTGTTAATTTCAATAAATATGTGTAAACAATTTTAAGTAAGTTTTTATGTTCGTAATATTACTTAATATTATAATATTTTTGTACCTCACTCTATGTTGAATACCGCATCAGTAAAATCTAATCTCAATAAAAAACCATTTTATTATCTTTAGAATTATAATTTCTGCTCATGAATCATTAAAAAATCAATATATAAATTAAAAAATTTCCATTAAAAAAGGGGGTACTGTTACTAACATGTCTTCACTCACTGTAATATTGTAACTTATGGTAATAATTTCTTCACTCAAATTGAGAAGGTGAAAATGAATTTTGTTGTTAACTACACCCATTTTAACATTCCAACAATCAGGAATATCTTTTTTACTGGAGTGGTCAAGAATTAAATCTTGACCACTCCAGTAAATTAATTGACAATTAAATAGGACTGTTCAAAAATGTTATTCAAATAATGATTGCGAGGTGAATAATTTGTCCGCCTTTCCTCTGCATGGTTACAATCAAACCAGGTGAAAAAATTTCTCTTCCCTGATAATATCAGTTTCAAGAACATGCAAGGCACAAACAACTGAATATATTGTTGGAGCTCAATTATCTGGTAGTATAGATTTCATCCATTTACTCTTTATAAATTCATTTTGAGGGAAAATAAAGGTCGATACTAGTTGCCCAACCGCCTTCGGGTGCTGTTATAATTTGATTTACAACCAGAAATGCACCAAGTTTTCGTCATTTTAAGAGAATATACCTACAAACTTACCTATTCCAAGCTTGAAACTTACTGAATCACCTACAGAACACCTACCCTCTATACGATATTCCACAACAAAATTATTTGTAAGTAATCCTCACTCAAAACACAACATAAATTTAATTTCGATTCAAAGAAATCGGTACATACAAAACAATTCGTTTTTATAATTTGATGTTATGTTATCCACAAACTATAATCACAAGCACCTTATGTAGGTGCTAGTGTATTGATTTATGTAGGTGTATTGATGAATAGGCGATTAATACTGAAACCATAAAATATTCAACTTCAAACTACGAAAGCCTTAAACAACACAAAATCGATTTCGTTTCACTGATATCGGTAAGCACACTAAACTCTTTGTTTTTTATAGTTTTATGTTGAGTTTTCAACAAATTATCAACATCAACACATGTATTACACAATACACAATTGAAAAACATAGAATTTTTACTAAAAGCTCAAATTATTTAATTTCAACTTGCGAAAGTTTTGAAAAGCGTCCTATTTGCATTATTATAAAAGCTGAACTAACGGAGGGGTTGCCAAATTCTATAAACCACCAATAAAGCAACGATGGATCATTCGATTGACAAGAATTGTTTTTTATTCGAAAGATAATCTTGTGGCATTATTACATTTCAAATATGATTTCTGGCATATGACCGCCACGGCTGGCTCGGATGTAGTACAATCTCGACGTCCAATTTTCGATGACTTTTTCCAACATTTGTGGCCGTATATCGTCAATAACACGGCGAATATTGTCTTCCAAGTGGTCAAGCGTTTGTGGCTTATCCGCATAGACCAATAACTTTACATAGCCCCACAGAAAGTAGTCTAACGGTGTTAAATCACAAGATCTTGGAGGCCAATTCACATGTCCAAAACGTGAAATTAGGCGATCACCAAACGTGTCTTTCAATAAATCGATTGTGGCACGAGCTGTGTGACATGTTGCGCCATCTTGTTGAAACCACAGCTTCTGGACATCATGGTTGTTTAATTCAGGAATAACAAAGTTAGTAATCATGGCTTTATACCGATCACCATTGACTGTAACGTTCTGGCCATCATCGTTTTTGAAGAAGTACAGACCAATGATTCCACTTGCCCATAAAGCGCACCAAACAGTCAGTTTTTCTGGATGTAACGGTATTTTGACATACACTTGAGGATTATATTCACTCCAAATGCGGCAGTTTTGTTTGTTGACGTAGCTATTCAACCAGAAGTGCACGTCATCGCTAAACAAAATTCGCTTATGAAAATCGGGAACTACGCAATCTCGTTTTGGGCGCATTCGACACTATTTGCAAGCGTTGTTCAGGCGTGAGTCTGTTCATGATGAATTGCCAAATCAAACTGAGAATAAATCACTCCTCAGCTGTTAAATCGGTCGCCATCTTCAACAGCAATGCCAACTTAAAGTTCTATACCTCTAAAAAACACCCGTTATATCTATATAAGCCCTACAGAAGAAATCGAAGGGAAAATTATTAAATTGCAGTAGATACGCTGTAGTTCGAGCTATGTTGGAAAGGCTACATTTCTTTAGTGCTCAAACTATGAATTATGAATACAATATTATATTCATATATAAAATTATAAATAGTTCAGCACTAAAATGTTTGTTAGCAGCATTGGTTAAAATGTCCACTACGATATCTTACGGATTGAAGAATAAGGAAGAATATCACATAAACTAGTATAGGACAGGCACACTATATAAATCTCTTTTTGTTGGTGGTCTCATTTTATATTATCAATTACCAGAGTATATTAATTTATCACGAAATGAATTTTTATTTAAAAAACGCTGAAGACACTTTCTTTTATTCAGTAAATAGCTGTAAGTGGTACGTGGCGCAGCGCGGCGCGGCGTCTTGGTCTTGTTCTTGCATTTTTTTGAGACCAAGACCAATACCGCCTAAAGGATTGCAAGACCAAGACCAAGACTCACCTTGCAAGACTTACGCAAGAACAAAACTCTTGCGGTCTTGCAGTTCAGAACACCGTATTTTGAACTCTTGAACACAGCACTTTCAGTGAACTGTGAACATTTCTCAAGAAGTTTCGTGTTATTTACACCCATGATATGCAGGGTCGGACACAGTAATATCACACATTCGAAAGAAGAACGTTTATTCTAGTTCGATGTCTTTCCTGTAGGGGTCCCACGAAGTATTTTCCTATTCGTATATTCTCTGGTGTTATTTATGATAAAAGTGTATTATTGCGTCCTCAAATATGGGAACATTGATTTAGCGCTTTTTCTCAAGAATTAATTCTCTACCTACTACATATTTCGTCTCGCCGTGATCGCCAATTGTAAATAACAATTGGTATCAGACTAAAATTAAATTTTGTACTTTTCTTATTGAACTCAAGTAAATGTTATTCTTTGTATTAGGAATATGAGAAATAAAACAATTTTTCGTGTTTATTTTAGGAAGCTCTTGTAATGAATTCTGGCGTCAAAGGAAATAAACGAATTGTTTTCATCATTCTTTCACATATTATTCAGATATAGGTGCTATTATTCAGTTTATCTTATAATCGAAGTATTATTGAAAACGGAGAGGTTGTGCTGACTAATTCAAAGCTAAGTGTAGAAGTTTTTTGAAAATTTTTTTCTTGCACGTTAATTGAGGAAAACGAAGAGGAAAAAAAATTGAAACGGCGTAAGATGTGGATTCATAAAATTAATTCAAAAAGGCTAACCTTTGGAGAATTTCATCATCTTTTCCCAGATCTCCTGAGAGATAAGAAAAAAATTTTCAAATACTTTCGAATATCACCTAATAAGTTCTGCGAACTCCTTGCTCTAATCAGGCCATTCGAAGGGTTGGAAGAGGTACCAATGTTGCCGAGTATAATCGAACATATTCGAACTGAACGAGTGCCCACTGCGCTATTGTCCATTAGGTCAGTAGTGCGGCGCGGCGCGGCGATTCAATGTGCGCGGCCGATCTCCAATTCTTTGTAACCCATTCAAAAACGTTGCAGCGCAGCGCCGCCTCTCTACCGGCCTAATGGGCGAGGCCTTTCGTTCATCATTTCACCAAATTTTCTTTTTTCCTATGAAACTGATACCCTTGGTAATTTTAAAAATTAAATGAAACGTTTATACACAAATGTACGCTCTAAATAATAAATCAAAGTAGATTGCTCTAGCTCGTATCGTTTTCGAGGAACTTGATTCAAAAGAAAATTATTATTCCGTTTTGAATTAAATTTGTTCAAGTGCCGTTGTTTGCCGCGCCGCGCCACGTTGCCGGCCTAGTGGACGACCAGCTTAAGAACGTTTAATTATGTAAAAACTGGCCAAAAGCTGATATATCAAGTATTCAGCAACAACGGTTTCAAACATTGCACTTTACACTAATATCATATTTTATTTCTTTCCTATGTTAATGGATTCATAAATCAAAACACAACAAAAATTTCGAAAATATAGACTCTAATGGTAGGTATCCCATAGTGCAATAAATTCTATTCAATTGAATACATTTATGGCAACAATAATTTTTCCGTTTCCGAATAACCGTTTTCTTTATATCTTGTTTTACATCGGTAAAACTTTCATATCGAACATCCCCTAAGGGTTTCTTTAAATTTGGGAGAGATGATAATTACTGGATGCAAGGTGTGGGAAATACGCTTCTGTCGCAATGGTCAGAATCATGAATTCGAATAATATTCTGCGTTAATTTCGCTTTATCTTTATGTATGATTAATGTAATGCCAATAGAAATATTAATTTTCCACCTAGTTTTATCAAAAATATGTCGAGTGTATTGAAAAAAATTTGTTTCAAGTTCTAGAACAAATTTAGTCAAGTATATCGAATTAAACTATAGGTACATAATTGAATAACAATCTACTAAAAATCTAATAAAAGTATTCAGAACCAAAACGAAGCCATAGATAGATAAATGCCTGAGTTAATTCAGATTTTCATATTGGCACAAAAACAACAGTTGAACAATAATAGGTCAAAAAATAATACTAAATATTTTGAACCAACAAAGATTATTCAGTAAAATTCCACTATGAATCACGGTATGAATAAAAGTTTAATTATTTTTCAAGTTTATGGATTTATCGAGAATTTATGTGATTATTTTCCATTAAAAATCATATAATTCGTATAATTGAACAAATCACCTTGATGAATATAATTCAAAAATATTTCAGAAAATGTAGAACAATAAACACGATAACAGAAAAAACAGAAAATAATAAATAAAAAGAGATTTTATATACATCAAGATGTTACTTAAACTATGGTATCTAGTAAGCACATGTAAGTAAGATTTATTTTCCAAAATTTCACATATTACTTAAAGATTTTCAAGTATTTGCGACCTTGACAACGGGGTATTGAACTTAGATCTTTCTTTTCACTTTAATATCTCTTCAATAGATATATCCAATACATAATGGTAAATTCTGCATGTTTAATTATGGAGAAATGTACAATCTGCATTAATATTTAGCGAGTGATGTTTTCATATATTCAGATATGGCGGTAGCTAATTCTCCTGCTCCACCTAAATTGTGTGGAATCAATGAAGAATGGTCAGAAGAAACTACAATATGTACGGAAAGTTGTGAATTTCAAAATCCGCCGTGCTATACAGGTTCGAATGATATAACTCCAGGATGTCAATGTAAAACTAACTACATACGTTTAAATGAAGTAGAACCAATATGCGTTCGTGTTTCAGATTGCCCGAGTGAGTATAAATAATTTCATATTCACGTAAAATTAAGGCATATACTTCTAAATAGAAAAGCACAGAGGTTGATGACGCAATGGATACATAAGAGATGAAAAGGACAAAGTATCGATGTATCGTTAATGAACATCGACGTTTTGATAAAAGATTAGATATCACAGATATAAACGTTAATATAAGGTCCAGAATTGTGTTATACCCAGAGAGTATTCTTCAGTAGTGCTCACAGAATATAACCAAATTGTATTTCGTTCCCGATTTAATAAGTAACTTGGCCATTTGATGGTTTGTTTTGTGGTGACACTCTGTGCGTAGAGATAGGCTCCGATATCTTCTACTGCTACACTATCATTGCGATCCTACTTTTACTGGCACAGTCTGCTATGTCTTAATATGTCTTCTACTTCTGTGACCATGGAGAAGCATGAAGAGTTCGCAGTTTGGCAAACTCGTTTCAATTTCAATCATGTTCTAGTTAATATATTATTATAATGAAAATTATGATTAACTATTTGCACATAATAATTAAAATAGAAAATGCAATCATTCGATATGTTCACGTTTTGAGCTCTGATTGTTTTCAAATATTTACACTCCAATTATTATATCCTCATAAATTGGAATATATAAAAGATTGAATCAATAGCACAGAACATACCTAAATAATTTGGTATGTTCTGTGATCAATAGTATTCGATGACGGATAATATACAACAGGGATGTCCAACATGCAAGGCCTCAAGGGCCATAACTATACAATATTGTGCTCAGATTTGTGGCGTAGTGCTCACAGAATATACCCTTAATGGTATGTTCTGTTGGTATGTTCTGTGGTAGTGCTTTCACAATAATAACAAATGTTCTGTTTTGGTTCGGGCGTTAATCGCATTATACTACAACGGAATAAAATGCTCCAGAAAGTCAATGCTATTGGTTAATTTAACACAGATGTTGATGCTTTATGGTTAGCAATATACGATTAAACGAGTAACACTGTACTCAACAACAGTATTGTGAGTTAAAGTTCATATACCGGGTTATCTACCAGAAATGGAAATTTTTTTTTCTGAATACACCATCATGCTGTCTTCTAAATATCTGGTAGATCTAGAGGAGGTCGGTCGGAAGTTGAGCTGTGCATAAATTTTTTAAAAACTCAGTAACTCATTATTCAGTCTCAGTGCGATTGAAACTGTGATGTATGGCTCCTAGAAATTTTCAAGCGGGGTCTTTGGTGTCAGGACTTAACCGAAATACATTTGAGTTACAAAGGCTCAGCAACTCTGCTTCCGATGAAAACGTAATGAAATCTGCAAATTTCCACTAATTAAATCATATTCAAAATACTGCATTGTTGCCTGTGGAGGTAGAGTTTCACAGGATATTTAGACTACAAAGGCGTGTTAGTAGAATAATGTCTGAAAGGGGGTTATCGTGACTATTGCGGGGAAACTTTTACACGTTCGGGCAGGGGTTTCCAATCCCTTAAATATTAGTAATATTAATTTCAAATAGTGGTAATTGATATCAGTAATTTAGAGAAAGTACAGCAATATTTAAGTTCAAGTAGTTAAATTTAAAATGTCCACAATATGATACTGAGTTTTTATAATATGCTCAAGAATTGAGAAGTTAAAAAGAAAACAAGCGGAAGGACTTCAACAACAAAAACAAAATAGTTACTCTATTAATCAATGTGACTAGCGATTTTGGTGATCACCACATATTTTTTCAAATGAGTGAACGAGACTTGAATCTGCTACTCTCATTTCTTGCTCCACATTGATTCTGGAGCAATATTTATTCTTGATTACATCTACAGCTGAAAATCCTGCTTCACACAAGTTTGATGTTGCTAAAGGAACGAAAAGTTTTGAATTTTTGGAAGTTAAATTCATTTTGAATTGGTTACCGCCTGGTGAATCTAGTTTCAAGGTTGTTGTCACAAGAGAGTTCAAGGAGACTATTCCTCTTGTGATGTAAATCCTGGCGGAGCTTGTGCATGAGAAGAATCATGGTCTACGAATATTTTTCGGCATTATAATCTGCAAAGTATTTCGAGAACCATTCGAAATACCTACTGTAATGTGTTTCGAAATGTGTTCCCTGGATCTGACCAATCAGGTTCGATTAGACAATCAGTTAATTAGAACTGATTATCTAACTGACAATTGATTGAAGGCATTTTGACCACCGCCTTCCTAATTTCCTTAATCCTCAAGTGCAGTTTTTTTTTCTAAACGTCTCAATATTCTCTTGAAGTTTCATAACGTGCGTGTTGTTGCCTTACAGTGACAGATTCGAGTGATTTAGTTTCTGGCAATATCACACAAATATACCAGTTTCAACAAAAAATTTGGTTCAGCGGGGCCGTATATTGAGTTCACATCTATGCATAATATTCCGAAATACCTAACCTTTAACGGAGTAGTTTTTACCGAATTACTGCCTCGATGATACATCCTATAGTACTTAGTTCCGTTTAGAGTTTATTGACTTTGATACAAGAGCTTTCCTATATATAATGCAATGGAGCAAATAGAATTCGAAACTTTATTCCGAATAATTGCGACGATAATGACAGAGAAATCATAATTTTTTAATAATAATTAAAAAAATTTTTCGATGACAGAGAATCACTGTGCCGTCAACACTTTCTACGGAGGCGCGGCGCAAAGTTTAGCGTTTGGGCATATTCCCCTTTATTTTTATTTATTATAGAAACTTTGACTCGTACAAACAAAAATCGTGATACGTATAATACAAATTCAGATTGCCGCAGTTATGACGCCAAAAACAGTTCTGATATTCCTAAACCTCAAGTTGGATTGAGTAGATAACAGTGAGGTCGTGGCAGCAAAATGTCTTTCATCTATTCTTCAACATAACTTTATTTTTAATGCAAATATGTACTTTATATACTGTAGTGCATTTATTCATTAATTTACGACGTGTGTGAACAATTATTAATGTAATAGCACCAAATACAAATGTCTACCATGGAAAGTCTGTGCAAAATATTTGAAAATCTGGTAACTGACAGATAAAGATATTTGCCGCTATACCTGAAGATGAAAAGACCGGTACTAACTGTAATTGTAAATACAGCTGTTTTTTCTAGTTCAGGTGGTTCAATTCAAGTCCCCGTCGTTTATACCCATTTCCACTAAACAAATGAAAAAGTTATTTCTTCAAATTTCATTTCAGAGAATTGCACCAAACCCCATTCTAAATGGAATGATTGTGGAACATTATGTCCTCCGACATGTGAAATTCCAAATCCAGAATATTGCATTGATATATGTATAAGAGGTTGTTTTTGCGAAGACAATTATGTTTTAAATACAGCCAAAATGGAATGTATAAAACTGACTTATTGCTTATGAATAAAAACAAGATAATAATAATTAAAATAATATTTATTTAGCTGAATCTATACAAAAAATTTACATATGTTGAAATGACAATTTTGAATCACATACCTATCTCATTATTTAAAATATACTTTCTTAGATCACGCTTAACTATCTTAATACTAGTACTAGTTTTCAATATATTTGGTAAATTATTGAAAGCCTTAAATCCGTCATAATCTATGCTATTTTTAGACTTAGAAAGCTTACAACATTGGATATAAAAACTATCAGTATTTCTAGTATTATTATACCCATGTACATCACTGACATATATTACTTTTATTACATTACATGGAAGCAACTGATTTTTTATTTTTAATATGAATATATGTATATGAAGCAAAGAGTATTCTTTACTTCACTAAAGTGCAATTTTTTACAGTACATTTATTACATACATTTTTACAAAGTATGTACATTTTTGTACATTTTTTAAAGTGCATACTAAAGTATGCACTTTAAAATTGTTCTCATTGCTCTATTCTATAACTTTTGCAATTGTTGAATGTTTGCTTTAGTTAAACCAAATAACAAAGAGGAACAATATTCAAAATGCGGCATTATTATCGATTTGAAAAACAATAATTTCACATATGTCGACAGGTTTTTTCCTATTCTTGCATGATCATGGAAACTCAATATTTCGTCTAACATAATGCCTAAATATTTTACTGTTTCTACTCTTCTAATTGTTTGTTCATTAATCTTTATAGTTATATCCTGATTTTTATTAATTTTGAGGGTTTTACTTGTACCCAAAACGATGAAGTTAGATTTTTGCACATTTAGGGATTAGCTATTGTCACATAATAATAACTTTATTCTGAAAAAGTACAAGATAGCAATACAGTTAAACAGTATCAAAAGGAGCGTAATCCAGAAAATTGAAAAAAGGAAGATTTCTTCAGATTCTGCCCATTTTACTCCGGTTAAAACTTCCCAGTCACTGAACATCCTACAAAAACAAATGAATATTCATCCGAAACAAAACAGTACAAAAATAACTTTCTATTGACACCCATTGAGCAAATTATACTTGTATTAGGAGCCAGCGAGACAGTACACGTTTGAAAATAGATAATTTCGAACTTCTTTCAAAAGTGGATGGCACATAAACATTCATTAATTGCAGAAAGCAAAAAACTCTATTGATCCCCTCTGTCATATTCTTAAAATCTTTGCCACATATACAGCATAGTATCATCAGCGAATAAACGTATAAAATATTTTTTCACGTGAGACAATATCGTTTATATTTAAGAACATCAACGGCCCTAAGACAGTTGCTTGAAGTACGCCTACATCCACTTTCGTGCTAGCCTACAGCATGCCATTAAACTTGACTTTTTGTGTTCGCAAATCCAGGTAAGATCCGAACCAATCATTTACTACTTCCTCAAAGTCGAGTTTATTTAGTTTTTTCAATAATAATGGTCAACATAACGTTTCAAAAGCTCTTTTAAAATACAGTTATACTACTATAACCGGTTCTCCTTTATCTATAGCACTATATTATTCCTCACATATGCTCAATATTGCAGTCTTACCCAGAGCAATTTTTTCAGAGAATTATGTGAAAATTTTTCACATAATTCTAATACCTGAATTTTTACTACAATTTCTAAAATGTTCTCATTAAGTGGTAGTATATTTATAGGTCAAACTTGCTCTATTTTAACAGTATTGCAAATTTCTGTTTCACTAGATAAAGCAGATATAAACAATTAAAAGCAATTGATTTTTAAGAAATAATGAATCACGGCAATGTTTCTATTTTGTGAATATTTCATTAATAATGATTATATCAATTGAGTATTTGTAAAGAATAAACAAAAATAAAATACGAGAAACTATTTGTTAATAAAATAAGACATAATAGAATGCTAGTAGTTGCTTCATAAGCACATAGTGCTTTTGTGAAAGTTGGACTTATAGTTTAACACCGATTCCGAACGATCCAAGAACACGGAAGGAATCGAAACCACCGGTAACAGCAAGCCGAAAGCGATATAGGGCCACTATACAATTGAGCCTCTATTGGAACATGTCATACATTCAATTGAGAATACTTGAGATGAAACTTGGATTATTATGGCAGAAAGTAAAAAAGCATGTTATTGCTAGAAATTTTATAAAAATAATTATATCCAACAGGCAATAATACTATAGATAACAAAAAGAGGTTGAAATAAAAGAAACTAATACATGAATGTATTCAACTCACATCACAATAAATCCTATATGTAATTTCATAACAATCTTAAACAAATAGCACAACCTTCAATTTGGTAACATAATTCTCATTTACTGATAAATTTCATTTTTCAAAATTTTATTGAGCTCATTCATCTGAGCTCAAATTCCTAATACAGAATAACAAATGTATCAACAAACCAAGTTCAGTTCATCTTGTAGAAATTGTTCTACTTCAGATTCTGTTAATTGTTCTAAATCCTTCTCTTTTATCTGAAATTACAAAAAAAAATGTAAAATAATTTGTCAAAAATTATCGAAAGAAAATTATAGTTAGTCTACTTTTAATGACTGAGATTAATTCTCGCTTAACTCTTGGCGAAACATAAATATTAAATTAAATTAAACTCTTGGCTTAATGTTTCATGATTATATTCAACAACAAGAATTAGTCGACATGTTTGAGCGTGAGCTCATTTTCAAGACTAAACTACAGTAAAAATCGAAGAATATTGATAAAAATTTGTTTAGATAAAAAATATAGATATAAATTTGTTGTTTGTTCCTTACTGTAGTTTAGTCTTGAAAATGAGCTCAACGAAGAAAAACAATTATGTAGTTCTTGTGCTGTATTATCGCACTTGTAGATATTCGCTGTGAAAGTATACTATAACTTTCTTTCGATAATTTTTTGACAAATTATTCAAAAGAACAGTATAGCAGAGCTGGCAATGTGAAACATGAACAATACTATGTCTCCATTATCCTTCTAAGGATAACCCATCTTTCTTAAATTGTTTAACGCATTCCTCTTAAGCCAAAAACTATGTACCTATATACTAACCACAATTAATGCCTCTTCGAAACCATCTAAAATTCTCAACTTCATCTGCATTAAACCTGTTGGTCTGTTATCAGTGTTTTTCAATGTGGTAAAATGATCCAGTACTTCAATATTCACCACTTTAATAATATTCTTTGTATACCCAGTTATACCAAGAATATTCATATAAGGTATTTGATATCCAACTTCAAACTTCATGTCCATTTTAATTCCTATATACTTCAGTGAACGCAAAATATTTTCTAGGCATGGACGGTCCTTCAGATGTTGAGGTAAATAAAAAGAATTCTCACCATGTGGCCTGATATTAATTTTTTTAAATAATGGAAGATCTTCATGAAAAATACATGTGAGAAGTTGATTCCATTTTTGTTTATGATTTCTATTTCTCAAGACTAAAAATAAGATGCTTTATGAGTTTTCTAATTTCAAAGAATATAAAAATATGAATTTGTTGGTCTAACTAAACTATTGAACTAAAAATTTGGAGTACTGTTATTCATCAAATGAATGGATGAATTAAATATTTGGACTGTTTCATGCTTTTCAAAAATAATAAGAGTCATTTTACATACAATTTTTATAATATTAATAATAAGTCAGCTAGTCATTATAAGAGAAAATTCTTACAACGTTAACTATACAAAAAAGAAGAAAGGTTAAAATATACAAAAACACAAATGAGATTACTTACCCTCTTCAAGGTTATTTCCACTTTCAAAAATATAAGGCAAGAGCTCATAACATTTATAATGCAGTATCCACAAACGATGAAAGATGTTTATTCTAGCATTCAAATCAAATTTAGAAGATTCAATTCTTTCAATTATCTTAGGAATAAGAACTTCTTGAATATCTTCTCTTTTGAGATGCGTACTACCAAGATTACTCAATCCCCAGACAAATCTCACTATGTCTTTTTCTCTTATTTTCTTACTCCCAGTCTTATCAGTTGTATAACTTTTTAATTCCTCTATGCATTTTTTTGTAACAAATTCCAACAGTTTATCATCATAATACAGATTATCCGAATATAATGCTAACAAATGGGTATATGTTTGAAATGTATACAATTCAAAAGATTTATTGAAAAATAAGGCACACGAAATGGTAGCTAGTAGATCTTCATCACAGTATCGATTTTGCCTTAAACTCTTGATTAATGTTACAAATATTGCTGGATCTTTCAGTAAGGTTAAGTTATCATTCAAATAATTTCTTATTTTTGCCAAAATATTTTTATTGGAGATTTTGGTACTAGTCTTAAAAGTTGAATATGCAATAATACACAGTTCTTCTGAAGATAATTGATTGATGTTATCATTTGTCAATAATCTTAATGTGCTTCTCAATATTTTTTGAGATTTAGCACTTTTTTTCATTAGCGAAATATAAAAGATGAACCTAAAATATTCATTTTTTAATAATTGATCTTTTACAGAATTCAAATAATCTATAGCAATATTATAAAATTTCAATTCAGTCACTTTATTTGGTATCAATTCCATGTAAGCATCTAATATATTTAGAAAATCTACAGGAGTCAAGTACTGTTGTTTAGAACAAGATTCATTATCTACTTGTTTGAGTATTCTATAAAATTCTCTATTGCTATTAACTATTTCTTTGCTTTCTAAAGAATTAATGAAGGATATCAGTTTATTACATGGTAAATTTACTAAATCTACATTTCCTTTTCTAAACTCACTGAAAACTTCCTCTGCATTGAATATTTCATTGTTTTGACTTGAATTAGTATTTTGAGATTTCAAATATATCTTCAGTCTTCCTGTCAAAGTGTTTTCATCCAAATTTACTATGCCAGTAATTTGTCTCGTGTAGTTTCGAATTTGGTTTTTCCCAAAATTGTTGAGAATAATATTACCTAGAAATCGTGAAAAATATAGAACTGGTCTCATATTATAGGAATTTTTGATAATGAATACTAATTAAAATCGGTAAATCATCCACATATCCTGACTTTTATATCATTACAACGCATATATCATGTACTGCTTCATATACTCATTGAAAAGCAAATATTGACTCAATTAATTACAGTACAGAGTAAGGTTATACTTTTTATAAACAGAGTTACAAAGAAACAGTTGATTTATCTATGATTATTATGTTGTCCCATAGCCTAACTCTACTTAAGTAAATAGAGTTAGACTGTGGTTGTCCTTTGAAAAAGAGTTTACCTACATTCTCAGAAAATATTATTGGGTTGGTCTATATTTTATTTACTCTTGTGTCTCCAATATATAAAATCAGCTTTATAAGAAAACAATAACGGTAAATTACTAACTGATTTTCTATTATCAAATATACAAGCAATTGAAAGTACCGGTAAATTCAGTTATAAATTCTGAAAATCAACAGTTTTAAGTTTTGAAGCCTAAGCAATCAATGCTACTACGTACACTTTAAAGCACAAGGACTCATTTGTAGCTTCCGTATGAAAATTCCGGATTCGTAGATCTAATTTTTGGTTGGCTACATGCTACATAGGCAACTTCAAACATTTCAAGCTCAAACGAACCATGTCGACTTATTATTAAATGCAGTGATATCTCTTGAAAACTCTTAATTTTTATTCTCTATTGAATGTTATCCCATTATATGAAAAGGTTGCACAAACGAAAAGCATTAAATTTAAAACCCATAGTGTACTATATTGCAATGGAAAAAAAGCATTGCTTTAATATTTTTCTATGATTATAACAAACATGGACTATCACTATATTATCAATAACCTACAATGTTACAATTGCCTAGTTTAAGTGTTTTTGAGTACTGTTGAATTTTGTACTAGGAAGAATAATTGAATTTAACGTAAGCTGTAAATTACTAAATTTCGTTTATCAAAATATAAAAATATCAGGTTTTGAACATTCTGTGTTAGAATTATCACGTTTCATATGTGTTACTCTCCCTTATTTAATTCCCAAATTAAAGCATAGGCGTCTCGTCAAGTAATTTCTATTTATTGCCAAAATTTTCCACAATAACTTTATTTGTTTCATATGAATCACAGAAAAAGTTTTCTATATCAGTTCTAATTAGAAAATTGTGATGATTATTATAAAGGAATAGTTTCTCAGTTTTGTTGGAATGGATATCATTCGATTATCTGCTTACAAATATTCAAAATATCGGAAATTAACTTAATTTTTAATTTAAAGGAATTTATTATATTTTCTACTTTTACATAATCATAGTTTTTCAGCTGGTTAACTTAATTTTTTTGCTGTTTAAATGAATTTTTTTTAAAAAACATTACTATTTTCACACAGCCTTACTTTATGAGTAAGTAGAGTTAGGTTGTGCTTTTCATCTCCGATATTGGAAAAGGATCAATTATTATGGATATAAATGTGAACAATCATCCCTAAAAGTCAGGTATTTGAAATTTTCTGCAGAGCCTCTGAAAATCTCTTACATGCAATACTGCGTTCACCATTTCCATATCATTCATTTCCCTGGAAACAATAATCTTCTGGCTGGGTGTTTTCGAGTGATTCATGTTCAATAATTTTTTCATGAAACTGACATATGTAACGGAAATTCTAATTCATATAATTTTTATAGCTAATTTTTATAATTAAAATCACATAACTTGTTTCAGTTGCTATATAATACATAAAAGCCTTTATAACGAGAATGGTGGAATTTCACGAGTTCTATGACAAAAATATTTTAGTAACTGGTTTCGGTCCCTTTGGAAATCACCCCATCAATGCAAGTTGGGAAGCTGTCAAATTATTGCCAGATGAATTTCTGGGACACAAAGTTGTCAAATGTCAAATACCAGTTTCCTATACAGATGTTGAAAATAAAATACCCCAAATGTGGTCTTCTTTGAAACCCGAGGTAAAGAAACGCTTCTTTAATTGGTCCATTTATTTTAATCACTAAATATGATTGTCTGGTCAGAAAGCTGTCTTATATGATTGTCTTGGTAACTAACATATGTTTGGTATTTTTTCAACTAAAAAATGCCTCTCATTTGATAGAGCATTTGAACATCTTTTGAACGCAGACTTACATTCAGGTACAGAATAGTAATATTTTGATATATGTAAAGTGGTACTCCTTTTAATTTCGGAATTTATTTTGAATGAAACTAGTAACAGCTGATTTGAAATACATTTCTCAAATAATATCTCTATATATATATATATATATATATATATAGTAGTAAATACTGAGACTCTTAATCGAAATATCGAAATATTTCAAATAAAACTCTCAGGGAGCTGTCTACACAAATGTTGTCAACGAGAACGAACCCATCACTTTCGAGAGTGAATATTAAGAGCGGAATATCCTAATCTGGAGCGATTAGGCATTGGATCATTCGTACACATTTCAGACAATTTTCTGTTGTGTTCGAATGAAATATCTACAAAGCCTTCCACTCGCACTCTTGTTGTCATGAGTAGGAATCTTGAACGCAAGGGAGTGTTTATACGTCCTTTCGCCGATAGAGGGAGCCTACGTGAGTATTTCACTCTCTAGAACTTCTCTTAATTTGGTATGGGACCTATGTTCGTTTTGAAAGTCATCGATTCTTGATTGATAGATTAAATATGGACTGATGATTCATAATAATGATGAAACAATTGTATCCTATTATCATTCAACAAGATCGATGAATTTTTCGAAATGCTCTTAATATTCACTCTCGAAAGTGATGGGTTCGTTCTCGTTGACAACATTTGTGTAGACAGCTCCCTGAGTGTTTTATTTGAAATATTTCGATATTTCGATTAAGAGTCTCAGTATTTACTAGTATTGAATTACCTGTGAATCTTTGAACTATATATATATATATATATATATATATATATATATATATATATATATATATATATATATATATATATATATATATATATATATATATATATATATATATATATATATATATATATATATACTAAAACACTTATATATTTTTAGTATATTATTAATATTAATTTGTGCACTAAGTTAATTTGTAGGTATTCGTAATCAGGTAAACCACCAATTCTATTAAGACTAATTAGTTATAGTAATACTGATTTTTTCAATAGTTTGAATCGATCAATGGACACCCTTTTTCTACTTTGCAATACTTTTATATAGTTTTCATCGATAGAGATTTAGAAAAATGAAACAACTGAAATATCTCTGATTATAAAAGACCTTTTTATACTCAGATAAAAGGCTTTTTATAATTATAGGAAAGCAGAAAAGTTGCGATGGATGCAAATTACTAATCTGTAATAAAATAATGAAGATTGAATTTTTAATTTTTGGGACATTCTCCTCTATAGCTAGTTGTTCATGTGGGCGTTTCTGGTGAAGCAAGGAAGATAACAATTGAAAAAAATGCAAATAGAAATGGTTATGTAATATCTGATTGTTACGGAAAAGAACATCCAACAGGACAAGTTTGTGAAGCAGAAGTAGGCGAAGACTGCATTTCTACAGGTATAGATGTGAAAGAAATATGTGATTTTTTGAATAACACAAGTGAGCCTATGAAATATGAACAATCCGAAAACGCTGGAAGGTGAGTTACAAAATTGATTACTTTATATTTATGTTTAAAATTTAATTCTTTAATTTCTTTAGATATTTATGTGAGTACATCTACTATACGTCGTTGATGCAAGATAGGGAGAAATGCATATTTATACATGTACCGCCGTTGGATTCGCCATACACCGCCAAACAGTTGACAACTGCATTACTGAGGATTATTGAAAACGTATTGAATAGGGGCTGTATTTGTTTAGGAAAATAGTTGATTTCAATTTGTGATGAATATATCCAATAACTGTTTATAAATCAACAATTACTTTGTTCGCTTACTTTTCTTAATTTTGTATTTTCCTGCCATTTACATCTTCAGCCATTAACGAGCGGTGTCAATCAAATATATTTCATAACAAAGAGTAATACAAATCATAGAAAAACTTCACAACAATGAGTATTCCCCAAACAATTGTAGAAAATGATAACTACACTTAGTGACCGATTTTTACGTCACTCCTCTTTTTATTCTTCTTCACTCACATAACATCACGTATGTTCTGTGGCACGACTTCTTCACAGCCTAACTCTACTCACAAGCCATCTGCTCAATCCGGTAGACCGATCGATCTTCGAACAGCGGTCCACTACATGTTAATAATTGCCTTTTCAGAGAAATTTTCAGCGAAACGGTACTTTGTATAAAAAAATAGTTTTAACAAAAATTGTAGATCATACAATTATCTATAGAAATCAATACTACACTTTTTTTCGAAGAAGAACTATGTCTGAGTTATAGCGATTCAAATGTTGTTTTTTTAGTATGTACACTAACAAGTTCACTTTATCAATTAGAATTGACAATATGCTATAAATTTCATTATTTTTCATTATCAGGTGAGAGTAAGTTTAATGCGTCAATTCCTTCAAACCTTTATTAAGATATGTACAATAATTTGGACGATAGAATGATTCTGATATCATATTTGTAACGAGCAAGCAAATTTTCCAGTTGAGACTATCTAGTTAATTTCAGTTGTAAGATTCATTTTAAATCATTAGGAGACAGTTTATTTTTATTGATAAAAACATTTACATGCATATCTGAATCTACTAAAATCTGATTAATAATTTGTATACTGTTTATTTGTGAATATTCAGTTATGTTGGATGGAAAAACTAGAGTGTACAAAAATGCTGTTAGTTTCAAAAGTTTTTATATTCCATGATTTACATATTAAAATCTTTTTTTATAATTGGATGTTAAATCAACAAAATTACAAATTGAATCTGATTTTTCAAAGGCTTCATTCAATTTCTCACAACGTTCCTTCAATGCAAGTTCTTTCAGCTGGATATTCTTTTGAGAGTGGACTGTTTTTGATAAGTAGGGGATAATAAAGAAAAATATTTGGCACTACTTGTACTAATATCAAGAACAAGACCATAAGAGATTAGTCCTAAATAACTACTAAATCTAAAAAATGGTAAGTAACTCTACTAATCACAAAAAGGAACAATTCTAGCAAATAATGCTTTTATTAATGTTTGAACTACTCAGTCAAAACATCAGTAATCGGTAGCTATTTACATACAAATTTCAAAGGTATTCCTAAGTCTGTTGCTGAAAAAAACACAGTACCACTTTCTACAGACTATACATCACATAAGAGCACAACAACTAAAACGCGGATTTTTGTTTTTACACAATTATGAGATGGTAAAAGTTAGGTATTATTTCTACCTCTCCAGGTATAACCAAAAAAAAACACAACTTAGAACACAACAGATATTCCTGTTTATATAAGACATTTGCAGGAAATTTCTTTTGCTTGTTCTTCACAACTTCAAACAATAGCACTTTTCACAAATTATTTTTGGATTTAAGTGTCATTTCCCTTGTTAAATAGCGATTTATTCAGCAGCAATGACCAGAAACCATTACAGCATCATTATTTGTGGGTCTTGCTTGGATGTTGCCAGATTTCCTAGTTCATGGCTTGTACATGGCTTGTAAGTTAGCGACCACCTTTACTACAGGCCATGAAGAGCGTAGTCCCTCGGTGTTGCCAAATTGTGCACAGTGCTATACTATCCTAGTCGGATGTTCCCAAGCTTTCAGGCATTATTTTAACTCCTTTTGTGTATTGCGAACAAACAAGAAATATTATTAGTATTTATAACATATTGAATATTATATTGGGTATTGTGAGCACATATTTCTGTAACAGAAAACTGTAAAACATTTATTATTGCAAGAAAACGACGATGTTTTCGATAAAGCCCCACTGCGTAAAAAATACCTCTATTAGTCAGTGGGATTTATTTACATGAAAAGTTGCCCAACCAAATTTATTAAATTATTTGAGAGAATAGGAACCTTGAAAGAAACGCTGTAGGAATTACTCAAATTGAATTATTTACCTTAGTATAAATACATATTATATTTACTGATTAGAGCAACCAACAAACTACTTTATGAAAGTATTGAGCTTGCTTCGTTTATTTTTTGATTCGGTTTTCTCGTGTCCGGCTTCATTATTTTTTTTGTCTAATCATTCAATAAGATATTCGAAAAAATGGAACACAGGATGTTCAGAATATTTTTATTGTCTTCATCACATAAACAGCAACAACAAATATCTTCAAGGACTCATCCAATGACACTCTTAAAATAGTGAGATTACACAAAATTGCTTTCTGGTGTATATTATACAAAAAGGCACGTTCAAGAGAAATACCTTCAATAATTTTTTCAAATATGTAACACATGTGAAATAAGACATTTTTAATTAAATATGTAGGTATATTCAGTCCTCCCCGTTGCAAATAATTAAAATATTATCAATAATAAATAAAATCATAGCTTCCAAAAATAAAAAGAATAGCTTCCAAAAATTCTGTTTTGAGGAAAGTTTGGATTTCGAAAGAATGTGTTAATGTTAGTTAGATTTGTGAATAGCGATCTGTTTATTCGATGGTTATCGGTAATAAATAGGTTAGAAAATATGCTTATTACTATAAATAAACTCACCTATCCCAAGCTTGAAACTTACTGAATCATCTACGGAATACCTATCCTCTACATTATATTTCACAAACAAATTATTTTTAAGTAATCCGTACTCAAAACACAACACAAATTCGATTCGATTAAATCGGTACACACAAAACACTTCGTTTTTATAATTTGATGTTATGTTATCCACAAACTGTCAACACTAGCACGTAAATAACACTATAGAAAATTGATGAATAGAGGATTAGAACTGAAATCGTAAAATATTCAACTTCAAACTACGAAAGTCTTGAACAACACGAAATTGATTTCGTTTCACTGAAATTTGTAAACAAACTAAACACTTCGTTTTTTAGTGTTTGATGTTGAGATTTCAACAAATTATTAACATTAACACTTGTAATACACTGTCCACTATTGACAAATATAGAATTTATACCAAAAGCTCAAATTATTTAACTTCAAACTGCGAAAGTTTTGGGAACCGTCCTGTTTGCTTTAGTATACTACTACAAGAAATGGCGGTAAAGGTGGTCGTGGTTAGGCTGTGACTTCTTGCCTTCAAGTGATACACAACCTAACTCTACTTACGTAGTAAAGAAGAGTTAAACCTAACTCTAATCACGTAGTAAAGTACAGTTATGCTGTGATTAATATCATCTGCGGAGGGCTCTAACATAGCCTAACTTTGCTTACGTAAGTAGAAATAGAGTTAGGTTGTGTTATATAGCGTGGTATGTTCTGTGGCCCTCCATGTCAGTGAGATTGTGTAATATCAATACTCTTGGACTATTCTTCGCAAACCTTCAATACTCTTGACCACTCTTCACAATATGTTCTAGTGTTCCCTACTGCGACTTAATCCCTCTCCAACTACTCCTCGTAAAGACAATCCATGCTTTTTTATAGACATGCGTTTCTAGAAATATTTATTTCAAATAGAGTGCTTGTCTCAAGTACAAATCGTCTATAACCGGTCTCCGTGGCTTAGTCGGGAGAACAACCGACTATGGGGCGGTAGAACTCGGGTTCGAGACCCGGTGAAAGGCATGGGTGAGTGTTTGTCAAAGTAGTATAAAAACGATATATGCTGGGTAATGTATAGTGATTACAATTACTGACCAATTGCGTTCGGAATAGGTCTACTGAATTAAAAAAAAAAGCTATTTGAATATCTTTTACCAAATATTTAAAAGATGAAAGGTCGGAATAAGTTACTTCAGCCCTATTCGGTTTACAAGTGTAGTTAAGTGCAAGTAAGTGAAGTGAGTTTGTAGCTGCTGTATAAATATGAATTATTAGATTTTTTGTCAGTAATAATATTAACTGAACTTATTTTAATGAAAGACATCGAAATTTTGTCATGGGTGTACTCAGTTAAAAAATAACTGATAATTGTGAAACATAGTATGAGGAATTTTATTCAGGACATTATCACATATATCCTAAATATGTAGTTGTTTATTGAAGTATTCTAAAAATATTTGAAATACTTTTCAACAAAATAAAATCAGCGCTAAATTTCTTTTGGGGACAGATCCTTTGTGGAAGTCCCGTATCTCTTTGACAATGAGAAATAAAATTTTAAATGGAAAATTTTCTATTATAAATCATGGCTACCTAAATAACTTTACTTCTTGGTGGGGATTCTGTAATGCTTGCAACAAAACATACTTCGATGATGGAGCAGTTATGAAAACCTGAAATCAATAATACATTTACCTCAGAGAGTATTAATATTTTAAAATTAATACAGACCGAAATTGGGAAATAAACACCAAAATATAACCTATGAAAGTTTTAAAGTAGAATTATTACTTTATGAACCCACCTGGGCAAAAATGAAGGCTATTTCCTTAAAATAAAGTTTCCAACACAAAATATATAAACTAGATATTAGATAGATTTATCGCCAAACGTGAGAAAACTCTATTTAAATTTTTTTCCGGACTTCAACCACAGCCTAACTCTACTTACGTAAGTAGAGTTAGGCGTTAGGCTGTGCTTCAACCATACAAAATTTCTGTGAGTCAGCAAGAGCACAGCCACGACCCCCTTTACTACAGGCCATGAAATGAATATTTAACATATGTCATAACGTTGCCATATATTCCCGCAATTTCTTGTAGAGCAAACAGGACGCTTCCCAAAACTTTCGCAATTTGAAGTTGAATAATTTGAGCTTTCGGTATAAATACTATATTTTTCAATAGTGTACAGTGTATTACAAGTGGTGATGTTGATAATTTGTTGAAATCTCAACATCAAACACTAAAAAACGAAGTGTTTAGTTTGTTTACAAATTTCAGTGAAACGAAATCAATTTCGTGTTGTTCAAGACTTTCGTAGTTTTAAGTAGAATATTTTACGATTTCAGTTCTAATTCTCTATTCATCAATTCTCTATAGTGTTATTTACGTGCTAGTGTTGATATTTTGTGGATAACATAACATCAAATTATCAAAAAACGAAGTGTTTTGTGTGTACCGATTTAATCGAATCGAATTTGTGTTGTGTTTTGAGTACGGATTACTTACAAATAATTTGTTCGTGAAATATAATGTAGAGGATAGGTATTCCGTAGATGATTCAGTAAGTTTCAAGCTTGGGATAGTTGAGTTTATTTATAGTAATAAGCATATTTTCTAACCTATTTATTACCGATAACCATCGAATAAACAGATCGCTATTCACAAATCTAACTAACAATAACACATTCTTTCGAAATCCAAACTTTCCTCAAAACAGAATTTTTGGAAGCTATGATTTTATTTATTATTGATAATATTTTAATTATTTGCAACGGGGAGGACTGAATATACCTACAGATTTAAATAAAAATGTCTTATTTCACATGTGTTCCACATTTGAAAAAATTATTGAAGGTATTTCTCTTGAACGTGCCTTTTTGTATAATATACACCAGAAAGCAATTTTGTGTAATCTCACTATTTTAAGAGTGTCATTGGATGAGTCCTTAAAAATTTTTGTTGTTGCTGTTTATGTGATGAAGACAATAAAAGTATTCTGAACATGCTGTGTTCCATTTTTTCGAATATCTTATTGAATGATTAGACAAAAAAAATAATGAAGCCGGACACGAGAAAACTGGATCAGAAAATAAACAAAGAAAGCTCAATACTTTCGTAAAGTAGTTTGTTGGTTGCTCTAATCAGAAATATAATATGTATTTTTACTAAGGTAAATAATTCAATTTGAGTAATTCCTACAGCGTTTCTTTCAAGGTTCCTATTCTCTCAAAAAATTTAATAAATTTGGTTGGGCAACTTTTCATGTAAATAAATCCCACTGACTAATAGAGGTATTTTTTACGCAGTGTGGCTTTATCGAAAACATCGTTGTTTTCTTGGAATAATAAATGTTTTACAGTTTTCTGTTACAGAAATATGTGCTCACAATACCCAATATAATATTCTATATATTATACATACTAATAATATTCATTTTTTGTTCACAATATCCAAAAATAGTTGAAATAATGCTTGAAAGCTTGGAACATACGACTAGGATGGTATACAACTAAGCACAATTTGGCAACACCGAGGGACTACGCTCTTCATGGCCTGTAGTAAAGGTGGTCGTGGCACAGGAAATCTGGCAACATCCAAGCTAGACCCACAAAAAGAGATGCTGTAATGGCGTTGTAATGGTTTCTGGTCATTGCTGCTGAATAAATCGCTATTTAACGAGAGAAATAACATTCAAATCCAAAAATAAGTTGTGAAAAGTGCTATTGTTTGAAGTTGTGAAGAACAAGCAAAAGAAATTTCCCGCAAATGTCTTATATAAACAGGAATATCTGTTGTGTTTTAAGTTGTGCTTTTTTTGGTTATACCTGGAGAGGTAGAAATAATACCTAACTTTTATCATCTCATAATTGTGTAAAAACAAAAATCCGCGTTTTAGTTGTTGTGCTGTTATGTGATGTATAGCGTGTAGAAAGTACTACTGTGTTTTTTTCAGCTACAGACTAAAGAATACCTTTGAAATTTGTATGTAAGTTGCTACCGATTACTGATGTTTTGACTGAGTAGTTCAGACATTAACAAAAGCGTTATTTGCTGGAATTGTTCCTTTTTTGTGATTAGTAGAGTTACTTACCCTTTGTTAGATTTAGTAGTTATTTAGAACTAATCTCTTATTGGTCTTGTTCTTGATATTAGCACAAAAATTAACATGCCAAGTCATTGCTGTGTTCTTGGATGCAAGTCGAACACAAAAGTTACCTCGAGGCTGGCGAATCACAAGTTTCTGTATTTCGTTTTCCATATGATGGAAATTTAATGAATCAATGGCTAAAAAATATTCCTAGGGCATTATGGACCCCCACAAAATATTCTGTAGTTTGTGCCAAACATTTTCCAGAGGGAGCACTTACTAGAGAAGGTATTCATCGTTTGCTAGATTGATCAACAGAAGGCTAGAATGATAAAGTTAAACTCAATTTAAATGCAGTGCCAAGTATTTTTCTTTATTTACCCCTACTTATCAAAATAGTACACTCTCAAAGAGAATATCCAGCTGAAAGAACCAGCATTGAAGGAACGTTGTGAGAAATTGAATGAAGCCTTTGCAAACTCAGATTCAATTTGTAATTTTGTTGATTTAACATCCAATTATAAATAAAGATTTTAATATGTAAATCGTGGAATATAAAAACTTTTGAACTAATTGCATTTTTTTACACTCTAGTTTTTCCATCCAACGTAACTGAATGTTCACAAATAAACAATATACAAATTATTAATCAGATTTTAGTATATTCATATATGCATGTAAATGTTTTTATCAATAAAAATAAACTGTCTCCTAATGATTTAAAATGGATTTTTCAACTGAAATTAACTAGATAGTCTCAACTGGAAAATTTGCTTGCTCTTTACCAATATGATATCTAAATCATTCTATCGTCCAAATTATTGTACACATCTCAATAAAGGTTTAAAGGAATTGACGCATTAAACTTACTCTCACCTGAGAATGAAAAATAATGAAATTTATAGCATATTGTCAATTCTAATTGATAAAGTGAATTTGTTAGTGTACATACTAAAAAAACAACATTTGAATCGCTATAACTCAGACATAGTTCTTCTTAGAAAAAAAGTGTAGTATTGATTTCTATAGATAATTGTATGATCTACAATTTTTGTTGAAACTATTTTTTTATACAAAGTACCGTTTCGCTAAAAATTTCTCTGAAAAGGCAATTATTAACATGTAGTAGACCGATGTTCGAAGATCGATCGGTCTACCGGAATGAGCAGATGCGGTGTTGCCAAGTTTATGTTCATGGCTTGTAAGTAGAGTTAGGCTGTGGCAAGAGCCTACTTCTCTGACAATCGGTTTTCTGCTAATCAAAAAAAGAAGCTAGGGGTGCCCATAAATATTTACATGGAGACTAATATATTGTTTCATGAAAAACAATATAAAGAATTTTTGGTAATACAAAAAATCACTTACTCTATATCCAATAAAAATACAGCCATTCGTATAGGAAATAACTGATTAATTTTCTGAAATATCTAAATAATATTTTGTAGGTATGTATGGTATTGTAAACACAAACATTTTGTTAATGTATGGTTTCGATGTAACCCTAACCCTTAAAAAAATGACTAGAATTTCGATTGATACTTTGCATGAAATGTAATAATCTAAAACAAATTACATCAAGCTGTTTTACACGTTTAAGATTGTAGGTTTAGTACTTATCACAGAATTTAAAAAAAAAGGTGATGATACTACATTGGCTTAGCCTTGATACTAATTTCATATTTAATTATTAGGAAAACGGAAAAGTGTATGTGAATATTGAATACTTTTATGAGTTAAAATGATTTTCGAAGAAATAATTAAGTTGTTAGAATCCAATAGGATTTGCAATTTATCTGAATTGAAGAAAACGTTACTTGAAGTAGCAGCAGCTATTTTCAATTGTCCTAATAATAATGCAGCTTTAATATTGCCCAAGAAAGGTTTACTGATGCCACAAATATTGTCCTTGAATGGCGGTAAATTAATGTTATTACATATGGGGTTTATGGAGGTAAATATATTTCCATTTTTATTGCAAACAGTAGATATAATAAATTTATATTTTGCAATTGTAGAAGGAGAATTCTTTTGAATTTCCTATGAAAAACCGTACAAAGTCAGGTGATGTATTACTACTTAATCGTTTGAAAAATATTCATGAAAAATTATTGGAATGGGAACCAGTTCCAAGGTCATGTTGTGATGAAGAAGTTCAAGAAATTACTAGAAATGCAAGTATAATTAATTATTTTATTTAGTTAATATACATATAAATATAAATAATACATAGAGTAGTATCGTGAATAGATGCATTTTGTGAACAATAGAACGAATTTCTTAGAAAGTTTGGTTTGCATGTTGCCGAAAGTCGAGTTTATTACTGGCTAGGATAATAAAGGAACCAAAGAACTTACAAAGCTGCACAGATTTCACTAATTTTGGCAACTTAAGGGTTAATTTTTATTATTTAATGTTGTCATTATTGAAAGTGGATGTAATGCCATATGGAATGTATCATTGCATTGAAAACAAGCTAAACCAAGCAAAGACAAGTGATTTCAACGCTTAAGGGAGTTTGTCATTAAATTGAAAGATGTTATATGGAGTTTACTCTGTATATATGAATGAATTCATATAGTTATCATGCTCATATCATTGTACTTATTCATTAAATTAAAATCAGTAAATATTCAATATTGAAAGTATATTGAATTGAAACTATAACTTTAATTTTTTTATATGAATTATTCAAAATAATATTATAGCAAAACTGGCTATGTGAAACATGTACAATGTGATGGCTCCATTATCCTTGAAGGGATCATTGTGAAAATGGCACAACTGATGAGTACCTTGTAGTATAAAACACTAACTGTTGTGCAATTCCAAAAAATGTAGTCACTTATTTTATTATTCACTAACTATTATCTTTTGTTTATATTATATATATATATATATTTATATTCAGAAAGTTTTTAGCAATAACAGGCTTTTTTTTGATATGAAAAAGTTTATATTTGTTGACGTTTTGTTGTTATATTACAACTTTGTCAAAACTGTTGTACTATAACAATGAAACGTCAACAAAAATACACTTTTTCATATAAAAAAAAGCCTGTTATTGCTAAAAACTTTCAAAATGAAATATCTTAAACAGGCAATAAATCAATTTCAAGAAATATATATATTTATATATATATATATATATATATATATATATATATATATATATATATATATATATATATATATATATATATATATATGAGATTGAATTCTTGAGCTTAACTCTTGGTGAAACATAATTGAATATTAAAATGAATTAAACTCTTGACTTAATGTTTCACGATTTATTTAACAATATGTATCATTGTGAGTCTTGAAAATGAGCTAACGCTCGAAACATGTTGACTATACATATTGTTAAATAAATCGTGAAACATTAAGCCAAGAGTTTAATTATTTTATATATATATATATATATATATATATATATATATATATATATATATATATATATAGTACCATAATTTTCATAAAAATAACAATTACTTTGTAATAAAGTTTAAGTCTTATTTTTGTTTTTGTATCCTTTCTATCATCATGCAATTTTGTCACTCAAAAGCATTCTGTTGACCTTCACTCAGGTTAAACAGCCACCTAAATCTTTGTAGTATTTTTTTCCAACAGGGAAATATCAGTATTTGTACAACCAAATACTCTATCAGCATTCATTCTGATCCTTCCTTGAATTGCAGCATTACTATCATATACGTAAAAGTAGCTCCAACAAACTAAAATGTAAATTGTTATATTAATTTTAACATAATCAAGAATTAGGACATATAAAAGTAAAATCATCTTTCAATTAGAAGATTGATTTATATCTTTAAAGCAGTTTTTCAGATATACTTTAAAAAATTCAGTTGAGTTTGACAATTGCTACAACCAAAATGAATAATTGGAATACATTTCAAAATACCAATAATACAGAAATATTGTTATTTCTTTGAAAATTTTTCTTAGATATCTCCTATACGCCTATTTCTCGATAGGCGTAGTGAAGTTAGTTTACCATTGCCAGAAAAGCCAAAATTGAGACATTAAGTACTGAGAAAGGTTATTTGTAATTGATAAATGTTTGCCAAGAAAAAAAGGTTCACATATACATTTAACTCTTTTTTGAGATTTCTTCCACAATTAAGGCTAGAATGAGAATTGGATGGCAGTTGTTTCTTAGTGTTTAAATTGCTTTTTACTGTGGAAATAATGAAGTGATTTAGATCTCTTTCAAAATTCTGAAAGAAATTGCATTTTGAGTTTTATTTTTCTTGGTTTATTATTCTGTTATAAGGATACAACATTATTATGGTTTAAGACATTGAAATAAAATCTCTCACCAGGTAAACAAGTGAACCATCTACTTGAAAAAATCCACATGCACTACATTCTAATTGAGCATTCATGACATGATTAGAAAAAAGGCACATCTGGAACATAAAATGAAGAAAACTTAGATATTTTAGAGATTTTAGACCACCTAATGCGATAACTTTAAATGTTGTTGAAGTTGTTTTACTGCATATGCCCAATTGATTACAAACATCTTTATTGAAAAAACCTTCGCATTAAAAAACTGCTTGTATTATTCGAAGAAAACGCTATTCAGAGTTGAGGCTTGACATGGTTGTTGCCATATTTTATAGGAATAAGATTGTGGAAATAATAATTCTAAAACAAGGTAAATGTGTTAACATTTATACTGAATGCACTATATTAAAAATTAACGTATTAATCAATTAACAAAATGATAAAATAATTATTCATAGTCCCCGGTGCTTAAGTCCTTTTTGAATTTCTAAGTGTCCACTTTGCAACTTGGACTTCGTATATAACCAACTATCTTACTAGAAATATTAATTTTGGTCTTTGGCTTTTTATTTTACTTCCTACCACTATATAATCCTTATTCTTTAAGATATTTATGCCAAACAGGCGGCCCACTGAGTGTGATGAAAACCATTTTTTAAAATGCAAGAGCATATTATTTCAGATGAAGTTTTCATCATATCTATTTCAAATGTAGATAAGAGGAAATTAATGTGGAATTAGAGTGTTTTTGCTGTGAAGTAAAAGATAAAATTATGTGCTTGATTTGTATCACTGTAGTCAGCGTCCCAAAATTATATAATACAAAACGTCACTATGATTGTCATAAAACTAAGTTGACTAGTATTCAAGCAAGATTCATGCTTTTCATGCGAACTTCGTACTATCGGAGATGATCGCAAAATAATCAAAACCATTTGGTGAAGGTAAATTCATAAAATAAGTCCTTGTAGAGGCTTCAAACGTCATCTGTCAAAGTGAAAAGTTTTCAGTATACTCTGCCATTTCATCATGGAAAGACTTGCAAACGAGCAACGATTGCAAATTCTTGAAATTTACTATCAAAATTCGTGCTATGTGAAAAATGTGTATCGTTTGTTACGACCCTATTATGGTCGTCATAATCGACCTAGTGAATCAACAATTGGTGCTATTGTCAACAAATTTCGCACCAAGTTGTCGCACACTTTGTTGGACATTAAACCATTGTCTTGCATGCGTACAGTGCTTACTAAAGAGAATATTGCAGCCGTAGCGTACAGTGTTAATGAGGATCGTGAAATCTCAATTCCTCTAAGCAATTGGTATAAATCTCAATTCCGTTCTCAGCAATTGGGTATGTGTTACTCAACTCAATGGAAAATTTTACGTGTTGATTTGGGTTTGAAAGCCTATAAAATGCAACCTCTGTAAGAATTGAAGTCGAATTACCTACCACAACGTCTAATTTTTGTTGAATGGACCTTTGAACAGTTTAATGAAAATCTGTTGTTTTATCGAAAAATTGTGTTCAGCGATGAGGCTCATTTCTGGCTTAACGGATATGTAAATAAACAAAACTTTCGCATCTGGAGTGATAAACAGCCACATGCCATACAAGAATTACCGATGCATCTCGAAAAAACGACAGTTTGGTGTGGTTTATGGGCTGGTGGCATCATCGGCCCATTTTTCTTCAAAGACGACAGTGGAAGAATCGTTACCGTCAACGCGAACGATATCGAGCCATGATACGCAACTTTTTTTTGCCTCAGTTGGCCGAGTTGAACTTGGTTGACATGTAGTTTCATCAAGACGGTGCCACATGCCAAAGAGCTCGAGAAACAGTGGACATGTTGAAGGATGAATTTGGTGATCAGCTTATCTCTCGAAATAGCCCTGTGAATTGGCCGCCAAGATCATGCGATTTGACGACTCTGGATTATTTTTTGTGGGGTTATGTAAAGTCGTTAGTGTATGTGGCAAGCCGAACACGATTGAAGCCTTACATGATAACATAACACGCGTAATTCGTGGGATACAGGCCGAAATGCTCGAAAAAGTGACGCAAATTGGACCTTCCGAATGGACCATTTAATACGGAGCCGCGGACAACATTTACATGAAGTTATCTTTAAAATGTGAATGGCAAAGACCAAGTTATCAATTTCAATGAAAATTTTGAATATATGATGCAAATTGAGTGTTTTATTAGATTAAAAAAAACTAAGTTCAAAAAATCACTCATTACTTGCGTCTTAAACCAAGAAATGAAAAGTTGCCTGTAAAATCTTGTCAATGTTTGAAGGTACTTATAAGTGTGAACAGTTATTTTCTTTGATGAACGGAAATAAATCTCCCGTAAGATCGCCACCTAGTCTAGGGTATTCATGCTTTTGGTCCATAATAACTTTCCGTTTGACATAACTGCTTTAGGATATGTGGCGAAAGTAGTTTATATAATCATGGTTCAATTTTTAAGTCGTATAGTTGGCAGCGTGATTCTTTGTTCTATTTATAGAATTGTTCCATGTAATGAGGTGAGGCTCAGTAGCCGGAAGGTATATTAATCCTATAACACTTTCGACTTACTGATGCTAGAGGGTTCGATTCCCACCGTGTTCTTGGTCCATTCGGATTTGGCGTGAAAGTAGCCCAGTTGTAACTATGGAATTATTGAAATTTCGAAAGAAATATTTTTTATAGATTGACAAGTCTAGTGTAATTGTGGTATTTTCTGAAAAATGCTTGTAATGATGATAGTTAAATCAATTCATAAATATTGAAAAGACTCATTTCGACTTGATTCACATACCTTTGTCAACAGATGGGGACAAAGATCTTCTAATAATAATTTGTGTAATGTAACACCCACCCTTTTAGCCTGAAAAATTACGTAATTATTGATGTTGATTATAACTTAGGGTTTCTTACATACTTCGTTCAAAGTGAAATGGCATATGTAACAAATATACAAAAATCCTATCCAAGTTAGTACCTCCCATAGAAACCAGTTCAAAGCGGTGAACGAATTATTTTTTATCTGAAACATTATTTTGAGAAACACTGAAGTGATACATTTTATACTCACATAATACTCGAAGTAAGCATTGTAGAGAAAGCAGATCATCATTGTGAATACAACAGATGAGAGAGTTAAATATAGTACCTGGGAAGCTTTGTTAATTTTCTCCAATATATTGTTGAGGTGAACATAAATCAAATTTATATTTTCAATTTTAACAGCACTAGTTTGAGGATCGTTCTGCATGGAGCAAACAGCTGAAATTTTTTCTAAATTACCATGAAGTAGTGGATGAATTGAATTATCATTAATTTTTTTTCACAAATATAGACTAGTTTGAAACAATAATGCATTTATTAGGCGAAGATTCTGCTTCTTTTAAAAATTTAAAAGTATCAGAAGAGGATCTATTACTTTTGCAGGCGGAAGATACTCCAAAAAGTGAATCAGTAGAGACTTTAGGAATGGACAAAGAATAAGCATAATCAATCATAGAATCAAGTCTTATATTAAGTGATATGTGACTTTGAGTTGCTCAAACAAATGAACAACAAATTTTAGTCCGGAATTCTTTATTTCTGGTGTTTGTAGTAATAGCTTAAACTTAGTTGTCTGTATGTTACTGAATTCTCCTACTTGATGATTGATGAGGTTCATACTTGGAGAAAATTAATATCCATAATGAAACAATATTTAGAATTTTCTCAGAATTTTATTACAAATACGCATGACGACGTTTCGAAGTACTACTTCTTGTGTTCTACTACTAATGAGTATTAATCCAGCATTTGATAAAGAAGTAGTACTTCGAAACGTCGTCATGCGTATTTGTATTAAAATTATGAGAAAATTCTAAATATTGTTTCATTATGAATTCTCCTACATTTTTGGTTGCTCCATTCGAGCTATGTGAAGAGCAAACTAAAATCTATCTCTTTTTGGCTTTGCCTTCATTTTAGGCCTAGACACCCTTAGGTGGCTTGTGTTAAGAATTCGAGTGTTCCTTGAAATACTGAAGGGCTAAACGTGGCCTGGAACCTTCCAAGGAATAGACATACGCAATAAAACTTATTAATTTTTCGTAGTGACATAAAACAAACATTAATCAAACATACTTCTAATAAAATCTCTGTGGAAAGAAGAGTCGAATTTCAACTCATAAATATCTACTTAAAACTAAGAAAGGTAACTCAAAATACGTGCAGGTTACTATCATATTGATTTCTTCGACCAAAAAAATGGCATATCATATTAATTCAAGAGACGCAGCAGTGTATCAATATTTATCAATAGTTAAATGCAGTACACTGTTTAATACATTGTTATTGAGCCTTGCAAACCTTATAGCAAATTTAACAGTTCATATTACTTTTTATCTCGTATGCTTTCTCTTTTACTCTTTGGAGGAAATCGGTTATAGTTCCGAAATTCTCGATGTTTATGTTTATTTTTAACATTATTATCAGATATATTTCCCCCAAAGATTTCAGATAATACTTTTCATTTAAAATTTAGAATATTTTCCGAAGTAAGACCACCAGTAGGCCCCCGCAATTTTTTATAAGTCAGCGTTATTGTTAATAATATAATATATTTTAACTTACCTAATGCATTCAGTTCTCTATTGATAATCCAATATCTTTTCAATATCGCAGACATCAACATTCCTGATCTAATACCGAATGATAAAAAAGTGCTTGACGAATAGAAAAAAACAAAGAGGGTGGTTGGTATCGTTGAAATCTTGTATACAATTTCAGAATAAAGACCCATTGTTATATTAGAAAATAAGTATATTACACTGATGAATACTTGAAACATTTGGACGAAAAAAGTAACTTCGTAACTCAAAGTCATTCCTAATTTACTCATCATATTGTCGCATAAAGAGATATCTTCCAATATCGTTTTCAGCTGATTTGAATAGATAAGTGCAAAGAGATGCATTATGTAACATTGGCTTATAACCGACCATTTTGCCATTTTCATCACAAATCCTGATAATCCAGTGTAGTATGGACTTTCATCTTCGTTTACATAGGACGAATTTAGCAGGCATACGTTCATTAGAAAGAACCACACGAAATGTACAGTTTTCAGTTTAGCGTTATTGACGATAAACCATTTTCCTTTTCTTACATATGGACAAATTGTTGTAGTTCCGAGAAGAACAGAAACGAATAATAATGGAAAGAAGGATTGATATACATGACGTATTTTCATGGGATTTGATATTTGTTGAAGTTACGTGTTATAAATTATCACGATCTTTCTGAATAAACTTAGGCGATAGTTTTGTGATTACATGATCAAAAAAGGTGTAATCACGACCTATATTTTGTGTCATTATCGGGAACTCCCTTGGGACTTCATTTGGGGATCCCCTTGGGATTTTGGGATTCATTGTCCTCTTGGGAATAGTTGATGATAAATTTTCATCATTAGCTAATTTTCATTTCGGTGATATGATTTCTTTAATGCAACGTGTTTTTTGAGTCCTTAATAATTTATATATCATTTGATTTAATACTGAGTATGCGTTAGTTACTTTGTTATATTCAGTTTTGTGCTTTAACGATATTGTATAGGGGTGAATACAAAAGGGACATTCCTATATGGAAACCAAAATTGCAGTCAATTGGTTTTAACATTCAGCAAAAGACATGCTGGTGAAAATCAAGGAGTCATTTAATGGATATTCAAAAAATGCTCTTAAAGGATGGATGTATGATCAGGGTGTATGGTCATGGAGGTCGGGGTTCCATAGGGGTCAGTACTGGGTCTTTTGCTCTTCCTGGTCTTTATCAACCATCCTTCCTAATTACTTGCCGAGTGCCTCGGCACAACTGTTTGCTGATGACACAACTTTGTCATCAAAATTGGATTCCGGCGGATGGACACTTTTCACCCACCTAATGAAGTTATTGTATACCGAAACAATATTGTGGTGGACAAATATGGAAAATTTTTGAAATGTGTTTAATTTATCAATAAATTAGGTATAAACTTAATCGTTTGCAATAGCCTGGCCTTCTTTCAAAAACCAACCCAGTTGCCCGACGTTGTACGTTCTTTAGCAGAATCTATCACTTGCCTATTCTACTCACCAGACTGTTCCATAATATTATAGGCATGAGCGAATGTGAGTTGTATATAAACGAACAAATCTTTTCTAAATTGTTTTGTTCGTTCACTGTTTTGTTTTTTTCGGCGCGACTAAATGAGTCGGTGCAACTCAAGTTTTTCGTTATTGTAAGTAACACCAAGATCACTAAGTATAGCTGTTCGAATATCTCCAAGTAATATCCATCTACTGAATTATTTAATCAATAATTGACTTGGAAGTAGATTATTTTTACCCATGTGCATGACATCACATTTATTATTGGGCGGCAACATTCAATCTAAACACCAAAAAAAAATTGAACTGAAATCGCTTTAGATGAATGAACCATGCGTTGTCGTATGAGAAAATATTTTCTAGTCATCTGCATAAAAGACCTTCTTGTATTTGAATTGAAACTGAAGGTCACACAGTACAAAACAAATAAAAGTTGATCCAAAACACATCCTTGTGGTGGACCAATTGACATTGGTTTCAGAACAGAAAAAGATCTTCTTACTGAAATGTCGGACAGTCGTAATGCATATAATATAGACTAAGAAACTGTGTGTACATACATTGGCCAGCTGTTACTGACTTATACTTACAACTTAACCTACTTACTTGCTGAGTGTTATTTAAATCTATAAAAAACTTGACGTGATAGAAACAAACTTATTAAAGTTTTGGAATAATCATGTCAATTTACTTCTAAAACAGTCTAAACATCAACAGAAATTATGTTTCAAATTGTTCCCTGGTGCAATTATTGAGATTAATGATTGAAATTCGCAATATGATTTTAAAATACAATTTTTATGAGTAAATATATCAGACTGCTTGTAGAATAGGTCCGAGGAAAACAATTTATGCTTGAACACAATTATTTTAAGAATATTTTTTTGAATTGTGATCAAATTACTGAGGTTGCAAGTATAGACAGCACACCAGCAAATATAGGACTTTTAGTTAGACTTCACTAATGCTTTGTAAACTATTATTATTACTGATGTAGCTTTCTTTGGGATTTTGTTTTTCTTCATTGAATATATTAATATTCAATGAGCATATTAATTTTGATTCTTCAGCGTCAAGCGTTAACTAAGATTCATCAAAATTTTGACATTTTTCAATGCCTCGACTTTCCCAAATGTTTCTTCTCAATTCGATGGCCTACACAATAATACTGTATCATCAGCAGTGTCTTTTTGCATCAGAAGTCACTTCAGAAAAACTGTTGATAAAAATAAAAAGAATTGGATCCGATACGGTACCCTGAGAGACACCACATTCAAAAATTATGTTGTTACTAGAACTGAATTGAATAACTATCGACTTGTTTAAGTCGAATTGCCTTCAAAAATATAATGTATTAAATATAGGGTGTTTCTATAACACTGTTCATTTTCAGCATTCAGAATTTCACTTCGAATTACTACAATAGAAATATTTTCTATATTACTCTTTATGTATGTTTAAAGGTTTTTGGTAAAATTCTCTTTCTTAGTTTTGAAACGACACTTGCTCAAGAAGATCCTAACACATAATTTGTATTTTCAGATTGGAAGCCTACCTTTGTTAGATACAAGAGCAATAACACTACATTGTTCAGAACCGTTCGTCAAAGTGAGATATGTTTTAATTTTTTTAACATTGAATTATATTATTTTTGTTTCAGAGATATAACAATCCTTTTTTGCATAAAATATCAGTACATTTTTATAATGCTCAAAAATACAACAATGCAACAGTTAAACAAAATGCCAGAAAGTTGATACCTGTAACCAAGTTAGAAATAAATATCCAAAACAAAGTAAGAAGTATGCAAAGACTTTCGAAACAAGGTGTGGAAAGATTTCATTTTATGTATAATGTAATGTATGACAACTATGATTTTTTTTGGAGTTTTTTTAGTCATCAAAATGTTCAGTTAAGTTACCTGGTATTTGTGTATAATGATTTTCACAACTATCTTTCCTACTTTCTGACCAATTGCGAACAGTTTGTTGTTAATTATTTGCAAGGATAGTCGAGAAGGGAAAATTATGTCGTTCTCCTGTGAAACTTCGTAAAAGACTTACTTTATTGAAGTGAAAGACAAGCATACTGTAAAGTATACAAGGAAATGTCAACAGATAGGCATTTACATATATATTTTAGATACAATGATTTTAACATTAGTTTTATTGTGAAAACACCAACTGTCTTCAAATTACGGTTGGTCTACCAACTTTTACTAGACAGTTCCACAATTTAATAAATATAAATACCATGCGTCAAAATGAGTTTCTCCATTCCTGAAATATTTAGAAGAACGACGCATTTGTTCGAACACTTGCTACCCAAGAACAGCTCGGCGTGGTGCCATCTAATCTGTGGTGTTCTGTAAAGAATCTTCATGTGGAAGATTCTTGAGAGCTGTATTATTGAACGACACATATGGTGATTATTTCTCCACGCAATTGCTGTATATCTGTAATGCTCCGATTGCGATTTTCTCTCATATAAAGACGAGCTCAATAAAGACTACAATAATAAAAAATGGTTTACAGAACGAGCAATCATGGCGGCTAAGAATAAAGTTGTGAGTGACTTGAACTTTATAATTCAGAATCATATAATTCAAAATAATTCGAATATATCGACTGTGTAAACACACGAAGACGAAGCACCTAGTTATCGAACTGAATTTTCAAACTGCTTGAATGTGCGTGGTTTACCACCGCAGCACAATTCACAACTGAAGACGGGCTCAGTAATAATCATGCTCGAAATCTAAACCAACCAACTAAAACTCTTCAATGGTTTTGGTTGGTTATGATGGAAAAACTGATGAGTAATCTAATTGACTCGAATATACTCAAAATAAAATTTAAAGACGAGTTAGTTCCGAGGATTCGATTGATCTCAACGGAAATGAAATATAACAAAGAGCTCAATCTAATTCCATTCATTTTAGTCAATTTTACTTGTTCAAATAGTCCTAATAATAATTGCAATGGAGTTATGTGAATGTCACATTCATTAGCTGGTAACATATGATGGTCTCCGTGGGTTAGTCGGTAGAACACCCGACTATGGTGTGATATGATTCGGGTTCGAGTCCCGAATCCACGAAAACATGGATGTATGTGTTTTCCTAAGGTTTAAGTAGTTCAATGATGATAATTAATGGGAAATATACATTGATTACAAGCCCATTGGCTGTTCGGAACCGGCGTTAAACTAAGTCCACTGAATTAAAAAAAAAACTGTATTGAATATAGATTCCATAACCTGTATTAGCATGTTAGTGCTTGGGGTTTCTAGGTGAAATAATTCTGTAGTAAGATAATTTTGCCTAGGAACACGAAATCTCAAAGCGGACAAGAGAAGAGGACAATCAATAACTATAGTTGTGCAGTAATTTGTACAAGAATTTCAGTGATAAAGTTTTTCTCTTACCGTGCAATGAGATAAAACTAAATCTACCCATTAATTCGTCGTGATTGACTCATCTGTGTGGATAAACTCCAAACTAAGAATTGCAAGAACATTTTCTGAATGGCCTCATGGTGATATTGATGTCCATATAAATTGGATCAATAGTTTAATAGAACTGTTTTATGCAGAGGCCTCATTCATTTTGACAGTTTATCAAAAATTTCTGCCTATTTATCCTTAAGTCCTTGAAAACAATGTATTCCGCAATATCTCATTGAGTTGAATTTTGTTCAAATCTATGTTGGAATATTTTAAAGTATGTATTCATTCGCCTTTATTTTCTCCTCATTTAGATCACCTTTTTCTTTAGAATGCTATTTCTAAGTGGAAATTTTTCAGGAAGATTTGATGATTCCTTAATTGTAATCAGTGATTTGCTGCTGATAGAATTGCTCCGCTGGTTCAAAGAAGAATTCTTCACGTGGATGAATTCACCAATATGTAAAAACTGTGACAGAGCCACAACTTTCTCGCACTATAGCTCGGATATAAATGAAATGAGAAACGCAGACAAAGTGGAGGTAATGTACAAATTTATATATATATATATATATATATATATATATATATATATATATATATATATATATATATATATATATATATTAATATTTAAAATTAATTGATTGCCTACTTAAGATAGTTTATTTTTAATGTTTGTAGCAATAACAGGCTATTTTCATTGTTAAAAATTTTGTTTTCGTTGACGTTTCATTCTTTGTCATCACAACTTTGTCAAAACGAATGAATAATTGAATTTTATGAATTACTATAGATGTCAAAACGTCAAACTTATTTTTTTGAGAAATCAAATTTACATTTTTTTTAGTAAAAGAAAAATAAAAATTTAAAAGGAATAATAATTAGTTTTAATAATAACATGTCTACGGCATGAAACACTTGAAGAAGTTCGTACCCTTCTTATGAAAAATAATTACCCATATAATTTGATAAACAAAATCATGAAAAACGGAATTCATACTTTACAATCAATCCTTCGCAATGAAAAAACAAGGAGATCCAACAAAAATAATTATATTCCCCAACCATATATTCCAAGATTAAGTACAAACCTTGCAAAAATATTAGGTAATGTTAATTAGTTAATATCACTTAAAGAGTGGAACAATAACTCGGAGAAAAACTCATACTGCTTATAATATACCCTGCAATAATTGCAGTAAGTGCTATATAGGACAAACGTCGCAAAATCTTGAAGAAAGAATTAAAGCACATAAATATGCAAAAACTCAAATAACAGCCTTGCATAAACATAAAATAACTGAAAACAATCACCAAACATAATCTTAAAACTCATTTCACGATCTACCATCATTTTGCACATATAAAGTCAATATACATATTCTGGATAAGTATATTAATCTCAACTATATAAATTATATGTATAATAAATCACACTCATAATCATGAGTTAGCCAGGTGCCAATTTTATTGCTAGCCAGTTGCACCGGCTAGCTTTTAAATTTTGGGAGACGTACATAAATTCACCTGGTTGATGCACAATATAGACAGTGAAACTAGATACTTATGTTTAAAACGCCTCTTCAAAATATTTTGATTCAAGATCACAAATTTGAATGAGAGATCTTTCTTATCTTGGATCTCGATAATAATCCGGATATTTCTCTGTTTGTTCAGAAGGTCTATGAGATGTCCAATCTTCAAAGTCACTAGAAATTGGGTGGAACTTGAATCTGCTTCAACTGCAGAAGATTCGATGAAGCCTCAACTCCAGGAGATATAGCAAAACCCTAATTTGAAACTCTCTTTTCAACTCCAGGGAATATAGCTAAAATATATTCCATAAAAATCAGTTCATATAATTCTTTCTGATCTATTGCGTACTTTTATCTTCCATTTCGTTGACAACAGTTAACTCTTTGAATGAAAAACAAAATCGAAAGATAAGGAAACTAGTTTTTGTAAGAGAAAAACAAATTTCCTGCTCATTGAAATTGAAATAATAAAAAAAAAATTTAATAAGTAACAATCAAGCAAAGAAGGAAGGATTGAGAAGTTAGAAAATGTTGGCAGAAATATTTTGAAAATATACTGAAAATGAACTAGTGTTGTCCTGGTTCGGGTCTAGACTGGTCTACTTCCAGAATCAGAAATGGAACGACCTCTGAAGAAGCTCGCCACTCGTGCTAGCGAAACGTTAGGAAGAAATTCCAACCGACGACGGCCCTTAGACCCGAACCAGGATAACACTAGTTCAACGACTGGCCGCGAAAGCCTCAACCAATTTGTTATACTGAAAATATTTACTCATGGTGAAGAAGACTAAAACTTCTGAAGCAAATGCTAAGCCAGAAATATTCCTCTGAATACTACTGAAAAAACAAAATTGCCAATTTTATTTTTCAAAAAAATTATTTTGACGTTTTGATATCTATAGTAATTCATAAAATTCAATTATTCATTAAAGTTTTAACATTGAAAATAGCCAGTTATTGCTAAAAATGTTAAATATATATATATATATATATATATATATATATATATATATATATATATATATATATATATATAAATATATTATATAAAATAAATATATATTATACTGTCAAACGATTAATTACAGGTGTTCATCTGTGAGGGATGTTGGGAATTGGTTTCTTTTCGCAGATTTCATGATCTTAATATCCTTTTGGAAACAAGAACTGGCAGATGTGGAGAATGGGCTGATGTCTTTACCTTGATGTGTCGCTGTATGGGCTTCGACTCGCGAATAGTTTTTGATGAAACCGATCATGTATGGACAGAAGTGAGTAATACGGCCTCATAGTTTTCATTACATATAAGATAAAATTCAAACATTTGAACTTATGATTTACACTTTTATTGAAAATATAGCATGCAACGTTTTGTCGTTATAAACGACTTCTTCAGGCGCTAATAGAATACTGACTAACCTGATCCTGAACACTGAATAAATCAAAATATCAAGTGTTTGAATTTTATCTTATATTTAATTATAACTTTGTAACTTTCGACTTCATGCAGATAATTTCTAAGACCACTAATAAGTATATTATAAGGTTGAGTATAAAGAATTTCAATATTATTGCGTGAATTTCAAGACTTTTCAATATATCTGGGACAAATACGAGTTTTGTTGTATAGTTTCTTGCCATTTCAAAGGTAGCTTCATAATTCCTTTCTCGTTGAAGTCTTGGCCCTTATTGGTGAAATAGTCTAGTAATTGATTCTCGCAATGTTCTGTTGATCTCAATTTTTTATAACTCATGAAGTTTTGCAATGCGAAAAAAGGTGCAATTGCTTGGTGCCAGGTGTGGACTATATGGTGGATGCATCAAAACTTCCCAACCAATCTCGAACAGTTCTGACCAGTCATTACAGTCAGTAGTAGTTTATTTCTGGAAATTTGATAACTAAATTACAATGTCACATATAAATAGATATTAAAAGCTATAAAAGTTAAATAAAATTTGATCACGAAATTACCAACATTACATACAATACATCACAATACGTCACATGTCAACACAAATTACAATTTGAGCAAAATACACTTAAAACTAATAGAAATAATTTAACATAGTTGTACTGTTATATAAAATCAAAATTGAGAAATTCGCTGAATGTGTAAAATGAATGTATGTAGTATCAAAATCGTCCTCAGTCTTTTCAGCACACTGGGCATTGACTGGTCCCTTCACTCCACTCATAGTTTGTTATAATATTTCAAGCACCAATAATTTGATACCAATTGGGTTTTCTTTACTCGATGACGTTCAAGAGAAAAATCGTTTTTATTTCTTGCCTCATAAGTGTTTATCATGTCATTTTTATTGAATCTCGTTTTGTTCAATATAGTGTCTTTAATGCAGGTGAGTATGAACACTTCACAACAGTAAGTATAGCTACCGTTCTGAACAACGACCTGCAACGTGTTCTCTTTGAATCACCGCAAATCGCACGTACTGCCGTCTTCTGCCTTATCAAATGTTTGTGTAAACCAGGACTGTGTACCCACAAAAGAATACCATAAGTTGCAACACTATGAAAGCTGGAATAATATGTGAACCTACAGATCTCCGGGGTCCTCAGTTCCCTTATTCTTCTTATTGCGAACAGTGCCGCGGACAGCTTTTTTGTAAGAGATGTTATGTGCTCTTTCCATGTAAGTTCAGCATCAAACACGATTCCTAGTAGTTCAATACTATTCCTATTACCCCCTCCATATGTGGTATGTTGTTTTGTTGATGGAACACAACTCCTTTTCTGCTGACGAATTATGGTCGATCGCTAGCTTCAAACGATCCGCTTGTTGCCCAGATATTTGAATTTATTGTTTGGCCATACCGATAACTCATAATTCCATAATTCCTCTTCCATCCACTACATACAGAGTAGGACCTTCCTGACCTGTTTTAGTATTTTCCTTAGTGACTTATTTCTGATCCCATCAGTGAAATGGGTCGATTTCATTTCGTTTGGCCAATGCTTCTCGATGAAGATTCGACCCATCATGTTTTTTTTGTTAATTGTTGTGTTGCTCAAACCTCGAGCTTTTTTTTTAATCCAGTTTTCCACGAATGCTTTAAAACTTCTATGCCTGATCTTTAGCTCCTTACGACTTCTAACATGTCCCACAATTTCGATTATTTCTGTGTTCTTATCGCCAAGACGGCTCTACCTGTACAAGATGCATCTTTAACATCAAAAATGCTTGAATGGAATCTACGTTTCCGAAATTGCATGTATTTAGCTGTTACAGTATCCGCCCATAAACACCATTGACAATTTCAGACGCCTATTTTGCATTTTCTCCTTTGTGTAAGAAAAACTTTAAAATGTAGCGAATTTACAACTTGTTGACTTCCCTTTTTACCACCCTGTAACTCACAAATAAATGGACCAAAATGTTTTTGGTCAACAAAATATTTTTTTCGTCTGAAATGTTTGAGCGAGTATAAATTTTAAATTGTTTGATCGATACTTACGTATTGTTCACTACAGCTTACACTACAACCGATCTACTAAAAAATAATGAATTTTTTTCCCAACCCATTATATTATGTTTTTCAGGTTTACTCCCCATTTCGAAAACAGTGGATACATTGTGACCCTTGCGAAAACGTGTATGATACTCCATTGATGTATGAGCAGGGTTGGGGCAAGTCACTTAGCTATGTGATGGCTTACTCGCCTTACGAACTACAGGATGTCACTTGGAGATATTCGAGCCAGCATCAAAATGTACTCAAAAGAAGAAAGAAATGTTCGGAACAGGATCTAATTAATGCAATTGTAGAATTGAGAAATGACCGTCTGATGAAGTGTACTCCTGTTAAGAGAATGTATATATTGAAAAGATGCACCCAAGAGTTAGTGGAATTATTACAAGAAAGGTAAGATCACAGAATGAATAGATTTGAAAGCTATCGAAATTATGACAATGTCGGCGATTATGAGGCTGATGGTCCTTCTCCACTTTTTAGGAAAATATCAATTTATAAAATTACTAAAATTTAATCAACCTTTAATCAAAAAACACTTTTTGATCAAAAGTTCACCCAAAGAATTTCACCCAAGAAATTTAAAGGTTTATTTTGTATTTAAGTGTATATAGTAGTTGAGTCAACTATTTTCTCTACAACGTTAATGTAATGTTTAGCTGCAAGTAAACTTCGTGACGTGATGTCTCAATTATCGTGAACGTACTACTAACGCAACCTATTGACATTTGAAAACATCATATGATGATATTTGTCAAATAGACATCGCAATTTAGTGGATACCTACGGGTATGGAAGATATGTGATAGTTCGATGTTTGGTGTGTCTGTAATCTGAGGGATGTTTTCTACTGATTCCTATAGATGGAATTGTGGATATTCATTACTACTCTAAGTGGATAGTTCACTTGGAGTCACAAGAAGATGCTTGAAGGTTGAAATCGTTGCCTCACTTCGATGGACGTGGTGCGACTGACGCGTTCCTTGCAGAACGAAACATGTCTCGCATTTCCATCAGGTGTGGCATCAATTTCAATATTTCTCTAACATTTATCCCTTGAAGGATAATGGAGACATCACATCGTACACGTTCACTCACATATCTAGCTCTACTATAACATTCTTTTGGTTAATTTGAATTTTTCGAATGAATGTTCTAGTGTTCATTTGCTTAAATATTTCATTCAGTGCTATAAGCACAAAAACTTCATTTCCTTATATATATATATATATATATATATATATATATATATATATATATATATATATATATATATAATAATAATATATAATAATAAGTTTATTTGTCCCCAAGTGTACAACATATAAATTAAATGTTTCATACAAAATTTCTATCAATTAATACACACATGCGAAACAAAATAAACTAAGAAAATATACAGTGTATACCCATAAAGCTTTTGGCTGTCTATGGGAAAAAAAATTTCAATTCTAAGCCAATTTAGTAGAACTCAATACTATTTATCATATGATATAATGTCCGATATCAAGGCACCCGCGAACAACAACAACACCACGAAAAAGATTTTTACATCAATATTACCGAAAAGAATACAGAAACTGACACTAACACAACCCAGAGGAAAAGAATTCATCCACCATGTGAGCACCCTCTCCCATAAGGAACGAGTTGATTCTTCGTTTAAAGCAGTAAAATGAAGGAGAACTCAATACTGTATCAGGTAGAAGATTGAAAAATCTTGGACCTAAATATGCTAAGCATCTCATACCAATACTCTTTTTCGATACGATAGTCTTTATTTTAGATGCTTCAATCCTTCTCGTATGATATCCGTGGTTTATCCTTTGATTTTTAACAAGTTCTCTATCCTTATAATAATATGTAACTGTTCTCATAAAGTATAACTTCCTTAAATCCAGGATGTGAGCTTCCTTGAATAATTGTATCGAAGGATAAGTTCTCTCTCTCTCCAGTAATATTTTTAAAATGGTCTTTTGAAGGATTTGCAACCCCCTCTCTATAAATATATATATATATATATATATATATATATATATATATATATATATATATATATATATATATATATATATATATATTATTGATTGGTTGCGTAAATGTTTAGTAATACAATAGTTTTCATTAAACTGGTATGCGCTCTGCAAAAGAACAATTCATTAGCTCAATAAGTTAGTTCACATCTGAAGTTGTCAACTATCCACAGATGATGCATCAGGTCTCTCAAAGGTCAAAATTTGTTGAACGTGGCAATTTGTCATCAAGGTTTGCAATCAAAATGATCGTCTGCACTAGCGGATCTATTCATTTGAAAAGGGAGGGTTTTTCAGAACTATATGTTTATATACTTTATTTTTCAATATCAATTCAACATTATTTCAAAAAAGAGTTCTACCACTAGTCGTCTGTGGACCCCTTAAATTCAAATAGACTCTTATAAACAAATTTATCCAGCCAACCATTAAGTAATTTGAAAAAGTACCGATAAGATATACATACAATCTTTAATTTTCAATGAATGCGATTTAAAATAGTTATACTATATTCAATTTCTACGTTTTCAGGCGTCCTAAAGACATTGAAATGCGGGGTAGATCTTCAGGAGAATTAAGTTGGAGATTAGCAAGAGGAGAAACCACAGAAACGTCATATACCCCGTTTACTTTTAATATTAGTAGCAACGCACCTACATCCACTACTTCCAAAAATACGTACAACATAAAATACAGCTGCGCTTCAGACAAATATATCATTTATGGAGATGAGGTTAACTCCTTCAATAGCTGGCATCGAGGTGTATATTCCCAATCAAATATTATGAGGAAAGAAGAACATGATTGGAAACAAGTGTATTTATGTAGAACTGGTAGGTGCTATCACGAATGTACATAACACATTTTTAAAAACATTTTTACGTTATTTCAATTTCATTACTAATACTTTATCTCAAATTTTTCATTACTTAAAACGAACATCAACAAGATACAGATTATTCTCATTTGATAAGAATTGTAATGACGTTGACATTCATTTTGTACTTATTGTTAAATTTATCATATTTAAAAGCTAATATTGTTTTAAAATTTTCGGGAAATATCACAACCCTAAATATTAGTTGAATTTTAAGTGAATGAGTCATTATTAATATCGCATCTGGCAGTCACCTCTTCAAAAAACGAGCACGATATACATATATATATATATATATATATATATATATATATATATATATATATATATATATATATATATATATATATATATATATATATATATATATATCAGAATATAACAGAAAAGATATAGCAGAAATCTTACGAGTTATCGGCCCACTATGAATGAATTTTAACCAATTTGTTAATCTGGTCCATATTTAGACTATGATTATAGTCTTCATCAGGACTCTATAAAATAACCGATGTTAATAAATATCATGATAAAAAAAATTTACATCTTATGGCTAACTAGGTGAAATGTTTGACCAGCACCATAAACAGGAGTGTGTGTACTTGTAATATATATGATATTATACATGAACCTGGATATTAATACCAAGATATAAAATATAAAAATTATGAAAAACTAACTAAACAACGATAGAAACAGTAAAACAGAGCTGACCGGAACACAGAAAAATTTCACTGAAAAATTTACTCCCCTGAAACAAAGCCCCTGAGCTTTGTTGGCTCTCATTTAGCTAAACAAATGAGAAATTTCATTTTAGGTACATGGTATATAACAAGTCCTCAAAATTAGCATTTAGTGAAATATTTTTCTTGAATTAAAAACATCCTAATTATGTACATATATTTGTTTTTGTAGAAAGTGCAAAAACTGGATATATTGCTTGGAATTTTAAGCTAATAAAATCAAGAATAATACGCATGAGGTTGAGAATGTTGAGGAAAGTATTTGAAAATGGAGTAGTTACAGTTAAACTCACTGGTGACAATGGAATTAATTGTTTTCTCCTAACGGTATGTATATTGTTTTTAAGAAATGTAAAAGTTTATGTATTGAAACTAAAAGGAAATTTAATACCTACTTCAGATTTCTGAATTGAAAGTCACGTTATAAAATTATGGGATATTTGATTTGTGATTATAAAAAACTTTTATTGCATTAAGAATTTGACTCTAGTCCACGAAACTGTTCAATACACAACTTATTACTATTATGGCTACCAAGTTATTATCAAGAGTTCTATAGAAGTATTTGTATTGAACTTATAATGAGTTAGTAGGCTGAAATATCTCATATCATCTCATATATATATATATATATCTCATATATCTCATCTTTCATATATATGAAAGTGTGTTAAAAATTGTTATTGATTACATTGCCTCATATGGACGTAATAAAACCCAGGTATTATATTTGTTTCTCAATAGAGGCAAATTTTAAATGTAAGTTGTATTAACCTTTTGAGAAAATAAAACTAACACTGGTGTAGAACACAAACGTACACTCATCTATATAAAAATATCAATAAAGTTTATTCAAAAGTGCATCTAGATTACAATTTTTTTATTTTAAATGTATGTATAATATGTAATATGTGCCAGATCTTCATGTTTTTATCTCAGTATTTCAAAAAAACAAGATTTAACCCATTAAGGTAAATCCAGTGCTTGGGATTACAAGTCTTTCCAATTGTCTTATAACCATTCTGTAAACTTTTCACTACAGTATAAACGTTTACATTCAAAGAATTTTCTAAAAATTCAGATTGAAAAACAGTTTAGTTATGCACAAAATTCATTGAATTTAAATTAAAATGAATGACATTAATTTAAATTGTCTATATATATTGTCTATATAATCAATTTGAATTAAACACTTGGTTTAATGTTTAATGAAGGTATTGATTTCTTGTTTTTCAAAATTCTCTTCGCACCTATTTCAGAAAAAAAAATGGTGTGTATAATATCAGGCTACAATTCATATTAATAAGATTTATTGAATTTATTTATTGATCAATTTCAATCAATTAAGTGGTGTTTTTACTTTTTCAGATGGGATTTTAGAAACCGACGATTTCGATGGTTGCACCTCTTTACTGATAGAAGCTTGCTTAACAGGTGGATTGGGAAATGAAGCTTGGCAACATGCTCAACTTTTCAGACAACCATTTTGTAGTGAAGACTCTGCTTTCGAATTGGAAATCGAACATTCATGAGTGAAAAACGTGAAAATTTGTAACTAGTTGAATTTTTTGTATATAAAAATTGTTTTCTACTATCAAGTTTGACATGCCATCAAATGGATATTTTATAAAATTCGTTACTATATTTTAAGAAACTAAATAATATGATTTATTATATTTGTGAAATGAAATACTTATTATATTTTAAATATATATGCATTTTATTGATTGGTTTTATTCATTACTTCCAATGAATACGAAAATGATCTTATCCTATAGTTTTGAAAAATTTTCAAGGAATACCGTTTTTAAAATTGTCCAGTGGAGCTTATGAATTCGATACTTTTTGTATAACCTTTATATATGTACATGATCTACACTACCCTCAGAAAATTGAGTCATATGGTGTTTATCCTCCACTCTAATCATGTTTTTAATATTAATATATGCAAACTTTTTTTCGCATAGAATATATTGAAGGAAGATGATCAAATAACTCATTTCACTGAAAAAATTACTGCTTCAGTTTATCAGTATTGAACCAAAGTTGCAGTGTACTTACAAGTAACAATATATAGTTGAGGTATGAATTTTTAAAAATCTAAGGTTCAAAATCTCAAAATTAAAATGTTGAACCAGTTATTTGCAATACCACGTTCTACTCTGAAGTAGAATGTAACATGTGTGACCCTTGTGACTGAAAATATGGTAAATTCCAGGCGTAGTGAGTATTTTTATTATTGTCGATGAAAATAATTTTATTTAGTATTTTTACCGATATGGGTGAAAATGTACCATTATTTTAAATATGCCTCGAAGAACAATCTGAAGTCATCTCACTTTTTTAAGTATGCTATTGAATGAGACGTTAATACTTTTATTATTATTATTATACGGTTATCATTGTGTTGTATCTCGTTAAGACATTCAGTATATTTTTAGTTTAAAATTAGTACACTTGACTCAAGTTTCACTCGGTGTATTAACAACTCAACATATGTTTCGGGTGGTTAGCCCATTATCAAGAACAGTATCAACTCAAGTGAAACTCAATATAATAATTTTACCTTTTAGTTAATAATAATCAGTGAAACTTAGCCAAGTGTTTTAATTTTTATTTGAATTTTGAAACGATAAACGAAGCCTCCCTGTCATTTATTATTCTTAGTTTGCTTTATTCAATTATTCTAATATCTCATTGAATGACTACACAAAAAAGAGCAGTCAAACTAATATAAAAATAATTGAAGAAAGCTTAATATGTACTTCGATCAAGTGGAAAGTAGGTTCCGTTTATCAAAAATATGATAATTAATTATATTTAAAATTTTAGTAATACCTTTATTACTATTATTGCTTTTGCAGTAATACTTTTAGTGTTTCTCAAAGTTTCTTCCTCTCTTTAATCATTGAAATATATTTGGGTAGGCACTTTTTTGTGTATGTCCCACTACGTTTTTTACGATATGAGGCGTAAAAACAACAAAACATAGTGGTTGACTGACTTCTGTTTTGCCTTTTATTGTTACAGAAACCTGCGTATTCAATACATAATATTATATTAAATATCTTGAAAATAGGAATAATAGTTTTACCCGTTAATAGTTATATTCGAAAATAGTTGAAAGAACGTGCGAGAAGGACTAGGAAAGCCGATCAAAATCTTACATGGGCAACACCGCTTAAGTCTCTCTTGGGTCCTGTTTAGAGTAGGCCGTGTTGTACTTATTCATTTATTTTGAGAATCTATGAATGATTCTTCAACTTTTTAAGATGAAATAATGCGGAGGATTTTTCTGGATATCATATATTGATATGAACGATTTATATTAACAAAAATGTGATAAATTAATAAAATTCAGATAAAGGTAATCGTGCAACACGAAACTTCTGAAGCCAATATTTTTCAATGAATCAAAGAATTTCTAATCCTTTTATAGTTGTGGTAATGCTTCTGTTGCCACAATCTGTCATTTGTCCTTGTTGAAACTGATATGTCACTATCAAATACATTGTTGCCGAAGCAACTATCTGAAAAGTAATGTTCATTATTTGATCAATTTACGTTTGCTACTGCTAACAATCATGTAGCACAATAATTCTCGTTTGTATCTTACTTAGGTATTTCTAAAATTTCAACTTTGTAGGTATCTATATCAGATTTGAGAAAGAATGTAATAAAATATGCTGCTTAAAATCATATTATTTTCAAATATAATAATAATAATACATTTATTCCCAACAGATATACATTCAATTAGAGGGATTTTATGTTACACAGATAACAATAAATAAGAAAATATTTAAACAAAAACAAAAAAGGAGAATATAAGCGAATATATACAACGAAATTAAAATTAAAATGAATTGAAATAGCAATAAACAATAACTAAATGGAACAAACCGAAAAAAAAAATTGTCTATCTAATGAAAATTTAATATGTTTTGATTATATTGTTCCTATTTGTCGTATAATTTTTTTGCGTAATAAAATTAATTTTATAGTAGATATAAAAGTGGTTAACCGGTTTAAGAAAAAATTCGAAGAACTTAATATAACAATGGATATGATAAGCAAATAAAGCATTCATTGTATTTTTATCCGAATTCAAAAATTCAGAACAAAAAATTAATGGACATATCATTTTTATATATAAATTAATTGTTACTTACAGTGAAGATTAAGGTTTCGTCAACTTCAAACAGTCCACAAGCTGTGTATTTCACCTTGCAATGATTTAACTGCAGTGAAAATATATTTAGCTGAAAAAATTTTATTTTAAAAAATGTAGGTGTTTATATATTTAGTACCTTTATATATCGCATGAATACTGATCAAAAGCAGATTTAATATTTATAAGGTGCATTTTATTTCTTGTATGGTATGATATGGAAATGAAACTTTTTCATTCGTACATTAAAATTAGATCTTGAAATTATAATTAACTTATTATTATATAAGATTAAACTTGAAATTTAGCAATTTTATTGTTATTTACATTTTATTGTTTATCTATATAAAATTATTATTATTCACGTATTTTTAATATTTTTTTCGAAATTCTTTCCGAAAACGCTCACAGAAATTTGTCAGTAGTGTTTGAATATGGGTAAGGCAAGACCCGATGAATGAAAATAGTAAATCTCTTTTAAAACCAACCTGAATTATGCAAAAATAATTACAAGTGGATCCTATTACTGGATATCCTTGCAGAATTTTAGTAAATACTATATTTTTCAAAATTTGCATTGTGTAAGGACTTTCGGCGGTTATTATTATAAAAAATTGGAATTCTGGGTTCTTACCCTCAATTAAAATTTTTGGCACAAAACAACGAAAAGGTTGCAGCTGTTGTTTATAGTAATATGTACTTTGTGATACAATATCAATATTAATAAACAATCTTATATCAATATTTCTGAATTACATTCGTAAGCCTGTCATTTTCAAAATACCCACCCTTCTCTTCATAGCAATGTTCCATTGTAACATCAATAATTTATCTACGAAATGAATACATTTGTTTGCCTGAAATTAAACATAATTAATTATTCGAGAATAATTTCATTAATTTGAGTCCTTACTTCACTTCGTACTAGATGAGCAATATAAGTTTTTCTGCATAACTCATAGAACCTTAGTAAGGCCCATAGTAACCAGGTAACAGTTGCAACAGGTTTAGTATTAATCTGAAAGATAATTTTTTAACGAAACACAACATGGGGATCCCCATGTAATAATCCATAAAGCATGTAGTAATTTTTTCATAGTTTTAAAACCTTCTTCTCTACCCAGTGATGCTCTCTCTTCAGTCCTTCACCCTACGTGAGGGTATGGTGACATCACGTGTTGATTTTCCTAACTTCTTCTGACCAAGTTCCTCGACTCTGCGCCATATGTGAGGCATCCGGTAGATTATGGCCCACTAGGGTTTTAATTTGATCTATCCATCTCTTAGGCGCTCTTCCACGTGTTCGTCTTCCTTCCACCTTCCCCTCTACCATCAGTCTCTCCATTGAGTCGCCCCTCCTAGCAATATGTCCAAAATATCTCAGGATTGATCGGTTTATTTTTGTGACTAGACGTGTTTCAATGTTTAGCTCTTCGATAATGGAAATGTTTGTTCGACGAGCCGTCCATGGCACTCGTAACAGCCGTCGATATACCCACATCTCCAAGGCGTTTATTCGTTGCTTATCACTTTCCATTAAGGTCCACGTTTCAGAGCCATACATAACGATAGGAAAGATGAGGGAGTTCGCTATGCGTAATTTATTGTTTCGGGTGATTGCAGTCGCCTTCCATATTTTCGTCAGTTTTGTGGTTGCGTTCCTCGCCATTGCCACTCTGCGTCTGATCTCAGCTTCGCATCCTCCAGAGTTTGTTATCATGGAGCCTAAGTAGTTGAAGTGACTTACAACCTCGTACCCAGCCACTGTTTGGACATCAGGCTGGTTGTTGTGGGGACGGTCCACAATCATGGTCTTGGTTTTTTGTTTGTTTAATTCCAAACCATATTCCTCACTAATAGAGCATAGCCTAGTCATAATTTCCTGCATTTCTTCTTTGCTGGTGGCGATAATCACTGTATCATCCGCATATCTCAGGTTATTTATCCTTCTGCCCCCCACAGATATTCCGCCGGTCCATCCCTCCATGACTCTACGCATAATATGCTCTGTGTAGGTATTAAAAAGGATTGGCGAGAGTATGCATCCCTGTCTCACTCCTGCATTACTTTTGAAATTACTCGATAGCGTGTTATTAGCTCTAATTTTAGCATTGTTGTTCTCGTAAAGTCGTTTGACCAGATGAATGAGGTGGGGTGGGGTGCCCATTTCGAGTAGGATGGTCCAGAGTTTATTCCATTTTACCCTGTCAAATGCCTTGGAGTAGTCTATGAAACAGAGGTACATTCCAATGTTGTATTCCCTCGATTTTTCTATGATCTGTCGGAGATTCAGGATCTGTTCTCTAGTGCCTTTTCCTGGGATGAAACCTGTTTGTTCGTCTGAAATCTGCGGGAGAAGAAATGATTTAAGGCGCTCATTTATAATGGTTAGAAGTATTTTGCTAGCGTGGGGAATCAGGGCGATTGTTCTGTAATTACTGCATTCCAGTGGTGAACCTTTTTTAAAGATGGGCACGAAAATGGAATTGCACCACTCATCGGGCCATTTGCCGGTGTTCCAGATTTGTTTGCATATCATGTGTATTAGGTCTACTCCTGTTTCTCCCATTGCTTTTAGCACCTCTGCGGTGATGCCGTCAACTCCTGGGGCCTTGCTGTTCTTAAGCCTTATTATCGCTCTTTGGACTTCCGTTCTTAGTATATCAGGTTCCTTATCCATACATCCAAAGTCAGCACTATCTCTAAAAGTGTTATCGTTTTCTCCAAATAGTTCTGAGCAGTATTGTCTCCAAACCTCGACAATTTCTACTGGATCCGTTACAGTATTTCCGAGTTCATCTTGGATAATTTGTGTTCGAGGTTGGAACTCCTTTGATAAATATTTGATTTTGTTGAAGAACTCTCGAGATTCGCGATAGTTTGCATGTTGTTCTATCTCATCACATATATCGTTTATCTGTTTGTTCTTGTCATGTCGGCATGCGCGTTTTATTTCTTGATTTAGTTGCCGTAATTGTCGTTCTTTTGTGTCTGGAGCATCATCATAGCATCACCCAGTGATGCTATGATGATATTAAATCGACCCCACCTTGTCAAAGTATTGCGTTACGTAATTTTTTGTTTAATGACTAGTTGACCCGGCGAACTTTGTACGCCCATTTATTTTTCTCTTATTTCTTATTTATAAAAGCCGGAAAATGGATAAATGTTCCACTATTTCTGCTACTCTATTTTGTTTTTAATATTTTTGATGATAAAGTTGAAGAATGTCGTTCTTTGTATTTTTATAATAAATCGAATAAATTTCAACAGTTATTTAACATAATATACTCACATTGTAATAACAGAAACAAATAGCAAAAGCTATCGAAGTAAACTGAATTAATGCGGAAAGCATAATAATGACCCCAAATAAGTTGCTCCATATCAATGTTGCTCTATATACAGTGTAATGGGATTTCATAGTGCAATAAAGGACGTATTCGTTAGAGACATCTGGTTTCTTTTCGAAGGAGTAGATTTTGCTCAAGAAGCCTAAAAACTCAACAGTTTATAAGACTGAACTGCTTCCAGACATTGTACTTATCGTTATATAGAATAGTTATATCACTATGAAATTTTATACAATGGAACCGAACAGATTAATTGGAAACCCATCATTAATATTAGTAAATGAGAGGTAATAATAAAAACTTGTCTAAAAATCACTGACTGAACAATTCTTTATTCGACTAGTTTCGCCTTTTACAGCATTATCAAGAATGAGGCGAAGAAGACAGCATTATCAAGTAAAAGGCGAAACTAGTCGAATAAAGAATTGTTCAGTCAGTGATTTTTAGACAAGTTTTTATTATTACCTCTCATTTAAATATGAACTATCACAGAGTAGATTCATCGTCCATTGTATTCATTAATATTAGTTGTAAGAATATTCGTGGTAAATGAACTGGGTGGGATTCATTAATAAGGGTAATGTGGGCGTTCAATATGTTGTTTATAGGAATTGAGTTTTTAAAAGAGCGCAATATCATTTCAAGACTCAAAACGGTCTAAAAGTATTTTTAATTTTTCACATTGTGACGTTCTCAAACTACGTGAGATAAAAAGGAGAGCAATGATTTTGCAGAATTTAGCAAACGCACAAAAGACACTATTTCAATTCTCAAGAATATTATCGAACACAAAATGGTGAAACTTCTTCTAAACAGTATTCTTAATTTTTTGTTCATTTCATTTCACAGAAAAGGCATTTACCACTATGTTAGTTACTGTCAGGCTAACAAAGAGAATCATAGCGATTTATTTGTATTCAATTTTGTGTTCTTCCAAATGGTTTTCCAAATAACGTATTAAGTGTTTCATTTTTTTTCTCAACAAATTTCGAAGATGTGTCCATGACAAAAAACATCGTTCATAAAATATTCACGAAAAAAGATGTGCCATAGATGTTTTGAATTTAAACAGCGATGTAAAAACATCGATTTTTATGAACGATATCTCGATAATTGAATATAACTTAAATTCAAACACTTGAACTTATGATTTACACTTTATTGACTACATTGCATGACGCGTTTCGTCGTTACAAACGACTTCTTCAGATGCTTACAGAATAATGAATCTGAATAAGTCGTTTGTAACGACGAAACGCGTCATGCAATGTAGTCAATAAAGTGTAAATCATAAGTTCAAGTGTTTGAATTTAAGTTATATTCAATTATAATGGATTTACATCAAGTAAACGCCAACACTATTAGATATCTCGATATTTGAAAAAGTCGATGTATCGTTTGCATCCCTATTTGAGAGTTGAGTATCTAGGCTGCTTTCTCTCAGATGAACACTTACTGTAACATTAATTTACCTCGACCATATTATTTTTGAATAAATCAAAGAAAATCTTCTTTCGCTCTGTGCTTTCTCTCTCTCCCTATTTATTGCCGTCTAACATGAAATTAAATTATCCAAAAATCTAAATTGATAATTACCTAAGTCACTGTAGTGTGCATCCAATAAAAAGTTTTTTCCTCCGTTGCTTCTGTACAAACTTTCCAATATCATATTAACTGCGAAGAACCTCGTGTAATGCAACAGACTGCCCAAGGCGAATCGGCTTTCGGCAAAATGAATGACAAATTGTGGCCAACTTATCAAAATAAATTCGGAAATTGAGTAACTCATTATATTTTCCCTTGGCGAATTCCATAGTTCCAAACTGAGGTTGAATATTATAAAATACATTCCGAATGTAATGCTCAAAAACTTGATGGAAAAGGCAGCGTTGTATTTAAATTTATAGCCAGTTTTCGTCAATAATTCATCGGACCTTCTGACCATTTCCATAGTGTGGACAACATAAGGTGTACCAAAAACAGTCAGTATATATAGGACGTAGGTAGTCGCAATAACTTAAAAAATATCTTTAAAATAAACGTTAAAAAGTAAATATACCTGTTGTTAATGTTTACCTGTGATAGTTGAACCAATGTATAAGAGATAAGCAATTTTGTTGAAATCATAGTGCCTTTTAGATTCAAATATATTTTGTTCCACTGAAACAGCAAATGACTATTTCGTTTAAAAAACAAAGATAATTGAGGCTAGTGAATTAATCGTCAAATGGCGCTACTAAGATTCCACGTCGTACTTCTTCATAGAGATGAAACAGAGTTTACTTTGTGATGTAGTAGATTATGCAAAAAAGACCATATACTTAACAAACAAGTGCCATCTTCTGGAAATATTTGAAAATAACCAAGCTTTTCTTTAGAAGGGTTTACCTAAGCACTAATTGTAGAGATCCATCAAAGCAGTTAACTACTAGTTGTAGAGTCTGCTACCACAGGTAAATATCCATTTTCAATGGCAACTATACTACATGAATTTATTGTGTGAATTTAAACATTTAAATACACAAAAGGAAAGGGTCCACGAAATGTTAAGTCGTCCTTCCATGAATTAGACTTTATGATATGAATTCAACAATAATACAAACAGATATACAAAAGGGAAGAAGAAAAAAATTTTAGCGCATAAGCCTTAGTAATGCCCCCTTAACATTTTTCTTGAAGAGGCTCTCACCCGGTCGGAAATGGGGCAACAACCGGTTAATACTTCTCATAAACCTCAAATAAATATTATTTGAGAAAATCTAACAATTATTTTTTTGAATTTTAACACTTGAACTTTTGATTTACACTTTTATTGATAACATAGCATGACGCTTTTCGTCGTTACAAACGACTTTGTGGCAGCATTGGTTCCACAGGAGGTATGAATATGTAAGTCATCTGCATAAGGATGATAGCTATAGCTTCAAATTACGGATGAAAGATTAATAGCATATATTTGTAAAAAGGGTGGGACTAAGTATACTACCTTGCGGAACGCCTGATTTAGCCTGTGGTGCTTTGAGTATTTACCAGTGTAGATAAACATGGTATCTATTAGTGAGACAACTCTTAAAAATTTTAACCTTGCTGTTCCCATGCTTAAGGACTTTTGAAGTCAGTTGGTGCCTTATAATTTGTTTTTAATTGGCCGATGAATTTTTCAAAAGTATGCATATAAATATTGTTTATACCGACTCTTTATTCCCTAGCGTCCGTTAAATTGTGAAATTAATTTTCATTTTCAAACCAAAGTTACATATAGAAATGAGATGATTTAGACCCCCTCCTTATATACATCCATGATGCTGTTCAATTGCTGTATACTATTAATAAGTTACTCTGTTTTGACAAATTCTCAACATAAAATAGATAACTAATTTGATTTACAGTTTCTCACAAAAAGTAGTAGATACCTAAATGTCTTGAAACCAAATAAAACAATTTTTGCAAATTTTTGGGTTGAAAATAAAACATCTGGTTGTATCATCTTACCATTCGCAGCTATGAGGCAAAACGTATAAATAATAGTTGAAAAGAATGTTCCCCAATATCTGCTTATATTATTGCATTTTCCTCTAATTTCACCGTTTTTGAAATATCTACTGGTAGGAAAAACACACATTATAGCAGATAGAACATTCAACAAAGGAAAAGTATTAAATATGTTGTCTTTTTTATCGATTTTTGACTTCATCTGATATTGTAGACTTTTTTTGAAGGTATTACAGAAACTGACAAATTCATATTAATTGAGCAGGTGTTATTTTATTGCAGAGATTAAACATAGATCTAATCTAATAATAGATTTAGATCTAATGATGTTTTAATTTCAAACGTCACGTTATTCTGTAATTCAGATTAAGATTGATAATTCCTGTTAGATTTTATGTTTTCAGATAAATCATTCGTCACTTCCATTTATAATATAAAAACAGATGAAGAGTCAATTTAGTCCAGGATCCCTGAAGGATTTTGGAACTTGATTACTATCAATCTAATTTTCCGTGAGTAGCTTCATTTTGATGCCCAAGAATTTTGTGTAGGAAACTCCAGTTGTGGTAGCTAACAGAGGTAACAAGAATGAAATGTCTCAAGATAATTATCTAAATTATTCGAAAAAATATTTTTCCTACAAAATCTATGGCTTGATTAAAGAGTCCCCTTTTTTGAACATGTATCAATAACGAGATCATCATAAGCGATTACTAACCAGCTGATTTTTGTTGTTTTTATTCAGTTAAATTTTATATAATTCAATAATCTTTTTGATTTATGTTAATTAATTCGATTACTTTGATTACTTTAATCGATCCTCGATGTAAAAGTAATTATTATCAAGCTGAATCTTCGTGAATAGCTTCGTTTCGATGAGACGCCCAACAATTTCCTGCGCGAAAATTCTGGAATGTAGTACATTCCAGAATAACAGAGGTAACAATTATAAAATATGTTCACGTGCTTATTGTTTGCTGCATCAAGCGTCGGATAGTTCGAGTATGTTGGGAAATGCTCGACTCTATTCGGGAATATTTAATAATTTAACACTTTGATCTTACACTAGTTTTTGTATCTAATTTTTTAAAGAATAAAATTACAATAAAAGAATTTTTAAACAAAGATTTACACATATATTAAAAATAATACGTACGTTTCGATGAGATTCACCTTTTTCAAATGCTACGTGCAGATTCCTAGTCTACGAACTAGTTTTCAAATCTACGTGCTAGACTACGTGCCTAGTCTACGTGTCTTTTTCAAATGCTACGTGCTAGTCTGCACGTAGCATTCGAAAAAGGTGAATCTCATCGAAACGTACGTCATGCAGTATTATTTTTAATATATGTGTAAATCTTCGTTTAAAATTATTTAAATTTTAAAAAAGATTTTTTCACTGTATCATATGTCACAGATAGGAAAACAAAAAATTAGAATTCTTGTCGGAATAGAGATACATACTTGTTTTCTTGTAGGATAATTGTTTTATTTGGGCAGATAACACACTAAGCTAATATGTAATACTTTTGTCCTACAGTTAGTAATGAAAAAAATGGTTTAGGAGTATTAACAATTTCTGAGCGTAGAACCGGAATAACGTACCACGCAATTTGTAGGACAATAGATTATTGAATTATATATTTAACTAATTAAAAAAACAAAAATCAGCTGGTTAGTAATCGTTTATGGTGACCTCGTTATTGATACAAAGGTTCCCCTCAAAAAAGGGGACTCTTTGATGAAACCATAGATTTTGTAGGACAAATATTTTTTCGAATAATTTAGATAATTATCTTAAGACTCAACAAAAAAAATCGGGTAGTAATACAAATTTTCAGGGGGATCAAACAACACATTTCATGCTTGCTATCTCTGTTAGCTACTACAACCGGAGTTTCGTACAGAAAGTTCTTGGGCGTCTCATCAAAATGAAGCTACTCACGGAAAATTAGATTGATAGTAATCAAGTCCCAAAATGCTCCAGGGATCCTGGAATAATTCTTGTATTTGTATAAAGTTGATGAATTAAACTAACAAATATTCAAACAATAATAAATCTTTATTTTTCTATAGGTAAAAAATACCAGTTACAGGAAATATTTCACAAAATCCATTTAAATTTCTCTAATTTCGATTTATACAAAGATATATAGATACGAAAATATTGAAATCTTAAAAAGCAAAGCTTGAAAACGAATAAGGAAGACTTAATAATAAAATTAACATACATGTATGGTTCAAAATCACCAAGGTTGCAAATTTCAAGATTGGTTTTATGCCAAAAAAAAGGCAACCACCATTTCTGATCGTGCCAATTCAAAGAGCGTATTTTCAGCATGAAAAGTTCATTTTTAGTCTTGAAAATGAGCTCATGCTCGAAACATGTTGACAAATTCATGTTGTTAAATATAATCGTAAAACATTGAGCCAAGAGTTTAATTTATTTTTCAATTTATATTCATTTAGTTTAATTTATTATTTATTTTATTTAATTATGTTTCATCAAGAGTTAAGCGAGAATTCAATCTCAGTCACCAAGTGTTTTTATTTAATATATCAAATTCTGAAATATAATTACAACGTTTCCTCAAACTCATAATTCAATTATCATTAATTAAAAACTCTATCACTAAATTTCAAATATTATTTTCACTTGTGATACTCATCATTTTTATATATCCATGTCTGCGCAATCTCAAAGAAACATTTCCAGGAAAATGCTTTATCGATTAGGTCTGTTTGGTGCCTTGGCAATAGAACATTCTAGAAACCGGTTTAACCAGGTCAGGAATAGATGCACATTGTGCCTGCAGACTTGGCATTGTTTAGGGTGGTCCCCTTCGAATTTAGAATTAAACAGATGTTATTCGAAGGTACACCTGGAGGTACAACAGTAGGGAACATTTTGAATGAAAGAGATCGTAATATCAAATAATTGAACTCAGTTGGTGATATCAACTTGGAGTAGAAATTTAACGAAAATCCCAGCTGTTTGGGGCCTAATCTGGGGGATAATTTCTATGAAAATAGAAATCATTTGGGGATAAGCTAAAATAGCATCTAGGTACCTAGTATCCAGTCAAGACCTATATTGTCTAATTTGAGAAATATTACCTATATTACTTAGGAAAGATTTATATGAATAAAAATTTCAATATTTTGTTAATTTTTTGTACCTAAAATACCATAATTTATCAAGTAATTATTCCAAGAATTTTTATAGAATTGCCATTTGTGAAATATTTTCATAAATGCTGAATAATTTTCTCATAACTACACTATTTAATAAAAAATACTGTTATAAAAAAAGAGTAATCAACAGTTTTACAAGAGTAATCAACATATTGTTCAAAGGAAATAATATGTGGGATAGCTTTTGTTATTCGATCTATAAAAAAGAAGTTGAAAGAAGTAATTTTCAATTAATATGAAAAGTCTTATCTTATCCTTAAACTTAAAACCTATTCTATTTTTCCTTATAATATGTTTATATTCTTCTTCTTCTTTTACAAATCAGCATTTTTCAAGAGCAAACCCTTTTCAGTTTGAGAATGATAAAACATGTTAACTACAATAATAAGAAGAAGAATAAAATTATTGAAGTATTAATGAAAATTACTATTGTAACTATTTTCGCTCACAAAATACACCTCTTTTGGTTTCATTCCATAAATGTATCGAAAATATTAAATGAAGGAGAAAACATTAACTCAATCTGGTCATTCAGTGAAATTAATATAATTTCTACGAGTTCTGTTCAAAATTCACCTTAGAATTCGATTATCGAAATTTTTGTTGTTGTGGTGGTACATATAGGTACGTTTTTCATATGTTGATATTATCAGCAATTTTGGACCATTATTGTTTTTTTATACTGTAACTGAAAAAGTCAGTCACGTTTTTGTGTCTTTCGATTTTTCACTTTTGGAAAAATGGATCGAAGAATCTGTTTAAATTTTGCATTAAAAATGGAATAAAGTGCTCCAAATTGCACTCAAAATTTTGACTGTGACATTAGGCTAGTGTACTTTGCATCAAAAAAATTTTGAAAATTGGTTCAAGCGCTTTGCAGAAGGCCGAGAAGATGTTGATGACGTTGAGCATAATGGAATTGAAACCACGTTAAGAAGCGACGAAAACATCGAAACAATGAAGAAAATGGTTTTAGGAAATCGTCGAATCGCTATTAGGGAAGTTTCAGAGGATGATGGCATATCAATCGGCTCATGCCCTGCAATTTTCTCGAATGTTTTGGTTATGGAACGTGTGACAACTAAGTTTGTTCTGAAATTGACGTCACATTAGTATCGTTCAGGAGTTGTTAAATGACGTCAACAACGATCTAGATTTGCTCAACCTGATGACGAAACGTGTATGTATGGTTATGACGTCGAAACCAAGGCTGAATCATCAATCGCTTCCCAATGGAAGTGGCCAGAAGAACCAACACCGAAAGCAGCACACCAAATTCCATCCAATGTGAAGGTTTTGCACACTGTTTTCTTTGATTACAACTGCGTGATGCATCATGAGTTCTTGCCAATAGGTCGTTCGGTTAATAGGGAATACTACAAGGAAGTTATGTCACGTTTGCATGAAACGATAAGGCTCAAACGTGCACCATCACGATAGTGCACCAGTTTACAAATCAATGCTTGTTCGTGATTTTTTGGCCAAAAACAACACCGTTATCATGATTGAACTACTGTATTTACCTCCATTTGGCTCCATACGACTTTTTCCTATTCCCAAGACTAAAGAGAACAATGAAAAGAAAGCATTTTGCCACAAGTGATGAGATAATGTTGGAATAGAAAAATGAGCTGATGGCCATAACGAAAAGCGCATTTAAGAAGTACTTCGAAGATTGGTAAAAGCGCTGGCATAGGTGCATTATACAGGTATGAGGGGGATTACTTTGAAGGGGACAAAATATATATGACTAAACTCGAAAAAATTCAAAATTCACTTTTTCTTTTGAACAAACCTCAATTTCATAAGAATAATTTTCTATAAGGTTAAATGAGAGAATTTCTTCAGTCAAAGTTTGATAAGGTCTCTAGGGATAATTTGACGTAGCAGTAAAAATATTAAAGGAATGCAAATAAAAATGAGTTATTAGGATATGTACATTCGAAAAATTTGATATATACATAAATAGAATATTCTAAATAAAAGATAATTATTTAATTTTTTCGATCTTAATGTGAGAATTTAGTTTTATACATAGCATATATTTATTATACATAATGAAACAATATTTAGAATTTTCTCATAATTTAATACAAATACGCATGACGACGTTTCGAAGTATGTAGTACTTCTTTATCAAATGCTGGATTCTTAGAAGTAGTACTTCTAAACGTCGTCATGCGTATTCGTATGAAATTATGAGAAAACTCTAAATATTATTTCATTATGGATATTAATTTTCTCCAAGTATCGGCCTCAACAATCATCAATATATTTATTAGTTCATATGTATTTTTAACAATGATGCGAGGTACAAGAATTCCCACTCTAGTAACGTTAGCACTTTTATTAGAGTGGAAATAATGGCATGGGAAATGCACATGGTCTTGGTCAATTAATTTTTTATGAAAGTATGGTCTACTAGTGATTCTGATTATTACTGGTATTAACGTGGAGAGATCACATGCAGTTTGTCGGATAAGAGTTTTAATCTAGGGTAAAAAATATACATTTCAGTGACAGTGACGGCGATTAGGGGAACAGAGGGGGCGATAAATTTTATACAAGGAATATTCTTTTATTTTTTGTCGAATTGCAACTCGTGAAAAATACAAAAAAAAATATTTAAATATAAGATATCTGATTAAAAAGTGTATGCTTTTGATAAGGGCTAAATAAACGACATAAGTTTTGTACTATAAATAAATTACAGTGGTTTAGACTTGTTTTATTCCGTTTAACATCGATATTAAATGAAGGCAATGTTATATCAGGAACGTATTATTCAATTTTCAAGATCTAGAATAGAGAAATGAGTATTTAATTTCGTAAATAATATACAGAATTTCTTTGTTTTTTTTGAAGTGTTTGATTTTTTCAATTTAAATATTGAATTTCAGATAGAAAAATTTTGATTACGGTATCTCAATTTGTCTTTTTGGGAGTTGCATATTTCACTATTGTATAGTAATGATATTATAACAAAAAATTAAAATTAACACACATGGTCTAAGGTTCACTAAATATGATAAAATAAAACACTCTACATCTGTTTCGGGTGGTGAACCCATTATCAAGAGTATACAATGTTACTGATAATGGGTTAACCAACCGAAACCTATGTAGAGAGTTTTTAATATATTTTGTGAAACTTAAGCCAAGTGTGTTTATTTTAATTTATTGTTTTTAACAAAATGTTTCACCAAGAGGTAATCGAAAACTCCGTGTCATTTATTTTGAATTTATTGAAAGGAATTGAACTTTGAACTTGAATTCGAAATTTTTAGGACATTTGGTTCAACTTTTTTGCCTGTTTCTTCGGTTCATCTGTCCATTTTATTCCATTTTTGCTCAAATTTCACATGTGCGATCTTAGATCACTGTTGTAGATCCTTTCGACCACCATTTGCCACTCCAACCGCCATTTCTTTTTGGAAATACTGAAGGAAATGGAATATATGCAGTAATATTATAGTTATAGCTTTCATGTAGATACGAAAAAAAACCAAGCTTTTATGTTTATAAATTATACAAACTAAGAAGAAACAAGCAAAAGTAAAATTAGAAAAATAAAAATACTCGTACTAAAGCAATCCATATCTCCTGAAAAATTAAATATCTATATAAATCTTATCATTGTGAAAATATAATATATAGAATAAATGAAACTGAATCATGCAAGAAATTATATTTAAAATCCACAATTTATTTAGCAATATTTTGACTACAAAATTTGTTGAAAATTCTTGATAATGAAATAACTGCGATGTAAATAGAAACACAAATACGATGGAATCTTCAATGGAAGTTTCTAGAAACTTTATTATTATATTATTTAGATAAGGCAAAATGAGCCTACTGCGAAATATTGACACTAATTTTATTTGATATCTTTATTAAATTTGAAAACAAGAATTATTTCTAACGTAATTTTTTTGGACCATTTATAATAACATGCATTGCATAATTTTGAATTTAATTCTGTTCATAATAAACCGAAACAACTGACGAAATCGAAGTTAGTTATCAGCCCAAGTTTGGACTGATTTAGATGATTTTCATCACTCAATATGATCATCAATATTTCTGCATAATTCTGCTACTTATAATTTTAAAAATGAAATTCAATACCTCAAATGTTTCTATGTACTTTGATTGTGAACCTCATCATTTTGTATATGCAAGTAAACATATATTGAATATTTGAAAAAAAAATCCATATTAATGTGCTGCTTCAGCATCTTTATTATTGGTCCTATTGATTTTTGGTCATAGGATCTGAATATTCGTATTGATTATTGGGGTATGTACTAAAATGGTTGTAATAATAATCCTAAAAATGTAATTGCAAATCCTCTATCAGATCTGAAAATATTAAAAGAAAATGTGAGCTTTTTTACAGAATCAAAAACAGTTACCAATAATTCTTTTGAATACCGTGCATAAAGTTCTTTTAACTGATTTTTCTAGGGTAGACTCCACATAAAACCAAATTAAGATATTTTTATGGATAATTCTCTTTTTTGATGGAAAAATTCAAGTGAGTCTTAAATGAAAATTACTTAAAACCACAGAGGGTTAAATTTACATGAAATACTACAGCAATTTATATTTTGAACACTTTGTTCTCTGAATTTACTTTTCTGAGCTTCAAAAATTACATTGGATAATCATGAATGCATAAATATTCATCATATCATAAATATATATCATACATATATCATTCATCATTCATAAATAAACTGACATTGAACAAACCTTGATAGTAATCCTCACACATACAAATCATCAAATATGGATCCTTAAAATGTAATAATTTCATAGCATTCATCATGCGTAGTAGTACTTCAGCACTTTATTGTTGATTCAACTGGATTCTACAAATATCTGCTACTTTATTTTCCTGAAAGCCTCAATCTTGAAAAAGGGAGACATACTATGGCCTAGATGGATCTTACTGAAACATTCATTGGGATTATATATCCATTTCTTCTTGAAATAGAACATAAATTTTGATTATTGTTGCTATAACATGTTAGATTACATGTAGATACCATTTCATTTTATAAAGAAATATGCATAATATTTTAATTATTAAAACCACATAAAATTTTTTAGGGACTTATTGCTCCTGCTCTTGAGAAACTTTTTTTCTGATGTATCTATTTTTCTGGGAACAATATATTAAACAAAAAAAGCTGAATGGTGTCCAGAATCATTGAATTTATTAGTTGTATATGAATATGAAGAAACTGAGGTATCTTCTAAGGTTTAATAAAATTCATTCATTGGATTTGTTACCTCAAGTAATATTTATTTTGATTTAGTTATTATATCACACATGCAAATCTACCCATATAGAGGGTCAGAAAAATTTAAAAAGCCATAATTATATTTGGTGCTGCTTAATATGATTACTGCAGTTCACACTGCATATCAGCAATAGGAGTTACTTCCACTAATTATATGTTTGAAAAGAGGATAGATTCTGGAGAAATTGTATACTAAATACTAATCCTGCTCATGAAAGCTCATTTCATTTAATTGACTATAAAAAAATTTTATTTGATTACACAAAAATTTGAAGGATTTACTTTATTCTAAATACAAAATTTGTGGTTCAAAATTATTATACATACTTTATATAGTAATCCTTCCTCCTTTCTTAGATAAATAGAGACAGTAAAAGCAGAAATAACATATTTTAGTCCATCAGAAAAGCTTCAAATTGATTACTGTCAAATTTGCTTAACCTATGTTATGAACACCTTTCTTAATTACACCTTGGGGTAGTGGAAAAGATAGCACAGTTGAATGGCCTGAGGAAACCATGATAATCAGTAGAAATGTCCACAGCAAATGTTAAGCTATTCCTTTCTGTAACAAAATGAAAATATACATTATTTTCTTTCCAATATAAAACATAAATTTAGATTATTGCTATGATATTTTGGATATACATGCAAATACCACTCAGTTTATGAAAAAACTGTAGCATTGTCTAGATATTCATGGAAATAGAAAAATTCAACTAATTTAATACATTGCATTCATAATCTACAAATTATTGTACATACTTTGATTCAGTAATCCTTTGCCAATTCCAATTAGCAATATATGGATCTAAATTTTATAGATTTACATGTATTTATAATTGAGAAGAAATCTGTTGAATATTACACATATTGTAAGTTACCGTAGAGTTCTACACTAAATAATAATTGTGTGCATGGGCTTTGATTATGTTTTCTATTATTAAGCTTTACTTAATTGCTTTCATTATTGTTTCTACTAATTTTTAAGCTTTACTAAATTGTACTCAATAATTTGAGCTCAGAATCTCTGTGACATTGTGCAGGTATTTATGAAAATATAAAAAGTGAAATAATTTTATACATTGCACTTGTTAGTACAAATTATTGTGCATACTTTGATTCAGTAATTCCTTGCCAATTGTAATTAGCAATATATGGATGCTATATAATCAAAAATTGCTCATTCTTGTCCACCAGAACAGCTCAAAATTGCCATACAAAACAGCTCCATTACTTGAATGGCTCGTGAAAAATCATGAAAACCTAGTAGATGGCTCACTGAAGAGGTTTAGCTACTTCTTCCTGAAACAAAATAGAAATGTACATTATTATGGCTGTATTATCATTCTATATGTGAATATATTTATACTATATGTGAATATATTCATATAATTTACATGCATTTATAATTGCGAAGGAATATGTTGAATATTAAGCATTTTGCAAATTACCGTTGAATGCTACACTAACTACTAATTATATTAATGGGTTCTAATTATTGTTTCTATTAATTTTTAAGCTTTACTAAACTGTACTCAATAATTTGAGCTCAGAATCTCTGTGACATTGTGCAGTTGTTTATGAAAATAGAAATATTTAAATTATTTTATACATTAAAGTTATTAGTACAAATTATTGTACATACTTTAATTCAGTGATCCTTTTACAATTAAAATAGCTATATATGGATCCACCAAAATCGAAAATTGCTCATTCTTGTTCACCAGAACAGCTCAAAATCGTCTAATATTATGTGTACTGCATAGGAACTTCTTTCCATGCTCAATGCTGGAATAGCGAGAACATGGTATGGACCATGGTGGTTACGGTTATCCTCAGAACCTCATTGAATGTATAATAATTCTTGAGAATCCTGAAATACAACAGAAATGTTGTTTAGCACACTTTTAATACATGAAATATGCAAAACACAATGTCTGTGACACTGGTATTTATGAATATTCAAAACTTTAGACAGTTTAATACATTGATTTCATAATGTCAAAATTATTCTACATACTTTGATTCAGTAATCCTTTTCCAATTGAAAATAGCTATATATGGATCCAATCAAATCAAAAATTGTTCATTCTTGTCCACCAGAACAGCTCAAAATTGTGTAATATTATGTTTAGTGCATAAGAACTTCTTTCGATGCTCAATATTGGAGTAGCTAGAACTTGGTATGGACCCTGGAGGTTACGCTTAACCTCAGAATCTCATTGCATCTAAAATAATTCTTGAAAATCCTGAAAAACATTAAAAATGTTGTTGAGAACACTTGTTATACATGAAATATGCAAAACACAATGTCTGTGACTGTGGTATTTATGAATATCGAAAATTTTTGACAATTTAATACATTGATTTCATAATCTCAAAATTATTCTACATACTTTGATGCAGTAATCCTTTTGCCATTGCATTTAGCTATATATGTATCCAACCAAATCACAAATTGTTCATTCTTGTCCACCAGAGCAGCTCCAAATCATCTAATATTATGTTTACTGCATAGGAACTTCTTTCCATGCTCAATGTTGAAATAGCGAGAACTTGGTATGGACCCTGGTGGTTACGGCTATACTCTGAATCTCATTGAATGTATAATAATTCTTGAAAATACTGAAATACAACAGAAATGTCGTTGTTTAGCACAGTTTGTCTACATTAAATATGCAAAACACGTAGAGCATGATTACCACCGTATCTATTAAATTAATATAGGTGTACCTACCTTTTAATATTGTCCAAAGCTGCTTAAGGTGTTATTACTTGGTCCCATAATAATTTGTACATTGTAAGGTGTCTCATTATATAGGTGAATTATAACCTGAGATTTATCAATGTTATTGATTGAAATTGGGGTAATATGTTTGGTTATAACATAGAGATGGGTTCAACGTGTATGTATTCTTCATATTTGTGAGAATTCATTCCATCCAAATTGTCCTACGTAGCATTTTCTGTTCTTCCTTCGAGAGCATTGAATTAAATTGAAATTCATTTCACCGCGAGTTTGAATTTTGAGAAGAATTAATCCTGAAATCAATATTATTGATTAAAGGTTATTTTTACGTATTTTTCCAAACCTAACTGTAAAGGTTATGACCTCTGAACGCGATCTATTCAAACACATGTAATTACGCTAATCCAACGAAAATACTTATTTATCTCCGTCGTAATCTTGATAAATAGCTATTTTGATATACATTCTGAAATAATTTCATTAGAAAAGTGTGCAAATATACGATTTTTCATTCCATTCAATTCGGAGTTGAAAATTGAAAATGCAGGGGCTACCGCCGTGAATGAAAATTAATTATTTCAATAGAAAAATGACATTATCGATAAACAAAAGTATTTATACACACATTTTAAAAGAATAAAACTTACCTGTAGTGCCGCAAATGTATTATTTCATCCATAAATTGCACGAAATTAATTGAGAATTGAAAATTTCAAAATGTCCGTCGAAATGTCAAATTATTTTCCCGTCGAAATTTGTTCGAACGCGGTTCGAAGAACGGTCGTCGGTCGGGACCTACATCGCTCGTGACCATGCAGCGGCGTCCGCCGTGTACACTATCGCAATAAAAAGTAATTATCTGAAAAGAAAAAAGACATTATCGATGAACGGAAGTATTTGTCCACACATTTTAAATGAATAAAACTTACCTGTAGAGCCGCAAATGTATTTTTCCATCCATAAATTTCAGGAAATTAATTGCGAATTGAAAATTTCGAAATGTCCGTCGAATTGTCAAACTATGTTCGAACATAGTCTACGCCTATGGGGGTTTTGATCACGGTCACGTGACAAATTTAGCCAATAAGGTAAGATAGGGGAATACGGCAATACGTAAAATCCAAAAAGTAGTGGTACACAGCACTCTTTCCGAGCTATTCGAATCGGGCCTTTTTCGTAATTTTCAACATTTCGAAAACATTTGGAAATTTTGAAAATCGGTATCTCCGGAACGGCAGCACCGATCGAAATGAAAATGCGACGGTGTACGTTCTCGAACCCTAGACTTTCGTAAAAAGATAATTCCGAAGCGATTCGGCAAAATTTGCAGGAGTAGACCCCCCGAGTTCGAGGGTACCTTTTTTCGACGAAAAATGGGTGTTTTTTTTCAAAAATTTTTTCGGTCCCTTTTCGTCCGATTTCGATCCGGTAAAAAGTGTCGACCTCGTTCCGAACGTTTATACTGCCGAAATTGCAAGGAATTGGCCGCGCAAGTGGCCCCGTTTAGGCTGGGCGCACTTTTTGAAGAAAATTTTGAGGGGCCCTAGCCCCAAACGGGGCCCCTACCCCCGATTGCGGTACACCGTTGGAAAGCCCCGACCCCAATCTATTAAGGAAAATTATCGAGGACCCAAAAAACCCCTCGCCCCCAAGTTATTCCACTTCAAAGTCCCCATACAACAGTCACTTGTTTTTGTTACCCCTCTTCTCTTACGCGTTTAGTTATATAGATTATTTGATTTACTCAAGATGAGTCAGTTGAAGAGACTGATGTAAATATTTTTGGATATTCCTATAGAAACAGATATGTGGGTTTATTTCGAATAAACACCTACTTTCATATATTTAAATAGCATGTATTTTGGAGTTTAGTTACAGTATATTCTTTAGTAAATTTATATTAAGAATTTTAATGCACATTTCTTGGATCTTAGTATACCTATGTTCTTTATATTTATGTAGTTATAATGTTAATTATTATGTTCAGAACACGATTTTATTTTTGGATCCTTTTATATTATTTTCCAAACTCTTCAACTCCCACTTCTGAAAATTGCAAGAGTGTTTTCTATTCGTAGAGATTCCATGAAAATATAGTTTATAAATGCAATATATGAAACAGACATAACTGAAAGGTTTACCTAAATTACAGATTATAATAAAAGTTATTGTGTATTTGCTATTAAACGTTATTTGTTTTCTTTTTTCTATAATATTAAATTAGTTTAATTTTTTGTAAGAACTTATGCTATATTCTTATTTTTAATGGGAAGTTGGAAACATCTTTTCTCATTTCCTTTATATTGAGTAATAACTAGATATATATTTTTGTTTTTTTTTAGTTAGTAGAGTTTCATATTAAAAATTCAATTATTATAATTAATAATATTAATATAAGCTATGATGAAATGTTTTCATTAAATATTTGGGAATGAATATTTTTTATTTTATTGTGATGAGTGTAGATATATACCTACTAAATGATTTGAGGTTTTAAATTGAGTTTCAAAGAAACTATTTGATAGTAAGATAAAAAATGAGAGACAACTAAAACACAATACAGTTTCTAAATACACATGAGGAAACGAATTTTGTTATATTTGGAGAGTAACCATTGTAAATAAATCCTAATAATAAAATATATCTAACGTTATTACAGTGTAATTAATTTTAATATCAATATATCCAAATAAATTTTTGCGAATCATATTTTCTCAATATTGCACAATAAAAATGTATCGAGTAGATATTTTTGAATCATATCCTAAAACGTTAGTCGAATTGCAATTACTCATAGCAATTCAAATGGAATCTTCCAGAAACTACGCAGTAAATGCTAAATGACTTTCCGATAATATTTCCATTACGTTAATAGGGTATCTATTCTATAGAACAGACAAAGAAAGCAGATGGTTACGTGTTTCCAAGAAGGACGGTCTATAATCAATAACCGACCTAACGACCACTGCGTTGCCAGCGCAACGCGCAGGCTCGTCAATGTTCTAGAACATTGATGCAAGTGGGAGAACAGTCTATAAATTCAAGAAGCTCCCCCCAAGTCTTCATTTTCAGTTTAGTTGTTTGTGCCAGAAGTGTAGTGTTCCGTATCAAGAAAGAAGTTGACTCTGCCAACATGGGGTAGACATCTTGAATTCGGTAAAATGGTATTAGGTAAACGGTATCTGCATTGGTTTAAATCTGTTTTAATTTATTCCTTATATTCATTTTATTATTGTCGTAAATATAACTTGCTAAAGTTTCGGGTAAAACCTATATCGATTGATAAAAATTATTTCATTTTCCGTATGACTAAAAACATATGGTTGTAAATTTTTCCAAGTAATTGATGTAAATCATTCTATTTGAACTGGCCATTCAAGTAGACATGATTTACTCTGGAAGATTACAGAAACCTGTCGTCTTCGATATTCTATACAATTAGTATATTTCAATGTTTCAAACTATGAAAATGTCGAAAAATTTAGCAAGTAATTATAAAGCTTCTTTCGTATGAAAAGATATTTCGTTCAATTTCAGACCAACGTAGCTACGCTGTATTTCTCTTCGTTCACAAAATGGCGAAAGGGGCGCGTCACGCTGAATGTCACGTGCCTTGTCCCTAAATCGTAGCGATTCGAATGAAATTCACCATAGATGTCGCTAATTATATCGAGAGAAATGGCGTGAAATGCTATTGTCGTATAAGTCGAGCAGTATTCTATGGTTTAGGAGTTATTTTCCATTCCAATATGGCCGTCAGGCGGTTAGAACCTAAGTAGAAATTTCTAAGCTGACTTAAGACCAAGACTAAGAAAGAGGTGCGAGGACCGAATCGGGATAATTTCGAAATATCCCCTTTTAATATTCGATTATTAGGTTGTGGTAATTGTTTTGGACATGAAGTATTTATATATTGATAAGTTATGTATTGGACTAAGTTTTATGCAAAGTGACCTTCGTTAGTACCTCTGTTGAACTGTTGTATTCGATCTTAGTGACCGATTTAAATTACTAATTTATTATTTATACATATAATTGACAAACATATATCTAACAACCTGCATATTTATCTACATTTCTTGACAAATTATAATTGGTAGTCGATAATCAAAGTGGCGTTTGTATAGAAAAAACTGACGTTTATCAATAAAGTACTTACAATAACAACCCAACGAATCTATACGTTATTTTTATGATTTCTATTCCAATATTCCCATAAATTTTTTTCATGGAATTAAATGTGAAAACCATTAAGAAGATGCCTTAAATGTTACCAATGATTGCGACAACAATAAGATTTTGAGCATAATACAGTAAGTACTGAATTTAGTAATTAAGTTTTATGGATCATTTTTGTATTTTGTTGCCATAGCCTACTAACTCTGTAAGTTATTCGATATTTACAATGTTTGCATGAAAGGTGTTATTGGTCTTTATAGGTTATAGCGTGAAAAAGATTCAGAAACGTGTCATCTTAGCCTCAAATGATGGGAACTTATCGCAAATATAAGTTTTTACTGAATGAAAATAAATATTTTATATAGGGATAAATTGTATAGGAATGAAATAGGTGTTCACAGTGATCACTTAAAGAGTATTATGGTTGGAAACTGAAAGTAATTAGAGCAGGATATCCACTAAACTTGAATATATTGGTAAAATAGTTTTGAGTGAAATACGATTGTTGAAAATTATATTTAACTCGAAGTGGAGCAATATTTTACGACAATTTGGGATGAAGTGAGAGTTACAATGATGAAATGAAATGGAAACTAGAGACTAATAAAAATGTAATGAAAAATTTTGAAAAATTGATAAAACACACAGTAGAGCACCATTCGCTTGAGGTTATTTATACCGCTAAATAGTATTTCGAAATTTCTGAAAGGTAGAAAAAGCACGAATGAGGATTTTAAAATATAAACTGAAGAACCATATATAATGTAAATCAAATGCAGTTTTAATTTCAATTCATTGACTGAATTGCGCATGGAAACAATTGATAGCTAAGGTTTCGACGCTTGGATTGAATTTTAAAATTTATGATGAAATGAGAAATTATTAGTGTTTACTATATCCATTATGTCGGAAGCATTTTGAATTTTGTCTCTTGTAACAAGTGTGAAATTAAAAGAAAATTCCTTCGAGTAGGGTACAAAGTGAAGAAAATAATTATTATAAATGAGACTAAAATTTTAATATATTCAACAGTTTAAATGAGGTTGTAATTTCGTTTCTCTTTCGGTTAAATTTTATTATTTGAACGCCTACACCTATATTTGATAACGCAATGGAAAGAAACCGAATTGTAGAATGAAAATGATTTTGATATGATGAAAACTTGAAAATCCTGATATCGAATGCTACGAATTGAGTAACGGAGCATTTTTCTGATCTGTCGAAATTGTTTTTCTGGAATGGTATTTTGTGAGAATATATTACCCGTCAGATGATCGGCTATAAACAAACATTAAATTTAGTGAAGTTGCTATTTCATAGTTATCTGAAAGTCAATTGAATTGATATTTAATGATAATACATTATCGAAAAATAATTTCATGTTAACTCTAGAATAGTCTCGGTAGAAGAATGTGGAAAAACGAAAAGTTGAAAACTGATATTTATAAATACTATTGAAGGTACTCAAGTCGAGAAACATGTTTTTTTATCCTGCCTTTGAATCTTGATTTTTTAAAGATCTGTCCAGGAGTGATGATTTTTGATTTTTAATCGATTGTTTTTAAAGTTTTAATAGTAATTGGCTGGGTAATAGCTAGTCTAAGTGTTGGACTTATATTTGGTATTCATTATTTATAGGAACATATAATTGGTCAATACTAACTGGCATTTCAAGTTTTGAACCTGAATGAAATTGGAATAAATCGATACTTCTCAAATTTAACAAATTCGATTTGTTCTGTTCAGCTCTGAAGAACTAACTCTTGTTAATTTTGGCATATTTTGTAGAATTGTAATAAATTAGCATAAGTTATTTGTGTGGTAATACAATAAAACCTACTAAATTTAAGTGTAAAATGGTAAAATTATAACTTTCTCACACAAGAGATTAAGATAGACAAAACTAAATTTGTAGAATATTTGCTGATAAATGTTAATTTTTTTTTATATTTTGGTGTAATCACAGGAATTTTATTCTTAATATTTGAAAAATGATGAATGCATTTTGGATATGAGCATGATTTACTTTGGACCATCGTAATGTGAAAATATGAAACGAACTGCAAGAGAAAAAATACAACAAACAAATGATAGACCGAAAATATCGCGATTAGGCGTCTTGATATCAACAAAAAAAAATGAATAGGAATGACAACAAATAACTAAATAAGTTTCATTATATGAGTATTTTTGTCCTTAGTATGTTTCATGTGACGTTTTGAATGTATTCGACATTTTTGAAAATTGTTTTAATATGCTTACTTGTGAATATGCTGAAGTATTTGAATTTTAGGCGTTACATGTCAAAATTTTTCAGAATTAGATTCCGTATATTCAAATCTAGTCTGCATGATCGAAATACACATTTTGTAAATGCTTCCATAAATGTTGCTTCATTTTCACAGTAGTCATTTGAACAAATTTTGTGATCTAGCGTTTTAACAGGTGGAAAATTTTTATATTTTCATATTTTGATTTGATTATTGAGTTTGATAGAGTTTGTTATTGTGTAGCCGTTTAATCAGAGCGAAAATATTTTGACAAAATTATAAATATTTGCCTTAAAAATTCAAATTATTATTTTTCAACATCTGAAAATATAAAAGTAAATTTGTAAATTCCTTGCTATTTTCATCTGTAATTCGGTGCGTTTTATGCCAATATTTGATTAAACACCTGTGGATTTTTATTTGTAAGTGCATCACATTGAATTGCAATACATTTACTTAGTCTAAAATATAATTTTGAAAAGCATTAATAAAGGGTAGGTAGCTTTTTCTGGATTTGAAAATTATTGGATGAATTTTCACCAATTTTTATTGCTTTATTTTCGATAATGTGGGTTTATTTCAGAGTTACGTTCATTGTACCTTTGGGCTTGTAGTTTCAATTAATTTTTGCACGTACTGCATTTCCGAAAAACTTTGGCTCTCTTGCAAATATATAGAGAATAAGGTCGTCAATAAAAGTTTGAAGTAAATTGAATTTATTTATATATTCAGGTTCAAAATTTGTATAATTTCAGAGTAAATTGAGTACTGGCTGTTATTAAAAACATAATACAAATTTGACCTCGTGTATAAAACAACGTCCAAGAATGAACCATTATTGATTTCAGAATACTTCTTGTTTGTTTTTCAGGTTAATAATTCGGTGGGAAGTATTCGAAAAACATGACAAAAATTTTGAATACAAAGTAAACGTAAATTTATTATGATTATGATTTGTTTTCATCAATGTTTTCATCTATTTGTAGACATATTTGTCAGAATTTTGGTTCGAAACAATTTATCTTCCTGGATTTTGAAATGCTGCTTTTTATGAAGTATAGGTTGAGTGTTATTTTTTTGGTGTTGGAAAAGTGTATAACTGGGATTAGGAAAATTTTTGTAGAATAATTTTGGATAGTGACGCATCCCTCCGTGTATTAATTATTAATAATTAATCCGTGTAAACTCCGTGTAATTAACATTACAATTTTACAATTACATTACAATTTTAATATCCATAAGTGTATTTTATATAAGCCTTCTTCCACTGATTACAAAATTTTTGACTAACTCCACTATGCTGTACTTTAATACCTCACAAAATATACCCATTTTACATATCTAAACTTATCACAGTTTTATCGCCATTAACAAAAATCATTTTCAATTGTGGCATCGATATTTGTTCTATTTAGAGGTGAACTCTTCTTATGATTCTAAGTAAAATCATTCCTAGAAACAGGAATAGCATTCAAAATTATATAACCTTTCTTTCATAAATATAAAGTGGTTTGATATGCAATGGAAACTCTTTTGTTAATGTTGATAATGTTAAAGTTAGATTGTACTCTGAAATTGTAATTCTATATAACGTCTAAAATGTATTATTGAAGTTAAACCACATTTGTTGTTGTAGCTTTTTATTCTTAAAAACGGATAAAAAATATAATTAGAATTTTTCTAGTATTTGAAATTATCGTAACGGTATTGTTCTTACCTCAAGTGTACCAAAAATAGAAACCTAAGCTTAATTAATGATTTAATGAATATTCTGATAAAGTTTTATTCATCCTATCATTCTCTTAGCGGAAAAAAATGTATCAATTTTGCGTTATGGATTAAAAATTCTGGTATTCTTGAACAGTTTTTGAAATATTCTAAGGCTTTTCCATTGAAGCGTACCAAAAAACGAACACTTTAGCTTTTATAAATGTGACTTCAAATTTGTTTATGTTATTAGATTTTGAAAGTTTTTGAAAAGGTATTCTCAAAATTTTTTATCCCCAATATTCTGAAACTGTATTTCCACTCCGAAATTCAATTAAAAACGGCAAAACTGTATTATATGCTACTCAATTGAAGTTCTAGCATTTTATTTTTAGTTTTAGATCTTGGAAACTTGATGTGAAAATGATTCTAGGTTTGATATTCATAACAACTTATTTAAAGAAAACTGGGGAAATAATATATTGTTTAGTTAATTATTATAAATATGAACATTACGAAAAGTTTTAACTCCCTCAACGAAAACCTTCAGAAAACATTTTTATGTTATTTAGTCATTGAGTATTCCCCTCTAAAATTGTTATGAAAGAGCAAACATTTCCGAATGTATGTGTAACAAAAATAACATTGCAAAGTTTGGTGATAACACTAAATACTAATTTACATTCGTCAAAATTAAATTGTTGATGTAGTGAACATGTGTATAGTTGAAATTTCTCTGATGGAAAGTATACAATATTGTTATTTTGTAACCTTTTCATGACCGTGTATGAACGAAAATCTAAATCCCCCAAAACAAAATTGCGTATGTGTCTAATAATATGCTGAGGTTTGATAATGTATCATCAGTGATATCCTCCTATCAAAACTTGAAATACTGATAAGCAAAACCAAACTGCACAATAAACATTTCTAAGATCTATACATGAGGTTGATATCGTTTTTTCTCTTTACAAAAAACAAATATGAATATATATCCGCAAGTTTGCAATAAGCGTCATACCCCCATCTATTTTAAATTATTAAGAGCACCAAAACAAATATGACAATATGAACGTTTATGACAATAAAAATTGTAGATGAATGCCCACTATATTTATTCAAATCCAAAACCAGTGTGTGCACATAAAAAGTTTATATGCGTAATGACATGAGTTTGAACACGTCACCACCTAAAATAATTGCGTATGTCCAATAATAGTTTTGAAAATCGTATTTCCAATCATTCACTTTTATTTAAAACATTGAATGATTAAAGCATTGAAATCAAATTGCACATTTGAAAAATTTTATACGATATAATATAATTTTGGAATTGTTTCTCCTAAAACAAAGTTGCGTATGATCGCTCAATATACTTAGATTATGATATGAAATCTACGAAAAATCCATTCTATTCTATTTTGAAATTTGAACTTGAAAGATTGTTGAAATATACCTAGGATTAAAAAATGTAAAATAAATTCTTTCCGATTCCATTTTAAGATTTGAACTTGTAAAATTGAATTATTTCGTTAATCTTTCATTGAAAGATTGAATTGTATCTATAACAACATTGCTATTGTTTGACCAATAATATACTTGATTTCAGAAATCAGTCCTATATTATGATTTAAACTTGAAAAATTGAATTGTCTCTCGCTATAACAACATTGCTAATGTATGACCAATAATATACTTATGTTAAGAAATCAATCCTACATTATGATTTAAACTTGAAAGATTAAATTGTTTCTCGCTATTATAACAACATTGTCAATGTATGACCAATTATATACTTTTTAGAAATCCATCGTATTTTATAATGTAAACTTGAAAGATTGAATTGTATCTCGCTATAAAAACATTGCTATTGTATGACCAATAATATACTTGATTTTAGAAATCCATCCTATATTATAATTTCAACTTGAAAAATTGAATTGTCTCTCGCTATAACAGAATTGGGGATGTATGACCAATAATATATTTAGGTTAAGAACCCAAACTATTTTTTTATGCGACTCTTTTTATTATTTGAACTTGAACATTGAATGGATGTATGACAAATAATATACTTAGGTTAAGAAATAGCAATATTGCGAATGTATGACCAATAATATTATTAGGTTAAGAAATCCACCTATTCCATAATTACTTGATAGGTTAAATTGTCTCTCGCTATAACAAAATTGCGGATGTAAGAGCAATAATATACTTAAAAAATCCGTCCTATATTATTGTTTGAACTTAGGTAAGATATTGAATTGTCTTTCGTTATAACAATTGCTGATTTATGACCAATAATATACTTTTAAGAAATCCATGCTAAGTTCAAATGAACTTTTGAATTTCAAAATTGCGGCCAATAATATACTTACTTTGATAAGTCCATCCTCTTTTAATTTGAACTTGAAATATAGAATCGACTTCCGCTATAACAATGTTGCGGATGTATGACCAATATTATACTTAGTTTGAGAAATCTATCCTATTTGATAATTTAAAAGTGAAAGATTGAACTCACTTGCTATAACAATTGCGAATGTATGACTAATAATATACTCAGGTTAGGAAAGCAACTAGAAATCGATTTTATTTTACTTGAAAAAATTGTACTTGAAAGATTGATTTGTTTCTTCTTCTATATAAGAGGTTTGATATAAAACTTTGATAACTGATATATCAATTACGATTTTATTATTGATCCACACTACTATATATCGGACATAACGTTAAATTATTGCAAATGATTAATATGGTATATTTTGAGAAATTTGGAGTTGATGAAGTTGACCAAGCCCTAATATTTGTAAAAAACTCTTATTAATGAGATATAATAACTATGTCAGAAAAATCGTATATAAAACAAAGTGACTCTTCAACAATGTATACAAATGTGAAATAGACCCACATAAAAAAATAAAAATTATTTTTTATTGATAAGGTAATTTAATTAAATATATTATTTCATAAATATTTTGAAAAATTAGACTACAGCGAAACTGACTGAAAACGTCAGAAAAATACTGTATATAATGAAGTGTTCCAAATAATTCAAAGGAAAAATACACATAGATATAGGCAGATTAACAATTTCATTACTAAATATTAATATGATTAAATTTAAAATATTACAAAACACTTTAAAAGTGTCTGGCGAAAGTAGTAGATGTGGTTGAGAAAAGGGTGTACACTTCTTTTTATAATTGTATTTATTTTGATAGTGAAATATATTTTGATTGTTATTCTTTTTATTGTTGGTTTATGTGGACGATTTTGATAATTTTATTTCGGATTAATATTGGACAGGGTTTTTATATTTATTTCGCGTTTGAGTGAAGTTTTCTAAAGAGACTGCGAACTTATTCATTATCTTTCGATTGATTTGGTTTTTAAGTATATTTTGATTTTTATTTTTTTGATTTTGATAATTTTATTTTTAATTGATATTGGACAGGGTTTTTATATTTATTTTGTGTTTGATTAGTTTTTTAAAATGACTGCGAACTTCATTTCATTTATGAAAATTATTCATTAGGAAATTAAATTTATGAATAATAGGAAAGCGAAATAATGGCGTCGCATTATTTATAATAATCACACGAAAATGGTGGTACTATCAATATTTTTTCTTGCAAAATCTAAAAGTGATAATTCTCCCAATAACTGTAAAACTTAATTATGTATAAAACATGTAAACTGAATGTACAAACTCTTTAAACACAATTTGAGAATTTATACACTGAAAATCACATAATTAAGGTACTTTTCATTACATTATCCTCAAATGATTTAAACTTGGTTTTGAAAAAAATTTCTATGGATCACAAATATCTTATTATTTTCATTTGTATTTTCGATCTCTCATTGAACAGTCTGGAGAGTGATTTGTTTTACACTAACCATCTTGAACAAATTGATAATATCTATATGTAGGACCCTGTAAATATTACTAAAATATATTGAGAACAAATAATGAGGGGTACTTACCCGTCTAGTTGTCAGTAACTCGATGCATATTTTCGTATCTATTCAACATTTATATATAGGTTTATATTATTTTTAAAGTACCTTTGTAACTTCTTGATAGTATCAATTTGTACGTTAGTTAGTTGATTGTTTATATAATTTGTTATAATATTATCATTGATGTTATTTAATATTTTCATAGTTATGGTGAAAAGGTTTTCTATTTATATATTTCAATACCACGAATAGTAGGCGTTGCACAAGCTTTTTTGTTTTTCCTTGAATGTTTTCATCGACTAATATTGCTATTTACCTACTTCCAAATGATTGTTTAGTCGCTTGATGTAAATTTTTCTTTGGTATAAATACTTCATATCATCACTATGCATTGCGTAATTTTGCTCTTTTTGTATATTTTATTCGCCCAAACAAAATTGTAACATTCTTCGCTTTCTTACGTCACAAAGATTAATGAATCAACTAAATCGCCCACTAAAATTTATTTTATCTGTGAATGCATTTAATCATATACCTAATATATAATTTATTGATTCATAGCCTCCTTGGAATGAGCAAAAATTTTGTTGATATATATGGTATTTATTAAAATGAATTGGATGATTTAAAGCTTATTGGTGGTGCATGTTTCAAATACTTTGGTCGTTGTTCAAAAAAACCTCTGAGATGAGTCGCGAGAGGGCACTAGTTGATACATGTGGTGATTTAGTGAGATTGTAAATGTTTCTGGTAGCATATGAATATTGACTATTTGTGAAATTTTGTAGCTTCTTACTATTCGAATTACTCAATGGAATTAGTATACCTATAAAACTTTTAACAAGGTCCAGTTTAATTACGTTTGAATATGAATATTAATTTAAATTTCAAATAATATGAAATGACATCCTTGGTGTTTTCTGGTAATTAATTGTCTTGGTATATTGAAGCAGCATGTGGTTCGAATTTGTTTTGAATTGACATCTTATCTTATGTATCTCACTTAAAGTATGTAATGGTTAAATGAACTTACTGGTAATCTTCACTCGTATTTTCATCCATTTTTGATGTTATTGGAATTTGAAGTTCAAATTGAGAGCATGATTCTTAGAGGTCTAATAAAGCGCATGCTGCTACATTACAGATTTTTTTTATTCAAAAACTGATCTTATGTATTTATGGTATATATAAATAATTATTTTCGTAGTGGTGGTTTAATGAGATTTGCGAATAAAGGAAGTACCCGAAATAATTTGTACTTTATTGGAAGATTTGTAACTGAAATTATGTAATCATTTTGGAATGTTCAAGTTTTTGTATAAATTTTATTTTTACCTCAGGACATGTGACAGTACATAAATTATATTGAAGAAGTTGAACTTAAGAGAGAAAATATATGCAAACATTATATACAAAAAAATAAAGTTTAAAAGTTTTCGAAATAGTTTTTGGTTTTTTAAAAATGATTTTCACGTTTTTCTCTTCGTCATGTTTATTTGAATAGACAAATAACAACAAATTATTTGAATAGACAGTAACGAGAAAACATAAGAAAATTTGAAGTCAGGATTTCAACATTTTTGTTATTTGCTGATTTTTAAAAATTGAGATAGATTACCGTGCTGTTATTATTATAATAAAAGTTGATTTATTATTATAATATTTGGATAATTTTGGATCATACAATTTTTGATCTCTTGAAATATTCGAATATCAATGATTCATTAGTTGACAACAGCAAATGAAAATAATATTTTGTTCAATATTGAAAATATTACTTTGACATAGTAAATCCATTCCTTTAATATTTACTAGCCTGAGAAAGAAAATGGCTTCTATCATACTAGCTTAAAAATTTTTATAACAATCAATAATGATTTCACTTTCTTTTTTTTCTAAATTCTTCTAAATTCAAATGAAAAAATTTTTTTTTGATGAATCATGATGAGTCTTATTCGATATTTTTCCAAATTATTTCAGTTTCGCCAAACAAAAACTAACACATTTTCTTGAAAGCTTGAGTTTGCTTCTACTTAATCAACCATAAAAAACCAATAAGGAGCCTACAGAAGAATATACATTTTCTCCACTAATAGACCGTAAATTTCGCGATTAGGCGCAAACAAATAATTTTTCAGGAGAATGGAAAACTACCCTTAATAATTTTGAAGTCTGAAGCATTCAAAAAAAGCCTTTGGGCAAATGTGTTAGAATTTTGAGGAGAAACTGTCTTGATCAGCTGAAATAGATAGTATAATAGAATATTCAACAGTTTTGTTTCTTCTATTTATAAATCACTTCATTAGTATACTTTGCTAAGGAAAAAATTACATAAGTAGATCCAGTTTGGTCTTAGTGATTTGTGAGTTTTAACATGAATAACATGTCAAATTTAATAACTTTTTTATATGATTACTTTACCACACTTCCAAAAATTAAATTTCAGTTTTAAGTTATATTGATATGAGTTTGTAACAATTCATATACTCTTTACGATATTTTTTTACTAGTTAAAATTATAATGTCGAAGTTGTAATCCTTGTTCAAATCACTGAATACTTTTAACATTTGATAATTTTTTACACTAATCCTATTAATTTAATTGTATAATATAATCACACTTGGCTTGTTTCAATATTTTCTTATTGAAATTTAATATGTTTCTTATATTCTGAAAAAACTCACCAATTTTCTTATTGCTTCAACTTCAGTAGGTTGATATTTTATATACTTAGGTACTATTCTAGTAAATGTTCTATTCTTTTTATGTTTTGTTTGTTTCTACATTTGTTTTATATTCCTTTCACTCAACTGAATGCAATGTACCTACTCAATATAGAAATGAATGTGCTTGGAAAGAATGCTTTCAAAGTGATGTGCTTTGATGTATGCTAGTACTAAACGTTAGTAAATCTTTTATTATGATTTCAATCTGAGTATTTTGACGAGTACGTGTACTTGGTATTACTAATGGAATTTATATATATTTCTCATTATTACATTTTCGAAACTAGATTGAATATACTTTCAGGCGCTGTAGTATATAGTGGTAAATTCAAATGATATCTTGTGTGTTCAGCACTAAATAACTACTTCAATAATGCCTAGTTTTGAAGAATATCCTTCGTAAGAAGTGGAAGAATTTCTATAAATTTCATTTGTGAATATCGCGACATATTTATTTAATTGCCATTAAAATTAAAAGAACAAACACAATTAAAAATTATTAGCAATGAAATAATGGTAAATAATACCTAATAATTGAAACAATTTCTAAATAAAAACGTTAAATATCAATAAGTAATATAAGACTATATAATATAACACTATAAATAAGTAAATTTAAGTAGGACTGTAAATAGCAAGAATTCTGATTGATTAATAATGAAGTTTATTCAATTATATATTATGGTTATAATTTTTTAATTAGAAATTTATATGAGATATGTGCCATGTTTTAGCCAACAAAAGCTTAATATAACAATCTAGTAATAACGTCAATTTTTAAATACGTATCGTGAAAAATATTTGTATAAAATGTTGAATAAGAAATTAAGAATAGTCAATGTATAAGATGAACATAAGAGTAGAAGAAAATTGATTATTCCTGATCAAAAATAAACAGTATTTCGTGTGATTTATGTGAAATATCGACTGAGATCGTATATTAATGATAATAGTACATATTGAAAAGATTATGAAGAAAATTGTTGCAACTTGGCTGGCAAAATTTGTATTTGTGTATAATGTCCAATCCTGAAAAAGGTTTCAGATATAAAATAGAATAAGTTAACATAATGTAATTGAAAATAACTAGTTTTATAGTAGCTTATATTTTATGATGAAATTTCTTCTAATTTTGATATGTGAATGGAGTAGAGATGAATGGTTGGTACATCTTAAGGTCTTCAGCTTTGGGATAAAAAGGTGATGCTAATATGGCGGCAGGAAACATTAGACCGAAATATTCGCGAGTAGCTCTCCAGGAATGTTAACATTTTATCCTATTGGTGCAGATTTTGGAAATATCGATTATTTTTCTTACTTTCAATTTTATTTTTAATGAAATTTCATCATTTGTGAGGATTTGAACAATGTTAAGCAATTAGGGAATTGCATTTATTGTACGTTTTGAAATGAAAATATTTGGAAAATTATTTACTTGAATATGCAATGCTATTCTTTTGAAGAATTTCTTTTATGGTAGGCTTCGGTAAAATAATTAACTAAATTTAATTTTTTTAAATATCTTTATTTTATGTAGTTTTAGTTTTTATATTGCATCCCTCTATTCAGTGTATTTCATTCAGAATTTGATTCAATCAAAATTCAATTAAACTGCCTGAAATTTCTAATTGAACGAGATGTGTTGAAAGAATGTTGATGAGATAGGAATTTATCAAGTTTTCTTATGATTGAAACAAAAAAAAAAATTTTTATATTATATTTATTGTAAAAGTTAGATATTATATATTCTTCTTTTTTTTCTTCTATTCGAACGCATTTACGTTAAAGCGGCGATTTGTATGGACCATCCTAGCACAAAGAAACATAACTGAAATGCAGACAGAGCAAGCAGAATATAGATATAAGAGAAAATGGTTAGACCGAAATTTACGCGATTAGGCGGATATAGTAATAACAAGACAAAGAGAATGATAATAAAGAAGCAGTTGAATTAATGGCAACAAAAATACGTGTTGAAAATTCACTCGAGAATTTTCCTTCAATGTCCATATTATTTCTGTCGTTATATCGTAAGTGTATTCGAAATTTCTACACTTTGAATTTGTTATTTTTTATAATTTTCAATTTACTCAGAATTTTCAGAAAGTTTTTTAGATAATTGATAATGTCTTTATAACATAACATCTTTCGACATTTTGGTTCATATCTTTTTTTCTTCAATCAAGATGATTTTTTATTGCAATAATTTTTGTATTTCACTAAATCAAATAATCTCTTACATCTTTCTGACAATTTCTATTTTATTTATTCAAACAACCCCCCAATACGGGCAATTAATTTTTCATCGATGTTTGCATGAATACAATTTTCTCTGTATAAATAATAATCTCACTCGAAAAGATGAACGTTACATTTTATAAACTATTTTTTAAATAGGCAGCCTGTTGAAATTTTTTCTTCGTTTTGCTTAAATTAATATTACTAAAGAAACTATTTTTTAATTGTATATGATCTGTTATATATTTAGTACTTATGTCTGTTTTCAACCCACTTGGTGAATTCCAATCAAATTTACCTCGCTAACAAGCCTGGCAATTTAGAGCTTTTCATTTGCTTAATTTTTCAGAATTTCAACCTTCGTTAGGAAATTATTCTGTAATAATTGAAACGGATGTTGGTACATCTAACTCATTCCGTTCTGAAATATTTTTTATTTAACATTAAATAGTGCTTTGCACGTTTTCGATTTTATATAATAATATAGCGCTTCATCAAGATTTTTTCACAGTAATTTTAATTGATCACTGGAGTGGTGTTTCTTCCATTTAAATTTTCGATACATATACTGCTTTTGTTTTCATATATATCAATGGTACAGCTAGCTACAGCTTTGAATTAAATACTGCATTGTGAAAATCTATATCCTATTATCTATATTGTTATGAAAAATCATAGTTTTTATCATTAACTTTTTCTCGTTGATAATTTATCTGTTTTTGTGTTTATATTGCTGTATTAATCTAAAATTTCATCTAGGAATATTTTGCGATTCATTTGAAGAATTGAGTGTGAAATTAGTTCAGTATTTCGTTCTATAATAAATTTTTAAATTTTATATCGCTTCATAAAGCTTCTTTCACAGTAATTTTAATTGTTCACTGGAGTGGAGTTTCTTTCTGAAGTAACTAAATGTAACCAGCTTCTTTCATTTAAATTTTCTATACATATATTATATGCACTGATTTCGTCTTCATTTGTATCAATGATATTATCCTACCTACAGCTTTGAATTAAATTCTGCATTATGGAAATCGTATGTCCAATATTATGAAAAATCTTAGTTTTATCATTAACTTTTTCTCTTTGATAATTCATATTTTTCGTTTTTATATTCCTCTTTTAATCTGAAATTCAACCTAGAAATACTTTGATATTTTGCAATTCATTTAAAAAATTTCAGTGTCGTGAAATTGGAAAACCAGTGTTTCTTTATTCCAGTTTTTCTCCATTAAAATTCCCAATATTCAATAATATTCACTAAATTCAACGAGTATCGTCCTGAATCTATAAATATACTTTAGTAACTTTGATATTCAGAGGTCAATATTATTTGCAACCAGTATGGATTAATGTGGATTAGATTATTATTCTTACGTAAAATAACCTGTTTATTTGAAACCTTGAAAAAATTCTGAATAATTTTTCTGTGAACAAATAAAATATGGTATTGAAATCAGGAAATAACAATTTATTTAAGTATGAAAGAAAGTGAAGGAAACGAATAAAGATAACCACGTTCTAGAAAATTGTGTCTTTTTCTCAGGGAGAAAAGACTTTTACCTCGTTATATGGTAATTCGTTATTTCAATAATCCCCAATTATATTTAAGGCTCTTGAGCGTTAGCTAAATTGAATTAGTGATTTTATCCGATCAGAGCTTTTTCTAATTATTAAGTAACACTACAAGTTTGTGCGAAGAGGTAGTAAGAACAGGTAGTAAGGGCAAAAGATTAGATACCCTTCAAATCTTGGAAATTTCGATAGCCAAAAAAAAAAGAATTAACCTATTTGTAATGAACAGGTGGATTTTTCCGTGAAACTAGTGTTAAATTCTGTGGTTTAAGATATATAATAGAAAGCATTTTGAAATTCAATAATATTGTATACTCTTGATAACCTTAATCTATCCACCCGAAGCATATGTAGAGTTTTTGATATATTCAGTGAAACTTAAGTTTCACTGAATATATCAATTCAGTGAATTAACACACAAATTAACACACTTGACTTAAGTCAAGTGTGTTAATTTTCAATATTATAGTTTTAACATTCAAAATTATTTTGGCGCTTTTGTTAAGATTATATGATGAATATTTAAGGGCTTAAGATATAGGTGGTGGTAGGACGTGATTTGGTTAATGCAAAGACGTATTAAGACATAACCTTGGAATGATACGTATTCGAATATTATTTTTATTCTTTCAATCAATGAATTTGTGGGAGATATATATATATTATATAATTTGAATCAAGATAATTGAACAGAGAAGTTGGTGTAGATATCTGATTTTTGGTTTTTATTGAAACGTATACCTGGTATTTTTCTCCTTTCGAAATGTTGTTTTAACGATAACAAATTGAATCGTCGAAAAATCGATATTTAGACGCAAGTTCAACTAATATAAGGAAATGTAATAACGTATACATTATTCCGTGAATATATTTTTGTGTTTTTGAAATAAGTGCAAATATGGGTGGTTTTAAACAAGCTCTGTACGAAGTGAAGACGAAGGTATTAGTTGAGAACTATTATTTCTGATATTCGTTAATTACAATAACAAAATATATTAATTGGGTAGAGTAGGATGCTTGATTGTTGAAATATTATTTTTGCACTATTGAAATTTTCATTTGAAATGAGTTGGAAAATAATGAATAGGTATTTGAATTCCGATTTGAAACTGTGTAGAAGAGAAGGTGTTGGTTGGAAAGTATGTATTCGTGTCTTGGTTGAGATGATAACGCATTGTCCCCAGTATTTTTATTCTTATGAAGATATTATTTTTGTACTGTTGAATGAGTTGGCAAAACCTGGTAAACGAGTTTTAATGGAAGAAGTACTGGCGACATGATTTAACGAATGGAATTAGTATGAAGCAAAGTTGATAAAGGTTCGAGTAAAGTAGTTATACTACAACTGATATTTGGTTTTAGTAACAACATAAATCCCTGATATTTACTTTTATTATGTAAAACGATTGTTAATGAAATAAAAAAGTCGTGACAAAATGATTTAGCGAATTTAGTATGAAGCAAAGTTTTTAGAATTTACTCTAGTTGTTGATAATATTTAGCGGATAACCCATTATTCTTTGATGTCCAATCCATTAAAATTTAACGAAATATAGAGTAGTTGGTAATTAATTAGTTGGTAATAACTGATGTTATTTCGTTTTGGTAACAACGTACTTCCCTGGTATGAATTTCTTCTGAAAATTTTTTGCGCTTCTGAAAAGAGTAAGCCAGTAATGAATATTTAATGGTTGAAAACAAAATTTAATGAAATATATTCTTGGTAATAATAACTGATCTTTGGTATTTGTAGAAACGTACTTCCCTGGTATAAATTTTTTCTGAAAATTTTTTGCGCTGTTAAAAAGAGTAAGCGAGTAATGAATATTTAATGGTTGAAAACAAAATTTAATAAAATATACTACTTGGTAATAATAACTGATATTTGGTATTTTATACTTCCTGGTATAAATTTCTTATGAAATTTTTTTGCGCTGATAAAAAGAGTGAGCGAGAAATGCATATTTAATGGTTGAAAACAAAATTTTATAAAATATAGAAGTTGGTAATTATAATTGATGTTATTTGGTAATTGTAAAAACATACTTCCCTGGTATAAATTTCTTCTGAAAATTTTTTGCGCTGTTAAAAATAGTAAGCGAGTAATGAATATTTAATGGTTGAAAACCAAAATTTAATAAAATATACTTCTTGGTAATAATAACTGATGTTTGGTATTTGTAGAAACGTACTTCCCTGGTATAAATTTTTTCTGAAAATTTTTTGCGCTGTTAAAAATTAAGCGAGTAATGAATATTTAATGGTTGAAAATGAAATTTGATAAAATATACTTCTTGGTAATAATAACTGATCTTTAGTATTTGTAGAAACGTACTTTCCTGGTATAAATTTCTTCTGAAATTTTTTTTTCCTCTGTTGTAAAAAGTAAGCGAGTAATGCATATTTAATGGTTGAAAACAAAATTTAATGAAATATAGAAGTTGGTAATTATAATTGAATTTGGTATTTGTAGAAACGTACTTCCCTGGTATAAATTTTTTGCAAAATTTAATTTAATGGTTGAAAACAAATTCATAAAATATACTTGGTAATAATAATTGATGTTATTTGGTATAAATTTCTTATGAAAATTTTTTGCGCTGTTAAAAAGAGTGAGCGAGTAATGCATATTTAATTGTTAAAAAAAGTTTTTATGAAATATAGAAGTTTAATTATAATTGATGTTATTTGGCAATTGTGAAAACTTTCTGAAAATTTTTTGCGCTGTTAAAAATAGTAAGCGAGTAATGAATATTCAATGATTGTAAACCAAAATTTGATAAAATATACTTCTTGGTAATAATAACTGATGTTTGGTATTTGTAGAAACGTTCTTCCCTGGTATAAATTTCTTCTGAATTTTTTCCCCTGTTGAAAAAAGTATGCGAGTAATGCATATTCAATGGTCGAAAACGAAATTTAATGAAATAGAGTAGTTGGTTATTATAACTGATATTATTTGGTTATTGTAAAAAGTACTTCCCTTGTAAAATTTCTTCTGAATTTTTTTCCCGCTGTTGAACATTAATGCATATTTAATATTCAAAAGTTGAAAACAATTCAATGAAATATAGTAGTTGGTAATAACTGATCTTTGGTATTTGTAAAAACCTACTTCCCTGGTACAAATTTCTTTCGAAAACTTTTTGCGCTGTTAAAAGAGTAAGCGAGTAATGAATATTTATAGTTGAAAACAAAATTTAATGACGTGATGAAGTTGGTAATTATATTGGTTATTGTGAAACACGTACTTCCCTGGTATGAATTCCTATTAATATTTTTTCTTTTATGAAAAAATTTAGCAAATAATCTATATTCAATAGTCAAAATTTAATAAAGTATTTTGTGTTTATTACTTATATTTGGTTATTGTAAATCGTACTGTCTTGGTATACCTTTCTGTTTATTTTTTTCGTTGAGAGAGTCAAGGAATAATGCATATTTGATAGTTTGAAAAGAATATTTATGAAATGAGATGATATTTATAACTTATTTTTGGTTATTTTAAAAATGGACTTCCCCGGTATACTTTTCTATTGTTTTTTTCCTCGGTGAAATAGAGTTAGTGTAAACAATGCATATTTGTTATTTGAAGCAAAATTTAATGCTATAAAATAATTGGCTTTTATAATTTATTTTTAGTTATTTTAAAAACGTACTTTCCTGCTATAAATTTATATTACATTTTTCCATTGTTGGAAATGCATTCGAATAATGTATTCAAGTAGTCAATAGTTTAAGTGAAATTTAATGATATTAAGTATATGATAATGAATAGAGAAATTAAATATAATTTTTTGAGATAGAACATATTGTAGATAATTTTTACTTATTTCAAAAACTCATCCCTCAGTTATTAGTACTTTGAAAATATAATTTTGTACTGTTGAGATAAGTTAACGAATTATACATATTTGTTGGATTAGTGTAAAATTTTATGAAATTATGGGAGTAGTAGGTCTTGTTATTAATTATTGGTTATTATTTGAAGGTATGCCCCAGGTATTTTTTTTTATTAAAATATCATTTTTCTACTATTTAATGAGTACTGCCGAAATGATTTGAAGAATTTAGCAAGAAGCAAAGTTTTTAAGGATTCGAAAGTTATATAGTAAAGTAGTTAGGTTACAACTGATTATTTTTATTGATATATTATTTTTCGGTGTCTATTCAGTTACGTGAATGATAAAAATTGATGATTGATTTAAAGAAAAAGTCGATGAAATAAAAAATGATAGGGATTATTCGATGATATTTAGTTATATTCAAAACTCATCCCCCAGTTATTAACTATGACAATATAATTTTTGTACTGTTGAGAGAAGTTAACGAATTAACGTGTAAAATTTTATGAAATTATGGGAGTATTATAGTAGGTCTTGATTTTAATTATTGGTTATTATTTGAAGGTATTTTTTATTAAAATATAATTTTTGTAGTGTTTAATGTGTTGGCAAATAGTGAAAAACGAGTTTGAAAGGAATAAGAACTGGCGAAATGATTTAACGAATTTAGTTTGAAGCAAAGTTTTCAAGGGTTCCAAAGTTATGAAGTAAAGTAGTAAGGTTTCAACTGATTTTTGGTTTCAGTAACAACAAAAATTCTCTGGTATTCATTTTTATTGATATATTATTTTTCCATTCAGTTCTGAGAATGATAAAAATTGATCATAGACGTAAATAAAAAGCCGATTAATTGAAAAATGGTGGGGATTAGTAGATAATTTTAGAGTTATTTCAGAAACACAGTTATTAATCCTATGAAAATATAATTTTTATACTCCTGCATTTCTGATGGTTTAGTGTAAAATTTTATGAAATAATGAGAATAGTAGGTGTTTGTTATTTTTCGTTATTATTTGAAGGTATGCCCCTGGTATTCGTACTGTTAAAATATGTTTGCGCTGTTTAATATCATGTAAAGGTGCTATAAATCCCATGTTTCTACAGTTGACTGATGAACAGGAATTGATTAGAGCAATGAAAAGAATTGGTGTCGGATTTTTTGTTGATGCTAAAAATTATACCTGGTATTTACTGCGATTAAAATATTACTTTTGCGACGTTGATATAAGTTGAAAAAATGATTATTTGATTTTTTTTATGCTAAAAACTATGCCCTGGTATTTATTTTGATTGAAATATTATTTTTGCGATGTTGACATTAGTTGAAAAATGAGTATTTGATTTTCTGTTCATTCTAAAAACTATGCCCTGCTATTTATTTCGATTAAAATATTATTTTTGCGATGTTGAAATGAGTTGAAAAGCAATGAGTGATTTTCTGTTAATGCATAAAAACTATGCCCTGATATTTATTTCGATCCAAATATTATTTTTGCGATGTCGAGACATAAGTTACAAAATCAGTATTTGATTTTGTGTTGATGCTAAAAACTATGCCCTGGTATTTAGTTGGATTAAAATATTATTTTTGCGATGTTGACATAACTTGAAAAATTAGTATTTGATATCCTTTTGATGCTAAAAATTATGAACTGGCATTTATTTAGATCAAACTATTATTTTTGCGATGTTGAGACATAAGTTGAAAAATCAGTATTTGATTTTCTGTTGATGCTAGAAACTATGTCCTGGTATTTATTTCGATTAAAGTATTATTTTTGCGATGTTGACATAACTTGAAAAATGAGTATTTGATTTTCTTTTGATGCTAAACATTATGACTGGTATTTATTTCGATCAAAATATGATTTTGCGATGTTGAGACATAAGTTGAAGAATCAGTATTTGATTTTCCGTGATGCTAAAAACGCCCTCGATCAAAACATTATTCTTGCGATGTTGAAATGAGTTGAAAAACAATGAGTGATTTTCTGTTAATGCTAAAAATTATGCCCTAGTATTTATTTCGATTAGTTATTATTTTTTCGATGTTGAGATGAGTTGAAAAATATTGAGGCTAGAAATATATGGCTGATTTGATTTAAACAAATACGTGTTTGTCAAGTAGTACGCACATATAATGTCTGAAATTTGTTGAAAATGATGTATGCTGCTGGTATTTATTCCTATTATACGAGTATTATTTTTGTTGAGGATAGTTTTTGAAGGCAAGTGTATTTACTAGTAGTAAGGGTTCAACTGACATTTGGTTTCTGTTAGCATTTGGTTAGCATATATACAATATTGCAATATTATTTGTCGCTGTCCCTAGAGTTTGATTAACGATAAATGATCAACGTCAATTAGTACTATGGGAATATTATTTCTGCATTGTTAGAGGAGATTATGTATAATGCATAGTTGGCTTAGTGGAAAATTCAATGAAATGAGGAAGTAGTAGGTGTTGATGTTAATGTTTGGTTATTATGAACGTATGTCCATCGTATATTTATTAATATATTGATTTTGCGCTGTTTACATAAGTTACAATATATTGAATTGAGCGGTCGGTTCTGAGGAAAGTTGAAAGAAATGAAAAAGTATTAATTAAAGGAATTAATAATTGAAAGGAAATAGGAAAGGGCATTATTTTTGGATATTATTACAATTTCTTCTCCTGGTGTTGAATTTTATGAGAGTATCAGTTTTGCATATTTTACTAATTTATTGTGTAGGTGCGTTGAAACGTAAATCAAGAGATTAAAGCTGATTTTTTATTATTACAAAAACGTATTCCCTTGTATTTGTTTGATTAAAATGATTTTTTTGGGCTGTTGAGATGAAAGAGCGATTTATTTGAAAGAAAAATTTAGAGAAATCAAAGTAGTGACGTTGGTGTTCATTAAAATTTTATATATTGAAACAAAATAAACCGCTGCTATGGGATCTTTTTCGTACTCGTTCAAATTTGATTAGAAATTTATCCAAGTGAAGTACCACGTTGCTCTTCACAACTGAATTTGGTTATTCAACAATATCTTTTGAAATTAACATTTTATGAAATGAAGAAGTTGGTATTTATAACTAATTTTTGGTTTTTGTGAAGGGTATACAGACCTATTGAATTTTTTTCCGATGTTGAAAAGAGCGAATAATGCATATTCGATAGTTTGAAGCAAAATTTAATGAAATAAAGGTAAATTTAAATTAAAATTAAAATTGTTGTAGAAACGTTCATCCGTGTTAACATTTCTATCGAAATTTTTTTCCGTTGAAAATAGTTAATAGTCGAAAAAAGTTAATAATTGATAATAATTCATATTAAATAGTGGTGAACAAAATTTGATGAAATGAAGCAATTGGTTTAATTTGGTTAGTGTAAAAACGTGCATCCCTGCTATACATTTACATCGAAATTTTTTCCGTTGTTGAAAAGAGTTAATTAAGAGTCAATAAGCATATTGAAAAGTTTTGAACAAAATTTGACGAAATAAAATAATCGGTCCAATTACTGATTTTTGGTTATTGTAAAATCGTACTTCCCTGGTATACATTTCTGCAAATGTTTTTCCCCATTGTTCAAAAAAGTAAGCAAATAACGCATAGTTAAAACAAAATTTAATCACGTTATATATAATTGGTTTTATTACTGAATTTTGGTTATTGTAAACACGTATTTCCCTGTCATACATTTCTGTTGGAATTTTTTTTCCATTGTTGAAACGGGTTGGCGAATAGTTGAGAGCAAAATTCAATGAAGTATTGAAGTAATAAAGTAAGAACGTACTTCCTTGGTATATATACATTTCTACTAAATTTTTTTCCCATCGTTGGAAAAAGTTGGCAAATAATGCATATTTAATAGTTGAACACAAAATTTAATTACGTAAAATAATTGAATTCATTACTGATTTTTGGTTATTGCAAAATCTCACTTCCGTGGTATGCATTTCTGCAATTTTTTTCCATTGTTTAAAAATCTTAGCAAATAATATATTACTAGTTGAAAAAAATTCAATGAAATAATGTGGTTGGTTAATAACTCATAACTTATTTTTGATTATTGTAAAAACGTATTTCCCCGTTATACCACCCTTCCGAATTTTTTTTGCGCTGTTGAAAAGGGACAGCGAATAGTTGAGAGCAAAACTGAACAAAGTATAATATTACAAAGTAATAGGAAATATCAACATGTTAGCGTTAAGTAAAAGGTGTATTTAAAATTCCGAACAAGGTTATGAACAAATTTAAACGAAACTAATGGAGAACTGAATTATGATTTTTTTGGAATAGGAAATACCAACATGGTAGCGTTAAGTAAAAGGTGTATTCAAAATTCCTAAAAAGGTTATGAACAAATTGAAACTAAACTAATGGAGAAATGAATTATGATTTTTTGAAATAGGAAATACCAACATGGTAGCGTTAAATAAAAGGTGTATTCAAAATTCCGAACAAGGTTATCAACAAATTGAAACGAAACTAATGGAAAACTGAATTATGATATTTTGAAATAGCAAATACCAACATGGTATCGTCAACTTAAAGGTGTATCTAAAATTCCGAACTAGGTGATGAACAAATTCAAAAGAATCTAATAAAAAAACTGAAATATAATATTTTTGAGACGAGTAATACCATCATGGTAGCGTTAAGTAAAAGGTATATTCAAAATACCGAACAAGGTTATCAACAAATTGAAACGAAACTAATGGAAAACTGAATTATGATTTTTTTTTAGATAGCAATACCAACATGGTAGCGTTAAGTAAAATGTGTTTTTAAAATTCCGAACAAGGTTATGAACAAATTGAGACGAAACTGATGAAAAACTGAAAAATGATTTTCTCAAATATTAAATACCAACATGGTAGCGTTCAGTAAAAGTTGTATTAAAAATTCCGAACAAGGTTAGGAACAAATTGAAACGAAACTGATTGAAAACTGAATTATGATTTTTCGAAATAGTAAATACCAACATGGTAGCGTTAAGTAAAAGGTGTATTCAATAGTCCGAACAAGGTTATGAACAAACTGAAACGAAACAAAAGAAGAAATGAATTATGATTTTTTTGAGATAGCAAATACCAACATGATAGCGTTAAATAAAAGGTGTATTCAATAGTCCGAACAAGGTTATGAACAAACTGAAACGAAACAAAAGAAGAAATGAATTATGATTTTTTTGAGATAGCAAATATCAACATGGTAGCGTTAAGTGAAAGGCGTATCTAACATTCTGAACTAGGTGATGAACAAATTCAATAGAATCTAATAGAAAACTGAAATATAATATTTTTGAGATGAGTTATACGATCATGGTAGCGTTAGATGAAAGGGTGTATTAGAAATTCCGAACAAAAGTTATGAACAATTGGAACGAAACTAATGAACTGAATTATTATTTTTTTGAAATAGCAAATACCAACATGGTAGCGTTAAATAGAAGGTGCATTTAAAATTACGAACAAGGTTATGAACAAATTGAAACGATACTAATGGAGAAATGAATTATGATTTTTTGAAATAGGAAATACCAACATGGTAGCGTTAAGAAATAAAAGGTGTATTCAAAATTCCGAACAAGGTTATCAACAAATTGAAACGAAACTAATGGAAAACTGAATTATGATTTTTTGAAATATCAAATACCAACATGGTAGCGTTCAGTAAAAGTTGTATTCAAAATTCCGAACAAGGTTATGAACAAATTGAAACGAAACTAATAAAAACTGAAATTATGATTTTTTGAGACGAGTAAATACCAACATGGTAGCGTTAAGTAAAAGGTATATTCAAAATACCGAACAAGGTTATCAACAAATTGAAACGAAACTAATGGAAAACTGAATTATGATTTTTTTTTAGATAGCAAATACCAACATGGTAGCGTTAAGTAAAATGTGTTTTTAAAATTCCGAACAAGGTTATGAACAAATTGAAACGAAACTGATGAAAAACTGAAAAATGATTTTTTTAAATATTAAATACCAACATGGTAGCGTTCAGTAAAAGTTGTATTAAAAATTCCGAACAAGGTTAGGAACAAATTGAAACGAAACTGATTGAAAACTGAATTATGATTTTTCGAAATAGTAAATACCAACATGGTAGCGTTAAGTAAAAGGTGTATTCAATAGTCCGAACAAGGTTATGAACAAACTGAAACGAAACAAAAGAAGAAATGAATTATGATTTTTTTGAGATAGCAAATATCAACATGGTAGCGTCAAGTAAAAAGTGCATTTAAAATTCCGAACAAGGTTATCAACAAATTGAAACGAAACTAATGGAGAAATGAATTATGATTTTTTTGAGATAGCAAATACCAACATGGTAGCAGCGTTAAGTGAAAGGCGTATCTAACATTCTGAACTAGGTGATGAACAAATTCGATAGAATCTAATAGAAAACTGAAATATAATATTTTTGAGATGAGTTATACGATCATGGTAGCGTTAGATGAAAGGGTGTATTAGAAATTCCGAACAAAAGTTATGAACAATTGGAACGAAACTAATGAACTGAATTATGATTTTTTTGAAATAGCAAATACCAACATGGTAGCGTTAAGTAAAAGGTGTATTTAAAATTCCGAACAAGGTTATGAACAAATTGAAACGAAACTAATGGAGAAATGAATTATGATTTTTTTGAGATAGCAAATACCAACATGGTAGCGTTAAATAAAAGGTGCATTCAAAATTACGAAAAAGGTTATGAACAAATTGAAACGAAACTAATGGAGAAATGAATTATGATTTTTTTGAGATAGCAAATACCAACATGGTAGCAGCGTTAAGTGAAAGGCGTATCTAACATTCTGAACTAGGTGATGAACAAATTCAATAGAATCTAATAGAAAACTGAAATATAATATTTTTGAGATGAGTTATACGATCATGGTAGCGTTAGATGAAAGGGTGTATTAGAAATTCCGAACAAAAGTTATGAACAATTGGAACGAAACTAATGAACTGAATTATGATTTTTTTGAAATAGCAAATACCAACATGGTAGCGTTGAGTAAAAGGTGTATTCAAAATTCCTAAAAAGGTTATGAATGAACAAATTGAAACTAAACTAATGGAGAAATGAATTATGATTTTTTTGAGATAGCAAATACCAACATGGTAGCAGCGTTAAGTGAAAGGCGTATCTAACATTCTGAACTAGGTAATGAACAAATTCAATAGAATCTAATAGAAAACTGAAATATAATATTTTTGAGATGAGTTATACGATCATGGTAGCGTTAGATGAAAGGGTGTATTAGAAATTCCGAACAAAAGTTATGAACAATTGGAACGAAACTAATGAACTGAATTATGATTTTTTTGAAATAGCAAATACCAACATGGTAGCGTTGAGTAAAAGGTGTATTCAAAATTCCTAAAAAGGTTATGAATGAACAAATTGAAACTAAACTAATGGAGAAATGAATTATGATTTTTTTGAGATAGCAAATACCAACATGGTAGCAGCGTTAAGTGAAAGGCGTATCTAACATTCTGAACTAGGTGATGAACAAATTCAATAGAATCTAATAGAAAAGTGAAATATAATATTTTTGAGATGAGTTAAACGATCATGGTAGCGTTAGATGAAAGGGTGTATTAGAAATTCCGAACAAAAGTTATGAACAATTGGAACGAAACTAATGAACTGAATTATGATTTTTTTGAAATAGCAAATACCAACATGGTAGCGTTGAGTAAAAGGTGTATTCAAAATTCCTAAAAAGGTTATGAATGAACAAATTGAAACTAAACTAATGGAGAAATGAATTATGATTTTTTTGAGATAGCAAATACCAATATGGTAGCAGCGTTAAGTGAAAGGCGTATCTAACATTCTGAACTAGGTGATGAACAAATTCAATAGAATCTAATAGAAAACTGAAATATAATTTTTTGAGATGAGTTAAATACCAACATGGTAGCGTTAGATAAAAGGGTGTATTAAAATTCCGAACAAGGTTATGAACAAATTGAAACGAAACTAATGAAAACTGAATTATGATTTTTTTGAAATAGCAAATACCAACATGGTAGCGTTGAGTAAAAGGTGTATTCAAAATTCCGAACAAGGTTATGAACAAATTGAAACGAAACTAATGGAAAACTGAATTATGATTTTTCGAAATAGTAAATACCAACATGGTAGCGTTCAGTAAAAGTTGTATTAAAAATTCCGAACAAGGTTATGAACAAATTGAAACGAAACTGATTGAAAACTGAATTATGATTTTTCGAAATAGTAAATACCAACATGGTAGCGTTAAGTAAAAGGTATATTCAAAATACCGAACAAGGTTATCAACAAATTGAAACGAAACTAATGGAAAACTGAATTATGATTTTTTTTTAGATAGCAAATACCATGAGATAGCGTTAAGTAAAATGTGTATTTAAAATTCCGAACAAGGTTAAGAACAAATTGAAACGAAACTGATGGAAAACTGAATTGTGATTTTTTTGAGATAGCAAATACCATGAGATAGCGTTAAGTAAAATGTGTATTTAAAATTCCGAACAAGGTTAAGAACAAATTGAAACGAAACTGATGGAAAACTGAATTATGATTTTTTTGAAATAGCAAATACCAACATGGTAGCGTTAAGTAAAAGGTGTATTTAAAATTCCGAACAAGGTTATGAACAAATTGAAACGAAACTAATGAAAACTGAATTAATATTTTTGAGATAGTTAATACCATCATGGTAGCGTTAAGTAAAAGGTGTATTTAAAATTCCGAACAAAAGTTATGAACAAATTGAAACGAAACTAATGGAAAACTGAATTATGATTTTTTTGAAATAGCAAATACCAACATGGTAGCGTTAAGTAAAATGTGTATTTAAAATTCCGAACAAGGTTATGAACAAATTGAAACGAATTGAAAAAACTGAATTATGATTTTTTTAAATAGCAAATACCAACATGGTAGCGTTAAGTAAAAGTGTATTAAAATTCCGAACAAGGTTATGAACAAATTGAAACGAAACTGATGGAAAACTGAATTATGATTTTTTGAAATATTAAATACCAACATGGTAGCGTTAAGTAAAAAGTGTATTTAAAATTCCGAACAAGGTTATGAACAAATTGAAACGAAACTGATGGAAAACTGAATTATGATTTTTTTGAGATAGCAAATACCAACATGGTAGCGTTAAGTAAAATGTGTATTTAAAATTCCGAACAAGGTTATGAACAAATTGAAACGAAACTGATGGAAAACTGAATTATGATTTTTTTTTAGATAGCAAATACCAACATGGTAGCGTTAAGTAAAATGTGTTTTTAAAATTCCGAACAAGGTTATGAACAAATTGAAACGAAACTGATGAAAAACTGAAAAATGATTTTTTTAAATATTAAATACCAACATGGTAGCGTTCAGTAAAAGTTGTATTAAAAATTCCGAACAAGGTTAGGAACAAATTGAAACGAAACTGATTGAAAACTGAATTATGATTTTTCGAAATAGTAAATACCAACATGGTAGCGTTAAGTAAAAGGTGTATTCAATAGTCCGAACAAGGTTATGAACAAACTGAAACGAAACAAAAGAAGAAATGAATTATGATTTTTTTGAGATAGCAAATATCAACATGGTAGCGTTAAGTGAAAGGCGTATCTAACATTCTGAACTAGGTGATGAACAAATTCAATAGAATCTAATAGAAAACTGAAATATAATATTTTTGAGATGAGTTATACGATCATGGTAGCGTTAGATGAAAGTGTGTATTAGAAATTCCGAACAAAAGTTATGAACAATTGGAACGAAACTAATGAACTGAATTATGATTTTTTTGAAATAGCAAATACCAACATGGTAGCGTTGAGTAAAAGGTGTATTCAAAATTCCTAAAAAGGTTATGAATGAACAAATTGAAACTAAACTAATGGAGAAATGAATTATGATTTTTTTGAAATAGGAAATACCAACATGGTAGCGTTAAGTAAAAGGTGCATTTAAAATTACGAACAAGGTTATGAACAAATTGAAACGAAACTGATTGAAAACTGAATTATGATTTTTTTGATAGCAAATACCAACATGGTAGCGTTAAATGAAAGGTGTATTTAAAATTCCGAACAAGGTTATGAACAAATTGAAACGAAACTAATGGAAAACTGAATTATGATTTTTTTGAAATAGCAAATACCAACATGGTAGCGTTAAGTAAAAGGTATTTAAAATTACGAACAAGGTTATGAACAAATTGAAACGAACTAATGGAGAAATGAATTATGATTTTTTTGAAATAGCAAATACCAACATGGTAGCGTCAAGTAAAAGGTGCATTTAAAATTACGAACAAGGTTATGAACAAATTGAAACTAAACTAATGGAGAAATGAATTATGATTTTTTGAAATAGCAAATACCAACATGGTAGCGTCAAGTAAAAGGTGCATTTAAAATTACGAACAAGGTTATGAACAAATTGAAACGATACTAATGGAGAAATGAATTATGATGTTTTGAAATAGCAAATACCAACATGGTAGCGTTAAATGAAAGGTGTATTTAAAATTACGAACAAGGTTATGAACAAATTGAAACGATACTAATGGAGAAATGAATTATGTTTTTTTGAAATAGCAAATACCAACATGGTAGCGTTAAATGAAAGGTGCATTTAAAATTACGAACAAGGTTATGAACAAATTGAAACGATACTAATGGAGAAATGAATTATGATTTTTTTGAGATAGCAAATACCAACATGGTAGCGTTAAATAAAAGGTGCATTTAAAATTACGAACAAGGATATGAACAAATTGAAACGAAACTATTGGAGAAATGAATTATGATTTTTTTGAGATAGCAAATATCAACATGGTAGCGTCAAGTAAAAGGCATTTAAAATTACGAACAAGGTTATGAACAAATTGAAACGAAACTATTGGAAAATGAATTATGATTTTTTTGAGATAGCAAATATCAACATGGTAGCGTCAAGTAAAAGGTGCATTTAAAATTACGAACAAGGTTATGAACAAATTGAAACGAAACTAATGGAGAAATGAATTATGATTTTTTGAAATAGCAAATACCAACATGGTAGCGTTAAGTAAAAGGTGCATTTAAAAATTCCGAACAAGGTTATGAACAAATTGAAACTAAACTAATGGAGAAATGAATTATGATTTTTTTGAAATAGCAAATACCAACATGGTAGCGTCAAGTAAAAGGTGCATTTAAAATTACGAACAAGGTTATGAACAAATTGAAACGAAACTAATGGAGAAATGAATTATGATTTTTTTGAAATAGCAAATACCAACATGGTAGCGTTAAGTAAAAGGTGCATTTAAAATTACGAACAAGGTTATGAACAAATTGAAACGAAACTAATGGAGAAATGAATTATGATTTTTTTGAAATAGCAAATACCAACATGGTAGCGTCAAGTAAAAGGTGCATTTAAAATTACGAACAAGGTTATGAACAAATTGAAACGAAACTAATGGAGAAATGAATTATGATTTTTTGAAATAGCAAATACCAACATGGTAGCGTTAAATAAAAGGTGTATTTAAAATTCCGAACAAGGTTATGAACAAATTGAAACGAAACTAATGGAAAATGAATTATGATTTTTTTGAGATAGCAAAAACCAACATGGTAGCGTTAAATAAAAGGTGCATTTAAAATTACGAACAAGGTTATGAACAAATTGAAACGAAACTAATGGAGAAATGAATTATGATTTTTTTGAAATAGCAAATACCAACATGGTAGCGTCAAGTAAAAGGTGCATTTAAAATTACGAACAAGGTTATGAACAAATTGAAACGAAACTAATGGAGAAATGAATTATGATTTTTTTGAAATAGCAAATACCAACATGGTAGCGTCAAGTAAAAGGTGCATTTAAAATTACGAACAAGGTTATGAACAAATTGAAACGAAACTAATGGAGAAATGAATTATGATTTTTTTGAGATAGCAAATACCAACATGGTAGCGTTAAGTAAAAGGTGCATTTAAAATTACGAACAAGGTTATGAACAAATTGAAACGAAACTATTGGAGAAATGAATTATGATTTTTTTGAGATAGCAAATACCAACATGGTAGCGTCAAGTAAAAGGTGCATTTAAAATTACGAACAAGGTTATGAACAAATTGAAACGAAACTATTGGAGAAATGAATTATGATTTTTTTGAGATAGCAAAAACCAACATGGTAGCGTTAAGTAAAAGGTGCATTTAAAATTACGAACAAGGTTATGAACAAATTGAAACGAAACTATTGGAGAAATGAATTATGATTTTTTTGAGATAGCAAATATCAACATGGTAGCGTCAAGTAAAAGGTGCATTTAAAATTACGAACAAGGTTATGAACAAATTGAAACGAAACTATGGAAAATGAATTATGATTTTTTTGAGATAGCAAATATCAACATGGTAGCGTCAAGTAAAAGGTGCATTTAAAGTTACGAACAAGGTTATGAACAAATTGAAACTAAACTAATGGAGAAATGAATTATGATTTTTTTGAGATAGCAAATACCAACATGGTAGCGTCAAGTAAAAGGTGCATTTAAAATTACGAACAAGGTTATGAACAAATTGAAACGAAACTATTGGAAAATGAATTATGATTTTTTTGAGATAGCAAATATCAACATGGTAGCGTCAAGTAAAAAGTGCATATAAAATTCCGAACAAGGTTATCAACAAATTGAAACGAAACTAATGGAAAACTGAATTATGATTTTTTTGTAGATAGCAAATACCAACATGGTAGCGTTAAGTAAAAGGTGTATTTAAAATTACGAACAAGGTTATGAACAAATTGAAACGAAACTATTGGAAAATGAATTATGATTTTTTTGAGATAGCAAATATCAACATGGTAGCGTTAAATAAAAGGTGTATTTAATATTCCGAACAAGGTTATGAACAAATTGAAACGAAACAAAAGAAGAAATGAATTATGATTTTTTTGAGATAGGAAATACCAACATGGTAGCGTCAAGTAAAAGGTGCATTCAAAATTACGAACAAGGTTATGAACAAATTGAAACGAAACTATTGGAGAAATGAATTATGATTTTTTTGAGATAGCAAATATCAACATGGTAGCGTCAAGTAAAAGGTGCATTTAAAGTTACGAACAAGGTTATGAACAAATTGAAACGAAACTATTGGAGAAATGAATTATGATTTTTTTGAGATAGCAAATATCAACATGGTAGCGTCAAGTAAAAGGTGCATTTAAAATTACGAACAAGGTTATGAACAAATTGAAACTAAACTAATGGAGAAATGAATTATGATTTTTTTGAAATAGCAAATACCAACATGGTAGCGTCAAGTAAAAGGTGCATTTAAAATTACGAACAAGGTTATGAACAAATTGAAACTAAACTAATGGAGAAATGAATTATGATTTGTTTGAGATAGCAAATACCAACATGGTAGCGTCAAGTAAAAGGTGCATTTAAAATTACGAACAAGGTTATGAACAAATTGAAACGAAACTATTGGAGAAATGAATTATGATTTTTTTGAGATAGCAAATATCAACATGGTAGCGTCAAGTAAAAGGTGCATTTAAAATTACGAACAAGGTTATGAACAAATTGAAACGAAACTATTGGAGAAATGAATTATGATTTTTTTGAGATAGCAAATATCAACATGGTAGCGTCAAGTAAAAGGTGCATTTAAAGTTACGAACAAGGTTATGAACAAATTGAAACTAAACTAATGGAGAAATGAATTATGATTTTTTTGAGATAGCAAATACCAACATGGTAGCGTCAAGTAAAAGGTGCATTTAAAATTACGAACAAGGTTATGAACAAATTGAAACGAAACTATTGGAGAAATGAATTATGATTTTTTTGAGATAGCAAATACCAACATGGTAGCGTCAAGTAAAAGGTGCATTTAAAATTACGAACAAGGTTATGATCAAATTGAAACGAAACTATTGGAGAAATGAATTATGATTTTTTTGAGATAGCAAATATCAACATGGTAGCGTTAAATAAAAGGTGTATTTAATATTCCGAACAAGGTTATGAACAAATTGAAACGAAACAAAACAAGAAATGAATTATGATTTTTTTAAAGGTGTATTCAAAATTCCGAAAAAGGTTATGAACAAACTGAAACGAAACAAAAGAAGAAATGAATTATGATTTTTTTGAGATAGGAAATACCAACATGGTAGCGTCAAGTAAAAGGTGCATTTAAAATTACGAACGAGGTTATGAACAAATTGAAACGAAACTAACGGAGAAATGAATTATGATTTTTTTGAGATAGGAAATACCAACATGGTAGCGTCAAGTAAAAGGTGCATTTAAAGTTACGAACAAGGTTATGAACAAATTGAAACTAAACTAATGGAGAAATGAATTATGATTTTTTTGAAATAGCAAATACCAACATGGTAGCGTCAAGTAAAAGGTGCATTTAAAATTACGAACAAGGTTATGAACAAATTGAAACTAAACTAATGGAGAAATGAATTATGATTTTTTTGAGATAGCAAATACCAACATGGTAGCGTCAAGTAAAAGGTGCATTTAAAATTACGAACAAGGTTATGAACAAATTGAAACGAAACTATTGGAGAAATGAATTATGATTTTTTTGAGATAGCAAATATCAACATGGTAGCGTCAAGTAAAAGGTGCATTTAAAATTACGAACAAGGTTATGAACAAATTGAAACGAAACTATTGGAGAAAAGAATTATGATTTTTTTGAGATAGCAAATATCAACATGGTAGCGTCAAGTAAAAGGTGCATTTAAAGTTACGAACAAGGTTATGAACAAATTGAAACTAAACTAATGGAGAAATGAATTATGATTTTTTTGAGATAGCAAATATCAACATGGTAGCGTCAAGTAAAAGGTGCATTTAAAGTTACGAACAAGGTTATGAACAAATTGAAACTAAACTAATGGAGAAATGAATTATGATTTTTTTGAGATAGCAAATACCAACATGGTAGCGTCAAGTAAAAGGTGCATTTAAAATTACGAACAAGGTTATGATCAAATTGAAACGAAACTATTGGAGAAATGAATTATGATTTTTTTGAGATAGCAAATACCAACATGGTAGCGTCAAGTAAAAGGTGCATTTAAAATTACGAACAAGGTTATGAACAAATTGAAACGAAACTATTGGAGAAATGAATTATGATTTTTTTGAGATAGCAAATATCAACATGGTAGCGTTAAATAAAAGGTGTATTTAATATTCCGAACAAGGTTATGAACAAATTGAAACGAAACGAAAGAAGAAATGAATTATGATTTTTTTGAAGGTGTATTCAAAATTCCGAAAAAGGTTATGAACAAACTGAAACGAAACAAAAGAAGAAATGAATTATGATTTTTTTGAGATAGGAAATACCAACATGGTAGCGTCAAGTAAAAGGTGCATTTAAAATTACGAACAAGGTTATGAACAAATTGAAACGAAACTAATGGAGAAATGAATTATGATTTTTTTGAGATAGGAAATACCAACATGGTAGCGTCAAGTAAAAGGTGCATTTAAAATTACGAACAAGGTTATGAACAAATTGAAACGAAACTAATGGAGAAATGAATTATGATTTTTTTGAGATAGCAAATACCAACATGGTAGCGTCAAGTAAAAGGTGCATTTAAAATTACGAACAAGGTTATGAACAAATTGAAACTAAACTAATGGAGAAATGAATTATGATTTTTTTGAGATAGCAAATATCAACATGGTAGCGTTAAATAAAAGGTGTATTTAATATTCCGAACAAGGTTATGAACAAATTGAAACGAAACTTATGGAGTTATGGAATTATGATTTTTTTGAGATAGGAAATACCAACATAGTAGCGTTAAGTGAAAGGCGTATCTAACATTCTGAACTAGGTGATGAACAAATTCAATCGAATCTAATAGAAAACTGAAATATAATATTTTTGAGACGAGTAATACGATCATGGTAGCGTTAGATGAAAGGGTGTATTTGAAATTCCAAACAAAGATTATGAACAATTGAAACGAAACTAATGAACTGAATTATGATTTTTTTGAGATAGCAAATACCAACATGGTAGCGTCAAGTAAAAGGTGCATTTAAAATTACGAACAAGGTTATGAACAAATTGAAACTAAACTAATGGAGAAATGAATTATGATTTTTTTGAAATAGCAAATACCAACATGGTAGCGTCAAGTAAAAGGTGCATTTAAAGTTACGAACAAGGTTATGAACAAATTGAAACGAAACTATTGGAGAAATGAATTATGATTTTTTTGAGATAGCAAATATCAACATGGTAGCGTCAAGTAAAAGGTGCATTTAAAATTACGAACAAGGTTATGAACAAATTGAAACTAAACTAATGGAGAAATGAATTATGATTTTTTTGAAATAGCAAATACCAACATGGTAGCGTCAAGTAAAAGGTGCATTTAAAGTTACGAACAAGGTTATGAACAAATTGAAACGAAACTATTGGAGAAATGAATTATGATTTTTTTGAGATAGCAAATATCAACATGGTAGCGTCAAGTAAAAGGTGCATTTAAAGTTACGAACAAGGTTATGAACAAATTGAAACGAAACTATTGGAGAAATGAATTATGATTTTTTTGAGATAGCAAATATCAACATGGTAGCGTTAAATAAAAGGTGTATTTAATATTCCGAAGAAAGTTATGAACCAATTGAAACGATACTAATGGAGAAATGAATTATGATTTTTTTAAAGGTGTATTCAAAATTCCGAAAAAGGTTATGAACAAACTGAAACGAAACAAAAGAAGAAATGAATTATGATTTTTTTGAGATAGGAAATACCAACATGGTAGCGTCAAGTAAAAGGTGCATTTAAAATTACGAACAAGGTTATGAACAAATTGAAACGATACTAATGGAGAAATGAATTATGATTTTTTTGAGATAGCAAATATCAACATGGTAGCGTTAAATAAAAGGTGTATTTAATATTCCGAAGAAAGTTTTGAACCAATTGAAACGATACTAATGGAGAAATGAATTATGATTTTTTTGAAATAGCAAATACCAACATGGTAGCGTCAAGTAAAAGGTGCATTTAAAGTTACGAACAAGGTTATGAACAAATTGAAACGAAACTATTGGAGAAATGAATTATGATTTTTTTGAGATAGCAAATATCAACATGGTAGCGTCAAGTAAAAGGTGCATTTAAAGTTACGAACAAGGTTATGAACAAATTGAAACGAAACTATTGGAGAAATGAATTATGATTTTTTTGAGATAGCAAATATCAACATGGTAGCGTTAAATAAAAGGTGTATTTAATATTCCGAAGAAAGTTATGAACCAATTGAAACGATACTAATGGAGAAATGAATTATGATTTTTTTAAAGGTGTATTCAAAATTCCGAAAAAGGTTATGAACAAACTGAAACGAAACAAAAGAAGAAATGAATTATGATTTTTTTGAGATAGGAAATACCAACATGGTAGCGTCAAGTAAAAGGTGCATTTAAAATTACGAACAAGGTTATGAACAAATTGAAACTAAACTAATGGAGAAATGAATTATGATTTTTTTGAAATAGCAAATACCAACATGGTAGCGTTAAGTAAAATGTGTATTCAGAGTTATGTAATAATTGTTGAACAAATTCAAGCCTATCTAATAGAAAACTGATATATAATTTTTTTGAGCTGAGAAATACTGTGATGGCTGCTTTAAATAAAAGGTGTATTCAAAATTATGAACAAGGTGTTGAACAAATTCAATCGAATCTAATAGAGAACTGAAATATAATTTTTTGAGATGAGTAATGCCATCATGGTATCGATAAATAAAAGGTGTAGAAATTCCTAACAAGTTTATGAACAATTTGAAACTAAACTAATAGAAAACTGATATTATTTTATGGAGATGAGAAATACCATCATCGGAACGTTAAATGAAAGGTGTATCTAAAATTCTGAACTAGGTGATTAACAAATTCAATCGAATCTAATAGAAAAATGAAATATAATTTTGTTGAGATGAGAAGTACTGTCATGGTAACGTTAAATAAAAGGTGTATTTGAAATTCTGAGTTAGGTGATGATCAAATTCAAACGAATCTAATAGAAAACTTAAATAAAATTTTTTTTAGATGAAAAATACTATCAGCGTAGCGTTAAATAAAAGGCGTATTCAAAATTCTGAACAAGGTTTTGAACAAATTAAAACGAAACTAATGGAGAACTGAATTATGATTTTTTTTTGAGTTAGGAAATACTGTCATGGTAGCGTTAAATAAAAGGTGTATTCAAAATTATGAACTAGGTGATAAACAAATTCGAAAGAAACTAATAGAAAACTGAGATGTTTTTTGTGAGACGAGAAATATCATCATGGTTGCGTTAAATGAAAGGTGTATTCAAAATTATGAACTAGGTGATAAACAAATTCGAAAGAAACTAATAGAAAACTGAGATGTTTTTTGTGAGACGAGAAATATCATCATGGTTGCGTTAAACTCATTTTTAAGAAGACTACAATATAATTTTATTGAGATGAGAAATACCATCATGGTAGCGTTCAAGAGAAAGGTGTATCTAAAATTTTGAACAAATTGAAACGAAACTAATAGAGGCTAAAATATAATTTTTTTGAGATGAGAAATACCATCATGATGTATTTGAAATTCACCAAATGTGTATTTGAAATTTTGAACAATATGATACGAAACTAACAAAAAACTGAGATATAATTTTTTGGAGACGAGAAATATCCTGAACTATCTGACAAACAAATTGAAACAGAGCTGAAATATCGTTTTATTGAGATTAGAAATACCATCATGGTAGCATTGAATGAAAGGTGTATCTAAAATTCTGAATAAATTGAAACGAAACTAAAAGAGACTGAAGTATAATTTTTTTGAGATGAGGAATACCATCATGGTAGCTTTAAATGAAAGGTGTATTCAAAATTTTGAATAATTTTAAACGAAACAAATAAAGAACTGGAATTTAATTTTTTTGAGATGAGAAATACCAACATGGTTACGTTGAATGAAAGGATTATTCAAAATTCTGAACTAGGTGATGAACAAATTGAAACTAAACAAATAGAGAACTAAAATATAATTTTTTGAGATGGGAAATACCATCATGCTAGTTAACAGAGATGTATATAAATTTCTGTGCAAATTGAAACTAAACTAATAGAGAACTGATACATAATTTTTTTTTATTTTGATAATGGATATTGTCATGTAGACTAGAGAAATAGAGAGAGGTTTCGTTTAACTTATTATTTATTTTACTATTTCATTGAAGATATGAAACACATATACAATTTCGAAAAATATCTGTTCAATAATATATTTTTGTTACGAAATCTGAATGCAAATTATTATAATGAACATAATCATGTGGACTAGAGATTTACAGAGGTTTCATTTTATTATCAAATCGAATTTGTGGAACACAGATAACGTTGTGAAAAATATTGTGTAAAGATTATTCTGGTTACGAAATCTAAATGCGAATTATAATAATGAACATAGTCATGTGGACTAGAGAGATTGAGAGAGGTTTAATTTTACTATCAAATCGAATGTGTGTAACACAGATAACGTTGTGACAAATATTGTGTAAAGATTATTCTGGTTACGAAATCTAAATGCGAATTATAATAATGAACATAGTCATGTGGACTAGAGATTGAGAGAGGTTTAATTTTACTATCAAATCGAGTGTGTGAAACACAGATAACGTTGTGACGAAATATTGTATACAGATTATTTTGGTTACGAAATCTGAATGCGAATTATAATAATGAACATAGTCATGTGGACTAGAGATTGGAATAGGTTTTATTTTATTATTAAATCGAATGTATGAAACACAGATAACGTTGTGAGAAATACTTTATACAGATTATTTTGGTTACGAAATCGAATGCGAGTTAAAATAACGAACATAGTCATGTGGACTAGAGATTGCGATAGGTTTTATTTTATTTTCGAATCGAATGTATGAACCACATATAACGTGAGAAATATTGTACACAGATTATTTTGGTTACGAAATCTGAATGCGAATTATAATAATGAACATAGTCATGTGGACTAGAGATTGGAATAGGTTTTATTTTATTATTAAATCGAATGTATGAAACACAGATAACGTTGTGACAAATATTGTATACAGATTATTTTGGTTACGAAATCTGAATGCGAATTATAATAATGAACATAGTCATGTGGACTAGAGATTGGGAGAGGTTTAATTTTACTATCAAATCGAATGTGTGAAACACAGATAACGTTGTGACAAATAATGTATACAGATTATTTTGGTTACGAAATCTGAATGCGAATTATAATAATGAACATAGTCATGTGGACTAGAGATTGAGAGAGGTTTAATTTTACTATCAAATCGAATATATGAAACACAAATAACGTTGTTAGAAATATTGTTACAGATTATTTTGGTTACGAAATCTGAATGCGAATTTTAATACGAGTAACTAACATAGTCATGTGGACTAGAGATTGAGAGAGGTTTAATTTTACCATCAAATCGAATGTGTGAAACACAGATAACGTTGTGACAAATAATGTATACAGATTATTTTGGTTACGAAATCTGAATGCGAATTAAAATAATGAACATAGTCATGTGGACTAGAGATTGGGAGAGGTTTAATTTTACTATCAAATCGAATGTGTGAAACACAGATAACGTTGTGACAAATATTGTATACAGATTATTTTGGTTACGAAATCTGAATGCGAATTATAATAATGAACATAGTCATGTGGACTAGAGATTGAGAGAGGTTTAATTTTACTATCAAATGGAATGTATGAAAACAGATAACGTTGTGACAATTATTGTGTACACATTATTTTGGTTACGAAATCTGAATGCGAATTTTAATACGAGTAACGAAGATAGTCATGTGGACTAGAGATTGAGAGAGGTTTAATTTTACTATCAAATCGAATGTGTGAAACACAGATAACGTTATGACAAATAATGTATACAGATTATTTTGGTTACGAAATCTGAAAGCGAATTATAATAATGAACATAGTCATGTGGACTAGAGATTGAGAGAGGTTTAATTTTACTATCAAATCGAATGTGTGAAACACAGATACGTTGTGACAAATAATGTATACAGATTATTTTGGTTACGAAATCTGAATGCGAATTATAATAATGAACATAGTCATGTGGACTAGAGATTGAGAGAGGTTTAATTTTACTATCAAATTGAATGTATGAAACACAAATAACCTTGTGACAAATATTCTATACGAATTATTATGGTTACGAAATCTGAATGCGAATTATAATAATGAACATAGTCATGTGGACTAGAGATTGAGAGAGGTTTAATTTTACTATCAAATTGAATGTATGAAAACAGATAACGTTGTGACAATTATTGTGTACACATTATTTTGGTTACGAAATCTGAATGCGAATTTTAATACGAGTAACGAACATAGTCATGTGGACTAGAGATTGAGAGAGGTTTAATTTTACTATCAAATCGAATGTGTGAAACACAGATAACGTTATGACAAATAATGTATACAGATTATTTTGGTTACGAAATCTGAAAGCGAATTATAATAATGAACATAGTCATGTGGACTAGAGATTGAGAGAGGTTTAATTTTACTATCAAATCGAATGTGTGAAACACAGATACGTTGTGACAAATAATGTATACAGATTATTTTGGTTACGAAATCTGAATGCGAATTATAATAATGAACATAGTCATGTGGACTAGAGATTGAGAGAGGTTTAATTTTACTATCAAATTGAATGTATGAAACACAAATAACCTTGTGACAAATATTCTATACGAATTATTATGGTTACGAAATCTGAATGCGAATTATAATAATGAACATAGTCATGTGGACTAGAGATTGAGAGAGGTTTAATTTTACTATCAAATCGAATGTGTGTAACACAGATAACGTTGTGACAAATAATGTATACAGATTATTTTGGTTACGAAATCTGAATGCGTATTATAATTATGAACATAGTCATGTGGACTAGAGATTGAGAGAGGTTTAATTTTACTATCAAATTGAATGTATGAAACACAAATAACCTTGTGACAAATATTCTATGCGAATTATTATGGTTACGAAATCTGAATGCGAATTATAATAATGAACATAGTCATGTGGACTAGAGATTGAGAGAGGTTTAATTTTACTATCAAATTGAATGTATGAAAACAGATAACGTTGTGACAATTATTGTGTACACATTATTTTGGTTACGAAATCTGAATGCGAATTTTAATACGAGTAACGAAGATAGTCATGTGGACTAGAGATTGAGAGAGGTTTAATTTTACTATCAAATCGAATGTGTGAAACACAGATAACGTTATGACAAATAATGTATACAGATTATTTTGGTTACGAAATCTGAAAGCGAATTATAATAATGAACATAGTCATGTGGACTAGAGATTGAGAGAGGTTTAATTTTACTATCAAATCGAATGTGTGAAACACAGATACGTTGTGACAAATAATGTATACAGATTATTTTGGTTACGAAATCTGAATGCGAATTATAATAATGAACATAGTCATGTGGACTAGAGATTGAGAGAGGTTTAATTTTACTATCAAATTGAATGTATGAAACACAAATAACCTTGTGACAAATATTCTATACGAATTATTATGGTTACGAAATCTGAATGCGAATTATAATAATGAACATAGTCATGTGGACTAGAGATTGAGAGAGGTTTAATTTTACTATCAAATTGAATGTATGAAAACAGATAACGTTGTGACAATTATTGTGTACACATTATTTTGGTTACGAAATCTGAATGCGAATTTTAATACGAGTAACGAAGATAGTCATGTGGACTAGAGATTGAGAGAGGTTTAATTTTACTATCAAATCGAATGTGTGAAACACAGATAACGTTATGACAAATAATGTATACAGATTATTTTGGTTACGAAATCTGAAAGCGAATTATAATAATGAACATAGTCATGTGGACTAGAGATTGAGAGAGGTTTAATTTTACTATCAAATCGAATGTGTGAAACACAGATACGTTGTGACAAATAATGTATACAGATTATTTTGGTTACGAAATCTGAATGCGAATTATAATAATGAACATAGTCATGTGGACTAGAGATTGAGAGAGGTTTAATTTTACTATCAAATCGAATGTGTGAAACACAGATACGTTGTGACAAATAATGTATACAGATTATTTTGGTTACGAAATCTGAATGCGAATTATAATAATGAACATAGTCATGTGGACTAGAGATTGAGAGAGGTTTAATTTTACTATCAAATTGAATGTATGAAACACAAATAACCTTGTGACAAATATTCTATACGAATTATTATGGTTACGAAATCTGAATGCGAATTATAATAATGAACATAGTCATGTGGACTAGAGATTGAGAGAGGTTTAATTTTACTATCAAATCGAATGTGTGTAACACAGATAACGTTGTGACAAATAATGTATACAGATTATTTTGGTTACGAAATCTGAATGCGAATTATAATAATGAACATAGTCATGTGGACTAGAGATTGAGAGAGGTTTAATTTTACTATCAAATTGAATGTATGAAACACAGATAACGTTGTGGCAAATATTGTATACAGATTGTTTTGGTTACGAAATCTGAATGCGAATTATAATAATGAACATAGTCATGTGGACTAGAGATTGAGAGAGGTTTAATTTTACTATCAAATTGAATGTATGAAATACAGATAACTTTGTGAGAAATATTGTATACAGATTATTTTGATTACGAAATCAGAATGCGAATTATAATAATGAACATAGTCATGTGGACTAGAGATTGAGAGAGGTTTTATTTTACTTTCAAATCGAATGTATGAAATACAGATAACGTTGTGAGAAATATTGTATACAGATTATTTTGATTACGAAATCGGAATGCGAATTATAATAATGAACATAGTCATGTGGACTAGAGATTGAGAGAGGTTTTATTTTACTTTCAAATCGAATGTGTGAAACACAGATAACGTTGTGACAAATATTGAAATCTGAATGCCAATTTTAATAATGAACATATTCATGTGGACTAGAGATTGAGAGAGGTATAATTTAACTATCAAATCGAATGTGTGAAACACAGATAACGTTGTGACAAATAATGTATACAGATTGTTTTGGTTACGAAATCTGAATGCGAATTATAATAATGAACATAGTCATGTGGACTAGAGATTGAGAGAGGTTTTATTTTACTTTCAAATCGAATGTATGAAATACAGATAACTTTGTGAGAAATATTGTATACAGATTATTTTGGTTACGAAATCTGAATGCCAATTTTAATAATGAACATAGTCATGTGGACTAGAGATTGAGAGAGGTTTTATTTTACTTTCAAATCGAATGTATGAAATACAGATAACTTTGTGAGAAATATTGTATACAGATTATTTTGATTACGAAATCGGAATGCGAATTATAATAATGAACATAGTCATGTGGACTAGAGATTGAGAGAGGTTTTATTTTACTTTCAAATCGAATGTATGAAATACAGATAACTTTGTGAGAAATATTGTATACAGATTATTTTGATTACGAAATCGGAATGCGAATTATAATAATGAACATAGTCATGTGGACTAGAGATTGAGAGAGGTTTAATTTTACTATCAAATCGAATGTGTGAAACACAGATAATGTTGTGACAAATAATGTATACAGATTATTTTGGTTACGAAATCTGAATGCCAATTTCAATAATGAACATAGTCATGTGCACTAGAGATTGAGAGAGGTTTAATTTTACTATCGAATCGAATATATGAAACACAGATAACTTTGTGACAAATATTGTATACAGATTGTTTTGGTTACGAAATCTGAATGCGAATTATAATAATGAACATAGTCATGTGGACTAGAGATTGAGAGAGGTTTAATTTTACTATCAAATCGAATGTGTGAAACACAGATAATGTTGTGACAAATAATGTATACAGATTATTTTGGTTACGAAATCTGAATGCGAATTATAATAATGCCCATAGTCATGTGGACTGAAGATTGAGACAGGTTTAATTTTACTATCAAATCGAATGTATGAAACACAGATAACGTTGTGACAAATAATGTATACAGATAATTTTGGTTACGAAATCTGAATGCCAATTTTAATACGAGTAATGAACATAGTCATGTGGACTAGAGATTGAGAGAGGTTTAATTTTACTATCAAATCGAATGTATGAAACACAGATAACGTTGTGACAAATAATGTATACAGATTATTTTGGTTACGAAATCTGAATGCCAATTTTAATAATGAACATAGTCATGTGGACTAGAGATTGAGAGAGGTTTAATTTTACTATCAAATCGAATGTATGAAACACAGATAACGTTGTGACAAATAATGTATACAGATTATTTTGGTTACGAAATCTGAATGCGAATTATAATAATGAACATAGTCATGTGGACTAGAGATTGAGAGAGGTTTAATTTTACTATCAAATCGAATGTATGAAACACGGATAACGTTGTGACAAATAATGTATACAGATTATTTTGGTTACGAAATCTGAATGCGAATTATAATAATGAACATAGTCATGTGGACTAGAGATTGAGAGAGGTTTAATTTTACTATCAAATCGAATGTATGAAACACAGATAACGTTGTGACAAATATTGTATACAGATTATTTTGGTTACGAAATCTGAATGCGAATTATAATAATGAACATAGTCATGTGGACTAGAGATTGAGAGAGGTTTAATTTTACTATCAAATCGAATGTATGAAACACAGATAACGTTGTGACAAATATTGTATACAGATTGTTTTGGTTACGAAATCTGAATGCGAATTATAATAATGAACATAGTCATGTGGACTAGAGATTGAGAGAGGTTTAATTTTACTATCAAATCGAATGTATGAAACACAGATAACGTTGTGACAAATATTGTATACAGATTGTTTTGGTTACGAAATCTGAATGCGAATTATAATAATGAACATAGTCATGTGGACTAGAGATTGAGAGAGGTTTAATTTTACTATCAAATCGAATGTATGAAACACAGATAACGTTGTGACAAATAATGTATACAGATTATTTTGGTTACGAAATCTGAATGCGAATTTTAATAATGAACATAGTCATGTGGACTAGAGATTGAGAGAGGTTTAATTTTACTATCAAATCGAATGTATGAAACACAGATAACGTTGTGACAAATATTGTATACAGATTATTTTGGTTACGAAATCTGAATGCGAATTATAATAATGAACATAGTCATGTGGACTAGAGATTGAGAGAGGTTTAATTTTACTATCAAATCGAATGTGTGAAACACAGATAACGTTGTGACAAATATTGTATACAGATTATTTTGGTTACGAAATCTGAATGCGAATTATAATAATGAACATAGTCATGTGGACTAGAGATTGAGAGAGGTTTAATTTTACTATCAAATCGAATGTATGAAACACAGATAACGTTGTGACAAATATTGTATACAGATTGTTTTGGTTACGAAATCTGAATGCGAATTATAATAATGAACATAGTCATGTGGACTAGAGATTGAGAGAGGTTTAATTTTACTATCAAATCGAATGTATGAAACACAGATAACGTTGTGACAAATAATGTATACAGATTATTTTGGTTACGAAATCTGAATGCGAATTATAATAATGAACATAGTCATGTGGACTAGAGATTGAGAGAGGTTTAATTTTACTATCAAATCGAATGTATGAAACACAGATAACGTTGTGACAAATATTGTATACAGATTATTTTGGTTACGAAATCTGAATGCGAATTATAATAATGAACATAGTCATGTGGACTAGAGATTGAGAGAGGTTTAATTTTACTATCAAATCGAATGTGTGAAACACAGATAACGTTGTGACAAATATTGTATACAGATTATTTTGGTTACGAAATCTGAATGCGAATTATAATAATGAACATAGTCATGTGGACTAGAGATTGAGAGAGGTTTAATTTTACTATCAAATCGAATGTATGAAACACAGATAACGTTGTGACAAATAATGTATACAGATTATTTTGGTTACGAAATCTGAATGCGAATTATAATAATGAACATAGTCATGTGGACTAGAGATTGAGAGAGGTTTAATTTTACTATCAAATCGAATGTATGAAACACAGATAACGTTGTGACAAATAATGTATACAGATTATTTTGGTTACGAAATCTGAATGCGAATTATAATAATGAACATAGTCATGTGGACTAGAGATTGAGAGAGGTTTAATTTTACTATCAAATCGAATGTATGAAACACAGATAACGTTGTGACAAATATTGTATACAGATTATTTTGGTTACGAAATCTGAATGCGAATTATAATAATGAACATAGTCATGTGGACTAGAGATTGAGAGAGGTTTAATTTTACTATCAAATCGAATGTGTGAAACACAGATAACGTTGTGACAAATATTGTATACAGATTATTTTGGTTACGAAATCTGAATGCGAATTATAATAATGAACATAGTCATGTGGACTAGAGATTGAGAGAGGTTTAATTTTACTATCAAATCGAATGTGTGAAACACAGATAACGTTGTGACAAATATTGTATACAGATTATTTTGATTACGAAATCGGAATGCGAATTATAATAATGAACATAGTCATGTGGACTAGAGATTGAGAGAGGTTTAATTTTACTATCAAATCGAATGTGTGAAACACAGATAACGTTGTGACAAATATTGTATACAGATTATTTTGGTTACGAAATCTGAATGCGAATTTTAATACGAGTAATGAACATAGTCATGTGGACTAGAGATTGAGAGAGGTTTAATTTTACTATCAAATCGAATGTGTGAAACACAGATAACGTTGTGACAAATATTGTATACAGATTGTTTTGGTTACGAAATCTGAATGCCAATTTTAATAATGAACATAGTCATGTGGACTAGAGATTGAGAGAGGTTTAATTTTACTATCAAATCGAATGTGTGAAACACAGATAACGTTGTGACAAATATTGTATACAGATTATTTTGGTTACGAAATCTGAATGCGAATTATAATAATGAACATAGTCATGTGGACTAGAGATTGAGAGAGGTTTAATTTTACTATCAAATCGAATGTGTGAAACACAGATAACGTTGTGACAAATATTGTATACAGATTATTTTGGTTACGAAATCTGAATGCGAATTATAATAATGAACATAGTCATGTGGACTAGAGATTGAGAGAGGTTTAATTTTACTATCAAATCGAATGTGTGAAACACAGATAACGTTGTGACAAATATTGTATACAGATTATTTTGGTTACGAAATCTGAATGCGAATTATAATAATGAACATAGTCATGTGGACTAGAGATTGAGAGAGGTTTAATTTTACTATCAAATCGAATGTATGAAACACAGATAACGTTGTGACAAATATTGTATACAGATTGTTTTGGTTACGAAATCTGAATGCGAATTTAATAATGAACATAGTCATGTGGACTAGAGATTGAGAGAGGTTTAATTTTACTATCAAATCGAATGTGTGAAACACAGATAACGTTGTGACAAATATTGTATACAGATTATTTTGATTACGAAATCGGAATGCGAATTATAATAATGAACATAGTCATGTGGACTAGAGATTGAGAGAGGTTTAATTTTACTATCAAATCGAATGTATGAAACACAGATAACGTTGTGACAAATATTGTATACAGATTATTTTGATTACGAAATCTGAATGCGAATTATAATAATGAACATAGTCATGTGGACTAGAGATTGAGAGAGGTTTAATTTTACTATCAAATCGAATGTGTGAAACACAGATAACGTTGTGACAAATATTGTATACAGATTATTTTGATTACGAAATCGGAATGCGAATTATAATAATGAACATAGTCATGTGGACTAGAGATTGAGAGAGGTTTAATTTTACTATCAAATCGAATGTATGAAACACGGATAACGTTGTGACAAATATTGTATACAGATTGTTTTGGTTACGAAATCTGAATGCCAATTTTAATAATGAACATAGTCATGTGGACTAGAGATTGAGAGAGGTTTAATTTTACTATCAAATCGAATGTGTGAAACACAGATAACGTTGTGACAAATATTGTATACAGATTATTTTGATTACGAAATCTGAATGCGAATTATAATAATGAACATAGTCATGTGGACTAGAGATTGAGAGAGGTTTAATTTTACTATCAAATCGAATGTGTGAAACACAGATAACGTTGTGACAAATATTGTATACAGATTATTTTGGTTACGAAATCTGAATGCGAATTATAATAATGAACATAGTCATGTGGACTAGAGATTGAGAGAGGTTTAATTTTACTATCAAATCGAATGTGTGAAACACAGATAACGTTGTGACAAATATTGTATACAGATTATTTTGGTTACGAAATCTGAATGCGAATTATAATAATGAACATAGTCATGTGGACTAGAGATTGAGAGAGGTTTAATTTTACTATCAAATCGAATGTGTGAAACACAGATAACGTTGTGACAAATATTGTATACAGATTATTTTGATTACGAAATCTGAATGCGAATTATAATAATGAACATAGTCATGTGGACTAGAGATTGAGAGAGGTTTAATTTTACTATCAAATCGAATGTGTGAAACACAGATAACGTTGTGACAAATATTGTATACAGATTATTTTGGTTACGAAATCTGAATGCGAATTATAATAATGAACATAGTCATGTGGACTAGAGATTGAGAGAGGTTTAATTTTACTATCAAATCGAATGTATGAAACACGGATAACGTTGTGACAAATATTGTATACAGATTGTTTTGGTTACGAAATCTGAATGCCAATTTTAATAATGAACATAATCATGTGGACTAGAGATTGAGAGAGGTTTAATTTTACTATCAAATCGAATGTGTGAAACACAGATAACGTTGTGACAAATATTGTATACAGATTATTTTGATTACGAAATCGGAATGCGAATTATAATAATGAACATAGTCATGTGGACTAGAGATTGAGAGAGGTTTAATTTTACTATCAAATCGAATGTGTGAAACACAGATAACGTTGTGACAAATATTGTATACAGATTATTTTGATTACGAAATCGGAATGCGAATTATAATAATGAACATAGTCATGTGGACTAGAGATTGAGAGAGGTTTAATTTTACTATCAAATCGAATGTATGAAACACAGATAACGTTGTGACAAATATTGTATACAGATTGTTTTGGTTACGAAATCGGAATGCGAATTATAATAATGAACATAGTCATGTGGACTAGAGATTGAGAGAGGTTTAATTTTACTATCAAATCGAATGTGTGAAACACAGATAACGTTGTGACAAATATTGTATACAGATTATTTTGATTACGAAATCGGAATGCGAATTATAATAATGAACATAGTCATGTGGACTAGAGATTGAGAGAGGTTTAATTTTACTATCAAATCGAATGTATGAAACACAGATAACGTTGTGACAAATATTGTATACAGATTATTTTGATTACGAAATCGGAATGCGAATTATAATAATGAACATAGTCATGTGGACTAGAGATTGAGAGAGGTTTAATTTTACTATCAAATCGAATGTATGAAACACAGATAACGTTGTGACAAATATTGTATACAGATTATTTTGGTTACGAAATCTGAATGCGAATTATAATAATGAACATAGTCATGTGGACTAGAGATTGAGAGAGGTTTAATTTTACTATCAAATCGAATGTATGAAACACAGATAACGTTGTGACAAATAATGTATACAGATTATTTTGGTTACGAAATCTGAATGCGAATTATAATAATGAACATAGTCATGTGGACTAGAGATTGAGAGAGGTTTAATTTTACTATCAAATCGAATGTATGAAACACAGATAACGTTGTGACAAATATTGTATACAGATTATTTTGATTACGAAATCGGAATGCGAATTATAATAATGAACATAGTCATGTGGACTAGAGATTGAGAGAGGTTTAATTTTACTATCAAATCGAATGTGTGAAACACAGATAACGTTGTGACAAATATTGTATACAGATTATTTTGATTACGAAATCTGAATGCGAATTATAATAATGAACATAGTCATGTGGACTAGAGATTGAGAGAGGTTTAATTTTACTATCAAATCGAATGTATGAAACACAGATAACGTTGTGACAAATATTGTATACAGATTGTTTTGGTTACGAAATCTGAATGCGAATTGTATATCTTGTGCTCTAGTGATTGAGAGATGTTTAATTTTGCTGGGTTCTATTTTTTTATCTCAGTAAGGGAATGAAACACAGATCATATCCTAAAGTATATTATCTGTGTTTCTCTGTATAGAGATATATCTCTGTATAAAGATAATTTTTGTTTAGAAGTCGAAATGTGAATTATAATATTGAACATAGTCTTGTGAGCTAGTATTTTGCTGTATCTTGAGAAATTCGAAAAAAGGATATAATTTTTCAAAATTCACGATAGAAATAATTGTTGTGAAATATGAATGTGATTCATTATGTTGTATGCATTGACGTGGATTTTGAGAGAGGTTTCATTTTACTATTCCATGAGGGTAAAAAATTCGGATATAAACTTGAGAAATATTTGTTAAGGATTATTTTTGTTGCGAAATTTGTATCCTAATCATAATGTTGAACAGAGTGAAGTGAATTAGAAAGGTATGAAACACAGATATAATTTTGAAAAATATGCGATAGAGATTACTTTGGTGAAGTTTTAGTTTGATTTGGAAAATATACGATACAGATTGATTAGGTTGCGAAATCTGAATGCGATTATTCTCTTGAATTGTATTGTATGGGAAATAATTTGGTTGCGAAATCTGAATGCGAATTATAATGAACATATGCATTTGAACTAGAGTTGAGAGAGGTTCTTCTATCGTACTATTCTATGAAAGAAAGGAAACTGATATAGTTTTGAAAAATATTGAAAGTATCAATTTTTTTTGAGAAACCTGAAAGCGAATTTTAATTATGTAGCTTTGAGGACTTTATACTTTAGGAATGGTTTTATTCAACTAGGTGTTATTTCATTTTTTTGATTTGTATTGTATGGGGTTGCGAAATCTGAATGCGAATTATGATAATGAACATAGGCATGTGAACTCGAGTTTGAAAGAGGTGGTTCTATTATACTATTCTATGAAAGGAAGGAAAGAGATATAATTTTGAAAAATATGTGAAAGTATTAATTTTTTTTTTGAGAAACCTGAAAGCGAATTATAGTTATGAACATGGGTTTGAGGAATTGAACAATGAGAATGGTTTTATTTAACTAGGTTTATTTTATTCTTTGAATGGTATCGAATGGAAATTATTTGGTTGCGAAATCTGAATGCGAATTATAATATATAACTTATTCACCTGGACTAGATAGAATTTGAGAATGAATTCATTTAACCATAATTTCATTTTGCTATATCATGAAAGTTATCAAACGGACATATATAATTTTGAAATATATGCGATAAAGATAATTTTTGTTGTGAAGTATGAATGCAAACTATTAAAATGAACATACTGATGTTGGTACTAGATATTGGAAGAATTTTTTACTCTGTTTTACTTCACTACCTAACCGAAGGCATCAAACACGGACAACGTTCACAATACAAATTTGAAAAATATGTGATAATGATTATTTTGTTGCGAAATATTATGGCGCTTTATCTTATCAATCATAATAATGTGGACTTAAGTTTGAGAGAGATTTTATTTCACTGTGATTACAAATACACTGTTTTTGATTTATCATGAAAGGTATGAAATAAAGATATAATAAGTTGGAGATTATTTTGTTGCAAAATCTGAATGTGAATTATAATAATGAACATAGACATGTTGGCTTGAAATTGAGAGAATTTTAATTTACTAGGTTTTATTTTACTTTCTTATCAAAGGTTTGAAACACAGATAACATTCTGGAAATGTATTGTATAGAGATTATTTTGGTTGCGATATTTGAATGCGAATTACGTCTTATGAATTATTTTTGTTGCGAAATATTAATGCTCTTCATTATATTAAGCATAAGTAATGTGGACCCTAGTTTGAGAGAGGTTTTATTTCACTGTGATTTAATTTTGCTATATCATGAAAGGTATGAAACAAAGATATAATATGTTGATGGAGATTATTTTTGTTGCGAAATCTGAATGTGAATTATAATAATGTACATAGACATGTTGGCTTGAGATTGAGAGAATTTTTAGTTTACTAGGTTTTATTTTACTTTCTTATCAAAGGTTTGAAACACGGATAACAATCTGGAAATGTATAGCATAGAGATTATTTTGGTTGCAATATTTGAATGCGAATTACTTGTTATAGATTTTTTTTTTTGCGAAATTTTAATGCGCTTCAGTATATTAAGCATAGTTATATGAACCGTAGTTTGAGAGAGGTTTTATTTCATTGGGATTTAATTTTGCTATATCATGAAAAGTATGAAACAAAAATATAATATGTGATAGAGATTATTTTTGTTGTGAAATCAGAATGTGAATTATAATAATGAACATAGACATTTTGGCTTGAGATTGAGAGAATTTTTAGTTTACTAAGTTTTGTTTTGTTTTCTTATCAAAGGTTTCAAACACACATTTAACATTCTGAAAATCTATAGTATAGAGATTATTTTGGTTGCGATATATGAATGCGAATTAAGTGTTATGGATTATTTTTGTTGCGGAAATTTTGAGTTAATCATTATTTTGAACAGAGAATTGGTGGATAGCGTATGAGAGACGATTTATTTACTATTCCATGAAAGATTTGAATCACAGATAGAATTTTGAGAAATATGCAATCGAGATTATTTTAGTTGCGAATAATGATAGTGAACATAGTCATGTGGACTATAGATTCAGGAGTTTTATCTATTAACTATCGAATGTATGTTATGAAACGCTCTGAATGTTTTGGTTGTGCAATCTGGAAAAGAATCAAAACAATGAATATTGTCATGTGGACTAGAGTTTGAGAGTGTGTTCGCATCCGAATTATAATGAACATAGCCATGTCGACTAGAGATTAAGAAAGGTTTTATAGGACACATATAACATTCTGAAAAATATTGTATAGAGATTATTTTTGTTGCGAAATCTTAATGCGAATAATGATAATGAACATTGCCATGAAGATTGCCATAGAAGTTAAAGGAAGTTAATTTCACTATGATTATATTTTTCTATATCATCAAAAGTATGATAAACATATAAGATTCTGAAAAATAAAACGATAGAAATTATTTTATTGCGAAATATGAATGCTAATGATGATGAGTAACATTTTATGTGGACTGGAGATTTGGAGATTAGTTTTATTTCACCATGATTTTATTTTTTATATCATGACCGAGGGTTGAGAGAGGTTTTATTTTACTCTTCGATGAGAGGTATGAAACACAGATATAATTTCGAAAAATATGTAAAAGTTACGAATTTATTGGTGCGAAATCTGAATACGAGTTATAAAAATGAACAGTTTTTTAGAAAGAGAATTTGAAGAAGTTTGTGGTTTGAATTGAGTAAAAAGTTACACAAAATTTGATGAAATAAACTAAGGCTAAAATATGACATTCAGTGAAATATTTGTTATGGAACCTTCGAAAAGTCGTGAAATCGAAATAAAGAAAATATAGTTCTTGAAATGAACAAAGGAGAATTATTAGGTTGAATAATATTTTTATAACTGAAAATCATGGGCATAGAATAAAATTATTTTCAAAATTTTGGTATGGAGAGGCATTGTACAATTTGAAGAAAATATCGATATTGAGTTCAAGTATGAGAAGTATATTTAAATGTACATTTATGCGTAAAAATTGAATTATTCCCAAAAATTCTTAAAGTAACTACCTAGTGTGTAATATGAGCTATCGAGCTAGTAGAAATTGAAGTTTATACTTAAAAAAGATATTACTACAGAAAAATCATAATTAACCTGAACTTTGCTCTGAATCCATGGAAATTATGTGATGCAAAAAATCTTTCTAAAGGATTGAACAAAACTAATTTTAATTTCAATTTCATTGGGGTTGATTGTTATTTTTCATATTGCAGTAAAATTGTGAAATCTCCATCATAATGCCAGTTATGAAGTTGAAAAACATGGAGGTTACTATAAAATGAAAAGAATTAAGAAAAGTTGAATTGAAAATGAAAAAGACCTTAAATTAGTTGAGTTGAACTCTTGGTAATAGGTCAGTAGCCCGAAACATGTCGGGTGTATTTTTCGGTATTTAGAGCCATTATAAAAGATAGTAACCAATACTTAACTTATTTAAACTTCCAGACATTTAAAATACTCAACATTGGATTAAAGTAGATTTTGATTCAGCGATACTCAGCATTTTATGAACCTAATAAAAATTTAATGTAGAAATATAGATTTTTGACGGAATACAACAAAAATCTCTTATTTTATAGGTATCGAAATATTTGCAAGGGTTACATATTTTCATAAAATATATACCTAATGAATTTCATGTCAATCGAAAAATGTCTTAATTGTAAAATGTATTGTAATATTTTGAGAGGCCAAAAACACCATTACAAAATTTAGATGAAATTTTTAAGGTTAGCTAATATATTAAGTTGAATGTTTAGAGATACACATAAAAGTTTGTCGATTGAAGATATTTAGGTGTCCGTAACTAACAGAAACAATACAGAAAGCAAGGTTTCAATTACCTACGTAAAGTGAGAATGACGATTGAGAATTTTTATAATTGCGCGAAAGCGTTCGAAAGGCTTCCCGGTTGACAAAAACAAAATTATTCAAATTGTATTGATATAAGATATATAATTATTATTTTATCTTGAAAGGTAACTATATTGATTTGTTCCTTTTTGATTTATTGAAAAACTCATCCTTGTTAATTTGGAAATTTGATTTTTTTTTGGACAACACAGTTTTTTTGGACAACGTTCAATTGGTATATAAAATTTTTGCAAAAGGTTGGATGAAACTATGAAAGTATGGATTTTCGAATGAAAATAGTATTATCTTGTATTTATATCCCGAAAGTGACTCAACAGTAGGTTTGAAAAACGAAAAATATGAAAATAAATTAGAAGAATTCAGCTGTTTGGAACATTATCCACGTGAAGATCGAGTTGAGTGAAAGTTGAAACATAAAAATTTGATAAAAGTAATAAGATGAAAAATCTAGAAGCAATAATTCATTGATATTAGTAAATCAGAAACAAATATTGGAAAAATTATAAATCTGGATATATTATCATCGAAATAAATATATATAAAATTCCAAATATTGAATAAAGATTCATATCCATTTTATATATTTCAATATTCGTTAAAGATTTTATCATTTTATAGGTTTCAATTCGTTAATATTTTTTTCATTGTCAAAGGATATAAAAAATTCCAAATATTGAATAAAAATTGATATCCATTTTATAGGTTTCATTTCGTGAATTTTTCTTTCATTGTGAAAGGAATGTTCAATATTGCATAATGAAATAATCAGAAAAACTAGAGATTTTAGTTACTCAAACGTTAGAAGATTGTTGTTTATTTTTATCATTACCATATTCAGGTTTTTTCGATTATGTAATTGATTTATAAGCCAGTATTTCATCCATGTGCAAGATCTTCAAACTCTTCTTCAACAGCAGAATCAAGAAAGAAGTTGAGTATCAATAATGCAAGAAAGAAAATGTGAAATTGAACTTATGAATTAATCAGTTATAAGAAATTATAAATAATGTTTGTTAATTTGTTTGAGTTTGATGAGAGGTGTTAGGAAAGAAGTGAAAATGAAAACTCCAAAGAAGAAAAGTGAAAAGAAGACGTAGTATGGAAAGAAGAATTTCAATTGTATGAATACTCTATTATTTTAAAACGACCAGTTAAATTAGTTAAAACGAATCATGTTAAATGTTTATTAATTTAAATTGAAGTTCCTGATTCAACCGAATAGAAAAACAATGATATAAATTTGAAGTTCTAAATTTGTAAATTCAAACCAGGTATAAAATGAAAATTCAAGTGGAAAATATACCTGAATCAAAATGACGATTAAAAGGAAAAAGAAGATGAATATGAAATGAATATGAAAATGAATACTTTGTTTATTCTTAGAGTATGATTCTTTATTTTTTAAATGATTTTTAGATAAAAAAGATTTACATAAAGAGTAACTTCAATTGATTGAAAATAATCAACATTGACGTTTATCAAATGCGTAACTATATGTTTTTTGATTATTTAAAAATATAATGGGTTGTTTCATATATCATCTTCGGATATAAAAATTTTTCAGTGCGTGTAACTATAATTAACTTTTCATTTTATATTGCTCATATCTTCGTTCTGAAATATTCTAAATACTTCGTTATGAAATTATTGCGTTAAAATTGCAGATAGTGTTTACTCACCTGGTGAAAAATAATTTCAATGCAGATGGTAAATATTTTACATATACAAAAACAACAAACTTAATCACTAACTATACTTGAAACAACAACTATAACTTAATTTCTCTCATTGACTATACACATTAAAATATGTACTAATTTTAATACATAAAATTCAAACTTATTAATTTAAATTTTTTTACAACATTTATCTAATAGAAGCAGGGAACAAAAAAATTATTCCCACGTAAAAATTCATAACCTGGGATATTTGGCAGTTTATGATTAAGTTATATAAATACTACTCCTACATACTCAGATGTCCAAAATACATAACTGAATTTTTCCCTAATTATAAATACTCAATAAATAAACACATAAATATAATATCATAAATATTCAGATTGTTATCTCAATGATTGAAAGGTTATTACTAATTTCAACATAATAACTGTAATAGTAGAGCAACAATATATGAATAGTATTATTCATAATACAAAACAAATACATACTTCTTTCTACGATATTTTCAATTCGAAGTACTTTGTGTTAAATATTTCATCCTACTTAATGGCTATGGTCATTGGTTCTAGGTTTTTTGAAATCGATGTTTTTATTACACGCACTAGAAGATTATAAAAATTGAACGCATTATTGAATGTAGCAACATTTGAATAACGTTTATAATAATAAACATATTTATAGATAACTCCGTTTCTCATAAATCCAAATTAGAGAAATGGCCCTTAATTTCATTAAGGTTGTTTAATATTAAGAAATTTTATTTTTTATTTTAATTATTTTAACTCCGATACTCATGAATCCAAATTACATAAATGAGCCATTATGTCATTTAGGTTGTTTAATATTAAGGTATTTGAAGAAATTATATACATAACGTACAAAATTGAGTCTATGGAAAACAAATTGTATCTAATTTTAACAAAAACTTTATCTAAATAAAATAATTTCTGAATTTGAAAATTACATGAAAAACGTTTTTCTATAACAAAAATAATTATCTTATTTCACATTACGTAAATATCATGTTGACAATAAACATTAAGGTTAACACTAACATAACACTAAAACAAATTTGAACAAACAGGAAATATGAATACTAGATAACAAACATTTATTGATCTGACAAATCAATTACAATTGATTTTACTAGAATGAACTACGATGTCTGAGTCAATATTGAAATATACCCCAGAAAGTTGATTCCATCTTCTTCGTAAAAGAAGAAGTCTTAGCTTTGATATGAAACGTAATGGCGATGTTAACATTAATAACTAGCAACAACTAATGACAGCAACAATAAAATGATGAATGCGCTGGGTATGCGAAACTAAGTGTTCGAATGGAAATATAAAAATAATGGTTAAACAAATTGAAGGACATTTTGATATATAAAACCTATTTGTAGTATAAATATAAAAAGTATTAGTATTTTGCGAATGTATTGAAGCTCAAATTGAGTGAAATTAAATATTTTTATGTAAATTTTCGGAGGAAGTGGGTGGGCTAAACAAGCTGATTTAAAATTTCATTTGTAGAAATCCTATTTTTAGTAATATTCTAATAAAATTTTCCCAAGCTGAAATAGAGTGAAACTGAATAGCAGGAGTTCGAAGCCGGTATTGGATACTATATGCGGGAATGTAGTGGAGGTGGGTGGGCCAAAGAAACGGAACCAAAATTTTTCATAAAGTATATTATAATCTATAAAAATTGCCAAAAAGTAGAAAACTTGTTTATTCTATACAAAATTTGATTACTTCTGAAAAAGAAAGTTTATGCTTCATTATTTTAAGGAAAAATTGAGTGAATATGATAAACGGAAGTAATTGCATTGAAAAGAAGCGGAATTGAGTTTAATTTGCGTAAATTTGAGAGAAATTGAAGGAACAACAACTATTGAAAGTTTGGTTTTACTAGAATGAACTATAATGTCTTAGTCAATGAAATAATCAAAGTTTACTCGAGTTGAAATATACTCCAGAAAGTTGATTCTTTTTCGTGAAAGTTCGAATCTTTCGTAAAAGAAGAAATCTTAGCTTCGATATGAAACATAAAGGGGATGTTAACGTTAATAACTACACATTTACCACAAAGCCCTTGAACAACAATAAAATAATGAATGCGCTGGGTATACGAAACTATATAAGTGTTCGATTGGACATTTTGAACACAAGTTAAAGTAAATGTTATTGACATATAAGACCCATTCGAAGTATTTGTATTATGAATAAATGTTTTGAGGCTCAGACTAAATTCGGAAGTTCAATTGAAAAGTGGTACTTGTTCGACGGATGTTATTTATTTGCGTCAAGTAGTGGAGGTGGGTGGGCTGAACAAGCGGATTCAAAATTTCATTTGTAGAAATTATATTTTGAGTAATATTCTAATAAAATGTTCCCAAGCTGAGTTAGAATGAAACTGAAACGCAGGTGTTCGAAGGCGGTATTTGGATACTATATATGTAGAGGAGGTGGGTGGGCCAAAGAAACGGAACCAAAATTTTTCATAAAGTATATTATAATCTATAAAAATTGCCAAAAAGTAAAAAACTTGTTTATTCTATATAAAATTTGATTAATTCTGAAAAAGAAAAGTTTATGCTTCATTATTTTGAGGAAAAATTGAGTGAATATGATAAACGGAAGTAATTGCATTGAAAAGAAGCGGAATTGAGAATAATTTGCGTAAATTTGAGAGAAATTGAAGGAACAACAACTATTGAAAGTTTGGTTTTACTAGAATGAACTACAATGTCTTAGTCAATGAAATGATCAAAGTTTACTCGAGTTGAAATATACTCCAGAAAGTTGATTCTTTTTCGTGAAAGTTCGAATCTTTCGTAAAAGAAGAAATCTTAGCTTCGATATGAAACATAAAAGGGATGTTAACGTTAATAACTACACATTTACCACAAAGCCCTTGAACAACAATAAAATAATGAATGCGCTGGGTATACGAAACTATATAAGTGTTCGATTGGACATTTTGAACACAAGTTAATGTAAATGTTATTGACATATAAGACCCATTCGAAGTATTTGTATTATGAATAAATGTTTTGAGGCTCAGACTAAATTCGGAAGTTCAATTGAAAAGTGGTACTTGTTTGACGGATTTATTTATTTGCGTCAAGTAGTGGCGGTGGGTGGGCTGAACAAGCGGATTCAAAATTTCATTTGTAGAAATTATATTTTGAGTAATATTCTAATAAAATGTTCCCAAGCTGAGTTAGAATGAAACTGAAACGCAGGTGTTCGAAGGCGGTATTTGGATACTATAATTTGGATACTGAAACATAAAGGGGATGTTAACGTTAATAACTACACATTTACCATAACGCCCTTGAACAACAATAAAATGATGAATGCGCTGGGTATACGAAACTATATAAGTGTGGAATTCGACATTTTAAACACAAATTGAAGTAAATGATATTGACATATAAGACCCATCTGATGTATTTGTATTATAAATAGATGAGGCTCAGATTGATTGAAACTAAATACGGAAGTTCTATTAAAAAGTGATACTTGTTTTATGAAGAGATGATACTATATGCGTAAAGTAGTGGAGGTGGGTGGGTTGAACAAGCGGATTCAAAATTTCATTTGTAGAAATCATATTTTGAGTAATATTCTAATAAAATGTTCCCAAGCTGAGTTAGAGTGAAACTGAAATGCAGATGTTCGAAGCCGGTATTGGATACTATATGCGGAAATGTGTAGAGGAGGTGGGTGGGCCAAAGAAACGGAACCAAAATTTTTCAAAAAGTATATTATAATCTAAAAATTGCCAAAAAGTAGAAAACTTGTTTGTTCTATACAAAATTTGATTACTTCTGAAAAAGAGAAGTTTTTGCACTTTGATTTTGAGGAAAATTTGAGTGAATATGATAAACTGAAGTGATTGCATTGAAAAGAAGCGGAATTGAGAATAATTTGCGTAAATATGAAAGAAATTAAAGAAACAACAACTATTGAAAGTTTATGCAAGAAATATTATGTTGAGTGAGTGTTTCAAATATATAATATAATCTGATAAATGATGAAAATGTTGATAATGTTCACGGCAAAATAACATATAACATGTAAAAATTTACATGCGTAACCTTTGATTTACTACATTTCAATGATTTGGCAGAGGTGGTGGGTGGGCCAATTAAAACCAAAATACTTTTAGACATATTTATGGGTAGTTGAAATTTCAAACAATTCTTTCGTCAAGTTATAAAATGTAATAGAAATTAGTGAAAATTATAATAATAAAGAAATACTACAATAATTATCCTGATCAAGAATAGGCATAATCGAGAATTAACCTGTTTGAAAATTGCTATTATAGATAATTTTCATAATAAAGAATTATAGAAATTTTAAATAAAGAAATAAAATGGAATTACTCTAATAAATGATTCCACCAATTTTGAACAATTATATTTTATTCAAAATGATTAAAATATTACTTCCCTATAAAACTGAATCGTATTATATAAGAACAGGAAATATAATTGATATTTTCGAAAATTGCTAGAAGGGGGTAGACAACAAACTTACAAAACAAACAACGATACCAAAATTTTGTATGACAAAATGACAGAATTTATCGATTACACAAATTTCATGCAATGCTACTTTACAAATGAAAAATTAAAAAAATTATAAATTCATACCCAATAAAAGGAACGGATATTTTAGTAAATGTTATGATGGAAGATATTCTTTGTAAATCCTGAAAGTTAAGGGGTATTTATAGAAATATCGACACTCGCCTTCAATTTAATATTGACAAATTTTAGTTGATTAATACCACAAGTATGTAAAAAATTCAAAACTTCGCCATTGTAACATTAACAATATTGAAAACTTATAAAAATGAGACAGAACACAAACATATATTCACAATTCTTAGCGTAAGTTTGATGACTGTTTTGAAGCAAAAATATATACATATATAATTAATCTGCAAGGAAAATTGAGAAATTCCGGTTCTTACTTAATATATACATAGGTTAAGTGATTCAAAATGCAATGAAAGGAAAATTATGTCCAACCAGACGAAGCATCTAATATAAATATATTTCAACATTGAACATAGTTCAAATATTACACGCCAAAATCTAGAAAAATACTACTAATCTAAGAGATATAGAAATTGGCACAAAACATTTGTTTAAGGTATTAATTTAAATCTATCAATATATTTGATGAACTTTTGAGTAAACGATAATAAAATCTGAGAAAACTAGATTTTTCGGCATATTATGCAAATCAAATGAAAAATTGGTTGTGGAGGTGGGTGGGCCAAACAAAACCAAACTTTATTGAGTATCTTCGGACCAATTTGAAGATAAAACTCGTTATACACGTATATTCGATCTAAATTAAGCATTAAAATAAAATTTGACAGGCAAAAAAAATAAATCTCAATTTAAAAAATAAAGGCTGATGCATTCTATAAAAATTTATGAGGAAACAAAACATTAACAAATTTTTTTAAAATTTTTTTTCCGTTTGTTTTCGGAACAAACAATCAGAACTTAACTTAGTGAAATTAATTGAGAGCAATTTATCTCTAGTATTATATTAAGAAAATCAAAATTGATGAACTTGGAAATATTTATATTTATACACAATTATCGAGTAACATCTACTTAAACGAAAAATACTTCTAAATAAATACAAATCAGGAAATGAAAAGTGAATGCTTTAAGATATTAAATTAGAATAGAAATCGGTTTTAAAATTCCCGAACATTGGTAATTAATGGTAAACCAAATAAACAAAACAGCAATTTTATAATTAATATATAATTTTATTTTGTATGGCTAATCGTTGTATTATATTACTGTATTATTATAAGACGATTCAATTTACAAAATATAAAAATGAATAAAAGTTGGCAGAGGAGGTGGGAGGGCCAATTAAACACATTCAAAATTTATCGAAAGTTATATTCTGAAAAATTGAAATTTTCATATGACTATATTGCTCCATATGATAACTGATTGTTATAATAAAACAATATTTAGAATTTTCTCATAATTTAATATAAATACGCATGACGATGTTTCTAAGTACTACTTCTTTATCAAATGCTGGATTAATACTATGTGTAATTTTACAAAGTCAATACTTATAGCTATTTTCACAGAACATACAAGGTATTTTCTATGACTAACTTGGAATGAGGACCATAGAATACACTGATATTTAACAAAAGGATCGTATACCTAGAGATGAACACAGAAAATCAATATCTTAAGACAGGTATTCCAACTAAATGTACGAAAGATACAAATAACTGATTAACTGATTATTACTAAAAAACATTTCACTTTCAAAGTGTTATACACTCCGTTATATAATATAATAACGTTTATAATAATACACATATTATTAATACATGTATATATGAGTAACTCCGATACTCATAAATCCAAATTACATAAATGAGCCATTATTTCATTTAGGTTGTTTAATATTAAGGTATTTGAAGAACTTATATACATAACGTACAAAATTGAGTCTAAGAAAAACAAATTGTATCTAAGTTTTAACAAAAAGTGAATTGAATAGGTTTTCTTTTCTTCTAATGAAACACTTTCTTTGAATACAAAATATTATGTTTAATTTAAAAATGAAAAATGAATAAAATAAATGACTATATCAACTCATCTTGCCAACACGCCATATTATATATCATAGTGTCACTTGTACATAGTCACACTTCATTAATGTCAACTACCAACTATATAACACAAAAGAAAATAAATGTACAATATTCACAGTTTCAGACTAGAGATAATGTTTAATAAAGGTTACTCAAAATTCTTGTTTTTATAACTGATTTCAAAAGCCTTGATAATCTTTTTCTGTAATGAAATTATGAATACTCGATACCAAATAAGATATTCTAAAATTATATATTGATGTTTACTATTGAAATTACAATAACATGCAATAACCATTTGTGATAGTAAAATTTAGGGATGTAATTATTGAAATTATGTATAATTATTGAAAAAGGCTAGTAACTACGTATATGTTGCATTTGAGAAGTAAAATCATATTAATATCATATTTGTCACGCTAGATGTGTAAGAATATTGCTGCTTTATGCTTAATTTACCATAGATTGACGTCTATTTAGTTGAGTGAGTTGTTGTTTTATTCAAGCTATTCTTCACTTCAATCTTCAAGAATTGAAATTGAAATTTTCAGATAATAGTATTAGAAAAACAGGGCGAATAAAAGGAAAGTAAATCATTCAATAGAGACAAGTTTATTTTAGGTATTAAATAATGACAACTTTTATTATAAATTTGATTTCGAATGGTTTCTGAAAGAATAATCATCGAATTTGAGTCTCCGGTTTGATGAAAGAGAAGAAGGGCGGACAAAAAAAATTATTTTTGATACTGTATATTTCTGAATATAATGAAATATAGAAATAAATTCTAGAATGCATAAAAATGTTTGATTTGTATCAATATTTATTTCGTAATAAAATATTTAATACATATTTATTTTGTTATTCTTTCTACCATACCCACAATTTTCACATTTTGAGAATAGTTTAATTAATAGATTGGCTTTCGAGCAAATCGAATCTGAAAACTTGAGAAAAAATTAATTTCATCACTTCATTTCCATTTATAATTTTATATATTAACTTCGAGAAAAATTTTGATTTAGTAATTAAATTTCATTTCAATTATTTTGGTACTAGCACCTTTTTTTCCCGAAATATAAAATTCATTGAATTAATAAAATTATTTGGAATTTATGGAGGAGAAAAAATAAAGTGAAGTTTCCTCTGGTGAAACATTTTTCAATTATATTTACTAGTATATTTTGTCACTTGGAGTTTTAAAATTGTTTTGAATTTATTACCCGAAAAGTGATTTGAAAATTTCCAAATGAAAAGTCATCTTCACTGCTATGTTCTGAATATTTTTCTACTATTTCCTCTGTTTTGTTTTATAAAATAAAATTTCATCATTTTGATATCAAAGACAAAAGGAACTTAAAAATTTTCTATCAAATGTCCCTTAACTTGTCATTGTATGCAATGCATTTTACAAAAAAGAGAAATGAGAAATATTGTCACGGTAAGTACAAACTTCAATTTATTCTTGATGAAAAAAAAAAGGCATCGCTTTACAATATGAAGCCCAGAAGTCTCCTTTTGTTAACCACTTTGAATAGAAAGTTCAGAATTTAATTTAGCCTCACAGGGTTCATGTAAATTCAATTTTTCTTACTCTGTAATTTTCACTAATACAATCAGGGTTAACAAAATTGTTAGGTATTTGTTCTAGTATAACTTACTCTTGCAAAAGTAATATGAATGAATGAACATAGTCTGAAGTTTAAATTAATAAACTACCACTAAAATATTGAAAAATTACTGTTAAATAATATTCATTATAGAAACATATTTGTTTATATAATTTATTTTATCTGTGTTTTTTTTCAAAATTGAGACATACAATTCATGTTCAATCAATCAGTACAAATGATTGTTTTCTTTTATTGGTAAAGAATTCCAAAAAGCTCGGGGTGCTATCTCAGTCACTTCTCGTGGTTGTATATCATCTGGTGAATTTATTTCCAAAATATTCAGACAGCTTTCAGGGCGAATAATTGGGGGTAGGTTCTTCTTTATTTTTGGTATCCTGTAACACAAACGTGAAGAATTTGAATATATTCTTACAGTTATATCAAAAAAAAAAAATGGAATCATTTCACTGATGTAATGCTTTTATATTTTTCCTAGAGATTATTAATATCTTAATATTCTTTTATTTGAAACGATGTATAGTTTGGGATCGAGTAAAGATTGCCGTTACTCTTTTTCATCAGATAAGCTTTCACAATATTTTGATGTATATTCAGGGCTTGTACAAACAAACATCTGTCACAGAAAACCGTCATTGTGGCTCCAAGGTTGAGATTAAATTACAATGGGAAACAAAAATTTTGTTGTCTTAGATATGTGACTTGTTTTTAACTAAATTTTGATCTCTGAATTCAAAAATGTTATCAATTTTTCTCTATCGCGTCAAATGTTTAAACTGCAGACTACAGGATACCCTCTCTTTACCCTAAATACATACAAATTGAGCATACATAGGAAAATAAAGTCATAACAAATTGAGCATACATAGGAAAATAAACTACAGTCATACAAATTGAGCATACATAGGAAAATAACCAAATATATTAAATATTTCGTTCATGTATTATAATATTAAAAGTTGAATTGTGTTTATACAAAAAATGAAAAACGGTATTAGGGTAAAATTTTTCGCTTAATACTTTTCTTAGCATGTTCAATCTGGGGACATTCTCTGGAGTATCAATCAAACTCCAACAGTAGTCAGCCATCCTAATGACATGCCATCTACCTTGATACCTTGCCTCCATGACCTTCAAATCTTGGTGGAAGCGCTCACCCTGTTCATCACTAGCAGCAGCAATATTTTCTGGAACAATATTTTCGTTAGCACTAGCAGCGGCAATATTTTCGTTAGCAATATGGCTATGTAAGAAATGCAGTTTCATACTCATGTTACAGCCACGTTTTTTGAAGCTTTCTACGAGCTAAGGATTATCTATTTCAAATTTTTGTTTTTGTTATATCCTGCAGTTTTTACTATACAAAAGTAACAATCATTGGAGTGGTCTTTGGGTTCTCGCTAAATTAAACGGAAGTTTACCATGTGTTCCTTTTGTCCACATTCTCAAACACTCCATACACTGCTTGTAGACTTTGTGAGAGACCCATGATTTATCTTGGCAGACAATTTTTACTTTAAAATATACAAAATAGGCTTGCCTGAAAAAGTACAATTCCCAGTTCGTTGACTGGGAATTTTAAAACTGTCACATATATAACAAAACGAATCGGGACTGTTTGAGCACGTACGAGTCGAACTGTTAGCTGCAGACATGAAGAATTTTTTTAGTTTATATATAAAATATTTGCTTTCCAAAATGTACAAATAAGTCATCATTTTTGAGATAAAAGCTTAGTATGTCCAAAATGGATGCGTGTAAGCGGTCCCTCAGACGAGTTTAATTAATTTAATTTAAACTAAATTTAAACTGAATTTAAGCAATTATTTATAAAATTTAGTGAGAAACTAAGAAAACTAAACAATTATTTCCTTCTTATAGAACAAGAAAATTCCTTTCTAATGAGGCTTATCGAATTTATATTCCTTAGGTACAATTTATGACTTTCTGGCGATGAATTGTAAAATTTGACGCTAAATATATATCATTCATTCCCAATCATCCGTAGGGATGATTCGGAATGAATGCTCGGATTCTCGACGGCATTGCCGATTTCCGATACGTACGATGCGGATTTGTGCGCGCAGATCCATTTCAATCAATGTTTTTAATCACACTCGAAAAATCCGATCCGTCCGATGCGTGCGTGGGTTCCGTCCCAAGACGACAAGTGGGCGACTACCTTTAGTCTGTACAATACGAATCTAAATCGCGTTATTACCCCATCCAGTCGTTACTGGAAAAAGTTCCGACAGGAGGCAGTAGGTCTTTCTGTTCACGTTCAGTTCCGCGAAGCGTACTAGTATGCTCAACAACTGTAAAAAAAGTGATAGGAAAAACTGATTAAAGTTTTGGAATCAGCATGTCAATTTACCTCTAAAGCGAACTGAAAATCGAAGTGAACAGAAATTTTGTTACAAATTGTTCTATTTTCAATAATGCCATATATTTATGACCCTATAGCGGGATGGGTAGATGATATATACTTACCCAGTCATTGCATATTCCGCCATGAAATCAGTGAATTCCCTCATCATCTTTTCACCCTCGTGTTGCAACTTATTTGGATTTGCTCTGTCTTTGAATAACAACTTATTATCCACACCGTGTGAAGCAGCTGAGAGAATAATAGGTGTTAATAATTGTTATTACACAATCTATTTTACGTAATTTTGTATCGTAAAAACAATTCGTTAACTATAAATGTTTCGAATTTAAATTTTTGGTTTCCCAATATAATTCCAATAATCCAATAATTCACAGATATATTAAATTTTGATATAATTCTTAATTTTGCCAAAATATACTATGCTGTTCGAATTAATTGGGACAAAGGATAAAAAACAATGTTTTCGTAAAATCTTACCTTTTAATGAAGTAAATAGGGGAGGTGAGGTATAATGATCCACTTAAGGGAAAAACTTAAGTGTGGCTACAGTTGAAGGCAAAATCGCAAGAATTAGAGGTTTTAGTTAAAGTTTTATTAAAGGATCATTTTATACACACCTATGTATAAAATGATCCCTGGGTTGGGGTAAAATAATCCCAGGGATCATTTTATACAATGAGTTAATAAATATCAGTGAAATGAAACACTCAGCTCTTTATTTTAATCATATGTATTGTTCATAACAATTTAAATATGTAAACAAGTTCCACCAAACTTTTGCAGTCATCCCGTTTCATTAAAGATCTTTTTTCGTAATTATCTACTAATCAATCAACTATACATTGAACATTTCAACTAACTTTTAAAAGGTTTGCAAAATTAACAATATACCTAGTCAAGGAATAGGTAAATAAATAAACTATTCTTCTGAATAAAAAAAAAACACAAATAATACTCATCCCTATCAAAGGTTTTTTATCAAAGTCAAAATGCAATAGAAAAATCAACCCTTCATCTAAAAAATAATAAACTCACCTAATCCACCCTTCACCTTCATTGTCTTTGGAGTAGCTTTCAGTACAGAAGTGGCATTCAGTATCATTCTTATTTTCAGAAAAATCTGATATTTTTTGCTTTTTTCCTTTAGCGTTCTGTTTGTTGGTCACCGTTTTTTAAATTTTTTTCGCTCCTTAAGAGATTTCTTTTGTTCTATGTATATTGTCTCATTAGCTTCACCTTCAAAGTATTCTTTGTATGGTGTGGTGGTGAGTACTGATGTGTCTACTCTTCTACTCTGTCTATTCGTCTTGCACTCGCTCTTTTTCCAACTATCTCTGGTGTTGGTCGAAACTTCCCTGGGTGTAACAACACCAAAAGATGTGGATGGAAGACCAACAGCCAAAGCTGTTGGTAAACTTTAAGAAGGTTGAGACGTTGAGCTATTCTTTGCTAATGGAAGACTTGGCTTGGATCTTCAGGCCAATTTTGGTGATTAGTTTTGCGTATATAAATTCTCGGCATGATCTGTAAAAACAACAAAGACTAATGGGTTAAAATGATTCCTGGGGTCATTTTGAACACACAGAAAGGGATCATTAAGCCCCAAACAACCAATTCCAAGATATCGATCAATTCATGACCTTCAAATACCGCGTGAGGAGATCGAACATTGCTTAAATATTAGCTGATTGCTATTAATACCAACATACAAAAAAGCGTAAATTCTTCATATTATTATGAAGTATGTCCTCCTTTTGCAGAAAAAACTTCTTGAACTCGTCTAGGCATCGATTTCACTAGCGTAGCGCAGATTTTCTTCAACTAGTCATCATGAAACAACACCTGAATTGCACTTATAATCATTTTTCTTTTGTAGTGCAATCCATTTTTTGCCAGTCGTTTCTTTAAAATATTCCATGAATTCTCAATGGAATTGAGATCAGGTGAATTCCCTGGCCAATCGAGTAGTTTTATTACATTATCACGGATAAAGGCCTGCACTTGTTTGGAATTGAGGCAGGGAGCCAGGTCATGCTGAAATGTTCCATCAAACGTTTCCATGAATGGGACAATCCTGGTGCTCAATATTTCCATATATTTCACTGAATTCATCATCCCTGTTGTAGGAGCTAATCGTTCAGTGCCATTGGTTGTGAAAACACCCCAACATTTGCTTCGAATGATGTTTTAATGCTTGCTGGATGTGATCAGGCCGCAAAGTTTCCCCATCACTTCGTCTAACAACACTTGATTTGTACCCTTGAACAAACAAATGTGTCTCATCACTAAAAACCTTCTTCTTCCAGTCGTCCACAGTCAGCGCACGGTACTTTTTGGCCCATGCAAAACGTTTCTTCATCATTTTCTGAGTAAGCAGTTGCTTTCTTCTTGGTCTTCTTGTCTTACGGCCAACCTCCAGCAGTCGTTTTCGCACAGTTGAGATGCTCATCTCCTCACCTGAAACCATTAAATCCCTTAGAAGATCAGTGCGCGTCTTTCTCGGAATAATTCTGCTATTTCTTATCAACAATTCGTCTGTTCTTGGAATAGTTTTGCGTTTGCGGCCACAGTTTCCTTTTCTTTTTGGAAACGATGAGCCACTTTCTTCGAATGATTTTAAAATTCTCGAAACGCTGGACTTTCCCACCCCAACAGCTTCAGCTATATCTCTTACAGTCATTGATGTGTGTTCATTAAGCGCGATAATTTTGGAACGCTTCCTCGGAGTGATATCCATCTTTGCACAAGACAATACAGCACGTATCAAAATTGAAACCACCAATTGCGCACCGGTAGGCTCACAACTGAATTGCTGGCGAGGTGAAACCGGTCAGAATATAAATGATGGTCAAGCAGGTCGAACCCTCACATCATCTCAGGTAGTGAACAAGCAGGTGTGGAGGTGTTTGGGCCACCCTGGTACTCACATACTTACTGCAGTAACTCAAACGAAAAAAAAAATATTTGTACCAATTAATTCGAACAGCATAGTGGTTTTATTTTTCACATATCGATGTTCTCTATTATCAACTGACGAATGATATTTTAAGGATTAGGTTATCATTCTGATGAAAATTTTAGTTTTCAAAATGTTTTCAATTCAATATGATCTCGCCTAGTCGCTTACCAGGTGGTCCACCAAACTGCAGACGATCCTCCGGTATGAATTTGAATAAATAAAAATATACGTTTGATCTGGTTGCTGCAGCATGAGTACGAACGGCTAAATCAGTTCCCACAAGAAAATGGCGATCTGTTAACAGCTGGAATATACAATTTATTCATCTAAATCTTTTTTGACTATTATAATTATCAAAATTTAATTATATGGACACTATAAGGTATTCAGAAAAATATTTACTTCATTAATCGATTGGGCAGATACTTGATGAAAATCTAACTACATAATTTAAATAAAACTAAGTTGTTTTTCGATTTTCACTATAATTCAAAAACATGACAATATCGTTTCGCCAACACAGTGGGCAACACAGCCAAACAGCAGTTTATGATAAACATCTGATGAAGCCACTGTGTGGGCGAAACGATATTGTCATGTTTTTGAATTAATTTTAGTGAAAATCGAAAAACTACTTACTTTTATTCAAATTGAATGTTTACTTAATAAGATAAAGACAAACGTAGCCCATACAAATAGAATTTATCCATAATATATCTAGAAAAATTTTTAATAAATCAAAGACGAATGAAGATTTTGGTGAAACTCCTTTTGATACTTGTAGATCATTTTATTGACTTCAGCAACAATGACAATTTTGAAATAGTTTGTTTCTTCAAACAATGAGATCTAAAGTTTTAGCTTCAATTTGCACATTGATAGTAATATTATCAATTGGACCTAATATTCCATATTACATAAACAAATTTTTGTTTTGATTTATTCAGCACAAACGTCAGCGACAATGTTTCTACGTCGCTAAACAATGAAAGATATTGTTACATAAATGAACTAGGTGATGTATGTGTAATTAGAGAGATAAAAAGAAAATTTTACATGCAAATTAAAGATTGTTCGTCTTAAATACAAGAAGAACAGTAATTCACATCTGAAGCTGTATATGGAATGCGAACTCATCTGTATTAATGAAGGTACTTTTTTGTTTCATTTTGAATTTCGATTAGAAAATTGATGGAAAAATGTATACTTCAATAAATTTTATATAGAATCGCTTACTCTATTCAATTTTTCTAGACCATTTTGTTCTGTAAGTTTTGTGGAATCCATATAGAACGCTTTTATTCTATTTAAGGTGTCATTCATTTTATCTTGCTCGACATATTCTTCCAAATCAAGCCATACTCTTCCCCACTCTAACCAGTTGTTATATATAGAAAACACTTCTGATCTGTTGTTGTATACAGCTGAAATAATGGTACATTAATTATTCAATTCATAAAAATCGGTATATCGGTTATCATATATTGGAAACGTTCTGGTTGTGATGTATTCAGATGAAATAATAATTTCTGATTACATCAATCAAAAATTCATGACCAAAGTCATAATACTGCACTATTGTCTAATTTCCATAATGCAATTTATTATTTTTATTAGAAATTCCTAGTGCCACAGCTTTGTCGAAGTATGTTTACAAATTTAAACCAACCATCGAAATTATTGACATTATTTAGACATCAATAACATAATTCTTCCTTAGCAAGTACAGAGAACATTTAATATTTTTCTCCAAACATTATTTCGAAGCATTCCAATGAATAAGTGTTATGACTTTCTTTTCTGTTAGTAATATTTTGAATTGATTAAAAGTATCTTTTAATTGGAAGCATTTCTTAAGATTCACTTAAGATGGTTTTCAACTGGTGTGGTATTGCTCTTCTATTCTCTAGAGTGATAAAAATATGTGTTCTTTGATATGGTCTGAATATTTGATAATATCTCGAAATCACAATGTTGGTTGTCGTCAGGCAGCAACATTTTTTACGTCTAGAATCCTAAGAATTCGAACTAGGGTGTGATACGAGTTGAAGAAGTATGAGAAGATATGAGTTATGAGAAGAAGTAGAAACTATTGTTCCTATTTCCCTATGAGTTGAGAAGTATGAGAAGATATGAATTATGAGAAGAAGTAGAAACTATTGTTCCTATTTTCTGGTTGTTTTCGGATTTCCCCATATATCATAATAATTATAGAAAATTCCTGCTATATTCTTGATGCATATATTATATTCTATGTAAAATACATACTCATTTCCATAACGAAATAGCCTATCATCCTATTAACCTATCAACAAAATATGAAACGAATAATTGGTTGAAAAAAAATTAAAATCAAAACAATGAAAAGATTTTTTAGATCGAAAAAGAGTTCTTTTCTATAGAAATACAGAACCTTCACAGTTTGAACCGTAGCGAATTCATGGACAAAGTAAGAATCGCGAAATTGATTCCATTATATTATTATTATTATTGAGAAGCCCATTCAAACTGAATAAAAAAAAACTTGTTACATCTTCTATTTTTGAAATCGAGAAGGTAACAAATTTTCTGAAAAATATTGAAAATATTCGAAAGCAGAAGTTAATTATTACGTTAACAGTACCTCCAAGACTAAATAATAATCAAAGGATAATTGTGAGAAACCTATATAAACCGCAGCAGTAGATAAGGAAGGAGGTGCACAATACAAAAAACTTCGACCTTGAATACAAGGTTGACCCTGCATCGAATGGACCGTGAGTGGGGAATGGAAATAATCTCGATTCAAGGCTCAACACATAGAGGCGGTTGATCCGTGTCTTCAGTGGTGACAACCTCTAATTCTCTTGATCATGACTCACTTCCCTCTCGTTGAGTATCGCGCAGACCATTTTTTATCTACTTATAACTGAAATTGATTTCATTCGGAATATCTGTTAAAATTTCAAAACCTCGACAATTTTTAAAGAAATAATCAATCCTATCAAAAATCTTGATAGGTTGAAGAATTACACACCCACAATGTAACAGACATACATTTATTTGATATGATGAGGATAGTTTCTTCCGACTTAATGTGTGAATGCATGAATCCTTTTGAAATAGAACCTGGTAAGAGAAAATTGTTCGTCAACATGCACACATTTCAATAGCATGTTTTCATTTAGTTAGGTAATTTTGCATAGTTCTACCCGACATTCGTGGGAACATAATATTTCATTGATCTAACAGTAACCACTAAAAATCATACGTACAATCAAGACTATACAAGGATTCATTTACAACATTCGCGGCAACCCAAGGTACATCATAAACTTTCTTATCTTTCAGCAATTTGTAGGGATGCTCAGGCAAAAATCCATTAACAATTCCTTTTTCCACTGACGGTTTAAATGCCATGCTAGTATTCACTAGTTTTTCAATTGGAAGCCTTTTGAGACAGTCCACCATTTGGTTTGTATTCCGACTTCCACAATTCAAACTTTCAGCTAGCCTCTTAGCATTTTCTTTTGGTATGAGAGTAAGGGCATCCGGATTAGTTACAACACCGCTTGATGAGAAGCCTCTGTGGAACAAACCTGAGAAAAAATCACAAAAACTTTTCATGATATATTATTATTTGAAGTATTGTAGTGGGCATAACCATTCTGTGACTCAATAAGAGAGGGAGACTACTGACCCAGTAGTCTCCCTCTAGTATGTGTATACTCAGTAGTACTGAGCATACGCACACTCAAGATAGGAAATGAAGCAATTTTGAATATAAAATTACATCTAAACAATTTGCACCTGAAAAGCAACCAAACAACGCCTGAAGTTACTTCTAAAAAGAATAACTGAAATGGTTTCATGGGAAACAGAGTAAGTGAGTAAAAGTGCGTTTGTTTTTATTCTGGGTGACGCTGAAAATGCACCTATGCCATTTGTGAGAATGTGTATTGATACGACACATTCTTAACTTAGGGCTCCAAAAAGTTTGACGTACCAAACGTTTGATTTGGTGGAAAAAGACTGTCAAATAGGAGTTTTAAAGCTTATTGATGTTTGAATCAATTGAAAAGAGCTCACTCAAAACTCTGAAAGTGAATATTTCCTCTTTTTAATCTGTCTTTTAATTTTTCCGATCAAAGAGTAGAAGCTGATCGACATTAGGTATATTGATGCCATTTGACTTTCTACTAGATTTTCTCTGAACACTTGCCATAAGAATTTGGACAAGCACTTACCTTGGGCAATGAGTGGAAGGACGAAATACCAGCAACGGTTTTATAACAAATAGAAGGAGGTTGAACAGAGATAGTTTGAAAACCTTTCCGAAAATACACAGAGATGTATTTGTTTTCATGCATATCGCATTTATGGAACAATAACACTGTTCGAAACCGAGATCTTTCTATGTAACGACCAATACGAGTTGTGGCCCGTTGATATAGTATGGCAGGGTTGGATTATTCTTGGCTATTAAAACACACTGCACTTATAGATGTCAAGAAGAAAAAGCCACGAACGGCCCGATGAGAAATAGTTGATATGTCAGCCTCTATCTTTTAGTAGCACTTCTGTAGTTCTGCATATATTTATATTTAGACCATTAGCATCTTACTAGCAATTACAATCCAGTGGTTTTAGAATAGCAGATATGAACAAAGAACATCAGATATCTGAACAAATTATTCATCCAAGCTTTTTGTAAGGTCTAATTGAAGATAAACAGATTAACTATGTCTAAATGGTTGAATAAATGAATAAATCTCATTCATTCAGAACAAATGTGAGTGAATGTGTTATAAAATGAATATATTCAATAAATATCCTGAATAAAAATGAAATTAACAGAGTACTTAAATTTTTCATTTGACGTTGCCTTCAAAGTCTTTTGGTCAGATTTGCTTTGCATTTTTAAACTTGAATGGAACTATATGAATCCTGAAGTATTTTTTGAAGAACTTCGTTCTCTTATTCAATGCAATTGGAACTTTAATAATAGGACTAACTTGATACTATCGAAGTTCTTAATTTTCAGTACTGAAAGTAGGCATCTTGATGTGACAGTAATTTATTTGAAAGAAGGTACTGTACTAAATTTGTACTGCATTGAATAATATATTTTGATAATATATAAGTTTTCAAATTTATTATTTATTTAAACTTACCTCTGGACATTGGTGATAAATAATGAAACTGAACACTCTGGCCACCCGAAGACCATCCTGTTATAGTTATGGAACTAGGTTTACCACCGAATTCTTTGATGTTTTCTTTGATCCATTTGAGGGCAAGAACTTGGTCTTTGAAACCATTATTTCCAGCAACTACGCTATCTCCCGTACTGAAAAATCCTAGGAGAAATCAAATGTTTATACAGAATGCTCAACTATAATATGAATTGAACACCATGGTAATACTGGATACCAGGGGCTGACTCTAGCACTTTTGTCGGCAAGGCAAAGAGATAAAATGAGCTTCCTTTGCCAGAAGTTTGCCGAATTGTGTGACAACTTCGAAAGTTGGAGATTATAGATAGAGTAACCCCGTCAGAAAGAATTATTTCTGCCCCTAATCACGATGAAAAATAGCTTGATGTAACAAGAAGTGAAATATTCTGATTTAATTTGTTTCTTTTTTTTTGATAGACTTATTATTCCATGCTTAGTATGAGAAAATCTAGTAAAATTACCTGCTGCACCTAGCCTGTAGTTGAAGGCTACCAGAATTATGTTTTTGTCCATAAGATAGTCAGGGAGAATATTTTCGTAAGGGGAACCAACAACTAACGATCCTCCATGCATGTGCACCACTACATCAAAATTATAATACCTACTGATGCGTTTTTTCGGTACGTAAATATACATGTATAGGCAATCTTCAGTACCTGATGAACAAGAATTCATGATTTTATTTCAAAATCATAAAATAATCTTTCGAATTTTAATTGTGAGAAAGCAATTATCTTACCTATAACTGAATTAGATTCATCAAGTTGGCTACAAATGTAGTGCTTATTTGCTAATAAAGTGCCATTCCAGCCTGGTGCTTTTTTAGGTTCCTGATGATGTTAAAATAATATTATAATCATTACTAATTATTTTCGAAAACATAATTAGAGTGGTGGATTAACATCCTATGACTCAATTAGAAAATTTCTGAAGGTAGTGTACAACATACGTTGAACATATAAAATCAAATGATGTGATTTACACAGATTTTCGGAAAGCATTTGATAAAGTTGCTCATGCGCTCCTGGTACAGAAATTACGCACAAAATTGGATTCTCTGATAGCCCCAGCAACCTTTTTCATTCTTACCTGGTTGACCGACGTCAATTCGTATGCAGTCGTCTGAGTTCATACTTACCTCTGGAATACCTCAAGGGTCTATTCTTGGACCACTGGTATTCATTCTGTTCGTAAATGATCTGATGGATAATATTCACTGTCTACATTAGATGTTCGCAGACGATTTGAAAATATATCATGAAATTAGATTACAGGATAACTGTGTTCAACTTCAGCTCGCGCTGTATCATGTTGCCTGTTGGCGCGAGGACAATTATTTGTGGTCAGTGGTCAGGTTCTATCTCGTTCTCATAAGGTGAGAGATCTTGGTGTAGTTCTTCGACCAGAAGCTTTACTTTGCCCTACACATCACCCACCTTATTTCATCTGCCGCGAAAATATATGGATGCGTTATACGTAATGGCAAATATTTTAATAATTCCGCAACATTCATAGGATTATTTAATACTCTAATCCGTAGCAAGTTGGCATGTGGCAGCATGATCTGGCATCCTATTTACAGTTGCCATCAACGCCATCTTGACGCTATTCAGAGAAGGTTCTTGAAATTCTTAGTTTGGAGGGAGGATGAAGTTTATCCACAGAGAGGAGTCAATCATAACGAATAACTTAGTCGATCTAGTTTAATCTCACTGCAGGGCAGGAGAGAAACTTTATCACTCAAATTTTTTTACAAATTACTGCAAAATAGTATTGATAGTCCTCCTCTCTTTTCCGCTTTGAAATTTCGTGTTTCTAGGCAAAATTCTCGTAATACAGAATTATTCCACCTAGAGACTACGAAGACCAACTCCCTAATACAACCTCCCATTTGGTTTATGGAGTCTACATTCGATAGCGTTGTCAAAAATGGTGACATTTACTTTGGCTCCATAGAAGTTATTATTAGGAGTTATGTGAACAAAGTAAATTGACTAAAGTGAATTGATTTATATTGAGTTCTTTGTAATATTTCATTGAATGTTATAATGTAGTTATAAGTTACTATTTTTTTATATTAGAGTGAGCTCTTTGTTATATCATTGTCATTTTAATTATTTAGTTTGTAATCAACATTGTTATTATTTTCTCTGATTGGGTGTTATACCTATAGAGAATGAAGAACCTATTATTATCACTATTATTATTATCAAATAATATCAAATCTAAAATTATAACTAAAGAAATTACATCTAATAAATTTACCAAAAAAAGACTTAAATGTTTTCATGTGAGACACAATATGTGAGTAAGGCAACTTCTGCAGCTGCTCTAAGTGACGTTAAAAAGAGATACGTCTATGCCATTTTTGAAGTAGTTTACTGATGCGGCACAAACAACCGAAGAGTCTAGAGAGTTTCACACACCAAAAACTAGATTAATTAAAAATGACTGTCTAATGGTAGGTTTGAAGCTTTCGCGTTTCAGTTTCAGCGAATGACCTCGTAGACGATTGTCCTTAAAGAGTATATATCACTCAAATCAATTGAAAGGAGTTCATTCAAGACTCTGAAGGTGGTGATAATATCTTCACGTTTCAGTCTATTCATTTCGGTGATAAGGCAAAAGATTAGTAAACAAACGCTGCTCGTAATTAGGTCTACTGATACCATAAGGCCTTCTAGTAGCCCTTCTGTGAACACTTTTGATAAGATTTTGGCCACGCACTGACAATAGGCACCAAATAGAGGAACCAAATTTCAGCAACCGTCGAATATATTTCTTATAATTACATCGTAGATGCAGTGAATAGATACAGTATTCACGAAAAACAATATATTGAAATTTCTTGATACTATGGGTATATCTAAAGAAGTAAAAAGCGACAACAGCATATTCCGTTTATAACATAAGTGACGATCTATCGATACACTATATTCTTTGACACATCGTATCTTCGTTATATAACAAACATTGTTACGCGACGACGTTAAGATTCAAATGTTTGTTCAATGTCTGTACGCACCTTTAGATGTCAACACACCTACCTTGAATCTCAAATTGCCTACTGGTGGTTTTGCGTATGGAATTCCCTCGAAAGCAGTAAACGTCCTACCATCATATGACTTTTTATGGAATCCCTGAACAATTCCCTGTTGGATAACAACTTTCGGATTCTCTGCATAGCTGCCACATCCTAAATTCATTTAAATGAAGATTTTTACCAGGATAGCTTGTTTTCTCTAATTATTATCTTTATACTTCGTTATATATTTATCAATGTTTTAGGACACTCTCAACTACTTCTTCATCTTTAAAGATATGTTAAATGGATATATAATATCCATTTCATTGATACGATTACTGCAAAATATTTTTGATAGCTTTATTCGCCCGTGTAATTATTTTGAGAAAATATTAGTACCTTCTATTTTTTTTATATTTAGTAGTGTTAGCGTTTACTTGATGTAAATCTATTTTAATTGAATATATATACTTAAATTCAAACACTTGACCTTATGATTTACTCCTTATTTAAGCGTTTCGTCGTTACAAACGACTTCTTCAGATGCTAACAGAATATTCTTCTATTTTTGATGAATAGTTTTTCGTAATGTTTTTTCAAGATTGTTTTCGATTCAGCATATTTCAAATTGCAATGATTAAATTAAACACTTGAACAAATAAGTTTTTATAAGAAATCTTCGGTGGCAAAAAATGGAAATGGAATATCTAGGACATCCAAATTGTTCTAAATGTTAATGAGTGTTTATTCGACCTTCGAATACGTCGTATAAGTTATTATTGACAGCATAGATATAATGATGCCACATATTTTGATAATTCACGAAAAAGTTTATGAGTTGAATGAATTTCTTCTTTATAAATTTCTGAAGATATACTTGTTTCTTCATAAATGGATATCTTAACACGAGTATAATATTTTTTTATGGTAAATTGTTAAAAATTTTGAAATTATATGAGGTTACAAATAATGAAAATACAACATAGGAAATATATAAGATATTCAAACAAAACAACTTGGACTTACCTGTCAAAAATATTACAAAAAGTAAAGATAATAATATATTATGAAGAATTTTCATTCTACTTTTTCTAGACAGTGATCCGTGCACTTTAATTTCGTTGATAGCTCTACCACACGATTATCTTAAAAATGTAAATATTTTCACAACTAAATAACGGTCGTTATCTTTGTTCATATTTCTCGAAACTGTTCTAAACCATGAATTTATTGGCATTTATTGTAATGTTAGCATTTCATAAAGTCTGTCATACATGAAACACTGCTTAAACCACCAAACCAAAATTTTAATCAATTAAGTAGTAATAATTGTATCTTCAAAATGTTGAAGAATTGCGAACAGAATTTTTTTCAATCGTTAATTGCTAAGAACTAATCTAGCTGTTTTACCTTTTCTATATTTTATCACGCAAAGCAAAAATTTTGTTATCTTCTCAAGAAAATTGCAGGAATAAATGAAGGTGAAATTGAACACACTTTGGAGAAGTACATGAAGTTATTTTTACAGATGAAATAAATCAGGGATACTTTGAATTAAACAAAATAAACATTACACACAATATAGCTTGAATGACAACACTCTTTGGTGTTATTGAATGTTGATAAAAAAACAAAACTTTAGGGTTATTTTCATTTGTGAAGTAAGTTATAATGTGTTAAATACAATTTGCTGAAAAGTATAAGAGGAATCATGAAGAAAGAGGATGATGAAGGGTTATAGTCTTCGAAAAAACAACCCGAATATACCTCAAACTTGAAAATTAGATGAACAATGGCGGAATTTTGACTTCTAAGTGACCACAAATATTTGTAAAAACATATGGGAAATGATCTAATGGATTATTTCAAATTCGCAGTTTCATTTCATAGTCCCCATGGAAGTAATATTCAGATGACAGTAGATGCTTCATTTTTTTCGAAGGGTACAATATTTGAGAGCATATATTCCGATGTTTCCTAAATATGTATTTTTTTAATTGATTATCAGTATAAATGGTTATTTTCCTTTATTGGTAAAGAATCCCAGAAATATCTTGGCACTAATTCAGCTGCAGCCTTCAATCTTATATCATCTGGTGAATTTATTTCCAAAATATTCAGACAGCTTTTAGGGTTAGTGATTGGTAGAAGGTTTCTTTTGATTTTTGGTATCCTGTAAAATAACAAAAAATAAAAAAATGTGAAAGGTAATAATTTCGATTATTTGTCTTTTTCGGTCTTGGCTCTTCTGGCCGCTCCCATCGGGATGTTTGGGCTTTGGTTTCGACGTCATAACCATATACCCACGTTTCATCACCTTTTTGAGCAAATCTGAAACGTCGTTGACGTAATTCAAGAACTCCTGAGCGATACTAATGCGACGTTGCTTTTGCTCAATTTTTCAATTTAGCAATTTCGGAACAAACTTTGCTGCCACACGCTTCATGCCCGAAATATTAGAGAAAATTGCATTGCATGAGCAGACTGAATGCCAACATCCTCTGCAACTACTGATTCAACGATTTTCCAAAACCATTTTCTTCACTGTTTCGATGATTTCCTGGTTTTTTGACGTGGTTGAAACTCTAGGCCGCTCATTGTCATCTACATCTTCTCGGGCTTCTGTAAAGCGCTTGTACCCGTTATAAACACTTTTTTGGGAAAAAGTGGAAAAAGTTCAATACAGATTCTTTGATCCATTTTTTTCAAGAGGAATAAATATTCAATAAAAAAGTAATACTACAAAGAAATTGATGAAATATACCAGGCAATGAAGGGCCGGTATAAGAATCAAAAATTACATTGGGACATAGAGAAAAAGTGAATGAAAGGAAGGTAAAAAACGAATTCTTCTGAACTGCTACTTCGAGTTCTATTATTGAAAATATTGAGAAAATTCTTTGATTAATGAATTCTCAGAGAATACCGAGCGAATTCTTTTTCCACTTTCATTTTGAATCTACTCTTTTTCTTTGTTATGTTATGTAAGGCACTATAGAATAGGTACAGTCATTTGCATTTTCAAGGCAGTACCTTGAAAAGTGAGGCAGCTGTACTCCGAAACGCACATTCTGCGTATGATTCAATGTACGAGAAAATTCAAATTAGTGTTGCAATATGCATATTAATTTCCTCAAAGTATCGGCCACATTAATCTTCAAAATTAAATTATAAATATAAATTAATATTACCACATAAAACAGTCACCCAGAATCCACATCATATTTTTGAACTGTATTTAAACTACAATATATATTCAAACTCTTGAACTTTATGATTTTAAGACGCTAACAGAATATGAGTTGAATTTTTATCGAATTCAACTCAGAATCTGTAAGATTATTATTTATTCAACAAGAGTGAAAATCAAAAGTTTGCGGTGACTAGTCACATCCTGCCACCAGATTCATTAACCTATAGACTAGTCTCAGCAAGGAAAAAGAAGAAAAGACGACTGCGCATGCTCGGTACGCAACCTCAGGAGACGACAACAAGATCTCGTCGACTTCGGCGCTAGTCGCCAAGCAGTCAACATGGCTGTCATCTACAAACATTATTAGTGCACTTCGAACGTATTTAGTTGTAAATAGTTATGTTAAATAAAGTTGTTCATACTGAACAGAGTTTGCGTATACATCCTAATAAACCCCAACAAGTTCAATTGATACTGTTTCATCTACTATCCCTCAGAGATATCATAGATGGATGCAAAAATAGTGCAAGTAATTCAAAAGTAACGATTCGTTATTTCGAGTAATATCCAGTATTTGTTACTTAGTAACTTTTTTACTTAGTAACCAATACTGCATTACACTAATAACGGATTGCCATACAACTCGCTCATAAATTCGAACTCGGCACACCCTAGGATAAGCCCTGAAGGCTGAGGATAGTACCTATTAGTACCAAATTGTCACAAAATCGTGACAATATCGAACGGTCAATTCTAACACCACCGCTCTCATTTGCCAAACCAAATAACAGGAAAGCAAAAAGAAAGGCATCACACATAAAACAGTTGTGTATTATGCATTCTATATAAGAATATTTCATTCGAATGGTAAAAATTGATACAAAAAATCAGTTCACTTTAGTCACAAAAAAACATAGGAAAAAATTCCGATATCATTTTAAAAGAGATGGTTGTTTTCTTTTATCGGTAGAGAATCCCAAAATCGACGTGGTGCCAACTCTTTCATACTTCTCATTTTGATGTCTTCAGGTGAATTTATTTCCAATACCTTCAAGTTGCTTTGTCGTGGATTGATTGGGTACCAATTTGTACTTCCAATTCTTGGGACTCTGAAGAGTATTGAATAGTTGTTGAGTAACGATACTAACAAAGACATATAGTTAGAACATGCAATATATCTATTCGAGTTTTCAGTATTCGAATAGAGATGAGAAATCGACGAAAATGAAATGAGGAATTCTCACCCAGTCTTTGCAAATTTCGCTAAGAATTCGATGAATAAGCGCATCATTTTTTCTCCCTGTGGTTGCAATCGTCTGGGGTTGGTTGAGAACTTGAACATTAGTTTATCGTCTACTCCATGTGAAGCAGCTGCAACCCATATCACAGTATGATATTTAATTGAACATGATGGTATATTATGTTTTTCGAAAATTGAAGGAATATTTAGGAAAACTTACGATTACACTGCACAAACAATGGAATTGTTTCGGTCAAAATTAGTCCTATCCTATGTCTTGAAATCTTATGTACTGAATGCAAAAACGACTATCAAAAGAACAGATTAGCTCTAGTTCCAGATATTCAAGCTATAGTTTATATTTCATAAATTATTCTTTTTGAATTTGAGGAAAATCGGTTTTTCGAAATTAGCAAAATTGTTAATTATTAAAATACACATACATTTCATTGGTCAAATTGTAATTTGACAAAATTATCGTTCATAGATAATCAGAGAAATCTTAACCCTAGTGAGAAAAACTTTAATTGTCGAGTCCTTCCTAGACACAAAAAATATTTTTCTTCTAGCCTTACATATCAATTTTGTCGTAGCCATTAACCGAGGAGGCCAGGCTTTTAAATACTTAAGAGACAAATTCATTGAATTATCTGATTCAAAGGTCAAGCAAGGCGTCCTTGTTGGGCCACAAATACGTCAGCTTGTAATGGGTGTTTTTTTTTAGAGATATAGAACTTTAAATTGCAATAGAACAACGATGAACAAGAAATTTTTTTATCCGAAAAAAAATCTTGTGGCATTACATTTTAAATATGATTTCTGGCATATGACCGCCACGGCTGGCTCGGATGAAATCCAATCTGGACGTCCAATTTTCCATGAATTTTTCCAACATTTGTGGCCGTTTATCGGCAATAATACGCCGAATATTATCTTCCAAATGGTCAAGCGTTTGTGGCTTATCCGACCAATGACTTTACATAGCACCACGGAAAGTAGTCTAGCAGTGTTAAATCACAAGATCTTGGAGGCCAATTCACAGTTCCAAAACGTGAAATTAGGCGGTCACCAAATCTTTAACTTAATTTTTTAATCTTTAATTTAATTTATCTTTCAATAAATCGATTGTGGTACGAACTGTGTGACATGTTGCGCCCTCTTGTTGAAACCACAGCTCCTGGACATCATGGTTCTTCAATTCAGGAATGCAAAAGTTAGTATTCATTGCTCTATACCGATCACCATTGACTCTAACGTTCTGGCCATCATAGTTTTTGAAGAAGCACGGACCAATGATTCCACCAGTCCATAAAGCGCACCAAATGGTCAGTTTTTCTGGATGTAACGGTGTTTTGACATTTTGACACACTTGAGGATTATCTTCACTCCAAATGCGGCAGTTTTGTTTGTTGACGTAGCCATTCAACCAGAAGTGCGCTACATCGCTAAACAAAATTGGCTTATGAAAATCGGGAACAACGGCAATCTCGTTTAGGGCCCATTCGACGAATCTACGCCTTGCTTGATGATCGTTTGGCTTCAATTCTTGCACGAGGAATTTTGTAAGCACGCAAACCAAGATCCTTCCGCAAAATCTTCCATAAAGTGGACGGACACAGATCCAATTCCTGTGCTCGATGGTGGATGGACTCATTCGGGTCTTTCTCAATGCTACGCTTTACAGTAGCAATAGCTTCTTCTGTTCGCACCGTACGGCGTCTCTGGAGATGCGAGTTATCAATAAGATTAACGTGGTGCGAAAACGTTTCATGGTTAATCGAATTAACTGCTCTGATGGACGATTTTGTCGACTATAAAATGGACGTAGTGCGCGATAAGCGTGAGTCTATTCATGATGAATTGCCAAACCAAACTGAGAATAAATCACTTCTCAGCTGTTAAATCGGTCGCCATCTTCAACAGTCATGCCAACTTAAAGTTCTATACCTCTGAAAAAAACACCCTCTAGTACACTATGCATTGGATTTGATTTTGGAAGGAAAAGAAAATGAAGTTTGGGACACTCAAGGGAGTTGTACATGAATTTTCAGAAAACTAAAAGACGATAACTACCCTCAATTGGTTACCAAACTACTAAAAGCATTCCACCAACTCGGCTCCAATATGTCCCTAAAAATTCATTCTCTCCACTCCCATCTTGAAAGTTTACCACCTAATTGCGGAGATGTCACTGATTATGATGGAGAACGGTTCCATCAAGATATTTCGGTGGTGAAAGGAAAATATAAAGCCTCTGGATTGAAGAAATGCTTGTAGATTACTGATTCTTTAAATGTAGAGATGATCCAGAGGTCACTTACAAGAGGAAAGCTAGAAGGACGCGATCAAAGAAATCAGTTGATTCTCGTGGATCTAAACACCTGTGAAGTGTTTTTTGAGGAATTTTGAATTTAAATATCATTAATGATAGTGCAATCTCACTTTGAATGTTGTTAGCGTATATAATTCATATTTACCAATTTCTTAGAAACAAAAATTTTCATCATTTCAATATCAAGACATGTAGAGCTAATAAATTTTTTCTTTGTCATATTTGTTTTTCAATCCAACATTAGTAAGAATTGACTCATGAAATGAAAGAAACGTTCAACCTTTTTTTTCTGTTGCGCATTGTTTTTTACATAATTGAAACTAAGAACTGAAAAATTATTGAAAAATTTCTTGATTTTGTTCATGAGATACATACCGGGTGGCCCGAAAAACTGCAAATTGTCTTCTGGAACAAATTTGAATAGATAAAAGTAGACTGAAGATCTGGTTGCCGCAGCTTGAGTACGAATTGCCAGGTCAGTACCAACAAGAAAATGGCGATCTGTCAGAAGCTGTAATCATAAAAGTCGTTCTTGTGTTAATTCATCCTAACTTTACTTACGATGTGAGAACTAAGTTTTAAATAATAGTAAACATATGTTGAGTAAAAAGATACGTATTCTGCACAGAACCATTATTGTCGAAATAAAATTGCACTATTTGCAAGCGTTGTTCAGGCGTGAGTCTAATCATGATGAATTGCCAAACCAAACTGAGAATAAATCACTTCTCAGCTGTTAAATCGGTCGCAATCTTCAACAGTTATGCCAACTTAAAGTTTTATACCTCTAAAAGAACACCCGTTATTTAATCTTTATGATAGATGTTAAGGTCGATGTGATTTCTATTATGTTGTATCGTGATATTCAAATTTTCATTTAAATGTATGTACATGTGATTAAAAATGGTTGATATTTTATTTTACTTTAAATGTTAAATTTATTTATTTTACTTTATATTTAATTTTTTATTTTTACTTGTTTCATTTGGTTATAATATATAGCTATTTTATATAATTTTAATTTAATTTTTATTGTATATTTTCGCTCACGTAGTTTTTTTCATTTATTTTGTTAATCTATTAAATAGTAAATGTATTCTCATTTTTATTATTAATAAGGAATATTGGTGTACCTTGTTCAGTTTCTGCAATCCATTTTCTGCCGTGATTTCTGTATCATCTAAATAGAATTCCTTTATTTTGTTGAGTGTATATTCTAGTTTATCTGCGTCTACATAGTCTTGTAAATCCAGAAAGCGTTTTCCCCATTCAGTCCAATTATTATAAATTGAAAATATTTCGGACCTGTTTCTGTAAACAGCTGAAAATATACTTCATTATAAATTATGAGTGAATCGAATGAAAGAAAAACGAAACGCTAAAGAGAGATAATAATTTAAACTTTCAAATCATGAACATAAGATCACAAACAGTAAAAATTATAAATCAAACAAATATTTAGAAAAAATAAATCACAAACAGGTGTGATTCATTTTTTGAGGTCTTCGCAATTTCATATGAAAGGGCATATGCTCTTTCAGAAAGAACTCTCTTGAAATATCTCATAAGTAGTTTCTCGATAGTGAGTTTGACTTGAGAACAAAATCTATAATTTAACTCGAAATGAAGTAAAAGAATGTATTTTAAAAACTCGAAGTTTTGCATAAAAAAATAAAATTTAGCAAGTTATTGTTCGAAATTGAACGACTTTGTCATGTCACAGTTTTGCAATATACTCGTATTCTGCAGAATTGAACGGGAAACACTATCGAATTGTCTTGCTTTTGTGCTTCGAAAAATACGAGATATAATCACATAAAAAGTACACTTGGTCACATAAATGAAACTTACATTCTAGTGAGAATAGCGATTCATTAATTACATTTGAAGCAATCCATGGAACATTGTAAACATTTTTATCCTTCAGCATTTTGTATGGGTTTTCAGGTAGAAATGCGTTCGGATTTCCAGTTTCCACTGCGGGTTTGAACCAAATATTCGCATTCACGAGATCCTCAATCGGCTTTTTTCGTAGACATCTCACCATAGCTTCTACAGAACGCTCTTCACATTTTACTCTTTCAGCCAACAGCTTGGCTTTTTGTAGAGGAATGAGTGTAAGCATTCCAGAGTTTGTAACTACTGAACTTATAGTAAACCCTCGATGAAACAGTCCTGAAAAGTATCCCAATTATTTATAGTTTGGATTATTTAAAGTGGAAGAGTTTCATCTGCAATAAAAATAATGCAAGATTATGAAAACTTGTTTTACCTCTTGAAAGCGGTGATAAATAATGCATTTGAACACTGCCACCTCCAGAAGAGAATCCAGTTATAGTAACAGAATTTGGATTTCCACCAAAATTCTTGATATTATCTTTTATCCACCTCAGAGCCAAGTTTGATCTTTGAGGCCATTGTTACCTGGCATTACACTATCTCCAGTGCTTAAAAATCCTAAAAATTTTCACTTTCATCATAATTTCTCATTGTATAGCTCAGACTTAAAAAAAAGCATATATCGATAAGATTCTGTTTTTAATTATTTCAAAAAAGACAACCACATATCCAATTATGTTACTTGCGTATTCCCAAAAGAATGGATATAATAAGAATAATAATATTTATTCATTGTAAAACATTCCTTACACTGTACTATTACATTAATTCCACTATTACAGCAATCACAACTGAGGGGAAATGCACACAAAAGGACTGAACTCAGTTTTGAATCTGACCTTCAGTTAAGTATCCAAAGAAAAATCTTTCAAGACCAATCCTTCAATTATACATAGTTAAGGATTGTTATAGTAAAAAAAATTACCAAACATAGAAAAAATATATTGATTCATATATTGTTATCTACATTCGAATCATCAAAAAACTCTGATACATTAAATTATTCCAGCAAAGTATTGACTCCGTTCTTGAACAAATGAGCATTTAGTGTTTTCAAATCGAACAGTAAATTGAATTTTACACTCTGATAATAGAGTGAGTACTCAAATTTAGCGGTTTTATGCTAGGGAATGAGTAGGCACATTTGTGTTCCTTGTTGAATACTCATTATTACTATTCAATTTAATTAACCTATCCTCATTTTCTGCAACATATGATAAACATTTATAAATATATGAAGTTAGGTTGAGAAGGCAATTTTTAATAAACATGGTTTTACAAGATATTATTTATTTCTCTAAAGCAGCCCCACAGCAGAATATTGCAGTTCAGATAGCTCTATATAAGTCTTTAATACACATTCCTACCACAGTTTTTCAGTACAATTGCTAAGTGTACTACTATGTGTATTGTGCTACTTTCCTAAGGCGTTTGAAGTAGCCACAACGATGCTGATTCCGAAGCCGAACAAAGACCATACCTCTCCTGACAACTACAGGCCTATATCTTCGCTTAATCTGGTTCGAAAAATTTCCGAGAAAATTCTCAACCACCGCCTTAGGGACTTACAGAATCCAGAAAGTTAATTTCCCCTTTTCAACACGGTTTCAGATCTAATCACTCAACCTATGATCCCCCATTAATGCTCCACACAGATATCACCAGTGCACTAAATTCTGGCGAATGTGCTATAGGTATATTCCTTGATGTTCAGAGAGCTTTCGATCAGGTCTGGCATGCTGGACTTGTTCGAAAGCTGATGAGTATCGGACTGCCTATACACTTCGTTAAATTGATGCACTGATACCTTTCAGATAGATCCATCCGAATCAAACAGAATACTGCCTTCTCCGAACATTTCACCCCCCATGCTGGCATCCCCTAAGGCTCCACTATAGCTCCTCTACTTTATTCAATACACATGACATTCCTCATCCGAACAACATACTTTCAAAGATTTCTCTTTGCAGATGCCCCGGCCATCGGGACTACGGCAAGGACTTCGGCGGCGTGCAGTAGCAAAATTCAGAGGCATGTAGATGTCTACAGTGCGTAGGCCAGCAGATGGAGAATTACAACTAACCCTAGCAAAACCCAATCCATACTATTCCACCACTTCAAATACACAAGATCTTCCAAATTTTCGAAGAATGACGTTCGCTTGTCTCTTTGGGGTGAAAACCACAGATTACAAGATGAAATCATTTACTAGGGTGTAACATTTTCGAAATCAAACTCCTGAAATATTGATCTGACCAAAACGCTCAAAAAAGTCCGAAATCGAGCAAACCTACTGTTTGCACTTCGAGGTAGAATCCGAGGGTGTGATCCTCGGGCTCTCCTCAACACATACAAGGCATTCATTCGCCTTGTTATCGCGTACAGATGCTTGCTCTGCTCCACTCTTTCGAAACGTCTAGTGAAGACTATCGAAAGCTGCGAAGGAGCAATCTGCCGAAGCATCTTCAGACTTCACAGACAATTTCCATCTATTCTTGTCCATGAAGTAACCAAAATGTCCTCAATTTTCACCCACATCGAAAGCTCCAAGCTCATTATGCCCAACGCACTCTCAACGAACCCAATCTGGAAGCCCAAGCGACGCTGACGACCCCATGGAACAGACGCGGACGTGTCCTTCCCAGAAAACCAAAAATTAAACTCCCCTTCCCATCAACACGGATCCTGCGAGCACTTCAGGAGCCCCGATGCCAGACGATGTCCTCGACTACCTAGAGGATATACCCCTCCACAGCCGCTAGCGTGCGAGATAAGTAGCAGTGCGTGAGAATACCATAGTGCGCAATCACATAGTTTTCTGTGATTTCCTTTACCATCAAATGTCAGATGAATTGAAAGTCTGATATTCGACCGAATGGCACGTAATAAAGAAGTCGGCCACAGCCACACTTTTAGGACTATATCCTATAACAAAATTTAAAATGTTTTTTATTAAATTTATGTTTTTTTCACAAAGATAATTAAGTTGCACAGGGTTGAAGAAGGTCGCAAGACCTTATAACTTCACAATTTGTATTAGCAATGGAAAAAATGAAATGTAATTAATCAAAGCGCTTAATAAACGTATTTTGTTGTTGTTATTGTTGTCAGTACAATGTTCCCTATGTTACAATGCAAAAAATAAGTTACTCTATTTTTCACATAAAACAACAATTTAAATGCCCATCTTCGATTTCGGTTGACATATATTCCAAAGAATTTAATTGATTAATTCAAGTGATGAGATTATGCAGGTTCCACATTTGAGATTGAAGGTAATGATTTTATTATCTTTCAGACTTTCGCATGTCTTATATGAGTTCGCAAATGAACACATATAATTACATCAATGTTCCCTATCAGATTGGTCAATCGATACCAATTCACAAACTCCCTCACAATGCATTGACATGCCTCCAGACGTTTCTCAACAGTGCTGGCAGGAACAATCACCGGTGAATTATCGATGAATGATGTTACCAAAAATTGGGACATCTTCGCAGGCATATCGTTTATAAATAATACGAATAAGAAGGTCCAAGTACAGAGCCTTAAGGAACCCCAAGACCAATACTACAGCTCTGAGAAAAAAGTAACTAACTGAGTTACTTTCTAATGAACTAATTCTTAATTAATAAAGTCTAAATACATTCAGTTAAATTGCCTATTTCACAAAACTCCAAACAATTATACAATTGTATTCCAAATTTTGTTTGGAATACAAAATCCTGGATTAAACATCTCAATATTCAATGACAATTCCATACTTTTAATGTGATAGCTCTCCTCAAATAATTTTCGAGTGAAATGTAAAAAGTAGTTTTGGTTTGTTGAAAATTAAATTCTCAAGTCCCAACAAATTCAATTATATTCCTACCATCAACATATTATGGCTGCAACATGTTGACTAGTGTTGATGACTAAAGAAATTGATATTGAATGAAAATCTGACAATTCAGTTGTTACAATCGGTCACTTTACCTTTGAAAATATATTTTATGTAAATATCATCATATTTCTCACCTGCAGCTCCCAATCTGTAGTTGAAAGCAACTAATATTAAGTCTTTATCCATGAGGTAGTCAGGAAGAGACATCGTAGACGCAGATCCAATAGACAATGATCCACCGTGTATGTGAACTAATACGTCAAATGTATCATTCTCATCGATGTTGTTCTTTGGGACGTAGACGTTAAGGTAAAGACAATCCTCAGTACCTAAATCGTTCAGAATGTAGCTTTGGTTGATTAAAATCAAATCTTTCACTTACCTATCACAGTAAGCGTTCCATCTAGCTGACTACACATATATGACTTGTTAGCTATCAAAACATTATTCCAGCAAGGAGCTGCTACAGGTTCCTTGAAAAAACAATTTCGCCCATAAAATAGTCTAAGTAGAAGAGTATATAGCGATGAAAGAAGTTATCGCAATGGTGAAAAGTACATCAAAGTTGTTTGAAAATGTGTGAATATGTATATCTGTAAATATGTTTGACACTGATTTACATCAACTAAACAAAATAAGGAATTTATATGTAATCAGATATTCAAGTCAACCATAACATTTTGAAATAAAATAGAATATGTTGGAAATGAAAATGCATTCGTCAAAAAATGAACATTATGGCATTTTACACTAAACAACAACAAAATTGTTTCGGTCTCAAAATTAGTCTTATCCTTCTTCTCGTTTACTTAATGCAAAAACGACCATTAAAAGAACCGATAAGCTCTAGTTTTAGAGATGCAAACTACTTTTTATATTTTGAAAATTCTTTTTTTTCAATTCGTGAAAAATTTGTTTTTCAAAATTGGCATCATTGTAAATAGTTGAAATACATATAAATGTTTTCATGTGAAGGTTCACATGAAGGAGATTTATGCAAACATGGCAGTTCTCCAAGATTCAATCGACTACCTGGAATACAGGTGGAAATCTGTGGTAATTTGGGAGTGGTTGCCATTCTCTTAGGGGAAGAATTAGGGTATACGAAATACTGTTGCTTTTTACGAGGGATAGTAGGAATAGAAAATCATATCATATTGAAGTAGATTGGCCTGAAGGAAATCTCAACCCAAGCGAGAAAAACGTGATTACCGGGCCATTTGTAGATCCAAAAAATGTGATTCTTAAAGAATTTTGTCAAAGCCATGAACAGAGAGGGCAAGGTACTTTTAAGTACTTTAGACAAAAATGTCCTGAATAAAAAGATCAAGGAAGGCTTATTTGTTGGGCCAAGAATACGTCAACTTGTAAAGGACATTGCATTCGATTTAGCTTTGGAAGGGATAGGAAAGGAAGCTTGGGATGCTCTCAAAGGAGTTCTACATCGATTTTATGGAACAAAAGGATCATAACTACCCTCAATTGGTTAACGAACTGCTACAAGAACACTCGAATGCAATATGTTTCTAAAATCCATTTTCTCCACTCCCGTTGATTTTTTTTCCACCTAATTGCGGAAATGTCAATGATGAGCATAAAAAACGATTCCATCAAGATATTTCTGTGATTGAACCAAGATATCAGGGCCGCTGGAATGAAGCAATGCTTGCAGATTACTGCTGGTTTAAACGTAGAAATGCTCTAGAGGTCACTCACAAGAGAAAAGCCAAAAGATCGCTATCAAAGGAATCACTTGGTTCTCCGTAGATTTAAATACCTGGCAAATGTTTTTAGAAGAATTCTGAATTTAAATATCAGTTATGATAATGCAATCACACTTAAATATTGTTGGCACATATATGTAACTCATATTTACCAACTTCTTAGGAACAATAATTCTCATCATTTAATTATCAAAAAATGCAGAGCTAGTAAATTTTCTTCCCTCTGCTATATTCGTTTTTTTAACCCATCATTAGTAAGAATTAACTCATGAAGTTAAGGAAACGTCTAACTTTTTTTGTTGTGCAGTGTTATCAGACAATAACCTAGTGATAAGAGTACTACTGAGTATTATAGAGTACAGGTCACCAAACGTAGCATGATCGATGACGACGTGATGCGCCGTAAACTGTGGGAGGCACTAAATCTACCGATCTCTGTTTAAGTTGGGATATACTACTTGCCGGGTGCGCAACTCATAGTCACCTAACGTAGCATGATAGATGACGACATGATGCGCCGTAAACTGTGGGAGGGACTGAATCTACCGATCTCTGTTTAAGTTGGGATATACTACTTGCCGGGTGCGCAACTCATAGTCACCTAACGTAGCATGATAGATGACGACATGATGCGCCGTAAACTGTGGGAGGGACTGAATCTACCGATCTCTGTTTAAGTTGGGATATACTACTTGCCCGGTCGCGCATCTCATCGATCACGCTACGTTTGGTGAGCTGTACTACAAGAGTATTCTAGCAGCTTATTATATGTGTACGTACCCTGAATCTCAATTCGCCTACAGGAGGCTTGGCATATGGAATTCCTTCAAAGGCAGAGAACGTCCTTCCATCATAAGATTTTCTGTTGGTTCCTTGAACAACTCCTTGCTTCAAGTGAGCTCTGGGAACACTATGAACAATATGGCATCCTAAACACAATAAACAGAAAGTCTATGTATAAACTATTATGTATTTGAAATAGTTGTTTTCTTAGCTTCAGTTTTCAGTTTCTTTGAAACGGAAAAATAGGTTAATAACAATATATATATATATATATATATATATATATATATATATATATATATATATATATATATATATATATATATATAACTATATATATATATATATATATATATATATATATATTATATATATATATATATATATATTATTTTAAAGTTTTTAGCAATAACAGGCTTTTTTTGAAATGAAACAGTTTATTTTTGTTGGCGTTTCGTTGTTATATTACAACTTTGTCAATTAGTTTTGACAAAGTTGTAATATAACAACGAAAAATCAACAAAAATAAATTTTTTCAAATCAAAAAAAGCCTGTTATTGCTAAAAACTTTCAAAATAAAATATCTTTAACAGGCAATAAATCAATTTCAAGATATATATATATATATATATATATATATATATATATATATATATATATATATATATATATACATGCAGGAAGAAAATACTTCCGAATATTACAGAAGCAGGTCAAACCTTTTTTCCACGCACATGAAAGTGCAATATGATGGCACATCTGATATGATAATTAATGATGGATAAGACCATGGAGGAACATGAAAAAGTTTTTATTTCTTTGCTTTCCCTCTCATCTAAAAAATCATAATTCCTAGCAAGATGAAAGGGTTGTTATCGAAAAATTGTAGAAGAATCCTTCCACATCTTGATCATCTGAAAATCGCTATCGTCGCAGTGTAGTGGTTCAAACAAAGGAGAACCGCTAGAACGGAAGGTTCAAGTGTATGAAGAGAACGCACAGGTGGAGCCCAGTGAAGATTTCAACTTTGGAGGTTGATAAATGTGGGGGTACTACCTGACATCAACGTGAAGCAGAATGACCTCTTGTATAAGTTTTTTTTACGATGATTCCAATCCTTCAATCCGTTCACTTGCTTCCAGTAGTAAGCATTATTTGTGCATTTTTCATGCAAGGAACATATTTCCACATCAGACAAAGAGACCTTCAAAATATTTTGGCTGCTAAAAGTCAAATTTTGAATTTCACTGAGACGGTCCTACCTTTCTTCAAGCACTCTTCACTGTCTTGTTTGAATTCAGCAGTGTGGAGGTTGATCTACGTTCCACAGAAAATGACATGCTGAATCAAGTATGATCATCATTTCAAATGATCCAGAAAGGTCCAACAATGAACCACGTAACTCCTATTGTGGAGATCTAAATCTTTATTTTACGTACTCTTCTAGTAGGGACGATTGATGTGGTCAAAAGTAACTTAACACAAACGAGTGTTTTTTTTAATTTTTAGTGACAATAAATCATTCGTTGACGACGTACTGTACGAGAAGCCAAATTATCATCCGTTCTAGTTTAACTGCAACAAATTCTTCAATTGTGATAGATATTTGATTGTGGAGGGAGAAACGTGTTGAAATTCCATGTCAACTTATTAATAAACATTAGTGCAAAATGAATTTGTTGGGAATCTTTAGGATGTATACCCAAACTCTGTTCAGTATGAATAACTCTATTTAATATAACTATTGAAAACTAAAGACATTTAAGGCTAATAATGTTTGTAGATGACAGTCATGTTGACTGCTTGGCGACTAGCGCCGAAGTCGACGAGATCTTGTTGTCTTCTGCTGAGGTTACGTCCCGAGCATGCGCAGTCGTCTTTTCTTCTTCTTCCTTGCTGTGACTAGCCTATCGGTTGGTGCATCCACTGGCAGGATGTGACTAGTCGCCGCAAATTAAATCAATTTATATACTCCAACTAAACCTAGGGTTCAGTAGGGAGGAGTTGTTAACCTCAAGCTGCTCGATTTACCCAAGAACTACAAATGATAACCGTTATCAGTTTACACCTATAACGTTCATTGGAGAATTCTCGGATAGAATGAAAAATTTCTTAAAAATACAGAAAAGCTCGTCGCCTATAAAACAAACATTAGGAAAGTTTATAAAAAACAACAAAGATAGATCTACTTTCCAAGAAATCCAATTCGTGTGCCTATGAGTTAACCTGTGATTGTGGGAAATGTTACGTTCGACAGTTAGGTAGAACATTCGATACGAGAATAAGAGAACACCAACATAATTTCAACAACAATTACGAGATCCTACGATCCTCACGAGAAGGCAAAGTCATGAAACCTAACTACCTCGAAACTAATTGTTACAAGAAAACCGGTTCAGCAATTAACGAACAATTTGAGATTAACAACTCTCCCCTACTAAACCTAGAATTAGTAGCAGTATATGAACTGAGTTAATTCATTTTTGTACTCAGTTTTCAAACACTTGATGAAGTATTGTATTTGTACTTGAAGTACCTACTTGTATTTTATACCGAAACAGTATTGTAGTGGACATGGAAATATTCTTGAGATTTTTGAAAATGAGTTTAATTGATCAATAAGTTGTGATTAAGTCTAAAAATGATTAATTGGCTCCCACATGAAGGATCTTTGTAGAACTTCTATTTTTCATTTTCATTTATTTCAATTGTTTACTTGAAATATTTATTATTTAGACAGTAGTATTCGATAAAAAAAAGCTCTTTCAATATATCTCTGTTCGAATAAGTTAATCATGTAATTATTCTAAAAGTTTCTTAACAGCATACCATGAGGTTAGAGGTCTGAAACGTATTAAACGTCGCTTTTTTTTTAATCTCATCGCAGGACAGGAGAAAAACTTTATCATTAAAATTCTTGTACACATTACTGCAAAATAGTATTGATTGTCCCCCTCTCTTTTCCGCTATGAAATTTCTAGTTACTAGGCCAAATGCTCGTACCTACTACAGAATTATTCCACCTGGAGACTCCAAAGACCAACTTGCTAGTACAATCTGCTATTTGGTTTATGGAGTCTACATTCGATAGAGTAGCTCATTCTGTCGACATTCACTTTGACTCCAAAGAAGTTGATATCAGAAGTTATCCGAAACTGAAAATTATTAAGGAAATTAACTAAAATGATCTATTAAATTTAGATCGAGTCCTTTGTAACATTTCATTTAAATCTATTATTTCTTTTAGTTTAGATTGAGCTCTTTGTTATATTTCTTCCATTTTATTCATTCAGTTATTATTCAACACCATGTTATTATTTTCTGTAATTTTTATACCTATTGAGAATAAAGAACTGATCATTGTTATTATTATTATCAATAAAATGGTGCATGCGTCATTTTTTTTACGCCACTGGCTTTTGGTAGCATCCACCCATTCTTGTCCTTAGAGCTGGAAATACTCACTGATAAATACTTTTCAGCGAAACAGGAAGACGGTTATCGAATAGAAAGGGTAAACTTTCGATAGTGCTACAATACAAATAAGTTTGTGCAGCCCTAGTTTTATATTAGAAAAATGAGTTTGTTTCAGCTACATAGATACCTAAACAAAAAAGAATTATTTATCTAAATGATAACTTTTGAACCTGGCAACAATTTGAAAGGAATTATTCCAAACATTCTTGAATTATTTTGTTTGCTATTTGGTCTCTTCACTGAGCTTATGGAATTTCGTAGAAAAACTGAGTATTTTTAGTAGGTATCATAAAAATGCACATCACTGAAATATGTTACAGCTCTCAAGAAACTACATGGAAGAGAGTAATTTTAATTTTTTATATTAGTTATAATATAAGTTCATTCTTTTCGAAAATACTTCATACACTATTTCTAAATGTTTTAAATTTTAGTTAAGAGTTCGGTTGTTGAGCTGTTCTTATAGCCTTGTTTTACAGAGGCTGTAATCATTAATTTTTTTCTTGCTGAATCGAATCATTTCGTTGTTATTTATCTCCATTTTTCTTTTGTGCTATAATTTCATTCTACATTTTATTCCTCCAATAATTTATTTCGACCTTTATAATTTAACTTGGTTTTGTCTTATGCTTAGAATGTTCATATCAGTTTCAAGTATCAAAAAACAACTTACCAAGAATGAGGAAAAGAATGAGCTTATCGCTTGCCTCAATCATATTTACTCACATTCACTGAATTGGTTGACAATGAAATCAGAATACTTGTCTGCTGATATATTCAACGGTACTGGATGTTTAGGAACTACAATAAGACATTCCTTTGTTGCTTATACAGAATTCTCATCATGTTTTTGGAAAAACCGCAAAATTGGAATAGATATAGCGATAGGGTTTAAAGCTAACACACACTATAGGTTCAGCATATTGAAATCTTTAGAGATTTGATAAAATCTATGATAGTTCAGTAATTTATTATCAGAAGTGGAAACATAATAAAACAATTGCTAAACAAAGATTTACACATACATTAAAAAGAATACTGCATGACTTATGTACGTTTCGATGAGATTCACCTTTTTCAAATGCTACATGCAGACTACTGACATTTCTCGAAACTGACAATTATTCGATAATGAAATACTTAGAAAATATGCAGTCCTTGCATATTTTGCTAAGAAATCAATGAATAAGGGCATAATTTTTTCTCCTTGAGGCTGCAATCTCCTGGGGTTGGTTGAGAACTTGAACATTAGTTCAGTGTCTATTCCATTTGAAGCAGCTGAAACCCAAATCAAAATAAGGTATAATAGTCTTGTATATAGTCATCTAAACTATAATATTCTGCTGTGGAGCTGCTCTACAGAAATAAATAGGTTATTTATTACACAGAAGCGAATACTTCGATTGATTATTAAATTAAATTCAGCAATTGGCTTAATGTTTCACGATTATATTCAACAATATCGAATAATCAACATGTTTAGAGGGTGAGCTCATCGTCAAGACTGAATTCTTGCTTAACTCTTGATGAAACATAATTAAATATTGAATTAAATTAAACACTTGGCTTAATGTTTCACGATTATATTTAACCATATCAAATAGCCAACATGTTTCGAGCGAGAGCTCATCTTCAAGACAGTCACTTCGATTAATATTCAATATTCATCAACGAACATAAACCTATCTTCATTAATAATTACATACTCACCCTACCTTGTTTATATATTTGAGATGTTTAATATATGTTGAAGAAAATGAAGATGGTTTATTAAAATGAATAGTAATCATGAGTATTCAACAAGGAACAGTTATGTGCTACACACTGTTATTAGGATTTTTTTTTACACAGTTTAACAGGATTTACATCTAGTAAACGTCAACACTATTAAATGAATAAATAAGTAATCGTAAAATTTATGGAAAAAAGCTTTATTACAGTCCGTTTCAGTTGTAATATTTAACATAAAAAATACACTTAGAATGTACAATATGAAGTGACTTGTTTTATTACAAATATTGTTATATAAAATGAAGGCTATTGAAAATAACAAAAATTATTTTATATTGTCATTCAAGCTACTCTTACAAGACCAATTCTTTTTCGTGCAACGTCATAAATAGTATAAACCTCTGCAAGGAATGTGGCACCTAAAGTCCATGTTTCATCTTTTTCAGTCGATTCCCCATATTGGAATGCTGACATGCAAAGAACGACTGTTTTATTGGAAACCTGAAAATAAATTTGGTGATATGTATTCAAAGAATAAAAAACACTTGGTTCAGTTCCACAAAATCATATTGTTTTTCGACAATTATTTCGAGGTGTTGTTGCATTTTGAAAAGTCAACATTAGTGCTTAGTTCAACTTTTGAAAATGGGCTATCATCCCCAAATGACGGTTGAGTAATAACAGCGAGTATTCAATCAACTGCATATTTATTATCGTCATAAGTTTTGAATGAAGTTGATTGAATGTTCGCTGACCTCTTGCGGCAAAAATTGTATGACTTTCTGGAGAATTGTTTCAGTGTGTTTTTCCTATTTTGTAAAGCGAAACTGAACATGTCAGAATAAACAATGTCAACATGAGGGGCTCGTCCTCCAAACGAATTTTTCGAACCTTTCGATTTCCGAGCCCCCTCCGGCCACATGAACACGGCGCCACTGGCAGCCCCATAAAAGACAGTCTTAACTAAAAATTAATAAATTTGAAACACTTGGCTTAAGGGTCACTGAGTATATTAAGAACTCTACATATGTTTCGGGTAGTTAGCGCATTATCAAGTACATATCCAGAAACATATGTATAGTTGTTAATACACTGAGTGTAACTTAAGCCAAGTGTTTTAATTTCCCCTTATTATTTAACAAATCTCACCAAATGATAAGCGAAACCTGACTGTCATTTATGAAAATTAATTATCGAAGTAATGTGTTATCAAATAGTTTTCTGTGTATTCGTAAACAACACATGTGTACACAGCTCCCTGAAAGTTTTGATTTTCAATATTACGATTAAGAATCTCATATAAATATTTATATTATATTATATATATATATATATATATATATATATATATATATATATATATATATATATATATATATGTATAGAAATAAAAAGAATAATATTCTAATATTCTATATAGTTCAAAGTTCCGACTACACCTAATGATATTATACTTGAAGCAGATACCTTGATTATATATTTAGGTCCACTGAAAGTAAAAACCTTATTTTGGAAATGGAATTCCATTTTTGGTAAACCATTCACAGTATCACAATCAACCTGAAATGAAAAAGAAATTAGTGAGTAACTAGCAATTGTTATTTATGTAAAATATTTCTTTATTTGTTTCATTTTTTGAACTGAAGAAATCATGAACCCTGTATTCTTATTTCGATAGAGGAAAAAGAATAGAGTATTTATTTGACCAATGTCATGGAACACAAGGAAAAATAATTCTTAAAGCGAAAATCAATCAAAAAAGAGACCAGAAAGTATAAGAATCGAACATGCATGAGAACCTCAGAAGAATTGAACTGGAAAACCTGAAAAGAATTAAACCTCAGCATGAAAATTCGAAGAAATGGTATGATCTGTCATCAATAGTTTCTTTACTTGTAAAGAGCACCTAAAGAAGAATTATTATAATTGCCTTAGTCGGATCTTATCGCGAGCACAATTTGTTATATTTAAAAAAGTTTGCGTTTATTCGATATAAATCCATGATAATTGAATATAAACTAAAATTTAAACACTTGAAATTTTGATTTACACTTTATTAACAATAACATAGCATGACGCGTTTAGTCGTTACAAACGCCAGTCAGTATTCTGTTACCACCTTTATAGTAAGTCGTATTACTATAGTATTAATCGTAAGTCCTATATTACTGAGTATTATTGTTGTATACTCTTGATGATGGGCTTAACACTCGAAACATAAGCAGAGTTGTTAATATATTCAGTGAAACTTAAGACGTTAATTGAGTGTTTTAATCTCAATTTACTATGTTTGAATCGAGTTCGTCGAGTGTACAGGTTGAACTTTGCAGTGCTTCACAACTATTTCCATTGTAATTTCGTTTCAATTAATGAAATCAATTTATTTTCTTATTCGCTTGATTGGAACGACGACCGTTTTAATCATTACAAGAACGTTTGAGTTTCATATTTCAAAAATTTGATAATGCCTACAACTAGTAATGACCTCTTTCCTAACTACTTCTGGGATATAACGGGTGATTTTTTATGAGTTAAATTTTTTAGGTTGACGCCACTGGTTGGTAATGGCATCCAAACGTCATCTGTCAAAGTGTTTTCAATATACCCTGCCATTTCGTCATGGAAAGACTTACAAACGAGCAACGATTGCAAATTCTTGAAATTCACTATCAAAATTCGTGCTCTGTGAAAAATGTGTATCGATTGTTACGACCATATTATGGTCGTAACTGATGATCATCAGTTGCTCCAGAGTCGTCGCTCAGTACACCACTACGTCGAAGCACTCGCCGCCACTGAAGATGTCTCTCGCAGTTAGGGACGAAACGTCTGGAAGAGGAGGAGTTCCAGTTGACCACGGCCAATCAGCCCGGAAGATCATTTCACCATGTTTCACAATGGACACCGGCCGTGAAAGCCTAAACGATTTCGTTATCTCTCGAAATGGCACTGTGAATTGGCGGCCAAGATGATGCGATTTGACGCCTCTGGATTATTTCTTGTGGGTTTATATGAAGTCGTTAATGTATGTGTACAAGCCGAGAGCGATTGAAGCCCTACAGGATAACATAACACGCGTAATTCGTGGGATACAGGCCGAAATGCTCGAAAAAGTGACGCAAAATTGGACCTTCCGAATGGACCACTTTATACGGAGCCGCGGACAACATTTACATGAAGTTATCTTCAAAATGTAAGTGGCAAAGCCCAAGTTATCAATTTCAATAAAAGTTTTAGATATGATGCAAATTGAGTGTTTTGTTCGATTTAAAAAAAGCTACGTTTAAGAAATCATCCATTACAATCTATACTTCAATTAAATGAAATGTAACACCGCAATTTTCAAAGTGGGGATTTTAGTCATCTCTTCAAAATATGCGGCCTAGGAAACTCTAAATATTGTTAAAGATGATGAATATTGATAAGGATCACGAGAGGATAAATATTCCATGACTCAAGAATGAAATGATCATTCCAAAGACCCAAGCACTCCTGAACAAGATAAAGTGATGATGATTAAACCTCAAAACGTGACTAACAGCTTCAATTGAATAATATTCTGAAACTGAAGGAGTAAAATGAAAGAAACGATATAAGTGTTGAACTCGCTGAAGTGCTCAGAAGAGGAATATAATCGTATACCTTCAATAATAATGCTGTGTATTAGGTACTGAAACTTACCACAAATCTCTTTTCATTCTGTAAAACAATTTCTCTTGCTTCAATATTTGCATTAATTTGATTTATGGCTTTTGTTGGTCCAGTTATAATTGATGAACTTGAATCAATGATTGCGTTACAGCCTTTTTGGCAGTATTCTTCAGTTTTTTTAGGATTAAAAACCATTACTACCCTAAAACGAAATGCATAAAAGAGGGTTAATTTGTATGAGTAATAATAGCTGTAGCTGCTTACTTGTCCATTTTAAACTGCCAATACGACGTTCCACCTGCGGGTAGATACAAAATCTCATCCATTATCTTCTTACCATTGATATAATCCACCTTAATATGTTTTTTGTCGTAAAAACCCAGTTGCAACTCCCCACCCTTCTGTCTGTATGATTGGCGATTTCTAAATTGATACAGACATAATCACAATAAATATTCATAATGTTAATAAAAATCGTCAAAGAAAAATGATTTACCTGTTGATGTATATTGAAAATACTTGATCTTTTATTTTACCCTGCCTCACAAGTGTATAGAAAAAGGGTTCATACTCATTCGCTTTCAATCCAAGACCCATAATACCATCAGCTTTATTGAATATGAAACTGTCTGGTACAGTTTTCATTTCGATGAATGTGAAATTTGCTACATTAGAGTGTGCGATCTGAAATAATTATTATTGTTACTCTTCTTTCATTATTTTTTTTTTCAATTTCTACATAGAAAGGCTCACCTAACAGACAGTTTGAAACTGTAGTATAAAATGGTAGCACATATTACAAATGTTGATTACAAAATGAAGTTTTGGATATATTAACTATAAGAATCATTCGATCTACTGTACATATAACTTCGGAATAGAAAGAAAATAGTAAGTAAATTAATAAACTGATTAAATTAAGTTCAAAATGTGAGTTCACTGAGATACAAAAGAAAAGAGATACACACAAAAAACAGACACACATATTAATATATTATCATTACTATAATAAGTGCTCCTTATGAGGAGAGCGATTGAACTTGAATTTGCGATTGTTAGGACTTCTATTTCATCTTTTTGGCCTCCCAAAAACGCTTCATTCGCTCTGAATGCTCTTAGTTCAGTTCTTCTATCCATTTCATTACAGGTTGGCGATTTGCTTTTTGCTCAAACTTCTTATGTGCTATTTTATAGCGACACCCTGTGCGATCTTCGAGATTTTTTATGTTGATCTGTTATTATTTTTTGGGCCTCTTTTAGCTACTCCGTTACTCATTTACTCTTTATAATTATATCAAGTAGTTTCTTCGGTATTCTGGACTGTTTCATTCTGTAGACATGTGAAAAGAACTTTGCTCGTCGTTTTTGATTTATTACGATATCGTATTTGTCTTTTGATAAAGTTCTAAAAATTAATATCCATAATGACACAGTATTAAGAATTTTCTCATATATTAACAAAAATACGCATGACGCATTTCGAAGTGACACTTCTTTATCAAATGCTGAATAAACAATTGTTGAGGAACTTTCATCCATCCCAGATATTATATATCAGAGGGACTCAGCTCTGTGGATGCACTTTCCAAGATATCAGTGCCGGTGGTCTCCATGGAGGTGACCTTCATGGCATTGATTTCCATTATGTCCTAGAAACAGTCCTAGAAAATGTCCTGACAGTCCATGCTGTGGCAGGCAGCAGCGATTTTTTTATTCCTCATGAAGATGTTCACTTAGTCCCAGTTCTCTAATATTTGGAACAGTCATCACCACGTTCATGTGCAACTGCCTTTGCACTCATCCTTCAAGTTCTCGATATTTCGAGTTTTTTCGGAATTATTATCAATTAAGTTGCTCGCATATGAATTTCCACCTCGATGAATGTAGTTTCCTTCGCTCTTTTGTCCACCAGGACCAAGTCAGGCCTATTGTGGGAAACTATTTGAGTGCGGTCCCAGTAGAATCTGAACTCATCATTCCCCAAAATTGGCTGCGGTATGTATTGGTAATAAACCTTGTCCTTCTGTAGAAAATTCAATGTCTTTCAATGCCAGTTATTGATGTATAATCTTTGATACAGCGTCATATCTTTATATTACGTTGGTGAGAATATTTGACATCCCCCTGATATATGTTGGATTGTCTCTGATCTTTGGTATCCGTATCGTCCCTCACTGTTGCCTCTTCAAGAATGTGTTTCAGGTAAGAACGGATTGGAACAACCTGATCTTGAATAGAAGTTTCGGGAAACATTCTGCTTGAGACTAACCAGTAGTTCGACGCTTCTTTGTCGACATTTTCCTTCGTGGTCTCATTGATGTGCAAGAGTTTTTCTCTTTATCTCTGTAGCGATTCGTTGTTAGACTGATGATAGCTTGTTACCTCGCATTCACTCAGATTTAGAGCAGTGGAGTCATCAATTTGGAGATAACTCTGATCAGATGTGAGTCGACAGACTCTCTATGGAAATAGTCACGAATATTCCTTATTGTCTGGTCCAAGTTACCGATGTCTTCCAATCCTCTACTGCATCGTGTCTTTTTGAATATCGGTTATTAAACTTCCTAAGAAATGTTCTGATTTTGCGCTGCAGGTTGTCAACTTCAGTTCTACTCCACTTTACTACTCCGAATGAGCAAACAAGAACTTAATAAGTGTAAGTGTTGATTGGATTGAAGACATGTTTACTGTCACGTTTTGTATACAGCACGTTGCTCACTCGCTTCGTGAATTCAGCGGAGATTTCTTCCTCAACTAAACGTTAATCGATTCTTTTGGATCTCTTCATTCCGAAGTATTTATGGGTGTTTTCTTCTCGCATTGAATCGATGTGGTCTTCATTTCGCATTTGAAATTCCTGCTGCAGTATTTTGCCTCTAGAGTGTTTTTATTATTATCATTGTTTTAAGGGCGGAGGTCAGAGACATACATAAAACTCCGATTCCGAACGGCCCAAGATTACGAGGGAACAGGACGCAGTAGTATTAGTAAGCCGAGAACGTATAGGATAGCTATACCGCTCAGATTCAGAGCCTCGCGTTTCTCCCGACTATGTGAGGTTGTTTAGATCATACCATTAATTTGGAAATATCATAGCGTCGTTTGTTTTTTCCGATGTCGTAAATCCCGTACCACTAACCCTGCGTCTAATTTTTTTTACAGAAAACTGGTTGGGAAACTACTAAATTAGACAGTGACTGACAATTGAGGGCCAAACATTCAAGAAGCCAAAATATCTTATTTCGTACCAGTTGTAGAAATACTTACAGATATATTTTCAAAACCATAGTCTCCTGTTAAGGTACCTGAATTGAATTTCTTATTGTATGGTTTGTATTCAGAAGATTTGCGATGATTGTACAAATTGTGTCCAACTGAAAAAAAAATTGATAATTTTTAGAGGTCATGGGCTGTTTATTTGTACTTCATTTGGGTGTGTTATATGAGACGTGATTTTGTAGCGTCAGAAACAAAAATTGACTGTGCAACATGGCTCCAGATCAACTGCAGTTATGTTTTTCGAATCCGTTCACAAGTATTTGGACAAACACTTGTTTTTGGCGGGTTTACTCATCTTCGGCATTCGATTTCCTATCTTTCAAATTCAAACTTGAGAAATGCTACAATTCAGGTTTAGATATTTTTTTGTGGATTGATAACATTGGAAAACCGGAAAGAAATGAAAAACGATGATCGTGATAATGAGCGAGAGTTATTCACAGAGACATAGTATTGGTCTTGGGGTTTCTTAAGGTTTTGTACTTGGACCGATTACCGATGATTCATCGGTGGTTGTTTCTAGCAAGACTCTTGAATAACTTCTGGAGGCATGTAAATGCATTGTGAGGGAGTTTGTAAATTGGTGTCGATTGAACAATTTGATGGTAAATGTTGATAAAACTGTATATGTTAATTTTTGTCTAAAAGTAAAGCAATGGTAACTTGAATGTAAAATATGAGAGCAACATTATTTCATGCACGGCCCTTAGACCCGAACCAGGACAACACTAGTCATTTCTATTTTTCGAATGTCGTAAATTGAAGCATTCCGTTGGTTCTAGGACTGAATGAAAGATTTCTTCTCTGTTGTAATGGTTGTGTTGATCGAATAAATATAATGAAGTATGTTTCACAACATATGCATATTATTATTATCACTATTATAACATTTCTGATTTCCGGTTTCTCCGTACACAATACGAAAATCAAACACCCTTCAATAGTACTATAATAAATATATATAGTACTTCAATGGAGTACTATATATATTTGCACATATTGTCATTCTGAGCCACATTTCAATTTTTCACTATTGTTTTTATCAATGGTAGCTATGATGTTATCGAAACCATAAATAGATTACATAAAATTAAGCCTAATAATTTTCTTTTAAGTTCATGAAGCTCATTGAAGATTGAATTCTTCTTCTATCCAAAATTCACTGTTTGAAATTGTGGCCCTCTTCATCTAACGTTAACACGTGTTTATGTCATCAATGCTGATGCCAAAATTTAATGTCATATTTCTTGACATTTCGTTGTACAATACGAAAAGGTGACTAGATTAACAAATTTTTATTGAGACAAGCTTGTTTTTCGTGAATCTTGCTGTTTAGATGAAGAAACTAAAAGATAAGAAAAACTAGAAAAGAAGATTTAGAATAACATATCATTTCGAAGAGAGTTTAACTGTCTATCAGAACATTTCATAATATACTCGTATATAACACGTTGGCCCATTTAGCTGAAAAATTGAGAATTTGGAATTACCTTGTACAGTAAATAACAAATTTCGTTATGCGGCGTTCTGAACGGCGTAGCCAAATTCAAGGTCTCAAACCTAGAGATGGAATCAACAATAAAAGAACACACCTGTAAAGGAAGTCTCTGCTGCTAGGCCTCCAAGTGGCCGTTCTGAGGAGAGCCAATAACCTCGAAACACATGTCAACGGCTGCTTCCAATTGAGTTCCGGGCTATACAGAGAATTGTTTTTTTTTGTCATTTGTACTTTTCGCTGCAAGAAAATTTTTCATTTGTTGTTAACTTTGTCGGTTGAAGACTCCGTAAAGGATTAATAGTCGCCACATTGGCGATACGTTGACCAAATCTCCGAACCCGGAGAGTTCACGTGGAGGCCTAGCAGTGGAGACTTCCTTTACAGGTGTGTTCTTTTATTGTTGATTCCATCTCCAGGTTCGTACACCTTGAACTTGGCTACGCCGTTCTGAGGAGAGCCAATAAGCTCGAAACACGTGTCAACGGCTGCTTCCAATTGAGTTGCGGGCTACACCGAGAAATGTGTTTTTTGTCATATATATATATATATATATATATATATATATATATATATATATATATATATATATATATATATATATATATATATAGGTATTATATGAAGAAGGAAGCCCATTGAGTTGAAGATTTGAATAAAGGTACTATCATTTATTCTCTCATTTATATTTATTAGTGTTGGCGTTTACTTGATGTGAATCCATTATAATTGAATATGAACTTAAATTCGAAACACTTGAACTCAATTGACTACATGGCGTTTCGTCGTTACAAACGACTTCTTCAGATGCTAACAGAATAATGGCATTCTGTTAGCTATTCTGTCAGAGCATTATTCTGTTAGCATCTGAAGAAGTCGTTTTAAAGACGAAACGCGTCATGCTATGTAGTCAATAAAGCGTAAATCATAAGTGTTTGAATTTAAGTTTATATTCAATTCTTTCAATTATTTCATAAATTTATTCAATGCTACTAATAATTATTGTGTGTAAATTTTGCGTTACTTACGACATCCAGTGGCATTTGGATCATGAACATTACACTCTGATGACATCACCCAAGTATAGATCCAAGTAGTATCGAAAGCAACATTCATTGGTTGTCCGGGATGACCAATTACAATTTTTCCATAAAATTCAGTCTATAATGAAAATAACATATTGAATATACTGCAAGAGTAAAACAACCAAATATATTTGTACATATAAAATATATTTATAATATTCATTTGAGAAGATCTGTAGACGAAACATTGAATGACAATCAATTATAACAAATCATTAATCATAGTTGCTAAACATTTACATGCAAAATAATTTCATAATAAACTAGCCCCATGGGAAAATTGCAAAATTGAATGATGCTTCTTTTCTTCAGATAAACAACGAATGATTCAGGTTTGTAACAAAGGTTTGTAACTCTTCTTGATGATGAGTTACAAACCCTTCATCAAGATTTCAATACAATATATATCAAGTGCATCAAACGACTATATAGAACATAGACTGTTGTTATGAATCATTGGATACATTTTAACACTGTAATGAAAGAAGTTTATTGACATTAATAATAATCAAAGGCAAAGCTTAATATCCTTTGTGTAAATACGTATATTATTTCCTTTTAGCCTTCATTATCGTCCAGAAATAAAATACAAAAATAGTGGAACAATGATTGACGAATAACGTTTCAACAATTCAATAATAAAAATAATGAACTTAACCTGCAGGCACTCGCCTGATTTCATCAGAAAAGCTACCGTAGCTACAAAACGATTACCAGTAAGCTGCGTGTCATTACATGTCCGCTCACATAAACTATTACTACCAATAACTAACAGCATTTAAGGCCAGCTTACTCCAAACAATTTTGAAAAAATCAAAATTTTTTTTTTCATAAATTGCTACTGTATACTCGTAGAAATATTATAGAATTAGTCCCGAAGGTCAGCAAGACCGAGAAGCAGGTATAAAAGATTAGGGAGCGCTGCAGTAAATCCGGCCGCTCGAACGCCTTCGATAGCGGCAGCTGCTGCATGTCTTCGGGTCGTCTTATTGTTTTGTTCTTTGTTTTATTGTTATTGTCTTGTTATTTTGTTGAACTGCTTCGAGAAACGCAAGAATTCTTCAGAATGATGCTTACGAAGACCAGGAAGGAGTTGTGTATGAAGCTGGAATGGATATGTGAGTAAAATTCACTTTTTTTACGATTTTTCACGAATAAAAACTTCGAACTGATTTTTCTCCGAACCACGTTTTTTCGCATGAATTTCAGTCTCATTTCAAAACTATTGCACTTATCGATATGAACCAAACGGCATTTTACTCTTTAGATGTCTGCCTATGGCCTCAAGCAGAACCAGAATTATTCATTATTGTTTAAAACAGTTTTAAACAACTAAAAGTGAAAAAAAGGGTGAAAAAAATTCAAAAGTCCGCCATTCTGTTTTTTTTTCATTGAAAATGTTTCATTCTGCTTGAGGTCATAGCCAATTCGATACAGAACATGAAACCGTTTTGTTTTCTGCTTTCAGATAATTCTTTTCCAAGAAATGATGTCATTCATCTCCGATTCAGATGAGTTTCAGAAGCCATTTTCAGGACCGCCATTTTGAAAAAAAATTTTTTTCAGAAGTAATTTCATATATGTGCTTTCATATGTAAATAAATTGATTACTCAACATGTTTTGTACTATAAATAAAATATATTGAAAAAAATTACGTTTTTTGGAGTAAGCTGGCCTTAATATTGAATTTCAAAACTGCCTAATCTTTTTGATTTGATATTCTTGAATGAACAAATGAATTCAAATCCCACTTTCAATTCCATACCTTAATGTCGAATCTAAATTCCAAACATTTAGAAATTCACTACAAGAAAAAGAATTCTGTAGTTCTCGTGCTATATTATCGCACTGTGCTATATTGTCGCACTTGTTATAGAAAGTTATAGTGCACTTTGATAGCGAATATCTACAACTGCGACAAATGACTACATAATTCTTTTTCCTGTAGTGAATTTCTGACAGGTTTTGAGAAATGACAACGAGCGATTTTACAATCGCAACCTAGATGGCGTATTTCTGCAAAAAATTAGATGAAATTGTTCCAAAAAACTAGACTTGTAAAATGTGATATCTTAATTGATAATTATGTGTGAAACTTTCAATATAGATGTATTCATATGCTTCATTGATTCTAAGATTTGAGATGTACATTAATCCATTCATTATTATATATGCACACGACTTACTCTATATTTCTGTCTTACAATTGATGAAAGGGTATGTGAGGATTGAAATCGTTGTTTATTTCACAAAAGGAAATCGTTGTCTTTCATTCGTTGTACGTGGCGTGACTGATGAGTACCTTGTACGAAACAGTGAATGTCGTCTCATGCTTTCAATAAATGTAGGCATTTATCCTTAGAAGGATATTGAAGAAACCAATACTCTCTAACATTGATCCCTAGAAGGACAATGGAGACATCGCATTTTTAATATTTCACATAGCCAACTCTACTATAATACTCTTAAAACTCTCAATAATTTGTAAAGAATTACCGAAAGAAAGTTATAGTGTACTTTGATACCAAACATTTAGTTTGGAGTTTAGGTTCCAATTTAATTATAGCGACTACTGCGCTTGTTTACAGATATGAGAGTTGAGATAGATCGATAGATATTATTGATTATTTCTGGTCGGGTGTTTGTAGGGAAGTTGAGGCAAGTAGTTGAATTTCTTTACTCTAGGTCTAGACATACACAAGTTCATGTGTAATTTGGCATTGGAACTCAATTTATATAACAAACCGTTATGGTTTAATATTGGAAAGTGAAACTGTTTATTATCAATTAACATTGTTATAAACACATATTTACTGAGATTTCGAATAACTTTTGATAACGCAATCTGAACGTGGGTTTATTTAAACAAATTCCGTTGAAAAAGAGGAAGAAGTGTATTTATCAATATTATTACACCAACGTAGAAAGACGCTCAACTATTCTATCTTTTATGATTCATGCAAAACATAATGTTAATCTAATTGAAGTTCGTTGGTGGATGTTAATAAGTTTATGTATATTTCCAATTCAAGGTTAGGGCAAAATAACATTGAAAATGGTGATAAATCATTCTTAATAACCAAAAAATCAAAAGAACAGAAAATATTGATAGTTCTACAATGCAATTATTGAGTTTTGAACATTGTTTATTATTTCCAAATTTCCAATACCGTTTCATATTACTATATAAAATTCTATAGTATATATATATATATATATATATATATATATATATATATATATATATATATATATATAAAGTATAGGGAAAAATAAATTTTTCAACGGATATTAGGTTAGATCGCAAAGATTAGGTTCCCAATGTAAAAAATCCCTGTTCTAAGGTGTACAACAGCATTTCCCAACCCTTTTGTGCCTTGTCCCACTTTAGGCTTTCTAAAAGTGTTCCCCGAAAAGATAGAAAGGTTAAAAGTAAGAAATGCGAAAGGGTTACACGCATGTCAAATCCATTTTCGAATAGACCGCTTTGACAATCTAACTGTTCACCTGTGGGACGTGATCCCCACGTTGGGAAACACTGGTCTACGAGTTATTGAATATTCGATAAATTACTAGCCCTTAGGCTTCTTCGCCTAACTGATGAGACCCCATGAGGTCGAAAGCTAAAATGGGATCAATTACAACTAACTCAAAGGATAGTAGACCCTGATGTACCCAGTTTGCAAGGACAGCATTTGTCAAAAGCAAAGGTTTGACAAAATCAGAAAATTTTAGCAAAAGTCGCTCTTCTGATCGTCTTCCAAAGCAAAGGTCATCGCTCATTCGCAAAAGCATTCTTTGTGAAACGAAGCACTGTCAAGTTTAGCTTATTTCGACTTCGGTTCGTCATCCCCAGTCAAGTAAATTACTTTGAGACAAGTAGAAATAGTGGATTTCCTTCTGAGAAGAGATTGTTCATTTATTCATTTACATAAAGTATAGCGTAGGTAATCATTTCCATACTCACATCTAAAAATCTGTATAATACCACTGAATCATTGGTTCTGTTGCCACCTTTTCCATGAAGATTGTAAGCAGTAATACCATATTTGTAAAGTGGCGAATTCATTTGTTGTTCCCAAGCAGGTTTTTGATGATGCAAAGTAATCCTGTTCACAAAAAGGTTAAATTTCAATTAGATGAGACACAAGAATTGTGATAAATGGTTCTCATTTGGGGTTATCTACCCGGGTACCAGTTTTGAACATGAAATTTTTCCAAATTTTCGTAATTTAGATGAAAAATATCTTGTAATGATTTAGAAACGTCTCAAATTGTGAAACATGATGATACAATCTTCCGGGCTGATTGGCTGTGGTTAACTGGAACTCCTCCTCTTCCATACGTTTCGTCTCTTACTGCGAGAGACATCTTCAGTGGCGGCGAGTTTTTCGACGTAGTTGTCTACCGAGCGACGTCTCTGGAGCAACTGATCATTAGTTGCTCCAGAGTCGTCGCCCGGTAGACAACTACCTACGTCAAAGCACTTGACGTCACTGAAGATGTCTCTCGCAGTTAGAGACGAAACCACGGCCAATCAGACCGGAAGATTATTTTAGCATATATCACAATAGACACCGGCCGTGAAAGCTTACATTATCCAAGTTTCAGTACGAACAAAATGATTCTAAAGAAGATGTTGAGTTATTCATAAAAATGCATTGAATTTGAGGTTACGTTTTGTTACGACGAATTTAATTTTCATTCAGTTGGCAACTTGATATGGCTGCTCGGTAAACGTTGAGTAATTGATTCCAATCTTAGTAATCACTACATAGTATAAAACAAAGTCGATTTCTCTGTCCCTATGTATCTATGCTTAAATCCTCAAAAGTACACAACGGATTTTGATGCGGTTTTTTTAATAGATAGAGTGATTGAAGATTGAAGGTTTATATGTATAATAATATCTATTAGGTAGTGGAGAAATACTGTTATTTTGAGGTTTCTAATGTGATGTCGTAAATAATTACATTTTTTCCGCTTACATCGCAAATGCAGGCTGAACCCTACGAGATATATCAAAATAATATACTAAGTATTGTGAAGGTACATTAGTAAAAGTACATATTGTAAAGGTAATGTAGACTTTGAAAAGGTCTACAGAAAACTCCGCTATGGTATATGTCTATTTCTTATGGATATCCCACAATAAAATTTTTTTGTCATTTATTTTTCACGGCAAATAATGGCTAATTTCCGAAGCGATTTTAACCAATACAGCATTAATCCTTATCCAATTAAATACGTTAAATGCATTGTTGATTTAATATATATATACATATACATAATACATATGATTTAAATGAATATTTCCGAAGATATTACAGATTTACAGAGAAAGCGACTTTCTTTTATACTATGTAATGATATATATATATATATATATATATATATATATATATATATATATATATTTGTATTTGGCAATTTATATATATATATATATATATATATATATATATATATATATATATATATATATTTGGCAATTTATATGGCAAAACAACGTTGACAGGGTCAGCTAGTACTATATATAATTATATCTAGTGAATAACCTATATTCGACTGAATGATGGTTTACTTTCGGAATGCAAAACGTAGTGCGAAAATATTGTGAAAAATACAGAACAAAATCAAAAGAATGTTCATTAGGCGTATGAATATGATCATATCAATAAACTGCACGAAAGTATGGCTTACCACTTGATGAAACATTATGTTTTGCCTGTCTCCCTAGCTTAGTCCGTAGAACTCCCAACTATAGTTCGGGTTCGAGCCCCGCTGAAGGCATGGGTGATTGTGTTTGTCTAAGATTGAAGTAGTTTAAATAATGAAATATGCTGGGTAATGTACATCGATTACAAGCCCAATGGCCGTTCGGAACACTTGGCTCACGTTTCACTCAGTATATTAACAACTGTACAAGTGCTTTAATTTTTCAAATAATATCAAGATGAAATATTAGATGAAAGTCCGTGAATAGGGGCTTATAAAGCATTTACATAAAGTACATAAAATAAAGATCGAAAAATATAATTTTAAATGTGAAAGAAAAGCGCTATAGATATCGTCTTCCCTAACTCATCATGAATTAAGTTTTAACTTCTTCATTGAATTTTTATTCTATTGGCTAATGAGACATTTCATCTCTGTGTATTGTTCCTCATAGCTATTGTTCTTTATTATTAAATATACACTATGTCTGTGAAAACTAGAGGTATGGAAAGAATATTTGATGAGACTTCTTATGCAATTTATTTATTTATTTTTTTTATTCAGTGGACCTACAGTTTAACGTCGGTTACGAAGGGTCATTGGGCTTGTAATCTATGTACATTACCCACCATATATCATTTATTGAACTACTTGAATCATTACAAGCACAAACAGCCATGCCTTCAGCGGGGCTCGAACCCGAGTTCTACTGCATCATAGTCGGGTGTTCTACCGACCAAGCTACGGAGACCGGCTATATATGCAATTTATATTAGACAAAATGGAAAAACAACATTAGAAGCTAAGAATGGCATGATAAATCCATTCTTCAAAGAGAAAGACATTGGATATCCGATAAGAGATCATAAATGAGAAATTTATTAATTTATATAGGTATTCGAAAGTCATATGTAGGAAAAATAACCATTCTATTTTTTCCAACGGAAGCAGAAGAAAGATTCAATGCGCCATCTCAAAAAAATAGTTAAAATCTTGATGAAGGTTCTTTTCATCTTTTTATAATTTTTCATCAATTGACAATTTTTCAATTCGTTCCACCAATCTTAAAACTTACTCAAAATTTCCGTACAAAATTTTTTGAATTGTTTCTCAAGAAGAAATAATTTCAAGTTACAAAATCCAGAAATTGTACAAAAATGCGAAAGGCCTATAAAATATTCAAAAGGTTATGAAATACAAACAACAATCTATAAAAAATTTTAGGCGAAATTCGAAATGAAATACGAATCAATATAAAATGTAAACATATCATCTAAAGGGAGTGAGTAATGAATTTAATGGTGTAGAAATTGAATAATTTAAGATGGTCGAGACGAACCTTGAAGGGCACACTTATATATAAAGATATTCGTCATCCTCATTTTTTACAACCTCTCTTTGTCAATTTTAAAAAATAAAGCGAAGTAAAAATGAGATTAACATTCATATAAGAAAAATAAACAAGTGCAAATAAATATATCTCTCACCTCATTGTATGGTTATGCTCAATAGAATTTAATTCTTGTCCTAGACTAATTTGAACATCCCATAAAAAGATACAGATAAATAATATCACATGGGGCGTCATATTTCTACACTGGAATGCCATTCTTACTTTACGATCTCAACTTTCGACGAATTCTTCTAATATACTTTCAGATACAAATCAAAACCGGCTTTATATGTTTTCCTAACCATGCGCAATCAAACTCTATCATGTGCTTCCCCTAAATATAAAATTACATTACTTTGTAATGTGTGTTGCGTGTTGACCGAAATATTCGGAGATTAACTTTCAATAGCTTTTATTCTGAATAAACAAATGGATGATTTATGAGATATATCAGACGGATTTTCGCGAATGAAATAATCCCTAAATTTCGGAAAATATTTTAGACAAATATCGATAGGGATATCTGAACAATTACCCGTTCAACAAGTTCATAGTACAATTTCACAACTATTATTATTCAGTCATCAGTTTTTTTAGATTATGACAAATTGAAGTTGAATGGAAAATCATGAAAAACGAAAGGAAGATTCGTGCATTTTTTATGACATGAGTCAGTATTTGTAAAGGTTAAATACAATTCAAAAAAAAAGGTCGAAATATAATGAGAATGTTGAAACGGTAGAAAGCATTGTACCATTTCGAGAAATTTAGAAATGTTTTCAATAGTATATAAGGAGTAATAAATCAGGAATCAATTTTAAAACCTAAAACTGAAGAGTTCAGTTTTTTTTTTATTTCATTATATAAATTTCGAAAGTCATTGAAAGATACAAATAAATATCCATGATAAATTCAATGAAAATTCGTATTCCAGAAGAATATTCAACTTGCGACAAATCATCACTATATTTTCAAAAACTAAATTCCATTTTAGCTTTCGAGAATTGGGAAAACTCCCGAAATAATTGTCAAGCAATTAACGTAATTTTGTGAAAACAAGTCGACTGTTTTTATAATATATAACGCCCTAGTATTTTAGTTTAGTGATTGTAACTGAACTAGATTTTATAATTCAATATTTATTATTGATTTTTAATCTGTCGAAAGATTACTACTTCCTTAGAGAACTCTACGATGATACAGTATGATCTGAACAGGCTGGCTAATATTGTAAAAACAGTTTTCTATTTTTGAATCTTGCAAAATGCCGTAAGATAATTTTCGGTCAATTCAAATTTAATTATTTAATTGTTAAATTGAATTAACCTCTTGGCTTAATGTTTCACGATTATATTTAACAACATGAATTTGTCAACATTGTTTAATCTCATTTCAGGGCAGGAGAGAAACGTTATCACTCAATTTCCTGTACAAATTACTGCATAACAGTAATGATTGCCCTCCTCTCTTGTCGCACCACAAAATTATTCCACCTAGAGACTCCAAGGACAAGTCTTTAATATAATCCCCTATTTGGTATATGCAGTCTACATTCCATATAGTTGCTAATAAATGTGAAATACACTTTCACCCCATAACAGTTATTATTAGGAGTTAAGTGAAAAAGGAAAATTAACTGAAATGAATTGAACTAGATTGAGTTCTTCTTGATATTTCATTTGATTCTATTATTTAGTTATGAGTCAATTATTTAGTTTTTTTTTTGATAAGATTAAGATACTTGTTATATTTGTCTTTATTTTATTTATTTAGCTATTGTTCAACATTATGTTATTACTTTCTGTAATTGGGTAATATACCTTTCGAGAATAAAGAACTTATTACTGAGGATATTATTTGGCATTATATGTAGCAAGCTGAGTTTCATTGAAAAAACAAAAATGAAACTATGATTGTAAAAAAATACACTGTTTTTTTTTATTCGTCATTTTGCAAATTCAGTTTCGTAGTGTCTAAATTTATAAATGATTCCTCAAAAATGTACTTGAAAATATAGTAATTCTACGACTCTCTAGTCGCAATATAATAAATATAGTGATAAAAACCAAGTTTATTTTTTCTATAATATTTTTATATAATATGATTCCGTAAATATATTTTTTCTCTGCAGAAGCTGAAACTATTGTATTAACTATTGTAATAATTTCAACTGAAATAAATAGGGGCTTCCCGTAGAACAAACGGTAGTTTTGTGAGAAAATTACCATACCTAATATTGAATAGTTATCTCTAATTTTGGAGATAGTGATTGGAGGCAATTACAGTGCGAAGAGAATGGGGATTTTGGTTAAAACATTTCGAGTGCATGATAAATGGATAAAAAGTATAAAAACTCAATGTATATTGAAAACTAATATTTGATCTACAAATTTTGTTGATTGAAGATTAGACCAGGAGATTACGTGTTTTCATTTTATCATTGAGGTTATTGAGGTGCATATTCAAACTAGCTTGAACCTGGTAATGAATAGATGTGAAGAAATGTAGAGAAATTTTAGAAATGTTTTAAAATTTGGAAAACACACAAAATGAAAGAACAGATATAAAACATCCCAATTTCATTCAGAACGATTTGATAAACCTTACAAATAAAACTCATAAAATAAATATACAACAATCACCAAACACATCATATCTCAAAACACATTCTTTCCAGATCTACCTTCAATTTCACACACAAAAACCAATTAATGAAGTATATATTTATTTTATTAGGTATTTAATTTTATATATCATTTTATACATATTCTGGATAAGTATAGAACTCAACTATATGTAATTATATATGTATATATAAATCACACTAATGACTTAAACTTCTGTAGCGAATACTAAGCCAGAAATATTACTCCGATACTAAAAATAAAAATGTGAAAATACAAAAACACGATTGTTCGCCATGAGCGATTGAACTTGAATTCGCAATTCTTGGGAGTTTTGCTTCATCTTTTTTGCCTTCTAAAAACGCTTCACCCTCTTTCAATGCTCTTGAATTTGATTTCTGCTAAAACTTTCAATGTGCGATTTTATAGCGACACTCGGTATTCTGGACTGTTTCATTCTGTAACATGTAAATAGAACTTTGCTCGTCGATTTCTTCCGTTATCGTATTTGTCTTTGATAAAGTTGATTCTGAGGTCTTTTCATCTAAATGCCGTTTCTATTGATTGACACGTAAATCTTTCTAAGAATCTTTCGTTCTTGTTTTTCTATTTCCCTTATTCTTGAATGACCGTCAATAACCATTGTTTCAGATGCGTAGATTGCTTCTGGAAGAATCGTTGTGTTATAGTGCCTCAATTTGGCACCCATCGAGATGGACTTGTTGTTATAGTACGCCCATGTTAGCTTGTAGGACTTTTGGACCTTGGTAATTATCTGTTCATTAGCGATTCGGTTTCAACCTGAGGACTGTATACTCCGGGTATTTAAAATGGCCGACTTGCAGAATTTCATCATGTTTTGAGATAAGAAAGCTATGAGTTTTCAACATGTTTCGTACTGGAGATATAATTACTTTTTTCATTTTCGAGTCTTGTTCTTTGTTTTTTCTTAATTCAAATCTACTGTTGTTTGAGTTTTGAACGATATATTGTGATATACTTTATTTACATTTCTATATGTACATGACAAGTGCTAAGGATGTAACAATTTGAAAAGCATCAATAATGATAATAATAATACTCATCATTTCAAAATAAATAATCATGAACAAAATACTTTGTATTTTGTTATTGGAATTGAAATTATGTCACAGCAGTTACGGCAGCAGTGAAAACTTGAATATTAATGTTGTGCATTTTCGATATTTTGGAATGGTTAGAGAATCATTTTGTACGAATTGCTTTCATTATCAGTACAAATTTTCGTACAAGAAGTCTCGGATAGCACACAATGACTTATCTGGAGAGATGTAAACGGCAACCATAATAATAAACTGATTATCACTAGAGTGGCAACGACTTATACAAATATCACCGATATCAGAAACAGTAGCATTAAACATGCTGCTGGATTTCACATGCACATCTATATAATTTGTACAATTTCAATTTCAATTTGTGTTCATATTTTGATAAATAGCTACTCCTCCCGCTGGACGATTATTTCTTCTGAAACTCGCAACAAAGTTGAAATTCGGAATGTCAATTATTTCATCGTTACCCATATGAGTTTCTGATAAAATTAACACATTCATCTTTTTAAACTTTGACAATTGAATGAAAAATACACACGAATATCCGCGCAAGCGCCTTCATTCTTTTAAAGGGTGTTTTTTTCAGAGGTATAGAACTTAAAGTTGGCATTACTGTTGAAGATGGCGACCAATTTAACAGCTGAGAAGTGATTTATTCTCAGTTTGGTTTGGCAATTCATCATGAATAGACTCACGCCTGAACAACGCTTGCAAATAGTGCAATTTATTTCGAAAATAATGGATCTGTGCGGAATACGTATCGCGCACTACGTCCATTTTACCAGAAGCGCACTTCTGGTTGAATGGCTACGTCAACAAACAAAACGGCTGCATTTCGAGTGAAGATAATCCTCAAGTGTATGTCAAAACACCGTTACATCCACAAAAACTGACTCTTTGGTTCGCTTTATGGGCTGGTGGAATGATTGGTCCGTACTTCTTCAAAAACGATGATGGCCAGAACGTTACTGTCAATGGTGATAGGTATAGAGCCATGATTACTAACTTTTTCATTCCTGAATTGAACAATCATGATGTCCAGGAGCTGTGGTTTCAACAAGACGGCGCAACATGTCACACAGCTCGTGCCAAAATCGATTTATTGAAAGACACGTTTGGTGATCGCCTAATTTCACGTTTAGGACATGTGAATTGGCCTCCAAGATCTTGTGATTTAACACCGCTAGGCTACTTTCTGTGAGGCTATGTTAAGTCATTGGTCTATGCGGATAAGCCACAAACGCTTGACGATTTGGAAGACAATATTCGCCGTGTTATTGCCGATATACGGCCACAAATGTTGGAAAAAGTCATCGAAAATTGGACGTCCAGCTTGGATTACATCCGAGCCAGCCGTGGTGGTCATATGCCAGAAATCATACAATGACCCATCGTTGTTTTATTGTAATTTGATTTCTATACCTCTAAAAAAACACCCTTCATATATAATATATATATATATATATATATATATATATATATATATATATATATATATATATATATATATAGCATTTTCAAAAATTTTGGAAAAAGATGGCACTTTAGCAATATAGGTACTTATAGATCCATAATTTTCAATCGATGTGTGATCACCTTCTTCAAAGATTAAAGATACTAGTGCTATATTCAGGGCATCAGGAGATAATACAATAAAGAATTATTTATGATATAAAATAATGGTAATAATAACTATCAAATCAATACACAATTTGATTACTGACATAGGAATTTCATCAAATTCGTTAGTTATTTTATTCTTCATATCTTTAACCGTATAAACATAAACTATCTGATGTTCGTCAACTGGCCTGAGAAACATTGAACTTGACCGAAATTCAGTATTGGAATTTTGTGAAGTAATATACATTTTGTTTTTATTTAGATTCAGATGTTTGGCTACATCGACTAAATACTTCATTTTTAATTATATTTGGGTCACCAGGTATTTCTACATCATCGCATTTTTTATTACTATTTTACTTTTGTCAGACGTGATGGTTCGCTCTGCATAAGACTGAGCTCTAACAATTTGAGTAAATTGTCGTATTCTTTTTTGGTTCGCTTATATTGATCGACACATTCAAAATTATGTTGTTTAATAGTTAATAACATGTCTAACTTTATTTCCGAAATATGCGCGAAAATGCTCTTACCATTCAAAACGGGTCTAAAATATTCATTAGGAAAAGACTCATTGAAAATGGATTTGAAAACATTCATGACAGACGACCATTGTTCAATGGAACTACAAGTTTGACTGCAATAAATATCTATCTATACTTTCATCTATTAATTGAGTATTAGTTATTGTTAGACTTAGGTGAAATTTTTATAAAAAGGGTATGAAACAGCCTGCCTATGCATGTTCGAAGCGTGCCCTCTAGTTCTCAGGTACCGAATTGAAACGTTTCTGGTTCCAGACTGCGGCGACTAGTCACATCCTGCCACTGGATGCACAAACTGATAGACTAGTCACAGCAAGGAAGAAGAAGAAAAGACGGCTGCGCATGCTCGAGAAAACCTCAGGAGAAGACAACAAGATCTCGTGGACTTGTTATCAAAGAGTCAAGATGACTGTTATCTACAAACATTATTAGTGCACTTAAATGTATTTAGTTGTAAATAGTTATGTTAAATAAAGTTGTTCATACAGAACAGAGTTTGGGTATACATCCACTAATAAATCCCAACAAGACATTAATAGATGGTCGGGAATAAATCAGAATTCAATATATGATTTTCATTAATCAAATGATTTGCATAATGTGAATCCGTTTTCTGATAATCAAAGCTACGTTTATGTTTAGAAATTCTTATGTGAAAACTTCTAAACGTTCTACCAATATAAAACTTATCACAACTACCACAGTTTATTTTATATACTCCTGATTTTTTATTTTTGATATGTTTTCCTAAGTTATTTCCAGTTATTTCCAATGTTGAACATCAACATTGCTTACCGTACTGGAAAAAGGTGAATCTCATCGAAACGTGCCCCATGCAGTATTCTTTTTAATATATGTGTTAATCTTGACTTAACAATTGTGTTATTATGTTTATCGATTTACACCAAGTATCGGCCTCATCAATTATTAGTGACTCATTTGCTTTCATTAGTCGGGTTTACTTGGACTCTTTTCATGTATGATGAATTTTGAAACATCGCTATAGGGGCATTTCACGTGAAGCGGACAGGAAAAAAAAGTGAGGTTCTGAAAATCGATCATATTCGGCTCATTTATACTTCTAATACGTATCAATGTGAACACAAAATATTTTTTATGTATAATGAATATTTCACAAGTTATGGGTTTTTAAAGAATTGACGAAATTGTAATATAAATTTTTTGAAAGTAGTTTTTCCAATTTAACAAATTTACAACAAAACATTTAACATAGCGATTCATTTTTGGAAAAATACTGTTCTTTTCAACAATAAAATGAAATTTGAAAAAAAAAATTTTTTCATGTCCAAAACCGGAAGTAAACTTTTCAAACTTGAATTTCAGTCACTTCAACCAATTTTTTTTCAAAATATAGCCTAAAGTATACTTAAAATACCCTAGAAAATTCAAAAAGGGGTTTCGTATTAGTTTAGGAGTTAGATTGATTAATGTACATACGCGTCGCAATGGCCGTGACATCTGGCGCTAGCTTAGATCGGTTGGTGTGCGCGAAACAACATCTCTTGTATAATTGCTGTGATATAATAATTATAACATGATAAAACAACATTGTAACAACGCAAGAACTAGTTTATTTTGTAATTTTTACAACTTTACAATGGAAATCTATGCTAGAACTGGTCCTTTTCACAAGAAGGCCACTGGTTGTTGGAATAAAGCTGTGAACTTTTTGGTTCCAGCAATGGTGACTGTAGACGCAAACCGGGTTTGCAAAAATATTCTCTGGCGTTCTATATCGTCTTTAGTAAATGGATGTTTGTTTTAAAGATGATTTAGCCCAATCGTATAATCGTATTGGTGTTACAATTGCTTTACTTGGCGGTAACTGTAGACTTTCACGCGCAGCTGAACATTTGTGATTCCCTCCTAGATCATCGCATGGCCCCTTTTCGTGAGACGTTGCATGAAAATGCAACTCTTCATCTACATTTAAACCTTCTTTGTAATAAAACAGATTCACAAAGTGTAATCTGTTTTTGAAATGTTGGGAAGCCCGTCGGTTGTGAATATAATTTTAGATCCAACTATTGATTTTTCTGAAAAATGCTCGTGTAGTACCATTTTGAAAGCATAGAAGGTGACTGTGTCATGCTTCAAGTCGTCAGAAATCATAACAATGCTACCGTGCTTTACTTCACTACCGTCTCTGTAGTAAGAAACCGACGTTAAAAGCGTTGTTTGTTCGTTATTCTAATGAAAAGATTGAGCAGCATCTTGGACAACAAAACTATAATTTTCTGCAAAATCACATTGTACGAGAATTTAAACTTCATCGATAGTCTCCTTCAGAGTTCTAAAATAAAGCGCCTGTTCCTCTGCAATGGAAGCATGAGGTTTCAAAAGGTCCAAAGCGTCGCATAACTCATCTACAAAATTATCAGAAGATAAAACTCATCTTGAATATTTTGCGAAGTTTCACTAGAAGTTTGACTGCATTGCATAATGTCTTCATTAGCTACTGGAGGTATTCCGTTTTAAAGTCGTTTCCTACAGGAGGCACATACGTAAATTTCTCGTGAAAAGCCCTAGTTTTGTGCTAAACAATGAGATATTTTTCTCAAATTTTCATATTTTCTATGAAGTACCAAGCGAACTGGTTTAAAACATCGATCACCGTACGGCGCCATTATAATAACAAGAATTATTATAATTAATTATTATAATTACTTCTATGAAACTTCGCAGTAATATAGCTAAGACATTAGAATAAAACATAGGCTATAATTTATAAAGATTGGACATACCGGGCGTGCGAAAGCTAGCATATTATATCGATAATATTTATTGCACATCCTTGTAAGAGCTTAAATACGCTGAAACGAGATAAAATCTTTATAAAGTTGCGAGTTTTAATACAATATCGCGCAAACTTACTCGACTTATGCAAGCGTCAGATATAACTACATTGCGACGAGTACACAGCTTTATTTCAACAACTAGTGGCCTTCTTGTGAAAAGGACTAGTGTTAGCATATATTCCCCTAGTAAAGTTGCAAAAATTACAAAATAAACTAGTTCTTGCGTTGTTAAAATGTTGTTTTATCATGTCGAAATTATTAGGTATATCACAGCAATTATACAAGAGATGTTGTTTCGCGCACACCAACCGATCTAAGCTAGCGCCAGATGTCACGGCCATTGCGACGCGTATGTACATTAATCACTCTAACTCCTAAACTAATAGGAAACCCATTTTGAATTTTCTAGGGTATTTTAAGCATACTTCAGGCTATATTTTGAGAAAAAAAAATTGAAAAAACAATTGATTGAAGTGACTGAAATTCAAGTTTGAAAAGTTTACTTCCGGTTTTGGACATGAAAAAAATTTTTTTTTCAAATTTCATTTTATTGTTGAAAAGAACAGTATTTTTCCAATAATGTATCGCTATGTTAAATGTTTTTTGTAAATTTGTTAAATTGGAAAAACTACTTTCAAAATATTGATATTACAATTACGTCAATTCTTTAGAAACCCATAACTTGTGAAATATTCATTATACATAAAAAATATTTTGTGTTCACATTCATACGTATTAGAAGTATAAATGAGCCGATGAGATTTTCAGAACCTCACTTTTTTTTTCCTGTCCGCTTCACGTGAAATGCCCCTATATTCTCATTGTCTATTATTTATTATAATTATACTTCTTTTAGTGACGTTCATTTTTTAAACGTTTGCATTTTATCATTAGGTGTTACTACTAAATATATTTTTCTGAATATTTCTGGGTGTTTTTACCTGTAAGAAAATAAAGACTTATTATTATTTAAATTCTTTCTAATATTTGTTCAGTATTAAAATCTGATTAATTCAATAACATTTTGAGTAAAGTAATGGTATGAACATTATTATATAATCATTACAGAAATATGACAGATGAAAATTTAAACCTAGGCTGCATTAACCAATCCAATCCTTCTCTGGGCGACATCGTAGATTGTGTAAGCTTCTGAAAGAAAAGCGCCTCCCAAAAACCATGTGGATGTATCAGCTTCTTGAAACGCAGTCAAACAAAGAGTTCCAAATTTGTACGAAATCTAAATGGGAAGAACAGAAATCGATAAGTAATTAGGTGAATATATAATGAAAATAATTATTATCTCGATTTATTGAGGGACTGTGAAAGCCTTACGCCCTATATATCTTATAGTTGGGGAAACCAGGACGCTAAATTTGCATTAACTCGAACGTCATGGAGACCTATTGGATTCGAAAGTTTATGTTCCAAAAATTTTTATTTCTAGTTTTCTAATTTAGTGGGGGGAGAGCGTGTGAACATTTTCAATAATGTAAAAAAAAATAGTTGTATAAAAGTACTCGAGCGTGTCAGTCATTTACTTTGTAAACCCTTTATATTTCTGATAACCATTACATATTAATTTGACGATTTTTTCAAGGGCGCTGCCCGTAACTATCGGTTGAAAAAACAAAAATAAAAAAGTTTTTCGGGAGTGTCAGACATTTAAAGTGTACATGTAAAGTAATCCCCAAAAAGTGTCGTATTTGAAAAGTCTGACGATTATGAACATTGAACTGAACAAGTTATTCGCGTGGCTGTGTGATAATAGATTAAGTTTGAATGCAGGAAAATCAAAATTTAGTATATTCGTCAAGAAATCACGAATGATATATGTGAGGGTTGATAATATATTCATTTCTGTAAACGGAGAAGCCTTTGCTCACGATGAACATATCAAATACTTGGGTACAATTTTGGATTCGAATTAAAACGCACACGCAGATTATATAACGAGAAAATTTTCGAAAAAAGTAGGATTCTTATCACGAATCGGCAAATCTTTGTCTAGGAGTACAAAGTTGTCACTCTGCAAAGCCATTGCACTTCCTCATTTACAATTATGTTGTACCTTATTGTTTAATTGTCCTCAATATGCAATAAGTCGATTAGAAAAAATACAAAACAGGGCTATGAGATCTATATTAAAATGTATTAGATGTACACATGTCAAATCCATGCTTAATGTGGTAAACATGTTATCTGTTAGGCAGAGTGTTGTGTTTAATGTACAAGTGTTCATTTTTAAACTGAAAAGAAATATGTTACCAACCTACATTAGTGATAGAGTTCGATTATTTACAGATGTACATAATTATAATACGAGATTCAAAACAGACTTTATTCTTGGAAAATGTAAAACTACACAAAAGCTAAAATCTATTTTGTATGAAGGTTTAATTGAATTTAATGTACTTCCTGCAGATATAAAAAACTGTGAAAGTTTAAAAGTTATTTAAAAGACTTTTGAGAACGTTCATCTCAACCAAATGCAATACAGTTTAAAGTCACTCTAATTCAATTGGGCTTTGTTTCTGCTAGTACTCTAATTGATGTTTATCATGTAATATTAGTTAGGTGCTAAGTATAACGTTTTTGTTTTTCTACTATATTATGTTATTTACATAAATATTGGTACTTTATTTAATTCACAGTATTTTACTTTTCATTATTTTAATTTTAATTAACTTTTTATTACTATATTTTGTAATATGATGTAGCAATTCTGCTAAATAAATACATTATTAATTATTTGGATGTGGCACAAAGTAATAATTAATTTTTATGTCTGTAAAAAAAATTGTGATCTTTTAATACTCCAGTGGGTCAGTATTTTATGCAGGAGGTTCGAGTTGATATCACAGTCCTCCTGAATAATAATCTGACAATTATATGGAGGGATATCGCTATTCTGAGCAAGTAATAATAGCGTCTACCGAAAACTAGCACGCTAGTGTGATCAGATGAGATGCCAACATGGCGGCGAAAGTTAGTATGGGGACGGTGCGAGAGAGTGAGATATAGAGAAAGAGCGAGAAAGAAAGTGGGACGTGGAGCATGGAATACACAGCTCTCAGCCGCTGTACGCTTTACCTCTTTTCCACGATTCTAAGTCGGATTATTAGTTCTTCATAATTCTAATTTTTTAAAAAAATTAGAAACGAACTGTTTAGTTTTTTTACAGTATCAGGATTCGCTCATTTTTTAATGTCACGCTCAAATTGTCAGATTATTGAGATATACATTCTTCTGGATGTAATTAGTCTACCTTTTCTTAATCTGACGCTCTCGAGTTTTTGTGAGGATCGATTTTTTTTACTAATCTGACGGGTTCTCCTCAACAGACCCCGACATTTGAAGGGTTCATACTTGGCAGAGGTATTAAATGGTACAAGGAGTCTCCTTATATAATTAATTATCTAATACGCTCGAGTCACTTCAAAAATCCCCCCTTGGGCTCCCCTACTATTTTAATCATCATAACAATAATGATTATGATGAATCATCTGTTTGTTTATGAATACTCACTTTTGTAACGTATTTAGGGCCAGTGAGAGTAAATGTCTTGTTTCTAACCCGGAAATGTATAGCCGGTAAACTATCCACTTTTTTACAGTCCACCTGGAATTAATGCACAAAATCAGTTGAAGGTAATTCATGCTAAAGTATCAACAGTTAAAAAATTATTGAAAGTTTTTATTAGTTTACACTATTAATAACATACAAAGGTACAAAAATTACTTAGATATTTTATTTAAATGAAAACTAGAAAATTATTGAATACAACTTCAGCAACTGATTCAATCCAGTTCGTCTAGTGAACAAGTTGCACGTTGGAGAATTGTAGTGCTTCATAGCTATTTCAAATAAAACCGAAAGGGTTTGATTTCACTATTTGTTTCAATGAATGAAATGAACTATACTTTATACTTTTAAAAGTATAAATGATATTCTAAGAACAAGATGAAAGCAGTACGGTCGTCATCGCTACTGCTTTGAGGATGAAACTTTGAAGATGAGTGTACCATAAACGCTCTGAAACCAGTTGTGTTGGCGACTGCTTTTTACAACTACTTGGATACAGTTTGTCGACTGAAGAAAACGCAAAATCATAATTGCAGCGTTTTAAAATTATTTAAAATTAAAGTGACCGAGAGGTCACTCAGCTATATACGCTCTCGGCTTACTGGTGCTGGTGGGTTCGATTCCCCCGTAATCTTGGGCCGTTCGGAATCGACGTTACACTGTAGGTCCAACGATAGAGATGGATCATTCGATTGAGAAGAATTTTTCTTTATTCGAAAAATAATCTTGTGGCACTACATTTTAAATATGATTTCTGGCATATGACCGCCACGGCTGGCTCGGATGTAGTCCAATCTGGACGTCCAATTTTCGATGAATTTTTCCAACATTTGTGGCCGTATATCGGCAATAACACGGCGAATATTGTCTTCCAAATGGTCAAGCGTTTGTGGCTTATCCGCATAGACCAATGACTTTACATAGACCCACAGAAAGTAGTCTAGCGGTGTTAAATCACAAGATCTTGGAGGCCAATTCACAGGTCCAAAACGTGAAATTAGGCGGTCATCAAACGTGTCTCTCAATAAATCGATTGTGACACGAGCTGTGTGACATGTTGCGCCGTCTTGTTGAAACCACAGCTCCTGGACATCATGGTTGTTCAATTCAGGAATGAAAAAGTTAGTAATCATGGCTCTATACCGAACACCATTGACTGTAACGTTCTGGCCATCATCGTTTTTGAAGAAGTACGGACCAATGATTCCACCAGCCCATAAAGCGCACCAAACAGTCAGTTTTTGTGGATGTAACGGTTTTTTGACATACACTTGAGGATTATCTTCACTTCAAATGCGGCAGTTTTGTTTGTTAACGTAGCCATTCAACCAAAAGTGAGCTTCATCGCTAAACAAAATTCGCTTATGAAAATCGGGAACAACGTCAATCTCATTTTGGGTTTATTCGACGAATCTACGCCTTGCTCGATGATCGTTTGGCTTCAATTCTTGCACGAGTTGGATTTTGTTAGCACGCAATCCTTCCTCAAAATCTTTAATAAAGTGGATGGACACAGATCCAGTTCTTGTGCTCGATGGCGAGTTGCTACTGTAGTGCTACGCTCTACAGTAGCCCAGTAGCTACAGTGCTACGCTCTACAGTAGGGAGGATGCGAGGATCAATAAGAGTAAACGTGGTGCGAAAACATTCCATGGTTAATCAAATTAACTGCTCTGATGGACGATTTTGTCGACGATAAAATGGACTTAGTGCGCGATACGTATTCCGCACAGAACCATTATTTTCGAGATGAAATTGCACTATTTGCAATGTTTGCATTTAATTGTTCAGGCGTGCGACTAATCATGATGAATTTCCAAACCAAACTTAGAATAAATCCCTTTTCAGCTGTTAAATCGGTCGCCATCTTCAACAGTAATGCCAACTTGAAGTTCTATACCTCTAAAAAAAACACCCGTTATATATCGGAGATATATGCCCTCTGACATCTATGTCTCTGTCCTCCGCTCATGGAGCAATGATGATACTACAAAAGTGATTCAGTAATATACTATACACTCCATTTAAAATATAATCTCAAATTTGAAAAACAAGAGAAAGATCAGAATATATCTTTGTGTATTCAGTTTTCAACTCGAAATTCTGAATTGTAAATTGCAATCGCTATCAAAATTCTACAATAATTTTGAAAATGTACAGAGTGTTATCAAATTTTTTCTTTGTCATCAGTTACCGATAGTAGGAGCAATAGTGAACACTTCGTGTAACGGTATGTCTGTAAGGCTGAAAATTCTTATAGTGAAATTAATAGATGAAATGTTCCTTTTAAATAAAACTTCAATACGGTACAAGTCTTAAAAGCCACTAGATTTATTGTGGAAACAACTAGTTTCACCCATTAGAATACTTGATTATGCTTTATTAGGCGAAATAGTGGTAAATATTTACAATAAATTCAGTGATTTTCAAGACATACCTCATTGAAGTTTTATTTAATTTTTATAGTGATGATTCATAGCATACTAAGTACTGCATGTCATCAACCTTTATATTTTTGAAAGTGTACAATAAAACTGAAAATAAAATAGGGGTTGATGAGGTACAGGGCGGCTGCGTGCCAGGAGATTTATATAATTTTCGAGAAATTTCGCAAATCAGCAGATATATATCTGCAACTTACTGAATATCTGTCCATTAAGAATTTCTCAGCATTGATGAATTTGTGAATCTGAGCCACTTCCTTGGCAGGTCCAGTTATAGTTGAAGAACTTGAATAGAGTACAGCATTACATCCTTTTGCACAAAACGTAGAATTTCTCGTAGAATTATGCACCATTACTATTCTGTAAGTAATAACATTCGAATCATCAAAATAGATTAAAAACGTGTAATAAAGTAGCATTTGAAAATGTTCATTTAGAACGTTTGATTTTTCAATAATAAAAGACCTGACATATTTTTTATGAAGAATTTTCAGCTTTTTATATTGAAATTTCATATGAGCATAAGTACTATATAATCTGAAATATCGAAGTTACTATTATATCCAAAGATTGCATGAGCAGCTTTCAATTCAAAATTTCATGAACAATAATTAACTATTAAGTATTGAATATAAATTCAAATTCAAACACTTGATCTTATGATTTACACTTTATTCACTACATAGCATGACGCGTTTCGTCGTTAAAAACGACTTCTTCACATGCTTACAGAATAATATTAAAAAAAAAAGAATCGACTGGTTGCACTCCGGGAGTGCCGGCAGAAGTGAAAACTTGAATATTAATGTTGTGCATTTTTGATATTTTGGAATGGTTAGAGAATAATTTTGTACGAATTGCTTTCATAATCAGTATAAAAGTATTATTATTTATGTGGTGGAATACAATATTCATTTATTGCGCTATCGTACACAAACATGACAATTTATATTGCATTAAAAATTTAACACTTCAGAACTATTACAATTATTTTACATTAAAAAGTTTATCTCTTAGGAAAATCAACTTCCATCCATAATTTCAACGACTTTTTCATCATCATCTTTACCAGAACCATCATCGCTAATCTCTAAAACTGATACGATAGGTTTATGATCGCTGAAGTAAGAAACGAACAGTTTTGATTCGAACCTATTTAAGTGTCTAATAAAGACCGCATCAATAGTAGTTTTGTATTTCGTTGTGCTAAGATTGCGATCATTTGACATAGTTAAACCAAATTCATTATTTAAAAATTCAATTAATAGTTGATTTTTATCGTCTGCAAAGTTTATGTTGAAATCTCCACTCAAAACCATTGGCAATTCATCAAAGCTTTTTCCAATTTTTTTTTTGAAGCAATGCAGATGCGTCATGAGAATAAATGAATAAATTTTCGTACAAGAAGTCTCGGATAGCACGCAATGACTTATCTGGAGAGCTGTAAACGGCAACCATAATAATAAACTGATTATCACCAGAGTGGCAACGACTTATACAAATATCACCGATATCAGAAACAGTGGCATTAAACATGCTGTTGTATTTCACATGCACATCCATATAATTTGTACAATAATGAACTGTGTTCATATTTTGATAAATAGCTATTCCTCCCGCTGGACGATTATTTCTTCTGAAACTCGCAACAAAGTTGAAATTCGGAATGTCAATTATTTCATCGTTACCCATATGAGTTTCTGATAAAATTAACACATTCATCTTTCTAACAAGAGCGTCAATTGCTAGATCATTTACATGCGCACGTAAACTTTGACAATTGAATGAAAAATACACACGAACATTCGCGCAAGCGCCTTGCGCCGCCTGCGCTCTCTCCATCCGTCTTACGAATTCTCGATCAGGTCACGTGTCCTGACGCGAGTTTAGAAATTTTTACCCATTCCAAAAAAAATACACAGCGCCGCTAAAGAAGTTTTCACTTCAAAAATAAAACTATTAAGTAGATATTGAATGTATGATTTCTTTTTTCGGTGCTCTATCCATGCACAGGAATTTATCCATTACTAAAGACCAAAAAGTGTTTTTTATTAGCTTGATTGAAGCATTATCTTAGGTGTTCACTAGATTTTACATAATCACAGATAAATCTTGAAAGGTTTCCATTGGTTTAATTATAAAAGAGGATATATAAATGTTTGCTTACTGGTCCATATGCAACTGCCAATATGATAAACCAGGAGCCGGCAAGTAAAGGATTTCGTCGTATACTTTTGTACCGTTTATCTTCCTTGATCTCGTTAAGTTTCTGTCGATGTATCCAAGCATAATAGAACCTCTTTTGTAAGATCCATAATTCCTGAAAATTCGTTGAAAATTGCACACAAAATATTATTAATTTTTCAAAAAATGTAAATAAAAAATATTTACATCGTATGAACATATGTTGATATAAATACATATTATAAAGAAACTGAAATTTGTTGAAATTTACTAGCAAAATTCGTGCACTGTGAAAAATGTGTATCGTTTGTTACGACCATATTATGGTCGTCATAATCGACCTGGTCAATCAACAATTCGTGCTGTTGTCACCAATTTCGCACCAAGTTTACTTTTTTGGACATTAAAACCATTGTCCCGCATGCATACAATGCGTACTGAAGAGAATATTGCAGCCGTAGCGAAGTGTTAATGAGGATCGTAAAATGACAATTCGTCGCCATTCTCAGCAATTGGGCATACGTTATTCAACCATGGGAAAATGGGAAATTTTACGTATTGATTTGGGTTTGAAAGCCTATAAAATTCAATTTCTGCGAAAATTGAAGTCGAATGACCTACCACAACCTCTAATTTTTGGTGAATGGGCCTTAGAACAGCTTAATGAAAATCTGCTGTTTTATCGAAAAATTGTGTTCAGCGATGGAGCTCATTTCTGGCTTAACGGATATGTAAATAAACAAAACTGTCGCATCTGCAGTGATGAACAGCCACATGCCATACAAGGATTGCCGATGCATCCCGAAAAAACGACAGTAATTTGTCGCTTAATTTGTGGGATACAGGCCGAAATGCTCGAAAAAGAGACCCAAATTGGACCTTCCGAATGGACCATTTGATACGGAGCCACACATTTACATGAAGTTATTATTCAGATAATTTCAAAGAAACAAAATTAACAATGAAAATTCTATTGACAATATAAACTTATATATTCGCTTATTTGGTCGACTTGAGGTAAACACCATTGCAACGGTTTAGCGTTGTCCCCCAATTTGGTGACCTTGTAGATGAGCTAAATGTTCCTTGTAGCTGTATGACTCTTTCATAAACGTCGGGAATCAGGTAATACGTAGTGAATAGCAAAAATCCGGTAGTAGGTAGAGATGCAAAAATCCAAGTAGCACGTAGTCGTGCAAAAATCCGGTACCTTGTAGGTAGTGGGGTCCAAAACCCAATTTTTATTTCACGATGAGCACAATTTTTATATTTGCAACTATAGGCGATAAGGTGAATTCTTTCAATATTATCAATCCTCGTATTAGGTACACATCATAAGGAATTGTTCTTGTAGCGACGTCTTGCGCATAGCAACCAAGTAGGTAGGTATAGGAGTACGAAGAGAGATACAGGGTTACTCCGCAACCAGGATATCCGTTGATAGGTCGCAATTGGAAGCAGCTACTGACACGTTTTTCGAGCTTATTGGCTCTCTTCGGAATGGCGTAGCCAAGTTCAAGATATAGTAACCTGGAAATGACACAAAAACAACAAAAGAAACTCCTGCAAAGGAAGTTATCACTTCCTTAGTTAGAAAGCCCAGTTAGGCTTTCGATTCTGCGGGTTCGGAGGTCCAACAATTGCTTCGCCTTTACGTCCATCATTTATCGTTCTCGGAATTTCTAACCGCGAATTTGAACAATAAAGAAAGTTAAGGTTTGTGAAACTAATTGTGGATTAATTCAAATCATAAGAATATTAGATATAAGACCCAGTTTCTTACCTATTGAAATATATGGAGAATAAACTATTTCTAACTTTCCCTTGTCTGGAAAGTGCATAGAATAGAGGATCATAATTGGACGCCTTCTGTCCCAATCCTACGACTCCGTCGGCTTTGTTTATAATGAATGATTTTGGTACTTCAGTTATTTCAATGAAAGAAAAATTAGATACATTGTATTGAGAAACCTGAAAATTGAAGATTAAAATTAATTGTGTAGTATATATGCATTAAATATTTTTTGGGTCCGTTACTATTTTTAATATATATTAATGACAGTACAGGTAGCAGCAAAATCTAAAATAACTTTGTTTGCTGATGATACGATGATGTATATAGTGGTGGAAGATTTACATCAAATGGTATCGGATATGAACATTGAAATGAACAAATTATTCGAGTGGCTGTGTGATAATAGATTAAGTTTGAATGCAGAAAAATCGAAATTAGTATCTATATTCGCCAAGAAATAACGAATGATAAATGTGCATGTTGATAATATATGCAGGTGAACGGAGAAGACATTGTTCACGATGAACATATGAAATAGTTGGGTACAATTTTGGATTCGAATTTAAACTTTCACGCACGCGCAGATCATATAATGAGAAAATTTTCGAAAAAAGTAGGATTCTTATCACGAATCGGCAAATCTTTGTCTATGAGTACAAAGTTGTCACTCTATAAAGCCATTGTACTTCCTCATTTCAAATTCTGTTGTTCCTTATTGTTTAATTGTCCTCAATATCAAATAAGTCCATTTAAAAAAATACAAAATAGAGCTGTGAGATCTATATTAAAATGTAATGGATATACACCTGTCAAATCCATGCTTAATGTGTTGAACATGTTACCTGTTAGCCAAAGAGTTTTGTTTAATGTACAAGTGTTCATTTTTTAACTGAAAAGAAATATGTTACCAACCTACATTAATCATAAGAGTTCGATTATTTAAAGATGTACATAATTATAATACGAGATTCAAAACAGACTTTACCCTTGGAAAATGTAACACTACACAAAAGCTAAAATCTATTTTGTATGAAGGTTTAATTGAATTCAACGGACTTCCTGCACATATTAAAAACTGTGAAAGTATTTGAAAGACTTTTGAAAACGTTCATCTTGACCAAATGCAATTCACTCTAATTCAATTGGACTTTGTTTCTGGTAGTACTCTAATTGATATTCATCATGTTGTATTAGTTTGGTGCTAAGACTGCTAAGTATAACGTTTTTGTTGTTCTACTATATTATGTTTTTTATATTGGTACTTTACTTAATTCACAGTATTTTACTTTACATTATTTCAATTTATTCAATGAACTTGGTATTACTATATTTTGTAATATGATGATAATTTTTGAAATAAATACATTATTTCATTTCATTTCGATAGTAAATTTATAGATTTATATATATATTTATAGATTTTATAATAATTATTTATTAATATTTATAGATATTTATAGATTTATAATAGTAAAAACAGTAAAGTATTATTGAGAAAATTTGAAAAAAAAGTGCAGACTCTCAAAAAATTAGAATTTCAGAATGTAGTGTGAAAACTATTATTGCTTATCGCCCAATCGATTAATGATTCGAAAACTAGTACTTGTATTAAGATATTTAAGCGTGATCTTAGAAAGTATATTTTAAATAATGAAATAGGTATATAATTAAAAATTGACAGTTCAAAATATGTAGATTTTTAGTATAGCTTCAGCTAAATAAATATTATTATTCAACGCGAAGTTACAGATGGATTTCGAAAAAAGCGACATCTCGACTGTGCGTCTTTAACTACAACCTGGAAGTAGAATAGTATAGAAAGAAATCTGTACAGATTTCTAATGATATTCTTTCTGTTGTTTTTAGAAATATCACGGAGCGATTCAAATTAACCTCTTCTTGGAGATTAAAACTATTACTCTCGTTATATATAGCAATGTGGACTGCAATATTAAAGCATTATAAATGAAAATCAAATTCCCTTGGAGGATCCCTTACCGAAATATTATCATAGGAATAAAATCCAGTCAAATTATATATTCCTAAGTTAACGAAGAACTTTCTTCCATCGGGTTTGTAATCAGATGATTTGTCATGATTGTATTTATTGTGGAAATCTGAAAATATGGAACCATTTAATTGAACAGAACTGAAATTGTAATATCCAGTTGCGTTTTTGCTATACATTCATCTACTTTTCAATCAAAATATGATTTCTATGAACGAGTATATGGGATGTGTACTTATTATCCTACTTTAAATATGAAATGATAGGTTATGGTAAGTCTCTGACATGAGAAACAAACTACTTTGCAAATTTACTGAATTTCTTGATAAAATCAGCAAGAAAATTGGTAACTCATGATAACTGGTATGTATATAAAAAACTTAAAAATTTAAAGTGGAGTTTTTGCTAATGAATTAATCGCAGTTACAGAAGTTTAAGCTCAATATTCCATATCAATAATATGTGTTTAAATTTATAGTGAATATTTTGTAATTACAATGGTTGAAGTGTATTATATTATAAACTCTTTTATTTTAGTTGGAATATTCGAATTTTAGTTCAATGAGAGCAAGTGGAGAACATTTTTGGAGTGACTTTTGTATTGTTGTAGTTATCAAAACATGAGTAGATAAGTAGTACACATAAGGTTTTACTTACAACATCCTATATTATAAATGCTACTACATTTTGATGAAAGTACCCAAGTGTAGATCCAGGTAGTATCGAAGACAACATTAAGAGTTTGACCTGGACGACCAATAGAGATTTTGCCATAGAACTCTTGCTGAAAAATATTATTATGCATTTTTAGTGGAAGTTTATATCTGACTAATATTTCACATTGATAACTTTATCATGCCCAATTTTTTCATGATTATCATCAAAGACAAACTTTGCATTGAACAAATTTTAAAAGACAAGGAGGTTTATCTGTTGGTGAAACATTATGTTAAAAACAATAAATTGAACACACTTGACTTAAGTTTCACTGCATATATTAAAAACTCTACATATGTTTTGGGTGGTTAACCCATTATCAAGAGTATACAACGTTACTGACAATGTTACAATATCATTAACCTTGTAACTGTTATACTCCTGATAATGGGTTAACCACCCCAAACATATGTAGAGTTTTTAATATATTGAATGAATTATATTTTCAATATTCGAGTAAGATTTTCAAACTATTGAAGAAAAAATAATTCGAATTATTTATCTTAAATTTTTGACAAATGATATATTTCAATAGCTCAGAAATATTCAATATCTATTGTGAATACTTAAATGTCAACATTTCACTTCTCTGCCTATAAAATACTTTTGTATTCAGAGATATATTATGAAGTACTCTTTATATTGTTATTTGTGAACTAGTTACGTAAATCATTGTTTATAATATTGAAATATACTCACATTCATGTAATCCAGTATTGAAATTGAACCATTTGGGTCTTTAGAACCTGAGACTGAACCATTTTCTTCAGTAGGAGACCTCTGATAGAGGTCTATCCTTTAAAATAACAAAGAAGATTTTAACACATTTTATGAGAAAATACTTGAAATTTTGAAAAAATAGAAAAATTTTTTGAAATAATAAAAGGAATATCATTGCAGAGTGAATTTCTATAGATGCCTTCACTATCCTTCAAGTGATAATTGTTATTGAATATTGAAATGTAGAGCCTACACGCTATGAACCACAAGACAAATGTTTCGATCTACAAGGAACTCGCCAGTTGTGCCACGTCCATCGTCATGTGACGAACTACTTCAGAGTCTAATGATTCTGAAGTACAGAAATATGTAGCCATGCATCGACTAGGTACTTCATAAATTCCATCAATAGAAAATCATGGACACATCAAGCATCGAATGTTCACACGTCCGTACCTACTAAATGTATCTACTGAATTTGCAACGTCTACTTCGACAAGTACATCTAGATTGATATTAATAAAACTCCCTAGTTACACCCGTACTCATATTCATTGAGTAGTCTTTATAAAAAGTCCCTTCATTGACAGTCTAAAGTAATGCCCACAAGCTAAAATGGGCGTACTATAATAAAAAGTGCATTTCGAGAAGCGCCAAATGGAGGCATTATATCACAACGATTCTTCCAGAAGCAATCTACGCACCTGAAAAAAATTATTATTAACGGTAATTCCAGAATTAGATGAACAGAAAAACAAGAACGGAAAGTTCTTAGAAAGATTTACGGGCCAATCAAAAGAAACGGCATTTGGATGAAAAGACCTCAAAATGAACTTCGTCAAAAGACGAATACGATAACGGAAGAAATTACAAAACTACGAGCAAAGTTCTATGCACACGTCTACATAATGAAACAGTCCAGAATACCGAAGAAACTACTCGATATAATCATAAAGAGTAAACGCAGAACAGAGTGGCTGAAAGAGGTCCAAAATGATACAACAGATCAATATGAACTTAAGAAAGAGCATTCCGTGAGGATGAAGATGAATTTTTATTTATTTTATATATATATATATATATATATATATATATATATATATATAAATATATATATATATATATATATATATATATATATATATATATATATATATATATATATAAAGCAGTATCTAGCGTATATAAACTCTGACCACAATGTAGTTGAAGATATAAATAAATTTGTTTATTCAGTTTATTGGAACTCAACTGTTGGTTTAAATAGGTTATCAATTCGTTTTAATGTAGTACTGTGGAATTAAATAGGTTTTTCTATTGAAAATATTCCATATGATACTCAATATTTAATGATTGATAATAAGGTCATCCCCCAGATTAGTAAACGAAGAGTTCAAATATATCAAACCATTAGACTTTTCTTTTGGTGTTAAAATATTGTTTTATATTTTAGGCAAAGTTGGTTAGGCAAAGCAAAGTAGTAGTGGGGTTGCAACGAGAAATCGTTTTCAAATACCATTTTTCGTTCTGCGACGATAAAACCATTTGGCGTCTCGAATCAAACCAGTTTTCGAACTTTTCATAAAAAAAGAATGCTATATATATATATATATATATATATATATATATATATATATATATGTATATATATATATATATATATATATATATATATATATATATATATATATATATATATATATATATATATATATATATAATGAAATGACATAAACGAGCGAAAAACATTTGTACGTATCGAACTTTTACACCCACTTTTGAATGAGAGAGGGAGCGAACCGAGCACTCTGCAACTATGAGAAATATAGGATGTGCGAAATTAACGAGAGATTTGCATTGCATAGAAAACACAGTTTTCCGTCTTTTGATATAAGTTTTTTATTGATAAAGTAGAATAGGATTATTTATGGAATTATACATCGGACAAAAGGTGTTTAAGGTTTTCCATACACAATTGCACTGGTTTGTCGAAATTTTCCATGACCATTCTCAGGGCCAGATTTAAATTTGTGCCGCCCTGGGGCACTGAAGAAAATGCCGCCCTGGGGAACTGAAGAAAATGCCCCAGATGACTTAAATTTTATTTTAATAGTTTTGATATCCTATTTTTTAAGAATTAGAATAACTAATTGATTGTAGGAAATTTATTATGTATTATATATTATTTATCATACGTTATGTTTTATTATTAGTTAATTATATATTGATTAGAAAATTTTTTCTCACTTTTCCAAATTTTGTGCCCTAGAAAATTTGCCGCCCTGGGCACTAGCCCCGACTGACCCTGGTATAAATCCACCATTGACCATTCTGTGACCATAAATGTGGATGAATATGCTTGATGCAGCGTCGAATATCCTCCTTTAATGCACGAGAGGTCATGACCTTGTTGACATGTGATTTTAAATATCCCCATAAATAATTTAATGGTGTTAAATTACAGATCTAGGTGGCCGAATTTGATCACCGAAACGAGATAGTAGACGACCTGGAAATGTCTTATGCAGTAATTGAAGTGTTTCACGGGCTATATGGCATATATCAACGTCCTGAAACCACAAATTGGCCACATCAATATCATCCAATATCAGCGACAAGAACTGTCCTATCATGTTGCTTTTTTAAGGTGCGTACATTGGAAACAAATCTTCTTCATTTTACGGAATATTATTTGCATAAAACCTGGATTGTTGTACCCAGGTAGATGTGGTTTATACCACAAGGGAAGCGTTTGACAAGTTGTGTCACATGACATTAATCAATAATTGAATATAAACTTAAATTCAAACACTTGAACATATAATTTACACTTTATTGACTCATAGCATGACCCGTTTCGTCGTTACTAACGACGAAACGCTGAATGCGACGTGGATGCATTTATTTTTATAAAGTATTGTGTCAATAGTTTTTACTCGATGCCGAGAAAGTACAATACTTTTCAATCAATACCAAGTGAGTATCGATACGTTTTAGTCGATATCGAATAAGTATAGATACTGTGCAACCCATACTGCATTGAGTAAAGATATCCATAGTTCAGGAGCATCGTTTCATCCCGACGACATTAATTGGTTTTAGCTGAGATCCACTGAATATTAATGAGGTCCGGAATTATCTTCCATATGCCTCTTCGTCGTCGATTTGTACATTGTTCTACCTTCTACAATTTTGCCCCCATTATTCTTCTAGGGATAATTGTTATGGTCAAGGCGTCGGGACTTTCTACTAGGCTGATAACGTTCACACAGCGTCCGGCAGATCATGCTGATGCGATGTTATGATTTTATATAGCAAACATGAAATGTATCCAATCTTACAGTTTCCACCAAAGTTTTTTAATTACAGTGTCATATATTTTGTTTCTTACGTAGTTCGTACACTAAGTCGACTTCAGTGAAACCTACATACTATTATAATAGATAATCGATAATTATCGAACCAGAGGTAACAGTCACCCGTTTTAACAGATGGCGTTAGTGGCGATACTCGTAAATTGTTTTGGTCGATGTTGTGTTTGTTTTACCGACATTCAATTTTTTGTTTTTTTACTTCCTAGGGAAACCCCATGAATGCTTTGACCATCGAGATATATGCGTATATATGCATACCGCTCTTCGTCCGATTAGTTCCTTTTTGTTCGGTTAACGTAATGAGTTGAGAAAAAACTTACTAATATGCATAGCTGCAGTTGTTATAGTGAGTCAGATGTCCATGGCACGAGGGTTCATAACTTTGCGATTGAAAAACTATTCGAAGTCCCGAATGGGTTACTCACGATAGAACGGAAAAATTCTCATTCTACTCAGAAACCATTGAGCAATCAGAACATTCCATCTCGAGATATGAGGGCATTCTGATTGGTGCTTGTTAATTCTCTAGTGAAGTGAAAATTTTTCTCGCCATCGTGAATGCCCCTACTGGTCTAGTCATTTTTGCGCCACCTAGAGTCTGCGGCCTGTACCTGGGCCTAGTTACGGTACGGTATTAGTTCTCTTAGAACTTATGAATTTTAAGACAAGTTTTCACAAAAACCTGAAGTGTATTTCAAAGATTAAAGCTCCCTCCCTATAACGTATTTTATTCATTACCATAATTAATAATAGAAAATAAAGAAAACATAAAGATGTAGATTTACTGTTTTTCAATTTGATATTTACAGTTTTCCACAATTTTTTCTGGCATATCTACAGTTTTGCTCTATACTGGGGTTGGCAACACTGCAGACATGTGTTAATCAAAATCACGTGACCATATCACTTTTGATTTATATTCAGAGTGAATCATCAAATGTGAATTGAGGTGTGAATCATATTTTACTCAGCCTTCCACAGCTCGTTTGATAACGAACGATTTATCTCGCTTAACAATATTATCATCTACATATTATAACAGCGACACCAATCATATTTTTTACTTATAAGAATTTTCCGTGGATATCAATTTTTTCTCATACACTAGCATGCATTCATATACGCGAAGAAAATATTTTGCGCGAACAATATTAGTTACAAATTTGTCATAACATACCTAATTAGATAACGAAATGTGAACAAAATTTTAAAAAATCATTCCAAAATTGTAGCATATTGTTTTCAATAATGTCCACATTCAATTATACGATTCATCTGATAATGTAATGAATAAAAGCCTGTGAATCGTTGAAATGGTGTTTTCGATGCCATTTTTTTATAATAATATTTATTTAGATGCATAAAAAGCTACATAAACACTCACTCAATTTGAAAAGTTCAAACATTTTGGATTACATACTTATCTCGTTATCTGAAATAAACTTTTTTGAATAAAGCTTGAATATCTTAACACTAGCACTACTTTTCAAGAGACTTCGTGAATTATTGAGAGGATCAAATTCTCATAATATTAATTTTAATGTTAATAATATTAATTCTCAATAATATTAATTCTAATAAGCAAGTAAGATTTTTAATTTTTAATATGAATCTATATGTAGCAAAGAGAAGTCTTTGTTTAACAAACATTATTTGCTGGTAGTTGAGTATATTTTAAACTGGGGTATATAGGTATACTGCACTCTTCAAAACTATACACATAACCATATTCTGCAGTTTTTGTAATTGTTAAGTTTCCTCCTAAATCAAATCGAATAAAAGAGTGAAGCAATATTCAAGTGTGGCATTATTACTGACTTGAAAAACAATGACGTCACATATGTTGACAGATTTTTTTCCATTCACAAAAAATCTTTTTTTTTATAGATTTTAGATGATATAAAATCAAGATAATCATTGCAAATCATTTTTTAATCAAACATAATTCCTATATATTCAACTGTTAAATTTTTGACGTTGATTCACATAAACCGACTTAAAGCATTTAAATTCTAAATTTCAGAAAATTCGCTCCCGTATCGGGGGAATAACCTATTACCAGCTTTTCAATATGCAAATAATGCTACATCTTTCGCAGTACTCTTTCTCGCAAGATTGGCAGATATAGAAAGAAACGAATGTAATCATATAACATCAACTAATCCCTACAATGAACTTCGAAAATATTCCTATACAGAAAATATTGTCACTTTTCCTGATAATATTTATTTATTTTAAAAGATAATGAAGAAAAATAGAATGCGTTCCTAGAAATTCTGGAGATAAACTGCACATTCGGAGCGGAGAGATTGCTATTAGAGATATCTTGGATAAATGAAATTGTAATTGAGCAGCATTGCCAGTTCACCGCAATGGAAAATTCTGAACACAGAATGAATTGAAAAAACTAATGTTTACTTTTTATTTAGAACAGAACAGAATACAAGAAATTATTTTCAAATTCAGCACAGTATTCCATCTTTTAAATGTTAGAAGAAGACGCATTTCAAAAAGTTAAAAGGCCTAGTATAAACCTTATTAGTTTATGCCTATCCTATGTATGAAACCGTAGATGCGACAACACCGACAGCAGTGAAAATTCATCCGTATAACGTTTGAACTTATCTGCAAAATAATATGAAATCTTTTTTCCTAATAATGCTCACTACGATTGCTTTTAATTTCGAATTACGACGAAAGGAAATAATTTCCTACAGAAGAAACAAACGACTAAGACGTTATTTCAGGTCATGAATTTCTCATCAAATGAAAATGATTACAATACTGACAATACGAAGGTACAACACTGTAAAGTAAATATTTACTGGATCGCTGTCTGTGATCGAATATTGAATGTTTTATTCTACTTACTTCATTGTCTGATCATCCTCAACGTAATTTTCTTCAGCGAAACAATTAAAGATATTTATTAACACAATCACTGTCAATAATGTGAAAGATTTCGATGCCATATTTCTGTTTTTCAGTTCCTTAATATTTTATTTACCGGCTTTGCTTGTCAACGCTAGAGATAATTACAGATTCACAGACACAACACAATGAATGCTATAAACGATAAGAGTTTGCCTTCTTCTGATTCTAACCAATTGCAACCACGGTAACAAATGACGTAACGACGTATTGAATTGCGTATTAGCTTGGCTTCTCTTTTCTATTCTCCACTTTCTGACAGCGAAAACATGCGCGATACGGATATTCTGATCGGGTATTCCCCTAACACGGAGGTTCTCAAACTTTCTTGGCATCGGATCTCTTGTAATGGAAATCCGAAAATTTTGAAGAAGACCTAAAATAAATGAAACTGGTTTATGTGATTTCTTTATTGATATCATATTCAAGAAAGGAAAGAAACCCTGTTTTTGTCAATAATCCTAGTATTCTTGAAGAGATCCCATAGAAGTTTAACAGAGCCTAGGAGCCTCGCAGAACATAATTTGATTATGGTTACCTCAAAGTATTTAGGCCATTAGTGCTTTTAATTTTTTGAATAATGAAGAATTAGTTGATGTTATATTAAGTTCATTGATATTTTCATAATTATAGTATAATAATAACAATAGAATTTAACAGTTAATTCTCTGAAAATGAGTATCAATCCATTCAAAAGCCTGTTCAATATTCGCAACTACTGATATCGAGTGAAAGTTCGTGATAATCATACTCTTTACTCACTTCTTTGTTGATTAGAAGTAAAAGTGTCCAGATTTTTTATCTGGAAAAAATTCAACTTCGGATTATAAATTTCAATTAGAAAGTTGAGGAAGGCAAGTAATTAGAATTTCAGAAATCACACCTGAAACGTATGTGCTGGGAACGAGGTCAACAATCTAAGAATTAATTTTCTCAAAAAACCTATAGGTTGACTTGTTCTTCAATTTTTCATAAAAATTTTTGTTATGAAACGCAATAATGTTTACCTTACTTTAAATATTCAAATTTCAACAATTTTTTTCACTGAAAGTGCATACAGATTGAACTCTCTATTCTTTTTTATTTTATTAATTATTTTTTCATCTTACGATTTAAAATTATCTAGAGTAGGTGCTATGGGGCTCTTACTGAAGTACCCTGTAGTATTCATAGAATTTCATGACTCTATCAACAGACAGATAATTCTATTATTCACATATTCATATTTGATGCAAATATAAATGTTCAATATGGAAATGATTATATTCGATTTGGATATCATCAGAGTCCTTCAATTTATTGATATTCAACATTATGTTGAGTCGGTAGATAATTTATAGTTGAACGATTGATATATTGAAGAATATCCATTATTTAATTGTCTAACTAATATCTCTGAAATTAGATCGCCGATTTTAATGAATTCTACTTCAGATATCTTAATATATTTTATAATAGATCTCCAACTTTAATAAATGCATAAACTATGAATTAGTTTAGTTCTTGGCATTGTTAGTTCAAAAATATTTCAAATTTATTATTCTATGAAGATAACCTAGAATTTTGATTAAAGCTGAAGGATTCATCATCAGTACAAGTCTGGCAAATAAGAATAAGTGAAGAAACTTTTGATCAAATCGTTATATTTATTAAAAATGAGAGTTTCCAAAGTTCTGTCTATGGCAAAAAACTGGTCCCACCACTATTCCAACTTTCCGGAATCTTATATCAAACGAGCTACTGAACAAATCTATTGGAAAAATCCAAAAGGGCCGCAATATAAACCCAATGCAGTAATTAAAAGAAAGAAATTCAAATATGAAGAAGATAGACCATGGACTGCAAAGTTTCAAGAATTAAATGCTGCAGGAAAACAGCATGCAAAAGATTGGATTGAACCTATCCAAGATTGGAGTTTTTTCAGAGGAGATCGTGTAGAAATTTTGGTTGGTAAAGATAAAGGAAAACAAGGGATTGTTAGTATGATTGTTACTGAAAGAAATTGGGTTTTTGTTGAAGGATTGAACTGTAATATTGAAAGAGTAGGTAAGGTATAAATGAATCTGGATTTTGCAAAACCTGATATAGTGTAAATTTTTTAAAAGGAAACTCAATTAATACCCCATATTTCATTGTCATAGGGAGAGAGTTTTCGGTTTGTAAAAGGAAGAAATAAAAACAAGCAAATTAACATCAATTTCTAGTAAATATTTATTAGAATATATTATATATTCATATTATTTTTTACAAATGTCATCTATCAATTTCCGTAAGAATTTTTTAAATGCCATTATATATGCAGTTAACCCTCTCTCTATTTAAGACCAATAATGCTTAGAGATAGGTAGTGTGTTAAGTAACTCTGATCACATTTGATCACAACTGAAGTAACAATGATAGAATGAATGCTGTTTTTTACAACCTCAAATATTTCAATGACTTTGTTATTTTGGAAGCTCTTAACATATTAGCAATGACACTGATTATAAAAATGTGTAGCTTAATATGGATGAACTTCTATGTTCTTAGAGAATGTTTCTTTAGCTGTGAAGAGTGTACCATATTTTGTTTTAAATTGTACTAACTTGGTCGTGGTTAGACAGATAGAGATATAGATAGATACTTCATTATGAATAGTCTTGATACATAAAGAGTTTATCTATTACAAATTGTTATTTAATAGAAAAGTATATGAAATGTGATTAAATTCAAATGCAAATATATAAAAATGAAAAAATTAGGTAATTAACTTAGTATTAAAAATGTTTTCCATCGTTATCAAGCTCAGCACTTTCATTAGTTGAATTCAGTTCCACAAATAGTTTTTCCTCAAACAATCATTATTAATATAAGAAGTAAATTTCGTAAATATTTTGTACTCGTATAAAATAGCTACAAAAACTTATAAATAAAAAAATATTTTCCAGATAACAGAAAAGAGGATATTGCACATGTTTATGTACAGAAAGAAGCTCCTCTTCTTGTGACAAATCAAGTTGCAATCGTTGATCCTTCTGATCTGAAACCTACACCAATCGAATGGAGGTATACCGAGGAAGGAGAAAAGGTCAGAGTATCAACTAGAACAGGAAGAATTATTCCTATACCAGCAACTAATGAAGAAACTAGAGATTACAAAACTAGGCGAGCTTATATAGAACAACCAAAAGATACAGTATCTGCTGAAGTAGATAAAATAACGTTTGAGCCAAAACTTTGTACATTTGAAATGGATTTAATGGAAAAATATGGAATAAAAGAAGATAGAGTTCCACCCAAGTCGTACTGGTATTAGTTCAGTGGAAAATTGAATAATGTTCACTTTGCTTTTTGACAATACATTTTCTTTATGAATATTTCATAGAATTACATTATTGTGTATTGAATGCAGTTATATCTGTATAAATAGTTAATTCATATTATTGTATAACTTTAATTATATTTTTATTTGTGAATCTAACCAACTATTTATTCTTTCGCATTTACTTGATATTTATCAATGTACTCAATCAATCAAGATTTGTATTAGTTATGTTGTAAATTTTCATTCAATTCAGATCTTGATAACAAAATGAGCAGGCAACTGGGAACTAATATTTGAAAAAGTAATGAACTAATATTTGGAAAATATAATGAAAAGTAACGAAAAACTCTATTGACAAAGCAAGAAGTATAACAAACTTGTTTAGAGACATTGTTAATTGTGCAGCCAAATGAAAAATTCTTGAAAAATATATTTTGATCTGCTCAAAGAACTAATTTCTTTAAAAATTCTGTTGCAGTGATTTGCATTATGCTCTCTTTAATTGGTTTGACTCATTGTCAACAGAAACATTTTAAATAGGCATGATGAAAATTTCACTAATTGATTGGGCCAATACTTGATGATAATTTAACATTAACAGTTAGCGAAACAATATGGTCTTGTTGGACAGAATTAAGGTGAAAATTATGATCTACTTAGTTTTATTAAAATGATGAAAATTTGATCCAAAGTAGGTTTAATCACTAAAAATTAACACCTTGGGAAATACTTGCAAAGTAGGTGTACCTGTATAAAAGTTTTAACATAGTAATTGATTTCAATATACTCTTATTTGAAGTGCCATTTTCCTAAATTGTACTTAGAGAAACTACTTATAACTAATAACAATATATCTAAATTGCTATATTATAAAAGGAAGCTCAGGGACATGGGTTGAGTGTTATGTTTTCTCTCTGGTTGCTCAAATTCAAATGTTCCAAATGAATTTTCTATCAAAATTGAATAAGAATGAAAATAAATACACATCTTATATTTGAATGAGTCCTGCTAAAATTATATCTTTAATAATTGCTTATGGCAAACTTATTCAAACGTTTTAAATATACCAAATATAGTGTTGAATGAAAGAGTTATAAGGTAATTAGAAATAGAATTACTAATATGATTAGAGATGAAAAAACTATCTTATGTAAGTAATATTGACTTAGTTACAGGTGATGCTAAATCAATGTGGAAAACTCTAAAAAAATTGATAGCTTCAACAACTTGTAAATAGTATTAATACACCTCAAAGTGCAATTACAATAACAGCACAACCAAGGCAAATTAAAACTAAGTGGAGAACTTTTAATCTTTTGGATAAGAATAAACTGAAAGAAATGATAATGAAGTTGCCAAATAAAAGTAGTCCTAATGAAGCTGATATGTCAATGATAAAAGAATGCTTTGAAAGTGTTTGATAACCCTTGATCAATAATCATTAATTGTTCACTTAAAAGAGGTGTAATCCCAAGTAAACTTAAGATTACTACAATAGTACCATCAAAAAGTTCTCAATACTAAGTTCATTGAAGAATTTAGACCAATAAACACAATGTCAAGTGAAGCAAAAATCTTAGAATTTATAATATATAATAAACATAACATAATAATATATATATAAAATAAATATATATATATATATATATATATATATATATATATATATATATATATATATATATATATATATATATATATATATATATATATATATATATAATATAAAATATTACAGGCTACATATCCTGCATTATACGAAATCACATAGCTGCCCCTAGACACTCCCTTCTTACTGTCACCCTCATAATCACTTTCATTGTTATTAGTAATGATATTGTTATTTCTATCATTATCATCGGCCTTGTTGCTACTATCATTATTAGAAGGTAAATCATCTGAATTTACATTACTCTCAACATTATTATTATTATCAAAAGTATTTTCAATTATTTCGTCCAAATTTTTTACTCCAATTTTCCTTATTAACATTACTGCCTTCAAACGATGCTCAGGTCTGCATTAATGATCCTAATAATTCCCCTGCTGTCACATTAGATCCTTTTGGAGGTGTTGCAAGTGAGTAAGAGCAGATTATAGTCCTCTACTTTCTTCTTATACCTTTCATTTGATGCTAATATAGCAGTACAAATTTGTGAACATCTATAAACATAAAAAACAAAGTTTAAATCAAATTTTAAACTTGATATTTAAGATCTTATTTGCTACAAAGTAATTGCATGATTTATTATCAATTCATTTATCTGTCTAAATTCATCATTACTTCTTCTCATTGTAACCACTTCCTTTGCAAAAAAAGGTTTTTTTCGAAATTGCTCAGTAACTGCGAAACACAAGCCATCGAAGAAATATTCACATTCATAACAAGAATATTCGTTTGTGCATTGATTATCTGTAACATGATAAAAATTTTATAATACTATTTAAGTAATGATTTATATTTCAGCTTCTTACCGTAACTTTCAAATTCATATCAATTTTTATGTGAAAAACTAATTCCAATTTCGAATTTATATATGATAAAGTAATAATACTGTCCAACTCCAATTTTTACGTAATGGTTGAGATTCTAAAATTCTTTCTATACAATGAAAAGAAAACTCAGGCACATTACTTGTCTCAGGCTCAGTCATCTGAGGCTCATTGCTTGCCTTCGGCTCATTACTTTTCTTGGGGCCAATAACTTCGATTAGAAATTGATTAATAGTATTTGTCTCAACATTTAAGCTACGGTCATTATTAATAATGTCGTCAACAATATCAGAAGTATCTGGAGAAACATCTGACAACAAGCTGTTATTATTTTGGTTATCATTATAAGTTGTATTCAGTTTTGGCTCTGCTTTCTTCCGCAAATGAACTTTTTGGTAGTCATACACGTATATACTACCATCCGCTAATACTGTCCGATCACTTTTTATCACATCTTCAGAATTGAAATGCAATTTTCATATATAATTGGTAGCTTTTAAATCTTGGTCAATAGCAGAACTCCACTTCTTACGCATTTCAGCATCCTGTATCAGAAGCAATTCTTCCTGTGATGAAGTTTTCGATATTCCTTCCTTATTTGTAGTTCATTATCTTTTGACAGTTAGAGCTATTGAATTGAAGATGGCGCTGCAATCAGTAAAACTTGAATATTTCGTGAATTATATGAGAAGTAGAATATAATTAGTACTCACTAATTAGACTTGCAGGAATTGGATGTTTGAGTTCGACGAAAAAATGCTTCAATTATTCAAATGTGAAGTTATATCACTGATAAATGATTTATCAAAGCAGCATTCATCAATCCGAAGCAAATTTGTTTCGTATAGAAAATAAAATTCTCATAACCCCTGATAAATATTTATTTATCGTCGACAGATTTATTTTTCGGAACTTCCATAAAATTTTTTCAGGCAAGTGACCTAGCCAAGAAAACAATTCTGTTGGAAGCCAAATCCCATTGAATCGGCCCATATTTCGATTTGAATGTAGCTTTTATGAACTTCATGTCATTTATTTTCAATCCTAAAAATTTAGGGTTAAACTGAATAGTGGAGACTTAATAGATTTTGATACTGTTTTTCTTTGATATGATGCCAAAGCTCCTAACAAAAGAATGTAATATATACTGAAATATTCAATATTTACGTATTGGTTTTGAACATCGATATTGATAGCTAAACAAATATTGGCATATTTCCCATCTTATGTAACTTATATTTGAAATGAAAAAACGTTGCTTGAAACAGAGGAAAGATCATTTGATTCGTCTTAGTTACAATTATACAAGCATAATCAGAATAATGTGATTACTTAATTAATAGATTTTTTCGAAAAATACTTGATAAGTTCAGAATTTATCAGCAAATGTGAATGAAATACTCAATAGATCCGCATTAGTCATAATTACTATAGAAACATAGAATAGGATAACTTAACTATGGCAAAAAGAACGCAGTGTTGTCAGTGGTAACTATGACGTTTAACAGTGTACTCCTGGTAGTTCTAGAAAGTCTCTATAAGAAAATAGACGATGAAAAAATGGTACGTATGTGTTCTCTTTATTAGATTATATAAGATAATGCCTCTTGAAACTTTCAACTTTCAAAATATATGAATCTCTCTATATCATAAACAAAATAAATAAGTAGGTATACCTACTACCGCTAATTTGATGGAATTTTTATTAGTTTAATACAATTAATCAATGAATTTTATTAATGATAGAGAGTAACGATTACAATAGACAAAAATCTTTCATGAAGACAATGTAGGTACTTTGTGAAATTCAAAATAACCATAGCTTTTGACAGTTTCTCAAAATTTTCCAGTTTTTAAATGAATATCAATATTAAATTTTTCCATATGAAAATGTAATAAATGCTATAATGCCTCATATTTCGTATCTATATTATCCTAAATCTGATATATTTTTGCTACCTAGCCCAAAAAACTGTCAAAAATCCAAACAACAAATCGTCGTCAGAACAGAAGACGTGACAATACGGAAGCTACCACAAGAGTAAGTAATCCACATAACGTTCCAAATTTAGGGTATATTCTGTAAAGTAATCTATCATTTTCATTGAGTTTTTTTGGGATGCCAATGATACACAACAATGTACAATGTTCTCTCTACAAAAAAAATTTGAAGGATAAAATTTTTGATTTGATAGGTAAAATTGGTAACTTCCTAGATGAAAAACATTTCTCCATCTGTCAAAGTCAAGTCACAGAAACATGCAGTCCACGTGACGCGGTTTGAACAGCTCTGTTCTGTTCTACATAATGTAAATACATTAATTTCATGTCGTCATACCGGTTCGATAACGATAAACAGAAAAAAGAAGAAGTCGAGAAGAAAATTGTGTCTTCTCAGAGCACAGTATGTGTTTGTGAAAAAATTTTCCATTACGTCGCCAACATATTTCCTTCCGCTTTTCCAGCCAACTTCGTTGCTAGAAATGTGTATGTCATACTATATAATCGAATCGAATTCTTGAGAGGCTGTCACTTGCAAAAAATGATAATGTGATGAGATTGTAATTCTCAACCCACCAAAGCAATTTTGAAATGCGTCTCTGAATAAGGTTCATAAACAGTATTTCAGATATTTGATTTCGAATAATGTTTTAACCTGTTTCAGCGTTTATATATATATATATATATATATATATATATATATATATATATATATATATATATATATATATATATTTATATATATATATATATTATTATTTTGAATATTTTCAGCAATAACAGGCTTCTTTTGATATGAAAAAGTTTATTTTTGTTAACGTTTCGTTGTTATATTACAACTTTGTCAAAACTAATTTTGACAAAGTTGTTATATAACAACGAAATAAAGTAAAGTTTGATTAGTTTTGACAAAGTTGTAATATAACAACGAAACGTTAACAAAAATAAACTTTTCCATATCAAGAGAAGCCTGTTATTGCTAAAAATATTCAAAATAAAATATCTTAAACAGGCAATAAATCAATTTCAAGATATAAATATATATATATATATATATATATATATATATATATATATATATATATATATATATATATTTATATCTTGAAATTGATTTATTGCCTGTTTAAGATATTTTATTTTGAATATTTTTAGCAATAACAGGCTAATAATATATATATATATATATATATATATATATATATATATATATATATATATATATATATATAAACTGATATATATTTTCATTGCTATTTCCATAAACTGATGGAAACAGCAATTGGTTAATGGGATGAGCGTAAAAATATTTCATATGAAATTTTTAACCTAAATTGAATTGTATGTATTGAGTTGTATTTAGATCTGAATGCAATATTTTTTAACTTAAGTTCACCACAGGCCCTGGTCTTTGTGAGCTGACCATTTATGGTATATTTTTGTTTTTATTCGGGAAATGTTATTATCTAATACCCATTATATTGAAATCATTTCTAAATATTATTGTATCCATCTATTATTCTTGAATAAAAATATATTATTATTATTATTATTATATATTTATTTATATAAGGAAATGAAATGTTTCTGCTTATGATACTGAATGATTTATTTAAGAGAATGAACACTAGAGCATTCACTCGAAAAATACAAATTAACCAAAAAAATGTTATAGTGGAGCTAGATATGTGAACGTGTACGATGTGATGCCTCTAGTATCCTTCAAGAAATAAATGTTAGAGAAATATTGACATCGATGCCAAACCTGATGGAAGTGCGAGACATATGTTTCGTTCTGCAAGGAATTTGTCAGTCTCACCACGTCCATCGAAGTGGGGCAACGATTTTAATCCCCAAGCATCTTCCTATGACTCCAAGTGAAATACCCTAGAGTAATGAATTCTCCACAATTTCATCTATAGCAATCACTAGAAAATATCTCTCAGATTACAGTCACACTATGTGCGACTGACGAGTTCCTTGCAGAACGAAACATATATCTCGCACTTCCATCAGATGTGGCATGAATGTCAATATTTCTCTAACATTCATCCCTCGAAGGATAATCACATCATATCGGGCATCACATCGTACACCTTCACATATCTAGCTCTACAATAATATTCATTGTTCATTGGTTACTTTGAAGTTTTTTATTTTGATATATATATATATATATATATATATATATATATATATATATATATATATATATATATATATATATATATATATATATATATATATATATATATATATATATAGTTTCAAGATTCACAAATCATTCAATACTAGTAAATACTGAAATTCTCAATCGAAATATCGAAATATTTCAAATAAAACTCTCAGGGAGCTCTCTGCACAAATGTTCAACGAGAACGAACCCATCACTAGTGATTCGCCATTCGGAAACTACATCACTCAACTCTCCGAATGTGCTCAACCCCAACAATCTAATATCTCTGAATCACCTTTAGTGATTCGATGAATTATATAAGACAAACAACAGACTGTAATATGAATGAATCTTTTTCTGGTTAACGTTTCGCTACAAAACGCTTTGTCAAAAATTTGAAATAAATAATTTTAAAACAAAACGAAACTGAGAACAAAAACCAAAACAACAGAAATATGTGAAATCAAGTCCCACATAACATGAAAAACCTCGTTTGAAAATACGATTGAGATATTGATTTTCCATTCAACAGTTGGGTTTATAATTTTGATCTTTTTTTGGCTTTTGAACAGATTAAGGTACAGATATACCAATGTGTGAACTCCGATGAACTTATTTCATTTTTGATGTAAAAGAGTCATCTATTTATTTTGAATTGATGTCATAAAATTCTAATTACGAACGAAATTCTCTGGAAATTTATATATGCTAATAATTGAATGATTGGCTAGGTAATGAATGACGAATTAGGTTGCTTTAACGGAGTACTTTATATTTTGTATCACCTTAAAAAAGAGTAATAAACGTGGAGTTTATATTTGAGATGAATAAATGATGAGAGAAATATTTGATCCGGTTTTCAGTCGCAGAGACAGCAGCGTTGCCTCAAAATTTTCACCGAAATCGCTCTAGATCAGCGACGATTTACAATTTTCATCAGATGTAAAAAAAAAATAAAAAATATAAAATGCTGAACTATATTAAGAGTAATGGCGTTTGACTCTGTAGAGCTGAAATTGGCAAAAACTCATTATCAAGCTTTTTTCTGGCACATTTAAACATTCTTTGAGAAGATATCCTTCTGATAGCTGCCATTACGTCAACATCCAACCTGGTATAACGCTGACTTCTGTAGGTCTACCTCAGGACTCGATTCTTGGGTTTCTTCTCTTTTTACAGAAGATACAGTCATATCTTTTTGAGGGTAAACATTTTTGCATATATTCATCTAAAAGACGGCTCTATAACTTTGCAGTGTGGGGCCATGCAAATTGAGCATGCTCAGTCTATTGGACCATTCTTGGATTCGGATTCCTCTGCAAGACATCTAAGAATTCGAAATTGAATTCGATTCCTTCTTCTTCGAAAAAAAATGCAAAAAAATACGTTAATATTAATAACTTCAATAGGCGGAAATTGCGCATAATAGGTACATAAAATATCAGAACGTGAAATTTTCAGTTATACATTCGATTGTCAAATATTATATTGACAAGTTCTTAATCTGATAACGAAGAACAGAGGTGCTTTCATGTTTGCTGAGCAAAGAACAACATTGTTTGAGACTTGTATATCAGATAACGTTGCAACATTTTATAATTTTGTTTCGCAGGACATGAGAACTAAATCCATGAAAACATTCAATAACTGTTTCATGAGATTTTTCAATCAATTCTTACTAAACATTACTATTTGCAGTTTTATCTTTTCACATTTATCATTTGTGAATATATTTTGATTTTCAATTCATAATTATAACAATACTACCTTTTCAATTCTCTGTAAACCTACTTCACAAATTTGTAATTCTTATTTCCTGTTCAAATGTTTAACACTTTATGCTGTTACTAGAATTTTCATTATTGTCTCTATTGTATTTTGAAACTTGGCGAAGTTTATCAACTTAGCTGGACTTAGATTTCACCAAGAAAGCATAATAACTTCATCATTATCATTAACTTCAATATCTTAACTTCAAAGGGGTTCAGCTCTCTGGAAGCCTTTTCAAGTTATTAGGCTTGTAGCGGCGGTCTTCATGGCGACGACTCGCATTATACCCCAGAAATTGTCTTACTCTTCGGGTTCTAGGTTGATTGTTGTAGTCCTCTGTTTTCTAGTTCTGCCCTCTAGTCCTCTGTTTTCTAGTTCTCTGTTCTATTCCTCATTTTTGTCCGAATTCTTTTATGTATTCCTGTAGATTCTTTGGGAATTCTTCACTGAATTCTCACCTTTGAGATAATCCTATATTTATTAGGTTTCGAAATTTTAGAATGAAATCTATGTATATATGTTCTGCAACACACACATATTATTTGTATATTCCCGCAAACTAATCAGTGAAAATAACAGTGTTGCCGTTTTGGTAGTTTCATCCGATATAGTATTGTTACGAATTATGGGTTTCGACTGATAAATTCCAATAACTAACTTTTAACAATCAATAAAAATCCTTTATTTACAAACTGAAAATAAATACAACAAATGTCAATATCGCTTGGGTCACACTTCTGTCTATTTCACTGTAATGTAGATGACTGTTGCGATATATTATTCTATGAGTGAAAATATTCAACGACACTAGTATTTTTGACTTATATTTTATCCTTATTTGCCAAGAACCAACTCTTTAATTGTGGTATGTATCGATAATAAAAAGAACTTAATAATAATAATAACCAACTCTTCGACACGTGGTTGTTACTTGTTTTTCTCGAGCGAATCTGACGGGAATCACAGAGGCAGTTCGATCTACTCAACATCGAAAATGAAACTCCTCGATGAGTTCTCTGGTCGTGCCTAAGACGGTTCTCAACAGTCTCATCGTTTCTCCAAACATCCATAAACCATTGAGGGCAAATCTGTAACAGTATAAAAAAATCAAAATAAATTGGTTGAGGCTTTCGCGGCCAGTCGTTGAACTAGTGTTGTCCTGGTTCGGGTCTAAGGGCCGTCGTCGGTTGGAATTTCTTCCTAACGTTTCGCTAGCACGAGTGGCGAGCTTCTTCAGAGGTCGTTCCATTTCTGATTCTGGAAGTAGACTGGCGAATTCTCGTACGCAGGTTGTATTTATATCTCTGCATAGGGGGCGTGGTTTGTTCAACTTCGGTTGCGGTGGGGGGGGGGGCTCGTTCTGCTCCGGTTGGCGTCTTGATATCCAATGGCATCACTCGTGTGTTCCTTATGATGTGATTCCAGATAGGATTGAGACTGAGGGTTTCCTCCTTTCTGTTGAAATTGTTCGAATGTTTTCGAATTTCAATGGCTTCTCTGACCAGCCTGTTTTGAAAGCCGTTGACTGATGCCAAGAGCGTACAACCCTCAAAATTTATCTCGTGGTCCCCTTCGCTCAGTGCGTGTTCGGCTACTGCAGATTTCTCAGTTTGTCCTAACCGGCAACTTGCCTTGTGTTCCTTGAGTCTCGTTCCCATTGATCTTTTGGTAGTTCCAATGTAGACTTTTCCGCAAGAACACGGTATGCGATAGACTCCTGCAGCCGAAAGTGGGTCCCTCTTGTCCTTCACTGATCCTATGATCTGATGGATCTTCTGTGTAGGTTTGAAGATGGTTCTGACATCGTGTCTTCTCAAAATCCTGCCGATCCTGTCTGTTACTCTTGGAATGTAAGGAAGGTATGCTTGTGAAATCGTCGATCGCTCCTCGATTTCTTTACGTGCAGGCGTTCTAACGCACATTGATCTCTCGATGTCCCTCCTACTGTAGCCATTTGCTTCGAACGCAGTTCTTAAGTGTTCCAGTTCTGACTGAAGGTTCTCTGGTTCACAAATCCTCCGAGCTCGTTCCGTCAAGGTTCTGATGACTCCATACTTCTGACTCTGGTGATGATTTGACAAGGCGTGCAAGTATCTGTCCGTATGCGTAGGTTTTCTGTACACCGTATGGCCTAACTTGTTTCCTCGTTTCCTCACTAGGACGTCCAGGAAAGGTAGCTGTTGATCCTTTTCTGTTTCCATGGTAAACTGGATACTGGGATGCTGGCTGTTGAGGTGTCGAAGAAAGTCATTTAACTTGTCCATACCGGCACTCCAAACCACGAAGGTGTCATCCACATATCTGAACCATGTAGTTGGTTTGTGCTTTGACGTTTCAATGGCTCTCTCTTCGAACTGTTCCATGAAAAGGTTGGCTATAACTGGGCTAAGTGGACTTCCCATTGCAACTCCGTCGACCTGCTCGTAGAAATTTCCACCCCATACGAAGTAGCTTCCAGTGAGACAAATTTCAAAGAGTTTGCAAATGTCGGTCGGAAAGATCTTAGTAACCAGGTCCAGACATTCCCTCAGGGGTACCTTAGTGAAGAGCGAGACGACGTCGAAACTCACAAGAAGGTCGTCGGGTCCTAAGTTGATAGCTTGAATTTTCCTCACGAAATCAGCGGAGTCCTTAATATAACTGGCACCCTTTCCCACATGCGGTTGGAGCAGTACTGCCAAGTGTTTTGCTAAGTGGTAAGTTGGTGAACCAGGGGCACTAACTATCGGTCTCAGTGGAACATTTTCCTTGTGGATCTTCGGTAAACCATACAGCCTCGGTGGTATAGCCTCCGTCCTCACAATGCGTTTCTTGATATCCTCTGATAGTGACGATTCCTTGACAAGACGGTTTGTGATGCGAAGTTTGGTTTGAGTTGGGTCCTTCTTCAGGTGTCTGTAATTTGCTGGATCCAAGAGTTCCTTGATCTTCCGTTGGTAGTCTTCAGTCTTCAAGAGTACTGTAGCGTTTCCTTTGTCGGCGGGCAGTATGACGATATCCTCATCAGCATTCAAGTTCCGAAGAGCTAGTGCTTCATGCTTAGTTAGGTTACTTTTTGGAGGTTTCGCCTTTCTGAGGATGTTCGCTGTCTCAATCCTTATCACTTCCGCGTCCTCGTCTGGTAACGGTTTGATAGCCGCTTCCGTACTGGAGATAATGTCCTCAATTGGAATGTGGCGGGGCGTGACTGCAAAATTTCCTCCTTTGGCTAGCCCCCCCCCCACCGCAACCGAAGTTGAACAAACCACGCCCCCTATGCAGAGATATAAATACAACCTGCGTACGAGAATTCGCCAGTCTACTTCCAGAATCAGAAATGGAACGACCTCTGAAGAAGCTCGCCACTCGTGCTAGCGAAACGTTAGGAAGAAATTCCAACCGACGACGGCCCTTAGACCCGAACCAGGACAACACTAGTTCAACGACTGGCCGCGAAAGCCTCAACCAATTTGTCAGACGCCTCTACGGGGAGGAGACATGGAAGGAGTATCAACGACTGGACAAAGGAAGAAAGAAGAAGGCTCACTTACTCGCCACTTTGACGTTTCTGTGCCGCTGCCGGGACACTAACATTGTACCAGGATTCCTCCGACAGCGACGAATTCTCCAGTCAGCGCAGGCAAACAGGATCTACGTTAGGACAGAGAAAGCCTTTCTGCGGGAACGGATTCACCACACGCGTAGGACTCTTGCGAAGATGGACGAGAATCTCTTTGGTCTACACTTGGCCCTAGGCAAAAAGATCAGACACGAAGATTGGGATAGATTGGACGCAATCTCACACTCCAACATGAGGAACGAACTTGACCGCATCAAAAAGCAGCAGATCAAGAAATACGAGAAGTTCCAGAACAAACAAACACCTAGGACAACAAGACTTGATCAGGGACGGCTCGTGGTAAATTTGACGCAGAAGGTGCTAACGGAGGACGAAGCATCGGTACTAGCCAAAGGAGGAAATTTTGCAGTCACGCCCCGCCACATTCCAATTGAGGACATTATCTCCAGTACGGAAGCGGCTATCAAACCGTTACCAGACGAGGACGCGGAAGTGATAAGGATTGAGACAGCGAACATCCTCAGAAAGGCGAAACCTCCAAAAAGTAACCTAACTAAACATGAAGCACTAGCTCTTCGGAACTTGAATGCTGATGAGGATATCGTCATACTGCCCGCCGACAAAGGAAACGCTACAGTACTCTTGAAGACTGAAGACTACCAACGGAAGATCAAGGAACTCTTGGATCCAGCAAATTACAGACACCTGAAGAAGGACCCAACTCAAACCAAACTTCGCATCACAAACCGTCTTGTCAAGGAATCGTCACTATCAGAGGATATCAAGAAACGCATTGTGAGGACGGAGGCTATACCACCGAGGCTGTATGGTTTACCGAAGATCCACAAGGAAAATGTTCCACTGAGACCGATAGTTAGTGCCCCTGGTTCACCAACTTACCACTTAGCAAAACACTTGGCAGTACTGCTCCAACCGCATGTGGGAAAGGGTGCCAGTTATATTAAGGACTCCGCTGATTTCGTGAGGAAAATTCAAGCTATCAACTTAGGACCCGACGACCTTCTTGTGAGTTTCGACGTCGTCTCGCTCTTCACTAAGGTACCCCTGAGGGAATGTCTGGACCTGGTTACTAAGATCTTTCCGACCGACATTTGCAAACTCTTTGAAATTTGTCTCACTGGAAGCTACTTCGTATGGGGTGGAAATTTCTACGAGCAGGTCGACGGAGTTGCAATGGGAAGTCCACTTAGCCCAGTTATAGCCAACCTTTTCATGGAACAGTTCGAAGAGAGAGCCATTGAAACGTCAAAGCACAAACCAACTACATGGTTCAGATATGTGGATGACACCTTCGTGGTTTGGAGTGCCGGTATGGACAAGTTAAATGACTTTCTTCGACACCTCAACAGCCAGCATCCCAGTATCCAGTTTACCATGGAAACAGAAAAGGATCAACAGCTACCTTTCCTGGACGTCCTAGTGAGGAAACGAGGAAACAAGTTAGGCCATACGGTGTACAGAAAACCTACGCATACGGACAGATACTTGCACGCCTTGTCAAATCATCACCAGAGTCAGAAGTATGGAGTCATCAGAACCTTGACGGAACGAGCTCGGAGGATTTGTGAACCAGAGAACCTTCAGTCAGAACTGGAACACTTAAGAACTGCGTTCGAAGCAAATGGCTACAGTAGGAGGGACATCGAGAGATCAATGTGCGTTAGAACGCCTGCACGTAAAGAAATCGAGGAGCGATCGACGATTTCACAAGCATACCTTCCTTACATTCCAAGAGTAACAGACAGGATCGGCAGGATTTTGAGAAGACACGATGTCAGAACCATCTTCAAACCTACACAGAAGATCCATCAGATCATAGGATCAGTGAAGGACAAGAGGGACCCACTTTCGGCTGCAGGAGTCTATCGCATACCGTGTTCTTGCGGAAAAGTCTACATTGGAACTACCAAAAGATCAATGGGAACGAGACTCAAGGAACACAAGGCAAGTTGCCGGTTAGGACAAACTGAGAAATCTGCAGTAGCCGAACACGCACTGAGCGAAGGGGACCACGAGATAAATTTTGAGGGGTTGTACGCTCTTGGCATCAGTCAACGGCTTTCAAAACAGGCTGGTCAGAGAAGCCATTAAAATTCGAAAACATTCAAACAATTTCAACAGAAAGGAGGAAACCCTCAGTCTCAATCCTATCTGGAATCACATCATAAGGAACACACGAGTGATGCCATTGGATATCAAGACGCCAACCGGAGCAGAACGAGCCCCCCCCCCCCGCAACCGAAGTTGAACAAACCACGCCCCCTATGCAGAGATATAAATACAACCTGCGTACGAGAATTCGCCAGTCTACTTCCAGAATCAGAAATGGAACGACCTCTGAAGAAGCTCGCCACTCGTGCTAGCGAAACGTTAGGAAGAAATTCCAACCGACGACGGCCCTTAGACCCGAACCAGGACAACACTAGTTCAAAATCAAAATAGCAAGTATTTCCGCCATTCTTGTTCTAGACTAGTCTATTTATACCTAAGTACCATTGAACTCCGAAGTTCCCTTCTTGAATGGCAGTCGGGTCCTTCGGAGATGTGGGAATTAATTAAGGACGCTGAAAACGGGCTAACTTGCCACTTTACTTCGGAAACACATCGAGCTTAAACAGCGCCTACAATTCAATTAGTGAATGATTCTGATATTGGCAGCGCTCGAGTGAGTGTGACGTTAGCATGTGGTGGGGTATAATCTTGAATTATTAAGTGCACTCAATAAAATACTGAAATAAAAAGAAAGGTCGAAAATCAAGCGGCTTCAAATGTATATATATATATATATATATATATATATTTAACTACAACTAAAACGAAGATTGCAAGAAGAAACTATGAGAACAATTCAAGAATTTGCAGTAAATTGAAATATAAAATTATAAGACAACATTATAAAATGAAGATTGCAAGGAGAGACTATAAAAACATTTCAAGAATTTACAGTAAATTGACAGATAAAATAAAAATAGAACAATCGAATGTGATTTACAAAATTCCATGCAAGGATTGTAACAGAGAATATGTGGACTAGACTTCACAATTGATGAAAAATCGAATACAGGGACATCAGAGTGACATTATCCATCATCCAGAACGCTGTGCACTGGCAGAACACTCTAATAAAGAGGATCACTGTATGGACTTTGAAAATACAAAAATTTTACAGACATCAAAAAATAATATAAATAGAAATTTTCTTGAGATGTTTTATATCTACAACTTAACACAACCAATAAATAAAAAGTCAGATACTGATAAACTCAGTACAATTTATGCTTACTTGATTACAGAAGACTGTAGAAGAACAACCAACAAAGAAGAAGAGTGAAAGAAAAGTAGGGTTGAACGTTTAACATAAAATTGTTTTGAAACCGTGGTGATAATAGTTAATACTGTGTATAAAACTAATCTAAATCAACGATCGTTTATAAACTGCTAGAGATTACGTTTAAATATTGTGTTATATGATATTACTATATATTGTGATACGAGAATTCAATGTTCAATGTAGATTTGGCCACCTATCTCAACTCGATTTATGTAGGTAGATTGCCATTTCTGGAATTTAGGTTGTAACTGTAAAATGCTTTTATTTGTAGATTGCCCTGAGGATGAATTGAATAAATTCGAAAGCTTGGCTTCATAAAAAAGAGTTTGTATTTATATATCATAAGGTCTAAAAAACCCTTATATTGGAATTTATATATATATATATATATATATATATATATATATATATATATATATATATATATATATATATATATAACATGGTGAAATTCTGCAAGTCGGCCATTTTAAATATCTCAGGGAAGTTATAAAGTTCTCAGGTTTGAACCTAATGGCTAATGAACAGAGAATTACCAAATTTCAAAGGGCCTACAAACTAACATGGGCTCTCTATAACAAAAAGTGCATTTCGAGAGGCGCCAAATTGAGGCATTTTAACACAACGATTCTTCCAGAAGCAATGTACGCATCTGAAACAATGGTAATTGACGGTCATTCAAGAATTAGAGAAATAGAAAAACAAGAACGAAAAATTCTCAGAAAGATTTACGGGCCAATCAATAGAAACGGCATTTTGATGAGAATACCTCAGAATTAATTGTACCAAAAGACGAATACGATAACGGAAGGAATCAGAAAACGACGAGCAAATGTCCATGCAGATGACAGATGCACAGAATGAAACAGTCCAGAATACCGAAGAAACTACTCGATATAATTATGAATAGTAAATGCAGAACAGAGTGGCTAAAAGAGGTCCAAAAGGATCAATAAAAAAATCTCGAAGATCGCACTGAATGTCGCTATAAAATCGCACATATGAAGTTTGACCAAAAGTCAAATCGTCAACCTAGAGTAAAATGGAGAGATGAACGGAAGAAAGAGCATTCAGATAGGATGAAACGTTTTTGGGAGGCAAAAAAGACGAAGCAAAAGTCCTAATAATTGCGAATTCAAGTTCAGTCGCTCTCCTCATGGGGAACAATCGTCAAAGAAAACAAATATGTGCCACTATGTGGGTAGCTAACAAAAAATAAGAAATTCGTTCAAGGAATACGGTTCACAACTTAATATTAGTTTATATATATATATATTTTTTTTTGATTACACTCTATTCACTAATTTTTTGAAAATGGCCAGGTAGACAATTGAATAGTTTCATGGCCATGTAAAGTGAATTTTGTTCATATAAACTACTGATATGAATAGGATACATAAACGGAAAAACATTTCGGGTATTATTTAGATTCCTATAGTTCTTAAAATACTGAGGATTCTGGTTAACAAATAATAGGAGTATATATATATATATAATAATAATAATAATAATAATAATATAATTTTATTGAGAAACATTCCTTACATAGTAAAATTACATTCATTTCAATTGATAAATAATTACAACTAAGAGAAATGCTCTCAAAAGGACCGAATTCAGTTTGGAGTCTGATCTTCCATTCAGCCCTCGAGCAAAAATATTGGTTCATACAAAAATCTTGGTTAAATTCATATTTACAGTAATATACAATTTTGATTGAAAAGAAAAAGAAAATAAAAATTTCCTCAGAGATATTAAACATTTGAGACAATTTCACATGGTGAAGAACATTAGTGTTAAAAAATTATACAAATATATGATACAAAAAATTGATTCAAACATTATTGCCTACATCCGAATCATCGAAGTACTCTGACACACTATAGTACGCCTTTGTTAAGAGCAGAGATTTAACTCTCCTCTTAAACAAATGAGCTTTCAGTACTTTCAAATTCGATGGTAAATGGTTGAAAATTTTAATGCTCTGACAATAGAGAGAGTGCTCAAATTTAGCTGTTCTATGCATAGGAATAAGTAGCACATCCCTGTTTCTTGTTGAATACTCATGATTACTATTCAATTTAATAAACCTATCTTCATTTTCTTCAACATATAACAAACATCTATAAATATATAAACACGGTAAGGTGAGTATGTAATTATTAATGAAGATAGGTTTACAACATGTTCGCTGATGAATATTGAATATTAATCGAAGTATTCGCTTCTGTGTAATAAACACCCTATTTATTTCTGTAGAGCTACCCCACAGCAGAATGTTATAATTTAGATGACTATATACAAGACTGTAATACACATTCATAACACAGTTTCTAGGTACAAACAAGTATATTTATAAACACTATATATATATATATATATATATATATATATATATATATATATATATATATATATATATTGATATATATATATATATATATATATATATATATATATATATATATATATATATATATATATATATATATATATATATATAGACATATCGTAACACTGTAACATTCGTTACTTTGTTACTTTTTCGAACGAAAAACGCCATTTTTCATTTCATCATTTATAAAATTCCATCGCGAGATCATTAAACGTTCAAACACTCATTATTTTCACAATATCCTCGTTATTTCTCTCTCAAAAAAATATGATAACTGACAATTAGGGTTGCGTTTTCAGTTCGCCTCATAAACATTCATATCAACTCAGATAATCAGCTTGCATTAAAGAAGTTGTTAAGTTCTATTTAAGTATAATGTATATTTAATATTATTTAATAATGTTGATTTTGTATTACGATCTGCGAGCGCTGAGCAATAAAGAACTTAATTGCAGAACTGGCAGTTCTCTGTAACCGAGATGCGAGCATGAAAATCCTGAAATGATTGCTCTGAAACTGGCTTGAGTGCACTCAGAGATAGTGGCCCACTATTCTGAATTATATCGCTTGTTTCCAGATTCCTACGTCTTTTAATTAGTTTAATTCGATATTATATGAAGATCAAATCTAAATGTTATCTATGGAACAATTCGTAAAAAAACTGGAATTTGTATAAAAAAAAAAGTATTATGGAGAGTGTATTTTAGTATAAAAATATAAAAGAGTACATAAATTGAATAATATTGTGACTTTTCTGTAAAAATCTGTACCCAGATTTATATTCTTCGTGAATATTCTCCAAAATCCTGAAAGACATGTTCTAATGTTTGTACTGTACTATTCATGTTTTCACTTTTTATCCCGTATGGAGGCAAGGAGTACATCTATGGACTAAGGACATCTAACACTTCTATTAATTCAAAATTTGGTTTTATTACACTGAGTAACACAAAACGGTTGAACGTTTCTTTCACTTCATGAGGCAATTATTACTAAAGTTGGGTTAAGAAAAACGAATATGACAAAGAAAAGAGTTGTGTTCAGAAAATGATTGATCTGTCAATTCTATAGTTGAAATAGGAGGTTGGTAATTTCATAGCAGGAAGTTCTTCCTAATCTCTACTCAATAATCATATGAGGAATCTTGAAGTCCGTAATTTCGTTGAAAATCTGATATCTTCCTTCATTGAAAATTTGAAGTATTTTTTCCTTCATTCTCAATTTAAATAGATTTTTCGTCCTCATAAGATCATGCTCTCTGCTTAAAATATTTTGACTCGTCCCAGGTGGCATTTTTCATCAATAGCAATGAATCATATGCGTTTTGAACCTCTGAAAAACCATCAACCTACAGGAAATATTTTGCTAATAGAAAGAAATTGAATATGAAATATTGTGAATCTATCGATACTGTCAATATTCTTGAAATTATTAACTACTGACCGAAAAACCTACGTTATCTGTCAATGTTTCGTCAATATATTTACATTTAATTCACTTACTTCACATATTTCGAGATTTTCAGATATTTTCTGTTCGATTTTTGAGATTTTTTTTTAATCAATTCAAGAGGGGATGTAATTTGGTAGATTCGTTCGGCGCGCTTCTATATTGCAGCGATCCATTTATATATATATATATATATATATATATATATATATATATATATATATATGAGAAAATGAACACTAGAACATTAATTTGAAAAATTGAAATTAATCAAGAGAATGTTATAGTAGAGCTAGATATGTGAACGTGTACGATGTGATGTCGCCATTACCCTTCAAGGGATAAATGTTAGAGAAATATTGAAATCGATGCCACACCTGATGGAAGTGCGAGACATATATGTTTCGTTCTGCAAGGAACTCGTCAGTCGCACCACGTCCATCGAAGTGAGGCAACGATTTCAACCTCCGCATCCGCATCGAAATTTCGATGCTTGGTGTCTCTGTAATCTGAGAGAGATGTTTTCTACTGATTTCTATAGATGGAATTGTAGAGTATTCATTACTCTACAATCTTTCACTTGAAGTCACAAGAAGATGCTTGGAGGTTGAAATCGTTGCCTCACTTCGATGGACGTGGTGCGACTGACGAGTTCCTTGCAGAACGAAACATATATGTCTCGCACTTCCATCAGGTGTGGCATCGATTTCAATATTTCTCTAACATTTATCCTTTGAAGGATAATGGAGACATCACATCGTACACGTTCACATCTCTAGCTCTACTATAACATTCTCTTGATTAATTTCAATTTTTCAAATTAATGTTCTAGTGTTCATTTTCTTAAATATTTCATTCAGTGCCATAAGCACAAAAAAATTTCATTTCCTTATATATATATATATATATATATATATATATATATATATATATATATATATATATATATATATATTTTTTGTGGGTTATAGGCAAAATAAAAGGCCTCTATGAATAGATTTTATCCAATTTGTCTGCCTGGTCTATATTTCGACTGTTTGCAGTCTCATAGTGTGTTACAGTCTCATATTTATATGTATAGTGTGTTACAGTTACAGTTACAGTGTATTTACAGTCTTCATCAGGACTCTGAAAGAGATGTTTATACAATTATACTGATAAAAATTATGATTGACAACTTACGGCTAACTAGGTATAAAAGGTATGGCCAAAGACCATCAAAATTGAATTAAATTATAGATGTAAAAATATTCTTATGTACTAACTAACAATAATGATAGGTAAATAATAGAATAAAAATGACAGAAGCACAGAGAGACATTGACACTGAAAAACGACACAGAGGTGAGAGAGTAAAATCACCGTAGTAACAAATGTCATACTACGCACGTAACACATAAAAGTCTATTGAAATTGTGAGATGTCTGCGAAGTTGCGAAGGTTAGTTAAAATGATTTGAGAGTAAGTAACTATAAATGCAACTGAGTCTATATGAAATATAGACCAGGCAGACAAATTGGATAAAATCTATTCATAGAGGCCTCTTATTTTGCCTATAAAATTACCAGGCAATACTCCTTTTCATATATGTATAACCCAGGCAATACTCCTTTTCATTAATATGTATATATATATTAATATATATATATATATATATATATATATATATATATATATATATATATATATATATATATATATATATATATATATATATATTATAAGTTAACGAAAGTTTCCGAAATAGCAGATGAAAATAGTGGAACGAAAGAAATATCTGTCTGCAATTTTCATATTTTGTCTTTATAATTATTGGAAAATATGATTTTGAAAAACGTGTAATGTAAATTCAACGTAATCAACAAGAAATTTGAACAGTTGTTCTCAATATCGAAAAAGTCGACGCTGAATTCAATTTTACCTCGAGTATCATTCATATTCTTCGAAAAGAATTACTTCTAGAAGTTCCATAATGCATTTCACTGGTACAGTCGATCAAAGCAGGCTGCGCCGACCCATCTTAGATCACTGAACAGATGATGCTGATGGAATATTGAAAAATAACCATTCTCTGACAAATTGCGATCTTCCCAAATCGATTACCGAAATGAAAAATGAAGCTGGTTAATTAAAATGAGAGGGCCATCAGTTTTACAAGAACTCCGACAAGAATTTATTAGGTTTATGGAGTCGAGCAGAATACTTCAAACTGGAATAAATCGATTCCGGCGCATGAACGTTTTTAGTGCTTTCGTTGGGGAATTTGATTAACAAATTATTAACTTTGTTATATTTTACTGTAACATGTTCTGAAGTATATAATTCACCGACTGGTTCAGTTTTAATGGAAAAAAGAGCTCATATCAATTTTTAAATGTTATTTATTTATTTATTTTATCTATTTATTCATTTAATAAATACACTACTCAACAGCTTAAGCGAATTGTTGAGTGGTAAATACAAAACAAATCACATTTTTTGTAGAATGAAACTAGAAACACAACCAAAAACTGACAAACTATCATTTGAATGATATAACTATTTGAGAAAGTTGACAATTGAAGCCCAATGACAAATAATAAAAATAAAGATAATAAATTTTATTTAGAAATGTATCTTATAAAAAGCATGTGTACATCTAAGTTCAAGGTTTATTAATCATTAATCGATTGAGCCGATACTTGATGAAAATCTTAATACATAATTTAAATAAAACTAAGTAGGTTTTCGATTTTCACTATAATTAATTCAAAACATGACAATATCGTTTCGCCAACACAGTGGCTTCATCAGATGTTGATGATAAACTGAGCTATTATATTGTGGACTGCGTATCAGGATAAATATAAGCAGTTCACAATGTAATAGCTCAGTTTAGTTTTTCGATTTTCACTATAACTAATTTTCACAATGTAATAGCTCAGTTTAGTTTTTCGATTTTCACTATAATTAATTCAAAACATGACAATATCGTTTCGCCAACACAGTGGCTTCATCAGATATTGATGATAAACTGAGCTATTACATTGTGGACTGCGTATCAGAATAAATATACGCAGTTCACAATGTAATATGATGAAGCCATTGTGTTGGCGAAACGATATTGTCATGTTTTGAATTGATTATAGTGAAAATCGAAAAGCAACTTAGTTTTATTTAAATTATCAAAGTTTATTATTTACAATTATTTCATGAAATCCTGACTTCAGGATTTAACATTGAACATTTTAGGTCAAATGTAATTTTTCATATATATGACGAGTAATAAACAAGATCAACGTGCAGACTGGCGTAGAATTTTCATAATTTCTATTGTTTTGTATTTCATAAAAAGTTACTTCTGATGTGAGGAATGCTGATCAATAATAATAATAATACGTTATTTTCCTACAGATGAAAACACCCAGTCTCAGGAAATATTCAAAAAAATATATACAATATTAAGACCTACTGATATATGCAAACGTTTAAAAATTATTATCAATAAAAGAAGTAATTATAATGAATAATTGACAATGAGAGTATAGCTGTAGGCATTTCAAAACTCACTATGCATGAAAAGAGTCCAAATAAACCCGACTAATGAAAGCAAATGAGTCACTGATATCGCATTTGCAGACACATCCTCGAATAGCGGACACATATCTGATTACGAGGGAATTAGTTTTCGGAGTACCCAATGAAAAATATTGAATTGAACCTGAACATTGTCTAGGAACATGAAAATTAATAGAGCCAATAAGGGTAGAACAGTCTATATAACCATGTAAGAGGTTATACAGAATTTCCGAGACAACAAGTCCCTGCCAACTTCGAGTGATTTAGCTCCAAACCTGTTTAACAGATTAGTTTGGCCAAATTATCGGACCGAATAAACGTGATCTTCCCTCCAAATTAAATATTTGAGGAATTTCCGTTGTATTGATTGTAAATGATTTTTATGAGAATTGTAAACGGGAAGCTAAATCATACATCCCAAATCTAATTTGCTCATTACAAGCGCATTAAATTATTGTATAAGTGTTTTTGTATTTGAAAAGTGTCCAGCATTACGCACAATAACCCATAAGATTTGAATGCTGTTGAAATTGTTTTATTTATACGAGGTGCAAAAGTGAATTTCTGATCAAATATTATACCAAGGTCTTGAATTTGGGAGACCCTGGTCCAAATGGTTTCGTTAATTTTGTAGTCAAATTGTATAGGCCGTTTCATTTTAGTTAATTTAACAACGTTACATTTAGTTACATTAATAGTGAGTTTATTGCGGTAACACAAGTCAGAAACAGCGGTGAGGCCATCCTGTAAGCTTATGCAGTCCTCATATGTTCAGGTCCACTGTTCCTTTCAAGAAAGGCAGGACTCGGAGATTTCCACATTGGTATACATCTGAACTCATAAAGTTGATACGTATGAAAGAAGTTGCTTTCACCATTGGCAGAGCCATGGTGAAATCAGAGATTGGTTCACTCTACAAAGCGTATATTGCTACTTCAGAGCACATCATCAATGAAGATCCTAGTAGGTTCTGGTCCTTTATTCAGGATAAAAGGGGATGTACTAGAATTCCAGGAATCATGCAACATGAACAATCTGTTTATAACAAGCCGAATGATATTGTGAACGCATTTGCGGATTACTTCAGTTCTGTGTATTCAAATGCTTCTGCTAATTGTGATATTGTTGGTGAAAATTCTGGAAACACTCTCGTTTTCATAGAGTGTATTACAGAAGACATGATAAAAGTAGCCGCCAGAAAACTTAATAACAAGTTGACGACTGGTCCTGATTTGATTCCAAGCTTCATTGTGAAAGACTGTATTGACAGTCTAATCATGCCGCTAAAGCATATATATGATCTCATTCTGAAGACCAGCATTTTTCCTACAAGATGGAAGGTAGCAAAAGTTATTCCGGTGCTCAAGAAGGGAGACTCATCACATATTGGTAATTACAGGCCCAATTTCTATATTGTCGAATTTCTCTAAATTGTTTGAAATTATACTTTTCAATAGCATATATCCTAAGATCAGAAATAGTATTGCAATTGAGCAGCATGGGTTTATGACTAGGAGATCTTGCACTACAAATTTGGCTCAGTTTTCTCAGTTCATATATGAGGAGTTGGACGGAGCAGGGCAGGTTGACGTTGTATATACAGATTTCCAGAAGGCTTTCGATAAGATAAACCATAAACTACTTATAGTTAAAACTAGGAAGCTTTTTGGATTTTCGAATAATTTATCACTTCTCGTGGAGTCCTACTTGAGTAATCGCAGTCAATTCGTGCAAATAGAGAATTCCAAATCGAGAAAATTTCGAGTAACTTCAGGGTTGCCGCAGGGATCCAATCTTGGACCCCTACTATTTGTCCTTTTTGTTAACGATCTCTTAGAGATGGTGGACTGCATGAAGGTAGCTTATGCGGACGATTTTAAAATTATAAGAGCGTGTCATCTATGAATGATTGTTTGAGGCTACAAAGTGACCTGAATGATATCAGCCGGTGGTGTAACAATAATTGTTTACATTTGAATGTCATGAAATGCAATGTGGTGAATTTTACTAGGAAGAGAAATGTGATATCTTTCGATTACAACATTGAAGGTGTTAATCTGACTCGACTTCAGGAGGTTGAAGATCTCGGCTTAGTATTTGATCAAAAACTCTCATTCATACCTCATATCAATCAATTAGTTTAATCATGTAGCAAAGTTTATGGTTTTATCGTCCGCAATGCTAGATTGTTTTCGAGTTCATCAACACTGGTCCATTTATTTAATGCCCTAGTGAGAAGCAAACTTGAGTATGGCTGTCTTGTTTGGCGACCAATATATAATTGTCACATAAACCGCCTGGAGGCACTGCAGAGGAAGTTCTTGAAATGGCTCGCATTTCGAGAGGATGGTTTATATCCACCTAGGGGTTGTGATCACGCTTGTTTGCTATCGAGGTTTGACACTAGAAGCCTTCACACCAGGAGAAGTTTGAATGCATTGAAATTTTTATTCAATTTGCGCAATGATAATCTCGACTGTCCTGAGCTTCTGGGTAAACTTAATTTCTTCGTTCCTCCTAGGTGTACTAGAATAAGCCAGACATTTTACTCAAAAACCCACAGAACCAATCTTCTCTCGCAATCGCCGCTTAGTTTTGTATGTTCTACTGCAAACCAGATATCAAGCTGCTGTGATTTGCACTGGGGCTCACTTGTTTCTATTGTAAATATGAACTTAAATCTTAACAGTGAGGTATCTTGATTTCTTCCAATGGAGTTCTGAGTGATTTGTTTCTTATATTATTATTATAATTGAACATTTAGATATTGACATTTTAGATTTAGATCAATATATTTGATAATGTTTTTTATCATTATAATTATTTCATAATGTTGTATGTCTATGTTGTTATTGATATTTTTAGTAACCATATTTATTCATTATGTATTTTCCTGTAATTGGGTAGTTACCTGTTGGAAATATACGCTTATTCTATACGCTTATTATTATTATATGTTTCAATTTCGCGATATATTTTTTATTCATCAGCATCAAGTCAAATTTAAGAGACATATCTAACGATTTTTATTTCTAATTTCATGTAACAATTTTCTAAAAATGTAACAATTCAAAATGCACCATAAATATCTCTCTATCCGAAAAAAAATTATATTTTCAGTTCGAATCGAATCAGTGACTCCTGAAAATTTCTTGTAACATCCTTCGAAATCCGTTATTTCAAATACTTTAACTATAAGGAGCATTATAACTGATGACTTTCCATTAAAGAAACAGGAACACAGATCTTTCCTCGGAATTAGAAGCTCATTTCACATAAATAAAAATGACTGCGAAATTACAAAATAAATCTTCGGCTCGAAACTGATCCTACAATTAATGAACTTTTGTAGTAATTAGGTAACTCGATGTACAGCTATATCAAATACATAAATGCTGCCTAATTTTGTCTTTACGACATAGTAACTTTACGAAACACTAAGCTGTTCATGAGACTCCGGCAAGAAATTACTTGAACAGAGAGGGAGTTTTCCACAAGTCGTTGAAAAATGCCTACATATTCAGAATTTTCGAGAATTTGTATCCGAGTGTGTAATGGGCCAAATACAGCAATTTTTACACGAAATTCTGAAGATATTGCATTTGTGAAAATCTATCAAAGGTTGGATGAGAAATGTTGCTGGAAAAATATGATATGAAATATCATATCATATGATTTAACTATTGAGACATTTGTTGCAGCACTGCCAATGTTTCACTAATAATAATCAATAATAATAATAATAATATTAATAATAATAATAATAATAATAATAATAATAATAATAATAATAATAATAATAATGATAATAATAATAATAATAATAATAATAATAATAATAATAATAATAATAATAATAATAATAATAATAATGATAATAATAATAATAATAATAATAATAATAATAATAATAATAATAATAATAATAATGAAGTGTGAGAAAGAAATCAGAAAACGAAGAGCAATGCTCTATGAACATGTTTACAGAATGAAACAGTCCAGAATACCGAAGAAAGTACTGGATATAATTATGAATAGTAAATGCGGAACAGAGTCGCTAAAAGAGGTCCAAAAGGATCTACAACAGATCAATTTAAAAGATCGCACTGAATGTCGCTATTAAATGGCACATGTGAAGTTTGAACAAGAATCAAATCGTCAACCTGGAGTAAAGTGGACAGATGAACGGAAGAAAGAGCATTCAGAAGGGATGAAGCGTTTTTGGGAGGCAAGAAATATGAAGCAAAATTCCTAATGATTGCGAATTCAAGTTCAGTCGCTCTCCTCATGGGGAACAATCGTAATAATAACAATAATGAAGTGTGAGATACTTAGCGTGTGGGATATAGATGCTGCGTACATAAGACCACTTGTTTTATCAACAACCGGTGTAACAAGCTGTGGAGCTAAACACATGTCACATAGTCAGGAAATTTCTGCAAGGATAAAGTAACCGACAGATTGTTGAATTGCTCAGGCTTAGCCTTTCAATTCAACTTTGAAACCAGTGCCGTAGCTGAGAATAACTGAATAATAATAATAATAATAATAATAATAATAAAAATAATAATAATAATAATAATAATAATAATAATAATAATAATAATAATAATAATAATAATAATAATAATAATAATAATAATAATAATAATGATAATAATAATATTAATAATAATAATAATAATAATAATAATAATAATAATAATAATAATAATAATAATAATAATAATAATAATAATAATAATAATAATAATAATAATAATAATAATAATAATAATAATAATAATAATAATAATAATAATAATAATAATAATAATAATAATAATAATAATAATAATAATAATAATAATAATAATAATAATAATAATAATAATAATAATAATAATGATAATAATAATAATAATAATAATAATAATGATAACAATATAATAATAATAATAAAAATAATAATAATAATAGTTATAATAATAATAAACATATATTTCCAACACCTTAGTAACCAATTAAAGGGAAATACATAATGAATAATGAAATAGAAAATTTGTTGTCTGAAAATATCAATAATATAATCGATATACAATATTGAAAAATAATAATTATAATAAGTAACATTATAAAATATAATAATCTGGATTAATAATATCAATATCTAAATATTCAACTGAATCTGTAAATAATTAGTAATAACTAAACAAGAGAACAAATTTCCCATAACTCAATCCGGTAGAACTCAATGGTTAAGATTCAAATACACATTAATGATAGAAACAAGTGAGTCCCAGTGCAAATCACAGGACCTTGATCCAATATACCAATGTTTGCAATAGAACATGCAAAGTTAAGCTTCGATTGCGAGAGAGGATTGGTTCTGTGGTTCTTTAAGTAGAGTGTCTGGTTAATTCTAGTACACCTCTGAGGAACAAAGAAATTAAGTTTACCCAGAAGCTCAGTCGAGATAATCATTCAGCAAAATTGAATAAAAATTTCAATGCATTCAAACTTCTCCTGGTGTGGAGACTCCTAGTTTCAAACCTCGACAGCAAACAAGCGTGATCACAACCCATAGGTGGATATAAACCATGTTTTTCGATGTGAGGGGGTTGAGAGGGTTGAAGAAATATTGCTGCATATAGCTAACGATTTCTGTTCAAAAATTTCTTTAAATTTTCAGAATTATTATAAAATATATAATTGTATCACCCAACAAAGAATTTGTAGTTTGAACATTCAGAATTTTGTGACTGAGAAGGCAGTCTGAGGGGGCAACGAATAAATACACAATATATATTGTAATTCTTGAATTAACAACCATTTTAAAAATATAATCTACGATAGAACAAAATGACTGAGGAACTTCAGAATTTTCCTGCAGATTGGCCAATATTTTGTGATATAATAGGGTAGTGCGAGGGGTGCAGGAAAAATATTGCTCAACAGTTTTCTTGATTCTGAAATTCAAATCGATTTCAATCGGCAGATATAATACAAAATTCGAAACGATATTCACAATGAATATAGTTGATTGAGAAGAGAGATACGTGTTGAAATTCCATGTCAACTTATTGAAAAAATAAATACATTTTGAAGATTTCGAAAATATATGAAATATTTTATTGATGTGCCTTATTCTACAATAAATGAAAGGTGGCCAATATTCTCAAGAGGGCACTGTTTGTAGAGGACTTGTTTTGAGACGAATGAAACTTGTTAACATATAAATAAGGAAATGTTGTTGTTTTATGATCAATTATTTTGTTCGACGATAAAAACACTCTCTATTTTTCAGGTTCCAAATCTGAATCATACTTCAAAAATGTAGCTGATATTCTGAATAGTGCTGCTTTAACTTATATAAGGAACTCATTCATATGTACGACAAATGTTAAATGATGGAAATGATGTGATTTTTTACCAAACAAGGCTCTAATTCAAAATGGTTCTTTTTTTAAGAGAAAAAGGAGAAACATTCTCGAAGAAAACAACAAAATATGTGGATTTGATTATATCGAATTAGAAAAATAAAACTATTTAGATCCTTTCAACTAGTGCAAACCATAAGTCGCGCTGCTCTATCGTTCCTTTATTCGGTGAAATTTTGTAAACACTTCTATAGAATCTGTATATACAATAATATGAATGAGTTACCCACCTCTATTGTCCAGAGTTTGAACGAAATTCTCAAGCATTTCACGCATCGTGATGAGCTAACACTGAAAGTGTATCATTTTTTGTTCTTGTGTATTGTATATTTCTATGTGTAATGGCTGCATTTTCTCTGATCGTGACAGCGTTCAGTAATCATATGACAATTGAATATCCCAAATGGCACGACATTAAAATCTTGTGCTGTTGAAATATCGATAATAAAAACACTTGGCTTAATTTGACAGAATTATATTACCTAATTGTTACCTAACAATTGTTTCGGGATGTTATCCCATTTAAGAAAATTAAACTTTCTCTCTGAAACTTTTTCTGAAAATGAGGTAACACCGAAATAATCGAGCCAAAATTCTGTAAAATTAGGTCGATCGTTTGATATTCATTTTATATTAAACTATCCTACATGAAGATCTCATTGAATATTTAATCAACTTGAAACAAAATTTAAAATTTTCTTATAATTCAATAAAAATGATACTGATGAGTAATTAATCCAGCATTTGATAAAGAAGAAGTACTTCGAAACGTGCCATGCGTATTTTCATTAAATTATGAGGAAATTCTAAGTATTGTTTCATTCTGGATATTAATTTTTTCCAAGTATCGGCCTCATCAATCATTAATTTGATCAACTTCCCTATGCGTCATTTAGACAGAATTAAACTTATTGTGGATTCACAAAATCATCATCAAAATGTTACTATGAATTTAAACATTAAATTTCAGATTGAAAAGCTTCATCATGCACAGAAATGACGATATTATTATATCGCATAAATCATTGAGCAAGGTTTGAAGCAATTGCAATAATAACTTACCTTACATATAATCTTCGTAATGAACAAAATAAGCAATCTATACAAAATGCGAATTTATAATAATTCTTTCATCTGAAGAATATCTACTGAATTAACTCATGACTTTGCATTTTATGAATTTCCAATCAATCACTGTAAGCTGCTAACGAAATTTTTAACGAGAGTTTGTTGAGTTAACGATTTTTGTTGATCGATATTTACTTAAAATGATCAGCAAGAATACTGCGTTTGTGTTTGAATATTTTTATTGCCTTAAAGATAGTATATGTATATATATATATATATATATATATATATATATATATATATATATATATATATATATATATATATATATATATATATATATATATATATATATATATATGAAATATTTCGATTTCGATTAAGAGTCTCAGTATTTACTAGTATTGAATGACTTGTGAATCTTGAAACTAGCTACACTTTTGCCCGCTAGGGCGTGATCTGGAGCGTTTAGGCATGGGATCATTCGTACACATTGCGGACAATTTTCTGTAGTGCTCGAATGAAATATCTACAAAGCCTTCTACTCTCACTCTTGTTGTCATGAGTAGGAATCTTGAACGGCAGGGAGAGTTTATACGTCCTTTCTCCGATAGAGGGAGCCTAAGTGAATATTTCACTCGGTAAAATTATCCTCAATTTGGTATAGGACCTATGTTCGTTTTGAAAGTCTTCGATTCTTGATTGATAGATTAAATATGGACTGATGATTCATAATAATGATGAAACAATTGTATCCTATTATCATTCAACAAGATCGATGAACTTTTCGAAACGCTCTTAATATTCACTCTTGAAAGTGATGGGTTCGTTCTCGTTGAAATTGTGTAGACAGCTCCCTGAGAATTTTATTCGAAATATTTCGATATTTCGATTAAGAGTCTCAGTATTTACTACTATATATATATATATATATATATATATATATATATATATATATATATATATATATATATACATACATATATATGTAGATGTGTATACAGGTTGGGTTCAAAAAATTAACATTTACGAACATGTCGCGCCACAAATATGGCGAAAGAACAATGTTTCTATTTGCTATCATCAAACAAAAACAGAAAGTAAAATGAAAAATCACGGAAGTATATGTATTATAACAATACACCCTCTGAATATTTTTCTGTTTTTTTTTAAAGTGAAGCGGATGGAATTAGACAACCCTTATCACTTTTCTCAACTAAATTGAAAAAGAACTTAGGAAATAACATGGAAAAAGTAAAGCAAGAAACATCTTGAGAAGTGACACCAGCCCACTAAATTTTTGTATAAGATAAATATTTCGTTTCTAGACGTGTTTTCTTTCAGATTTTATTCTTCAAATTGAAAACGTTAAGTTTTATGAGAATTGTCAAGAGAAAAATAAGTTTCTGACTGAAAAAAATATGAAAAAATAGTTTTTTCATACTATTGCATATGTTTTTTCTCAAATTGAGTTGAGAAAATTGATAAGTTTAGTTTGAGTCAATCCCCTCCACTATTTTTGAATGAGTAAAAAATTTACAGAAGACGTATTCTCATGATTAATACTTCCTATTATATTTCTGCCATTTTTGCAGAAATCTTCTTACTGATTGGCTTTTGGCCCAAAGTTCATGCAACGAATCACCTCCTACAATTTAAAAATTCGTTTTGAAGTACCCTGTATATATACATACATCAGCGTAATACATTACGAAAGAGCTAGAGATTGAACAAAACTGGCAGATGAGAATTTTTTCATTAATTCAATTTTTTTGACAATAAATGGTAAATCCTTCAAATAACGAAATGGTTTAATTGTTGTTACCAATAAATTGAAAGAATGGTTCAATTTTTTGGATATTAAATCGCACAAAATCTAAGAGTGAAGCATTTATAATAGAACTCAAGAGACTTAACCCATACACAATTTTTCAACTATATATCGGCATGAAGTGGCATTTGGTATTCGCACCTGCCAAATTGGGATGACGCCACTGAGCCACATAATGACAAATCGCAGACAGACATAGATTCAAACTGAAATGCGCTCTATAATTTCGACAAAATACTTAACATATTATATATGTTTCAATATATAGAAATATTTTTTTGTGGTAACCCAAATTGGTTAGGTGTTCCCATTGAATATTTCTATTTCGGTCCTGATGTACTCTTGACGATGAATAAAGACGTCTAGAAGATTCGCCTGCTGGAAGTCTCTTTTAACGGGCGAGGAGTAATTATGATTTATATCGGCCAACTTTGGAGTCATGCATGAATTGCTTGTTTTGAAGACATAACGCCTGCTTCTTATGGACAATATTGTACCGTTTCATCTTATCGGTGAATTATTATGGGGTTGTTTAAATGTTCGTCGATTGGAAGCCCGAGATGAAACTATCAACTTCAATCGAAGGAATCCCTTAGCTTTTCACTTACAGAAGTTGTGTTCTCAGTTCCACAAGTATGATTGGAATATTAAAGGGTACAGCAAGAAATATAAGTCCCATAAAAGTTTTTATTCAATGCCGCACAAATCTAACTGTAGCTAACTTCTAAAAGTGTGATTACAAATGGTGTCTCCAAACATGGTGTCACATTCTAACGTTCTGTATTTTTCCCAGTCTACATTTGTTGAATTGGTGCACAAACCCATGAAAAACAGAGGTGCAGTAAATGATACGGAGGTTTCGCTTATCTTTTGGTGAAACATTATGTTAAAAACAATAAACTGAACTTATTACTAAATTAAATTGAACGCTTGGCTTAATGTTTCACGATTATATTTAACAATATGAATTTGTCAACATGTTTCGAGCGTTAGCTCATTTTCAAGACTAAAAAACAGTAAGGAACGAACAACAAATCTATACAATGGCTGCAAGGAGGGAGGATAATTGAAAATCTAGATGTTCATTTACGATGTCTTCTTTTTTCTTCCAAGAACTGCATATTTCAATTGCCTCTAAAAGGACTAAACGTTTCCCTTTATTACCTGCGTGTAAGCACTTGGTTTTCTCAAAGTCTATAAAGTGGTTAGAGTTAATACAATGTTCTGAGAATCCGGTTGAATGAACATTGTACAAAATCGACCTTTTATGCTCGTCAACCCGAGTTTTTATTTTTCTACCTGTTTGGCTGATATAAAACGCTTGACATTCATTACAAAAAATTTAATAAATCCCTCTTTTGTCTTCAACATTTATATTTCTTTATTATTCAATAAAAATGACTTAATATTTCTTTTGTTAGTACAAATTGTTTTTATCTAAATGAGAGGTAATAATAAAAACTTGTCTAAAAATCACTGACTGAACAATTCTTTATTCGACTAGTTTCGACTTTTACAGCATTATCAAGAATGATAATGCTTAATCATTCTTGATAATGTCTTGATAATAATCATTCTTGATAATGCTGTAAAAGGCGAAACTAGTCGAATAAAGAATTGTTCAGTCAGTGATTTTTAGACAAGTTTTTATTATTACCTCTCATTTAAATATGAACTATCACAGAGTAGATTCATCGTCCATCGAATTTATTGTTTTTATCTCTTTTTTCTTTAATTTTTCTCAAATTTTTTTTTCGCTGATTTGAGATGGATAAATTGAATTTAAAAGAATTTTCAGTTGCTTTTTTCTTATGAGTCTCAGTCATTATATTGAAATTAACACACTTGACTTAAGTTTCACTGAATAAATTAAAAACTCTACATATGTTTCGGGTGGTTAACCCATTATCAAGAGTATACAATGGTACACAAGGTGCAGTAGTGAATAAGTGAGTGAGAAAGGATGTGGATCAATTTTATTTCTAGTCAAAAGAAAATTTTCACAGAGTAAGGCTTTCACTTCGAAGAAACAATTCTGAACAACGTCATTCACCTGTGTCTTGAAATTGATTAGGTCCTCCACATCATACTCCTCCACATCATCATTTATCCTCGATTGATGTTCACGAATGGAAGCATCCACAGAACTCCTCATTTTTGATGAGTTATCATTGATCTTTGAAATTCTAGGGATAACATCATTAGTTCTGCAAGAGATATGAGGTTTATCATTGCCATAAATATGATATCAGCAGCTTAGAATAAGAGATTGAAGATCAATTTTAGATATTGAGAAAGAGATATATAGAAATGAGGATATTTATTGATGCAAATCGAATTTTCACATAATAATAATAGTAATAGTATATATTATTAACAAAAATAATGAATAATAAATCGAGGAAAATAATAACAATATCTACACAGAGTTTTATTCCAAATTGATGACTCCACACCCTTGAAACTGAGTAAAGGACAGGTTGCAAGTTATCATCAATAACAAGCAATAATCCTCAAAGAGAAGCTACAGAGTTGGAGAGAAAAACCTATGCTCGCGAGGTACATTAATGAAACCATTAAGGCAAATGTCATTCAGATGCGTAGAACGACTGGAATTACCTGAAACACATCAGGAACATCAGAGACAATCCAACATATAACAGGGGGATGTCAAATATTCGCATCAACGGAATACAAAGAGAGACATGACGCTGTAGCAAACATTGTATATCAAGAACTGGCATTGAAATTACATGTTTTATAGAAAAAAAAGGTGTGCCCTAATACAAATACACGTCGAAGTTAATTTTGGAGAATTATCAGTTTACCCCTATGGGACCGCACTATCTTTACTGATCAGACAAATCCCCACATTAGTCCTCACTTGGTACTGGTTGCCAAAAGAGCGAGGGAAATTACATTTCAATTGCCATTTCAAATGCGGACAACATTCTTAATTGAGAAGAATGCTGAAAAAATATCAAAATATCGAGAACTTGAAGAGCAAATGCAGAGACAGTGGAACTTGAACGTGGTCAGGGCTGTTCCAATTATCTTGGGATGCACTGGTATAACACTAGAAAATCTTCTGAGAAATATTGGAGAACTAGCATTCGTAGAACATCTCTACAAAGAATTACAATTATCTGTGCTGCTTGCCACAGCAAGGACTGTCAATATGTTTCTAAGAAATCAACGCCATGAAGGTCGCCACCATGGGGACCGCCACCAAGGGCCTGATAACTTGGAAAGGGCCCCCACAATGCTCAATTTCCCTGATATATAATATCTGGGAAAAGTGAAAGTTCACCTGCGAATGAGTGGGATGATAATGATTACCTTAATTTTTATAATATTCATATTTATATTCAAGGCCAGCTTACTCCAAAAAACGTAATTTTTTTCAATATATTTTATTTATAGTACAAAAACATGTTGAGTAATCAACTTATTTACAAATGAAAGCACAAACATGAAATTACTTGAAAAAAAAATTTTTTCTTTCAAAATGGCGATCCTGAAAATGGCTGTTGAAACTCATCTGAATCGGAGATGAATGACATCATTTCTTGGAAAAGAATTATCTGAAAGCAAAAAGCGAAACGATTTCATGTTCTGTATCGAATTGGCTATGACCTCGAGCAGAATGAAACATTTTCAATGAAAAAAAAAAACAAAATGGCGGACATTTGAATTTTTTTTTACCCTTTTTTTCACTTTTAATTGTTCATAACTTTTTAAAATAATAATGAATATTTCTGGTTCTGCTTGAGGCCATAGTCAGACATTCAAAGAGTAAAATGCCGTTTGGTTCATATCGATAAGTGCAATCGTTTTAAAATGAGAGTGTAATTCATGCGAAAATACGTGGTTTCGACAAAAATCAGTTAGCAATTTATGAAAAAAAATTTCGATTTTTTCAAAATTGTTTGGAGTGAGCTGACCTAAATTACTCTACCTTTAACAATTATACAAACGGCCTCAAAGAATGGGTACAAAATTTCTACAAATAAAACAGCTATCGTTGAATTAGTTGAATTAGTATTAAATTAAATTGTAGGGCCCCGTTTTTATCGATAGTGTTTTATCCTCTTTACAAGATTCTTACAGTTTTCATCTCCTTAATTTCATTTGGTAGTTTAAAAAAAGTTTCATGTACATGTATGAAGGATGTTTCTTCGTCAGCGTTAAATTGTGTCAAATCTTCTACGAGTACCTATATATTTCGTGAAAAAATTCAAATTATATTCTTGGAATGAATTGAAGAAGTAGCTTTATTATGTGTAAAAGTGGACTGCCTCAGTCTAATGTTATACTCACTCCGAACAAATGAGTTTATTAGTGTGAAATTTCAAGAAATATTTGATTTTGTGTTTTCTGGGACAGACTTCTTGGTGATGAGAACTTCAATTTGTGAATTTCATTTGAAGAAGTTGACTTTGAGCAAATCATATCCATTTTCACCAAATTTGTGTTGATTTATTGAATGATTCGGCTTGAGAACTTTTTCATCGAAACACAGGTTCCAAAAGTCTCATAGTATCTCAAAAATAGGAAAACACCGAATATTTCTTATGTGACTTTATTGTAATAAGCTTTTCTCTTTAGAGCCTATTATTGACTCCACCTCTTTCTGTGTCCTCAAATCTTACGCATTCCATTGTTCAGTTGTAATTTCTTATTCAATATTGCTTGATTTCACAAGTTGAATGTGTACACTTCCTTCAGAAGTATTCCTAATTGGGTCATAAAATTTTTATACTTCACCTTGATCTTTTTATTATTTTCATGTTTAATTTTGAGTTTTATTCATTCTTTCAATATTTTTATGTAATAATATTGAATCATTTTAACTCCTTCCTTTTGAACTTCATTGTTTGATTAATTGAATTTGCATTTTCTGACTTCTCATGAAAATAACATTATGACTTATGTTATACGTGGCAATTCTTGTAATTATGAGGTAGAAGAGGCAGAAGATAAACATTATGAGGTTATCAAAACTGAATATCTTCTTTCATTTCTAATAAAGATAAAAAGAAATGAATATCGTTTAGGAAATTGCATTGGGATTTCGAGAACATAGGCGTTAAATAGATATAATAAAATTAGGTAAATCTCTGCGTTCTTGAATAATTGAAAACTCTCGTTAGCGAAATTTAAACAGCGAAAACTTAGTTTTCCGCTCATTAAGGGCCACGCTTTTTACAGGCAATATTGAGAACGTCTACTTCATAACTCTTTTTCTCTATAAAAATCTTTTCGACTTTTCTTTTTTCTGCTTGTACTGCGCCGCTTCACAATTCAATATTTATTCAGTGTACGATTTTGAATGCCAGTTTTGAATTGAAAATTCTTCAGAATCGCACGAAGAAAAAGTGTAAATTTGTTGGTTTTCCAGTAAATTTGTTTCTGAAAATGGAGTCTTCTTTTTGGGTCCTGATTTATTTTTCGAGGAATAATTTCAAATGTATGGAGGTAGTCGGCGAAGTTAGATGACCTTTTTATATTTCGGAAACCGTTTCTGGTTTTTTCAAAATATCCGTAAGTTTTTCAAGCTCCATTTGAAAATATTATCCTCTATATATATATATATATATATATATATATATATATATATATAAATATGTATATATATTATATCCATTATCCTTCTAGGGATAAATCTTAGAGAATATTGGAATCGATGCTTGCATTTATTAATATCGTAAGACACTTACTGTTTTGTACTACAATGTACTCATTTGTTACCCATCAACAAACGAAAGACAATCACCTCAATCTTCAAATAACTTTCTATCGATCACAAGACAGAAATATACTGTTGAGTCGTATGCATGTATAATGCATAGATTAATGTGAATCTCATACCTTAGGAATCAATAAAAGGCACATGAATACATCTTACATTGAAAGTTTCACACGTCCTTATCAATTAAGAAATCTTATTTCAAAACTCTTGTTTTTGAACAATTTCATCTTATTTAATGAAGTTGTGCCATCTAGGTTGCGAATGTAGAAAGGCTCGCTGATCATTCATCAAAACATGAAAGAAATCTACTACAATTAGCACTGAATCATTTGCGTGTTCATCAAGCCAAGTAGCACAAAGATTCGTTTTATTATTACATATTTCATGCAAACGTGTTCATGACCTCCGTCACATGTGATGGTAGTGTTGATGTTCTTTGCTCGTTCACAAGTCGAGAATTTCCGTCGTACAGTTCCTTACTGTCTAATAAATACAAGCAACCAAACTATGTGGTTATTTCTGTTCCTGACGTGCACTTGACGCTTCTTTCTCTAGTGAATTTCACAGACTGTTTTTTGGCTGTATATGAAAGTTTGTGCACTTTACAATGTCGACTTTCTTGGACATATCGATAATCTGCAAAAATGCGCCAACATTCGTGTTATTATTTGCGACAGATTTTGAAGTAGGGATTTTTCCTCTTCGTCTTTCTGGAACGAAACTTTTTTTTACCAAATAGTTTTCTTGTCTTTTTCACTAACAATTCTTGGCCTGTTTCATCCCTATCGGGGTCACCTATTTGTGCTGAAATACATTCTTCCTCTGGCTCATTCTGATGATGTTGATACTTCAGATAGTTTTCCTCTTCTTCTGAGTCATCGTTAGACGGATCATCTGGTACAACACTCGAAATATCAGGACCTTCAGCATTCTCTTCAGTTCTTCGTCTGACAGTTACCTTCTTGCACTTAAAACCAAGGAAATTCGAATTTTTTCCAACTGCACTACACAATTTAATTCACACAAATATGTTCGTCTTCTCAAACGAAATATTCTGCATTAATTGAAAAATCAAGTATAAATAGAATATGAATAGAATAACATAGAAAATCAATTACATACCAGGCGCGTGTGACAATTTGTGCGCCAACGACAGCACGACTCTCTTGAATGAATTAAAATAGCCTAATGGAAAATTGCCAAAAATTAACATAACACCTAGTAACAAGTAAGTGAAGGTATTGTTAGCTTCATGCCTTTCCAAGTAGCGGTACTAGGTAAAAGTCCACAAATATGGCCAAGTGGCGCAATATATAAAGAGAGCGCGCTTTCTGCAGGGTTACTGATGTAATTTAGGTAAATACAGGTTGGAATAACTTGATCTTGAAGAGCTGAGAAAGTTCCTTCAGTTTGGGGAAACTCTCTGCCTGAGACCAGCCAGTTGTTGAACGCTTTTTGGTCGACATTTTCCTTCGCGGTCTCACTAATGGGCGTCTTTTCCAACTCTATAGGTTTTCGTTGTTGGGTTTATGATGGCATGAAACCTGATCTTCGCTAAGTTTCAGAGGAGTGGAGCCATTAATTTAGAAAATCACTGTGAGTCTGCAGACTTTCTGTAGAAATAGTCCCGAGTATAGTATTTGCTGGTTTAACAAGTAACCGATATCTGCAAATACAGTACCGCCCTCATGTCTTTCATTCAAGAGTGCTCTTTGGGTGGTGGTTATTGAACTTTGATAGCAGTGTTCTGGTCTTTCGCTGTAGGTTGTCGAAAACAAATCTGCACCATTCAACTATTCAGAATGAGTGAACAAAAAACGAACAAGTAAACAAGTGTTGATTGCCTTGAAGAGATGTTAACTGTCAACTTTCGTTTTCACGAAAGTTACACCTCACTCATTCGCTTCGGGGATTGAGTGTCAATTTATTCCTTCACTAAATGACGATCTATTATTTGGTACTTTTTCATTCTCAAGTATAACTAGTGTCAATTTCTTTGATGAAAGTATGATTTTTGTGAATACTTTCGTTTTTATCGGCTTATTTCTTCTCATTTCGTTTTATTTTGAAGCATTCTATTGGATGCTAGTTGTCTTTTCATAAGCATTGTGTGCTTGTTCGTAAGTCCTAAAGTTTAACATGGACGTGGACTTCCAGTTTAACTCCGATTCCGGACGACCCAAGAGTATCAACGAAAGAGTAAGACGAAAGCTTATAAGGTCACTACACCACTCGGCTACTGAGCCTTTAATAACTGAGTTCAATTCTGAGTAATTGAAAAAAATATCAGGTTCGATTTTATGGTCCACGAATTACCCTCTGAATCAGAAGATTAACTGTTGGACTATTTCATATTTAGTTCAGTGCATCCATAAATTTTGCTGAGTATGGCCGAAAGTCCATAGCGTTATTTCGATATTTTTATATACTCTGATTTTCAAGCAGTAGAAGTCTCAAATTTAAATCCTTTGCTTTATTTTGCTTGGCGAAATTCTTATAAGTATACAATATAGCAGCATCCTCATCGTATACTACGAATTATTTTTATCAAGTATGTAGTAAGCTCATCAATTCCGAGAACAAACGGTTTGTATCGTATCTTACCCAATAAAAGTCGGAACCCTCTGCGAAATAGAAGCGTGGAATCGATTGGAAGTGCAGAAAATCGCGGCGCCAGAATGGCTACTCTCTCCGGCATCCTAAACTTATTCATCTCATCTCATTACTTTAAGAATAAATTCGGCCCCAGAGAGTAAGAAAATTTTCTTTATAACTGCCGGGTTGCGACATACGAACGCAGTTTTAAATTTCTGGAATGTTTCACTTCTTGTCCTTTATGACAACTCTTCTCAGGGATAATTTGCGTGAGACTTCCTCAGACGGTGTTATTTATGTTAATGGGGTGTTTTGTGTTCCAGTTTTGGAAGTAGCAATGGCCGATATTTGTGGAAACTTTTGTCGCGATGATTTCTACGCTTGTTTTTCTTGTTGTGATAAGTGATGCGTGTTTCAAAAAGTTTGGTCGATGATTAGTTGTTTATTATCACGATTATAAATATGAAATTTCAGTTAGCTAGATTAGTTTTTGAAAAACGTTTCGTAGAAAATTTTATCAACATAATAACTCCAGAATTTGTTGGAAGATGTTGGGCAATCTAGATTCTTTACTACTCTTTACAAGAACTCTGATGTGAATTCGATTTTTGATTTAACCCTCCGTTTGCTACCAGCGGTAACAATTTTTCAGTTTATTCTATTTTATTCTGATTTTATTTCATTTGGATTTCATTAAATATTATTTTTATTATATTTTGACATTTTTCTTCAAGCTTTCAGGATACTGATCACTAATGCTTTTTCAGTTTTCTTCATTTCGCCAATTAATTTATCATTCAAATTCTTCTTTCAGACATAGTCCTTGTTACCTAATTCGAGGTCATGTTTATAGGCAATGGAAGTATGACAGAATAGACTAGTAATAATAAAAATTGTATATATTTATATTGCTGCAAATACACATAAACATACAACACGGTATAAACACACTGAAGAAAAAATAAAATTCAAAAAATGTCAACCAAAGTCAAAAAGTCAAGAAAAGGATAAAATTAACCCTTTGGTTAATGGAAGTCCCAATTCGGAGATATTCAATCTGAAGCCAAAAGAGATTTCGGCAAATTCGTTTGTTTTTTGTCTCTAAACACTTCAAACTTGACTACAAAGCCTTACACTTGCGCCACTGTTGTCATGAGTAGGAATCTTGATCGCTGAGGGAGCTCACGTGAATATCTCACTGAAAAAATTGCCCTCAATTTTGTATAGGACCCTTGGGTGTTTTGAATGTCATCGATTCTTGATTGATATATTAAATATGGACTGATGATTCATAATAATGATGAAATAATCGTATCCTATTATTCAACAAGAGCGAATAAACTCTATGTATACTGTTTACTGTATTTATTATACTAATAAATTCAATGGACGATGAATCTACTCTGTGATAGTTCATATTACTAGTCGTATAAAGAATTGTTCAGTCAGTGATTTTTAGACAAGTTTTTATTATTACCTTTCATTTATTCTACTAATGTTTTGGCCCAAATCCTATGTAGAGTTATTGATATATTTACTGAAACTTAAACCAAGTGTGTCACAATTTTAATTTATTGTTTTTAGCATGAAATTTCACCAAGAGGTAAGCAAAACCTCCGTGTCGAATATTTTGTTATTTCCAAATCTTATTGACTATTTCGTTGACTTTTTTTCATTAATTCTCTGTATTGTATCAATCAAATATTCGTTTTTCATGCATAATTTGTTTTCCGTGTCTGTAAAGTATCCAAGACAAACGAATTTTTGATACAACGAATAGTGAGTAAATGAAAAGAAAATCAGCGAAGTAGTCAATAAGATTTGGAAATATTCAGATATAAAAAATGCCGATACGCCGAAACGTTTGTACTAAGTGAATGTAGTTAATTTAATATTCTATTACCTGTAATTCGATAATGCGAATTATATATATATATATATATATATATATATATATATATATATATATATATATATATATATATATATATATATATGAGAAAAATTCAATTTTTGCTTTCACTTATCGTTAAGAATAGATATATCGAGGGAAAGTATATTAGAATATTTTAGGATAAAAATTTTGATATTTGTGTATATTTCGTGTGTGTTAATTCGACAAACAGTCTCCTTCATCAGAATAAATCACACCTCTGAAAATTGAGAGACTGTGTATTTGTAGCAACATAACAGCAAAGTATACTGCACAGGAACTGGGAAGTAAATAATAAAAGGACATAATATGGCCAGATGTCCAGGAAATAGACCATAATAATATCAACTACAAGATTTTAAGACACCTTGCTGATATACAATCATCCTCTACCGGGTGTCGACTCAGTGGCGTAGTTAACTTTCAATTACTGGCAGTTCTCCAGTAACCAGGATCTGTACTGGATCCGAAATTAATCAATATGTATATACACGACGTCTCTCATTTTCGAAACACAAAAAATGCTCTGTTTGCTGATGACACATCAACATACACCCTTTCACTCTTTTCAGGCAGAAAACTATCTGATAAAATATCACATCGATATATCTAGGGGCAAGAATGAAAAATTGAGATGAACAAAACAAGAACCGAACAAATAATTTTTCACACATGAATTCATTGAAAACAAAATATCAACACTTCTCTCTATAGTCGGCACAAAACTCTACCATCACAATCGGTAAATTGTGTTTTGAACAATTTTGGTTCAGTAATATTGTATACTCTTGATAATGGGTTAACCGCCCGAAACATATGTAGAGTTTTCAATATATTCAGTGAAACTTAAGTCAAGTGTGTTAATTTTTAATTTAATAGGTCTCATGTTATATAATCAATTACTAGGGTATGTTAAGTTATCACGAAAAGCATTCGTATTTAAAAAACGATTGAGACATCATATTTTAATAATTCCTCAACATTCATAGGACTATTTTATACCCTAATCCGTAGAAGTTGTAGTATGGCAGCATGATCTGGCATGCTATTTACACTTGCCATCAACGCCATCTTGAGGCTATTCAGAAAAGGTTCTTGAAGTTCTTAGTTTGGTGGGAGGATAAAGTTTATCCACAAAGGGGAGTCAATCATAACGAATTATCGAATCGATTTGGTTAAATAGCATTGCAGAACAGGGGAGAAGCTTCATCAATCAAATTTTTATACAAATTACTGCACAATGGTTATGATTGTCCTCCTCTCTTGTCCACTTTGAAATTTCGTGTTCCTAGGCAAAATTACTGCAGAATTATTTCACCTTTGTACTCCAAGGAGCATCTCGTTAATACAATCTCCCATTTGGTTTATGGAGACTACATTCAATAAAGTTGCCAATAATAGTGACATTCACTTTGACTCCATAGAGGTTATTATAAGGAGTTATGTGGACAAAGGAATTGACTAAAATGAATTTATTTAGATTGAGTTCTTTGTAATATTTCATTGAACGATATAATGTAGTTATTAGTTACTATTTTTTTAAATTAGATTGAGCTCTTTGTTATATCATTCATTTCATTTATTTAGTTATTATTCGACATTATGTTATTATTTTCTGTAATTGGGTATTATACCTTTTGAGAATAAAGAAATTATTATTATTATTATCATCTTTTATTGAGATTAATGGAAAATATTAATAATAATAATCTTAGCTATTAATAAGAGTGCACATGTTAAATTTGTAAAATAAATTTTAATATTTTAAATTTCGTGAAAACTAGCTGAAAGCTAATGAAGATACTATTATTATATTAGGCCGTTAGAATTGACGTTAAACTGTTAGTCCAACTTTTGCACAAGCATATAATGCCTTCGAAAGTATGACTAGTATTCTCTTCAGTATTTTGAAATGAAAACATATTGTCATCATCATCAATAATATTCCTACAAAAATCCAAGGTACTCAAATTCATCAGATGAACTACGTTTATCTCGATATCTGAAATCTGTTAACCACTAGTACAATGTAAAATGTACACCTGCACCATTGCTTGTAGGTACACTTCGCTGTGATCAGAGAATGGTTTATAAACACGGTAAATCACATCTAGCAGACAATACCAGTCGGAATTTATGTCGTCATTTGCGCTTTCAGTTATTAATACACGGTATTTTCAGCGACTGGGGCGAATAAAGCCGTCTGTCAAAACAGGGTAGTCGATTAATAATATTTTTTCTTGGCGGTTTGTGTGATCACTGCAAGTTAACGTAGACACGAATAGAAATGAATAAAGTGATCCTCGAATGTGAACGGAGATCTGATTATGGGAAATATGGATTTTGCGAATTTGCCATGGCCTTGACGTGCAGTCGAATTGCGAAATAGTTGGAGGGAAAACTTGAGCGAATTTATTTACTTTCAATGAATTTCATTGCACTTGTGAATAACGAAGTGAGATTTCGATTTTTCTTACTCATTGATAGGTTCAATTTACTAATTGTCTTTCAGTTATTTAATAGTGTTAGCGTTTACTCAATGTAAATCCATTATAATTGAATATAAACTTGAATTCAAACACTTGAACTTATGATTTGTACTTTATTCACTACATAGCATGACGCGTTTCGTCGTTTCAAACGTAAATTCGTCATTAAGGTCATTAAACAGATTGCGGTTAATAATAATTATGAAAGCGAACTAGTGTCAAAAATTCTTCACAAAAAATCTATCGGAAAGCTCTACGATTAGTATTTCCTTATCAGTCGGATAGAAATCGTAAATATAATAGTTTAACATACTTTGGAACCGTCAGTCAAAAAGTCAAAACCTTTTTAAGTAAACATAATATTAATATTTCATTTAAAACGAACAATAATTTATCGAGACACATTAAGAACAATAAAAACAAAATTGAAAGAGAAGACAAATCAGGTGTTTACCAATTGAATTGTGGGACATGTCCCGGTATATATATATATATATATATATATATATATATATATATATATATATATATATATATATATATAGGTAGAACTAGTAGAAATTTCGATACTAGAATACAGAACATAAATATAACTTCGCGTATAATAAAAGTTATTCATATTATGCTAGTGGATAATAAATTTTACACAATATAGGCTTAAAAATTCTGGAAATTTGCGTAATGAACAGATAGAATTAAACAATTCACCCTTGTTAAACTTTTTTAGATAATAGAAATTATATTTCTGAATGGAATATCTTAGGTAAAACCCGAAGTCATAGAATCCCATATTCCCTGATATTTATACCTGTGTTTTTCAAAATGTTGTTATTTTTCTGTAAGCATCTGAAGAAGTCGTTTGTAACGAGGAAACGCGTCATGCTATGTAGTCAAAAAAGTGTAAATCATAAGTTCAAGTGTTTGAATTTAAGTTTATATTGTCTTTCAGTTGTTGACGAAAAATATTAAATATTCTTCTCAAGAGATATATCCGAGGGAAGTTCGACAAATCTTCGTGAATGCAATATATTTTTTTCAGTGACAGTTATTTTTCAACAACTATCACTGTAACTCCACCTATTCAAATCAGATTTCAAGACAGTGTCCGTGGTTTAATCGGGAAAACATTCGAATATGGTGCGGAAGAACTCGGGTTCGAGCCCCGCTGAAGGCACGGGTGTTTGTGTTTGTTTATGATTTAAATAGTTTAAATAATGAAATGTGCTGGGTAATGTACATTGATTACAAGCCGAAAGCCGTTAGGAAACGACGTTAAACTGTAGGTCCACTGATTTTTTTTTAGAATATGGTTAGGCTTGACTACGGGAAAGTAAATACTTTGGACAATGACAATTTAACGAAAATTTGTTATAGTTCAGTATCTCTGGAGCATTTGGGAACTTGATTATTAGCAAGGTAATTTTCCGTGAGTAGCTTCATTTGATGAGACGCCCAATAATTTTCCTTACGAAACTCGGTTGTGGTAGCTAATAGAAGTAGCAAGCATGAAATGTGTTGATTTGATCATTCTGAAAATATGTATTACTACCCGAATTTTGTTTTGTTGAGTCTCAAAATGATTATCTAAATTAGTCGCAAAAATATATGTTCAACAAAATTTATGGCTTCATCAGAGTCCCCTTTTTTGAACATGTATCAATAACGAGGTCATCATAAACGATTACTAACCAGGTGATTTGTTTTTACTTAATTGAAATTTATGTAATTTAATAATCTTATTGTGCTACAAATTGCGTGGTACGTTATTCCGGTCACACTTTTTTTTTTAGATATTTTAGATGATATGAAATCAACATGATCATTGAAACACAATTTTTCGTCTAACATAATGCCTAAATATTTTACTGTTTCTACTTTTCTAATATTTTGTTCATTAATCTTCACAGTTATATCCTCATTTTTATTGGTTTTAAGGGTTTTACTTGTACCCAAAACTATGAAGTTAGATTTTTGCACATTTTGGGATAAGCTATTGCCACATAACCATTCATAAATTGCAGAAAGGTCTCTATTGATCCCCTCTGTCATATTCTAAATATCTTTGTCACATATATAGAGTATAGTATCATTAGCGAATAAACGTATAGAACATTTTTTCACATGAGAGACAATATCGTTTATATATAAGGAGAAACAGTACGGACCGTAGACAGTTCCTTGAGATATTTCTAACGACATAATTTCTGTTAGAAAGGTAACGACGATAAATGAACGTTCTGCTGATGAAGATGGAAACTCCATCGAAACGTCAATTGTAATACTTTTCGAATTTTAATATAGGAATTAAACCTGTAAACCAAAATGAATGTTTAATATATACAATGGATTATTCAATGAAATAGAGTCAACTTTTCAACTGAAACATCAAGAAAACTTCGAACACTACAAATGAACGTAATTTATATTGAATAATTTTGACATCGGAACTTGTAAAGCGAGGTTACAATTCAAGTGCCGATTTCTGTAGCAGGGAAGCTGTTCTTCAAAGTTTCCAGAAGAGCATGAGTGTTGTGTACCTCCCATTTGGTAGGTAATATTTTATTGAATTTATTGGACGAAACTTCGAGTTGTATGCTCATCGTAGGGCGTGATACCTGTGACGAATACAGAGAAGTTTGGAATTCCATTAGGAGAAAACTATTACTTGTTTGACGCAGACAAGAGCAGGATTAAGAACCTCTTTCCCCATTCAAAAGATTAATCTGAACCTTGTATATGATTTCGTATTAACAGATCATTTATTTTTTAAATTCGTTTCATTCTATGATCATTGACGACTATAGATGCAGGGGCAAATTCTTATAGATCTGTTTCTAAGTCTGGGGGAATTTAATCCAATTTTAATAACCAGCCACCTGGAAATTATCATAGTTGACTCATGAATTTTCCGACCACTATAACAGTAGAAATCTGTACTAATTGAGGCTTGTTGTTCAGGAAAGTTAGTTACCTAACAAATTTCTTCAAGATTCGCCAACTTAATTATATATGTTCCTAATAATTAAACACACATTAAACTAACATTCAATCTACTAATCACGGGTGACTTCTTAGTGGATTAAATATTACGAATCATTATTCGGTTGGGCCGATACTTGATGAAAATCTAAATACATAATTTAAATAAAGCTGAGTAGTTTTTCGATTTTCACTATAATTAAATCAAAACATGACAATATCGTTTCGCCAACACAGTGGTTTCTCTTCTTCATCAGTTTATCATCAACATCTGATGAAGCCAATGTGTTGGCGAAACGATATTGTCATGTTTTGATTTGATTATAGTGAAAATCGAAAAACTACTTAGTTTTATTCAAATTATTAAATATTACGAGTCATTTATGACCGATACAGTCATATTTATTTGTAATAAGCAATTATTCGATGAACTGAGAATATAGAATATTTTTCAGTAATACTCATTACTGAGAAACATAGATTCCTTCTTAGTAATACTCATTATTATTTGCATGAACAAAATATTAATCTAACTCAACCAGAAAAAAGTTGTGATTATCCATTTCGGGGGTTGCTTACTCCTCTTAAGCACACCCCGTCATCTAAAGGCCCCAATGGACGAGGGATATTTCCAGAGTTTTAGTGTTTCAGATGAAATTTTCATTGTTTCGTGAATTGTGGTCAATAGTACAAGATAGTTCTTCGACATAATGTCTATTTAACTGAATACATTTCAACGCCTTTCAGACTCCTCAATCATTATGGCCAGTTTCATACCAGTTTCACCTTCAAGTCGAACACCACAGAAGGATTTTGTCAAAATGATAATAAATGAGTACAAGATCGAAGGAATGATGTGGATGAATCTCGATGACGGCGCAACATGTCACACAGCTCGTGACACAATCGATTTATTGAAAGACACGTTTGGTGACCACTTAATTTCACGTTTTGGACCTGTCAATTGGCCTCCAAGATGTTGTTATTTAACACCGCTAGACTATTTTCTGTGGGGCTATGTAAAGTCATTAGTCTATGCGGATAAGCCACAAATGCTTGACCATTTGGAAGATAATATTCGCCGTGTTATTGCCGATATACGGCCACAAATATTGGAAAAACTCATCGAAAATTGGACGTCCAGATTGGACTACATCCGAGGCAGCCGTGGCGGTCATATGCCAGAAATCATACTTCAAATGTAATGCCACAAGATTATCTTTCGAATAAAAAAAATTCTTGTCAATCGAATGATCCATCGTTGTTTTATTGCAATTTAAAATTTTAGACCCCAAAAAACACCCTATACTAGCTAATCAGCTTGGAACAACCGAAAGCAGATGACCTAAAAAATCAGTACAATTTTTGTTCAGCTATTGAGAAATGCAGAAAGTTACGCTGATTATGGTGGTCTAGGTGTTGATAGGATCGATGTATAACATATTCAGGATACCAGAGCAGAGTGTTTAAGAATGGGTATCTAATGTGCCCATGGTAGGATATCTAAATCCAATTGTCTTGTCCATGCCATATCGAAATTCGGTTGGCAGAAGATGAGTCTGCTCCAATAATATTGTTTATTACGCCTGTGTTTTTTAATTGCAACACAATTTCTAACAGTTAGCAAACATCTGCATATTAAACGTGTCTGAAGAGTTTTATCGTCTATTTTCACTTCCTCAGTAACAAATCTTGTGGAGCTTGTATATATACTTCGACAAGGACTTGTTGTTGTCAAAACAACAGCGTTAGGAATTCACAATGTGATGACAAGTGGAAATTATAAGGTGATAATTGAAGGATTAGTAATTTCATGTGTTTCTTTCAAGTTAAATAATAGATATAAATAGATACATGCATAAGTTACCTGAATCTGTGTATGTTCACTCAGTGCTTTGGCTCTTATGCTCCACATCTTCGTGATTCAACTCGAATTTTCCTCGGCAAAAAAATTTCCGAATTTCAGAATCGAATGAAAAGAAAGTTGAATTGTTTCCGTCTAGACAGCCCACAATTCTCGTCGTTATTTGTATTTTCCATTCTGGATATCCGACAGAATTTCATGCATGAGAACACTCTGTCCTGCTGCGAAAATTTTCTTTTTTCTATTTTCTCATTATTTTGTTCCATCCGTTCCGAAGGGGCAGTATGCAGACATTTTTGGCAAGAGTTTTCACATTGGTGAAAGTCGAAATATTGTCGCAGTTTATCCTAATACACATTATACTCAGATATATACAATTTGGATAGGGGAAAAATAAGGGAGAACTGAATTAATGCATTTTGTCTGGCATCTGTCTACATTATTCGAACTTACATTTAGGATTGGATGTAACTCTATATATCACCCTTTCTGAAGCCTGAAAATGAAATTCGTTTATGTGAGTTTTTCTTATATAAAATATGTCTTTTTATTCACTTTGAAATATCAGTCTCAATTGTTTGCATCGAAAAAATTATGTAGAATAAGTTTTGATTTTGACGACTCAAAAAGCGTGTATTCTTAAAGAACTTTAAAACACATTCATCTTCGGAAAAATACTTGCTTTATTCTTTGGAAAAACGAGAGATTGTTAACTGCTCTTTCAATTTCGGCCACATGATCATATTTTGCGAAATTTTTGAGATAAAAACTCAATGTGTAAGATCAAAATTGAAGTCTTAATAAAACCTTATTCCCATTTTCTGTCCAAGTTGTCGGAAGCATTCTCGAATGAAATGAATAATTTTTTCTATGAAATTCATCCAAACGTTCTCAATTATACTCTCATCTTTATATTATATATATATATATACATTTCTTATCTGCGTGTGTGTCAACTCCTCTTCAAGGGCTGAAGCAATTTTCTTGAAATTTTTTCTGTGCGTTCCTGTGGATTCGAAAATGGTTCAGATCGGACCCGGTAGATGGTGCTCGGATCGAGTACTGAAATTTTTTATCTTTCGTATATTAGAACGTCAAGGTGGAACATTTTGGAAACCAAATAATTCTAGATTGTTTGCTCATTCAAAAAAGTTTGAAATTTCCGAATTAAAGACATATGTACAGGACAACGTCTATCGGCCCGTTAATACCATTTAGGAAGTTTTCATTGAATGCTTGCGGGAAGTCAATTGATATCTTCTCCTTTAAATTCTAGAAGAATCTTGGTCAAATTGTTCAAAATGCTGAAGATTCACTTATAATTCGAAATGACTTCATATGAAAAAGAACTTGCTCTATAGAAAACTCATCTGGCAAAAATGAAAATGAAACAAATGTCTTGTGCTCACATGAAGTGTGGCAACGATTAGAGTATTCGGTATCCTCTAACATTATCCCTTGACGGATGTCACTCAAAGGATCACATCGTAACGTTTACATATTTTCATATAGGCAGCTCTACTTTGATTTCTTTTGATTAATTTTGAGTTTTCGAATGGATATCCAGTGTTTTTTCGATGTAGAATAAATACAACCAGTAAGTCATATAAGGATTTCCATGAAAGTTCCCACAATAGACTTGCTGGATTTTCAGGGCTGAATCAACGCCCATTTTACTAAATGCGCCTCACTTTCCTATGAATATATAGACTGATGTTGCTACATGAAAAAATTTGAAATTCAATAGATCCCAGTTTTGATGATTTATAGGAATTATTTTGGGAAGTATAATTTCAGCATATGGAAGTTTTTTCTGCAAGAAAGTTACTCCAGAATATATGAAAATATGAATTTTCCATAAGGAATAGTGGAAATTTTTGCCAATCTGTTTTATTGCAGATTATTCTGGATTTGACACATTTACATATAACTACATTTATGACTGGTTTGTTCAACTTTTCAATAGCCTTTAGATAATTAAAGAATTGAGATAGTGAAGATATCGATTTCAACTCTCTAAATATGATGAAAACTACAGATTTATCGTTTATACTGAAAGGAATAAAACGAGTGTCAAGAACAATATTATTTTTAGTATAATCGTAAAATTTGTTTCACCTATCACACCAAGTATGAGAACATTTCGAAAACAATCTTTTTTATAGTGCGAGAAAGGCACAAAAAAGAGACAAAACAATGAATTATTTTTTATATTATGTATACAACAGATAAAAATTACATTTGACTGATATTTTAGACATCATAGACTTCTTCAATCACTTTCGTATTTGAAATTCATATAAAAATTTTACCTGATTGACTGAGAGATTAACAGACTGACCACAAAGATTGAGTGAATGCTTAAAAATGTATGCAATAGAACGAAATTGATTGAAACTTAATTAACACTTAGAGATTCATTATAGATACATATTGCCGACGTTCGGGGTAGCTTTGAACTCTTTTTTGCATTAAATTGTGTAGTTATTTATGTTTGAATTATACTGAGATGAAATTATACCTGGGATGTTCAGAATTTGTTGGGTTTCACTACTGCCACAATTTATCCACCTTCAAAAATAATCAGAGCAGGGATTGAAATCAATGAAAATGAATAGTAGAACCCATTCTTGTCGACAAAGTTCCTTCATGCGCCAACAGAGAGCGCATGAGAGAACCATACCCGGAATAACACCTAATATAGATAAAAAAAAACAAATATCGATATCAACAATTCGATACATCTCATAAATAAGATTGAGAATGAGAATTATATTCTCCTTTGTGTATAAAACAGTCTGATCTACATAATTATGATACAAGAGGCGCAAATAATATTACAAAAACTAAGTATCGTCTGAATAAGTCAAAACAAAACTCGATAGATTATAGTTCATACAAAATCTTACCTTTCCATCTCAAAGAGCTTTCTTTCAATAAACTCAAAATAAACATCAAGAAATATCTTCTGAGATTTTGCTTCTATTCTGCCAGTGAGTTTCGGAGCACTTCAAGGCAAAGTCTTTAATATGAATATGCTCATCACATCTTTTTATGTGTTACTTTTCATGACTTATTTTTTTGTGCGTTATACATTTGTCTTTTTTCAGTCTTATGGTGAATTAATCACTAAGTTTACGAAGATTTTACTTATTAGACTTCAATCATTAGTTTCATCTGGTTTAATTTTGTATCTTTATCTACTATTTTTGTATTATTCTCTAATTTATGTTCATTTTATTTTTGAAGGAGTGGAAAAATGATTCGTCAAACTCCCACCATTGGTAAGAAATTTCTTTTATCTACAATAAAGATTACTACTACTATTACTACTACTACTATACTACAACTACTACTACTACTACTACTACTACTACTGATATATGTGGTACCTACAATTGAAGGTTTTAGAATTCAATAGACGTTCGAAATAATTTGCTCGGCAAAATGAGAGTGAATTAAAGGGTCTGACCGAAATATGTGTGAATTAAAGGTTTAAATAGATAGAGTAGATCAAATAATGTTATTACGACGAAGAAACTTTGTTTTGTAGTTTAAGATCTCGAATTTCTCCCGCCTATCAGATTTTTCTTCTGGCCACATATTCGCGAATTTATCAGAAACTTGGAAGTCTCAGGACGCAAAGTTGTAGCTGGCTAACGTTTTATATCGTAAGCTGTCCCAAGATTTGGTCAATTGATTTATTGACCAGACAGACTGTCCGAGGTCAGTCACTCCTGTGTACGTTCTTAGAATTCATGGCTTTTTGTTGAAGAAAGTTCTGCTTTAATATACATGTTTCTTTTTCGGGGTTTGTTTCTCAAGTTTTTTCATCTCGATATGAACGAGAATCGAATATTTTGATTCACTGCGTTGACAAGAATGTTATTGAATACCAACTGATATGTCACTACATTTTTCGCAATATACTTTGTGGGACATTTCAGAATGTTTTATATAATTGATGACATTGACTAAATTCCAAAAAGTTCTTCAAACCACTCGACTTATGTTTGGGCACTAATCTTTTATCTAGATTTCAATACAACTGATATCGAATGTTTGAACAATTTGTAGAATTTTGAGAAGTGTTCAACACAACAATTCGAACATTTACTCATCTGAATGGAAAAATATCCGTAAAAAAGATTTAATTATAACTTCTATTTTTTCTTTTAACATGAGGTATAAAAAAACTTCTTTCGTTTATAAAAATATTTCACTTTCTTTTATCTACATCTTATAATTTATTGAAATCCACCGAAGTTTACTCTGAAGAATTTGCTATTTATTGAACGAAATATTTAATTATTATTTAATTAAACAATTTAACACAATTTTCGAAATTGAATTAATGATATAAAATTTTTGATATATAAATATAAAACTTGAACAAATATTGTTGAACGTCAAAAATATTATCGAAAATTGTAAATTAGGAAGCAGGAGATTATTTGATTAGAGAGGTACAATCCGGTTACTGTTGCAAACCCTACTTTATAATAACGTATCCTACTTTATTTTTGGTTATTATTCTTTATACTTTTACATACAGATAAAGTATGCAGAAATACTTTATTTTCATCCTTTACTGTGGTGGTTAAAACGAATACTCATTATGGGTAATTAACCATTTATAATTATCGACGAAATTGTACAAAAATGGTCCGTTGGTTTTGTTTATAATTCAAGAATGCATTTTAAAGTGGATATTAATCCTTGAAAGGACGAGTAATTTTGATATCAACACACCAGTCACTCTTGAAAATAAGCTAAAATAACCAAAGTTTTACAAAGCATAAACTGAATTTCCCTCAATAAATTCAATTTGGAACGAATTGTTTATTTATTTAAATTTGAATGTTGATTGTCAAACAAGCTTTGCAACATTTAAAGATGTCAAAAATTTTTTAGCATGTGTTGAAAGGACAGAAAAATGTATTTTTGAAGCAATAAAATTTCAAAAATAATTTTTTTCCTATCTAAACCAGTTCATACGTTTTTTCTACAACAATAGTTGGCAACCCTAAATACCATATCAGAATTTCAATGTGATTACAACATATGCAATAGAAAATATTTTTCAACTAATGTACCTAATTACCCACTTGCAAAGCCCTACTGAATAACACAAAACACAACCCGCATTTCTGTAAATGTGTACTGCAAATACGATTGGAAAATAACAATCAACTATCAATTATTACTCTTTCACAACCCGTTCAAAACTGAAAAGCAGCTTTAACACTTCATCAAAAATGTCAAGGAAAATAAAGAACCTACAATAAATGGGTTCTAAGGGTTTGTAGATTTAACAGTACGTTGAAGTGTAAATGACTGGACGATAATGATCGTATAATGCAAAATTCTTTTCAACCACCTCAACAATCATTTGTGGTAGGACGTTTTTCGGGCTGATCAGTACCAACGTCAGTGATGAAAATGAGAGAATGCGTTTTACTTCGAAAAGAGCTCCTCAATGCTTGAACAATATGCACTATATTACACAGAAATATTCAAATTGGTATGCAAATGATAACAAAATTTAGTTTCGTTTCAAATTTTAACACCCCGTATCTCAAACATTGGAAAGTTAAGGACATACGAGGGGTGATTGAAAACTAAGGTGACATAATTTGAATAAAACTAATTATTCTTCTGATTTTCACTATAATTAATTCAAAACATAACAATGTTATGATGACTCCTCACTGATAGTCGTGACAGGATAAGAGCGGTAATATTTGCATTATATCTGAATACTAAAAACGAAGGCCTGTTTATAACTATACAAATGTTATGGTTATAAGGTTTTTCATTTCATTCTAATTCATGTTATGAAAATCATCAAGTTTAGCTTAAAGCTCTTGGTGAAACGTTGTTCAATATAATGAAAAACTAACACAAAAACAAATGTTGAGCAATAATTTGATGAAATTTTTGTGAATCCAACACAAGGGGAATACATTTCTAATTATATATATATATATATATATATATATATATATATATATATATATATATATATATATATATATATATATATATATATATATATATATATATATATATATATATATATATATATATATATATATATATATATATATATATATATATATATATATATATATATATATATTATATATATATATATTATATATATAATATATATATATATAATATATATATATATATATATATATATATATATATATATATAATATATATATTTATAATATATAATATTATAATATATAATATATATAATATATATATATATATATATATATATATATATATATATATATATATATATATATATATATATATATATATATATATATAATATATAATATATATAATATATAATATATATAATATATATATATATATATATATATATATATATATATATATATATATATATATATATATATAATATATATATATATATATATATATATATATATATATATATATATTTATATATATATATATATATATATATATATATATATATATTTTATATCATACATTCATATAAATTTGAACAAATTTGATCACTACGCATTTTCGTAGAACTTAGGGTACTGGCATCAGAAAAATAAATTCATTAATTTTCACCCTATTATGTTTATTTACTCTTTCATTTACATTAATGTCATACATACAGTAATAAATTTTTTTGAAATGGTTTCATGAGATATGATTGAATAAATTAAATTTTTTCATGTCGAAAATAATCTCCATTTCAACAGGAAGCATTGTTGTATTACTTTTTATTACATCATTATTCCAATGAAAAATAATGTATTTCGGTTAGATAAAAATGATCCTTAATGTATTATAAATGTATTATATGAATGCATAATATTTGAATTAACATGAAAATGACAAAAAAATTTTTTTTCATTCTCAAATTTTCAACACCCTGTAACACAAAAGTTAAGATGTTCAGGACATTCTGTTTTTCCTTAAAATTCGTCCTAGATTCACACCTTCGATATATGTAAGCATGTTGTCAAGATTATTATTATTATGTTTATTATTATTATTATCATTATTATTATTATTATTATTATTATTATTATTATTATTATTATTTTTATGATTATTATTATTATTATTATTATTATTATAATAATTATAATTATTATTATAGATGTGGAAGGCAGAGCACCAATGTCCTTTTAAGCCTAACTGAATAAACATGATGAACACAATTAAAACACTTAAAAGAGATGAAACAATAATCCATTGAACTATGAAGAAAACAGCATTCGATCTATGAGGTTTTTAAAATTGTTTACTCATGACGCACCAACAACAACATCCTTCAATGTTTGAAAACTCGATTCGAAAAAAGTGTTATCGTTGTCTTAGTAGTATATCTCTGCTTCTTCAATTTATACACCCTGTATTTTTCATGTTACTTCATTCAGTGCGAAAGTTAACATTTATCACATGTGAAACTCAATCCTCCAGCCTGAAAATCAATGAATGGGACTGATCACGCATACTGCAAAACTAGTTGGAGAGGTTATAGTTATAATTTCGTATTCCCTCACAAAACTCATAATAAAATCATTTCAGAAGCTCTAGTAACACGGAAACCTTACTTCCGGTGCCCTGATTAAATATCGGTTCCAGGTCATGCCATTCCACACTATCCTCAATTTTCACCGTTCACCTATACAGGAAAATAAGTCTCTGGATATAAATTCGCTTCTATTTAAAGTTTTTATAGCCACTGAATGGCGTTATGAAGGAAGAGTGTTTAAGATTCCCGTTCCTTTGTTAACCCGATTCTATTTGAAGTTTTCATAGCCTACAAAGTGGCGTTGTATAGAAAGAATATTTGCACTTCCGTTCCTTTGTTAGACGTTTTGCTGAAGGAATTTTATTCGTTTTTACCGGAAATAGGAGTGTTTCCTTTTTGAAATGCTAGTTACGAATTTCCATTTCGAGTGACTTGTGTTATTGTGTTTGTATATTCCAATTTTCTCTAGAAATATACAATTTCTTCGTGAAACTACATAGACTAAACCATTATCTTCTACATTTCATAAAGAAATGTTGAAGATAATGGTATAGCTCACAGTAGGGATCAGATCATGACTGATCTACGCTGTTGCTCTCATCACAACAGCGTAGCCAAGTTTCAGATGAACGAATTTGAAGAAGACAAAAACAGATGAAGACTCCTGAAAACTAAGTGAACATCCTTGGCCATAGAATGAACTCTTCGAATTAGATACTTGATCATTACTTCTCCAGAGAAACGACTTTTTATCCCTCAGTGTTCAGTTCTTGAAAATTCTTTGGGGTGTTAACACATTCTCAAAAGCTAAACCCAGTCTAGCTTTCAAAAATAGATGACATCAGTAACAACCCGAAACAATCAACTTGAGTGCAAACAAGTGAGTGCACTTTCAGAATTGTTAGACCTATTACATGCTGAAAATTAACAAACAAATAGCATTTTAGTTTTATTGGATTAGAGTACGGCGTTTGATATTGAGGGTAGGGCTCCTTTTGGCAAAACTGGGATGTTACTGATTTTCTTGTCATCTGTCATCTGCTATGAAGTTAACTTTCGAAAAGACACCAATTGTAGATATTAATAATATTCAATCAAGCACAAAGCTGGTATCTCAAGGTGTGCCGCAGGGCTCAATTCTTGGTCTGCTTCTCTTTCTGATATTCTGAGAAACGGCCACAGATGCACAATCGATGAATATGCTAATGATTCCCAAATATATGAAAGCCTTTTGCGTAAGATGTGAATAAATAAATGCAACACTAAGAAATACACTTGCTCACTTGCTCGGGTGAATATGGATTTAAGTTAACGAGGGTAAAACTTGAGCAATATGTTGTGGTGAAGGATTGGAAAATGTATAATCAGTTTGAATATATTGATCGACAATGTGAGGGTATAACCTTGGGATACAGTCGAAAGTCTAGATCATTGACATCTAGATTGATATTGACATTAATTCAACATTCAGAACTCAGGTTAATTCCTTGGTGAAAAAGTGTTTGTACTCATTAGAAAATATATATCTTAACAAAACAATCATTAATCTATCCTTTAAAAAAGAGACTTTGTGAGTCATAAGTCATGCTAATTAAGCAAATGTTGTAAATGAGTCATTGTTAGATTCTGCTCAGCAAGAGTTCAAAATTTTTGTTGTTTCAGATTTATTTTCTCTCTAAAGGGTAGCGATCATGGCTTCCATCGCTCGAAAGAATTGAATGGGCTTATTATATTCAACAGACGCAAATTGCATATTGGTTCTGGGGTACATAAGGTTTTGAACCGAAAAAGTCCTGCTTATTTATTTGATGAGCTTTGGTTTTTTCCAGGTTGATAATTCTAGGTTCAAAAGATTACAATTCTGTTCACTCTGACAAAGAAATAGATCTATCAAAATTTTAATGAATGCGTTTTTTGCGTATATCTATGAAACAACCAGAGTTATCGAAAAATGGTTCGAACAAAGTTTGTAGATCGTAAAAATGTCTACAAAAAATATTTCGACACTTTTTCTTGTACGGTGCACTGTTCTCGAATTATGGCTATTTTAAACATAGAAAACACGAATATGCACTTATACGTGGCCAGTATGCATCATAGGGTAAACCATTTACACAAAAAATATTGGACAATGCTTCAAACAATGAATACCAACCCGAAATGATAAACAACTTAATAAACAAAAAACTTTTCAAAAGAGCAGTTTCAGAAGTTCATCCTCCTATTGAAGAAAATTCAATATATAGTTATTCAACATATATAGGGACACCTAGTTTGAAATTAAAATCACTTTTAGCAAGCTATAAGATTAATATTTCTTTTCGTACCACTAATAATATTGGTAAAATAATCAAAAATAACAAATCAAAAATTAATAAAAATCAAATGTGTGGGGTTTACAAAATTAAATGTGGCAGTTGTGAAAAATTTCATATAGGAAGAACTTTAGAAATTTCCAAATTAGATTATCGGAACATAAACGTAGTTTTGATGAACAGAGAACAGATTCCCATTATGCTAATCATTTATTAGGAGAAAGTCATATATTTAGTTCAAAGTTTGAAATATTGAATAGAGAGAATGAAGGTTCCAAGCTAAATTTTCTAGAATCATTACATATTGATAAATTCAAAATTTCGGGACTTTCACTCATTAGCCAGTTAGAGGTTAACACTAGCCCTCTACTTAATATGTTCAATAAGAATATTCCAGTTAGCAGATCAGATTGATTACCTAAGTTTCAGTTAATTTACATTCAATTTAATGTTTTATGTTAAAAAAAAAGAAATTAAATTTCCTTTATTTGTTCTTAGAAATCTTAGTTGTATATTTGTATATTTTCTACATTTCGTTGGAATACCTGACTTAAGAAATTGATTTTCTGTATCTATCTTCAGGTAACGTCGTCATGCTTATTTTATATTAAATTATGAGAAAATTTTAAATATCAAATACAAAATTACAACTAAACAAATTACATCTAATGAATCGATCAAATGAAAAAAAAGGTCCGAATAAAACTCTAACTGAGGTTGAAAACAGATATTCTATGTCATTTTTGAAGGAGTTTACTGATGCGGCATGAAGAACTGAAGAGTCTAGAGAGTTCCACACACCAAAAATTCGATTATTTAAGAACGACTGTCTAATAGTGGTTTTGAAGTTTTCCAGCTTCAGTTTCAGCGAATGACTCGAAGTGAATATATCACTCCATTCAATAGAAAAGAGTTCTTTCAAGACTCTGAAGGTGGTGATAATGTCTCTACGCTTCAGTCTGCCTATTTCAGTGATAAGGCCAAAGAGTAGTAAACGCTGCTCGTAATTAGGTCCTTTGTTACCAGAAGGTATTCTAGTATATCTTCTCTGGATCCTTTCGATAAGATTTTGGTCACGTACTAACACTGGCCACCAAAAAGAGGAACCAAATTCCACCATCGGTCGAATATATGTCTTATAGATCGCAGATGCAGTCTGAATCGAAGGCCGTTCAAAAACCTTTCCAAATAGATACAGATATGAGTTTGGCTTTTTAAACATCGCACTTATATGAGGAGATCACGACAAATCATTCGAAATCACAACATCGTGATCTTTGTTTGTAACGACCGAAACAAATTCTGACCCGTTGATAAGCTACGGCAGATTTGTGTTATTCTTCCCGATATGAAGTCCATTACACTTTCGTTTTCAATTTTGAATATAAATATATATATATATATATATATATATATATATATATATATATATATATATATATATATATATATATATATATATATATATATATATATATATATATATATAAGTTAAGTAGTGTGATGGAGTGTCGCTAAGTTTCGATCCAAGTGAAACTGTTAAATAAAGACAGTTGTATCAAAATTTTATCATAAATTCCCTAAATTATGGCACCTATCTACCCTCTAAGTTAGAAAAGTGATCAAATACTAACTTGAAGTCTTAGTAACACTGAGTTTAAAAAAAAACCATCAAAATCATTTCAGTAGCTATGGCGTCATGCGCTTCTTGACACGATCACGCTAGATTTCCGCGGGAATGAGGTATTTTCCCGCCGTAAAAAGTAGCCTGTGTCCGTGCCTAGGATCCTATCTTTAAATTAATCAAGTCTTATAAAAATCCGTTCAGACGTTAAGGCGTGTGTGAGGTAAACTTTTAAAACAAAGGATTAAAAATCACTAACTTAATTAGTTTTCTGCCTACTGCCTACGCGTTAAGTACGATAGCATGAATATTAATAACCCATATCCTTTTCTAGGTTACTCTCTATCACCTAACTAAATTTAGTTACTTTCGCATTTATAATATTAGTATGGATATATATATATATATATATATATATATATATATATATATATATGTAGCAATATTGATTCTCTGTTTAACTGACATTAGTTCTAAATAATGTAGTATGCTTTGGATTGGTGTATATCTGTTACATTTTAAAACTGTTCGCATAGCTCTATTCTTTAACTTTTGTAACTGCTGAGTTTTTTCTTTCCCAATAACAGAGTTGAACAATATTCAAAGTTTGTCATTATTATTTTTCAATTCAGTGGGACCTACAGTTTATCGCCGGTCCCGAATGGCCATTGGGCTTTCAATCAATGTACATTACCTAGCATGCATCATAGACAAATACAAACACCCATACCTCCAGCGGGGCTCGAACCCGAGTTCTACCGCACCACAGTCGGATATTGTACCGATTAAGCTACGCAGACCGGTGTTTGTGTCATTATTATCGACTAACTTCATATATGTGGTCAGATTTTTCCAATTCATTTGAGAAAAATGATTTCCTTTGAGATTTCAGAAGATATTCAGTCGACATGATCATTGAAACTCAATTTCTCATTAACATAACACCTAAATATTGAACAAGTTTTACACTTTCAATGTTTTCAATTTTAATACTTATATTTTCGTATATTTTTCATATACCTTAAGAATTTTACTCGTATCCAAAACTATAAATTAGGATGTCTTACATTCAGCGATATATTAGCGAAATGCTATCGCTTAGCCATTAATTTATTGCTGCAAGTCTCTTTTCATCTATTCTGCTATAGTCTGTATATTTTTACCACTAACATCAATCATTGTATTATCTGCGAACCATCGTATAGAGAATTTTTTGACATGAAACACAATATCATTAATGTATAAGGAGAATAGCAGAGGACCTAATACTGTATCCTGAGGTACGCCAAAATCAACTCCAATGCTGTCCGAAAGAACACCATTGAACTTAACTTTTGAGATCGTGAATTCAAATAAAAATTGAACCATTTGTTTGCTAAATTTCAGTCTGTATCATATTATTATTTTTAATCATTCACTGATTAAACATAAGTAACACGGAATGAGATCCTTCGTATATTTCAGCCATTTGAAAAAAACAATCAAGCTTCGTCAGCAGCCTTACATACCCTCTTCTAAACGTAAATAATCCGAGGGGTGGCGGTCGATAGCCATCGCCACCGCTTCCAGAATTGCCGCAAGCCGGTCGCAACTAGCGCTTTCCACGACGGCTCTTCGATCCGAGCATTCGGTCTTCGGCGTTCTTACTGGCAGCACCCTCGTTCGGCCTTTAGGTAGCGGAGCCGCGCGTATCGTAATACCTGACAGACGGCTGGCGCCGCGATTTATTTCGAAAAATCCAGATTTTAACGGACGTTTTCCGGTTAAAAACCCGGTAATTTTCCAAGGTGGTTTGTGATCGATCGCGTGTGTTGTTTGATGGTTCGTTGACAAGTTCTTGGTGGTATTTGCGGAACTTTCGAACTTTTAGGTGAGTTGAGTTTATACGATATGTCAAAATATTTGAATTAATCAACTTGATTTTCTGTTTCAACTGTAAATCTGTAATGTGTGGGATACTTTGAGATTTATTCCATATTTCAAATATTAGAATTATAAATCAAGATTTGTATAGATAGTTTCATAGTTTCACATCCTCGAAAATTGGTGCTACAAAGCAGTATTTTCTTCTTTTATACAATCCATCAATATTCTATGAAATTCACCTTTTCGATTTTTTCACCCCTTGTGCTGAAATTTGGGTTAGATATATACATTAATATTGTGGGCTCATAAAGTATAATAGGTGATAACTCCAATAATATCCAAAGAAACTCTGTATATAATTGAAAAACCTCCAGGAAATAAATTTTTGAAATTTTTTTTTTTTTGGAAAATTGCTCTTGAAGAGATTGTTTCCTTGAAATTGTTCAATGTATCTGTTGTATATTATAGCAGTTTTGTCGCAGTTTTTAGTATAAAATAAGTCTTCTACTTTCGAAACTGTCTCGTTAATAAAGCCATCATATCGTTTATTGACATCCCTAATTGGACTATCTACATTGATTACCATTCAATCTGATCGTATAACTCGATGTTTTCGTAAATAATAACTCCGTATTGTTTACTCTACCCCTAATTATCGAATATTTGAATTTTCCTCAAACGTTGAAAAACAAAGTACTTTATAGTGAGGTAATTTTTCGTGAAATAATTGGATTCTTTCTTGTATAAGTTTTGATGAAAATATTCACTGAATCATTTAGAGTTTTATCGTTATGATTTGTGTTGAAATAATTTTTTTTCCATGTAATATGACGTACCTGACGGCTGAAACATATGACTAATATTATAAAAAACGTTTTCATGTTATAAAAATAACCGAAGTATGCGATAAGCGTAACAAAAAAATTAATTTTTTCATGTTATATAAAGTGAGCAATGATGATAAGAGCGATGATGCGTACCTATGACTAAAAGGATAAAAACTCACACTGAGTTCTGTTTGCCATTCTAGTTCATTCTGCTCGTCTACCAGATGCGAAAAGTGATAAAAACACTCGATCGCGTAAGAGGTTTTGATTCATATATAAGAGTTGAATATCTTTTTTTATTTTTGTAGATCTACAATTTGATGTGGGTTTTGAACTTGAAATGGATTTTTAATGTACATTTCCCAACGGTTAATCATTTGAAATTCAGTTTGTTGAATCATAGACAAATACGAAAATATCTACGTCTTTATAGGGATTCGAACCCGAATTACAACACACCAGAGTCATGCGTTTTCCAAACTACTACACGGAGGCGAGTAGTCGAACGTCATTACTTTTAGGTTAAATATTGAAATTTGAAAACTTACGTGTGTGATAAATTCATAGCCCTATTTTTAGCGATATGAAGCGAACAAGATGTATTATTTTTTTTAAGTCAACATCCATCTCAAAATTCAAATGGTAGAGACAACAATATTCTTAAAATTTATACAATTTCTTGAACAGTTTTGACGTAGGTTTTGCCATTACGGTGTCTTCTGCGGACTAAAGTCAAAAGAACTCCTTCCCGATCGGAAGAACCCATCGCAATGATACTCCACATTTGTTTAATAAAAGTGTGTGAATATAGAAAACAGTGTCCTCTTTACCATTTTCATTTTAAAATTGATTAACATCAAACAACAGCCGTTGACATTCAAAATTTCTATACCAACAATAATTTCAAGCGTTGAAAATTCAGTCACCATCTAAAACTCCTGAAAGAATTCATTTTAGTTATCCCCAATATATAAGATTGATATCAATGGAAAATTAAACAACTATTGCATAAATGAGTGATTTCAGTAACGAATGGAACTCAAAAGGGGCATTGCTTCAAAAATAAAATTGATTGGTCACTAGGTGCTACTGTTTATTCGAAGAGGAATGAAAAAATTTCTATACCTCAATTATAGATGAGAAGAATGAAAACCTTCAATTAACTACATCAATTTCAATAAACATCTGGTAATTCGAAATTGCAGTAATTCAAAATGATATGAATTCTATATAATTGATGATTGATATGTAGTTAATGAAGCCGTTCTATTACACGAAGTATTATGAGGATCATCGTATAATTCATGATAAGTGTATTGAATGAAATAATTATATGGATTTATTTGAAACATTGGTTATTTTGAATACATAATTTCACATTTAATGTCTTTGTTCACTAAAGGAATCGCCACAATAAGTATGTCTAATATTTCACTTGTAATTTGAAGAGGAAAAAAAAAACTCGCATACAAAACTCGTTTTAATTTTGTAATTTTGTTTAGATTATTTTATTCTATTGTCTTCTTTCATTTAAGTTTTCTTGTGAAATGGAATTTTCTTATTTATTGCATCGAAATTGTCTAGGGAAAAACCAAAATTAATCTTCGTATCATCAGACGTTTCGGAAATTTCTTTTTGTTTCTCTTCAGATTCTTTATTTGATAGGAGATTCTCTTTATTTGAGAGAAACTTCATCTATATCTTGTGGTTGTTTCAATATGTTATTGATGTTTTAACAAGATAATTGACATGAGAATTCCTTCAAAGAAAAAAACACATTGATTTCAAAATATTGTGAGTGAATTATGAAATCGGCAAAGGCTCTACATTTTGAATTCTCTAGATCTCAGATACGAGCTCCAAAAAAATTTAGAACTCGATCTCTAACATTGTCACCAATTGCAGCTATAGAAGGTTTAGCATACATCCAACAAATTTATGTTTCCGACAGCATTTGAAATGAAACCATTTCAAAAAAACCAGGCGACGAAAGCCACTATTTTCCAGATTAACACAATTCTATCAAACAATTGTGACGTATGTTTTACCATTACGATGGCTTTGTAGGAGAATACGAATTATTAACAAATTACCCAAGTGGTCACGTAGAAATATTCAAAATAACTAGACAATGTGATGAAGAAAGAAGTTTAGATTGATCGTTTTGTCTGATATTCTTACACTTGATGTACTGAATTACCTATATAAACTCATTAATTGAAATAACTATAGGTATAACTGAAACTCACCTATAGAATAACTGAGTTTTTATACTCAATGATTAATCATTCTATCGGATATATTCCTGGACATTATGAATAATGCCATCACTAATCACATTGCAGCATTTCTGAAAAAAATTCAATTCCTAGTTCTGTTGAATTTCGGAAAAAATTCGTAACATTTCGTCGTTTCGGTCGTTTCGTGGAGTTTCGTGGACTTTCTTTGAGAAGAACATCAAAAGTGCTCTCGGTACGGTCCCTTACGTTGGCCAATTTGTGTTGAATGACTTTTCACAGTTCATACCCTTTACTTTTCCTCAACTTCTGAATTTTTTTCATAGAAAGGAAAAATGAGTCGAGATTTTACAAAAGTTTCAAGTTTCCAATTTCAATGTCTCATTTTGCACGCAAAATGCACTACTTATAAGTTTCGTGAACACATGTTAATATATTTTATTTTTTTGATATTTTTCTTATCTGAATATATAACATTCCAATATTGAGATTCTTAACGAAAATAGAGCTTAAGATGGAAGAAACATTTAATGTTTGGTTTACGTTTCGGCACAAATTGTAGCTTCATCAAAGCTTTGAAGTTAATATAAATAGCGACTTCAAATGAACATTGGAAAACTGTAATGAGAAGTGCATTTCGTCAGACTCAAAATCAAGGCATTATAATACAACGATTCTTCCAGAAGGAATCAGCGCAGCTGAAACAATGGTTATTGACGGTCATTCAAAAATAAACAAATAGAAGAAAAAAACGAGAAATTACGAGGAAGATTTAGGCGCCATTCAATAGAAACAGCATTCGGATGAGGATATCTCAGAACAAATTTTCATTAAAGACAAATACAATAACGAAACCAATCCGAAAAAGACGAGCAAGTTTTATACTGGTATTGATATCTACAGGATGAGCATACAGTACTTCATAACAGCAGAGAAACTACTCCACATAATAATGAATTAAAACGCGGCATAAAATGACTGAAACATGTCCAAAGGGATCGTCAACAAATTAGTGTAGAAACCGAGTGTCGCAATACAATTGAAAACGAGAAATTTGAGCGAAGAACGTCGTGTTAAACTCAAATCAGTTGGAAAAATGGAAGAAAGGAGAAGCATTCTGTGAGGATGAAGCGTTTTTGTTGGAAAAAAGGAGGTTATCCTTGAATTTATCATTTCAAATTCAATCATTCACCTAATTGGGAATAAAAGTTTTAATAAAAAAGGATTACTCTATCAAGTCATGAGGGGAGAAGCGGACTCGAAGATATCGGTAACTTTTTTGTCCAGAATCTTCGTGACTATTTCCACACAAAGTGTTGTTGTTAATGTTGACTCGCACAAAGCTACAGAAATGGCGAAAAAAAACCCTAGCACACAGGATACATAAATGAGACTGCGAAGGAGAATGTCGACAAAGAAGCGTCGAACTACTGTTTGGTCTCAGGCAGAGATGTTTCCGGAAACTAAAGACACACTCTTAACTATTCAAGACCAGGTTATTGCAACCCTGGTATAACAGACCCTGAAACACAGAGTTGAAAACCCAACAGCGATGGGCGACAGGTGTCGATAAGGATGCCAAACATCAGACACAATTCAGCTCATAACAGTGGAATGTCAAATATTTGCATCTACAGGATGCAAAGAGAAACATGACTCCCTAGCAAAGATTATGTATCAAGAACGTGCATTAAAACCATATCTTCAACAGAGGGAAAGGTGTCTTACTACAACTACATTCCAATGCTAATTTTGGAGAATGAACAGTTTAGACTCTACTGGGACAGCACTATCTTAATTGATGACAACAATGTCCCACATTAAGCTTGATCTTGTCCTGGTTGACAAGAGAGCCTTAGAATGGACACCCCTACTTTTATCGTGGTGTCCATTTCAAATGTTGGGGAGAATACCGATAAATTTTTGAAATATCGAGAACTTGAGGTATGAGTGCAGAGAGAGAGAGTGCTGCACGAACGCAGTCAAAACTCTTCCAATCAGTATAGGATATACTGGTATAATACTGTAAAATCTCCTGTAAAACATTGTGAATCATTGAACATTAAAACATTGGACATCTCTATAAGGAATCACAGAAATCGGTGATGCTCGCTACTCCAGGGACTATCAGGAAATTTCTGTGTCATCACGGAAATCAACCCTATGAAGGATGCGACATGGGGACCGCCGCCATGAGCCTGATAATTTTCAAAAAGTACGAAATCAGAAATACCGTAACTGATATTTTAGTGCAGTGTTCATAATTATGAGGCCTCAAATTAATATCTCAGATTACATTATATTTTCTATAACTACGTATAATTACGTCTAAAATCGCTAATACTAGTACACTTAATTGAAAATTTTGCGGAAATTTATAAGTTGTGGAGCTTCCTATATTAAATGAAAGTGTGGGTAGCACCTTTCACTTTTTCTATAGAAAGCGATATTGGGAAAAAATGGAACCAAGATGGCGTCGAGAAATGCCGACTTCGGCTTCCTATTCAGTGGGCACCAAGTTTTTGATGCTCATTATACGACTTCTAATTAATACGGCCCGTTAATGTGGAAACTGATCAATCAATTGAATTTCCTTTACAGTTTACCGCAGTAACTTCTGAAGTTGAATGTAATGCGATACGTGTGCTAGCTTTAGGAAATAATACTTGCCACATATTGATTTTGACAATTTAATTGATGGGATCTCGAAAATTAATAAATCTTCAAAGAGAAAGAAATTTTTTCTAGAACTTCAGTAGCTACTTTCCTTCAATCAATAATATTATCCTTGTGAACCCTACAGTATTGTAGAAGAATAGTTTATAGATTCGGATACTGTTCAAGATTTCAATAATATTTATCAACTTCTCATGCTACAAAACATTAGAGAAATTGACATAATGAATTTTCATTCAAATTAATATATCTCTAATTCATCATGAAATTATATCTAATATTGAATGGTATTGGCGTTAACTTGATGCAAATCCATTATAATTGAATATAAACTTAAATTCAAATACTTGAATTTATGATTTGCACTTTATTGAATACATAGCATGACGCGTTTCGTCGTTACAAACGACTTCTTCAGATGCTTACAGAATAATTAGAGAAATTAATCAGAAATAAGACAGAATAATTAGAATTATTTTGTCTAGAACTATCAGAAGAAGACAGAATAATTTGAAAAATTATTACTGAAAATTATTCTGTAAGCATCTAAAGAAGTCGTTTGTAACGACGAAACGCGTCATGCTATGTAATCAATAAAGTGTAAATCATAAGTTCAAGTGTTTGAATTTAAGTTTATATTCAATAACTCTAATATTGGATGGTATTGGCGTTGTCTCGATGAAATAAGATTTACTTGAAGATATAATTCAAACACCTGAACTTTCATAGTGTAATATGAACAAGCTAATCAAAAGTTGAAGTGTTTGAGTTTTATCTTATATTTAGTGAAAATATAAAATGGTTTGTTGAAATGAATTTTGTTAGTACTGTGTATGCTTTCTGCAGTGTAGGCTGATTACGAGTATGAACTTATTATCAGCTTAGGAGCAGTATGAATACTCACTTCTTAATGAAGGAAGACTATACACCAAAATTATTACAGCGATTATTACGTATGCTCCGCTTATATGGTCTGAAGTAAGTTATTATCATCCACCACGACCATCTCAAGTTTTCCAAAGCTAGATTCTTCTACTAATAACCTACTTGAACAATCACCGATCTCCGTGGTTTCTTCAGGAGAACACCCGACTATGGTGCGGTAAGATTCGGGTTCGAGTCCCGGTGATGGAATGAGTGTGTTTGTATATGATTTAATTAGTTCAGTAATTGTTAGGTAATGTGCACTAATTCCAAGCTCATTGGCCGTTCGGAACTGGCGTTAAACTGTAGGTTCACTGAATTAAAAAAAAAAAACTTTAAAAATGATATAATGATTGAAACGCTATACCTCGAGGAACAATTAAAACCACTTATGAATGACCTATATATCTCTAACTCTATAAACTGAATATCTATAAACCCAACTCAACTTCAGTTGAGTTTCCTGGAAACTAAGATTAAATTTAATGAAATACAATAATTATTTGTACTTGGGCGTTTTTTTAGAGGAAGGAAGATAATCATTTTCATTCAGATCATTCTTTCTATTGCGAGTATCAGAGAATTACTATAAATAAATCATCAAAATTTAACTGATGTTATGAATATTTCTTATATCCCTACAATTTGACAAAAATTTGTTTTACCTGATATTGATACAAATCAGCCTATTGATTCAATTAACCTGATTCAGACGGTAATCCTATACATAATCCAGTTCAGTTATCAAGGATAATATTATGATTTCATTCAACATCGATTGATCTTAGATGAGATACTGATTTAATTAAATATTGATCGGTCTCAGGCCATATTCGTGTTCTTCGTTATTGGATTTCATACTGATTTGGTGGAGGCGAGATTCGTGATGTGTAATTTTCCACAATTTCCACGAGGTAGATGTGTAGTAACTGAATTCGTTACGGCAGAATCCCATTTCCAGTTTCTTCTGCGATTACCAATATATCTGTTTAGTGTAAAATGATCAAGGGTAACATAGTGATTAGAAAGTGTGTTTTGGTAATAGTATTACTTTCGTAATATTTTATTGTTCGAACTATTTCAGTTTTCGAAATAAGAAATAAGAACATTATTTCTATGCCATTTTTGTAGCGCAATCATCTCCTCAATACTTGGATTTTCACCTAACGTTTATACAAACCAACTGACCTCTATTCTCACCAATAATTTCCTCAAGTTTTTGACAATTGTTTTAGAACACCCTGTGAAATGGAATGAAATATATAGTGTGCACAGTTTGAGAAGGGAAAAACATCCTCAATCACTGTTACAGGACAAAAAGCTCTGCAGTCTTTTTGATTATAATTTCCCTTTTTTTAACAAATGAAGGGAATAAAAATGGAAGAAAATAGAAAAAAAGCATAACTTAATGAATAATGAAAATATATTTAAGCGACTTGATAAATATTGAAATGAAATTCAACGAAATGAACAAAATCGGAAAATATGTAGAAAAAATGGAAAACTTCAGAAAAATGGAAATAATTATGGATAGGCCCAATGAAAAAATTATTCTTCCGTGCTTTCTCATTAGGAAATGAAGATATCTAATGTATTATATCTAATGTTCTTCTGGTTGCATTTTCAGTTGATAAAATTGCGGACTTGATAGTCTAGTTTGTGACATCCTACTACTCAAATGAATTTTCACTAATTTAAGAACAGAGATTTACCATTACTTGAGATATCTCAAAACCTTGGAGTTATCTTTCAAATTGCAAGGACGTTCGTCACATGACAACTCCCGAAATTCTGTTCTCACTCTTTGTGTCCTTCAATTCTAGAAATTTGAATTGATTCTCCAATTATATGCTAGATCACTCGACTTAAAATCAAGATGTTTTCAAAGTTTTTTCTGATTACTCTAATTTCAGTTGTAGCAGATTTCCCAGATCTAGAAACCGTCTAGAGGTCTAAGTTCAACTCCGAAGAGTACTAGTTACATAGTTGGTGATGTTTGAAATTTTAAATTTCCATACCATTCAAATCCTGGTTCAAATTTCGCAAATTTTTTTTTTGAGAGATATTGTTCTATTTCGCTCTGTTGCTAAGATTTTGTTAGCGCTTATTCTGCGAAACTTTACCAGCACTTCATGTTCCTACATTCCTGATTACACCCTATTTATACTTAAATAACGTTTATGTTATCTCTTGTCCTTCGTTTTAGTTTATTATTTAATTTTGTCTTCATTTCCATTGAACATATTTTCATTTTCCATACTGTCAAGACTTGATGTAATGTTTCTTCTAATGTCTGAAAATTCGAATTCTGAATACAATCCATCTGTGCTGATCGAAACTTCAAATATTTATTATATATAATAAGGTGAAAATAATAGACCAGGGTCGATAATGATTAAAATGGTAAAAAGTGAAAAAAAATAATAGTAGGATGAAACACGTTAAACTCGAAAGAGAATATAACAAAAATGAAAGGAAAAATAATTTACGGGCGATCTGAGGTCGGGAAGTGAAAGAGAGTGAGTTTTTAAGGGTAAAAAACGGCGCACCTCGATTTCCGGCAAAAATACAAGTCCTATGGAAAAAAATTGAATGACAGAGTTGTAGGTAATAAAGAGACCTACAACTTTTGTAATCACTTTTTTTTCACATGACCTCAAAATTTATGTGAAATATTCAAATAACCAAGATTTTGGTTTTTTATTCTTATTTTATGCAAAAAAAAATTTTTTTCGCGAAATGTAGTGAAAACTTACCTTTCTATGTCCTGAAGACACTGTAATTTTTTTAATTTGAAATATTAATTTTTTCACCTTGTTTTGATTTGATATCGAAAAAACACCCTATTTTTAATCTTTTTAAAAAAACTCAGTTTTTTGTTCGTTAAAATCTCTCCTTTCTGATAATGTAAGGAAATATATACATTACTATGGTAAATATTCTCAGAAAATGCAAAGAAAGCTTCTGGGAAATCGAGGTTCACCGTTTTTTAATTAAAAACTCATCTCCTTGCCGAGATCTTCCGTCAATTATTTTTTTTCATTTTTGTTATATTCTCGTCCTCTTCTAACGAGTTTCATTCTACTATTATTTTTTTTGGTTTAAAAATTATCGACCCTGGTCTATACAAGTCCTTTTATCCCTAACTTTTTCGAAATCCTTTCCAATTTTCTTTTCTGATTTATAATTTCTTATTTTCTTTTCCAATTTCTAACTTTTGAACTCAAAACCTGTGTGGTGGCAGGGCGATAGACTTTCAACCAATCCTGTCTCACATTCTTTTAGAAAAGATCATTAGGGAACGGAAATCTCATATAAAGGGCATACAAGCGGATATAAAAAAAAAAGATCGGATAGATGTCAAATGTCTCGCTTTCGCAGACGATATAGCTTCATCACAGACAACAAACTGAACTGATTCTCGTCGTGGAAAAACTACATAAAATTAAGCAGGAAACTGGATTATAAATCTCTTACAAAAAAAATATATGGAAAGACAAACAGAAAATAGCTCTCCTATGATCACAAAACATGGTAAAATCTAAAAATTAGCCATTTTTTATACCTTGGAGAAATTAAACAGTGCTTAGGTTTAAATCGAATCGCTATCGAACTCAAAATTACGAAGCTACAACGGGCCTTTAAGCTAACAAGGCCGTAGTATAAAAAAAGCGTATTTTTTATAGGCGAAACATTAAAACAATATAACACGATTCGTCTAGAAGCAAAAACAATGGTTATTGACAGTCATTCTAGAATAAACGAAGGAGAGAAACAAAAATGAAAAATTCTCAGAATGATTACAGGCAAATCAATAGAAAGTGCATATGGATGGAAAGATCTCAGACCGAACTTTATCAAAACACAAATATAATAACAGTAGAAATCATGAATCGAAGAGTAGAGTTTTGTGCGCATGTCCACAAGAGTTGTTTGTACCCAGGACGAAACATTCCAGAATACCGAAAAAACACTCGATGAAATAACAAACAGTAAATCCAGCACACAGCTGATGAAAGAGGTCCAAACGAATCTACAATAGATCAATATGAAAAATCTGGAAAATCGCCATGAGAGTCGGTCTAACATCGCACATGTGAAGTTAAAGCAAAAATAATTGCGCCAACTTAAAATGAAAATGTAGATGAATGAAAGAAAAGGTATTCTGAGGGATGAAGCGTTTCTGGGAGGCAAAAAAGCTGAAGGATAAGCCTTAAAAATTGCGAATATTCAAGTTCCATAGCTCTCCGCTTAGAAGATAATCGTTAGTGTAATAATAATAATAATAGCGTAAAAATATGTAGAGATATGAAGTAAATTGATAAGATTCAATAAAACTCTAAAAATCTGATTATCGTGTCCTCGTTTCGCTTTGTCAAGTGAAATTGTGTACCGCAAACGAGAATAAAAGTATTATATTCGGAATACTTAAAAACTTTATTACAGCTCATGTGGATCGATCTATGTTATCAAGTAACCGTCGATGCAGGTACCTGCTACTTATTGAGCTCATTAAAATCGAATGAAAGGACGTAGAGAAATCTCATATACTTACAATCAAATTATAGGATAATGGCTTCCGCAAATTTAATAATCCATTGTAGCTGGCAGTAGCGTATAAGAAATGTATTAGGGGATGTTTTCAGAAATGTAACTAATACACGCACATAATGAATATGCGAAAATCTTTGGGAACTGATCATCTCTTTGTGTGTGTTTTTTTTGAGAAGGTATTTACTTGAACATTATTACATATTTTGTTTCTTCGTATTAAGGGAGAATACAAAAATTTGTGCTGCAAAAAGGTACAAAAATACCCTGAATAGACATTCATTCATTCAATAATTTCAAATCAAGAGAATCATATAGAAGAGCTACCTATGTGAAAATGTACGAAGTGTTGCCTCTATAATTAAGGGATACATTCAAGAGAATATTGAACATTATGTCACACTTGATGGGAAGACAGGAAAAAATTTTTTGTTCTGCAAGAAATTATTATGACTCCAAACTGAAAAAACATATTGTAATGAATACTACACCATTTCATCTATAGCAATTAGTAGAAAACAACTCTTGGATTATAGTAATAAGCATCGAGTGACGTGGATTTACTCATTTGACGATGGACGTGGCACAGCTGATGAGGTCCTTGTAGAACGAAACAGCCGGTATTTCCACTAAGTGTGTAATTCATTTCAATCTTCATTAAGATTCAAACCTTGAAAAAGTATTGAGGTATCACATTGTGTATGTTCACATAGTCAAGTCTACTATGACATCTTTTCAATTAATTCGAGAGATGTACCCAAAATTGAGGGAATTGTTGACATTTAAATATCATTAAATTTGTGACTAGATTGGATTGACCAAATGTTACACTTATATACATGGCTTTTTACAGCTGAGAAGGAAAGATGTACATTTCATATTGCTTGATTAAAAAAATAATGAACATTTTGACAGCCATATCTGTTGAAATAATAGAAATAGAACACAATTGAAACCATAAAAAAAATTTGAGATCTTATGAATGTTATTAAGAAGGTTAAGTTCCAGATAAAAACATAGTTGTATATTAATGGCTAAAGCAAAAATTGTGTAAACCTTCTGTGAAAATTTGCACAAAGAGATAAACGCGAAATTTGATATAGTTGAAGTTCATATGACGGAGTGTGATATAAAATTGTCAATTGAAAAGTCAACGCTTGACACATAGATGGCGTTACTAGAATTTAATCCATATGTTTTTGAGTTAGCTCTAACCCTTGAAAGATGAAGTTAGCCCTAACCCTCGCTGGGAAGAAATTTTCGTAGAATGAAGAGGTGATGAATGAAACTGAGGCTCATTTCCAAGCGAAGGACATATCGTACTATAAAATTGGTATCGAAAAGATAGACGCTCGCTATAATCAGCGTATCACCCTTGAAGGGAATTATGTTGAATAAAAGAACCTTATTTTGTTAAAAAAAAATGTGTTTTATTATGATAAGCCTTCGAGTTTTCAATTGACTTCATATTTCTGTCTGAACGACAAACGACACTCACACTTACACTCTACTTAATCTATGAAAATAATAGAGGTTAATTTTCGTCTATGTGACTCAATAATTATATTTTCCTTAGTCTTATTCTATTGAAATTTACCTAGTATTCGATAAAACAACCCTAATAAATAACTTAAAAATTTACTGAATTCAGACTACGCGGTTGCCACTTATAAATTTTAATTCTTGTAGTTGTCTATATTGATGACATATGACAGCTGCTTATTACTTCGACGCTTGGCAACATTGTTATTTTTATCTCACCATTTCTTGTTGCCATATTTCACCCGCGAAAGTAATTGAAACCAGGATCATAGACAATATCTACCAGTAGTTCCTTTGTATACGCCACTGCGCACCTAACCTCCAATTTGTGGCATATTACACTGTCTATTATCTTCAAGCATACTTCTAAAGATGCTTGGGGGTTGTACTCCTTATTTAAACATTATTTACGCCCGACAAGTTGTATTGATTCTATAGTATTATGTATTAATATATTAACTGTTATTTAAGGGGTTTACTATATTAGTATCAGAATGTGCGTGGGAAGCATCAGCGTATATTGCTTAGACGATTTTTCACGCTCGAATGAGAATGAGAAGATAATTTATAATCCAATCGAGAATTCATGAAGTTGCAGTTAATTCCTCCATTTAATTGGAATCCTTGCACCACTTCGTTAGTTGTTGCATGCATTCACAATATTCTGTATCTTCAACGAGAGTTAAATTACCCATGCTGATTACTTGATATATTTGATGATAAAATCAGTTCGAGCCTTTATGGGATATTATATTGCAAATTTATATAATTATTGGATAAATATCGAAAGCAGTAAATACAATTGAAATGTCTCTGATTTCAAATCAAAGTTGATTTATTCATTGGAAATAATAAACCAGTGAGGCCCACATCTGTATGAACAGTTTCGTATATAATTGCCAAGAGATTCGAAGAATTAAGCAGAATGCAACGAAAAGAAGGATGACAGAACAATATTCATGGAGGATGAAAAAATATCGAATATACAGAGTTCATTTAAAAAAAATATTAACGATGAAAGAATTATTCTAAGAATTATGTTTGATGCAGGTAAACTAAAATTAAGTAAAAGAAACTTACGTTGAAAACCTACACATTTTTCTATATAACAGCCGTTTACATATGTTTCAATGTTTGCCTATCGTCAGAACGGCGTAGTTCAAGTTAAAGATGATAGTACTTGAAGAGATATATAAAAAATTTAATATATAAAACACGAAACACTGTTTCGTACACGTTTTATACACCCAAAACTTATACTTACTAAAACTTATTACGTTAAAAAAATTTTTTATATATCTCTTCAAGTACTATCATCTTTAACTTGAACTACGCCGTTCTGACGATAGGCAATAACCTTGAAACATATGTAAACGGCTGTTATATAGAAAAATGTGTAGGTTTTCAACGTAAGTTTCTTTTACTTAAAAAAAATATGTCGCAAATTGATTTTTCAGCACTGCTTCAGACATCGAATTGGTCACAGATGTTGACAAGGAAATAAGATAATTTACATTTTTCAAATGAAATAGGGTAGGGATGAGTAAGGCTATAACATTATAAAGGCAAAGTGAAATATGCGAGAAAATTTGAGTATAAAACCCGGTAGTTCATTATTCAGTCTGGTAGTTAAAGTTCTACTTAATAATATAATTTTTTTGAACCTTTCTGGTATAAAAACGTCTCTTCATGACTAGAGCGATGAAAATTGGTTTTTACTGTATATTCACACTGGTTATATTCTGCACTGAGGATATTCTTATTTACCATTATGAAAAATCTACTTCAGTAGAAATGGGAGAAACTGCAGAATGGGAGGTGTTTTCTCAGTTATGTTTGAAAATCAAATATGTTATATATAGATGCAATATGCTCCACCCAAACATTGCATAACTTCCTTGTAGTATTCCTTGTAAATTGTACCATCTGTTGGCAAAAACTCATGGTACACCAAGCCTTGTGATGAAAGAAAACAGTGAGCAGAAACTTCACATTTGATGGAACTTGGCGCGCTCTTTTTTTGCCTTTTTTTTTCGATTGATAAGCCAACATCCTCTGCAACTTCCCTAATAGTGATTTGACGATTTTCCAAAACTCATTTTCTGAACACTGTTCCGATGTTTTCTTCGTTTGTTGAGGTGGCTGCAACCCCAGGACGCTCATCGTCATCAACATCTTCTCCACCTTGCGTGAAGCGCTTTTACCACTTTTTGGAGACAAAAAACACTCTCCGAATGTCACAGTCAATATTTTAAGTGCGTTGTAGCATTCAATTCCATTTTTAACGCAGAATTTAATACAGATTATTTGATCAATTTTTTTCGAAAGTAAAAAATCGAAGAACACACAAAAACGTGTCTAACCTCTTCAGTTATCAAAAACAAACTACTAATCTTAAATGGCTAAACATAATAACGTATGAGGAACGAATGTGTACCGACATAACAAAAAAATTTCGATAATCGACTATGCACTGGCCGCGAAAATCCAAATTTCCTTTTTTTCTTTTGAACAGACCTCGTATACTATAGCTTTGTGTTTGGTTTCATAGGAGTGCAATGAAAGCTTTCGTTCTTTACTTGTCTGCTACAGCCCATTCTTGCAATTTTTATGAAATATACCAATCTCAAAATTTTTCAATGTTTTCCAGAAGTAGAATTCCAAAATAATTCCTTATATTTTCGGGTTTATAGTTTGGTATTTTCAATTTGGACTTTCTCTACTCTTTGGTAAGATGGAAAAAACTCCTATTCATTCAAAAATCATATGCTCAGATAATAACTCAGATAATAACTTGGAATCAAATTAGAAGAAGATCGTCTATATTATTATATTTTTTACTCGTATAATTTCAGCTTCTTGTATTCTATACTTGCAAGTAATATATAACTTGAAATCATTGGGCTGGACAAAAAAAAAATGTAAAGTGTTGTTTTCAATTTTATTCTGAAAATAACAATTTCCGCCAACTTCTTTTCAGAAACAACGCTACATAAAAAATTCTTCAACATATTACATATTCACGAAATCTTTCACAACAAAGGTTAACTCGAGATCATCTACGATTTTTTTCATAGGAGATTCACCTATAATTTGTTGCGATCCTCCCTTTATTTTCATCTCAAGCAATTGATAAATACAGTCAAAGACGGTTTTCAATGATATGTTTCGAACATATTGATACCCATCCCTATACAATAAATAGAAACAGAATTTAATCTGATGTAAGCTTTAGCGTAAGATATAGTGAATGTAATAAATATTTTGAAGGGTCTAGTGAATGATCTAGTTCTGTCCAAAGTATGGTGGTCTCTTTTTCATATTTTAGTGATGAATTATTACCTTGATCAAATATTTGTATGGATGATTTCGTCAAGTGAACTCGGAGAGAGAAAGGTCCAAGTCACAGCCTTGTGGCACTCCTGAGGTGACTGTAAATTAATTCTAAGAGCAAATTTGATCTTCAGTTTTTCTTGCGAAAATGAATAATTATATCACGTATTATTCAGAAATAGTTCATTTATTGGCCAATTTCATGAATTTTATAGTGTCATATAGAAAACTTTTCCCTCTCAATATTAGGAAATGAAAACCATACGGGAAAATATGGATTAAATAATGAATGAAAATAGAATACTTTTACTTTTCTAGCCTTCATTCTTGAAAATTTCCAATTTAAATACGAGTATTGATAATTTGATAGAGATGTTCATTCTTGTATCATTAGTGAATCTAAGTTGAAAAATTTTCACAACAATGTCGAAAGTGCCACGTGTTTGAGAGTAAGTAGAATGTTGATGTTCTGGTTTCGTATCGTGTGGCGAAATCACCACATTCCTACGCTTCAGTTTCTCAGAGTTATGAAGGACTTCAGGGTAAATTTCAAGTAGATTCAACCAGATCGGCATATTAGATAAATAAACCACGGTAGCGTAGCAAATCGGATTATTTTGTTATTGACGGTTTGACCTCGATTCAATAGGGAAATTATAGGTTTGAGGGAAAACAGGACATCCTGTTAGTAATTGCTAACTGATATGTGAATTTTCTAGAAATAGAAAATTATATAAATCGGATCTCTGTCTTCTAAAGCTTATTTCTTATAGGCAATCTCAATTTACTGTTGAACTATTCCAAAAATCAGACAAGATGATTCCCAGGTAGTTGTGCATGAGTACATGGTCATATTATTCATATCATTAAATATATATTTGATGTTCGTGAACGATTTGAAACTATACCATGAAATTAGATCACAGTACAGCTGTGTTCAACTTCATCTCCCGCTGGACCATGTTGCCAGTTGGTGTGAAGATAATTATTTGAGTTTGAATGTGTCAAAGTGTAATGTTATCTCTTTCACTAGCCAAAAAGATCGAATTGAGTGAGATTAAAGCGTCGGTGTTCAGGTTTTTTCTCGTTTTGATGAGGTGAAATATCTTGGTGTTGTCTTCGATCACAAGTTTTCCTTCATTCCACACATTATCCAACTTATTTTATTCGCCTCGAAAATATATGGATTCGTTATACGCACTGGCAAAAATTTCGATAATTCCTCTACATTCATAAGACTATTTAAGGCCAGCTTACTCCAAAAAACGTAATTTTTTGAATATATTTCATTTATAGTACAAAAAATGTTGAGTAATCAATTAATTTGCATATGAAAGCACATATATGAAATTATTTGAAAACCATTTTTTTTTTCAAAATGGCGGTCCTGAAAATGGCTGCTGAAACTCATCAGAATCGGTGATGACTGACATTTTCTTTTCGTTCTTTTCTTTCGGTTTCATGTTCTGTGTCGAATTGGCTATAACCTCAAGCAAAATGAAACATTTTCAATGAAAAAAAAATAAAATGGAGGACTTTTGAATTTTTTTTTCACCCTTTTTTTCACTTCAATTGTTAATAACTTTTTTAAATAATAATAAATATTTCTGGTTCTGCTGGAGGCCATAGCCAGACATCTAAACAGTGCAATGAGAGTGTAATTCATGCGAAAAAACGTGGTTCGGAGAAAAATCAGTTCAAAGTTTTTATTCTTGAAAAATCGTAAAAGAAGTGAATTTTGCTTACATATCCATTCCAGCTTCTTACACAACTCCTTCCTGGTCTTCGTAAGCATCATTCTGAAAAATTCTTTCATTTCTCGAAGCAGTTCAACAAAATAACAAGACAGTAACAATAAAACAAAGAACAAAACAATAAGACGATCCGAAGGCATGCAGCAGCTGCCGCTATTGAAGGCGTTCGAGAGGCCGGATATACTGCAGCGCTTCCTAATCTTTTATACCTTCTTCTCGGTCTTGCTGACCTTCGGGACTAATTCTATACTATTTCTACGACTATGTAGTAGCAATTTATGAAAAAAAATTTCGATTCCTTCAAAATTGTTTGGGGTAAGGTGGCCTTATGCCACAATCCGTAGCAAGTTGGATTATGACAGAATGCTCTGGCATCCTCCTATTTACACTTGCCATCAACGCCATCTTGAGGCTATTCAGAGAAGGTTCTTGAAATTCTTAGTTTGGAGGGAGGATAAAGTTTATTCACAGACGGGAGCCAATCATAACGAATTCTTGAGACCATTCAGTTTAATCTCATTGCAGGACAGGAGAGAAATTTTATCACTCAAATTTTTGAACAAATTACTGCACAACAGTATTGATGGTCCTACACTCTTGTCCGATTTGAAATTTCGTATCTCTAGGCAAAATTCTCGTACTACATAATTATTCCACCTGAAGACTCAAGAAAAAGAACCAACTCCCTAATACAATCCCCCATTTGGTTTATGCAGTCTACATTCAAGAGAGTTGCTAATAATTGTGACATTCACTTTGACTCCCTAAAAGTTATTATTAGGAGTTATGTGAACAAAGGGAATTGACTGAATTCATTTAAATTGGGTTCTTTGAATTATTTCATTAAATGCTATTATTAAGTTATTATTAGTTCATATTACAGTTTTTTTTAGATCATATTGATCTCTTAGTTATACTTCTCTTCATTTTATTTAGTTAGTTACTATTCAACATTATGTAATTATTTTCTGTAATTGGGTATTATACCTGTTGAGAATGAAGAACTTGTTATTATTATAACTTACTAAGTGTAGTCCTCCACAAAAAGCTTCGTTCGCAGTTCTTTCGCAATAATAATCAATCAATGAATCTGAATGCTTCGGAATAAAATATGCTGTCACCATGACAAAGTATTTTGTCGGGGGACGATAGAATTGAAATTATATGCGAAAGCACGAGTTAGAAGATCATATATCTTACGTATGCGGCATTTCTGTCACACATGGCAATTGAAAAAATTTCCTTGACAGAGAGGACCGATTTCCTCGCAGAGGTTGATGATATGAAATGTGAAGGATGGCTGCTTTTCTTTCTCACAAACTGAAGTGTTAGATTCTAGGAATGTCTAATCATTCATTCTGTCGAACATTGATACTTTTTGTTGCGAACAAATGATGTTTCGAGGGGTATTTTCCATCAAGAATGATTGGATTGTCATGTTATTTCAGGCAAGGTAAGATCACTGAGATTGAATTCTCGCCCAACTCTTGATGAAACATAATTAAATATTGAATTAAATGAAACTCTTGGCTTAATGTTTCACGATTATATTTAACAATATGAATTTGTTTCGAGCGTCAGCTCATTTTCAAGACTAAAATACAGTAAGGAACGAACAAAAAATTTATATCTATAAAATGGATGTAAGGAGGGAGGATAATTGAAAATCTAAGTGTTCATTTAACGATGTCTTCTTTTTTCTTCCAAGAACTGCATATTTCAATTGTTTCTAAAAGGTCTTAGCGTTTCCCTTTATTACCTGCGTGTAAGAACTTGGTTTTCTTAAAGTCTATAAAGTGGTTAGAGTTAATACAATGTTCTGCAAATCCGGTTTTATTAACATTGTACAAAATCGACCTTTTATGCTCGTCCACTCGAGTTTTTATTTTTCTTCCTGTTTAGCTGATATAAAGCGCTGGACATTCGTTACAAAAAATTTTATAAATCCCGTTCTTGTCTTCAACATTTATCTTTTCTTTATTATTCACTAAAAGTGACTTAATATTTCTTTTGTTAGTACAAACTTTTGTAAAGAATACCAAGTGCTTACACGCAAGTAATAAGGGAAACGCTTAGACCTTTTAGACACAATTGAAATATGCAGTTCTTGGAAGAAAAAGAAGACATCGTTAATAAACACTTAGATTTTCAATTATCCTCCCTCCTTACATCCATTGTATAGATATAAATTTGTTGTTCGTTCCTTACTGTATTTTAGTCTTGAAAATGAGTTGACGCTCGGAACATGTTGACAAATTCATATTGTTAAATATAATCGTAAAACATTAAGCCAAGGTTTAATTTAATTCAACAAGGTAAGATCAGGTTAGGTTAGGTTAGGTTAGGTTAGGTGAAGTTAGTTTGGCTTGATGTCTGCAGGACTTGATATTATGGTCCATGTCGAATCAATCACTGACGTTTTTAGATTTATATGAAATTTTATTTCTTGAGGAACTTGTTATTTATTTATTATGTTGAATAAATTCAAATAGCTTTGAATTAAACCAAATGTTTGTTTTCCTGGTGGTGTATCTAGTGAATTTATAACTTTTTTCGACGGTTTGCTTTTCAAATGTATATATTCTTCTTTGTGCAAAATCGTTGACATATCGAGTTGTGGGTTTCATCGTTATCTATCACTTAGGATTTAACTATTTCTTCCGCGTAAAACGTTTTAGAATTTTTCGAATGATCACTTTGAAATTTGAATTCACGAATGGTCCGCCTTCCATTGGTCAGTCTTTGTTCGTTCTTTCGTCTCCAAGTTCCTTAACCGCAAACTTGACAAAGCTGTTCTTATGAGGGCCAACAAGCTCGAAACTTTAGCTATCACTTTCGCTTTGATTATTTCTTCGCGTAAACATTCAGGTATATATATATATATATATATATATATATATATATATATATATATATATATATATATATATATATATATATATATATATATATATATATATATATATATATATATATATATATATATATATATATATATATATATATATATATATATATATATATATATATATATATATATATATATATATATATATATATATATATATATATATATATATATATATATATATATATATATATATGAAAAAACGGTATATATATAAACGGTATTTGGATGAAAAGACCTCAAAATGAACTGTATCAAAAGACAAATACGATAACGAAAGAAATCAGAAAACGACGAGCAAAGTTCTATGCACATGTCTACAGAATAAAACAGTCCAGAATACCGAAGAAACAACTCAATATAATTATGAATAGTAAATGCGGAACAGAGTGGCTAAAAGAGGTTCATATATATATATATATATATATATATATATATATATATATATATATATATATATATATATATAGAATTTACTACAAGGAATAGAATTCTGTATTTTTCGTGCTATGTTATTGCACTTGTAGATATTTGATATCAAAGTTTATTATAGCTTTCTTTCGATAATATTTTGACAAATTATTCAAAAGAACATTATAGCAGAGAACGTAAAACATGAACAATGCGATGTCTCTATTATACTTCTAGGGATAAATGTTAGAGAATATTGAAATCGATGCCTACATTTATTGAAAGCGTTAGCCAGTTACTGTTTCGTACATTGTTCTCGTAAATGAAATTTGTTGAAATGTCATTTGTTGAACGTGGCGCAACAGACGAGTACCTTGTAGTACGAAACAGTAGGTAACGGTCTTACGCTTTCAAAAAATGCAGGCATCGATTTCAATGTTCTCTACCATCTATCCCTATTGAATATATAATTATTTATATATGAACTAAAAATTCCTATTTTCAGAAAACAAATTGATTGCTGAAAAGAAAAATGTATTTCTTGATCAAGTTTCGTTAAAAATTGTAGATTTGTCAAAATTTCGAAATGATTTCAAAGTTGATGCAGTATTGAATAACAAATACATTGCAATTATTGAAGTGGAAGGAATTTTATATTATTGAAATTTATTAGAATTCATTCAGAAAAATAGTCGTTTACTTGAATGAACGCCTGTTATCGCCCTTATTCGAATTTGATTCGATGTTTTGCACTTATTTTATTCATTTACTGAAATGATTTGAGACTCACGCAAAATGATTTTTTCAGATGAAAGTAGCTGATAATTTAATAAATAAAGTTAAGTGAGAAAATAAAGTGTATTTGAAATTTTGCGTAGAATTAAAGGATCCATCTTTTAATTCTATCAAATATGAGCAAGATCAACACCTACATCCGGTATAAACAGGAGTTCCATTAACTCGTTACTTATTTAGCCGATTTGCTTTAACCTTGACGAATGTGGTATACTACCACACTATCAAAATTCTTCTCCGCATAATTTTCTGTAAACAGATCGATTCAGTTCCCGATGGGACACTCTGTATATATTCTAATACCCAGCTTCAATTATCATGTCGCACATTAGTGAACTTGAAGAATATAAAGATATCGTTTCCATAAATATCCCCAATTCATTAAGTTCTACCTAATTTGGCCAACTATTTTCCCGAAATGTTACCAATTAACGCTCAGATTGTGCGTTAAATTGCCTGGTATCCAAGCAGAACAATTCACCTCCACCAACCTAACATTTCTGAAATGTCCGCGTAGCGCAAATTCACTTCCGATTGGCGAGATCTCGAAAATTGTCACGAGGTATAGTAGGCCATCACGCTGACTAGTTACAACGAGGCACCGAGCTCTCCTTAGGGACTCCTGTGTGCTCTTCAGAAGCAATTAGGCATTTACCGCACACCGGTTCAGTTTAATAAGATAATTAAAATCCCCTGCCCTCTGTAGTTTGAAGCAACAACGAACTTTGATCAGTTGATTAAGTTTTCACTGATTATTCACGACAGGTTATTGAAAACAGAAGCGAACTTTAATTTCATTCCTCTAATATCATTGTGAAGATTTTAATAAGCGAACATAATTAATTCGAGAAAAAACGAAAAATTGTAATTCGGAGATTTTTTGAGCTTTGGATGAAAAAATTTGAGGAAAAATTATTATGAGCAGTTCTTCCGAAACTGTTCATTGAAATTCTCTTGAATAGTGGTCCTCAACCATTGTGCTTGAGCAACAAAATATGACTCCAATTTTCTAAAATGTGAAACGATATTTCTCAGAATCTCATGATACTATTCATTGAATTGTTGTAAATTATTTGAGAACATTGAGGAAGAAATTATTCACGATTCCCGAAATTTATGAATGAAATATGTTGATTGGAGTGGAAATCCATTTGCTTTAATGAAGACTTCTTTTGTAAGGAAGATTTTACTTCTGTTTTCTGGAACGAAATAAAATTTGTACCCCAAGGAACTGTGTTGGATTCTCTGTTGTTTTGTTATATAAAAACGATTTACCTAAGGTAATTAAATAATGTAAAATATAATTTTGTGCTCAGGATAAAATGATGTACATAAGTGGTGATAATTTGGACGACATGCCACTAAAGTGAATCAGGAATTCTGTTCGCTGAGGAAACTTTTAGAAAAATCTGTTTTTAGAAAGAACAGGTAGATTTCTCAAAATATATTCACGAAAAATAATATAAAGATCAATTATACAGCTACAGCAGAGTATTGCTTCACTCTTTTGTTTAACATACTTCAAACTGAGTTGAGTAAGTTTCAAATATTGTAGAATAAGGCAATAGGGCTGATGTCGAAGTGTAACAGATAAACACCTGTCAAGACTATGCTAAAACGTGTGATGAAAGTCGAACAAAAAAGGGAATGAAGAACAATGATGTTTCAAACATTTAAAACTGCCTCTTTAATAAGCTATAGATTTCAGTTAATCAACCAAATACACCATCATAAAACCAGAAATAGAAATGATTTTTTGTTGACAGCTGTAGTAGTAAAAGAGCTTTGATTTCTGATTATTAAAGGGGACTTATAATGTTCGATGAACTACTTGTGATCATTGAAAATTGTAATAATTATGAGAACTTCGAGAGCTTATTGTATCAATATGTAAGTACCATTTTTAACGGATGTGTAATGATTCATTTTTTTATTAGTGATGCTAGATGAAATAACTTTTATTCTATTATATTCAAATAGAATATAAACTTGAATTCAAACACTTGAACTTATGATTTACACTTTATTGACTACATAGCATGACGCGTTTCGTCGTTACAAACGACTTCTTCAGATGCTTACAGAATAATAACATTCTTATTAATATATTATTATGTTATTATATAACATTTTTATTATTATATTATTGTATTATTATGTTATTATTCTGTGAGCATCTGAAAAAGTCGTTTGTAACGATGAAACGCGCCATGCTATGTAGTCAATAAAGTGTAAATCATAAGTTCAAGTGTAAATCATAGATATTGAACAATATGGAAACGAAAAACATATGCAACTTTCAGATGTAGATATAGGGGCAGTAATTATTATGACCAAAATTTATGAAATATCAAGCTTAAGTTCATTATCGAAACTATTGTCAATGGGCCTTATGAATTTTTTTCGTAATTATATTACGGAATATAATTTTATTCATACGTATATTATATTATTTTATTTTCCATTTTTAATTATTCCTATAAATTATTTCAGACTGTGTTTTATAGGTACGGCAACAATATACAAACACATCTTCTCTTGCGTGGCGCAAAACGGCACATCAAATATTTTTTGTGCCGATTGTTGAGGTGATTAAAAGGAGATTGTTGAACTAAATTTCGAAAAGTAAAGAGAATGTTTTAGTTTTTCGTTCTTGGTTTCTGACAAAAGTCAATAATTTCATTTTAATTTCTTTTAATCACCGTCCAGTGAACTGAGATGAGTGATTGTAATGAAAAAGTGTTTTTCCGTTCAAGTATAAGTTTGCGTTAGAAGTAAAATTGCTTTATTGACAATTTTCTAACCGCTATGAATGATGAACGCGTAAATGAAATAATAACGATTGAAAAATTGACAAAGCAGGTTTAACAAAGGAAAATAGGACAATGAACACCGATGCAATATTAAGTGCTCATTTGACCAATAGTGATTTACTGTTATTTACTGATTATTACATACATCTTTTGTCGCAAAGTCGCGGTTATGATGATTATATTAACGCCATCTTCCATCACTTCTCAGCCTCATTTAGTTAGTGCCTTAATTGAATTAACGTCAATCCTCAATTATACAAAAATATTTGGGTCGAAAAGTTATTGGTACATACGAGGTTCGTCTAAAAAGTTTAGAGTTTCGTTTATATGATTGGCGAATTACTTAGAATTCAGAGGAATAAACCTATTTACATATTCATTTGTTTTAGGGATAATATCGAAATAACACCCCAGCGTGTTTCAATAGATTCGACGGAAAATTTACATGCATCGATTACAAATTTTGCTCACCCTCAGGAAGTTGCTGAAGATGATGCATTTAGAACTGTACAAATGGTATGAATATTTCTGAAAGAGTAAAAATCTTTTTGTACATAGAGTAAAGAATGGCTTCCAATAGATATAGATCACAGGAGGAACTATAGTTGAGGAAAAGTGTTCAGTGTTAATGCTGTCAAACGAGTTGATGGAGAATACGGTCTGTCGGTTCAGAAGGTCGATTGTTTTTTGCGAGACAATGTCTCTTGGATATCTACGATTTTCTTGAAAATCAATTTCGGGTACATTTAGTAGACATGTTGACTTGTGATTTCGGACATGTTTATACCTCAATAACTCTGTTTTAAGTCTTTTCCCCAAATTATTCTCCAAATCAAGTTTTTCGTATGTAGAAAGAGTGACATTGATCACGAATTGATCTGAAAATAGTGGTCAGACTCGTCATATTGACTTTTCTTACATATTTTCAGTTTCGAATGTGATTTTGAGGTTCTTTTCGTGGGTAACTGGAATAGATAAGAATTGATGTTCATATTTGCTCCCTTTACCGGTTTTTGTGTGTGAATGAAAACTAGAATAAACTTTGATCTATTTTAATATAATTCAAATAAAACTAAGTAGTTTTTCGATTTTCACTATAATTAATTCAAAACATGACAATATCGTTTCGCCAACACAGTGGCTTCATCAGATGTTGATGATAAACTGAGCTATTACATTGTGGACTGCGTATATTTATCCTGAAGTGCGTGGGGTGGGAATGACCATAGAACATTGTTCTTCTTTTACAGGGGGATGATAGTTTATCATCAACATCTAATCGAAGAAGATTATTTTATGGTGATACCCCACAATTCAGAAGAAATATGTTCTATAGTCATTCCCCTACAAAACAAGAACAGTGTTCTATGGTCATTCCCACGCACTTCAGGATAAATACAAGCAGTCCACAATGTAATAGCTCAGTCTATCATCAACATCTGATGAAGCCACTGTGTTGGCGAAACGATATTGTCATGTTTTGAATTAATTATAGTGAAAATCGAAAAACTACTTAGTTTTATTTAAATTATGTATTCAGATTTTCATCAAGTATCGGCACAATCGATTAATGATTTGATCTTTTTTACTTCAAGAGATTTTTGTACAAAATTTTGAAAATGTGTTTCCCTAAAAGAGATCTATTGTTTTCTAATTCAAGTTTAAGGTTTTTCAATGATCGGAAAGAGCAAGCGTTTAGGTATATGAAATATATAGTATATTCTTCAAAATTGTATGTTTTGAGAATGAGAAGAAAGGTCTAATTGTACATCAGAAACTTTTCTCGAACGCAACGTTGAAGTGTAATTAGTTGCGAAATATTATGATTGATAGCTGAATTGAAATTTTATTTAAGAATTGGAAACCGAAGTCATTTATTTTAACCATTCTATTGGAATTGATTGGATTGATGGAATCTAAGAGTTTTGTGAATTCAAAAATCGTCAAATACGCTACTGAATTCAAGTCACGATATTCAAACTTTATCCATTTCATGCAGAACATAAGAAATAATTTCAAGAACGTCAAATTGCAATTTTCAGCTTTTTTGTCACATTTACGCCGAGATAAGCCACTCTCATGAGCTAAGTTCGAAATTTTCGTGATTGATAAAATCTACTAAGACTGAGAACCATGAAATTAGAACACAATTGGTTTTTATTCGAAACTCTATGCACGAAATGCCAAAGCGAACGGGTATGTCGGAAAATTGGGCAGGAAAGAATATGAACGCGATTCAATCGTATTTATCGTTTCGAAATCGATAATAGGAGACATACAAAATGCATTAAGCTAATCATGAATAAATGGAGATGAATAATATATTCATTTGATGTGATAACTTCCATAGAGAATTTCGACTGAAAAAGAAATCCAAGGTATTATTTGATAAAAAATTAATTCTGTACGTAAGGATATTAAGCACGTACAAGCTAATGTATAACTTGATGCATATTGATACACATATACACCTACAAAAAAAGATATATAGACAGATGTGCATATACACATAGTTACTATATATATATATATATATATATATATATATATATATATATATATATATATATATATATATATATATATATATATATATAGTAAATACTGAGACTCTTAATCGAAATAATTCAAATAAAACTCTCAGGGAGCTGTCTACACAAATGTTGTCAACGAGAACGAACCCATCACTTTCGAGAGTGAATATTAAGAGCGTTTCGAAAAATTAATCGATCTTGTTGAATGATAATAGGATACAATTGTTTCATCATTATTATGAATCATCAGTCAATATTTAATCTATCAAACAAGAATCGATGACTTTCAAAACGAACATAGGTCCTATACCAAATTGAGAGATATTCTACAGAGTGAAATATATAGGCAAGTAATAGTTTAAAGTATTTATAAAGTTAATAGTATTGAATTACCTGTGAATCTTTGAACTAGCTACACTTTTGCCCGCCTGGGCGTGATCTGGAGCGATTAGGCATGGGATCATTCTTACACATTTCAGACAATTTTCTGTTGTGTTCGAATGAAATATCTACAAAGCCTTCCACTCGCACTCTTGTTGTCATGAGTAGGAATCTTGAACGCTAGGGAGAGTTTATACGTCCTTTCGGCGATAGAGGGAGCCTACGTGAGTATTTCACTCTGTAGAATATCTCTCAATTTAGTATAGGACCTATGTTCGTTTTGAAAGTCATCGATTCTTGTTTGATAGATTACATATGGACTGATGATTCATAATAATGATGAAACAATTTTATCCTATTATCATTCAACAAGATCGATGAATTTTTCGAAACGCTCTCAATATTCACTCTCGGAAGTGATGGGTTCGTTCTCGTTGACAACATTTGTGTAGACAGCTCCCTGAGAGTTTTATTTGAAATATTTCGATATTTCGATCGAGAGTCTCAGTATTTACTAGTATTGAATTACCTGTGAATCTCTGAACTATATATATATATATATATATATATATATATATATATATATATATATATATATATATATATATATATATATATATATATATATATATATATATATATATATATATATATATATATATATACAGGGTCATTTTGAGGGCGATTTCTCCAGTCAATTGATGAGATGTTTCTTAAACACACCTTCGAAAATTCATTGTTTCGAACGTACAATATGTTGAAAATTTTTCGAATAGCTACAGGGTTTTTAATCTGGGTTAAAAACCTCCTTACCGATTCTTTTGAAATTTGGAAATCTGTTCCTACAGACAGTGAGCTAAAATTGCTTTTAGAAGATCAAAATTATCAAGTCCAGAGGTAACTCAATGATTATAATTGACACAATTATGGTACTCCATTATCTGGCGTACAATATTACAATTAACCGCAATTTCAATGGAAGTTGATTGATTATACACTGATATAATGGTGAAATATCGTTAAAATATTGAGTAAATAAAAAAAAGTTGTCTTGGTTTCAAAAAATTATATTTATCACTTGACAATTCTTAGGGGTGTCAACATGGGGCAACACAAGAAACAATGAAAGTGAAAGTGAGTCAAGTGTTTTCAATGCACTAGTTTTAGTTGTTTGAAGTTCTTGAAGACATTCAAGAAATTTACTACAAAAAAAAAATTCTGTAGTTCTCGTACTATATTATCGCACTAGTGGATTATGTTCTTAACAATTCTTATGTAACAATGTTCTTTTGAATAATTTGTCAAAACATTTTTGAAAGAAAGTTATAGTTAGTATACTTTGATATCAAATATCTGTCAGTGCGTTAATATAGCACAAGAACTACAGAATTATTTTTCTTGTAGTAGATTTTTTCCATGTTTTGAGAAATGACAACGAGCTTTTATATTATTTTTATATTATATAATTACTTCATCAAATTGAATGAAATATTTCAAAACTAGAGTTGTAAAATTTTGTTCTATTATCCATAGTGGAGATTCTCACGAGAATACGTTGACTACTACAGAGAAATTGATTGATTATATGAAGATATGTTTAAAATTTTCAATTACAATTATTGTCTGTTGATTGATATTTCTAGATAAAATATATGAAAAAGGAAATATTGTGGAAGGAGAGAGTTGGTAGTACGTTGTTCTCAAGTTGAATGAATATTAATGCATTATTTGTCATAAATGAAAACCTCTGCAACATTCCAATTACCTTTAATTGCTAAGCAAAAAGGTGGAAGATGGCGTGAATTATCAATTTCACCGAACAGCATTTTCTGAGGCAATTGCACTGCTACACAACCGGCAAGATAGCGCCCTGAATAATTTAACACGTTACACAACCTCGGGAAATGCTGATATCAGCCATAAAAGAACGGACACGAGGGCCTGGAAGGTCTACAATCATTGATGATAATCGGCGGAAGTCCTCGTGATCTTTTGGTACTTATAAATGAATCATGAGATGAACGATCGATTCAGGCTACTGGAATGGACAGTATCGATTCCACTTCAACACATTAAATGAAAAAGTTATCGGAACTTGATGAAGAATTTGAAATATTTTATTGAACGCTGTTGTTTTCTAGGGATCCATTCTAAGTTACTACTTTCGTTTCAATGACTCAGTTGTTGGTGTATAAAAGATAAATTTATTGCCATAAGGTAGCGCGTTTCGTCGGGTTACAGACTTCTAGAAGTTGAACGAATCATAATAATAATAACATTAATTTAGCTGAAGCTGTACAGAAAATCCACATATTTTGAACTGTCAATTTTTAATTATATACTTATCTCATTATTCAAAATATACTTTCTAAGATCACGCTTGAATATCTTAATACTAGTACTAGTTTTCGATATACTTGATAAATTATTGAAAGCCTTAAATCCGTCATAGTATATGCTATTTTTAGATTCAGAGAGCTTACAACTGTGGATATAAAAACTATCAGTGTTTCTAGTATTATACCCATGCACATCACTGACATATGTAACATTCTTTATTACATTACTTGGAAGCAACTGATTTTTTATTTTGAATATGAATATATATGACGCAAAGAGTGTTCTTTGTTTTGCAGACATTAGTTCCAAAGAGTTCAGCATAATTTTGACAGGGGTATACCTATTGCACTTTAAAATGGTTCGCATGGCTCTATTCTGTAACCTTTTTTTTATTCTGTAACTACTGATTTTTTTATTTTTTCTTTAGTCACACCAAATAACAATGTGGAGCAATATTCAAAATGTGGCATTATAATTGATATGATCAACAATTATTTCACATATGTCTACAGGTTTTTTTCTATTCTTTTCAAAAACTTGATTTGTTTTAGAAATTTTAGATGATATGAAATCAACATGATCATTGGATCTCAATTTTTCGTCTAACATAATGCCTAAATATTTTACTGTTTCTACTCTTCTAATTTTTTGTTCATCGATCTTTATAGTTATATCCTCATTTTTATTGGTTTTGAGGGTTTTACTTGTACCCAAAACAATGAAGTTAGATTTTTAGAAAGAATACATAGTTAAAAAGAAGATTGAAAAAAGAAAGATAGTTAGAAAGTTAATTGTAGAAGCCTCTACTGATTATTCTGAATAATCAGCCGGCCTGATTTTTGAATTAGTTGTTGAATTATTTCGATTAAAAGAAATTAATTAGTTATGAAATTTTTATTACGTGTTTTTCACAATTTAAATGTACTGAAAAATATTTGCACTTCGAATTTTATTGACTTTATATCAATTGTGTTTTCGATTCAATTCTAATGTCAACAATGAAGATAGAATTTTTGAACTTCGGTGTGAGAATATTGTATGATAAAAATCTTCATTATAATTAATCTTTATCATTCTATTAAACTTTGAAATATTGCATACGGAACGTAAAGGGTATCAACTCACCCTGTTAGAGGCAATGGAAATTAATAAGGGGAAAAAATCAAACAGTTTATTGGATGATCAAGTTTTAATCAATAATTCTCCTTTATTAAATTTAGTCCATTGAAAATGCAATCGAAGACAAGTGTTCTATGGTCATACCTCACAATTATATTCTATAGACATTCCTCTACAAAAAAGAACACATAGTCATTTTCACGAACTTATACAGACAGGATAAATACAAGTAGTCCACAATATAATAGCTCAGTTTATCATCAACATCTGATGAAGCCACTGTGTTGGCGAAACGATATTGTCATGTTTTTGAATTAATTAGAGTGAAAATCGAAAAACTACTTAGTTTGATTTAAATTATGTTTTTAGATTTTCATCAAGTATCGGCCCAATCGATTAATGAAATTATTTTCGTTCTCTTTCGCATAAAGCAAACCTCTGAAAATAAAAATGAAGGCAACTGTCAAGATTCCATGTTCAAGAAAAATTGGCATACATGAAGACCAGGAAGCAATATAGAAAATCATGCGGACAATCCTCTTCTGTAGAATGAAAACTCTACCTGCATCTGAGAAGTTTTCCCACAACAGTATATTATATGATAGGTGGCTCAAGACCAGACTATAATAGATATTCAACAATGATTCCAGAGGAAGAGATTTTTTTACCCTACTAATTGCGTAATATGACCTGTTGAGTTGTTTACAAACAGCACCGACATGGGTACTATTTCAAATTTCGGACTATATACATGACATGAATTCCTTCAGTTATCTGCAAACGATAAAAAGGCTCTGTTCATGATTTACCAGGAAATAGAACGTAATAAAAATCCTATAATTTAAACTCTCTACATATTGACGGTATTTGCCACATTTCTGATAACTTGACTGTTAAGATACGATCGTTACAAACTAGTCTAATATAAAGATCATTCCATAGAAGCACTATTATTTTCTTGTCCTATAATTACGATAGTCATAATAGGATATCGCTGATCAAGTTAACGTTGCTTCCTTATAAGAAGCTGTGCTTCTTCTGCCTATCAAATCGTTGTCGAAGTAAGTGTATGAAGAGAAAATAGTTGCGTTCAATATTGCTAATTTCGGTATACATAAAATTAAATGAATTGGGCATGTAAAATGAATGTTGCTCGTAAATATATATGCAATCATTCGTGTTTCAAGATATATTGTTGATGTTGGAGTTTTTTTTTGTGTAGTAATTTATTGGAATAATTACAGTTATAACGTAAATATTAGAAGAAGTGTATTTAATGACTGAGATTGAATTATCACTTAACTCTTGGTGAAACATAATTGAATATTACATTAAATTAAACTTTTCGCTTAGTGTTTCACGATTATATGTAATAACATCAATTCGTCAACATGTTTCGATCGTGAGCTCATCTTCAAGACTAAACTACAACTCATTGTTGTTTAACTATGGCAGTAGTGGCATAACTATGAAACCATTTTCGAGAAAATGATGAAGCTTTACATTTACTGATATTCAGTTTCATTGCTGTTACACCACAAATTAACAGCGTCAAGGAAGACTGTAATCTGACACAATTATGACGATCGTTAATAGCAGCAAATATTTTTGAATCATCCGCAGAATGAAGATGCATGCAGTTAAGCTGTGAACAAAGATCATTTATATATATAATAAACAACAATGGACCCAAGTTGGATCCCTGTGGCACACCAGACTAGACAGAATAAAGTGCAGACTCATTACCACCATGTTCAACATATTGAAAACGATCCGGAAAATATGACTGCACCAAATTTAACAACTGTGATGATCATGATACAACGAATTAGTTATACGGCGAATAATATTTTTTAATTATCTCATCTTTGTGTTGTGGACTGAAAAAAACACGACATGATGGAGAAAACCTAAAGGGATGAATATTTAGCGAAATATATATTTCCGCAATATCTTCAATAAACACACTCTATATAATGCCGTAAAAACATTTTGTTTTCAAACATTACTCTCAATTCTCAGTAAACTTACCAACTAGGTGGTCTGCAAAGTACGGCAAATAAATCAGTATTGTTGAAATGATTCCTTGTAGAGAATTGAATGAATTCCGACTCACATCGACCATTTTCCTACGACAGATGCTCCATAAATCTTGTTCCCGATAACATCGCATTCGAGATAAAAATCGGACACGAGATACTCTGTGCCACCCCAACGTTTCGACCGATTGACATTTTAAACGTTTTCTATCGATTTCTTCTCATTCGAACTGTGCTGATTCAACACCATGGCGCCGATGGGTTAAAAATCCGTTGCATTGACAATTGCGTATAGAAATAGAAGCTGTTATTTCCCAGGATATACCGGGAAATTAACAGCGTACAGTCGCCAATGTTTATCAGGTTTTGGGAGAAAATCTGAATGAGTTCAAACGCGGTGTTTTTCACAATTTCGGTGAAAGTTTTAATTAATATAGGGTGCCATGGTAGCTTATAGCCTGAAATAAATGAACAAGACCAAGATAATGAAATGTTTTTTGTATGTGAAATTTAAATTGAAAAAAGAATAGAAGAATTTTTCTCAAATATCAAAATAAAAATGCATAATGTGCGTTTCGAAGTACTACTTCTTTTTTTGAGAGCAACATTTACAATACCTCAGATCAATTCAAGATCGAAGAAGATGTAGTTCTCCGAAACAGGCGTCATCTCTATTTGTTTAAATGTAAAGAAAGTTTGAAATGAAATTGATTGAATGTTCGCTGATCGTGGTGCAACATCGTTCAAAATATTTTATAGAAACACTCGGCTTGGTTCCACAAAACTATAATAAATACCCGACTATTGTTTCGAGGTGTTTTTCAAAAGTTCAACTGTTTAATACTTGAACAGTTGAACTGTCTAACTTTTGAAAATGGGGTAACATCTCGAAAAAATTGTTAATTTTTTGTAATGAATTTTGTTTATACCAATCCAAACGTTTTTGTTTAATAAATATTTAAACATTGTGTCTTCCTGGAATATTCATTTTCTCCAAATTTCGGCAGAATGGAACCTATTTCATTTCTATAAATCTGAAGCTCTGCGGAAACGAATTTAATATTTTTTTACTGTCATACCTGAATAACAAAGAGTGAATTTGGCTGTAACATTGGCACTCAATGATATATAGGTTGGAGTAATTATGAAGCTCGAATATTTTCAAATTTAGTACCAAAGAAGTTGAGGAATATAAAAGCTGAGGATAGGTTTATTTCGGCAGAAGTTGAAAAAATCTAATTACTAAACTAAAACTAACTGAAAATTAATAAACTGAAACCTAATTAATAAAATTCTAATATGTTGAATTCTTTCAAATTCAATACGAAAGAAGTGGGAAATTATAAAAGCTAAATCTCACAGACGGGTTGATTTCATTAAAAACGGGAAAAAAAATAATATAATGAATATGAAAAAATTATTTCAGGCTTGTTTATATCTCAACATCACAGGGGTATTCTCACTTTTCAAAAAAAGGGTTATTTGGTTCAAATACTCGAGAAATCAATAAAAATCAGCTAGGGAAAACCTATTTGCAACCCATAAAATCTACCTGATGAAACTTGGGAATGCGCCTAATTTTCGAATAATCCTTTATTCAATATTAACTATTTTTATAGTTGTTGTACGGTTTCAATGATGCTGATTTATAAATGTATAAATTTATCGAAAACCTATTTTCTGAAAGATTAAAAGTGTTGACCAAGTTCATTTCGCTTTTTAGGATCAAATTTGTATCTAGACTGTCAGGCACTGTAGAACTTTTATGCTTTGGATGTTGTCATTTTTTCTCTCCTGAGAAGCTCTGGTTCATATTCATTTCGATGATAAATGTAGGATCCTAGATGAAGAGACCGCTGGGGACAAGATAGGCCCATGGGGTATTTCTTTGTTATCTGTGAATCTATTCATTATAAATTAAAATTATAATATATATTATAATTAAAATTATAAAAATTGCTCCGAATCAAATACTTAAATCAAATCAAACTTTATTTAGCTATATCGGCTATCACGTATGAATAAATTCATAATACCTACATCACAAATGTTCCAATAAGATGCTCAAACATCACCTCGACAGAAAGAGGACCAAAATGAAAAAACAGAGAAGATAAAATTCATCACAAAGAATACATTTTTCTTAACCTAGACTCAAAATGACTAACGGTCGAAGAAGTTTTTATCTTGCTTGGTAAATTATTGTACAATCTTAAGCTTTCTATAAATAGGGTTATTTGCATTGCTGTTGACTTAAACCTTTCAATTTGATAACTATTTTTGGTACTCAAGTTGTAATATTTGGAGATCTTTTGTTTAAGTATTCATTCAAAAACGATGGCGCGTGATTGTTGACAGTTTTGAATACTAACAGCACGTTTGACTCACGTATCAGCTGTGATATATTTAAAAAATTCTATGACTTTAAAAACTATTAACTGAAGTTTATGTGTTTGATCCCGACAACACATTGCCTATTTGAAAGGACTTGTTATCTTGGAACAGCCCCACCAGAACAATACAGCAAGAGAAACTTACAATAGTTAAAATGTAGATATATGATAGTATTATATTATTTAAATAAAACTATGCTAACAGAATAATAACGACAAGGGTTGTTATTATTCTGTTAGCATCTGAAGAAGTCGTTTGTAACGACGAAACGCGTCATGCTATGTAGTCAATAAAGTGTAAATCATAAGTTCAAGTGTTTGAATTTAAGTTTATATTCAATTACAATGGATTTACGTCAAGTAAACGCCAACCCTACAAAAGGAGAACAGTGTTCTATGGTCATTTCCACGCACTTCAGCATAAATACAAGCAGTCCACAATGTGAGAGTTCAGTTTATCATCAACATCTGATGAAGCCACTGTGTTGGCGAAACAATGTTGTCGTTTTTTTGAATTAATTATAGTGACAATCGAAAAACTACTCAGTTTTGTTCAAGTTATGTATTTAGAGTATCATCAAGTATCGGCATGATAGTGATAGTATTATACACAAATTTTCTGCCACAAAATGAAACTGACTCTCGATATATATCTGGTGACTTCATTTTCAATAACTAGAGAGTCAAACAAAAAATGGACCAATCGAACAAGGTATATTCAAACCAAGAAATACATAAGTAAAATGAATTATATCGAACCTGATTCTGTTACATTTCGTTCGGTTGACATTTGTTTTCGTCTTTATCGTTTCTGTATGAAAAAAAGAAATGAAAAAGATCAATTCTGTGAACCCTAACATCCTCTAATAATTAGGAAACGAGAAGTTTCAACCCCGAAAAGGTTGAGTGTATATATTATTCATACATTTCGAACTTTTGGATTTCCATGTTCATTTAACATTTGTATTTCCGTTCCACTCGGAAATTTTCATTGTTGTAATGGAAAGTGGATTCGACCTACAACTTGAAAATGTTACTTTATGGGAAATATGAGGTTTCTTGAATGGCCTCTGAATAAAATATTCGTTGTGTATTATACGTCATGTGAACTCAAGTGCCTAAAAACTCGAAATAGCTCGAGCAGATATGATTTTTATGAAAGGAAAAATGCTTCCAAGTTAATATTTGAGTGAATAACTATATAAAGAAATGATATTGGATTAGAAGACTTTTTGAATTTAATGTAATAACGCATAGAAATGAATCGATTTGATTCAGGTGTAGGTTACTTAATTAATTGTATAATTACCTTGGTTTCGAGGTGTTCATTTTCATTTCACTCTCCTCACCGGGTTCAATGAATATATACTCGAATAAATTCCAGAAGAACATCAATACGCAGGTTTTGTGAAGATGATCACATGAAAACTCAATCGATAATCAACTCAATGAAATCCTTCAGAGGATGAAGAGTTGGTTATTTTCTCGTGTCTGTTTTGTTGTATTCATCAAGAAAATCTATCAATTTCCGTAATATTCATTTTTATCACTACAATATCGCGTATAAATTCCTGCAATTTTTGGTGAGTTAATTGTAATTCGAGAAGTATTTTGACGATTTTGAGTATATTGAACATTTTGAGTATATAGAATGAAATATATTGAACATGTTACTGTAGTAGCTGCCAGATTGATGCATAAATCGAAAATATTGTAATGTTGTAATCTATTCGTTGTTTATCTGTGGGTTCACTCAAATGAAGATATTAAGTACATCAGAGCGGTAAAAACTTGCATAATACTCGGAAAAATGAACCCAGGTAGCAAGCTGACGTAAAGACGTCTTATTAGAGTCAATTTTGGTCAGCGACGTCATTTGACCGTTGAATGACGTCTTTTTAACAAAAGATAACTGAAGTTCATATGATGACAGTAGATGACGTCAGCGCAAAGTACTCTTTTCGTCAATTTATGACCGTAAATTTTCTAAGAAATGATAAATATTCTAATTCTGATAATGTCATAAAACGTAATTTAATGACGTCTTTTGAATAGTTCAAAATGACGTCTTGAGGCTGTGACATTTCGACGTCAGTTTTTAAGTTAAGTTTTGAAGTTAAAATTGGCTACCAAAATAAAAATCATGGGCACCTCACAAAGTCAGCAAGCAGTGTGTTGAGTGTTTGAGAATGTGGACAGAAGGAACACGTGGTACACTCCGATTGGTATACACTTGATTTGGCGAGAACTCAAAGACCACTACAATCTTACTTTTAGTAAAAAACCTAGGAACTGCAGGATATAACGAAAAACTTTCTTGGAAACACAAGAGCCGAGAATTACGTCGAAATTGTTCAACAACTCTCTTCTATCAAACTGCATTTCTCACGAGTACATAGCCATCATGCTAATTTTCCAGAAAATCTTGGCGCTGTTACTGACAAAGAGGGTGAGCGATTCCATCAAGATTTGAAGGTGATGGAGGCAGGGTATCAAGGTAGATGGAATGTCAGTATGATGGTTGACAACTGTTAGAGCATCAAGCGAGAATGTCCCCAGATTGAACATTCTGGAAAAGTTATGAGAGAAAATTTTTACCCTAATATCCTTTTTTATTTTTTTATAAACACAATTTGATATTGAATATTATGATAAGCTTTGTATGAATAAAATATTCTAATATATTTGGATAATACCCACTCAATTTTCCTCTGTATAAGCATTAGGTAAAGAGGGGGCATTCTGTAGTTTATAAACATGATGCGATAGAGAAAAATTGATAACACATTTGAATTCAGAGACCAATATTCAGTCAAAAACAAGTCGCATGTCTAAAATAACAGAATTTTTGTTCCCCAGTGTATCTTTCCGACAAAAATGAACACATTCAGTTACATCATCGTCAGCATAAAAAATTATTGATATTATTATTATAACTATTAACACTTCGGTTCAAACATTTTCTACCTTGGCTCGTATATACTCTTATTCAGAATTAATGCCCGTATAAATGATGTCTCCAACTCGCTGAAACACCTGAGTTCGCCGGTAAATCATAAAAAACAGTGAAGTTTAGCACTCGTTCCTTGGCAACATGTATGTAATCCCTCCTAGGAACAACAGGCTTCCTGAACAATGCATGTTTGGACCTCATTTAAATTCTTGGAGCTCGGCACAGCATTTTGGAGCGCTCTACGCCTGCCACCTATTTTGTTCGCAAACATTCGTGTCGTGTTATTACAGAATTTAATTAATTGTTTAATTAGGCTGGCATTGCCGAACCAACCTGGCGAATAAATTCACAATTAAGTTCGTTTACGAAAAACAGCTTGGAAATTAACATCGGAATTCGGTTAGGGGTTGATTCAACCCGGAAATGATCAGACGAACGTCAAAAACAAGAAATATGCTTTGTAAAATTCAAGCTGTTCACTTTCTGTGGTTTTGGTGAGAACTGACAATTTAGTGTGTTACTACGAAATAGCGCATTCCATTAATAATTGGAAATATATCACATATAGACTTTTGAGTTCGAAGATTATGATAAAACATACAGTGCTTCATTGGGAAATGGTTACTTCTTGTGAACGGCATACAAGTGGGTATCTAAAATGAAAATCGCATAAATGTCAAATGTATCGGTTTTGCAGAAGATATTGATTAAACAGACAACAGAACTAAAGCGATTCTCAGCTTAGAAAAACTATAGGAAATTGCGCAAGAAACCCGGTAACAAATTTAATGCTGAAACCAAACTGATGAAGTTGAAGAAATTATATAGTCCTCAGGTTTAAACCGAATCGCTGATGATGTTGTGCAGGGTTGCTCTACAGAAATAAATAGGGTGTTTATTACACAGAAGCGAATACTTCGATTAATATTCAATATTCATCAGCGAACATCTTGTAAACCTATCTTCATTAATAATTACATACTCACCTTACCGTGTTTATATATTTATAGATGTTTGTTATATGTTAAAGAAAATGAAGATAGGTTTATTAAATTGAATAGTAATCATGAGTATTCAACAAGAAACAGGGATGTGCTACTTATTCCTATGCATAGAACAGCTAAACTTGAGCACTCTCTCTATTGTCAGAGCATTAAAATTTTCAACCATTTACCATCGAATTTTAAAGTACTGAAAGCTCATTTGTTCATGAGGAGAGTTAAATCTCTGCTCTTAACAAAGGCGTACTATAGTGTGTCAGAGTACTTCGATGATTCGAATGTAGGCAATAATGTTTGAATCAATTTTTTGTATCATATATTTGTATATCTTTTGAACACTAATGTTCTTCACCATGTGAAATTGTCTCAAATGTTTAATATCTCTGAGGAAATTTTTATCTTTTCTTTTCAATCAAAATTGTATATTACTGTAAATATGAATTTAACCAAGATTTTGTATGAACCAATATTTTTGCTCGAGGGCTGAATGGAAGATCAGACTCCAAACTGAATTCGGTCCTTTTGAGAGCATTTCTCTTAGTTGTAATTATTTATCAATTGAAATGAATGTAATTTTACTATGTAAGGAATGTTTCTCAATAAAATTATATTATATTATTATATTATATTATCTCTTAGGAAAATCAACTTCCATGCATAATTTCAACGACTTTTTCATGATCATCTTTACCAGAACCATCATCGCTAATCTCTAAAACTGATACGATAGGTTTATGATCGCTGAAGTAAGAAACGAACAGTTTTGATTCGAACCTATTTAAGTGTCTAATAAAGACCGCATGAATAGTAGTTTTGTATTTCGTTGTGCTAAGATTGCGATCATTTGACATAGTTAAACCAAATTCATTATTTAAAAATTCAATTAATAGTTAATTTTTATCGTCTGCGAAGTTTGTGTTGAAATCTCCACTCAAAATCATTGGCAATTCATCAAAGCTTTTTCCAATTTTTTTTTGAAGCAATGCAGATGCGTCATGAGAATAAATGAATAAATTTTCGTACAAGAGGTCTCGTATAGCACGCAATGACTTATCTGGAGAGATGTAAACGGCAACCATAATAATAAACTGATTATCACCAGAGTGGCAACGACTTATACAAATATCACCGATATCAGAAACAGTAGTATTAAACATGCTGTTGTATTTCACATGCACATCCATATAATTTGTACAATAACGAACTGTGTTCATATTTTGATAAATAGCTACTCCTCCCGCTGGACGATTATTTCTTCTGAAACTCGCAACAAAGTTGAAATTCGGAATGTCAATTATTTCATCGTTACCCATATGAGTTTCTGATAAAATTAACACATTCATCTTTTTAACAAGAGCGTCAATTGAAAAAATTGTCAATCTTCAAAGGCCGACAAGCTAACTTGGGTGTACTATAATAAAATGTGAATTTCCAGAGGCGCCAAATTGAGACATTATATATAACACTTCTTCCAGAACCAATCTACGCAGATGAAACAATGGTTATTGATGGTCATTCAAGAATTAGAGAAATAGGAACAGGAAAACGGAAAATTCCAGAACGATTTTCGGGCCAATGAAAAGAAACTGGATGCATTTGGATGAGAAGACCTCAGAAAGAACTTCGTCGAAAGACGAATACAATAAATGAAGAAATCACAAAATGACGAGCAAAGTTCTATGTCTACAGAATGAAACAGGCCACAATACCGAAGAAACCCGAAGTGAATGCGGAACAGAGTGGCTAAAAAAGGCACAAAAAGATCTGAAACAGATCAATATAAAAAATCTCGTAGATCGCACTGAGTGTCGCTATAAAATCGCATAAAGTGCACAGATGAACGGAATACAGAGCATTTCGAAAGGATGAAGCGTTTATGGGAGGCAAAAAAGATGAAGCAAATATCCTTAGAATTGCGAATTTAAGTTCAATCTCTCTCCTTATAAGGAATAGCCGTTACAATAATAATAGAATAAAACCAGTTCAAATGTAGATTGAAGTGGATAAAGTGAAGTGGATAAAGTCTGGAATGTTTGAAATCTATAGTTTTCCAACTGATTCGTTTTCGCAATACCGAAGGCATATGAATAAATCTGATGAATTTTTAATCAACGTCAAAAATTGGAAAAACCTGCAGTTTATTCGGAAACAAGATAAACGGAAATTTTTACTCCAACATTCCGATGATTTCATACACGAAACGTTCACCTAATTGATTCAACAATTTGCATAACAATAAAACCGCAGATCTACCGAGATTTCTGCATCGGGTTTTTCCATACACAACCCTTTCAAACTGGCGTATTCATCGCTAGCGTTCATTGGTTAACTGAAAAAATTCAATTTACTATTAAGCGAGCAGATTTCCATGAGTGCCTTGAACAGATAACTTTTCCATTCGGAAATTTCCGGAATTTCCGTTAAATATTCCAATCAACACGAAGTGGCCACTAATCTGGATTCTGTTAATTGAAGATTATCTGCTATTGGTCTGATAAAGTGGAATAAGAATGAATTAACTGGAAGTAAGTAACAGGGTTGTTGGAGTTCTGGTTTATGATTTCATCTAACCCAATTTTTATGAGAATCACTCAGTGGGCTCTGGTTTATTTGGAATTAAATGGGTTCTTTCAGTAGATTTTCACTAGCTTTGCCGCTTCCTAGATTTGCTTTTCATTGAAATTTAGTTCCTCATTGTCATTTGGTTTCATAATGGTGGAACGATACATCTATTGAAGTTTCAGGGCCAATTCCACTAAGTTCATTTGGATTTCTGTATTTTCTATTCATAGAAAGTCAGAGTGAAAAGTATTTCGTATATTTTTTGGGTTGACATACTTATGCTACACCCTTTTGTGCTTTACATACAGTTGGTCAAATGTTGTTGTCTAAACACGCTTCAGGCAAAATTAGTTCAATCAATCTGAGATGGAAGTACCAGGTTGAAGAATGTATCAAACCTAGAAAGAAGTGCACAAGTTGACAAGTTATTGTTTCAACACCATTAGCTACAGAGATTATTCCAAAACCAGGATATCTTAATTCGGCGTACCATTCTTATCTGGATTGACTGTATATATCTAGTAGAATTTCGATTATATGACAGTAAACCATATAATACGTTTTGGGAGGTGGGAGAACCATTGTGAATTTCATGATGGTAGTTGTATTACCATTAGTAAAACGCTTGCTTGAGAGATCTCTCAGTAGAAGGGACAAGTAGTGTTAGATAGAGTAGAAGACTTCCTGGAGGACTGAAAAGACTTCCAAGACACAGTGGAGGTTGAAGTATGTATATTCGGGAGTTAATTCAATGACAGTGATCAATTCATTTAAACAAGTAATGCCAATAATAATAATTGATCTCTCTGTTCACTTGGAATACTTTTCAAATATTATTGAATAATTCGTATTTTTTTGAATAGTTTTATCCTCAAGTAAATCAGAAAACAAGAGACTAGAACTCCTAATATTTGCATATTCAAGTGAATGTCCATGAATCGCAATGTTTCGACCAATTGACTGAAAGGAACGCGTATGTAAACTAATATTAATGAATAATAATACGGAATTATAATGGAAAATACATCTTAGAGAACAAACCGTAGCTAGACATTGACCATTCTAGTAGGACGAAACTGTTATCCAAATGAATTATTGAAAAATTAAAAAATGCAATTGAATTGTCGATGAATTTCAGGTGAAACGAGCATAAAGGCTTCCAGAATATTCATAATCATCAGAAACAATTAGATGAATCTCCAATTTTTGAACAACCATAAACATTTTATGCTGATTTGAGACATTCAAATATTCTGATGCTTATAAATTAAATATTTGTATTCATTCACAATCCAAAACCATAGTAACTGTAAAATCCTGATCCAAATCGTTAAATATTTCATTCTTCTCCGAATGAGTTTATGAATTAATCAGTTCTGAATGCAAATTTCCCATTAACACCAGAACGTTACTCTTTTCTGCCACCACACGAGAAGAATTTTCGTTATCATGCATTTATCGTTGAAAAAACTGACATCTGCGATAAAATTTTTCAGGCTGAGTTATCAAATAGAATTGATATAGCTGTATATATAATTCTTTGATTCGATTTCATGTTTACAGTAAAACTATCAATATTTGAATACTTTAGGTCATTACTTGATGTAAATTCAACTCCAAATTGGAATAGTTTGAATAGTTTCACCATGAGATGGCTTCTACTCAATTGAATTATTCAGTTCAATCTAGAAAACTGTTATAAGTTCAATCTAGAACTATGAAATATGATTACTTTATTATTTCGCGATTCGTATATTATTCATATCGAGGGTGGAAGATGGGACAAATCAAGGAAGAGGTTATCTTGGACTCCCACCATTTCCATTGACAGGGAAATCTATAAGTTTCAGTTCCTTCACCCAGCTGCAATGAATTGACTTATGTAACATGAAACCGTGGACCCATTACCAACAATCTGTATGACTCTTTGAGAAGAAAGTTTATATTTCTTCATGGCCATAGATGATGAACGTGGCTGCTAAAATCTTTTCTGGAGCAAATCCTATCTGGAAAATCTGTTCCAGCAAGACGGCACTTCTCATTAGCTTATACGACTTATCGATATGGTTTGAAAAGTTTATTATTCATATCTAATAATTTAACGTTTTGAATTTCGTACTGGTATAAAATAAGTTTGCAGCTGGTTTAATGAACTTATTCATACTAATCGGGGCTAAAATTCAAGCTCATAAAACAACTGGTGATAGACATAATTCGTTCCATTCTGTCAACTGAAAATAAGTAAAAGGATCTTTCGATTTATGATTGTACCTAGTCCAAATTTCTGATTTGTATCATCAATGAGCTCTTTAGTTTAGTTAAGTTCTAAACGAATCTGCTCTTGTTCTATTCTAGGTTTTCTCTGATTTTTCTATTCGTTCAAAATTAGCTTTCAATTGTCATTTGGTTTCATAATGGTGTAACTTTCCATCACGTGTAGTTTCATGATTGAATGCTACTTAGATTTTCTAGGTTCTCGTTTTTTCTGATCTTACTAAGGCAGTTATATTTCTCAATTACATAGACATAGACAATGAACGTGGATACTTGAATTTTTTTCTGCAATAATTTCCATCTGGAAAATCTGTTCCACAAGAACGAGCTTTCCCATAAGAAAATACGACTTATTGAAATAGTTCGAAAAGTTATGATTCATATCAAATACGTTTACCCTCTTGATTTTATACTGGTATAAACTAACTTTGCGCCCGGTTTAATAAACTTATCCATCCTAATCGACCCTAAAAGCCAACCTTATAAAACAACTGATCAATTACATAATTCGCCCCATCCTGTGCATTTTACGAACCAGAATACACCCCAACTTTCCGAACTTAGGTTCGTTGAAATGAGTTCTCCAATTTCTGGAAATAACTTCGTCAGGTAAATTCTGGATTAAAGTTCTAGCCAGTTAACTATTTCAGAGGAATAGCTTATAGACTATTGTTGGATATGGTGATTTATAACTCCAACTTCGGAAGTTAGGGTCTCTCTCCGCACAGTTAGTTTAAATTCTGTTTGTTGTTTACCATTCAATATTCCTGCAGACTTGGAAATCGTGTTGCTGTTTTCATTATTCGAATCTGTCTGGATGTCGTTTATACTACTCTGGGTGCGAACTTGACGGTAACACTACGAATTGGCGCAGATTGGGATGGGGTTTCTTGTTTATCGAACATATCCTAATGAGGTAATTTAAATATTCGGATTTGAATTGATGAAGCTGTGACTTGATGCAGCCCATAACATATTTGAGAAGACAGAATGAAGGTGATTTCCTAAGGCCGGTTTCACACCAAACGGACAAAACAATGAACACAAGCAAAAATTGTTTTTCTTAACGGAAATATCAATGTTCTTGAAAAAATGAACAGTTCTGAAAAACATTTTTGTTTATAAAAACTGTTTTTGAAAACAAAACACTTTCCCATCTGGAGTCGGTAAATCACAAAAGATCAAAGGAGAAACAAGTTTTTTTTTTCAGTTTTGTCTTTCTGATGTAGATTTTTATGAAAAATTTTGAATTTGAATTTTGATCACTCAATTGGAAAGAAACAGTGGAATAAAGAAGAACTTCCTACTTTAAGAGAACTGTAAATTAGAACCCGCAAAATAATAATTTGTGGGTCTGTAAAAACGGTTACCATAAAAACCGATAAAAAAACAAGATTGAAGAGAGTGGTACAGGGCATTACAAACTTCCGGTATTATTACAGATATTGCTGAAGTTGAAACTTTAAATGAATATTTTAGGGATTGAAAACTATCCCCAGTGTTCACCATTTGAACAATTTTAACAATAAAATTTTCATTGTTCCACAAATGTGCGTCTTCATGTTGATTTCCTTCGAGAAAAGTTGCGATTTCTTCTTTAAGTTCAAACACTCTTTATCATTTTTGCTCGAGATAGCCAGCGAACTTCATTTACATTTTACAAGTTACATTTATTTGTACATTTTATGGTATATGTTTTTATTTAAAATTTTTGGCGCCTCCCCTGGCAATTGTTGGCGCCTCCCCAGAGAGACACGCCTCCCAGGTTGGAAACCGCTGCTCTAGCTAGAACCTTTACACCAGGAGAAGTTTGAATGCATTGAAATTTTTATTCAATTTGCTCAATGATAATCGCGACTGTCCTGAGCTTCTGGGTAAACTTAATTTCTAGAAGGTGTACTAGAATAAGCCAGACATTTTACTGAAAAACCCACAGAACCAATCATGTCTCGCAGTCACCACCTAGCTTTTCATGGTCTACTGCGAACCAGGTATCAAGCTGCTGTGATTTGCACTGGGACTCACTTGTTTCCATCATTAATGTTTATTTAAATGTTAAGCATTGAGGTATCTTGATTTCTTTCGGTTTGTGTTCTGTGTGATCTGTTTTCTTGAGTATCATTAGGATTTAGGTATTGACATTATAGATTTATTGAAAATAAACTTAATTTCAAACACTTGAACTTATGATTTACATTTTATTGACTACATAGCATGACGCGTTTCGTCGTTACAAACGACTTCTTCAGATGCTAACAGAATAATGACAACAAATTGAAAATTGGGCATATTTTGAAGTGATAATCTGAATTTAAAGCACTGTTTTTTCTGCAGTTTTGTTCACAAATTATCACATAAAACAAGTGCGAATCTTCGAAAGTAAAACTGAATATTGAAAGTGAAGAAATAGGCACCAATCATACATTTATCGAAGGTTCTAGACTGATTGAATACAAAAACTTGTAAGCTTTTCAAACTTCAAGTTCCAAAATAATCAAAAAAAGTACAGTTCGGATTGATTTTTGATGATATGCTGCATTGGTCGGTCAGAATTGTGGGATGAGCAGGGATGGAACAAGAACCAACAAAGCCTTACATATGAAAAGCTATGAAACAAAAAGTTAGGATTTTGTTTCATAGCTGTTGTTTTGGGAATTTTGCAGTTTATTTCATTATCAGCCGATTTGAAATCGACCATTTTTCTAGCATTGTTCAAGAGAAACCTGAAAACAATCCTTCAGGAGATCCATAATAAGAATCCATATTGGGAATGTTGAATAAGATATTTTCTGTAAACATGTATTATCTTGTGTAGTATCCTTTGTAACGGGTGTTCTTTTTAAAGGTAAAGAACTTTGAGTTGGCATTACTGTTGAAGATGGCGACCGATTTAACAGCTGAGAAGTTATATACTATACTCAGTTTGGTTTGGCAAATTTGGAATTGAAGCCAAACGATAATCAAGCAAGGCGTAGATTCGTCGAATGGGCCCAAAACGAGATTGCCGTTGTTCCCGATTTTCATAAGCGAATTTTGTTTAGCGATGAAGCGCACTTCTGGTTGAATGGCTACGTCAACGAACAAAACTGCCGCATTTGGAGTGAAGATAATTCTCAAGTGTATGTCAAAACACCGTTTTATCCAGAAAAACTGACTGTTTGGTACGCTTTATGGGCTGGTGGATTCATTGGTCGTACTTCTTCAAAAACGATGATCGCCAGAACGTTACAGTCAAAGGTGATCGGTATAGAGCCATGATTACCATTAAATTGAACAATTGAACAATTTTAACAAGACGGCGCAGCATGTTTTACAGCTCGTGCCAAAATCGATTTATTGAAAGACACTTTGATGACCGCCTAATTTCACGTTATGGACCTGTGAATTGGCCTCCAAGATCTCGTGATTCAATACCTCTAGACTACTTTCTGTGGGGCCGAATGTAAAGTCATTAGTCTATGCGGTTAAGCCACAAACACTTGACTATTCAGAAGACAATATTCGCCGTGTTATTGCCGATATACGGCCACAAATGTTGGAAAAAATGATGCCACAAGATTATCTTTCGAATAAAAAAAATTCTTGTCAATCGAATGATCCATCGTTATTTTATTGCAATTTAAAATTCTATACCTCTAAAAAAACACCCTTCACTAATTAAACCGTTACTCATTCAATAACTACAATTGTTTTTGTTGTAACCAGCAATTCTAATGAATTATTAATAATTGGTTGCATCGTTGAGTTAATATTACTAAGGAGTTCAATATTGTTAAAATATTCCTATAGTATGTTCGTGTGTAAGTGAATATACAAATCACAAAATAAATATTGAAATTTATCTTTTACAAATTATGTGGAGACTTTAACGTTGATATTGACTTAATATTCAAAACACTTTGGAATCGTTGAAACGTAAAACGCCTTTCAGACTTATAAAAAGTTGTAGTAGAAGCAGAGAAAGAAGTATAAACCGCAAATGAACCAGGGTCTTCTACCAGCGTGTTTTTAAAAGCTCTAATTTCTCCAACAGGGTTGAGAGCTTTAGCAAATACGGGCAAATGATGTAGGGATAACAGCCCTCGGTAAAGGGGATCGTATTGAAATGGATATGCCTGAGGGAACAATCCGAAAGTGCTCCAAAAGTTAAACACAAAATTATTCGGAATGAAGGAGAGGTCTAAGGTGACTGGAAATATCGCTCAACTTTCGAGTAATCAATGTCCGAAGAAGTTACCAATGGCTATTTGTTTTCGAGCTTTCGAGATATAATTAGATGATCGAGTTATTTTTAATTGAAAAAGTTGTTGGGGCCACAGAGCGATTAAATTTAGAGGTTAATTTTTCTACGGAATGATTTTCGGAAAGCAAAATAGGTATATTTGTTCAATGAAATGATAAAGCAGTTAAAATTAGAATAATAGGTTTTTCTCAATCTCGATTTCTTCATTATATATAAAATATGATGCAATTTTAACTTTAATTAGCTATTTATAGTTATATTATAATTATAGCTATTTTAAGGAGAGCTATTTTATTTTTAGAGCTATTTTAACGAAATTTAGTAGATAGCTGGTATGTATCAATGAACAGTTTTTGATGTACAATATTTCTTCTAATTCCACCAGTAGCGTTCGTGTAAAGACTTGGCTGTATATTTTGTTACAGATAATGATGGTTCGATCAGTCTTGATTTAAATTTTTAGATGAAGAATCGTTATTCACATATACTTCATATATTTATTATTTCCACAGTCTGAGATATTCTCTCGAGTACTCGGAAGTATTCTCTCTTATAAAATTGATTTGTTGAAAGCTGGTTAGGTGTTAGAGGTACTTTTATTTATTTTATTTATATCGTGTATATATATATATATATATATATATATATATATATATATATATATATATATATATATATATATATTTCTTATTATATATATATATATATATATTTCTTGTTTATATATATATATATATATATATATATATATATATATATATATATATATATATATTATATATTTATATATATTTGAAAAATAAATTCTACCGATATTTTGCTATTCTCCTTATACTTTTTTCTAATTTTTACATACAAGGGCTCACTCAACAGACAGTTTAAAACTATCCTATAATAGAGGAGCACATTTCACAAATGTTACCTAATTATCTATAAACTAAGTTATACCTAATATGTATATCTTATAACCATTTTTCATACCTCCCATCGAAATAAAGTTTTCGATGCATTGCGTTAAATCTTTTCATTTAAAAGAAAATGCCTAATTCTACAAAAATCATTAGATGAATACATCATGAAGATCAACTCGGAAATTAAAATTCGTAGAGAAAATATCCAAGTTGGTCTCTATATTCATCAAATTTAGCCTACTGAAAGATCTACGAATGGGTGAATTCAACATATAATCTGTTTTGCACTGCCCAACAATACATTAAATATATTGTGGTTCATGTGAAAAAATACTCTATACTATTATTCGCAGATGATACAATGATTTATATTAGTGGAAAATATCCAGATTATTACAGAATGAATCAATATAAACTTAACAGCAATCAATCAATCAATGGCTAAGAGATAACAGTTCATCGCTGAATGTAAAACAGTCTGAATTTATAGTGTTGGTTAAAAGTAAAATTCTGAAGGCGAATAATATCGAAAATATAGCTATTAAAATTGAAAACCAGAAGAAATGGTAGAAGTTTTTAAATAGTTAGACTTTATGTTGGATGATTTTTGGGTTTCAAAGATCATGTCGACTTTAAATCTGTGAGAAAATCAACTATCTCAAAAAAATTGGAAAAAATCTGACGAAATGCCTGAAGTAATTGCTCTGTAAGCCGAAAATATTGCCACACTTTGCTTATTGTACCACTCTGTTATTCGGACTGAGCAATAAAAAACTCAGCCACTACAAAAATTACAGAATAGAGAGCTATGCGAAAAATTTGAAAATGTAATAGTTATACTCTAATCGAATAGAGAATACTTTATAGTTACTACCTGTACAATTATAATCGAAATTGAAATGAGTTTGTTCCCATATAGAGTAATAAAAATGTGACATGTTTCAGTGATTTTAATACAAGAAATTTTGCACTGTTTTAATACAAGAAAAACCGAAAATTTCTACATGCAAGTTTGTAAGAGTTATGAATAACAGTATATTTTAACGAATTGCCTAGCTCCGTAAAAACAAATGAGTGACCGTGAAGTATTTAATCGTAAATTAGCTGAGTTCGGTTTAAACAAAAAATTGCCAATAATATATTTTGAACCTGCATGTATATATGAATTTTTTTGAAATGTATATATGTAATAATGAATTTTAATAGCTATTACTAAATAAATTTTAATATCATTATTATATTCACGATAATCTATTTTTTTTTCTGAATTAAGTATTATTGCTTTTAGTTTTAGTGAATAATTTCACTGAAGAGGCTTTCAAGAATTCATAATTATTCTTGAGAAATTTTCTCTAACGTAATTTTCGTATTATGCCATAACCTCATAATATTCTTCTTTGTTCTTCAACAAAAGACGTCATAGTTTGCAGATGTTTGCGAACGCCATTATAAATGCCATTAGGCGTTATTCTCGCCTTTATTATCGCGTTGTGAATTTTTTCATCTTCTCCTTTGAAATTCCGTAATAATATCGATGCTATGTCCTATGTCCATTTTGGGTTACCTCGCGCATTCCTCTTGATATCTGATAAGTAAACATGAAATTTATGTAATTGTAACCAGTACTCGTGGACATATTTTCTGCATCAAGTCATTACCTATTCATATCGACGTTTAACGGTGTACTATCGAAGCTTAATCACCAAGATATTTACACTGCACTCCTACGTGAAGAGATAACGATGCTCCCATCCAAATTAATGATGCTTGATTCTTATATCTGGCAGATGACAATAATAGCGTATGCAGATTGAACGCTAAATTGTCAATATTTGAACTTGGATGCTGGAAGCTGCAGCCGCTTTTTCCGTTTAATTTCATTGATTCTTGTGAAATAGTCGATGGAATTCGTCATTACTATGTGAAAATCTATATACTACTTCGTGTTTGAATGTAAATTCTTCAATAGACTATCGGACTCCCATTGTCTGAAATTTTTGTCGAACTAAAAAAAATTATGGTCAGACGCCTAGAGCAGAAATTAATAACAATAATAGTAATAAGTCTTTATTTTTCTACAAGTAAAAACACCCAGTTATAGAAATATTTCAAAAAACTTGGGTGGTGAAAAATACCAATCTGAGAATAGGTCCCTTTCAAGAGGAGTTCCCCAAGGAAGCGTACTCGGCCCTTTACTTTTCATTATTTATATGAACACTCTTCCGGGAGTTGGTTGTACAGTAGACAGTATTTGACTGCATGCTTCCTTTTTTTCTTCTGATGTTGAATCGTTGACGATAGCAACTTCCAACAAAGGCTTGGTCATTGCTTCTTCTGATGTTGAATCGTGTTTAAGAGTCGTTTGGTACGGACGATCAAGTGGTCATTCAGAGATCGTCCCACAGATTCTGGTGTGGATAATCACGGGCGATTCTTACTATTCTTCTGTCGTCCATTCTGAATGAATTCCACTCCTGTTTTCTGTTCGCAAAACTCAGGGTAGTGTATTTATTATTTTCCGTAGTAATTATTCTAGAATGAATTTCCCATCAACTTTTTGTATTAATCGTGACTACGACATTCTTGGAAAAATGGTTAATTTCCGGGGTATTACACTCGACAAGCACATGCGATGGTTTCCACATGTCAATATGTTACAAAAAAATTGCACTCGGTAATATACACTCTTGTGGTCATCAAAAGCAGGATACACTCTGATGCTGTTCGCACTTTATATTTTACTAATTTCGAGTCCGCTATAATATATGGTATTATCTTCTGGGGTAATTCGCCTTCTGCGAATGATATTTTCTCAACTCAAAAAAAGGCGATTAGAATTATGTTTAGTTTGAGTTACACAGGATCTTCTCGGGGTATTTTCAAGGCTAATAATATTTTAAAGTTTCATGCTTTTATGCATTCATAGACTTATGATCTTTTTAAAACAGCACCCGTATTATTTTAATGAATAGAGAAATGAAAATTCGACGCGAGGAATATTTACGTTTCACTTACCTGTTCACTATAGCTCCAGGTTTGCCGATGGCCCTTTATATATGGCTATGCGAATTTTTAACCTTTTGCCTAATTGTCTGCGGATGACTGAGAGCTATGAGGTCTTCAAAAGATTCATCATAAACAACTTTTTGATTGTGAACCATATACTTTTAATGAGTTATTATTATTATTGATATTATTATTATATATTAATTATATAGTAGAAACGTTCCAAAAAGGATGATCAAAAAAGACGTTATAATGAGAATATAAATATATATCAAAATTCAACATATATGAAAAGAACCCAAGTAAATTAACCTGACTAACGAAAGCAAATGAGTCACTGTATTATCGATATTTTATTATATATACCCGAATTAATTATATAGTAGAATACGTCCACTGCCAAAAAGGCCTCCCCTGATCAAAAAAGACGTCCCTATGAGAATATAAATATATATCAAAATTCAACATATATGAAAAGCTTCCAAGTACATTAACCTGACTAACGAAAGCAAATGAGTCACTGTTTGTATCGAATTTATCGGACATCCCCGAAAAGCGAAAACATTTGACCAAGGCTCATCTCTTGTTCGCTATATGGCCTATATTCAGCTATTATTTTTGCACACGGCACGACATCCTTAATAGCTGCAGCGTATTTTATCTCGTATGGTTATATATGTATCTTTCTATATAGGTTGTTCGAAGCTATGTGATATATTTCGATGGTGTAGGTCATCGCTGGTAATACGCATTTGCCAAGCACTTTGGTCTTTAAGGATAGTGGCATATCCGATTTGAAGATGTGTTTCAGTCGGCCTTTACCTCAAGCTGTTCTGGTTCTTTGAATGTCTCCGGTGTATATATATATATATATTTATATATATAAATATTTTAAACATCCTTATTTCAAAGTGAAAAACTTTTTCTCGTTGTATATCACAACTTTGTCAAAAATAATGAAAAAATGAAGTTTTTCACATTAAAATAAGCCTGTTATTGCTGAAAACATTAAAAAAAATTTCTTGAACGTGAACTTTGCCTGGTACATGAAAATCAATGAAGCCAATAAGGAAAGGATAGTCTATATAACCATGTAAGAGGTTATACAGAAACTTCACAGACAACAAGTCTTTGCCAACTTCGAGTGATTTAGCTCCGAACGCCGGATAAACGTGATCTTACCTCCAAATTAGATATTTCAGAAATTTTCGTTGTATCGACTCTGATTTTTATGAGAATTGTAAATGGGATATTGTAAATCATACATCCGGAATCTAATCACAAGTTCTATTATTGAAGTATATAAAAATTATCAATGTTTCGGTTCGAACTTATTCAACATAATCAAGTATAAAAGTTGACAACGACGATAATAATTATGACATACCATACATATTTCTTAGTAATTGATGATTATTTTATTTTTTACGTTTCTGCTAGGCAGTATTGCCCAAAAAGGCTCTTCCGAATATGGATGCAATCAAATATCTTTATCTTCAAATCATAGAGTAGCCAGCAAAGTTTTATACCACACACGTGGAGCAATTAATATCCAGATTGATTCAATCTAGACGCACTTATAATTTAGGATTAAACAACATAATTCATCTGAAATTTATTCAATATATCAAGAGAAGATCAAATATATCAGATAAGCTAGGTATATAAGTAGGTATCCTATACGATTTGAAACGTGTTCTTCTTGAAAATAATTTGGCAGGATGGAATGTTTTGAGATGCATTTCTATTCAGTGAACAACGAGATAAACTTGATAAAAGTTATAATAGTTCAAAAAGTAATTTGAGGTACGTGGAAATTACTTGATGAAACACTGATAAATGTATCATATAATGAAAAATACTGCCCTAACTTTCACAAAATTCTTGATTCTGAAGGACAATCGCCTTTTGTTTTGAGCCATTGAGCCAACATATTGAAAATTTCTGGTAACAATTTGAATTATCAATTTTATACACACACTTCGCTTAATGTTTCAGAAATATGTTTGTGAAACTTTGGGTCAAGTGTTTCATTTGCATAAACATCTTTCTTCGAGAACTGAACGAGAATTTAGCCTCAGTTGAAGATAAATTGGATGATTATAATATCTACTTTGAATTCTCATGGGTTAAACTCAAATTTTTGAGAAGACATAGTTTGTAAGTTTCTCAAATGTATTTGTACGTACTCATTTTATCGAGTTGATCAATATACACGTATATCTAATAAGAAACACTCGGCTTACTTCAACAAAAATATATTGTAGGTGGATAATAGACTGCCTAAATTCTTAGTGTCGCAGAAAGGGCGGAGCCTATACTGGCTCTATTCAAATAAGTTCATCACAGTGAAATGCCATAAGAAATATTTTATTCAATGCTTTGAAGGAAACATTTTCAAGTTCAAAATACACAAATTGAAGTTCTTATCCTATCACTGAAAACGCGATAACACTTGATGAAATCTTTTTTAATGGATTTTACACTAATAAACTCATTTGTTTGAAGTCATTCTAGGTGCTCCACACATTGCAGTGACATTTTCACGACTGCATGACATGATGACATTTGCATTGCAGTGCAGACTTAGGCAATACATTATTTCGTGGTGTTGGCCACTTTTAAAAGTGAAACTACTAGTTTCAGTTTCAAGAGTTGTAATAACTCTCAAAAAGTATAATATCCAATTACAGAAAATAATAACATAATGTTGAATAATAACTAAATGAATAAAATGAAAAGGGATATCTATTGAAGATATCAAATCTAATAAAAAAAAATTGAAAAAGTAACTAATAGCTAAATAATAAAATTGAATGAAATATTACAAAGAATTCAATTTAATTCAATAAATTTCAGTCGATTTTCCATGTTCTCACAATTCCTAATAATAACTGCTATGCAGTCGAAGTGAATGTCACAATTATTGGCAATTCTATTGAATGAAGACTACATAAACCAAATGGGTGCTTGTATAAGCGAGTTGGTCCTTGGAGTCTCTAGGTGGAATGATTCTGTGGTTCGAGAATTTTGACTAGGAACACGAAATTTCAAAGCGGACAAGAGAGGGGGACAAGCAAAACTCTTGTTCAGTAATTTGTACAAAAATCTCCTGTCCTGCAATCAGATTTAATTAAATCGACTCAATAATTCGTCATAATTCACTCCTCTCTGTGGAAAAACTTTATGTTCCTTCCAGACGAAACATATCAGGAACCTTCTCTGAATAGTATCATGACGTTGATGGCAAGTATAAATATGATGACTGATCATGCTGCCATACTACAATTTGCTACGGATTAGGGCATTAAATTGCCTTGTAGATGTTGAGGAATCATTAATATATTTGCCATTCCGAAAAATGTATCCATATATTCTCGAGGCAGATCGAATAATTTGGGTGATATGTGGAATGAAAAAAAGTTTCCTATCGAAGACAATACTAAGATTTCTCACCTAATCAGAACGAGATAGAACTGGACCACCGACGCTCTTTTGATTCCATTTCTTTGTGAAAGAGACAACACAACAGTTAGACATAATCAAACTCACAAAAGACTTCAATCAACTGATGATTAAATCTAATTTGTTTATGTATATCTTCTTCGGATACTAAATTCAGACTGATAGTATTTAATTTCAGTTCAAATAAGTCTACATTCTCAGAATGAACTGATTCCTGTTCGGAATTGTAACAATTTATTGTTGAAGAAAGAATAAATGTGGTAAAGAAAGTACACTATTCAATTTCTAGGAAGGTTTCAACTTCAGTATTACATTTTTTCTCTAAATCGAAATATTAACTTTCGAAAGGAAGAAGAAAATGAGATTTCGCTCTCATTCAACATTCCTTAAACTATCATGGTGATTATAAACCAATGATATTTTATAAAAATAGGTCCCATCTGGTTATCACATGGATGAAGATCGAGCTCGCATGGCTCTCCTTCGGATCTTCATTTTTATGTTGACATCTGTAAGAGTACAAAAGCTGTTAATTTCATTCATTCGAGAATGCTGAAAATGTTCAATGGACTGCCTGTTATCACTGAAAATTGAGAAAATTATGAGGAATTCAAGAAATTACTGTACACCTTTGTTATAAGTAACTTTCCTTGAAATTTATAATTAAATTGTTTATATTAGTAATGCTGTATATACTTAATACCAATTCTAATTCCAATTCTCAGATGAAACACTTCGTTAGTTAAATGAACAATCATCAATGCAGAGGTAGCAATCATTCTTATGTCTATTCTATTTCTTCCAGAGGGCTAAGAATATTCAATGACTGCATATGACCATTGAAAATTTTAATGATTATGAGAAATTTGAGAAATTATTACATCAGTTTGTGATGAAAAACTTATTCTGAGAGTTTCGTGAAAATTTATTATTTCATATAAGCGATGCTAGAATGGATATACTTAACTCTCATTTCAATTCTAATTAGAAACACCTACATTTGCCTGTTTCCATGAGCGATGATTTGAAATTTATCAGTCCGATACGCGATCATCGAAGCAGAAGTAGAAATGATTTAATGTTGACAGCTGTATGAGTACAAAAGCTCTGAGTTTTATTTACTCAAGAAGATTAAGAATGTTCAATGGGCTGCCTATGAACATTGAACATTGTAATATTCATCGGAAATTCAAAACTTTCCGAACCTTTTTGTGTTCACTAACTTATTCGAAAGGTTTTCAATGATTTTTTGATTTATTTCACCGATGCTAAATGAACTAAATTCTGATTCTGAATATGAGAGGTCCAAGCCTTGAATGAAAGATTCATGATTCAAATTTTTCCTTTCACGTCATCAACAACGTAGATATTTACATTTTTTATAATACAATGTACTGCCTTTATAATGCGAACTTCGTCATTTGCAAAGGCGAAGAAAAGTGCAACAATCAATATGTCAAAGGAACGTCAAAGGTGCACCGTACACATATGATGAAGGGAACGCAACTAATTTAATATACTACCCGAAAAATTAACAACAGATTAGTTCGGGATTTCTTGATCCGTCAAAGATTTCAATGCAGTGCTTCGTGCCATTCTTTGTGTACTGTGAACTTATTGTTCCTTCATCATCCTTGAAGACTAAGCGTGTGTTGAAAAATGTATGAATCACGACAATATAATTATCCGTAAATGGCGCAAGCCTTTCAAGCTTGAATTCAAACAATACCGAAGTGTTTTGAGTGTTCTTATTGTTTGAATTGACAGAAAATTTGTATAATTCTATTAGGTGCGCTGATATTTTATGGCTTGGAGCTAGTTTGCTCAGTTATTCAATGAAAATGAAAACATGCTGATGGTTAATCAAATATCCGATTGTTAGGAGATTAATAATCATTGTATTCGTAAAACTCTGTACCGCAGTTTATCGTAACTTGGAGTGTTAAAGTAGGTTACGAAAATAACACTGGTTGTAACACTTTTTGAAATTTGGGACGTCTATCTAACAAGGATGTCGGAAAACCTCCACTGTTACGTTTTATTCGTGTTTGAACCTCTGTTTTCATGACGGGAATTATTTATGATCCTTGAGTATCAAAATATCCCCTGTTTCGTTTCCCTGAAAGCCTTTGGACATGTTAAAAATGTATGTGATTACAGCGCAACGAAATCACAGTAATTTTGAACATTTGACAAATAACTACTGCGCGTGAAATGTCAGAATATGGATAATAACACATTAATTCATATTATGCAAATGATTGAATCGCTTACATCATAATAAAAACATGTTGGAAAACGCAAAACGGAAATTTGTGTAATGTACATCGAAAATCGAGATCATATATATGCTCCATAAGATATATCCATCAATTAAGTTCAGTGTATGCGTATTTACTGTTTTTGGACACCTTTAAGTTTGAGTTTTCTCGTTGTTGTGAAGTCACAGATACCGTTCAATCTACACTCCTGTAACGACATATTGGTTAAGTTGAACATCGGTTGGTAGCAACTAATTTTTACGATACATCTGACATTGACGTGGCTAAGTACCTTGACACCTTGGCAAATGTCAAATAAACTGAATGATTATTGTGGTGTATACATATTTCCTCTATTTTTAATTTAATCAACCCATTTTTGGACTACCGTTCTCAGTAACTCTAGTTGCAGATTGTATAAACATCGTTTAATACCAACCTCAAAAAAGTGTAAGTTCACGTTTATTTGATCTTACTCTTTCTTGAAAATGATGTAACTTCATCTTTGTAGATCCCTGAGGACGGAAATAAATATTTCCGAAAGCTCGTATTCAGTTTAAAGAGTTTTCTTCTTCCTTTTTTGCCGCATACCCCAATACTCTGTATTTTCTTCATATATATATATATATATATATATATATATATATATATATATATATATATATATATATATATATATATATATATATATATCATATATATATATATATATATATATATATATATATATATATATATATATATATATATATATATATATATATATATATATGTATATTTATATATATATATATATATATATATATATATATATATATATATATATATATATATATATAAAGAAGAAAAAAGTGCATATGGCACTGAATGAAATATTTAACACATTCCTAATTAACAAAAATAATGTTACAGTAGTGCTAGATATGAGAAAGTATACGATGTGTTGTCAAGGGAGAAATGTTAGAGAATTATAGAAATATTGAAATGGACGCCACACCTGATCGAAGTGCGAGATAGCTGTTTCGATCTTCAAGGAACTCGTCAGTCGCACCACGTCTATCTGTATGAGGCAACGATTTCAATCTCCAAGCATGTTCTTATGACTCCAAGTGGAATACCGTCAAGTAATGAATACTTCACAATTCCATCTGTAGGAATCAATAGAACACATCTCTCAGATCCTAGACACACCAAGCATAGAACGTTCACATTTCTTCTATATCCGAAGGTATCTACTGATTTGAAGCTACTAAATTCTATTCGACAAATCTCAACATATGATGTTTTCAATTGTCAATAGGTTGCGCCAGTAGTACTCTCGCGATTGTTGCCGTATTTCAATATTTCTCTAACAATTTCCTTGAAGTATAATGGAGACATCACATCCAATTTTGTTCCATAGCTAGCTCTACTATAATATTCTTTTGGTTAATTTGTATATTTCGAACGAATGTTCTAGTGTTCATTTTCTTGAATATTTCATTCAGTGACATAAGCACAAGAACTTCATTTCTTTAAAAATATCGCCGAATAGACCTCTTAAATACGGCAACAATTGCAAGAGTACTACTAACTCAACCTATTGACATTTATATGATGAAACATAATATGATGACATTTGTCAAATAGACGCTGCAATTTGGTAGATACCTAAAGTTATAGAAGAGATGTGAACGTTCAAAGCTTGGTGTGTCTATGATCGTAGAGATGTTTTGTCATAAGAAGATGCTTGGGGATTGTAATTGTTTCATCACTTCGATGGACATTGTGCGACTGACGACTTCCTTGCAGAACGAAACAGCTCTCTCCCCCTTCCATCAGGTTTGTTGTCGATTTCATTATATCCATAACATTTATCCCTTGAAGGATAATTGAGATATCACATCGTACACGTTCACATATATGACTCTTTGAATATTTCGATTGAATGTTCTAGTGTTCTTATCCTTATATATATATATATATATATATATATATATATATATATATATATATATATATATATATATATATATATATATATATATATATATACATGTATTCAGTACAAGGTGAGATCCGTACATATGATAGACAACCTGAGATCCACTAGTAGAAATCACTTTAGCTTTGAATTGTTTTCACAAATTAGTCTAAAGATGCGTACTGGTCAATGATATGAACCGAGGGGTAAGATAAATTAAAATTTTTTTCATACACCAAGTATGAAGGTAAGTAGAGATCCATGATAAATGTAAGTAAGACGAGATCCGATATACTATTTGTATAGATACGCTGTACAAGACGAAATCCAGCGATGTTGCCACTTTATACAGAATTTCGTTTACAACTCAAAACAAGATGATATATAATTACTGTGATTATTTCTGATGGAAAATCAAAACGTGAATGATTTAGTCATTTAAGTATTTGACATTTCGCGTTGTTCATCTTGCACAACGTGGATTTCACAAATTTTTTCGGTAGAAGATGTGCGTTGTGATACTCGTTTTTCTCACAAGTTCTTTCTTGATGGCATATATCATACAAAATGAAATACAGCGAACTTGTCACTTCATGCAGAATTTCGTTTATAAATCGAAAAAAACTGAAAAATATTTCGAATATTTCTGCAGGATATGCAAATTGAGAATATTCATTCATTGAAGTTTCTCATATATCACGTTGAGCATTGTACTATTTTTCGTTATATGTCGTTGAAAGAAAAATTTTGTTCGACTTTTGAAGGTAACTTAGTTCTTTCGATAACATATTGATTTGTTTGGATACATGGCTTTTGTATGACTTTCAAGATTTTATTGATGAAAGGAAAATGGTACAATTCGTGCATTCATGCATTTTGTAATGTGTGTGAAAAAAGTATTATTAGTGTTTCATTTTTTTTTATATGAATGAAGTTTATTTGGCCATATTATATGGATTACATTATTTCTTACAATGAATAACTTCAAATAAACTGATTAACTCACTGAAGTTCAAAACTTGTTCGTGAGAGTAACTTCACAATACAAAAGGTATCATAATGCAAATTTGAGAGAAATTAATAAAAACTGAGGAAATATAACAAAATATGACAAGTGGTAGGTGGTATTAGTTCATACAAAAAATTAATGTTGGAAATTACATTAATATAATCTTCTTGAATGTGAATTCTACGCTAAAATAAATGAAGCTTAGCTCAAAATTTTTCAAGAAATCACAGATAACAATGTGAGGCATATAAGCGTCAAATTTGTTTCTATTAACGTTATCCGGAAATGTCCAATTCTATCCTGTAGCTGAGAATTTGTTTTAAACGGGGCTCTTATAGGCTAATTTACAGAGTAGAGTACTCTACAGAATACTTTAAAATGAGAAACACTCTGTGGAATACCCTACTTCTTACTCATAGAATTGCTTTGAGTTTTCAGTAGAAGGCATACCTCTTGTATAATGTTTTTTCAAATATTATCTGAAATTTCATAATCAGCTTGACGATTTAAACGAAAAAATAATAAAGGAAGAAAAAATTTGGGTATGAAATAAAATTTTCGAGTGAGATCATTGTGAAGAATATGTACTATCCTGATGAAGGTTTAGAAACAGAATAATGAGGAGAATGGCTCCAATGAAAATAATTCAGATTTACATAAATACAAAAGTATAGAAATACACAAGATAGATTAACATAGAAATGATGATATTTTTACTGAAGAAACTGAACAAGATGAAAATGTTCATTCACTAACAAATTCCGGAGGAAGTTCCTTTACACTCAAGCTTTCATTCGAAGTGGATAATATAATTCATCAATTTGTATGAATTATTCGCTTCAATAGTACCATTCTATTATAACAGCTGAAATGAAAGTGAAAACCACATTTTATATACCTATTTATGAGAAGGTATCAATATTTTATCAGGGTACTCATGAATATATAAACAGGAATTAGGTTGAAAGAACGAGGAGAAATTCTTGACCAGTTCAATATTCAATTACGAGATTTGGTAAATGATCAATCTGAAAAGATATCGTATGTTTAGTTAACTTGGAGGAATAGAACATATAAACATAAAGTCGGCGTAAAAACATAAAACCGTACAGTCATCGGTAAATAATCAAGTTGGAGATAAGCAAACGAAACAAAAATCAACAATATGTGAGCAGATGAAGCATTTGAATGAACTTAATCCATCCAGAGGTTTGAAATAGAAGTGAGAATGAAATTTCTGAAAATGGGTTGAATTTTAAAAGAGGAACAAAAAAAAATTATCGCTTAGTAGTTCAACAAAAACACTCTCATTAGTTTCAGAATAGGTATTCGAATCAAATTGAAGCCTTCATGTGTATAGGCCATTTTAATTGATCAGAAGTAATTCATAATGATATATACCTATGCTAATTAATAAATTTTTGATATTAAAGAATTGTTCCAATTATTTTCCAGATTGTTGAATGGAATCACTCGAGATTTGAACACATTTCAGGAATTTGAAAAAATTGCATAATTATAAGTATATTGTCCACTGGAATAATGTAGTGGACATTATATATAATAATGTGAAATTCTTGAAATGTGTCTAATTCATTCATAGTTTTGACATGGAATTTCAACACGTATCTCTCTTCTTAATCAACTGTTCACTTGAGAATGCATTCGTTTTACGAAATTATAGTTGACTGCAAATAAATAATCTATAATGATGAAAAGCAAATGAATGATTTATTATGATGAAAATGAAGTTCTTTTCTGCTATAATAATTGAAATGATCTGATGACTGTTATAATATAGATAATTTTAATGAATGAACAAATGTTATTTGTTATGAATATTACAAACAGTATATATTATATTATATAGAATAACTTCTCAGGTTAAAACAACCAGAAAATAATTTTTTTCATTTTTTGTTCGTGATTAATAACCTACCCACCTATTATACTTTAGGAATTTTTTCAGGATCCATATAGATACAACGCGATCAAAATATTTCGCAAGAATTGGTAATAAATATTAAGTGAGCGTTTAGTTCAGTTTTTCTAAGGAGACGTACGTTTCCTTCATGTGACTAGTGCACTTTATAAGATCTGATAACACTTCGTTTGCTTTTCAGATCTGAAGAAGTCGTTTGTAAAGACGAAACGCATCATGCTATGTAGTCAATAAAGTATAAATCATAAGTTCAAGTGTTTGAATTTAAGTTCATATTCAAATATTTAATAATGTGAAATTATGATTAGAGTCATGATTATAGTTGAATAAATATAAAATACGAAGTGTCTCATATTCCTCTACAGTGCTAATTTATGTATGATAGAATTGTTTGGACAGCGACAGTTTCTCTTTATATTAATAACATTCTGCGCGTGTACCGCAAAATGTTATTTCTTTCTTAGAAAAAAAACTGCGTGATTATTTCAATGGTTCGAAATCGATCCTATCGATCTGAGCGAAAAATTAATTCCAGGGAGAATATCTAGATATCATTTCAGGGTATTTGAAATTCTACAATTTGAGCGTTGAAATTATGCATGAACCTATTCATCATGGTACCTTATCGTCATTTGAAGACATTTGTTTATACAATTTCAGCAAATACACGAAACTGAATAGTTATTGAAAACAACGCATTCCTTAATCTATAGCCATTTCACGAAACGTTTGTTTCTTGACACATCAGGGGCGCCATGAGATCAATGAAAATATTAATAAATGATTATATTACATTATATTATCGAATATGATATAATTCCTCATATATGTAGGTGTTTTGTGGCAGATGAATCGAATTTCATTTGAGCGTGAATATTAAGAATGTAAAATTTTTCGAAATATGTTATGAATGTATTTTTGAAATAAGGACACAAAAGTTTGATACTATTAGCATATACCCTGTATAACATTGAGAATTTCAGAAATTTAAGCTCTTTCATTTCATGAGCAATAAAAATCTGTTAAAAATGAATATTGATCTTTCAACTCGAACTGTAAGAGAATCTTGGTCAGCTGAAAGTTGTATTATCAGATCGGATCATTTAACTGATATCACATGATATATAAATACTATTCCGAAATATTTGCATTACGTGATATGGATTCACAAATATCGATTGACCTACCCTATTATGCTGTTTCATTTTAGTAGAGTAAACATTTAGATTCTGACTAATAAAATGATATTTTGTCTGCTCAGCCTTCATACTTAGAAAAGAGCAGTTTATATTATACCTACAAATTTTTTCGCAAATATGGAAATCTTGCATTCTATAATCTCTAGACATTTCACGAAATGTTTGTTCCCACATCAGGGACAATAGGAAATGAAAGACAATCAAAATTTAAGTATAATATAAAACAGGTTTAACAAAAAATATATTTCTTTTAGCTATCGATACTTGTGAGGATTTCATGCACCTTATGGTTAAAATTTTTGTCATTATTCTACAGAAAACTATATTTCAAATAAGTGTTTTCTGTCTCTGTTCAAATAAGAAATACTTGACCCGTTGTTCTACATTATTTCTGAATTCAATGTCAACTATTGCACTTATAGAAATAAATTGTGGAAAATAATATACCTAATTCCTTATATATGTAATTGTTTCGCGAAATATGAATCAATTTCAGCGTGAATATTCGAATTACACAATTATTCTAAATATGTTCTGAATATATTTTCGAAATGGGGGCTCTAAATTTCGATTTAATATCATTTCTCGTGTATAACATCAAGACCTTCCATGAGCAACAACATTGTCTGAAAAATGAAAATCAAAAATATTGACATTTCGACTTACACTGTATGAGAATCTATTGAAGATTTAAGTTGTATTGATCTGAATACTTTACTGAATCACCTGGTTTATGTTTAAAAACATTTAAATCATCATTTAAATCATTTGCTGCTCAGAAATATTTGCATTATGTATCGTTGACAAATATCGATTGTTAAACAGGATTATACTGTTTCGGGAAAGTTTCATATTATATATTATATTGAATGCTTGGTTCATATTTTGAAATTATATTTTCTGATATTGAAGATTTGAGTTGTATTGATCTGAATACTCTTCTGAATCACCTGGCTTATAAATGCTACTCAGAAATATTTGCATTATGTATCGTTGATAAATGTCGATTTTTAAACAGAATTATACTGTTTCGGGAAAGTTTCATATTATATTTTATATTGTATGCTTGGTTCATATTTTGAAATTAAATTCTCTGATATTAAAGATTTGAGTTGTATTGATCTGAATACTTTTCTGAATCACCTGGCTTATAAATGCTACTCAGAAATATTTGCATTATGTATCGTTGACAAATATCCATTGTTGAACCGGATTCTACTGTTTCGGGAAATTTTAATATTATATTTCATATTGTACGCTTGGTTCATATTTTGAAGTCATATTCTCTGATACTAAAGATTCAAATTGTGTTGATCTGAATACTTCACTGAATCACCTGGTTCATAAATGTTACCCAGAAATATTTGCATTATGTATCGTTGACAAGTATCGATTGTTAAACCGGATTTTACAGTTTCGGGAAAGTTTCATATTATATTTTATATTGTATGCTTGGTTCATATTTTGAAGTCATATGCTACAATTCGTGCATTCATGCATTTTGTAATGTATGTGAAGAAAGTATTATTAGTTTTATAATTTTTATCTTATCAAGTATTATCATTTTTTTTTATGAATGAAATTTATTTGGCCATACTATATAATATATCATAATGCAAATTTGAAACAAATTAATATAAACTGAAGAAATTACGACTAGTGATAGTGAAATTAATTCATAAAAGAAAATAATGTTGGAAATAACATTGATATAATCTTCGTGAATGTTAATTCTATGCTAAAAAAAAAGTAGCTTTTATACACACATTTTATATACGTATTTATGGGAAGGTATCAATAATTTATCAGGCTACTCATGAATATAGAAATAGAAATTACGCTGGAAGAATAAGGAAAAATTCTTGAGAGGTTCAATATTCAATTACGAGATTTGGTAAATGATCAACCTGAAAAGATATCGTATGTTTAGTAAACTCCGAGGAATACAACACATGAACATAGCCTCGGAACAGTCAGCGGTAGTTAATCAACATAAGGCAACGAAACAAACATCAATAATATGTGAGCGGATGAAGCATTTGAATGAACTTAATCGATCGAGAGGTTTGGAATAGAAGTGAAAATGAACATTCTGAAAATGCGTTGAATTTTAAAAGTCGAACAAAAAAAAATTATCGCATAGAAGCTCAACAAAAACTCATTTGTTTCACAACAGGTAGGTATTCGGCTCAAATTGAAGCCTTCATCTATATTAGCAATAGTAATTGATACATAAGTAATTCATAATGATATATGTACATATAATATATTGCTCATTAATAAATTTTTGGTATTAAAGAATTGTTCTAATTATTTATTTTCCAGATTGTTGAATGGAATCACTCAAGATTTGAACACATTTCATGAATTTGAAAAAATAACATAATTATAATTATAATTATATTGTTCACTACAATAATGTAGTGGACATTATATATAATAATATTTAATAGTATTGTCTTTGCCTGATGTAAATCCATCATAATTGAATATAAACTCAAATTCAAACACTTGAGCTTATGATTTACTTTATTGACTACATAGCATGACAAGTTTCGTCATCACTAACGACTTATTCAGATACTAATAGAATAATCATTATTTTGTTCTTTGTAACGACGAAATGCATCATGCTATGTAGTCAATAAAGTGTAAAGTTCACGTGTTCGAATTTAAGTTTATATTCAAATATATAATAATGTGAAATTATGATGATGGTCATGATTATAAATGAATAAATATAAAATACGAAGTGTGTCATACTCTACAGTGCTAATTTGTGTGTGATAGAATTGTTTGGATTTGCTGCGACAGTTTGTCTTTATATTTATAACATTCTGCTTGTACCGATTAAAAATAATAATCCTAAAGAAAATCTTTTAATGGTTCGAAATCGATCTTAGCGATCTGAGCGGAAAATTAATTCCAGGGAGATATCATTTCAGTGTATTTGAAATTTCAAAATTTAAGCGGTGAAATTATGCATGAACCTATTTATCATAGTACCTTATCGTCATTCAAAGACAAAAAGTTTACACAATTTCAGCAAGTACACGAAACTTAATAGTTATTGAAAACAACGCATTCTTTAATCTATAGCCATTTTACGAAACGTTTGTTTCTTGCCACATCAAGGGCGCCAGGAAATGAAAAACATTTAAAAAACATTGAAATTGGTAACTATATTTCTTTCGTGCTTTGTTACTTATCAGAAGTTTTTGCACCATATAGGTGAAATTTTTATCATCCTTTCTACAGAAAACCACATTTCAAACATTTGCTAACAGAGACCTGTATGTCTTGAAGACGTTTTCAATATAAGAAATAATTAACACGTTTTTCTGTATTATTTTTGAGGTCAACTATTGCACTTATTTTATCGTCATTTATTGCCAGATCAATAGAAATATACATCCAGCTAGTCAGTAGATCAATAAAAACATATATCCACCTAAACAGACAGATCAATAAAAATGTAGATCCACCTAAAGAGACAAATCAATGAAAATATGAATGAATAATTATATCATATTATATTGTCGAATATGATATAATTCCTTATATATGTAGGTGTTTTGTGACAGATCAATTTTCATTTGAGCGTGAATATTCGAAATGTAAAATTTTTCGAAATATGTTATGAAAGTATTTTTGAAATAAGGACAAAAAAGTTTGATACTAACATCATATCCTCTCTATAACATTGAGAATTACAGAAATTCACGCTATTTCATTTCATGAGTAATAAAATGCTCTGAAAAATGAATACGAGAATATTGATCTTTCGACTCGCACTGTAAGAGAATCTTAGTCAGCTGAAAGTTGTATTATCAGATCTGATAATTAAACTGATATCTGATATATAAATACTTTTCTGAAATATTAGCATTACTTGATATGGATTCACAAATATCGATTGACCTACGTATTATGGTGTTGCATTTTAGTAGAGTAAACATTTAGATTCTGACTAATCTAATGATGTCTGCTCACACTTGATCTTAAGAAAAGAGCAGTTCATCAGATACCTGCAAATTTTTTCGTGAATATGGAAATCTTGGATTCTATAATATCTTTGCCATTTCACGAAATGTTTTTCTTCCCACATCAGAGACAACAGGAACTACTACAACTAGTCATCTGTTCGACAAAAAACTATATTTCAAATGGGTGTCTTCTGTCTGTTCAAATAAGAAATACTTGACCCGTTGTTCTGCATTATTTCTGAGGTCAATGTCAACTATTGCACTCATTGAAATAAATTGTGTAAAATTATATAAGCACCTAATTCCTTATGTATGTAATTGTTTCGCGAAATATGAATCAGTTTCAGCGTGAATATTCGAATTGCCCAATTATTCTAAATATGTTCTGAATATGTATATTTGAAATGAGCGCTCTAAATTTCGGCATTAATGTCATTTCTCGCGTATAACATCAAGAACTTCCACGAGCAACAAGATTCTCTGAAAAATGAATACAAAAATATTCACATTTCGACTTACATTGTATGATAAACTATTAAAGATTTAAGTTGTATTGATCTGAATACTTTACTGAATCACCTTGTTTATAAATGCTACTCTTTTCTATTTTGTTCGGGGTTCATTCCTCCAATTCAATAACTACACACTGCAGTATTGGGGGATACGTTTGCGATCACTCACATGTGCTTGTCATTATCAATATAGTAAATGTAAAATATTGAAGAGATTTTTTCTACTGTAACACACCTCATAAATATGTAAAAACCGGGATATGGCGGTATAATCTGTTGTCGAATGAGGAATATATGTTATATTCGGATAGGCATTCCAATTCAACGTTTATTCATGAAAACATATTAACCTTCTAACATGTCAAGACATAAATTACTTCAATTTGAAATTGATTAGATCTTCTTGTTCTGCAACATAAGCAGAACGCTACATTTTCAGCATTTCGATGCAGCTTGTCTAGGCATTTCATATTTCAACGTAATACTCATACCCGCCAATTTAAAGTATTTAGTCTATAATGGCTTATCAATGTATACAATAAAGGAATATCTTATCCAAACAACAATATATTTCTCAATGTTCACCACATATGGAGTTTGGACTGTTCCATATGAAACTTAAAAAGACATATTTCCGGGCCTCTATAAACTTTATGACTTTCGTCCAATTTTTTCCCTTTGAGTTAAAAATACAGATGAATATAGGATCTATGGATTGCGCAAGGTTGGCTATCTCTGCACCTGCTATAATTGAATATCAAGTAGTTAAACTACTTCAACTTAGAAAAATTAAACTTGAAAATATTCAGGCATCTTATGAAAAGATGAGCGGACAATATTCCGAAGTCAAAAATTTTTATCGCGATTTTTCTATCGATTCTGCATCAGTAGATTAACAGTTTTCTCATACTTGAACATGAAGAAAATTGAAATTTTTCCCTTTTCTGTATCTATGATTGAAGGTTTTCAAAAGAGATTTAGGATATGTGAAAATTGTTATTTATCACTTGTCATGAATAATTTACTCAGGTTGAATATCAAAAATTCAATCTAGAATTCAACCCAAAAAAATTATTCATAACGAAGTGATCGGAAGAATTTTTCCAACAAGAGTTTTTTCGGAAACCTTTCAAAAATAGCTCCAAAAAGGAAAAAAAGCGTAGATATTTCATTTAACATTTTCGCACTAGTAATACTCATGCTCATGTAAGAAAAATAGTTAGGAAACTTATGCAAAACCAATGAAAACAATTTCACTTAATTTTGAAGAATGTTAGTTATTATTATACACAGAGGCACTCTGTGCTTGTGCGAAAGTTGCACCTGCAGTTTAACGCCGTTTCCAAACGGCCCAAGATCATGATGGGAATAGAACCCACCAGCACCAAAGAGCCGAAAGCGTTTTAGAGTCACTACACCATTAATTATTTGTTCATTCATCTATGACGAGGGGACCATGGATTCAGAAGAGTATATAATATTATTTTATTCTATTAGTAGATTATTTACACTAATTACTTACCGGATTTTTATTATCTTATAGAAGTTGACGTAATATTTTTTATTGAATATATTTGTATTAACTAGTTGTATTAACTATCACTGACTTATTCTCATCTCAATAGAAAAATAATGAATTTCGTTCCAACAGTTTCGTGAAATGAGTTGTTTCGAGATAAATTTTTATTTCCTTTTGATTCTTTTCTAAAATAATCTAATGACAGTAATAATATACGTACGCCTCCGAATCCAATGACCCCTCGTTCATATTTTACGGAGTCATAGAAAAAAATTAAATCCAAAAGTAATTCAAATAAAAATGAACTTCAATTCTGTCCAAACAAATGTATTCTAAATGAATAAGTTCAGAAACTCTAACGAGTAGATATTCTCTTCATGAATCGATAATATTTACATTATAATATATTACTTTCGATAAACCATCAAAATCCATTTGTTTTCATACCTAAACACCGAATTCAAACGTAACGCCGAGATACAGTACAACGCGATAGTTTCATATTACAGATAACGACAAGAAGTCCAAGACGTGCATGTTGCCAAACCTTTGGATCTCTACTTTGCGTTATTTAACAAACTTTTATACAATGGCAGATCGGCCCCCTATAGGAAGGTTGGTGAACTAAAGTTGTATATAATGTGATATTTGGCTGAAAGACGAGATCCGACCGAAAATCTGGAAATCGGCTAATTCGGCCAAATTATCCACACCCACGACGATATACACGTTAAACAAGGTGAGATCCGAAATCGGATCTCACCTTACCAAACGGATCTCGACTTGTACAGAATTTGTATACAAAGGATCTCACCTTGTAGCGCTTATATATATATATATATATATATATAATATCTATTCGAAAAATCCTTAACAGTTAGGGCAATATAAGATCGTTTTGCACTACTTGAAATCATGCCCAACTCATTCACAAAGTGTCAAAATATTTTGATGTAGTTCGTAAATATATCTTTTATGTGACTTTGTACATTTCAGTTGATAAAATTAATTCAATTGATTAATTCACATATGAACTTCCGAAAAACAATTTAACTATGTTGACAAGAAATAACTGCAGTTTTACCAACTGAATTACTCATTCAATACCACATGTTACCTAGCCTGGAAATAAGGCTTTAAATCTGCTTCAAACAGGTTGTTCTTATTATGAGCCTTGTTAAGTTCATCGAGAGGCATTCCAGATGGAGATAAATAATTGTTATGGCATCTACTCTCAGTGAATCCACATGCAATTGTACAAGTGGACACCTAGAAATATGGCCGATGTCAAGAAATTTATTAGAATATAACTTGCTAAATTGAAAATAACCTTCGGCTACTGAATGTAACGAAATGAGAAATGGTGTGAAGAAAATTCTTGATGGAACGTATTTGCTTTTAATTTTGAAGTAATTGAAGTTGATTCGAAGATTTCAATTGAATTTGAACATCACGAGATAGTTGACTAGTAATTGTATGAATCTCAATAATAATATTTATTCAGCTGAAGATATACGAAAAACTAAAATATTTTGAAAGAACAATTTTAAATTACATACTTTTGAATTATACAATTTTGAAAATATAATTTTCATATAAACATTTAAACATTTCAAAACTAGTACAAGTTTGTAAGATACTTGGTAAATCATTGAAACCAATAAATCCGTCATAGTATATGCTAGTTTTAGATTTAAAAAAGCTTACAACTTTGCATGTGCAAACTATTAATATTTCTAGTATTAGAACTCATGCACAATCCTGACCTTTGTTACACTTTTCATCACATTGCATGAAAGCAAATGTTTTCAAATTCACAATATGAAAATGTATGTAACGTAAGTGGCAAAGAGTATTTTATATTTGACAGACATCAGACCCAAAGAGTTCCGCATAATTTTAACTGGGGTATAGTTATTGCAATTTGAAATAGTTCGCATGGTCTTTTCTGTAATTTTTTGTGGTTGTCGTACTTTTTCTTCAGTCAAACAGAATAATATGGTGGAGAAATATTCAATATGTGACATTGACCCAAAGAGTTCCGCATAATTTTAACTGGGGTATATTTATTGCAATTTGAAATAGTTCGCATGGTCTTTTCTGTAATTTTTTGTGGTTTTCGTACTTTTTCTTCAGTCAAACAGAATAATATGGTGGAGAAATATTCAATATGTGACATTAGTATTGATTTGAACAACAATAACATTACATATGTCAACAGTTTTGTTCCTAATCTTCGCAAGAATTTTTTCAGAGATTCTTGATGTTATGTGACGAATAACATTATTATTTAAACTCAATTTTTCATGAATCGTAATGCCTTAATATTTTACTGTTTCTTATCTTCCAATTTACTGTCGTTAATCCTTATAAATATATCCCCATTTGTATTGATCTTAAAGGTTTAACGTGTATCCAAAAATATGAAGTTAGATTTTTACACATTCAGGAATAAGCTATTTTCACATAACCATTCATTAATTGAAGGAAGGTCTCTATTGATCCACTCTGTCATATTCTTAATATCTTTGCCATATATATATATATATATATATATATATATATATATATATATATATATATATATATAATATAAAACATAGCAACAATAGTCAATAAGCGTATCATTTATATATAAAGAAGAAATTGACTTTTCGTGTTCTAGAATCGAAGTAAGATCCGAACCGATCATTTACTACTCCCTCAAAACCAAAACAACCATTACATATTAATCTGAATTGATTCAAACGTTGATTTTCGTGATTCACATCAAGAAGAATGGTTATGTGGTTCAACAGAATATAATCCACAGAAAAATTAAATCTATAAATTCCAGTTCTAAAATTTTCACATTTACATTCACAATACGTTTCGACAAAAGTTTTCTGAAATATGTTGTATCAGTGATTTCCCAGAAACTCTATGATCTGCACAGTACTTTATAGACACATTGGAAAATTATTGCATACTATCAAAATCCTATTCGTTGTAGATTTATACATAAAATGTGTATTACACCTACTCTAGTGTTGATTTCTTTTGAAAAATTAGGCTACATATTTTCTCTCATCTCAAATATATAGCTCAATGTCCTGAATATAATTCTTTGATTAACACTCAAATCAATTTGAATCAATTATGAAACTTCCAACATGATTTCTGCTGAAGGCACATATGTGAGGTACTGAACGATCTATTTGGATAAAAATGATCTCATACTATCATCCTTAGAACTAGGAGAATTATGGATATGTGGCAACATTGGTTTCGTTCTGGATGTCACGACATTAGTTGTTGTTGTCGCAGCGTGTATGTACTATACTTTCACGTTTCGATATATAATTTGTATCGAAAACGAGAGGATACACCATTATTAATTTCATTTGAAAAGTGGTAAAAAATGAGAAGGGTTGTTTACTCACTTATTTATATCGAAAAACTGATTTCTCTTGAATTTGATCATCAATCCTTATTACTGGAATATCAAGAAATGTGGTTATTCCATTATTGTGTATGGCGTTAATTCAAATTGAAAGGTTGCATGTCGATGATGCATTGAATATGCTAATGAGGTCTTGTCATCGGCTTTCAAGACAGGGTACTATTCTAGGGATTTCTGCAAAAGACGCTCATCAACTTCAAGTTTATACGAGATCAATTTATTTAATTATTATTACTGTATCTCTTTATCTCGAATTTCTCTCATTATTGCATTAAAAGCGTGACCAGACGATAACCAGCTTTGAATAAATTTCAATAAAACTTCATTTAAATCGATAATCATGCCGACGGATTATTATTCAGTTAAGAGGACAAACCGTCATCGGCGGAGGTACGACATATTGAAAATATATTCAAAATAGATATATAATGCTTCTGCTTTTTAGGTATGTTAATTTTTGCGAGTTGTGTGGAAGCTTTACTTATCATCATTCTTTGGTAAGAAATAGATTATTTCAGTTTAATTTTAGTTCAACTTGTCTCGAAATTCAATGAGATTTAGGGGAGGTCAGGTTCTATCTGATTCATGTCTCATTTCGAAACATTTCAGCACAGAAACTAGATAATGAAAAAAGCTGATCCGATATCGAAATGAAAAAGAGGCAAGTGGCATATCACTTTCCAATTTTACAAGATTAACTTCGAAAAAGGAATTGGAGAATTGTGCGTAATTCTACATTAAGAATGGAAGCAAGAATTATATGAACTCTCTTTTAATTTCAAAGCAGGGGAGAAAGAAAGAGGAATATTATCTGATTCTGTTCAATAACGCTTGTGATTTTCATTCTGATACTTTAGAATCTACCAAAAGCCCACCCTCAAAAGCCTCATTAGTTATGAGATAACATAGAAATAGGTTGAGTGATGAACCAGCCAGATGATTTCTGTGTATTAATTCTTTATCAATGGAATTAATACACAGTACTACATGGTTATTGTGTTCTGCCTCAGGTTTTTTTTTATGACGATATTTCATATGTAGATTGCATTCATCTCTACCTGAGTTGAAATGTTATTGATCCATATACGATGATCTGAAGTCGAAATGCTGCTATTGTTTAATAATTAAAAGTAATGAACTCACAGGTACTTGTACGAATTGCAAGACTTTTGCTTTCCGCAGAAAAACCAAGATCAAGTCGAACACTCAGTGAGCAAGAAGAAGAACAAGACAAAAACCTCGTGTGCTGACACAAAACCAAGACCAAGTTTCCTAAGGCTTATCTTCTTCTTGCATTGGATAACACTAATTTTCACTGAGACGATTTGTTGTTCGAAACATATAAATAGTGTATAGGCTCCATAACAAACAACCCATCCGATTATCAGGAATAAGAACTACTAAATTCAATTAATAATAATAATTATAAAAAACTGAATGAAGTGAAAAGTATAGGTAAGGTTGAAACATATTCTCACGGGTCGCCTAATACGCTGTTGTATGATTATTCATTGTAAAGTTTCTGGATTATGTTGGAGAAATGAACAGAATTGAAGTTATTTCCCTAACCAAATACTATTGATTTACTAAACTTTCATATCTTGGTATTTCAAATTATATCTCTGCTCTAAGACTGTTTCAGTAGTTATTCCCACCTTACTTATTTCTATTAACCTTGTTTCCTCCTGGCTGAAGAAGTTCATCCTAAGCCCAATAACTACCTGGAGTTAATAACCTATCTTTTAGAGTTGAATATCAAATATTACCAACCGAAAAACATATGGATAAAATTGCGAATAGTTCCACTATTCTCGAATCTGAACTGAGTGTGAATAAAATGGAATATATCAAATCAAAAATATTCAATTGGCTGTAATTAACAAGACAAACAACACAGCTGCCTCATCGCAGTTACGCAAAATCTTGCCATCAGGAAGTTAAAATCGCTCCATAAAAGAGATTTATTATCGTTTTGGTTGCTATTATAGTACAGTTTTAGAATTCATGAATTACCAAAATGAAATATTCTATATTATTGAAATAATCTATAGGAGAAGTAGAGACGATCTCGTTAAAAGTTATGAAGAACTTGAAGATAACTCATTATTACTTTTCTTTAAGGCATTCAAAAGTGTTAACTTCTCTACTGTTAATCAAACGAAATTACTATTATCGATATGATAAATACACATCATTATTGAAATGGTGTGAAAAGTGGAGATTGTGAACTTGACTGTTTTTCTGTAAGCTAATTTCTGATTGGCTGATACTTTCGCAAAGAATTATCGCCCTTATTGGTTACGAGTCGCTTATATCTGGAATGTGTATAAACGACTGTCATGTTGTTTTAATCCATGTTGTCTATCAGAAAAGCTTTTTTGCGGGGTTAACGAATATTCAATTCATTTGTGTCAACCCTTAAGTCACTGTAGTTCAAATTATGTACCATTTACTGTCAGTCTGATTTGCCTTGTTATGAATATGTTGTGAGAACTGCTTTTTCAACAATCATGTAAATCGCTGGAATTTTCATTCTTAACAGGTCTTAACGAAGGATTTTTTAGTATTAATTGTCCTGTCCGATACAATGTGTATAACCATCAATACAAAATTTTGAAACGAACTCAAATATGGTTTTATGCCTTGAAATCTTAATTTAATCAGAGTGTAGAGCATGAAATACTCAAAATGATACGATAAAATCGATAGCAATAGATGGAAATGGTTGAAAAAAGAGACCAAAATGACCACATGGAAATATGAACTGTCGGAAATAAAGTCGTTGGATTTCAATCGAAATTCGAAAAACTACTCTGAAGAAAATCAGAATAGAGAATATTTATTGTATGATTCCGAATTGGACTCAGTTGATATAGAGAGAAATATAAGGACTTTGAATTGAACAGAGGATTAAAGTCAAGGAATCTGAAACAGAATAAGTTATAGATTGCATTAAATTCGAGCAGTTGGAATTAAGATCGAAAAGCAAATTGGTGTTAGTGAATACCGAATGAATTAATGAATCTAAAATGAACTCAATTAATATCGGATGAAAATTGTGCGTTTTAAATGAAGTTCATAACTGAGTCTTAATTGTAGTGAAATGATATTTTATCAATTGAAATCCAAACTGAAAAGTTGAGAAAATTAATGAACAATTCGATTTGCGAAGAAAAATTGAAGAATATGATTGAATATCGACATACCTAAACTTATTGCATATTGAAAAATATAATACAAGAGCTAGCACCAATTATCAGGTAAGTATTCAAGGTAAGCTGAAAATTTGTCACATACCTCTCCTGATATACCCCAATACAGAAATGCACACCTGGCTGGTAAGTAGCGGGACTAAATCAACCCCTAAATTTTCAAAAATATAATTTTTTTTTTCAAAATATATTTGAGGTAAAACGCAATTTCTATATGATGCAATGCATACGAAAATCAATGAATACAAAAAAAATCATCCAGAAGATTTAATCGGGGTTTTAACATTGCCAGACGCCTGCAAAAATATTTTGCGAAAAATTGTAAAAAATAGATTAGAGGCAGCTTGAAATTTTAATGGAGCATTACTAATAACTCAAAGATAAGATTCCCAAAGATATAGATCAATTTGTTGGGACTTTCCAACTGCCAATCCCTGAAAATTAAGGGGTTGATTTAGCAGCGCTACTCACCAGCCAGGTCTGCAATTTTGTATTGGGGTATATCAGGAGAGGTATGTGACAAGTTTTCAGCTTGCTTCAAATACCTACCCAAAAATGGGTTGCAGCTCCCCTACTATTATAAGAAAACTGATTAGGATGACCGATGCACGCAACGTTTCGTTTAGTGAAGAGTGTTTAGAACTCTTAGCGATCCGAAACTTAGCGATCTGATATCTTATTAGGCAGTTTGTCGCTTGAGCTGAGTGAATGTGAGTTAACGAGGTTGGGATGAAAAGTGGGGTTCACTGTTGGGGAGCGGCATCCTACAGTACAATTCCTACTGACCTTGTATGTGAAGTTTCAACACAACCGCTATTTTAGTTTGCGTTTGAGCTAACCTCTGACGAGCCTCGCTCAGGACGGCTAGTTGAGCTCACAACTTCAGACATGATTGAGAAAATCCATCAAATAGTATTGAAGACCACAGATTGAAAGTGAATGAGATAGCTGAGACCTCTAGGATGTCAGCTGAACGTGTGCGAGATATTTTGCACAACTATTTGAGCATGGAAAAGCTGTGTGCAAAATGGGTGCCGCAAACGAGTATTTGGTGCTGTATAGGCGTAATCCAAACAAATTTTTGCGTCGGTTCATAACTGTTGTTGACACCTGGATTCAATGCTACACTCCTGAAAATAAAAAACAGTCAAAACAGTGGGTTGGAAAGATGGCACTAACTCGCAAAAACAATTATATCGGCAAACAAAGTTATGGCTACTGTTTTTTGGGATGCGAGAGGAATTATATACATTGATTATCTTAAGATGGGTAAGAATATCACTGGTCAATACTATGCAGACTTATTTCAACATTTGTAGGACGGGGCGCAGATTGAACGACCTCATTTGAAGAAGAAAAAATTAGATTCAGCACGATAACGCACCAGCGCATTCGTCGGTTGTTACCAAGTCCAAAATCCACGAATTGAAGTTCGAATTGATCCCGAATCCTCCCTACTCTTCAGACTCTCACCTTTTTTCTAAATTGCGAATATTACCTGTTTTCTAAACCTCAAAAAATGTCTTGGCGGTAAAAGATTTGAGAGCAGCGAAGAAGTTATCGAAATTATGAATCAGTATTTTGAGGATCTTGACGAATTAACGTTTAAAACTTATATGACTAAATTAGAACACCGTTATGAGAAATGTTGTTGGAGATTATGTTGAAAAATAAAGCAAAACTAAATTTTGAAACATCGGTTTTCTTGGTCAGGCAGGAAACTTCTCGGTGAAAACATCGATGAACACTGTCAGGTATAGAAATATTGACATATTTCGGTCTCAGAAGAGATCCTTGAGGAACACTCATCGGGATTTTTCTTACTATGGATTTACTATCACTCACCTTCACGATATTATTCACCTTCAGATTGAATGTATAAATTTCGATAAGTGAAGAAGAAATTCCGCTTTTATCAATCCGAATAACAGTTCATATAACCGGCAACAGTAGAATTGAGCTAATCGTTTTCAGTCATTAACAAAGGGCTACGTCAGAAATAATAACATCAAAGTTAAATAGAATTCCAGAAGTTATCAATTGATGAAAGTTAGTACCGCTTATTCGACATCTCTTTGTTCGGGAGCGTAGAACAGATGAAAAACCAAATCAAATTCGCCACGAACTTTGGCGGAACGCGCTCGAATTTCGTTTAACGCAGGTTCCATTCCGACGTAAATGCATATCTTTAATTGAATTTTATTATGTTTTAGAACAATACGGCGAGAAAGTTGATTGCGCCGGGGAGTTGTTAAACAGGGCGTCAGCGCAGAAATTTTAATTATGAATCTGTCACGGCCAGGCGTGCCACACCACGCCGCGGAAACGTGAATTTTCGCGGGAGAATTGGAAAATTGAGGCTGCACGTAATGAAGTGAATTCTATTTTAAATAAACAATTTCGTAGTCGGTTTGCTTCGCGGTTGCTAATTGTGGTAGCCATATGTAGGGAAGTTTTTCAACGTTTCAGAACTGTTGAAATTCTAATTTTTCATTCGGACTCCACTTGGCGGTGTTTAGGGAAAATTATTTTTGAAATTGGAAAATACACAATTGAACATTTTTCAAGTGAGAGTATGAAATTCCGAACGATTGAGTTGGGTTTTCTCTCCATCGTAGGTAATTTTAGTGTAGGATTATGTGCACATATACAGCATGTTTTTTTATAATAAGTTCTTTTTCTCAGCAGGTATAATACCCAATTACAGAAAATAATAACATAGTGTTGAATAATAACTGAATAATTGAAATGAAAGAGATATAACAAAGAGCACGATCTGACCTAATAAAACTGTAATAGTAAATAATAACTGAATAAATGAAATATTACAAAGAACTCAATCTGAATCAATTCATTTTAGTCAATTTCTTTGTCCACGTAGCTCTAAACAATCACTTCTATGGAGTCGAAGTGAATGTCACATTTATTGGCTACTCTATTGAATGTAGACTCCATAATCCAAATGGGGCTTGTATTAGCGGGTTGGTTCTGGGAGTCTCTAGACGGAATAATTCTGTATTACGAGAATTTTGCCTAGGAACACGAAATTTCAAAGCGGACAAGAGAGGAGGACAATCAATAGTGTTGTGCAGTAATTTGTTCAAAAATTTGAGTAATGAAAATTCTCTACTGCTCTGCAAAACCGACGCAATGATTGTACATCCTCTATGTTTACTCCTCTATGTGGATAAACTTTATCCTCCCTCCGAACTGGGAATTTTCTGAATGGCCTCAAGATGGCGTTGATAGCAAGAGTAAATAGGATGCTAGATCATGCTGCCATACTCCAACTTGCTACGGATTAGGGCATTAAATAGACCAATGAATGTGTAGCAATTATTGAAATATTTGCCATTGCGTATAACGAATTCATTTATTTTCGAGGCATGTTTATCAATTATACGAATGAAATAAAGATTTCATTTGTAAGAAATTTTTTTTCTCTACAATGAAGATATTCTACAGTACGAATTCAAGAATTTATTTGGATGACCATTTTGAAAAAAAATTTTGTTTTTTGCTTGCCATTCAACCGAGCTCGATATATTCATACAAATTCTTCATCACAAGGCAATGCTCTGACCTCATATGACATGAATAATTCAGTAAAACTCAGCCAAAAATTAAAAAAAACTGAAAATGTCAAATAATCGCGTTCTAGTATCCTTTGATATTAGAAAGCTAATGGTTATCATTTATCCCAATATTTCAAATGAAGAACGCGTTGAAAAAATTCACAAATTACGCCCAGAATAAACCCTGTTCAATTTATGTATCGAAAAACATCATTTTCAATATAAAATCTCATTCTACACACAAGAAACAAATTTTGTTGAAACTCATTTCGCGAAGAACATACTTTTTTTGTATATTTGATATGTGGACGACGTAAAGCTTTACTGCGAATGAAACACTATTACAAGATATCCTAAATCTTTTATATAGTATACATAATAATATCAATTTCTCATCTGAAAAAGAAATAGATAAAGGATTTAATTCGTAGACATCACCACAATCCGTAAAAAAATTGAACTATATTTGGAGACCTACTTTCATAGATATAACAATACTAGCAGCATATCTGTCAATGATACGTCGAGCTTCCTCACTTCCTCTAGATGAAGACACAACATAACTATAAATCATGAAGTATAAAAAACATCAACGAATAACACAATGAAATATATTCAGGTACAGCAATTCAAATACCAGAAAACACTGTTTTACAGGACAGGTCCTAATTAAAAAACAGAAAAGACAATACTTGAAACAAAATTGGTAGTACAAAATTTTCAATTTTGTTCTTTCTAATTTGAAAGTTTGATTCCAAAAGTATGAGTTTGTTATAAAAAATCACAACTGATAAGATGAAATACAATTATAGGAATAAAAAACTTAAATACTAACCAAACTTTTACATACATTTACACAAAAACACACACATACATATACATTCACATATTAACTTGTATACCCACATACAAGTATATGCAATATGAATCTTTTACGCGAATACACATAAATGATTGTTCAAGCAGAGATAATGCATATTGAGGAAACTTTGAGCCAAATATCCACTTTGGCTCCCAAAATATTACAGTGAAAATTTAAGAGTATTAGTTCTAGCTGCTGGAAGATTAGAATTCGTTCCTGGCAGAAACTGTTGAGTTGAGCTTAATTGCTGGAACAGTAAAGTTAAGCTATTGCAATAATTCCTGTATTTCACTTAATTGTTTATCATTTTATGCAAGAATATATTATTGCATGGTATTTCCTTCGCGCACTGAGTGTGTCCATAATATGTCGACTTGTCGAAGTGTTTCAAGTTGTATACCTATAGGTGGATACTTTCCATCAATTCTGAAGCTCAAAAGTTTCAGGAAGTTTTGTTGAATATACTCCATTTGATTGATGACATATTCAAATTTCAATAAAATAGGTAATTTATTTTTCAAAAATGATATGAATGTAGTATTCAAACCCTCACAAAAATACCCCAGTTCTTATTCAATGTTGTAGATAAAAGTACACCGAATGAAAAATCTAGAATTTTCAAACTTAGTTGCAATAAGTGCAAAATCTGTTAAGTGAAGCATTAGGCAGGTACTTCGTTGCAAGAATAAAAGAACACCAACAGTCCTCCAGGATAAACAAAAAGAACTCGAATTTTGCCAAATATTTTCAAGACTAAGGTCATACTTTTCCACATGTAGATAATCGAAAAAATATTAGTTATAGCTTCAAAAGGCAGAAAACTAGCTATTTTAAAATCCATAGAAATCTCTTAACACAATAAAAATATCTCCGTCAATTTATTAATTTGCTTCGACTCCTGCCACATATACAGTACATCCTGCCACCTCAAGAGAGGACAACATGATCTCTTCCCTTTCTGTCACACAACTGTCAAACGACAGTCAATGAAATGGTTTCACCAGTCAATGAAGTTCTATAAAGAAGAATATTACACGGTGAAGTCAGAAATACTGAGAAGAAGAAGGCCATTCACTAGAACCCATAGAACCATAGAACCAGACCATAGATATTGCCAAGCATACTCGATTGCTGGTCAACTCTTCACTTATATTCAAAAAATCCCAATTTATTTATTAATGTACCTAAAAGTGTAGAAGTTCTACGAAACTGAACTCGTAATATAACTAATATAGTAACAAAAAACAAAGTGTAATATTCTATATAATATTATGCATTATCACCAAGTGGCGAATGAATTTATCCCATATCAATAAGTTTATATGGATACATTCTATTGATTGGAATGTATCAATGGTGTACCTACTAAAATGGAGACTCTCCCTTCTGCATTCTTCATATTTAGTGAAAAAATAACGGCTTGTTCATAAATTTTTGTCTGGGTTACATTCTTATTCCAAATATAAATATCTGAAAACTATGCCTTATATATACATTTCAGATATCCATATGGACGTCACTCACCAGTCTCTTCCGTATCTGGCACGAATACCAACAGACCGAATCCATTTCACAGAAATAATAGAAGTAAAACAATGATATCTATAATGAAACCATTAACATCGCTTCGTATAAAATGGAATCCAATTATTACCATCTTCTATTTGAATGGGTCGAATGTAGCCAATTCGTTTTAACCGAGCCTCCACTTTGAATCGTTCAACTGAAAGATAAGGTTAATAGAAATTTTATAGATTAATATTATTTGTAAAGAGGACAGTCGAGAGTTGAGCATTCAATGACGCCATTCCAATAAATATTGAGATCTTCAATTCGAAATATCTTGGCGTGGATGTCTTGGGTGAATGACATTTTGAAGAGGACAGCTGACTATTCAATGAAAAACTACTGGAAATTGAATGAAAACACTAACCAAGTGTCTACGATTAAAGTTGTTATATATTTATTCATTTAGCATACACTGTTTCACAGAATAGGTCCTAATTACAAAACAGGAAAGACAACAGATACTAAAAACAAAATTGGTAGTACAAAGTTCAAATTTTGAACTTTCAATTAAAGTTGAATTTTAAGAGGCTTTCATTCAAACTGAAATATAGTTATAGGAATAAAAAACTTAAATTCTGACCAATTTTATAGGTACATACATATAAAGATAAACACACACATACATATACATTCACATTTTAACACTTATACACACATACATGAACACATGAATATGATTCATGTACGTGAATACACATAAATGATTGTTTTAGCAGATATGCATATCAAGGAAACTTGCCCTAATATCATTAAGATAACAGTTGAAAATATCCACCTTAGCACCCAAAATATTACATTGTTCATACATCGTGTGCAATGGAGAAAATTTTAGAACATTCGTCTTAGCTGCTGGAAGGTAGAACGTGAATTCCTTTCTGGAAGAAACTCTTGGAACAAAGTTAAGCTTTTGCAATAATTCCTGATATTTCACTTTATTGTTAATTATATTATGCAAGAAGATTATTCCATGGTATTTCCGTAGCGCACTGAGTGTCTCCACATTTTGTAGACTTGTGTTTCATGTTGTATGCCTATAGGTGAATATATTCCATCAATTATGAAGCTCAAAAGTTTCAGGAACTTTCGTTGTATAGACTCCAGTGGATCAGTATTCAACAGATAACCAGGATTCCAGATTGTTAATCCGTTTTCAAGTTTAGATCTAACGAAAGCACAATACAATGTTTTAAAAGGTGATATATTGCTAAATTCCTTACCAGTGCGAATAATGAAAGCATATACTCTACAGGCAGCGGTTACTGTAGCATTGATATGTGGCACAAAGTTAGTTGAGAACCGGAGGTTACGCCAAGGTCAATAAATCTATTAGGCCGTCCCAAAATATAAATACCACTTTCCTAGATGAAATTCACAAAATTATATTTTGTGGAGAACGACATAACATGACATTTGGAGATGTTGAGGGTTAATTTGTTGAGATCACACGAATTTACATTGTTATGCAAGTTTCTGGTGATGCGTTAACAGTCACCAATGCTGAAAACATAATGAAAAATCTTGAAGTCATCAGCGAACATTCAACATCTATGACATCGGTTATATCATAGATGTTGAGGGTATTATTGTTCGTTTTGTTATTGTCCGAGGGTATTGTGTCGAAACTTGTGTAAAATTGTCGAGTGACAATGTAATTCAGCAAATATGAGAGAGATGTGTAATTCAATCAATTTCATTGAAAACCAAGAACGATAAACATGCTGTTTTTCCTAGAAGAATGATCAATTAATCGGAGCAAAAAAATTTTCAAACTTTTTCCAACGAAACATTAATATCCACAATTTACACTTATTCAGACAAAATATGCAATCTTCAGTTCCTAAGGCACTGGAAAATAAACCTCGCAATTTATTGTATTTTCTAATGCTACTTGTTTTCTAGACCAAGCCGATAAGTGTTTAGTTCACCTCCAAAATTGGGGTAACACCCTGAAACAATTTCGTAAAAACCAATATAATTTTGTGAGACTGAGCCAATTGCTTTTATTCAATATATTGAGCAATATTTCACCAAGAGATATTCTAAATATTCAATCAACTTCAATATGACAAAATTAGACCTTCATCAGTATTTGTTCAATAATTTCCAGTTCTTTTCGAGTTTTATGTTCAAATGACTTCATCTTACTAATTACCAGCAGATAAATAAATATTTCCAAAGCGATAAAATATCAGAGCCAAATTTTTCAATAGAATTCGGTTTCTGACACTTTCAATTCAGTACTTGTAATGGTCATGTACTCGTCTTGTCAATCAGTGGAAATCATTCTTTCCAATATACAGAGAAAGAAAGAATTTGTATCGAATCTTTGGCAAGAATTAGAGTCATATGAAACTGTAGAACATCGTGTTGATTCGCGATAGGTTTTTAGGTTTCTTTGTTACGTTCATTGTTTCGCTCCCAATCAATTTACCCCTTTTATATTGTATGTGGTGACGTCTGTGATAATGATAGAGCTAGTTACAATTGATAAAATGAATCTCTGCCTTCTGTGTTGGTGACTTTGGTTTCTATATGTTTTCTCACGCAGTTGACGTATCGCATTTGACACTTGTCAAATTTGACACTTTGTCATTTTGTTCGCTTTTTTGGTTTTCTTACTGCTAATTTTCTAGTTTTCAGTTTATATATTCTTAATAACTAGAATATACATATTTTTCAAAAACTGTTTCTTTGTTTTATATTTTGTGTGTTTATTACAGAAAAGACTTTGCAAATAAGGTTTAATTTTGAATGCTTATATGAGTTGATTACCATACCCAACACATTTCAAGAATTATTTCGTTTCAGTCCAGTCTAGTTTAGCTCTAAGTGGTGATGTTTTTTATTTCATTGTGTTGATTGACATTTTGAATTTTTGGAGTATTAATGAGGGATCAAATCATTGTCCGAAATTAAGACATAGCTAATCTAATGATCTTTATTCTTGTTGACGTTTTGTTGTATATCACAATCTTCTAAAAGTGATATGCAACAAAAAAAAAACTATTTCTATCGAAATTATGATATACAACGGAACGTCAACATGAATAAAGATTTTTGAATTACAAATAGCTTGTTATTGCTAAAAATATATTAACATAACCATACCAAATAGGTAATGAAACCAATTCTGAATATATATATATATATATATATATATATATATATATATATATATATATATATATATATATATATAAAAACATCTTATAGTTCTTTTTCTATCTCTCACTTCAAACAAACAGTTGCACTGTGTAATCTCTTGAGTTGCTCAAGTATAAAATAATCATCTTACTGTTTACTATCAAATATTTTACCAAGGGGTTGTAAAATCGGCAAGCAGGCCGTGAACTAGACCTTTCGTAATTCATGAGAACCTTCAACAAAGTTATAGTGCTATCGAATTGCATGGCTAACCGTACGAGGGCCGATCATAAAGATTCCATCCTATTTCGATGCTTGCATTTGTCGAATTAGTCTTTGAGAAATACTCAGTTTCGGAACATTTCTGAACTGGTGGATTATTAAAAGCGTTTTAGACAGAATCTCAAAGCTACATTGTGTGTTGTTGTTTAATGGTTATTATCTATAATTACGAGGGCTGGTCATAAAGATTCCATCCTATTTCGATGCTTTCATTTGGCGAATGAGTCTTTGAGAGATACTCAGTTTCGGAACATTTCTTAACTGGTGAATTATTAGAAGCGTTTTCGACATAATCTCAAAGCTACATTATGTGTTGTTGTTTAATGGTTATTATCTATAATAACAATTGGGAAACTCAATCGATATTTATTTTTCTTGTTTCATAAATTTTGTTTTGTATTTGGTTTCATATTATGTTCAATTTACCAATATTACCAGTATTTTTTCCGAAATTTTACACATTGAAAACTCGACATCAACAATGAATATTTGCAAATGGCACAAAAATTTTTGAGTCAATATAATCCAACTGGAATTGGTTTACTATAGATAATACTAAGAGAGAAAATGTTGCCAATTGTTGAGCTTCGAAGACACTAGCTGATACCAAACAAAAAAAAAGTTTCTACTCAGAAGTATTTCTTTATCATCGGTGGAAAAATAAATGAAAAATTAGTACAAATTTGAAAAACTGTACTGAAGGAATCTTCTGTGTTTTAAATTAACGAATATTTGGATAAGTATAAGAAATTGAAGTAGAATTTCACCCAATCATTCAAAACATTGATCTGAATTTCATGAAAAACACTAAAAATTCTCGACATTCGTTTAGGGCTTCCAATGTATTCTCAATAGTTAACACTAGGACATAAAGCATTAGTCAGACACCATGTTCTAAGTTGAAAAGTTATTTTACAGATTACTTCTTCGTATGTTTGTTTGTATGTTGTATGTTTAGTACGGCAAACCTTGTCCCAAGTTCATTGAGTTTCACTTACAAAATTATCTATTCTTTTAAAATATCTTCACATTATTACTCTTATTAGTCAATTCTTTTATTTTAAATTTTCGTGACCAATATATAGAAGTATGATTCTGAATCTGTCAGAAACACTATCAGGAAATATGTTCCTCGGAAAAAGCCCATATTTAATTTATAAAGACAACATCGGAAGCCTATGTTGAAAAAAGCGGGCTCAAAATCTCAGATGTAATTTAGAAGATAATTTTACAAGCACATATATATCCATTATTATAGAGAAAAACATACTTTTTCATACTATATTTTCCTGTTTACTGTTTCCTAGTATTACTCCATTTTCAAGCATATAAGGAACGAAATTGGGTTTGGTTTTAAGCGATTGTATTTTGTTATTCATGTCATTCATGTTATTAATGTTTATTTTGTATAATGAAAATGTAGCAATACTACGAAACTACGTAAAATAAAACATATAGTGAGAAAAAAGAAGGACAATTTTGCTCTAATATACTATGCATTATAAGAAAATAACGGACGGTTCTTTCCAAGGTGCACATCTATCAGGAATCCTCTATACACATTTGGTGTTAAAGTGCCCTGGGGAACCGAAGACACTTTGTTCGAATTTTATGTCGTCTTTATGACACATAATTATATATCAAAAAATCCATGTAATTTTTCCTGCCCATTTCATCGGAATTCTCTTATACCTCGATAATTTAAAGGTATAAGGGTAGGTATACGAGATTTTGGTTCAACATATTCAATTCGTACTTCTCGAAATTTGCTATGGACAGTTTCGCGTTTTCCAGTCTTTCTTGACATGGGGTCTCTCTTTTCTTGGTTCGCATCAATAAGTAAATAAGGCAGTTTCCTGCAATTTTATTCGTTTTCTAGGTTCAAATGTTATTAAATTTTCTACGGAAAGATCTATCATGTAATCCTTACTCTTTGATGCGGTTTCAGCGCTAATTTGTTGAACTTTCATCGTCTATAAGTTTATTTACACATTTCTGGAACGAGAAGTTATGTCAGAAACGAACTCGAGAATTAAATAAGTAGTCTAAGTAAAAAATAACCTGAGACAAACTGAAACTAATTTTTCCATATTTAGGCTATTTATTAGAGTTTTCAGATTGTTTGGGATATAAATTTTCATCTCCGATATTTGTATTCAAATTAATGATCCTAGGAAGTCTGATATACCACCGATGAAATTGTGATTGCATATTTTCATATAATGCATATGAAATGTGAATATTCATTTATTGTGTTTATATAACGACTTTTATGGAGGATAAATTGACTGAAATCCCATTTTTTAGTTGGAAAGGAGTGTGGTCCATTGAATTCTACGAAAACATTCATATATAACACAGGGGATGTGAAAAAAGCTGTATATTAATTTCCATATGTATTTTTTCAAGGAATCTTCGTGGTTTTGAGAACGAGCACACAGAAAATATTCGTGATAAAGCTCACAAATTTATGATCATGTTAACAAGAGGCATTCTCGTGTTTGAAAATATGCAAATGAAAGTTTCCGGGTTTTAATCTTTCACCCTGCGGCTGATGGCAGTCGGCAGTATCTCAATTTTATGATGTTTGTGTTTACCCACTTTTACGGGTATCTACTAAGCGCCCATTCTTTCGGTTGTTCATACAAGCGGCAATTAATAATGCATTCCACTTATATTCCGGATATTCCACGTATGAATACCTGTTATTAAAGTTGCCGACGAAATGTTTGTCGATGGTACGTACTTGATCTCCAGATGAGATGAATTCATTAGTGGAGTGTTTCCCAACTTTATCAACAAATATTTCGGTGCGTGCTTGCGAACCGGTAGGGTTAATAACTCGACCTATTGTTGTAATTTTTTCAGATCGATCATGAATCACGAAAATAATTTTTGAAGCATATATTGAGTGAAAAACACTTCTTTACGACACGATTTTATCTGTTGATATTGACAATTTTATTGGGGTGTTTCTCCATTTTCAAATGATGAATTCACACCAATTTTCAATGCTGACATTTCTACATTTTACGTCTTCATTTGATACTAGCTGACTCGGCGAACTTTGTATGCCCATTCATTGTTCTCTGAATAATTTTCAAAAAGCTTGAAAGACATGTTTCACTATTTGTGCTACACTATTTTGTTTTTAATATTTATCAAGTGTAAAGCCAGGGACTAACTCACTTACGAAGGAACTGCAATACTTCCTGTTATTTCAAATCAGTCGAATTATCAAAAACTTTCTATAAACACTTGATGCAGAGAAAGCTATTAGCCTGTTTGTTCTATAGTAACACACCATTCCTAATTTAGTATCAAGTAGTTGACCCATACATCTTATCATTAATTGTATGAGATTTTTGCTGGATAAGTCAAAAAACGTTCAGAATTCCGGTGATTCAGTCCATCACCGGAAACCAATGACTATAGTGGCTCTGGTGGATGCTGATAGTGTCTATTTGAATTGACTCTTCGCACAATATTTTGTCGCATTGTCATTGTCATTGGTAGTATTATCTTATCAATAACAATTGAACTTTGCCTTGCAATATTGAAACACAACGTTCATTGGTCTAACAGCAACGACTTGCTGTGAACTGTATCTATTTCAACGTTATAGTTGAATGCAGGTTGATAGGAGTTAAACGCAACCTTTCAATATTGTTCAATTCAATTTCATCGAGTCCCTTCATTTTCATCCCGCAATTCGCGTTGCTCGTCAGTTTGACTTGCTCTTTTTAATCTTTGACTTGCTACAATGCGAGTTCTACGACTTAAGTTTTTATACATCTAATAACTGTCATTTTTTAAAACGGAATTTAAAGTGTAAATCGAAGAAACTATGTATTCTTCTTTACAATCAAATATACCACGTGCTATGGTAATGTGAATATTAGTCTATTCAAACTTACCAAAATTTTGTATTAAATTGACGTTTATAGCTCTGAATACAGGATAGCTCTGAACCGTGATGTGTAATATATTCAGTTTTTTTACATCCTCTTTCTGAGAATTAATAATTATTTGTCACTTATTTTAATAATTGAGTATTCTTAAATTTTCTAATTTTACACGCAATTTTTTGAATTTTTTCCTGGCAATAACAAACAGAACGAAAAAATAGTGAAATCGGTCCAGCCGCTGACTCAGGGCTGTTTTTAGGGTTTTCGCGGCTATTGTTTGAGTTTTCTCGCCGTATAAAACATCCTTGGACTTCATCGAACATTTAAAAAAAAATTGGTCCAGGCGTTGTTGAGTTATGCGCTTACCAACACACTTTGCCATTCACTTTTATATTATAGATAAGGTGAGGTAGAAATGGGTTCAAAAGAGGGTAAAATAGATTCAAAAGGGCATATTTGTTTTTCAAATCGATCTCTTCGAAAAAAAGGATGCATGAGAGAATTAGGAGAAAATAGTTATGGATTTTGGGATAACGAAAGAGCAGAGAAATCAGTAAATACAATGTTCGATGACTTTTAGTTGATTCTGAAAAAAAATTTGAAATAAGCAAAAAAATTGCTATCATAGCAAACAGTGCATAAGTGAACCCAAAATTAGCAGAGAAATGGTTCAAGAAGAAAGCTACATACTGAAAAACACTGAGAAAATTGAGATCTGATTTATCATGTAGCTGATGAAAAATAGCAGCTGGAAAACCTAGGTTTGTTTTTTAACAGTTATCCTGATAACCACCACCACCTTGAGATTGAACGTCTTTTTGGGTTCTGGCACTATGTAAAATGTTGACGGTTTTGCGTAATATTGTTTCGAAGATGAACAACGACAAACGACAACTATAGACACACTAATCAATATGAAGGAAATTTCTAAAATCCTGTCACACATTTATGAAAATTTTGTTTCAGAACTCATACAAAAAACAACAGTTACGAATTAGGTAGAATTCACTTCTCGTATCTACCAAAATTCGAGACTGAAAATTTTCAAATAGATCAACTTGTTATCTATTCCTTCTTCAACTACTTCTCGAAATCTCCGTTCAAATATCAGATAATCAAGTAATCGAGAGAGCTGTACTGACACTTTTTGATATAAAAAAAGTGTTTTGTTTGTTGAAAGTTTCTGAATACAATTGATCAATTTCTGAAGGCAGTTTTCGTAAAGCATGTTTCGAAAATAAATATAGATGCTACACATGATATATTTGTAAAATTTTCTGTATTTATCAATGTTTTCTGAACTCAAATCACAAAATATTGTTTTAAGATACAAATAATTCTCTCAATTGCATTTTTTTGCTATTTTTTGTAACAATAGTTTTGTCAGAACTGAATATAAGTGGAAATGCGAGAAGACCTTATTTGAATACCAGAGAAACCAGGGAATTCTCTCAATTTTCCTGTTTTTTTCATGTAGAAATCACATTCAATTCGTTTATTTTTCCCTGTCAGTTATTCGACTTAGAGAAAAAGTAATGCTTTCAAACATATATGTAAGTAAGTATTTTATGATTTATCTGGTTTCTATTTCTCTTCAAACACAATTCTCTGAATATTTCAAATGGAAAATGTAAATATAGATTCTCTGAAACTCTATCTTCAGTTATCCGAATTCTTTCTAAAAATACTTTTACCATGAAGAATTTTCTACGTGCTATGATTTATTCAGTTACCTATCTTCAAATGGTTGCTCAGATCATCCAGATAAACAATATACATTGAAAAGTTTGTCCTGATGAATCAATTCAATACGTTCTCTATTTTTTGTAAAAGAGGTAAGTAAAAAATTGTCACTACGCTCTTCGTAGTGATAAACACCCCTCCGTGGCTTAGTGGGGAAAACACCCGACTAAAGTGCGGTAGAAGTGAGATTCGAGCCCCGCTGAAGGAATGGCTGTTTTTGTTGGTCTATGATTTAAGTAGTTTTATGAATGATATATGTATGCTGGGTAATGTATATTGATTACAAGCCCAATGGCCGTTAGGAACCGGTGTTAAACTGTAGGTCAACTGAATAAAAAAAACCTATGACAATTTCAATGAAACACAATATTCTCTTTAACACATGACAAACTCGACTGGTGATAAAATAAACAAAACTTTCATATATGTATGAAATACTATGACGTCCATCTTCGCAAAGTAGGAAGTAAAATATATCTAGGACCAAAACCGAATGCCTCAGGTGATTTGCTTGCCGACGAAATAACAAATTGCTCGTTATTTTATATCCCAACATCTGCATTGAAATTTACAATAGAGGTGTGAAAAATTTGCTCCAGAGGCCGTAATTTGTGTCCAGACCCGATAACATGTAATATTTCAGTTCGGAGACTGAATAAATTTTTATACCTGACCAGCGGTTTAGCATTAATGGTATGTGATGAAGCATAATCGATGATAAAAACCAGTTGCAGCGCACATCTGGGAAGGAGCGGCGTATCACGTTGCGACAATACATTTGATGTTTTTAAACCTATTAAATGATGGCACCACTGGGAACAATAATTTGGAATTCGAAATTTGCATAAATATTCCCGAAACATGACAAAGTAGTTTCACTGGTATATTTATATTCACATATAGAGACGTATAACTGAGGATAAATGTGTATGTACTTTATATATTCAAGCTTGATAATAAGATAATAAATGACACTACAATATACATTACGCAAAATTCAGTGTACCCTGAGTAAAATCTTATGAATTGTCCGTAACTTGCGGAGCAGACTAAACTTTTATGTACCTCGTGAATACAGTAGAAAGATCTCTTTATCTCCAGATAACAGAGAGTGACAATTCTTTTCAAACTCTCGAAGTGGATATCGATGTATTCAACACTTCGATTTTCAGAATCCGACGTGTGTTGTTGCCTTATGGTCTTTTTCAGAGCTTTCCTTCTTCTGTGTATGTATATATAAGTAAAGTGTTCCTCATCACCTAAATTGCTCAAATAATTAATTGTTTTTAATGACTGAGATTGAATTCTCGCTCAACTCTTGATGAAACATGATTTAATATTGAATTAAATTAAATTCTCGGCTTAATGTTTCACGATTATAGTTAACAACATGAATTTATCAACATATTTCGAGCGTGAGCTCATTTTCAAGACATTTCAAGACTTCAAAATGAGCTCATGCTCGAAACCTATTGACAAAATCATGTTGTTAAATATAATTGTGAAACATTAAGCCAAGAGTTTAATTTAATTTAATGATTTTTTTAGTTGAGTTTTGTTGTTGTTATACGAGGTTTCGAAAGAAAAAGATAAATTTCAATTTTTTCGGTAATCATATTCATTTATCAGTATCCGTTTCGTCCTTTTCAAAGTTATCGCCTTCAGATATAATGCACTTACGCCATCGTTTCTGCCAATTTTCGAAGCACTTCTGAAATGCGTTTTCGGTATGGACATCAGCTCGTTCTTCGATTCCGACTTCGTCTCATGAATTGTGGCGAAACGGTTTCCTTTCATTGGCTTCTTCAGTTTTGGGAATAGGAAAAAGTCGCAGGGACCCAAATCTGGGAATGCGATCGTTGATGCATGATTGCGGTTTTTTTTGACTAAAAAACCACGAACATGCGTTATTGTGATGCAGAACTACGATTTTGTTTCACTCAATTCCGATCCTTCAAGCCGTATTTCTTCACGCGAACGTTGCATAACTTTCTTGTAGTGTTCCTTATTAAGCACACGACCTGTTGGAAAGAACTTTTTTTGCACTATGTCTTTGTAATCAGGGAAAACAGTAAGCAAATCCTTCACATTTGATCGCACATGGCGTGCCTTTTTGGATCTGGGCTCTTCTGGTCGCTTCTGTTGGATCGTCGTTAACGTCATTTATCAACTCCTGGGCCATATACCAATGCGACGTTGTTTTTGCTCGAAATTCAGCAATTTCTAACAAACTTCGCTGCCACAAGTTTTATGCCCCAAACTTCCGAGACCATTGCATGACATGAGCCCATTTTCATGCTACCATCCTCTGCAACTTCCTTTATAGTGATTCAACGATTTTTCAAAATCATTGTCTTCACTGTTCGGATGTTTTCTTCGCTTGTTGACGTGGTTGCAACTCCAGGACGCTCATCGTCAACATCTTCTCGACCTCCTGCAAAGCGCTTGTACCACTTATAACCACTTTTTTGAGACAAATTTTTCTCGAAGAATGCCACAGTTAAACATTTCAAGTGCGTTGGACCACTTAATTTTATTTTCAACGCAAAATTCAATACATATTCTTCGATCAATTTTTTTCGAATGTAAGGATCCGTAGAATTACAAAAACGTGACTGACCTTTCCAGTGGTCAAAAACAAACTACAAATCCAAAATGGCTGATTATTTCAATATACGGGAAACTTGGGTGTACCAACATAACGACAAAACAGCCCGCGAAAATTCAAAATTCATCTTTTCTTTTGTAAATCAGCTCAATTGTTGAATATTTAAGTATTTTCTGTCTATCTATATTTATCATTTATATCATCACTTGTAGCATTCTAATTTATATTCAACTATACCTAATAATTTGGTTTGTAAACTGCAATCGGGTTTTTTAACTGTAAGTTATATATTGTGAATAAATTGATATATAGAAAACACTTTAGTTAGTCTCACATAATTGTATTGATTGCTCACCTTTTTTTCGGTAGTTTTGTCCAATTTTTCATAGTAAAACTGAACAACTATTTCTGAAAGTAAAACATCTATGTATATTACTTTATTACTACAATGAATGTTCGCTGATCTCTTGGTAAAACACCTAAAAAAAGTGAATTTAACTTTCGAATATGGGGTAACACCCCGAAACAATTCTCAAGTTTTTATTATGCATACAAAAAAATTGATGTACCTCTACGAGTCATTCAATAATATTGAACATTCTGGACAATAATTTGGAACCAGATTCAGAGAAAATCAGCAAAATGATTCGTGAATGAAACACTAGCTGAGTTTTCATGAACAAACAATATCAAAATCCATTGCAAATAGTCGAACATACGAAACAGAACTTTTCAGAATCAATTGAAATTTTGAAATTAGCAAATCGTGTGAATCGTCGTATCAAGCTGAACAAACAGAATTAATCAAGTTTTTCCTGGTTTTTTTATAGTAAAGATTTAAAACGTAATGAATTTAAAGATATATTAGTAGCTCAAACAGAAGGAAATCGTAGTTTTCTTTGAATTATTGAAGAATAAGTAGGTCCGAATCTTATGTATTTTGTTTCACTTCCAACAGCCCAATGATGACCCTCTGACTAAAAGTGCTATGACAGTTTGGTAAATTTCATAATTTGTGAAAATAATAACGAACATACAGACACTGAAATGCATAATCTTAAAAAAATAAGCAACGAACACAGAAAGACTGAATCTATCGTTCTTCATTAAGAAACGTTTGAATTGCGTTCATTATGAAATGTTTGATGAATTTCATATCGTTAAATGATTCCAGTATATTTTCGCATGTCTCCTAGTCTCTCAATCTATTCAATATGAACTACCGCAAAGCATGCAATACATAACTGATTTTATACGTTAAGCTGTTATGTAAATAGAAACGGAATTTATTTAAGATCATAATTATCATCTATAGAGATTATGAGCGCTTCAATATTCAGTAGCCTCGAAAGTTGACGACGCAACAGCTGTCTCGAGAAAATAGTTGTCCTCGAATACAGTGCTTCTCAAGCACTACAACGTCAGAAATATCTGCAGGTCCGCGAAATATGTCCTAAATGCACAGCTAAAGTCGCTATTACAACACCTTAACTATAATAACAATAGTTTACTAGTGCAGAAAATAATATGATTAATGATCAAATATGTCACTCGTTTTCGATGAGTTTTTTCCCCAAAAGGCGTAACAGCTAACATGGGCGTACTATAACAAAACGTGCATTTCGAAAGGCGCCAAATTGAGGCTTTATAACACAACGATTTTTCCAGAAGCAATCTACGCGGCTGAAACACTGGTTATTGATAGTCATTTAGGAATTAGAGGAATAGAAAAACAAGAACAGAAATTTCTCAGAAAAATTTTCGGGCAAATCAATAGAAACGGTTTTTGGATGAAAAGACCTTAGAATGAACTTTATCAAAAGACGATATGATAACGGAAGAAATCAGAAAATGACGAGCAAAGTCCTATGCACATGTCTACAGAATGAAACAGTCCAGAATACCGAAGACACTACTGGATATAATTATGAAGAGTATCTGCTGAACAGAGTGACTAAAAGACGTCCTAAACGATCTACAACATCAGTATAAAAAATCTCGAATATCGCATTGAGTGTCGATATAAAATCGTAACCAGAATGAAAGAACTTGATATTTAAATAATACTTTATGAAATTTCTAGTTTACCTTGTATTAAAAATAGCTATTTCATAGATTCAATTTCAGTTAAACTCACAAAAAACACGAAAAACTTTGGATCTTCTAAAATATTTTGAAGAGTATGATTCGCACCGAGGGCAATAACTAAGGATGAACAATAAACTTTCTATCACCTTGTTTCCATTTTAATAATAATAAGCATATATTTCCAACAGGTAACAAACTACCCAATTACAGGAAAATACATAATAATAATCAAATACAGAATATGTTGACTTGAAATATCAATAACAACATAGATATAAAATATTTCAGATGAATTAATAAAATAAAAATCATCTATAATATCAATATCTAAATATTCAATAATTTAACTGAATCTCTAAACAATGAGTAATAACTAAACAAGAAAACAATTCATTCAGAACTCAAACCGAAAGCAATCCAGATACCTCAATATTTTACATTCATGGTTTGCAATAATAGAACATGGGGAACATAGGGGTTATGAGTAAAATGTCTTCATGAGTTAAAAATGGCTTATTCTAGTACACCTCTCAGGAACGAAGAAATTAAATTTACCCAGTATCTCAGGACAGTCGAGATTATCATTGAGCAAACTGAATAAAAATTTCACTTCATTCATATTTCTCCTGGTGTGGAGGCTCCTAGTGTCAAACCTCGACAGCAAACAAGCGTGATCACACCCTTTGGTGAATATACACCATCCTCACGAAGTGAGAAGCATTTCAAGAAGTTCCTCTGCAGTGCCTCAAAGCATTTTTCATGTGACGGCCATTGGTCGCCAAACAAGAGACCCATACTCAAGTTTGCTTTTCAGTTGGGCATTAGATAAACGGATCAGTGTTGAGGAATTTGAAAACAATCTTGCGTTGTGGACGATGAAATCATAAACTTTGCTACATGCTAAAATCAATTGGTTGATGCGAGGTATGAATGAGAATTCTTGATCAAATACTAGGCCGCTATCCTTAACCTCCAGAAGTCGAGTTAGAATAACACCTTCAATGTTGTAATCAATAGTTATATCACATTTCTCTTTCTAGTAGAACTTACCACTTACATTTCATGACATTCAAGAGTAAACAATTTTATTACACCATAGGCTGATATCAGTCAAGTCACTTTGTATCCTCAAACTATCATAATAATAATAATAATAATAATAATAATAATAATAATAATAATAATGATAAGTTCTTTATTTTCAACAGGTTTAACACCCAATTACAGAAAATAATATTGATGTTGAATACATAACTAAATAACTAAAATGAAAAAGATATAACAAAGAGCTCAATCTAATATAAAAAAAAACACTAACTTATTATAGCATTATAGCATTCAATGAAATATTACAAATAACTCAATCTAAATCAATTAATTTCAGTGAATTTTCGTTGTTCACATAACTCCTGATGAAAAATTCTATGGAGTCGAAGTGAATGTCAAAATTATTTGCAACTCTAGAATGTAAACTCCATAAGCCAAATGGGGGAATGTATCAGGGAGTTGGTCCTCGGAGTCTCTAGGTGGAATAATTCTGTATAACGAGAATATTGCCTGGGAACACGAAATTTCAAAGCGGACAAGAGAGGAGGACAATCAGTTATAAATATCATATATAAATGACACGCTCTTATAAATTTAAATATCGTCTGCATAAGCCAGCTTCATGCAGTCCATCATCTTTAAGAGCTCGTAAACCAAGAGGACAAGTAGGGTTCCAAGATTGGATCCCTGCGGCATTCCCGAAGTACTAAAAATTCTCTCGATTTGCAATTCTCAATTTGTAAGAATTGACTGCGATGAAGATCTCCTTCAATTAAAATTTTTTGTTTTAGTCTTTGAGAATATTATGTGTTCTTTCGTAATATTATATAATTGATTGATAATTGTTGTGAAACCCAGCCAAGTGTTTTTTATTCAATATACACAAGGAAATGTTTGATTTGATCAACATTATGGAAAACATGAGGTGTTTCCCATGAACTTTCTTTGTTGTGAATAACATTCGATCGAAATCTATATAACGAACGAATCTATTCCATTTGTTTCTTCTCTAAATGCAAGATTCATTTCCGTCATTATCTGAGCTATTTATCCCGCATTGTGATTCTCACAATCATCCATCCGAAAATATGCTATCAAATACCGCGCAATGGCCGAGATTGAAATTACGTCAACATGTCTGATTCTGATTCGTCGTTTTGGCTCAATCACGTAAGACCGAGGCTGCATTATAGTTCCAAACATCGCGGGAACAAAGCGAGTGCGGATTCTATGGCTGCGAATCTAGTTGGCGAAGCCGTGTTGATGGATGGGCTTATGCAAATTGCATACAGAACGGGCGAGCTACGCAGACAGGAATTTGCAATCTCATATTTCTACTAATGGAGATGCCGAAAATGGGGACTATCATTTACTGTTATTCATTCGCGAAAAACACATAAATAAGGTGGCTCATTTAAAAAGGGGGAACTTTTTCATGAAAACTGCGGCGTGCGTGAAGTTTCGGCTATTGTTGAACCGTTATTTCCCAAGTCCTCGTTTGAAAGCACGGTATCGTACTTTCTTTAGAATGTTCTGGTGACTGGATTTATGATGGTCCAAGTTGTTGAGAGGCGAAGCTTTTGAATCAGTTTTTCTCTTGAAGCCATTGTGTTTATTGTTGTTTTGTGTTGGTGAAGTTTCAAATGTATTATTGATATAGCGATTACTCTCTATTAGGGAAGAGATTGAACCTGAAATCATAAGTTCAAGGGCTTCTCCATTTTTTCCAGCCACAAACGATGCATTTTTTCTTAATGGTTATTCTTCCAATGAACTGTAATCTTTATTTTATCTCAGGCTGATGTTCTTTGCTCAAAATACAAGCTATTTTATTCCGACAAGTATGATCTTTGAAATTTTCTATTTTGATATGTTGCAGGTTGTAGGACATACAACATTCCAACCATTCCGTGCCGCATTCTTTGTTATTATATCAAGTTGTTTCTTTTTTGTTCTGGAGTGTTTTATCATGTAGATATGTGTTTTATACTCTGCTCGGCGTTCTTTGATTTCTGCGTTATTCTAGTAGACCTTCGTTAACTTCCTTCTTGCATTCTCTTTATCTGAATTTCGTCTCTATTTATTACTATGTGAATCTTTCTGAGAATTTTTTGTTCCTGGTTCTCTATTTCTGTTATTTTTGTTTTTCAAAAATTGTTCTGTTGCAATGCCCTTATTTTACGCCTGTCAGAATGCAATTTTTGTTAGACCCTCCATGTTATTTTGTAAGCCCTTTTTGATATTGGTGCTTTTCGAGGTCGTTGGCTGCCATAAAAACAGCATATGTCTATTTAGATAGAAGGAACAAAAATGTAACTGCTGTAGAGAAGATGACCACATTTGAGTATTCTAGTTGATGTGTTTATTCTAGTTGATAATCACAAGTTGATGTGATTTACACAGATTTTTAGAGACGTTTTGATAAAATTGCTCATGAGCTCCTTGTACAGAAATTACGCAACAAAGTTGGATTCTCTGATAGCCTCACCAACCTTTTTCATTCTTACCTGGTTGACCGACGTCAGTTCGTACAGCTGGAGGGTATACAGTAGTCTGAGTTCATTCCTATCTCTGGAATACCTCAAGGGTCTAATTTTGGACCACTGTTAATTATTCTGTTCGTAAATGATCTGATGGATAATATTCGCCCTCCACATCTGATGTTAGCAGACGACGTTGGAAACTATATCATGAAGTTAGATCACAGGACAAATGTGCTCAACTTCAGCTCACGCTGGACCATGTTGCTAGTTGGTGTGAGGACAATTATTCGAGTTCGAATGTCTCTTTCACAAGGAAAAGAGACCGAACTGAGTGTGATTACTGCGTCGGCCAGGTTCTTTCTCGTTCTGATAAGGTGAGAGATGTTGGTGTAGTCTTCGATCAGAAGCTTTCCTTTATCCCACACATCACCCAACTAATTTCATTTGCCTCGAAAATATATTGATTCGTTATACGCAATGGCAAATATTTTAATAATTCCTCAACATTCATAGGACTATTTAATAACCTAATACGTAGCAAAATGGAGTATGGCAGCATGATCTGGCATCCTAATTACACCTGCCATAAGCGCCATCTTGAGGCCATTCATAGAAGTTTTTTCAAATTCTTAGTTTGGACGGAGGATAAAGTTTATTCACAAAGAAGAGTCAATCATAACGAATTGTTGAGTAAATTTAGTTCAATCTCATTGCAGTGCAAGAGAGAAATTTTATCAATCAAATTTTTGTACAAATTACTGCACGATAGTATTGATTGTCCTCCTCTCTTGTCCGCTTTGAAATTTCGTGTTACAAGGCAAAATTCTCGTAATACAAAATTATTCCACCTAGAGACTCCGAGGACCAACTTGCTAATACAATCCCCAATTTGGTTTATGGAGTCTACACTCATTAGAGTTGCCAATAATTGTAACATTCACTTTGACTCCATAGAAGCTATTATAAGGAGTTATGTGAACAAAGGCATATGAGTAGAATGAATTGATTTATAATTCATTAAATGCTGTAATTATTAGTTACTACTTCGATTTTTTCAGATTAGATTGAGCTCTTTGTTATGTATTTATTATTCTACATTATGTTATCTCGTATTTTCTGTTATTGGCTAGTATCATCTGTGGAGAATAGAGAACTCATTATTATTATTATTATTTTATGTATTGAAACTATCCGGCTTGGGAAATGTGTTATACTAGTTAGCTGTTGGTATTTCTTTTCTTACGGAACCTCCCAAATCGAAAATTTAAATCATATAGAAAAAAATTGAAACTTTATGATTTCTCTGTATTTTTTGTTGAATCAAAATGTTAAAAGACTCATTTTCCGGAAAAAGAGCAATATGTTATTCAAGGTATTATAGTTTTTACGCAATTCCCAATTTCTTAAAATTTAATGTCATTGAAGTTAAATTGAAATTTAACTTTCAATTTCATTTACAGTCAAAATTGACATTCACCCTTCACTGAAGAAAAAACATCAAATAATATTTCTTCGATACTCTCATCATTGAGCAATACTAATGTTTCCTAGAGAAAACTGAAAATCTTCTTTGGGTTTGAACCTAGATCATCTGCCTCATGGAAGAAGTGAAAGTTATTCGAACTTGTTATTAGAGGTAATTAGAGGTATATTTGATTAGAAGTAATTCTTCTACATTTTATTAGGTCGAACGATTGATTAACAATCTCTGGGATTTAGTGAAGTTCAAAATGGATTAAAAGTAAATTTTCAATCAACTATTTTCCCAATACCTTCCAAATTTCTAAGAGTCATAAACATCATCAATAATTATTATCTTTCCGCAAGAGTTTATTTCTGAATGAATACTCTACCATAGAACAACAACGTATAACAAAAACAAAGTGGAAAACAATAACTCAAGATCAACTAGCATTTATGTCTAATTAATCATAAATGTTGTGCGCTATAAATATGCGCTAGTAAAAATTATTTGTTCTGTACACTTCTGGAATAAATCATGTAACAAACATTCATATATTTGAGTAAACCACATTTATCTTAGGAACATGAAACTCCACCAACTTCAAGAGAAACCCAAGTAAATGATATGTAATCGTGATATATCAAAATAAATTCGTCAGTACACCTACACTCACCTACTATCCAGTCGAGTTTCGATTGGACCATATTCAGCATTGGAGTTACTGAAAAATAGTCACAAAAGAAAATTTTACTCCTACGAAATATGAAACCAAGTTGAAGATTACAGAATATTATTATGAAAGAATCAGTTCGATGAAATATAGCATTCAGAAGGCGGATGAGAAAAATTAATTTCCTCTGAGAATGTCACCATGCAGTGGCGGCAAGAGTGGGAGTTTGGGGGCTCAGTCCATCCACAAATGAAAATTCACATTTTGTTTCGATAAGAAAAATGATATTTTCAGGAAAATCAATTGTAATAAGTTCAATTTATGCATGTTCCTGATTTATCGAATACCACCTCATTACAAATTAGAATTGCTCACGCTCAAAATTATTACTCACTCTTGTTAAATCTGCAAAATGCGTTGGTAGGTTGCGAAAATTCCATTTTGAAACGTTATCATAAAATTAGTTCACAGGACGACTGTGTTAAACTTCAGCTCGCGCTGAACCATGTTGCCAGTTGGTGTGAGGATTATTATTTGAGTTTGAATGTGTCGTATTGTAATTTCATCTTTCTCGTTCGGATAGGGTCAGAGATCTTGGAAAAGTCTTCGATTAGAAACTTTCTTTTATTCCACAGTTCACCTAACTTATTTCATCTGCCTCGAAAATATATGGATTCGTTATACGCAATGCCAAATATTACAATAACTGCTCAACATTCGTAGGAATATTTATTTCCCTAATCCGTAGCAAATTGGAGTATGGCAGCATGATCTGGCATCCTATTTATAGGGTGTTTTCTTAGGGGCATAGAACTTTAAATTGTAAGGAAACAACGATGGATCATTGACAAGAATTTTTTTAATTCGAAAGATAATCTTGTGGCATTACATTTCAAATATGATTTCTGGCATATGACCGCCACGACTGGCTCGGATATAGTCCAATCTGGACGTCCAATTTTCGATGACTTTTTCCAACATTTGTGGTCGTATATCGGCAATAACACGGCGAATATTGTCTTCCAAATGGTCAAGCGTTTGTGGCTTATACGCATAGACCAATGACTTTACATAGCCCCACAGAAAGTAGTCTAGCGGTGTTAAATCACAAGATCTTGGTGGTCAATTCACAGGTCCAAAACGTGAAATTAGGCGGTCACCAAACGTGTCTTTCAATAAATCTTTAGTGTCACGAGCTGTGTGATATGTTACGCCGTCTTGCTGAAACCACAGCTCCTGGACATAATGGTTGTTCACTTCAGGAATGAAAAAGTTTATAATCATGGATCTATACCGATCATCATTGAGTGTAACGTTCTGGCCATCATCGTTTTTGAAGAAGTACGTACCATTGATTCCACTAGCTCATAAAGCGCACCAAAACAGTCAGTTTTTCTTGATGTAACGGTGTTTTGACATACACTTGAGGATTATCTTCACTCCAAATGCGGCAGTTTTGTTTGTTGACATAGCCATTCAACCAGAAGTGCGCTTCATCGCTAAACAAAATTCGCGCGATACGTATTCCGCACAGAACCATTATTTTCGAAATGAAATTGCACTATTTGCAAGCGTTGTTCAGGCGTGAGTCTATTCATTATGAATTGCCAAACCAAACTGAGAATAAATCGTTTCTCAGCTATTAAATCGGTCGCCATTTTCAACAGTAATGCCAACTTAAAGTTCTATACCTTTGAGAAAAACACCCGTTATAAATAATATGTTCAACATAGCGTAGACATTCTTCGTTTGGAGGGAAAATACACGGTGAGGAGTCAATCATGACAAATTTCACTCAAATTTTTGTACAAATTCCTGCACAACTGAGTCTGTCGTCCACTTTGAAAATTTTCGTATTACAGAATTATTCCACCTAGAGACTTCAAGGATCAACTCGTCAATAGAATCCTCCATTTGGTTTTTGAAGTTTACCTTCAATATACATAGTTGCTAATAATTGTGACATTCATTTTGACTCACTCCGAAGAAATTATTATGAGGAGTTATCTAATCAAGGGATATTGACTAAAATGAATTGATTAAGATTGAGGTATTTGTAATATTCCATTTAATTTTATCATTTAGTTATGAGTGAGTTTTTAAGTTTTTGCAGATCAGATCGAGCTCTTTGTTATATTTTCTTTCATTCAGTTATTCAGTTATTATTCAATATTATACTGTTTTTGTCTGTAATTGGATATTACACCTATTGAGAATAAAGAACTTATTATTTTAATTATTAAATTCATAATCGAGATATGAGAGGTATTCTGAAAAGTTGTAAACGAACACCAATCGAAAGCATGCCAGAAATGTGTTGCGGTTAATGATGATTGTCAATCAGAGAATCATTTATGTTCATGATTTAAATGAATTATAATGTGGTTTATTATTTAAAATGGAAGAAAAAATGTAACCTAATTATTTGGAAGGAAATCTACATTTTGGCAACAAATTCAATGATAACGAAACTGGACACCAAACGATTTTCGAGTGAATAAGTGTAATAAAAGTTTCATGTGTAAATATATAATGAATAGAGGTTTGACTGAATTTCACAATTTGCCAATATCTGTAAAGTACTCTGCTACCTAGAGTACATAGTACCTAGAATAGAGTTTCCTATAAATCTCCAACACTGTATTTCAGAAAATTTTCATTGAAATGTTATGTATTATGTGAATGTGATTATTGTATTTTTATATTATCATTATGTGTATAGCTCATTGCTAAATACTATATTATATCAGTATTATCATTATAAACATGACTATACCTCATATGGATGTTCACTACAGTATCTACCTAATGGGTTGATTCTCATTCTGTGAAATTTTTCGGAAGGTATATAACTTAGTAACAACTCTGAAAAAATCACGCAGGAAATTTGTAAATTCCTTTCTTCACTTTCTGGCCACTGAAATTCGATTCTATACCCACAGAGACGAAGGTAAGATCACTATGATGAAACAATTTTTCAAATAGTTTTCTATTTCTTCAGGAAAGTTAACAGCAAAAATTCCATTTTTGAACTTCAATGCAATATTGTTGATCTGAAATTTATGCTCGGAAGATATTTAGTTAACCTCAAGCAAATTGAAGTTTGAAGTGCTGTAGTTTTCAGTCTAATCAATTTCGTGTTTTTACAACTGAAACAATTTTAATTGAGTTTGGTTTGATTGAGTTGAGTTGAAATTGAAATTGGTTTATTATTTCAAAAACTCGACAGAAATTGAAAGGTTTAGAACTTTCGAACAAGTTCTCAAAGTTGAACAAATTAATTACTCCCATGTGGCTATTTTTCATAGCATAATTCGAAACACTATTTTATGTTTTACAACGAAAAGGTTTTCAACTAATTTACATGTTCTTGATTTCAACTTTGTCCAAAATATTTGTCCAAAAAACATAATAAGATAGACATTTATTGATGTGATTAAAATTTTGTATATTAGCATTTGTAGCACAAATTCAAAAAGAGCATGTTCAGTTTTGAATAATTCATAATTTCATTCCCTTATTTTTACATTTTTTAGCTGTTAACAGGTGATACATTATAAATACCTGTAAGGTTTAGATTCACTTCAGTTGAAATACTGATACAGTGCGTACAAGTTGTATTACTACATACTATTAAATACTGTACAATCCATTCTTTTACATTCAGTCAACCATAAAAGTACCACAACAATTATACACGGTATAAATCAAAAAAATTGAAGTAAAAAATGAAAAGAAGGTAAGTAATTAAATCCCCACTACAAAACCTGTTAAACGTTAGAAGCAACGAAATTTTTTGAATGAGAAAATTCCCAAGCAACTAACCATAAACAACCCTCTGCATTCCTATAGATGATAGTTTTATTATATATGTGAAAATGAAACTGTTCAGTCTCTTCAGTTAATTTAATTTAATATTCGTTATTTCATCATAAATTTCAATTTCTTCATAAATTTCAATTTTCAACGAGTTTAAGTAGAACTTCAACAGTTATTGCTTTCAATTATTGTTACTGATTTTCATTTCATTGAATTCTCTACTAATAATCTCAAAATTAATAAAAATTTTCTTTGAGTCGTTACAACAGGAGTGTAGGTGCCTCATTAAATGAAATATAGCCTACATATAGGAATTTCAATTTGTTGTTATTATTAAGTACGGAAAATTTGCGTATCCCGGATCTTCTACTGAGCGTTGTTATTTATGACACCTATTCTTAGTTTTAACGCTCAAGTAGTTCAAGATTTATAGCTCATGCAAGATGAGGCATGTTATGAAATTTATTTTCTTGGGGAGTAAATTCTACAACCAGTGGTTTCCCTATCATAAGATATGCTTCACCTACTATCCAAATCACTTCGAGTTTTGTTTGAGAGCCCTTTGAAAATATTACATTAAAAATTTTTCAATTGAAGATTTGCTTCATCAGTTTTCAGAAAATATTCGTTAAAATAAGCTACGGCATTGCTTAGATGTCTTCCGTCATTTAGTGATGTCAATATGGCTGTCAATATGGTGATATCAATATGGTCAGAAATGTGATGTTTGACATTTATACACATAGACAATAATGCATATAAATATAATTTTCAATGATCTTTGAGTTTATTGGATTTTGTTCTTCGAGAGAATCACAAATGCCAGTATATCTATTAAAAAAAACAATTTCTATTGAAAATTACTTCCAATATAAACAAATTCCTTGAAATGTTTTTGAAGTTTGCCCTAAATTTGTTACTGTGATAGTAACATTCGTGCGTACTCACTCAATGATTGTATTATATAAAATGAATGTGTTTACTTACCTTGGCATTCTTTGACATATTAATTGTGTCAAAATTTGCTGTATTGAAGTCCTTATTCGAAGTAGGTGATAAGGATATAACGAGGAATTGAATTTATGTAGTAACCTTAGAGATTAGAAAACCGTATACCTTTAAATACTTTGAGCAACGTATTCAAAAAATACGTGAGACAATATGGCTTTAATCATTACTTTTGAGTTAGGATTAGAAAGAGGTTGCAAGAAGACGATTAATTATAATGCACTACATTAAATGTCCACTTTCTTCACTTCTATCCACATGTCCTTTTATCACTTCTATACATATTCGTTTTTGGAAATATCGAATATGACGATCGTCTACTGAATCTTGTCAAGAATTCTTTTGAAAAGAATCATAAAAGAATTCAAAGGAAAATTACCGATAATGCTGAAAGAGTTGCATCGAACAAAAGCAAAATTGATGATTCCATTAGTTTTTTTTTGTATTAGTATGTTTTATTTTCATTTGGTATTAGGTATCCACATTTCCATTCGGTATTTTCAGCATTGATTGTCCTCCTCTTTTGTCTGCTTCGAAATTCTCGTACTACAGAATTATTCTACCTAGAGACTCCAAGGACCAACTCGCTAATACAATCACACACTTGGTTTATGGAATCTACATTCAATTTAGGTGCTGATAAATGTCATTGACTTTCACTTGAATTGAATTTCACTTGACTCCAAAGCAGTTATTATAAGGACTTATGTGAACAAGAGAATTTGACTACAATTAGAATTAGATTCAGTTCTTTGTAAAACTTGATTTGATTTTATTATTTAGTTATTAGTTACCGCTTTAGTTCTTTTAGATTAGATTAATCTCTTTGTTATATTTTTTTCCATTTTATTTATTTAGTTATTATTTTCCATTATGTTTTTGATTTTTGTAATTCATACCTGTTGACATAAAGCACTTATTTTCATCATTAATATTATTATTGTTTAATATTTTTGATTGGTAATTCATGGAAATGAACTGTCAACATTATGGGCAAAATGTAAGTTCAATCTAACAACTCACTGACGCCAATTTTTAATTTTTTTCAATGACTTTTTTTCAATGATTTTTTTCAATTTTAATTTATTCTCGATTGAATGGCCTAACAGAATTCATCGAGTTCTTTGTACTAGATACTGAAGCAATTCACGATTGGTACATCATCAAAACTTTTGAATTGTCTTGAAGGTTTCCTTGTCTGTTTATACTATTATCCAACTGAAAATGATGATTCTGTCCAATAACATATCTCAAAATGAAAAAACTTTTTTAATTGAATTTTCGATGAGACTTGCAGCATTTTCGGAACTCTGATGAATAGTGAACAGATAAGTGATGAACTCTAGTGTTTTGAGTTAAGATTGAGTCTTGATGTTGGGCTAATTATTCGAAAGAAGTTGACAACGTCATATTCTTATTGTATACAATACAATACAATTCTCTTGAAGGTTTCCTTGTCTGGTTATACTAGTATACAACTGAAAATGATGATTCTGGTCAATCACATACCTTAAAATGAAAATACTTTTTTTTTAATTGAATTTTTGATGAGACTTGCAGCATTTTCGGAACTCTGATGAATAGTGAACTGATAAGTGATGAACTCTTAAGTGTTTTGAGTTAAGATTGAGTCTTGATGTTGAGCTAATTATTCGAAAGAAGTTGACAACGTCATATTCTTATTGTATACAATACAGTCATGAAATATCGAGACAAGAGTTTAATTTAAATTATTATGTTGAATTATATATTTTGAAGATCGGGTTTCAGTCGAAAACTGCTTTTTTTTGTTTTTTCATTCTAATGTATCGTATAATTGAAAAATCTTCTACAACTATTAAAACCTTAGGCACATATGGTGGGCTACTAACCCATAACCAAGATTTAAATACAACCTAGGTGGTTTAGTCGGTAAAACACCCGATTATGGTGCGGTAGGATCTGAGTTCGAGTCCCGGTGAAGGCATGGGTGTATGTTTTTGTCTATGATATAAGTTGCTATTCGAGTCTCCTAGGCTTACTCGGGAGAACACCCGACTATGTTGCGGTAGAACTCGGGTTCGAGCCCCGGTGAGAACTTTGTGTTTGTCTATGATTTTAGTAGTTTAAATAATGATATCTGCTGGTTAATATACATTGCTTACAAGCCCAATGGCCGTTCCGAACCGGCGTTAAACTGTAGGTCCATTCAGTAGTGTGAAGCTTTGTTTTAACATAACCCACAATTATCCTTATTGATACTTTCAATATATTTTCGAAACGTATTATTAGTGATGGTTGAATAAATAAATTTAATAGAATGAAAACAAATGAGATATGCTTACCAACTTTGAACTAAACATTTGTAACTTTGTCTTCACAAGACAATTAGATTAATAATTCTGGACTAATTCTTTCCGCCTATCCACTGTTTTCCATCACCACAGCTTTTCTACCTAATTCCAATTATCTAATCTCTTTGTTCTTTCTTTCTAGGTAAGAAATCTCATTCAGATCCCAAATGGGATGCCAGGAACGATTCCGCTGTGAGTATTTCCTCATTAGCCAAGTCTGGAAGGATGTTCTTTATCAAGTTGTGCGTGAAGCAAATTGTGAAAAAAAGAAAACTTTTACTAGATTGGATAAAATACGATCACGTTCAATTTCATTTCGTTAGAATAAATTTCAACCAAGAATTAACACTGCTGGTGAACTGAGCAAGTGGTGATACATATAGGGTGAAAAAGATACAAAAATAGGCGAACACGTATGATTGAAAGAAATCTCATTCTGCGATACCGAAAAAACAGAGAATGTAATGCGGGTGATTTTTGTGAGATGTGGACTATTACAAGAGTCAAACTCATCGAGACTAGTTTCGCCGCTGGCATATTTCCAAAACTCGTCAATTTTCATGAAACTTGAAACCAATCCATTTAATTGAATATTAACTTAATTTGAAACACTTGACCTTACACTTTACTGACTACATAGCATGACGAGTTTCGTAGATACAAACGACGTCTTCAGATGCTAACAGAATATTGTTTGTACTGTATTTTGAAGACTTCTTTGATCCACGTTTTCATTCCTTGTATGGCCCTTCTACTTGCCAAACTACTGCTGTTATCTGTTCTTAGTTTGATGTACTTGTTGAAAGCATTTTCAAGTAACATCTTAAAGTACCATCGTGTCAAAAAGCTGTTATCAGCTTCTTTTAAATATTTAATAGTGTTGGCGTTTACTTGATGTAAATCCATTATTATTGAATATAAACTTAAATTCAAACAGTTGAACTTATGATTTACACTTCATTGACAACATAGCATGACGCATTTCGTCGTTACAAACGACTTCTTCAGATGCTAACAGAATAGTATACTGTTAGCATTCTGTCTCATCATTCTGTTAGCATCTGAAGAAGTCGCTTAACGACGAAACGCGTCAACGTTTTCAGGGATCCATTGTTCCAGAGATCCATTGCGGGTCCAATTTTATTTTTGGTCTTTATAAACGATCTACCAGACTATCTAACTTCAAGAGTGATTTTATTTGCGGACGACAGCAATATTTCCGTTGGTGGGTCTGATTTGAGTCAGAATGGAATTGTTTGTGACAGGGAGCGCTTGAAGGCCGAACAGTGGTTTGCAGGCAACGAATTGTGTATGAATGATGACAAGTCAAAGAGCATGATTTTCAGTTTGAACCATCATGATAGTGCGGCTGATTATACCAAGTTCCTTGGTATATGTGTTGATTCTCGCCTTACATGGAAACCACACATAGCATCAGTTGCCGCCAGGCTGAGTAGAAGCATATTTGTGCTTCGCAGTTTGATCGGATCTGTGTCGAACGGGGTACTCAGGTTGGCGTATTTCTCTTTGTTTGAGTCTGTCCTCCGATATGGCTTGTTAGTGTGGGGTCATTGTTGTGGGGTCTAGAGAGACCATTTTTAGACTTCAGAGGAAGGCAATCAGAATCATCTCGGTTTCAGACTATAGAGCCTGTTGCAAAATCAAATATAGGGAATTGCAAAGACTATCGTTTCCAGGTTTATATGTCTTTGTTTGCTTGTTATACGCTTACGAAACTAAAGATTCTATGTTTGTGGGTAGTGGTTTTCATCAGTATGCTACCAGATTTAGATCTGACCTTAGAATTGATTTCTCCATATTGAGCAGGTCGCATAATGGCCCGAATAACTGGTGTTGGAAATTTTTCAATGCTTTGCCTCATAGAATCCGCACCTTACCTATTCATAAGTTCAAATCATTACTGAAGGATATTTTAATCGAAAATGTTATTTACTGTTTCAACGAGTTCTGTCGTGTAGATTTCTCCTTATACATGACTTGGTATCATTTTATTTGTGAATGTATGTATGCAGATATTTGTGATTGTTTATGTTTTTATTTATATTTTTGAATTGTGTAAAAACAACTGTACGATGTTTTATTGCACCAATAAACTACTACTACTACTACTACTACTATAATTTAATCCCATTAAGTATTTTCAATACATAAGAAACAAGTCAAAAAAAGTTAATACAAAAGACAAAAAAGGTTGATTGTTTAAACTATATAGAAATAGTCTGAACTATTACAGGAAATTACAAAAGTATGAGACAAAATTGCAACCCAGAATATGATATTGTGTAATTTCCTCACATGATTCAGCAATCGCCAAAATATTGACTTCATTCTCTGACATTAATAAGTTTAATTTGTTCATCGCTGTAATCAAGCATATTTTAAAAACATATATACTTCATTAAATAGTATGTTAAGGTCATACATTTTTTGAACATATCACAGCTAATACGTGGGTCAAACTTGCTGTTAGTATTCAAAATTGTCAACAATCAATTTCCATAATGTTTTAATAAATTCTTGAACTCAGATCTCTAAATATGGATTAAAACTTTAGTACAAAAAATAATAATTAAATTGAAAGGCTATAGTCAACTGCAATGCAGAGAACCCTATTTATAGAGGGCTTGAGATTATACAATAATTTACCTTGCAAGATCAAAACTTTCCCGACCGTTAGTCATTTTGAGTCTAGGTTAAAAAAAAATTGATTCGATTTGAATTGACTGCTCATTCATCTTTATTGTTATTTTTTCATTTGTGTATTGTGTACAAAAATGTATACCTAAAGAGGGATTCGAACCCAGCCCTTCTGCTTCACGAGGAAAACGTTTTTTCCTATTCATCTCCAGTTTGAAGATCAAAACTATTCCCCTTTTTCCTGGTATATCTGATGAAATTTTATATCACGGTTTAATATTTCATGAGCCCCCCGAGTTCTATTTTGTAAATACTAATGATGCAATCAAATGCGTCTACAGTGAATAAGCAACAATTTACTCGGTAAATATTCCTTTAATATTTTGCTTGGCGTTTACATTTCACCAACATTATCTGTGAAAACTTATTTTCCAGAAGGCACAATGTGATATATTTTCGTGTAACTACAGGTAATGTAGCTTGAAACTTCGGTATAAAGAGTTTTTTACACTCGCAGCCAGCGATAAGGGTAATTTGATGAGCCAGTTCCCTCTGAATTTATGCTTTTTCAAGACTTAGCATAGCGAAATTCTGTGTATGAATTTCTAAGAGGTTGCCACTTACGTAATGATATTCTATCTCACATCAACTTCCTTCAAGGCAAATAATGTTGATTCAGAGTCTCGAGTGATATTCATTTCGAATTTGAAGAGTGACAGAATAGAAAAGTAAATATTACAATTGAAGCATCACATTCTGTAGAACTTTGACAGAGTTCATTGTTCCTTACCCATGAATTTGAAATTTAAACTCAGATACTCGGAAATGTGAAATATATTCATCCATTTAATCATTTCATTGTTCACGATATATGCCTAACAGGTAACATGAACCAAATTATGAGGTATTATTGAACAGGACGGATATTTGTGAATTGTACAAGTTCAGATATAAATCATAAATGAAATTAAAACGAAAGAAATACTTAAATTTTCAAAAAAATCAGCTAACGAAATTAAATATTTACATACATGCAAAGGAAGAAGAAAGAAGAATAAGTAGAGAAGATTAATGAGATTGAATTCTCGCTTAACTCTTGGTGAAACATAATTGAATATTAAAATAAATTAAACTCTTGGCTTAATGTTTCACGATTTATTTAACAATATGTATAGTCAACATGTTTCGAGCGTTAGCTCATTTTCAAGACTAAACTACTATAAGAGATGTACAACAAATTTATATCTACAAAATGGATTTGAGTAGGGAGGATAGTTGAAAATCTAATTGTTCATTTACAATTTCTTCTTTTCTCTTCCAAGAACTGCTAATTTCAATTGCTTCCAGAAGGTCTAAACGTTTACCTTTATTACCTGAGTGTAGGCATTTAGTTTTATCATAATCTATGAAGTGATTAGAGCTAATACAATGTTCTGAGAATCCAGTTTTATTAACATTGTACAAAATCGACCTTTTATGTTCATCAACCCGAGTTTTTATTCTTCTACCTGTTTGGCCGATATAAAATGCTGGACATTCATTACAAAAAATCTTATAAATACCGCTTTTGTCTTCAACATTTGTCTTTTCTTTATTATTCACTAAAAGTGACTTAATATTCCTTTTGTTTGTACAAATGGTTTTAATTTCTCTCTTCTTTGATCTTTCGCATTGATATATGAAACAATTGGATGCACCAGCTTATAAAATTTGTAAATATCTCAACTCAAAATTACCATCATTAATTAAATTCAACCCGGTTCACAGTATAAAAAACTCCATCGAACTTATCAATCAATTGAAAACTTTAAAAATTCCCATTAAAGCAAAATTGATCTCTTTTGACGTAACAAATTTGTTTCCTTCTATACCCAATGCAGAAATAAAAAATATTATTAATAGCACTTTAGATCTCAACAAATATCTTTCACAAGTAATTAAAAAAGAAACAATGTCAGCATTGTCCTTGTGTTTGAAGCAAAGTTATTTCAAATTCAATAACACGGTTTATCAACAGTTAGACGGGCTACCTATGGGTTCACCTTTATCACCCCTACTAAGTGAAATTTTTATGAATAGTTTAGAGAAAAAAATTTTCAGCTCTAACATCACGCTAACAAAAAACGTTTTTCTTTGGAGACGGTATGTGGATGATGTTTTCTGTATCTGGAGTGGGTCCGACAGACAATTGGATAACTTTTTAAAATATATCAACTCATTTTATACATCCATTAAATTCACAAAAGAAATAGAAAATGACCAAAAAACATTAAACTTTTTAGATTTGACCATTACTAGGAAAGATGATTCTCTAACATTTGATATATACAGAAAACCTACATGCACAGATACCCTAATTCCTAAAGATAGCAGTCAACCGCTCAACATTAAACTCAGCTCTTTTTATTCTTTTATACATAGACTCACGACTATCCCGCTTTCCGAAGAAAATTTCAACAAAGAAGTGAAAACTTTGAAACTTTTAGCGAAAAATAACGGTTACGACGAAAATATAATAGATAATCTTATAAGAAAAAAACAACAAAAAATTCTTTTAGATTCAATTTATCCATCTAAAATTATTAAAAACGAACAAAAATATCATTTTATTAATTTCATACCTCATCTGAGTGAAAAAATTTGCGAAAGATTAAAGAAAAGAGAAATTAAAACCATTTGTACAAACAAAAGGAATATTAAGTCACTTTTAGTGAATAATAAAGAAAAGACAAATGTTGAAGACAAAAGCGGTATTTATAAGATTTTTTGTAATGAATGTCCAGCATTTTATATCGGCCAAACAGGTAGAAGAATAAAAACTCGGGTTGATGAACATAAAAGGTCGATTTTGTACAATGTTAATAAAACTGGATTCTCAGAACATTGTATTAGCTCTAATCACTTCATAGATTATGATAAAACTAAATGCCTACACTCAGGTAATAAAGGTAAACGTTTAGACCTTCTGGAAGCAATTGAAATTAGCAGTTCTTGGAAGAGAAAAGAAGAAATTGTAAATGAACAATTAGATTTTCAACTATCCTCCCTACTCAAATCCATTTTGTAGATATAAATTTGTTGTACATCTCTTATAGTAGTTTAGTCTTGAAAATGAGCTAACGCTCGAAACATGTTGACTATACATATTGTTAAATAAATCGTGAAACATTAAGCCAAGAGTTTAATTTATTTTAATAAGTAGAGAAGAAATGAATGAAGAGAACAAAACTCAATTTCGAAACACTCAAACTGAAAAACAATATAGCTGATAAAATACAGTAGATACCTCAAGGGTCTAATCTTGGACCACTGTTATTCATTCTGTTCGTGAATGATCTGATGGATAATATTCACTCTATACATTTGATGTTAGTAGACCATTTGAAACTGTATCAGGAAATTAAATCGCATGAAAACTGTGTTCAACTTCAGCTCGCGCTGGACCATGTTGCTAGTTGGTGTGAGCACAATTATTTAAGTTTGAATGTGACAAAGTGTAATGTTGTCTCTTTCTCAAGAAAAAAAGATCCAACTGAGTGTGATTAGAGCGTCGATAGTCGTGTTCTTTCTTGTTCTGATATGGTGAGAGATCTGCCCCGAAAATATATAGATTCGTTATATGCAATGGAAAATATTTCAATAATTCCTCAACATTCATAAGACAATTTAATACCCTAATCGGTATCAAGTTGGAGAATGGCAGCATGTTCTGTCATCTTATTTATACTTGTATCAACGCCATCTCAAGGCTATTCACAGAAGGTTCTTGAAATTCTTATTTTGGTGGGAGGATAAAGTTTATCCACAGAGAGCAGTCAATCATAACGAATTATTGAGTCGATTTCAGTTAATCTCATTGCAGAGAAACTTTCAATAACTCAAATTTTTGTACAAATGACTGCACAATAGTATTGATTACACTTGTTCGCTTTGAAATTTCGTGTTCCTATGCTAAATTCTCGTACTACAGCATTATTTCACCTAGAGGCTCCGAGGACCAACTCGCTGATGCAATCCCCCATTTGGTTTATGGAGACATTCAGTAGAGTTGCCAATAATTGTGACATTCACTTTGACTCCATAAAATTTATTATTAGGAGTTATGTGAACAAAGGTAATTAATTAAAATAAATTGATATAGATTGAGTTCTTTGTAATAGTTCATTGAATGCTATGATTTAGTTATTAGTTACTATTTTATTTTTTTTTAGATTAGATTGAGCTCTTTGTTATATCTCTTTTATTTTAATCATTTAGTTATTATTCAACAGTATGCTATTATTTTCTGTAATTGGGTATTATGACTGTTGAGGATAAAGAACATCATTATTATTGTTATTATTATTAGATACTTACAGACAAAAAGAGAAGAAATTAAGAAAATGAAAAGAGACTCGTTTACAAAGTGCCGTAAGGCAGCAAAATGCTTCGAATACTAGAAATAGAATTGTTTAAGCAGATCGATATCCATTTCAGTGTTATATATACTCGTATTACACAGGCGATGTATCGAAGATAGTTTCATGACTATGGAGTGTGGTTTCTGGAGATAAATTCAATGCTCATTTTACTGTATACAATATAAAATGAAATATTCAAAATAGTTATGAGAGATATACGAGTAAAGAATTGTTATTCTTTGGAATGAATGTTTGAATTTAAAATGGAATTTTGAGGAAAAATGATAATCATGTTTGATAATGAGAAAGAAAAATATATAAAAAGAAAAAGAAGGATTACTATTTCTGTTTCCGATTTCAAACAAAGTAGCTCAATATATCCAGGCCATTTGTGGTGAAAACTGAGATTACCAGTTTATGGTATCTAATCCAAGACCTTTGCTTTCTTTTGAGAATACATAACTTTAATTTTCTATTCGAGTTATTCCTTTTTTCACAAACTGATTACTTCTGAGGATACATTAGTTTAATTTAATAGTGTTGGCGTTTACTTGATGTAAATCCATTATAATTGAATATAACTTAAATTCAAACACTTGAACTTATGATTTACACTTTATTGACTACATTGCATTATAATAGATGCAATGTATTAATTAAATAATTAATAGATGCAATGTAGTCAATAAAGTGTAAATCATAAGTTCAAGTGTTTGAATTTAAGTTATATTCAACATTAGTTTAAATTTGAATGCTACTACTTCTACTTCAATACTGAAGAGAAAGAAAATGTCGAGTCTGTTTGGTCCTTCTGTTCTATTGTTCAATACTTCCGTGAATAATTCTAGTGTATTTCTGTGTGGAAATGTAGAAGTATTTTCGTGAAGGGTATTTTCTCGTGAAAATGTCGAATATCTTGTATATCCTGAAGAAAAATTCCTTGTGAACTGTTAAGGTCTCATCTCAAAGAAAAAGTATTTTGAACAAATTGAATTGAGTGTTTTATGAAATTTCGAGCAATCTGAAATTGATACTTCAAAATAATGCCAATTGTTGTATATCATTTAATGATTGGTTTCAGAAAAAAATTATACCAAATTCGAATCTGAATGTTTTTATGCTTTTTTCGAAACTTCTGTTAAACTACAATTTATAGCGAAAATTTACTTAAAAAAAGATTTAGAATTTTTTGTGACATACTATGATAGAAAAGGCATAGAAATAGAACAATATATAAAACGATTTGAATGCCAAAATTATTATGAAGATTATATTTTACCTACCTATATTGTTGTGCTTCCTTCAAGTAAGGCAATTTCAATATTCTCTAACATAATTCATCAAAAGACAATGGAGACGTCATATATATGAATATGTGAATTGCTGCGTTGAAAAAAAAAGAAAATTATTGTTCTCATAAAACATTTTTTCACGCCCTTAATTCAAATGAGCATCACACCAACCCTTGTGTGAATACCTCGATAAAACCAATAAAGAAAACCATTAAGATGTTCAACAAGTTTTAACCCCTATGATATCTACTATAGATTACTAAAACATATAAGACGATATCCATTATAAACCCTTCGCGCTAATTGGGCGGATTTGTAACCCTTTAATGAGGAAAGACGATACTAAAAGGGAGGCCCAGAATGTTAATTTATGTTTTTGGTTCCAACTGATAAACTAACTCATTTAACTTTTTTCTTTAGTCAAGGGAAGTTTGAACTCTTTCTCATTGGAATTTATCGACAAATGCCGACTTCGTACCGGTTAGTCAAGGGAGGTTTTTTGTTTCCCAAGCTGAAAGACTTCATCGAAGTATAGACGTTCAAGGACGATTATTTTTCATGTTGCATTATAATATTCGAATATTTGGAATTTAACGAAAGTGGATATATACCAGAAATCAGAACAATAATAAACTGATTGCTTCATGACAGTACAATTAATATATGAAAATAATACGTGTGAAAATTCTTTCAAAAATAAGGTAAATGAAAAAAGACGAAGTGGTAGTAGATAATAAAGACATGTTTATGATTAAAGTATATTTCAGAGAAATGCAAAAGAATGTATGACAATAAAAAAGGGATTTCTAATATTCGATATTATGTTACTTTGATTTGATTAAATTATTTACTTGACAAAATATTATTAGAGTTGGTCACTTCAACTGAGTTTGTGGAAACATTTAACAAATAATTTCAACAATTTGAGAACAATATGTGTAACAACTATTACTCCCATTTTCAATATTGTTTTGAGAGAAGTGTCTTATAAGTCTGGGGGACGCGTTGAATGGGTTGAAAAATAATCCCTGCACCAAGTACTTTGGCTTCATAATTATAATTGAAATAGTAACAATGTTTTCTAGATGCACACTTTTTATTCAAGAGTTGTATTCGAATATTTCACTATTTCGATGTCTTCTTCAGGCTCAAAAGCTTACAGTTTTCCGAAAATTTTATACGGCGGTTTAGATATGTGGATGATATTTCAGTATGCTGAATGCAGTTATGATATGCAGGATGATATTTCAGTATGCAGTAGATTTACAGAAGTTTAATTTGTAATGTTTAAATTATAATTTTATTTCAGTAGTTTCCAACAATCATCGATTGATAACTATAAACATAGATTAGGTTTTTGTGAAATATTCGTAAATCCAAAACAAAAAGCCTCTGACGAATTCTATAGTCTCAATTCTATAGGAAGTCCGAAGCAAATAGTGAAATTGCAGAATTACAAATTTGCAGAAGAAATGCAAAAAATTTAATGCAAGAAAATCCACAGCGTCCTGGTTTTTCAATTCTAGTTCCTCAGTGAACACGGCCACAATTTGAAATTTTATATTTTTAGTGAAATTCTTGTTTTTTCGAGTTTCGTTTTCTGCCAAATCTATTGAGATTATCCGAATAAAAATCCTGAAAACAGTTGAGCTTTATTTTAATCAGTTGGAAATCATTTTTCGTTCATAATTATAATTTGTTCGACTCGTTTCACAGGAAGTTTGTCAAATTTTTTGTTGAATAATTCTCTTATGAGTTTTCAAACTGAAAGAGATTTTTCAATTGAAATATGAAATTTGATACATTTTCATACTTTAAATCTTACTTATATTAGTTAGTGTTCTGTAAAATGGAAGATGAAGAGAGAGATTAATTGAGAATTTGAATGATTCTGAGCGCCTCATCCATGATATTTTATTCATGACATTCCAATGATTAATTTTCATTTGTAACTGATACATATAATTTGTGATCCATACAATTTTCAGTTTCATTTTCAAAATCAACCCCAACTAAACGACTTTAGTGCTCAGTAACTTATTAAAAATTCCAATATTTTCGATAGAATATACTGAATAATTATCGGATGCTAATGGAAAATATACAGAATTTTATAAATAAGATTAAAACCTTAGGAAGAAATATTAATTTTTTCATAGTAAAATGAAATGTACAACGCTATAATTAATATTGATTGGAAAGTTGAACAGCTTAATGAGAATTCTCGAAAGATCGATATCGAAGGGTTTGATCGATTCCAAGTATAACTCTTTTATTTCTAGTATAGAATTAACGTCTATAGTTAACAAATCGAATAAAATTCTCTACGTCTGCCTATTGAAAGAAGAACTAAAATCGATATGGATTATCACAATGGTATTGAATTTCAATTGAATGTTCTTTGGGTGAGTGAATTATTTATATTATCTACCAAGCAAAGTCTACATGGTTCGAATATTATCCACATAATTCATAGAGTTGGAGAGACTTTATAGCTTTTTTAGTCAACGAAGTTGTAAGGATTTCTACTCATTTCGTTTTTGAATTTTTGCTTTTACAAATGACTGTAAAATTAAAAAAGAGGAATGCCCCTAACTCTGCAGGTATTACAATTTCTGTATTTTGCTAAGTTATATCTGATTATCAGTTTCTTATTAAATTCTTGTTATTTTAGTTGATATCTGCTGAAATTATAACTCAATTTTTTCTTGAATTAAAGCGATCAAGTTTTTGATATCAAATTCCTATTATTCATTTCATTTTAGGCATTTAAGTATCCAGTATGAGTAGCATAACCTAGGTGTCACCTCGTTAGACTCTGTACGTAGTATTTCATATGAAAATAGAGCTCAAATAATAATTTCAAAATGCTTTTTCTCACTAGAATCTCAATGATGTTTCAATGTTTCTGTTAGTGAGGTTTGTCATCTTCTTTATGAGATATAAAATTTATTAATTTTATCAAAGATCTTAGTGATTTGGAATCATAATGGAAGATATATGTCACTAGTTTATGTTAAGTTTGCTATTTTATGTTAGGTGTATTCTTGGAGGAGTGGTATTGATTCATCAAACTCCCATCAATTGTGAGAAAGGAAATTCTCAAGAATAAAGATTACTCTACTCTATATTATTTCAATCTAGGGGTCATTGGGTATTCATATACCTAATGATCTCTTCATTTTCATAAATGAAGTTTTCAACTGTTACGAGATTGAAGTGAATAATATAAAACTTAATTATATATAATAATTGTAACCCAATTCAAAGATGAGACTCAATCTGAATTGAGAATGAAGTTTTTTAGAAAACATATTCAAAAATATGATGTCACAACAATTGGAAGGAATTACTGGAATGAGGGTTTTCGATACTTTTTCTGCCACCAGGCGGCACTTCTTAGGCGTCAGGTCCAAACAGTTGTCAAATAGCACAGAGTCGTTGGTACTGAACGTAAATTACAGAAATTTCATTGTATTTAGAAGTGTTATTGATTTTATCATGGATTGCATTCAGAAAAAGGTCGCTGAACTGAAGATTGAGCTCAAAAACAGGGGCGCAAAAGTCACTGGTACTAAAGAAAAACTCATTGAAAGGTAGGTAGCATACCTAATGTACTAGAATTCGTTTACACAATCGATTTCGTTCTTTAACTACTTAATTTTCAGTTTTTTGTGTTTTAGTGAATTGATAGTTGATAAATGTATTTATAATATACATTTCAAGCTAAATGACTATGACAGAAACAACAACTTTAAACCAAAGAAAAAAAATAATTCTAACCTCCTAAGTCAGATTATTTATATGTTAGAATCGCCGGAAGAAAAGTTTTACAAAAGTGTAGATGGAAAAACAGTGTTACAAATTTTGATTTAGTGAATATAAATACGTATTTCCTTGAATTGTATAAACATGGCATAGAATGTCAGATTATTCTGCAGTGCACAGAAGAGGTTATAATATGCTGCCACATTTGCTACAGCAATTGAATGATTTATTAGGATTTCATTCAGATGTTTGTTTGATTTTCGTACACACAAAAGTTTGGATTTATTGGAATACTCTGGTTGATAAAAAACTATCGAGAAATTTCACTACTTAGCGCCATTTTCAGTTTAAATTTTAGGTTAAACCTGTCAGTGTTTGCATTATAGTGACTACATAAACTGAGAATATTTCCGAACTTGTTGAATTCTATTCAATGTACTAGATGACTCGGCGAACTTTGTACGCCCATTAATTTTTTTATGATTATTTTTCAAAAAGCCGGAAAGACATGTTCTACTATTTCTGCGACACTATCTTGTTTTTAATATTTATCCCGTGTGGAGCCAGGAACTTACTCACATACGAAGGGACTGCAATACTTTTTGTTATTTCCAATTAGTCGAATTATCAAAAAATTCCTATACTAACACGTTTGATGCATTGAAAGTGAAACCTGTCCGTTCTATAGTTGAACGGCTTGTTCCTCATTTCGTAGCAAGTACTTTTTCCATATATCTTATCATTAATTATATGAGATAATTGCTGGATATAAGTCAAAAAAATTTTCAGAATTTAGTAAATTCCTGAATACCAATGAATATAGTGGTTCTAGTGGCTGTACCAATAGCGTCTATTTGAATTGACTCTTTGCGCAATATATCATTGGTAGTATTTTCTTACCAATAACAATTAAACTTTGCCTTGCAATATTAACACACAACGTTCATTGATCTAATAGCAGTGGTTTGCTGTGAACTGTGATCTATTTCAACGTTATAATTGAATGCAGGTTGATAGGAGTTGAACACAACCTTTTCATATTGTTAATTTCGATTACATCCATTCCTTTCAACTTCATTCCGAACTCGCAACTGCATTGCGAATTCTGCGACTTAAGTTTGTACATCCAATAGCTTTTTCCATCTAATCTTTCTCTGTTTTTATATCTAATAACATTTTTAAAAACGAAATTTCGACTGTAAATTAAAGAAAACTATGTATTCTTCTTTATATTCAAATATACTACATGCTATAATAGTAATGTGTATGTTAATCTATTCAAACTTATCAAAATTTCATATTAAATTGAAGTTTTATTATAAGTTGTGATAGCTCTGAACTAACCAAGATGTGTGATAAGATATTCAGTTTTTTTGCATCCTATTTTTGAGAATTAATAATTATTAATAATTATATCTTACTTATATTATTAATTAAGTATTCTTGAATTTTATAATTTCACACGCAATTCTGTAAGTTTTTCACTGACAATAACAAAAACAACCAACGTTCCAAAACATCCAGCCGTTGACTCTACATTTTAGTTAGAAAACGTTTGTATGGGAAAAGAAATGGGCTATTTTTAGGGTTTTCCGAACAATTATTCGAATTTTTCTCGCCGTGAAAACTATTCTTGAACATCAGCGAACATTTTGAAAAAAATGGCAAAATTGGTCCAGGCGTTGTTGAGTTATGCGCTTACCAACCTATTTTGCGATTCATTTTTATATTATAGATTATTGCCTCATTACAAACAATTCCGTCATTGTTTTCAAATGAATACTTTTTAGTTCATAGTCGATATCTGCAAAATAAATATCGAAGCAAAAACGAATATTTTCGTATATTTCGAATAACTTGGGATTTCCGAATGCACCATATTTTCTATACAAATCTCGAGATTTACTGAACCATTGAAATCAGATATTTGAAGATATTAGAAGCAGATGCTGCAGCCCTCAAACTTTCCGTCAGGTGTGAAACTATAATCACCTTTGCCACTTTCCACCGGCAATAATTATTACCATTCATTTGTTATTCGAAACAGTCGAAACGTAAGGTGTAGTAAATTCTACTACTCGGGCTGAACCGTTGGCGCCAAGCCTGATCATCGCCCACTCAAGACAAGAGTTCAAATTTCACGGAAACATGAAATTCAGTGTCTCCAGTCAAGCACAGGTGAAATTATTGTTATGGGCGCTCAGCGTGCAGTTGAGATGAAAGGGATGCAGAGATTTGCCCTATTTTGTCCTCGTAGAGGACTTGACGTAGAACCATGTCGACAATAATTACTTATACAGTATGTCCGGAAATTTCGAGGTCGTATTTTGGATTATACGACTGTTTATATAAGTTATATAGTGATTGTAGTTGAAGCCAAATTTGCAGTACAATAATACCCCGAACTCACACGATTGGTGGGTCCGAGCAATTGCAGTGTAAGTCGAATTCCCGTAATTCGGGGTTCAACTCTGCATATAAATACATATAAAGTATGTTTAATCGGGAGCAGAGTTTAAAAAACAATGATTCAGAAGAAAAAATTTCATTAAAGTATAAGATAATAAAACAATTCACATTGTTATGAAGAAAGTAATCTACACTGAAGTTAATTTGATCTCGAAGGCTTCATATATTCTAACAATGTTTCCTGACGAGTTGAGTTTTTCTTCTTCTCACGCAAAAAAAATTTCTTCGTAGCATACCAGTAATTCTTTTGTTCCCCGTTTTGTAGTAGAAACTAGTTCTTCATTAGAATCTATTTTTTCTAAAATCTGTAACCCCTTTTCAATTGAATTGAGTCCTTCAGTTAGGTTTGCGATTGTCATTTGATTTACCGATTCAACAGGATCTAGCGAATCTATAATTTTCTATAGATTTATATCTATATCTATACATTTCTATAACCTCGTCAATTGTTAGTTCTTGATTGTGTGAATCCATCAATTCGTGAACGTCATCATGATCGATCTCTTAATTTAATTGTTTTGCTATATCGACCTCTTTTTCTATTATGCTATCGATTCGTTCAGGATCTGAAACTGATGCCTCCTTGGGTTTCAGTGGTGAAAAAAAATAGACACAATTTTTTTCCAGAAACCATTCAAAGTTTTTTGGGAAACCTCATTCCAAGATTGTCCAATAATTCTTACTGCATCTAAAACATTGGATTGCTTCCAAAAGTCTTCAACAGAACAATTAGGAGGTATATTGTTAATGCAAAATGTGACTATAAGATATTTTGAGGCAGCACTAACGGAATGTATTGTTAAGCTGAGAAAGTCAGGTTCCCTGCAGTCAAATTTACGCATTAAAAATGCTACAGGTAGTTAAATATCTAATAAATTGAGATAAGATCAACCCGCTGACTGGGTTGTTATTTAATTGGGTGTTCTATCTACGGGTGTCTAGATACAATAAGTGCTTAGTTTACCATCATTCAGTTGCACCACCCTCTGAATTCTGCAGTACAGTGACGGATTAGGAAATTTGAACGCTCTGAAACCTTTTTATTCATAAAATATTTCTCAATTATTTCTATTTTCTTCATGGGGTGAGTTTAGACAAAGATGTATATATTTTACGAAAACGACATTATTGAAATAAGACTGATGATAAAGTAGTTGAGTGGAAGTTGATGTTATATTCATGAAAGCAAATTCCATGAATATTCAATAATCGTTTATGAAAATTTGAAAATTTGTGAACAAAAATGATAATATATTCAAAGAATGAACATAGGTATCTAGATCTTAAATTTCGTTCAATCTTTCACCTTTTCATAGTGATTATTATAGTTTCTGTCATTCAGTTCTACCCAAAAGTGTGGTTTTTTATTTGAAGCAATTTCCATGATTTGAACAAAAATTTACATGATTTCTACAGGTTTAATGAATTTCTTGGGATTATTATGCATTCTTGCTAATAATGTCTCCAGATTTCGAAGATTGGGATACATAATCAAATGCGTGTAACAAAAAACGAGTTATATTCATTTCCATATTTCAACTGAGAAGTGAATCTACCAACAGTAATCAGTATGTATTCGAAAAATGATATAGAATTACATTTTATATGAGAACTGATGAGAACGAATTCGAAAAGAAATGAGACTCGTGGCTTTTCGAATCATGAATATTATATTAATATTCATAATAAAAATTGAAATAATGAATAATATTGATAATTGATGAGGCCGATACTTGGAGAAAATTAATATCCATATTAAAACAATATTTGAAATATGAAATAGTGAATATTAATTGAAATTCAAAATATTGAAAATTATGAGAAAATTTTAAATATTGTTTTACTATAATGAATAATATACCGCACAATGTCCACATAAAAAATAATACCACATAATGTCATTGAATAACATCAATAGGGGTGAGAATTTGGTTGGTTTTTTATTCGATATTGATCTCCTGTAAACAATTTAATGTCCCTTATAATTAACTAATGACGCTGATACTTGGAAGAAATTAATATTCGATATAAAACAATTTTCGGACTTTCCCTAAAATATTGAAACGTATGACGCGCGTTTCGCAGTAGGTACAGCTTCCTCTTCGTATAAATATTAACAAGTTATGTAATATGTATATGTTTCTCATTACAAAGCAAGAAACAGCTGAATTTGACTGCTCTCTCAACTTTCAGGGTACCTATTGAAGTCTTTAAACCATTTACCGTGGAATTTGAAATTACTGAATGCTCAGTTGTTCAAGAAGCAAGTTGAGTATTTGGTGTTACCAAAGGCATATTACAGTGTGGTAGAGTACTTTAACGATTCGAGTGCAGACAACAATGTATGAATAAATTTTTTGACTCATACAGTTGTTTATTTTTTACAATGAGTATCCTTCACAATGTAAAACGGTCTTACAGGATAATATTGTGAATTTCACGCTTAATTGAAGCTATATTTTTGTTCAAGTACTGAAAGGAAAATCTGACCCAAAAGTGAATTCAGTCCTTTTGTGGACAATTTTCTTGAATGGTATTACTGTATTAACTACATGAAAGTGATAGTACAATGTGAAGAATGTTTCACAATAAATAAATATTTTTATATTATATCATGAGAATAACAGATAAATACCGACACGCTACCTGAATTTCTTCTATTGAAATGCAAAAAGATAGACTTTTAATCAAATCTAACTGATATTCTACATAAATATTGAATATGAAGACTTGAAATTTTGCATCCAATTGTTTCTAATGATTCTGAATGCCCTTGTCTGCTTTTAATTTAGTTCTCTTTTTTATTGAAACATTCTCTCATTTCAACAGGATTAAGTGGTTGTTTGACAATTGTTCCGCGTTGTGCCCTATTTTCGAAAATACTAATTGAATGTTTGTGACGAATTTTTCACTTTATATGCAATCCATATGATCAAATTCGACAATAAGCAGACCATGTGTTAGTACACTGAGTATTATTTTTAAAGGAACACCTAAATTATCTCTAGAACGACACCAATATTTTTTTAAAATCGTATTTCAAGCATTTTCTTCAAGACGTATTCCTGGCGGTTGTTTTATTCTGGGGAACTATATCTACAACTGACATACATTTACTTTGGTGTGAAATTTTATTCAAGCACTCAAAATACAATTGTTTGAAGTTATTAACTGTAGGAGTGTTTTTGCAGTGTTCGTTTCTTCAAATTATACTGAGTGGGTCCCTGTTCGGTAGACCTAGTAGCAGAATCTTTCGATTCTGATTTGAACAACTACAACCTCTAAGGGGATTATGCTGGTAGCTGCCGGTGTGAATTGGTAACGCTCAAGAGTATTTTGATGGTTAAGAGTGTGAAAATTCGTCAGCCCTGCCCCATGATTGATTTATACTGAAGTTTTAAATGAATTATGGATGATTTATTATTACTCATTATATAGATATGTCAGGAGCGCGAAGATATTGAATTAATATTAAGCCTTTCAGATTGATCCATTCTGAGATTGATGAAGGCATGTTGTAGAAAATGGATAAATTCCTTCCTTTTGAGGGATGTTCTCGCTTTATTATACTAACAAACTGAATTAGCAACTTCAAGGGATATTGAGATATTAAAAAGTGTTTTTTAATATTTCTTATTCAGTTAGAAATCGGCCCATAACATTTAGGAGCATCAATTTTCTCAATTCGGTATTGATTAATCACATTAATCTGTATTTTGCATATCATGGTTGTCGAAGGGCCTTATGTGATTATAAAGATTGTTCTTCAGACACTCAAAAAAAGTGTTCACGAATTCAAAAATCCTTCGTATTTTCAAACGAAAGTTGGAAGTTGTTTAGATCTTATTGGATCTCATCAGAACAGCGTAGCCAAGTTCTGTTGAAAATCAAATTGGGCCTGAAACAAATTAACGGAATTCCTTTCAATTGACAGGAGCCTTCTCATAGCTTCTTAATAAACTTCATAAATTGAAATGTGTTTTATTTTTCGGCATGAGGTGTCTTCAACTTGTCTCTTTTTCGAACAAAATTTTGCACTAATAAGCTTGATATCGTTAGGCCAGTTTTTGTTATCTCAAGATCAATTCATTGTTTTCTGAATATTAAGTACAAGAACAAATATACAACGCCTCAAAAAAATTGTTTTTAATTCTTTGTGGTTGTTGAAATTCATTATAATAAATGTCGTTTTTGTGTTTCTAGAAGGCACTTACTGAAGATTTGAAAATTTGTTTGAATTCGTATAAATTTAGGGATATACCACATTATGCGACTACTACATTTGTTACCTGAAGCATTATAGTCTGGTTCACATGAACCTTTTTTTGTAAAATTTCTCAATAGTCTCCGAAAATTATGAGCATGTCATCCGATTCGTATTGTTACCCAGAAAGTTTAAGGAAATGCGATGAAACAAATTACAAAAGTTATAAACAATACGGAGAAAAAATTTTCAATATCTCAGAAATATTAAAAATTTTCGAAATTCCAAAGAAAATTCAAACAAATCAATAAATTGTTTTGAAAAGCTCCGAATCCCAAAACGGTAGCTCTAATATTTATAATTTTTACAGAGCCTCGAAAATGGAACCAAAAGCGGAAAATCTGGCTTACGCGCACGTTGCGTCATTCAGACACAACAACGAAAAAATTATTTAAATATATTAAATAATAATATTGAGGAATAATGAAACTCATGAAGTGTTGGGATACATAAATAAACAATAATCAGAGTTCAAAAAAATTTTGTCTGAATTTTAACATAAATTATGCAATTGTTAATCAACAATTTTTTCTGTAAGTTGATATTGAAACCCAGATAATTATTATAATACAGATTATTATTATATTATATATTATAAGGGTAGTACAGCGTTTTCATTGGGCCAAGATTAACGAAGATACCCCAACTTCTGACCAAATAACCCAGTATCCTAGAAGGAGAAGCCGTAATACAGGTTATATGTTCAGGGAAGGACAGCTTATAGTCTAAAAGTACCCCCAGATCCTCAAACTCAACACATATATCTAGAATTTGACCTGTCATTGTGAAACTATGATGAATTGGAGTCAATTTTCGATAAAATGATAAAATTTTACATTGACTGATATTCAGTTTCAGCCCATAGCTGTTGCACAGCGATTAACAGCGACAAGGAAAGACTGTAATCTGACACAATCATGACGATCGTTAATAGCAGCAAATATTTTTGAATCATCTGCAAAAAGCAAAAGCATGCAGTTATGCTGTGAAGAAAGATCAATGATATATATATATAATAAAACAACAATGGACCCAAGTTGGAGCCCTGTGGCACACCAAACGAGGCAAAATAGAGTGCAAACTCATTACCTCCATGTTCAACTTATTGAAAACGATATGAAAAATATGACTGCATCAAATTCAACAACTGTGATGAAAAAACTATAGTCTTCAATTTTGAATACAGTATTCTATAATCGATCTGGTCGAAGGCCTTCTGGATATCTTTGTGAAACACATCCATCTGGCCTTTTATAAAATGAACTGTAAGAATGTAAGTCGTCACATTGAAACTGTGCTAAAGAATTTCAATCAAGTAGATGTCGTATTCAACAAAATGAATTCATACAATTTTCTACCAGTGTACTAAACGATCAGATATTGACACATCCAATTACGGAACACACTGTAAAATCGAATGTGAATCAGTGTAAAGTTAAGGCGACATTAGAATCCACTCCCGATTCAATATTAATTCATTTTTCAATCCTCAATTGACAGAATCGTCCCGGATCTAACGGATTTACATACGAAAGTGATGGAGACACTATTTCACTCCCAGAGATGAAGAATGTCGTCAAGTTTATCTTCGTTGTTGTTTTAATCATTTTTCATTTTCTGCCCTGTGTAGTCGTATATCATACGTTGGAATCTAGTTAGTGTCTGTCGGGAGACAGGCAATGTGACAATGTTGGAACTCTATTAAGAAGCGTCATGGCGTGTTGTTGAAAAATTCCCCCGTCTTCTATTATATTAATTTTCGAATACGTGTCTGAATTTCCTTATCTTAATGTTTGGATGTAATCTGGGACGATGAGGAATTAATGTTCTGAAAATGTACTCGAATTTGCGTATCAACAATTAGTTTCTAAATCAAAAAACACTTCTTTATTTTTAATATTTGCTTTGACATTTATAATCGTAGATATTTGTAATCGATTGGTGATAGTCAACAAGTGCTTTTTGCGTCAAACTTCTTTCTATACCTCCGACGAAACTGAATGAGGTGTCATTCAATTCGAAACAACGTGCACAAGAAAATTCAAAAATTTCAGAAGCTGGTTGCAAGAATGACAAGAGTAATAATGAAAATTGAGAAAAACATAAATTGATAGGAACTTTTTCGTGAATATCTCAAAATTGGATACTTTTGATTTTGAATGAAAAATTGGAAAATGGAAAGAAATTGGTCATTAACAAACTCGTACTCAAAAATGTAGCAGCATTATCTATAATTTTCTCTGTGGTGATACGGAGGAAATTTGGATTTTAAATTGCGAAAGCATCGTTCTATTTACACTTGAATCAATAAAAATTGATTAAACAACAAATTTTGTAGATGAAACAATTCGGTCGTATAGTGGATAATTCAAGGAACAATAATCAACTGACGAAATGTCAGTTTTGATTTTTTTATTGATTTAGCATCAGTTGAGTAACTATTCTATTTCAACTTGAACATGAACAATAATTACATATAGCCGAAGCAAATACAATTCGGGGTTTTCTACAGTTTTTTTCTAGAGGTCTCAGAAGAGATTTCTGTTGGAAAAGTTCCAATTTTGTATTTCACTTTGTTGTAAATCATTCACTTAGGTTTAAAGTTGGAGAGATTTTCTGTTTGAAGAAATTGTTTGTAACGATGGAACGCTTCAAGAACATGTAGTCAATCTGTAAATAGATCTCTTCTCGTTTGAAGCCTATTTTGATATATCTCGAAAATAGATCCAACCAAGGAAATATTTCCAGAGTTATTACTCTACAATTTTTGTTAGAATACATTCCCGAACAACTGATGCTCTTCATTAATTCTAATCTCTAACTATTATAAAAAACTATGTATTTTGAGGACTTTGGTGAGTTCGGAAAGAACATAGAAACTTGACTGTTCGAATATATGTCACTGATGATTTCCAAAACGGATGAAACAAACGAATTCAACGAGTATGATAATGTTCAATCCCAATAATTAGCGCTAATTTCTAGGGTGTAATTTTGATTTTCAATTTTCACTATAAAAATATATTAATTTATATATATATATATATATATATATATATATATATATATATATATATATATATATATATATATATATATATATATATATATATATATATGTACAATTATTTTTTGAATCAGATAAAATCAAAAATAACGAATTTACACACGATAAAACTTTATATAATAATTTTTCGGCGTCGAGTCAAAATTCTCTATAATTGAAAGTTAACTTTCCTTGAATATGAGATGATTACAGTTGCTGGACCGTGAAGGTCATGGTGTCAATGTTCTTCTTCTCTTCTTTACAATGTTTTTTCATTCAATAATGGCCAGTAAATTTGTCTTGAACCTTTAATGTAGAATCTGTGATTGTATTCTCTAAGTTATTCCGTATGTGTAACATTTCACGTATTTCTCTCATCTTTTTGTTTTTTCTACTGCAAGTACTTTTGTGTCTCCGTACACACACATATATATATATATATATATATATATATATATATATATATATATATATATATATTCTCAAAATTTCTCACACAACTGACAGATTATTAGATATGTCAAGATGATTTTACGGTACGCAATGGAAAGTCAGGTTGAGATGATGAGATAATATAAGACGTAGGAGTACCAAGCTTCGTGCGTACAATATAAATTCACTTCGATTTTGTATCAGACCCCACACAAATGAACAAACTACGAACATTAAATTTCTTGTATACATGGAATCGGAACTGAGTAGATATGTAGAAACCACTTCTAAGTGATAAAATGGAAATTTTTATAAGAGGAGAGGTCTGAAGTACCAAATAACAGTGGGATTAATTTCATTTGTTGAGGGTGAACCGAATGAGAGCTGGAGAATTTTGATAGAGAAAGTATGTTTCATCAGCATAATATTTGAATAGTTGAAATGAAAATCTGAAAATTGTTTTTGTAGTAATTTCGAATCGAAAATAATTTGGTGTTTTTTAAATCTGAAGTAGTCTGTTGGACAACTATTGTTTTATTAATCGAGCATTATATTTATTTTGATGATAAGTAAAAAGAAATAACAAATCTCATAAAATAAGATAATACGTTTGAGTTCATTATTTAATGTACAGTAGCGATGGTTGAAAAAAGCAATATATCCCTATATATATGATATAGAAAATCTAATCAAAATATTTTGAAGAAGTTAAAATTAACATAATTTGTAATGAGTATTTCTCAAATAATAATGTTATTGGAAATCATCGACTAGTGAAACCTTAGAAAGTATTACCAAATATGAATTGAAGTTTGTAAAGTTCAATTATTATAGAAAAATCGAACTATTCACAATGTATGAAGGATTGAATCTTTTTTCAACTTCATGACAAGCAACATTTGACGGGAGCAGGAAGTTGGGTTATTTGATATTACTTAGAAGCAATCACAGATTAAAATCTTAGGAAATTTCGGCTCCTAAAATATACCGTTGCGGAACACCTTGATGGGATCTCTGTTAATACAAAAAAAGCTTTCAGAAAATTCTCAATTCAAGAAAATTCCAAAAAATTCAGGGACCATAGCACAGCCTCAAAGTGAAACTCTCGTTTCAACTCCAGGCGATATGTTGAAGCCCTAATTTGAAATAAATTCCAGGCCAATCAGCATAGCTTCAAATTGAAACTTTTGTTTCAACTCTAACTGATATAGTGGAGCCCTAATTTGAAAATCCAAGGAATATAGCGTAGCCTCAAATTGAGAGTCTTTTCCAACTCCAGAGATATGCTGAAGCCATAATTAGAAAATCCAGGAAAAATAGCAAAGTCTCAAATTGAAACTATCGTTCCAACTCCAAGCGATATAGTGTAGTCCTAATTTTGAAATCCAGAGGATATAGCGTAGCCTCAAATTGAGAATCTATTCCAAATCGAGGAGATATGCTGAAGCCCTAATTTTAAAATCTAGGGGAAATAGCGTAGCCTCAAATTGATAGTCTATTCCACCTCCAGGAGATATGCTGAAGCCCTAATTTATAAGTGATATAGTGGAGCCCTAACTTGAAAATCCTGGGGATATTGCGTAGCCTCAAATCAAAAGTCTATGCCAACTCCAGGAGATATGCTGAAGCCCTAATTGGAAAATCTAGGGGATACACTGTAGCCTCAAATTGAAAGTCTATCCCAACTCCAGGAGATATGCTGAAGTCCTAATTTTAAAATCTTGGGGATGTAGCGTAGCCTCAAATTGAGAGTCTATCCCAACTCCAAGAGATATGCTGAAGCCCTAATTTGATAATCCAAGGAACAAAGCATGGCCTCAAATTGAATTTCTATATCAAATCTAGGGCATATTGCGTAATAAGTCGAAACTCCAGGGGATATAATGAAGCCTCATCTCCAGGCATATAGTCTTTAAAAGCGCACCTACAATTTATAATGATAAGTTATATTTAACAACCAAAAAAGTAATCAGTAGCTACACTCGATACGAGAAATCGAATATCGGAATATCAACATACTTACTTCGGTGCATTTAGAACTATGGTTATTTCATGCGATGCCGCCTTAGACATTATCTTTTCGAACAGTGTAAAGTCTTTTAAAACGTTACAAATATTATATTTCGTGAATAAAATTAATGAAATCAGTAGGTAAAATTCCACTTGAAAGACTAATAAATCCTGTACTCGCTTATTTTATAGGAGAGAAAAAACGTCTCGAAAAATCTGACGATCCCAAAGAACGATTACTGCGCTCAAACATGAACTGTAATGTGAAAATTATTCCTCTACGAAAAAGATCCCCGAAATGTGGATACGTGAATATGTCACAGCGACATAAAGAGGAAAATCTTATCGAATATTGAATTAAGTGAGCATAAAACGCATCAGGGTATTATGTTTCAACAAGTTGAATTCAAAAAGCTTCTGTGTTGGAACATAAAATATGAAATCTACGTTCTCGTAACAGTCATAAACTACATAAAGTATTCTTTTATCCCTGTATGTCCCATCATTGGTGTTTCTTTAAAGAGCATCATCATAAACGCGTTTTTCAATGCATTCACAAAGTCTCTTATCTGAGGAACCCCTTTAAGCCGACAAATAAAGGAGATAAAAGGCCGGAATAATACGAATTCTAAACTGATGTTTCGGTGGACCGTAACAGATAATTTGATGTTACCGTTTTGTCGCTGTTTATGAGGATTGGGGTATTTTATTCGCTTCAAAATTTGTGTGAACATGATAACAATTTAATTTTTAATCTCCGAGTAATTGAATGATGATAAATTCGTCGCAAATGTTAATCGAAATTAATTAATAAAATCAAAAGAACCTATTGGTTCATTGAATCGTTTTAGATTGTGTTTGATATCTGTTCTTTCGTTTATAAAAAATGATAAAAACCTAAATAAAATTTCAATATTTCGAAAACATAAATAGAATCATCACAATTGTTAAACAACATATTTCAAAACTCATTTCTAATCCCTAATCTATCCATCAATTTTAAATATATTAACAAAAAATGAATATTGAAACATAAAATTTTCATGAGTATATTACAAATCAACAATGAATTAAAATTAACACACATGTCTTAAGTTTCACTAAATATATTAAAAACTCTACAGATGTTTCGGGTGGTTAACCCATTATCAAGAGTATACAATGTTACTAAACAAATAAACTATGTACATATTTCGATTCAGGAATAACACAGGCCAACGAAAAAAAATGTTTGTGAGAACTTTTCAAACCAATTCACTCAAATCTTATGTATTTTTGGGTGCTGAAACCGTATTTGGTTGTAGTTTTTTTATCACCCACAATTTTCTCACAATATGACATCCATTATATTTTTAAAAGATAGGAAATTTGATATATAAAAATAAAAAATCAAGCTTTTTTCATTGAATTACTATTTTACTTAGAATAATATTGAATTATTGAGATGAGAATATTTTGTGCTTATTTTTTTGTATTTTCTTTCCTTTTCTCTGTAAAATTTCTTGCATAACATTTTCTCCGATGTGATACATTGTGTTGTTCTCTGTGAAGAGACCAACAGTAATCACCCATCATATTGACATTCCACCGTCCTTGGTATCGTTTCTCCATCTCTTTTATGTCCTGATGAAACCGTTCCCCTTGCTCTGCACTCACATTGCCTAAGCTTTCAGGAAAAAATTCAAGATGGTTATGCAAGAGGTGAATTTGAAAAAAATCTTGGTTGGCTAATCAGACAACCAAGATTTTTGAATTTTCAATCATGTTAGATACGATAATTTAATAATTAGTCTCACATTACCCAAAAACTTAGTCACAACTTCTTTGAATGATATCCAAGCTTCTTTTTCTTTTGTACTCATTGTTGCTTGAAATTGGAATCGAACATCACATTATTTAAAATCAAAATTCACTATTTTTGGGCAAGGTTTCACAAATTGTTTCATCAAGCCCGATTTTATGGGTAGAGGCGGTAGAAGAATCACTGTGGGATCTAATAAATTTTTATGCAATATGTTCTTCCTGCCGGGGGTGAAAGAAACATGGAAACTTTGTAAATCCCTTCTGTTGACGAAGAAGCATGGAGATATATAACCTTTGAATGTCCACACAGCATCCAATCATGTATAGTTAATTTGCTGTAAAATTTTATTAATATTTTCGTAAGTTTCCTTCATATGCACTGAATGAGCTGATGTTTTTTGAACACAAAATCACCACATGTGTAACAAAAAGCATTGGTAGAATTTTTAAACCCACGATTAGCCATATTAGAGTATGAACAAAAATCACTTATTTGATAGTGTTAGCGTTTACTTGATGTAAATCCACTATAATTGAATATAAACTTGAATTCAAACACTTGAACTTATGATTCACACTTTATTCACTACATTGGAGCTTACAGAATAAATTATTCTGTAAGCATCTGAAGAAGTCGTTCGTAACTACGAAACGCGTCATGCTTAAGTCTTTAATTTTCGAAATGAGCACATTCAATAACAAAAAGATTGGATGGAATTATTGCAAACGTTTTTTCATCGTTGGCCTGTGTATTATATCGCTCATTCGAATTACCTGGCGTACCATGCTATTTTCAAAGGACTTCTCTTGGTGAAGAAGACTAAAATACTTTCAAAGCGAATGCTGAACCAGAAACAGTCCTCTGGATATTATAGAGACGAAACAGGTACATTGATTAAACAAAAAATAATTGACGTTTTAATCCATAATAATTTATAAAATTCAAATATTCTTTAGTTTTGAAAAAGTTGTAATCAACAACGGAACGTCAACCAAAATAAAGTTTTTCCATAAAACAGAGCATGTTATTAAGGTGTTAAAATAGATAATACATGCTGAAAAACTGAACTAACTATAAATAACCAACGGTCGAAATATCATATAGAAATATATAGATATACATTATAATATAAGTGAGTGTATTATATAATTTTTGTATATTTGAGACCAATACTTTTCGAATTAGTGTTGAATATTTGTTTGAGGTTGAATTCTATTATCTGATGGGGTAATATCAAGAATATTTTACCAACTCCGTGGACGATATCAACCTTAGATTTTCTATGATAAAGTCTTAATTGTTTCCAACCGAGCACTAATAGAAGAAAGTCAGGAGAACTAGACATTAAGAATAACGAAATGAACATCGTATTTCGATTTTCTTGTGGCTTGATGAGTCGATCAGAGTGACTCATTTACACTTCTTTGGAAAGAACGATCTATATGGACCATTTTTATAGTGTCGTTAACTGAATTATTACGGACCCAGAGACCCAACCCATATATTTTTACTAAAAACCGAATGAAAAAAGATACCGAGAAGAAGATAACTAACACGGCTGTCTCCAGTTGAAAAATCGGAGGTGCTTAAAACAATAAAAGAGATCTACAATTGAGAACTAGCTTTACGACGAAGGTGGAATTGAGACAGTGGTAGATATATATTTTTATGTTCTTAGACTTCTTTGAAATATGTGTTGCTATTATCTATAACCTTTGATTATTTATAAGTTACTCAATCTGTTAAAAAATATATTTCTCTCATACATACTCATACTCAATATATATATATATATATATATATATATATATATATATATATATATATATATATATATATATATATTGAGTATTGATATTGGTTCTAAGATGTGAACCATATAGTATAAGAGAATTTGAAAGATTATGTAGAGGTATAATAGAATAGTGTCATACTTCTTGTTATCTTTTTGTAATTTGTTATTTGTTTTGCATTACTTTTGACTTTTTTCATTTTTCTTGCTGCACCTTCAAAATTGAAATATGTAGTGATAATTATTGAAAATAAATATTATTATTATTATTATTATTATCATATATTTCTTGAAATTGATTTATTGCCTGTTTAAGATATTTTATTGTCAAAACTAATGAATTCTTAGTTTTGACAAAGTTATATAACAACGAAACGTCAACAAAAATAAACTTGTTCATATCAAAAAAAGCCTGTTATTGTAAAAACTTTCAACAATTTATATATATATATATATATATATATATATATATATATATATATATATATATATATATATATATATTGAAATTGATTTATAGCATGTCCATTTCGAATGTTTTTAGCAATAACAGGCTTTTTTTATGCGAAAAACTTGATTTTCGTTGACGTTTCGTTGTATATCATAACTTTGTCAAAACTAATAATTTATTACATATTTATATATTTATTAAATATATTATATATTTAATATATTTTTGATATTTTTTCTCACAATTACTGTGAAGTTAGTCCCAAAGTACATTCGTTCCATGAATTTTCAAAATGACTACGAATATTACCAAATGCATTGAGTTCGAATATTATGGCATTTTACGTGTTTCCGTAGCTGAAAGAAGCAACGACACTAACTGTATTTCTCAATTCTCCTTTTCAAGTGGATTGTTTCCAGATGTTTCCAAGGGCGTTTCTTAAACTCCATAACATTGGCCAATTTTTTGTCAAGGACGAAAACAGAATATTAATCAGAAGAACTGATTAATGGCTCATATTCTGATATCCCAATTACCGAAAAATCCACTCCAATTACACAAAATGAATTACTTCCCTTTTCATTATTGATAAAACTTCGGCCAAAGTTATGCGGTTCGAGAAACGGCATTGAAACATCTGGAAACCATCCACTTGAGGAGGAGAATTGAGAAATACAGTTAGTGTCGTTGCTTCCTTCAACTACTAAACACGTAGAATGCAATAGTATTCGAACCCAATGTATTCAGGAATACTCGTACTTATTTTCAAAATTCAAGAAACTAATGTACTTTTGGACTAACTTCACAATAATTGAGGTGAAATTTTCAATAATGCCTTGTCATATGAATTGTTGATGTGTTCTATTTTAGCCCTGCAGAAGAAAGTAAACATTTTCGAAAGCTTGAAAAATACAAAAGAGGTAACTTATTTTCCTGTCCTGGACTGCAATCCCAATTGAACACTGAATATATATATAACGGGTGTTTTTTTTAGAGTTATAGAACTTCAAGTTGGCATAAGTGTTGACGATGGCGACCGATTTAACAGCTGAGAAGTGATTTATTCTCAGTTTCGTTTGGCAATTCATCATGAATAGACTCACGCCTGAACAACGATTTCAAATAGTGCAATTTTATACCGAAAATAATGGTTCAAATGTCGCGCGAAATTTGTTTAGCGATGAAGCGCACTTCTGGTTGAATGGCTACGTCAACAAACAAAACTGCCGCATTTGGAGTGAAGATAATCCCCAAGTGTATGTCAAAACACCGTTACATCCAAAAAAACTGACTGTTTGGTGTGCTTTATGAGCTGGTGGAATCATTGGTCCGTTTTTCTTCAAAAACGATGATGGCCAGAACGTTACAGTCAATGGTGATCGGTATAGAGCCATGATTACTAACTTTTTCATTCCTGAATTGAACAATCATGATGTGCAGAAGCTGTGGTTTCGACAAGACGGCCCAACATGTCACACAGCTTGTGCCACAATCGATTTAGTGAAAAACACGTTTGGTGACCGCCTAATTTCACGTTTTGGACCTGTGAATTGACCTCCAAGATCTTGTGATTTAAAACCGCTAGACTAATTTCTGTTGGGCTATGTAAAGTCATTGGTCTATGCGGATAAGCCACAAACACTTGACCATTTGGAAGACAATATTCGCCATGTTACTGCCGATATACGGCCACAAATGTTGGAAAAAGTCTTCGAAAATTGGACGTCCAGATTGGACTACATCCGAGCTAGCCGTGGCGGTCATATGCCAGAAATCATATTCAAAATGTACCGCCACCAGATTATCTTTCGAATAAAAAAAAAGTTTCTGTCAATCGAATGATCCATCGTTGTTTTATTGCAATTTAAAGTTCTATACTACTAAAAAAAACACCCTTTATATATATATATATATATATATATATATATAATATATATATATATAATATATATATATATATATATATATATATATATATATATTTATATATATATATATATATATATATATATTTATGCAGAATAAAAAATTCTCGGTTTTCTAGTGAATGTCGGAGAATATCGTAGGTGAATAACACCAAAAAATGCTGTATGAAATTAATTACGTTATGATTTGTTTTATTGAAGCCATATGGAAATATTCCTGAAACATGATGAATATGCAACGAAATTCATTCTGAATGTGTTTGAAAACAAAGTGCTAGTTATATTTAGTTATATCATATCAAAATGCTCATAGAATCATATAAATAAAAAGAGAAATAGCTTTTTCCGAAATGGGAAATTTCGTTGATGTAATTGGAAATGTGGTTATCATGTACCTATTGGAATTTTCTGAATTCATCATTAAATGTTATGATTTTACCTCTGTGGTATTAAATTTGTGGATAATTCTCCGGATCAGAGTAGTTTTACTAATGGAATTATTATTCATTCTTCCTAAATTCGTTAATCTAGCTTCAAGTACTTATTCCACTTTTAACCATTTCAAGTAGTGTTTAAGAATTGAATATACTAAGAACTATCGGTAGTAATATCACAACTTACTTCGAATAATTTTTTGCATAATAACAAAGAATGTCTGTTTTACAGTTTGAATTGTTTTCCAATGATTTTGTCATACAACAATACTAATTTCGCAGAAGAAGAGTAATTTTATTCAACGGAGTATACTATAGTAGAGATTACCAAAGTGATTGATATCTTAACAGTTTTGACTTCAAGTTCACTTGAATCAGTGCACAAGTATTTTCACACTGGAGCTATTGAAATAGCTGCAAAATTATTTATTTGGGGAGTTAACTGAAGATGCTATCAGTAGTAGTTCTATACGTACTTCATAATTATAGTACCACTATATACATAAAACTATATATTGTGTAGTATCCAATATATAATTTTTGGCATATGGTATCAATTGTAATGCCATAAGTACTTCGAAATCATAAGTTATACACTCATAACTTGTTGTTTAGTTACAACGATTCACAGTTTGATTTTTCTCCAATTATTCTGTCCAACACACAGAAAGTTTAAGGCATTAAATTTAAATCATAACAGTTTGGAATAACCACGTATAGTATTCAAAGAAAACATATCTTAAGAAACGTCTAATTTCAACATTCAGTTTATTTTATGCACAACTTTGCGGTTTCAATGGAGTTATCATTTATAAAGTTAGTGAAGATGTTACCAATAGTATAGATCTAATATTTCGAAATTATATTTTACTCTCCCAATTTTCTCTCAATTGCAATTACTGTCAGTTTGACAGTTCAAATTGTCTTTTCAATCTTTCTGTTGAACAAACGCAAAAAGTGTTACAAGGCGTACAACCATACCATTTTTGTTCTAGGTACGTAGATATTATTCTGAGGTTTCATTTTAACGAACAGTTGATGTCAATTTTATTTTAATTAATTCACAACCATGAAAATCAAGTTTCTTGTGAGTGTTTTCATGTAGTATTACTGGGGACCTATCATTACTAATACTATAAGTACTACTAGTACTCTGAAATTATAGGTCAAACTATTTAAACTTGTATAATTATGAAGGGTGTCAGTTTTAGAGTTCAAACAAACATTAAGCGGAAAGATTAATTTGAAGTATGTATTTCGTCATAATTATTTTTTCCATCCTACTTTCTGATGTAAAAAACCTAATACTTCGATATAATCAAACAATATTCAGAATTTTCTCATAATTCAATACAAATACCCACAACGTTTCGAATTACTACTTCTTTATCAAATGCAGAATTGAATGAAAATTCAGCATTTGATATAGATGTATAGTACCTACTTCGAAACGTCGTCATGCAAATTTGTATTAAATTATGGGAAAATTCTAGATATTGTTTCATTATGGATATTAATTTTCTCCAAGTATCGGCCTCATCAATCATCAACTTCAAAATACACTCAAAACATAATGACGAAAAAACGCTCCTTTGACTGCATATCTGAGTTCAGTGAGTTCAGTACCTTGGTCAATTCATAATTTGAGTACTTAATTACAATACTAACACGTGATATTTTGAGACTTAAATTTTTCAGGTTGGCGACACTGATTGGTAAATGGCCCTGTGAATTGGCCGCCAAGATCATGCGATTTGACGCCTCTGGATTATTTCTTGTGGGGTTATGTAAAGTCGTTAGTGTATGTAGACAAGCCGAACACGATCGAAGCCTTACAGGATAACATAACACGCGTAATTCGTGGGATACAGGCCGAAATGTTCGAAAAAGTGACGCAAAATTGGACCTTCCGAATAGACCATTTGATACGGAGCCGCGGATAACATTTACATGAAGTTATCTTCAGAATGTAAATGGCAAAGGCCAAGTTATCAATTTCAATAAAAATTTTGAATATATGATGCAAATAGGGTGTTTTATTCGATTAAAAAAAAAATTACGTTGAAAATTCACCGATTATAATGAAATACATTATATTTCATTATAATTGGTCAATTACCTCCATATCGCTTTATATTGATTAACTCAGAAATGAAAACATTCGTGGTCGTGTTCCGATAATTCGGTCAATCCACATTCTCTAAAGGATATATTTATTTTATTCATTTATTGATTCATTTATTCAAGTCATCTATAATTTGAGTAGTATTACAGATGAATTTATTCAAATGAATCCAATTTTTTGTTTAATAATTTTGACATTGTTGATTATACTCACATATATTTTTCCAAATACTATGATATAATATCTAATCGTTATTATACAAAGTAATTTGGAAACTCTTTGAAAAAATCAATCAATGTTGTAACAAAATATTCAACAAAATACAATTTTCCTCGTCTCACAAAATCATGTCAATTGCACTGTTTACAGGGTCTTACCTAATTTTGAAATTCTAAAGTGCACATTTGTTCCCTGATTTAATTGTTCTAACTTATTCTCAGTTTATTTTGTGAATATGGGTAACACCCCGAAACAATTGTCAGGCAATTAATATAAATTCGTGAACTTTTTTTGCTTTCATTCAATATATCGAACGATGATTCATCAAGAGATCATCGAATGTTCAATCAACTGTATACACCAAAAACTCATCGCTACTGATCGGATCACATCAAAATTATAATATCATCAACTAAAAATTTCGATGTTAAAAATATTTTATCGATACTGCAGTTTAATGAACTTCGAAAAATCCCAGTTCTAAATTCCAGCCTGCTTTCAATACAACTTTCGGTCTTTCGGTAGGTGAAAAGTATTCGAAATCAAAGGACGAACAGATAATCTTTCGTCGCGGTGCGTGGGCTTCCCAGTGGGTTACTCGGTTCCCTGGCGAACTAATTAAAGCGTATTACATTCTCCACCGAACCGATTTCGTGGCAAGCGGTCCATTATTCAACGGCTAACAATGCACCGAGAAACGATTCTTGACAGTCTCGTCGGAAGAATTCGAGAAGTGTACGGTGATTGAACGAGAGCAGCGCCATCTAGAGTAAAGCTGTTGCGTATTTTGATGGATTATCCGCCGCTCTGGCAGACAATTGAGCGCTGAAGGCAGCGTTGACGTTGCGATTCAACACTGATGCGTTTATTATTCGGATAATGAAGAGAGGGAATTCCGTTACATAGAAGTTATTAAATATCTTTTGCTGAATCGTTATCTGAAGATTGTGCGAAATTGGATAGATATAATACGGAGAAGAGTGGTTTTGGTTTCTATTGGGGTGGATTGAAAGCTTTCTAAATGGAAAGCTTTTTCGATAACCTTTCATTTCGATGAAGCTGATTGGGATTCCTTTGAAAGCGTTTTAATGAACGTTGGTGCGCTTCAGGGTTCTATTATAATATCAGTTTTATTTTCAGCCATATGAGCTAATTTTGAGCTATCAGATTTTCAGTTTCTCTAGTGATTCTTAGAATAACTTCTGATAAAATGAGAAATTTTTCTGAAGCTACGTTCATCGTTTTATCCATTGAATAAAAATTCAAATAAAATACATGAGTAGACTAAGCTTAATGAAATAGAAAGTTAAAGCTATGTCTATATGGCAGAATTTTCTGTTTATGTTGTAAATACAGTTAACAAAACTGAAAATTTCCAATACATTTCCCTCATTAGAGAATCTAAAAAAGCTTAAAAGTCAATTGAACAGTTTTCTGTTGTTTACACTGAATTCCTCAGTGTAAACAACTAGGCTTTGAGAAAACAGAGCTAAAGAAGGGAAAGGTATTTGAAATAATAGAAACAAATTCTAAGACGAAAGTGAAAAATTTAAATAAACGTTCATTGAATTTAATACTTAAACCAGAAATATCAGAAACTTATGAAGTCAAATGATATTTATCGTCAGAAATGCTAGCTATCAATCACATGAAAAATTAAAGATTCGCTTATTCAACGACAAATTCCAAGCATCTTAAATGAACTTCAAGATTTAGTCTTTCAGGTTTTGTATGAACTTTTGTGTTCGAAAAATACTCGTAGATAAGATGAAATTTTCAGTTGTAAATAGTGGAATGCAAGAAATTATGATCAAGTAGGAATTTCTATCAAAAAATCGTTTCACAAGCAAAAATTCATAAATATTACAATCTAGAGATGATATTTTTCTATCAAAATGAGTAACAAGAATTCCAAACATTCCTCTGAATGCAGTTGTATAACATAAACACAATTCGAATGGAAATATTCAGCAATCCTCACTGGTTTTATATTGTGGAAAGATAACTGTGTTTCTTATTACTTTTCCTAGTATGTGCAAAATGTCATTCAATGTTGAAGTTGAATATAAAAACATTAGGCCTTACATTGTTGCAGCAAAAGAATTTCAAATGAAAAGAAACAATTTTCTGTTAAGTTATTTGTGTTTCTCATTTTGGCATTATGTCAATTTGTAGGAAGTTACCTCTACTAGAAAATATCGTCAACTTTCTGTGAAATTTGTATTAACTGGTGTTTTCAACCATTCATTCCGTCCATTCTTCACAAATTTAAAGATGAAATCCATTTCTGAAACTAAATTTATTGTCGATATATAACAGTAATTCTTTGAATCATTCAACACATTCTGATATAAACCTCTCACTACCAAATTTCATAGGAAATTTCTCAGAAGTACAAGAAGTTCAATTGTATTCGACATTCCAATGTTTTTTTCTGGATCCACATTTGAAAAATCGAAAGGAAAGCAATTACGAGAATAGTATACAAACGCCAGAAATTTTGATTTGTTATTAATGATCATATTATTGATATACTATTAAAATGAGAGGTAATAATAAAAACTTGTCTAAAAATCACTGACTGAACAATTCTTTATTCGACTAGTTTCGCCTTTTACAGCATTATCAAGAATGATAATAATGATAATTCTTGATAATGCTGTAAAAGGCGAAACTAGTCGAATAAAGAATTGTTCAGTCAGTGATTTTTAGACAAGTTTTTATTATTACCTCTCATTTAAATATGAACTATCACAGAGTAGATTCATCGTCCATTGAATTTATTAGATATACTATTATATTATATTAGATAAAATATTATTGATAACAATGGGGAACATCCTCACGGTCGTCTTCAATGACGACTGTGCAAGAAACGTTACCGTCATCGGCGAACGATATCGAGGCATGATACGCAACTGAAACAATGGACATGTTGAAGGATGAATTTGGTGAGCAGCTTATCTCTCGAAATGGCCCTGTGAATTGGCCGCTAATATCGTGCGATTTGACGCCTATGGATTATTTCTTGTGCGGTTATGTAAAGTCAATGTATGTAGACAAGCCGAACACGATTGAAGCCTTACAGGATAACATAACACGCGTAATTCGAGGGATACAGGCCGAAATGCTCGAAAAAGTTATGCAAAGTTGGACATTTCGAATGGATCATTTGATACGGAGCCGTGGACAACATTTACATGAAGTTATCCTTAGAATGTAAATAGCAAAGGCCAAGTTATCAATTTCAATGAAAATTTTGAATATATGATGCAAATTGAGTGTTTTATTCGATTAAAAAAACTACGCTCAAAAAATCACCCATTATATAGTTTTATCGGGGGTATTTGAGCGGATAGTTTGTAGTGTTAGCTAGAATTGTCGTTACTTTGAATGTTGCAGTTGATTGATTTTTCATTTATTGCAGATTGTTTTGTTGTTGATTTTGGATTATTTTGTTCACAGAAATTCTGTTTGCTTTGAATATGAAATGTTATAAATTTATTCAGCTTAACTTATACTTGAAAAACCTATTACGTTAATAAACTTATTATTATTATTTCTTGTGATAATATGGATGATTTGAGATGTGCGAAGCCAGTAAATCAGAAGTTGAAGTATGTTTAATTTCTCGATACCATAAATTTCACGTGTTGGAGGCTTCTAAGGAGCACATAATGCAAATAACAAGATTCTGAGGCGATGTTACCTGTATGAGACTCTTCACCACGTAGCAGACAGGCAAGTGTTGAACGCATCCCTACTTCCAATGGACTGTAAATTAAAACTATTTGGCAAGTCGCTGCTGCCAGAAACCATTCCAGAAATTCAAGGCAGGCACTGTTTTTCGGATTTCGTATTCGACGTCGAATTCCTGTAATGCTCCCTTGTATCACATCCCATATTCATTTCAGGTCGCCATCAACGTGCTTCTCACATAGTCCCCGTTACGTGAACGAGCCCCTTTGTTTGCACTACTTCGCCAGTGTCGACGAGGGCGAGATTTTGATATTCAATATACGTTATTTTCATTTATTTAATTTGACCCGGCTTTCAAGAACTTCTTTTTATCGACTCGTTGCCGAGTTCTTTTCGCAACGAGTTGGCCTCTACATTTTTATGACAGGCATTTGAAGCTGTTTCCTTTTTTATGTACGATAACGAGCTGAATTTATGAGTATCGTATAATTATAAACTCTTGAGAATTTTCCGAGTTCTCTATAGACTAAACATTCATTTCGGGTTGCTACTCCATTATCAAGAGTCTGACAAAATATATGCAGAAAAAGTAATATTCTACCAATTGCAAATATGTATTGTGCTTTCGTAAGATCTAAACTCGAATATGGATCAACAGTCTAGAATCCTGATTATCAGTTACATATTGATCAACTGGAGTCTATACAACGAAAGTTCCTGAAACTTTTGAGCTTCAGAATTGATGGAATATTTCCACCTATAGGCATACAACATGAAACGCTTACAAGTCGACATAATGTGGACACACTCAGTGCGCGGAGGAAATGCCATGCAATTATCTTCTTGCATGAAATAATTAATAATAAAGTGAAATGTCAGGAAATATCGCAAAAGTTTAATTTCATTGTCCAAAGAGTTTCTTCCAGAAGCGCATTCACGTTCTACCTTCCAGCAGCTAGAACGAATGTTCTAAAATTTTCGCCATTGCACACGATGTGTGAACAATGTAATATTTTGGGAGCTAAGGTCGATATTTTCAACTGTTCTGTTACTGATATTAAGGCAAGTTTCCTTGATATACATAATCTCTGATAAAACAAACATTTATATGTATTCACGAACAGAATTCATATTCACTCATATAATTATGTGTGTATAAGTGTTAATATGTGAATGTATATGTATTTGTGTGTTTAAATTTATATGTATGTATAAGTTTGGTCAGCATTTAAGTTTTTTTTTTCACTTCTATAATTATTTTATTTCGTTTCATCAGTTGTGATTCATATCACAAAATCTTTCATTTAAAATGAAAATACGAAATAGAAACTTTTGTACTACCAATTTTGTTTTTGTATATGTTGTGTTTCCTGTTTTGTAATTAGGACTTCTCCTGTCAAACAGTGTATGTTAAATAAATAAATTAATAGAATATAGACCTCAAAAATCTAGATTTTTGAAAAAAATGATTTGAAGATGAATTGCATTGTTACTTTGATCTTCATAAGCGTGGTTCTATAGAAATCTGAATCATATCTTAGGGTTCCTCAATGAATTCCTGATGACTTAATCTGCTTGAACTGCTACGATAGTATGAATACGAAAACGAATCATGAAATTTAAGTATTGAAACTTTATATTCATTAGAAAACCACTGTAAAACATGATGAATAAACTAGATTGGTACTGATTCTTCTTCTTCTAGTGCCTATCCGTTTCTGATGTTGGCAATTATAACTTTACACATGTTCGATGCTATCCTACTTAGTAACTTTCTCTGTATTATGGTTTACAATAGGAAGTATTGATATTTATTTTCCAATAACATATCTCAGCTATTTTATTTTTTCAAAATGATTTATGTTCAGCATCTACGTCCATTCCCCATACTAAAGGGCACTTATGTCTCTATATTTTGATTATTCCCTTATGAAGTCACATTTTGAATGCTTCCACTCTCTCAGTGGTAGTTGTGCTTGATTTCTACGGTATTCCTTATCATTTTATCAATATATACGAGGTTTGTTGGAAAGAAAAGGTGAATTTTGAATTTTTTCGAAAAGTATATATTTATTCATCAATATCCATTTTGTCCCTTCAACGTAACCCCCTTCAGATATAATGCACTTTGGCCAGTGGTTCTTCCAGTCTTCGAAGCATCATCAATTGTGGCGGATCCCATCATTATTCCATCAATCCCCAAACTATCCCATCAATTGTGGCAGAACGCTTTCCTTTCATTGGTCTCTTCAGTTTTGGAAACACGAAAAAGTGACAAGGAGATGAATCTTGAGATTACGATTGTTGATGTATTATTACAGTGTTGGTTTTGGCCAAACAAATCACAAACAACTTTGATACTTCAGATTATGTCTATCGTGATGCAGTAACCATGATTTATTTTTCCACGATTCCGATCGTTTGAGCCGTATTGCTTCACGCAAACGTGGCATAACTTCCCTCTAGTACTCCTTATCAACCGACTGACCTGTTGACAAGAACTCATGGTGCACTACGCCGTTTGAATGGAAGCAAACGGTCAGCAAAGCCTTTACATTTGAACGATCTTGGTGTGCTTTTTTGGTCTTTGCTGTTCTGGCGGCTTCCATTGGGATGCTTGGGCCTTGATTTCGACGTTATAACCATATACCCACTTTTCGCCACCAGTTATGACCTTTTCGAGCAAATCTGAGTGATTCTAATGCGACGAAGCTTTTGCTCAAAATTTCGAAATTTCCGAGAGAAAATTTGACAAAGAAATCCGAGAAAATTGCATGGTATCTGCCAACATCCTCTGCAACTTCCCTAATAGTGATTCGGCGATTTTGCAGAACCATTGTCTTCACTGTGTCGGTGTTTTCTTGGTTTGTCGACGTGGTTGCAACTCCAGGACGCTCATCGTCATCAACTTCTCCTCGACCATCTGTAAATCGCTTGTACCACTTATAAACACTTTTTAGGGACAAAGTTGACTCTCCAAATGCCACACTCAACATTTCAACGCGTTACACTCTATTCCATCACAACGCAAAATATAATAAGATTCTTCGATCCGTTTTTTTCGAGAGTAAAAAACTCGAAGCATATACAAGAAGGTGCTTAACATTTCAGTTGTCAAAAACAAACCACTGATCCAAAATGGCTCATATGGCAACATATGAGAAACGTATGTGTACCAACATAACAAAAAAATTTGGATGATCTAATGTGCACAGCCAGCGAAAATTCAAAATTCACTTTTTTAACAGACTTCGTATACGTAGTTTCACCTTTCATTACCATCCTTGATGATGAGGGAATATATTTTGATGAAGAAATTGATTAAAATAGTGCAACATTCGACAAATGTGTTTCATTCTTTCATATAAGGTTTTTTCATTATATTTTACTAACAATTGTGTGAGATTTCTTCCTTTTTTATAGAAATACTAATAGGCGAAGTGAATATCTGACTAATTATAGCACAATTCGAGCACTTGAATTTGATATACACTTTTATTGTCATAAGGTCACGCGTTTCGTCGGGATACCGACTTCTTCAGGCACTAACAAAATGTGATGACAAAGAAAGTGTTCAAATTATCCTATGGTTTTAATAATGGATTAACAAGAAGTAAATGCCTATGCAATAAATATTTGCAGATCAGTTTTGAAATTGAAATATTTATCATATTAACATATATCTTCCTCATTGCTTGTTGAAAATTAGAATATAGGTGAATATCGGAATTTCCTTTGAAATATTAATCTGATGAGAATTCCTCTATATAGTTAATAATAATATGATAAATTCACGCATGGTATATCACTCTGAGAGCCACATTGAATTCATAAGTGGAAAGTGAAACGATAAACTTTGGGTATGGTGAAATGATATTCAAACTAAGTTTTGTATTCTCTCATTTCGGGATTCTACCATCACATCTATTTCCTTTGAAGTAATGATAATAATGAATAATTTAAATTAACATTCATTGGTGAAGGTAAGCACACACAAACAGGGTTCCTTGACAGACAGGTAATTTTACTGAAAATATTTCTTCGTGGCGACACCTAGCGGCTCAAATGGTAAGAGTTATTCCTCGTGCATCCTTGGAGATGAACTTTGAAACTTTTGCAAGTTCGTACAAACTGGTACAGCTCTAATGAGACTCAACAAGTTCAAAAAATGTGTCAACGGCTACATAAAAATTCAGCAATGCCGTTATCTGATATTTTGTTACAAGATTTCTATCGGTTTGGGTTTACTATAAATTCATTTATGTGACAGAACATGCATCTCCAAAGAAACAATTTCTATATTTGAAATTAGAGAAAAAAACCTCATTGAATAATGTCAATAAATTCTAAGCACACAGTTTGGTATCAGTGCAATTTTTCTGAATTTACTCGTATTATATATCAGAGTTTCTCAACAGAAATATGAACCAAAATTTCGGTTTGCTAAACCATTGTTAATATTTTCTTACAACACGACTGTTTGTGGATTAATTCTGTTAATCGAAAAGAACGTGGCTCTTTAACACCCATCACGAACTTGCTCAGAAAGGGATTCTAACACTATATTTCTGGGCTTTTCACGAAATTAAAACGAAGTTTTTCAGTACTTCATTCCTCCATTTCGTTGACACCGCGATTTGAATATGAGATTGGCTGAGGCGCGTCGTCGACGACTACGATCGTTCTGAATTTATACCAATCTTGCGTCCTTTCTGGCCGAATACTCCATTTATTCGTGATGCAAAGGGCTCAATAAAATGGGGGTCGCCCTTACACATATATCAAGGTTCGAAAAGGGCTTGATCTGCGAGATTGGAAATGCGGCCGGCCTATAAAGAATTGGTATTTACTTTACGTGGAAAGATTTGAATGAGAAGAATTTATTCATCGGCTTTGTTTTGTCGTCTTTTGTCCCACAGTTTCGAATTTCGAACCACATGCTATTACAGTGACCAGAAGAATTTTTCCGGCTAATATTGAATTGCACTCGAATATATATATATATATATATATATATATATATATATATATATATATATATATATATAAATTAAATTTTTGTGCTTATGGCACTGAATGAAATATTTGAGAAAATTAATCTTAGAACATTTATTTGAAAAATTCAAATTAACCAAGAGAATGTTATAGTAGAGCTAGATATGTGAACGTGTACGATGTGATGTCTCCATCATTCTTCAAGGGATAAATGTTAGAGAAATAGTGAAATCGATGCCACACCTGATGGAAGTGCGAGACATATTTGTTTCGCTCTGCAAGGAACTCGTCAGTCGCACCACGTTTATCGAAGTGAGGCAACGATTTCAACCTCCAAACATCTTCTTGTGACTCCAAGTGGAAGAGCGTAGAGTAATGAATACTCCACAATTCCATCTATAGGAATCAGTAGAAAACACCTCTCAGATTACAAACACACCAAGCATCGAAATTTCACATATCTTCTATACCCGTAGGTATCTACTAAATTGCAATGTCAATTTGACAAATATCATCATACGATGTTTTCAAATGTCAATAGGTTGCGTTAGTAGTAGGTACGCTCGCGTTTATTCCCTTATTTCAGGGGCCTATTGCGAGATATTTTCAGGGAAATGAAATTTTTGTGCTTATGACACTGAATGAAATATTTAAGAAAGTGAACACTAGAACATTCATTTGAAAAATTCAAATTAACCAAGATAATGTGTAGTAGAGCTAGATATGTAAACGTGTATGATGTGATATCTTCATTATCCTTCAAGGGATGAATGATGTTAGAGAAATATTGAAATCCATGCCACAGCTGATGAAAGTGCGAGACATATATGTTTCCTTCTGCAAGGATCTCGTCAGTCGCGCCACGTGGTGAGGCAACGATTTCAATCCCCAAACATCTTCTTGTCACCCCAAGTGGAAGACCGTGGAGTAATGAATACTCTATAATTCCATCCATAGGAATCATTAGAAAACACCACTCAGATTACAGACACACCAAGCATCGAAATTTCACATATCTTCTATACCTGTAGGTATCTACTAAATTGCAATGTCTATTTGACAAATATCATCATACGATGTTTTCAAATGTCAATACGTTGCGCTAGAAGTACGCTCGCGTTTATTCCCGTATTTCAGGGGCCTATTCGGCGATATTTTTAAGGAAATGAAATTTTTGTGCTTTCGGCACTGAATGAAAAATTTGAGAAAATGAACACTAGAACATTTATTTGAAAAATTCAAATTAAAAATACAAAAAATTCAAAAATACATACAATTTTCTTCCTCATTAGGAATCCTCAAAGATATTCATTCAAACAATCAAAAATCGAAGATTTTTAAACGCACTACTGCTCCTATCCGATCGAGGAAAGCATTCGTTCGTGCACTAATCACGTGACTTCCCTCTTTCGCAGAATTGACGTATAAACTCTCTCGACCATTCTAGATTCCTTCCTCGTGACAACATCAGTGAGAGTACTTAGAGGCTTTGTAGACATTTCATTCAAACTACTTAGAACTTTTTTTGCAGATGTGTAAGAATGGTCCCCTGCAGAACAGTTCTTATGTGAACTTACTGCTATTCACTTAATAAAAGAAAATGTCTTATGTGTTTTATGATATAAATACATTTTGTGATAACTCAAAACAATCTGGTAATTGATTATTTTACATGAGATCACCAACAAAGAGAAATTTATATAATATACCTGTCCTACACTCTTCTATGTGATAATCTTCCATATTCGTTCATATTGGTATTGGTGTTCGTTGGTTCGTATTCGTATATTGGTAAGTAAACCTTTAACCAATGGTGCTGAAAAACATTTTGGTGATGAATCATTAAGCCTTATCAACAAATCTTGAACTTCAGTGACTATTGTTAATCTTGAACGATAACAATTTGAATATATTCGCATCGATTTATTCTGCAGGTTTTTTCCTTATTACAATAAAATAACAGAGACAAGCAATATGTAAATTGAGGAAAGATTAATGCATTACCGATCAAGCATATGTTACATCAATTAATGAGATAGTCTACTCAGAAAACCATTCTTTTTCAACAGCTTTCTACAAATTGAATTCATATGCTGACTGAGGTTCAAGTATCGATCCAAAGTATTACTTAAGTATCTCATTTCTTATCCTCTCTAGAGTACAATTGTCTATTTCTACTTCAAAGATGTTTGCATTGAATATTGCAATATTAAGGTGACCACCAAAAGTCATGAATTTGGTGTCATTTTTTTAATCACTACCAGTTTTTCAACATTTCCAATTCCCTCTTCATTATTTCGACAGTTCATTTTAAATCTTTGCCAGATACAAAGATACATGTGTCTGTATACAATGCTATGAAACAATTTTCAAGATAATTATTTAGATCACTTTTGTGTTGAAGAACAAGGCTCCCAAAACACCACCCTGTGGACACAACTTCAACTTTTTCTGACATATTATCATTAATTTCGGATTTGTTGGAACCTTTTTCGAAGAAATATTGAAGTCCACTTCAAACATTGCGTTTTAGATGGTACTTTAGTAGAAACTAGACGCATTAAAGCCGTAATTTGAATTCATAGGCGTTTCACATGACTAATCCCATTACACACAAAGTTCACTAGTAATATCAATTATTTATTCCACGCGGTCATTTTCAGAAGTAACATAATTGAAGGTGTACCAAATGTGCGGACAATACATCAACTACCTATAATAACATCATATTTCCGAATGAATGATGACCAGTCCATTACTTCCCCGAATCTCTACGCCATCAATTTTGGGAGCCGGTCGTTCCCAATATCTGTCGTTCAGGACAAACGACTCCCCACAATCCGTGGCCATATAAGCCGTTTTAATTATTTCGAGGGGTGTGAAATGGCCGAACGAGAGTAACCTAGAAAGTTAGTGGCAATAATTCGAACTTTAACGACGCTATAAATATCGAACGCCTAAGGAGATTTTTTCGAATCACAAACGTCAGTCTCATTTTGAGTAAGGTTAGCGGACTGGACGGAGCCAGACAGAAAAATGCAAATTTGCGCTCGTATTAGTGCCGTTGGCAAAAACGACAATTAATGGAATCAATATACCGATGGTAGTTAAAATATGAATAATGAATGGATAAATATTTTCTACTTGCGTTAGTGAACGTGATTGGATTTTCAACAGACTGGATTTCACATGGGAAATTGATTAAAAACTTGAAAGATTTTGTATGACAAATAATTAATTTTAATAGGCGCAATAATGATTGGAAAGATGAAACAATTAGCATGACAAATTAATAATTTTTATAGCTGCAATAATGATTGAATAGATTGAATAATTAGTATGAAAAATAAATAATTTCGATTAGAGCAATAATGCCTGAAAATATGAAATAATAACAAAGACAAATGAATAATTGAAATGGGCGTGTTCATTTATACCTTTTCAATAATTTGAAAGGTATTTATACCTTTTTTTCGGTGCGAATGAAAATTTTCAATTATTCTAGAAGATGAGTTTTTTCTTTAATGTGTGATGGTTTTTCTTTTATTGATTTCAATGTTGAAAGTCCAGTAGAATTGTTATTATGTATTATGGAGAACTTATTCCTTTATTCTTTCTGGTTTCAATGTTCCGTCCAGTTTGATCCATTCAGTACTCCAATTTTTTCGTTCATTGGTTGTTTCTCTTATTAGTCCCAAAAGGCAAAGGACTATTTTAACACAATATAGAAATCTATGAGGAGTTTGAATGAAACGTGTACAAGGTCTACCATCCCAGTATAGAAATACGCACTATTTGCTCTTAGAATGGGTTCGTCAAGAATCTTTACCATTTTTCCGATAGAGGGAGCTAAGGTGAGAAGTTTACTGAAAGATATTCATCTCATTTTCAAGAAATTAAGCCTTGGTGTGTTTGGAAAAAGCAGAGATAACACGCGTAATTCGTGGGATACAGGCCGAAATGCTCGAGAAAGTGACGCAAAATTGGATCTTCTGAATAGACCATTTGATACTGAGCTGAGGACAACATTTATATGAAGTTTTCTTTAAAATATAAATGGCAAAGGCCAAGCTATCAATCTCAATAAAAATTTTGAATATATGATTCAAGATGAGTGTTTTATTCGATTTAAAAAAACTACGCTTAAAAAATCACTCATTATTATAAACACAATGATAAAATAGATTTTGTATTTATCTATATCAAGAAGAATTCTGGTTAGTATCGTAAAAGATAATTAGTCATCAATAGACATTTTGTAAATGGACGTTTTCCAATCTGCATTTCTCACAATCTCATTCAATTTTTCGACTGCGAGAAGTTCACCAACGAGTTTCTCGAATTGGTTAAAGTTCATACAATTCTCCACTAAAAACACGGAACGAGAAAACTTGCTTCTCTCTATTTAATGTCATTAGTGATTGACTCATCAACTCGTTTCAGATTCGAGTCCGTTAATGAAAGGCACCGTTTTTCGAACAAACCCCGTATTTGTCTTTCATTAGTCGTCGCGTTTCGCTTAATTATCGCTAACCCGCCTCGTGACGAAACCTAACCCTTATCCGAGGTCCTTTCAACGCGCCAACGAAAAAGGTACTATTAATTTGACGTGTTGTAATCCCGTGTCGCTGGTCCTCCGCTTCGGATCACCAAAGCCCCATCATTTAATTCATTTACGTTACGCCCGTGGGAAAAGAATTAAAGATGGAACGAAACTGTCCATCTGTCGGGGAATTAAGTGGTTGTCGTCTACCCACACGGAATATTGGGAATTGAAGGGTTATAAATATTGTATCGAATATACAATATTCCCAGGTGAAAATAATATATATTTTATCTCACGGTGGTCCATTTGATGTTCTGGTAAAATGTCGCGCGGGGTTAAAATAGTAAGATAGGGTTGTTGCAATTTAGTTGAATGTTAAATATTTGTTCATATATCGAAACAAATATGCATTGGAATTTATTGAATTTTCGCTGACCTCTTTATGAAATTTTCTTAATTTCATATATTGAGTGAATCACTGGGCTTGGTTCCTCAAGAATTTTATTGAATTGTTGCTTGACAATTGTTTCGGGATGTTCTCTTATTGTTAAAAGGTAAACTATTTTTACACCAATACCTACATAGACACCTTATGGTAAAGAAAAAGAGAGGGTTTGAATTAAGAAATTGAGGTTACTTAAGTTCATTCATAATTCATACTAAGTATAATTCATTAATGCCTTTTGTTTTTCGGAAGAATAAAAAATTTCCCATTGGTCCAGAAGATGACGAGTTTTTCCTTTCATGTGTTATCGTTTTTCCCTCCATAATTTCAATGTTAAAATCAGTTGGACCTATTTAGTACTCCACCTTTTTTGTTTATCGGTTGTTTCTGTTATTGGTCCCATAAGGCAAGGGGCCATTTTAACACTCTACAGTAATCTATGAGGAGTCTGAATCAAACGTCTACAAGGTCTGCAATCCCAGGGTAGAAAAAAGCACTGATCTCCTTCTAGGATTTTTAGTCCATGCTCGAGAGAATTCACCCTATTTTCGATAGAGGGAGTTCACGTGAGAAAGACACTAATAGATGTTTTTATCATTTTCATGTCTTGGTGCGTTTGGAAGAAATATTGAAACTTGATTGTTTTGATGCATTCCACTGAAGATAGTTATTTGGGATGAAACAGAGCTGTGTACATTCAAACAAGTGCTTTGTGCTTCGACATATTCATTCTCGATAATGGCAGGTTTTGTTTTCCTTACAAGAGTAGGAATTATTTAGTTCTCGGGCTATATCATTCCTTTTCTTGAAAAAGATTTCTTTTATGTTTCAAGTAGCCAATTCCGGATAATTTGGTAAATGACAGCGAGCGTTTCTATAACCGCAATCTATATGGCATTACTTCATCAAATTTGATGAAAATGCTCAAAAACTAGAGTTGTAAAATGTAGTCTCTTAATTGATAAGGGCTTGTGAAATTATCAATGTTAGATGTATTCATGTGTTTTTCATTCATTCCTGAAACTAGAGATGTACATCAATCTGTGCATGTTCCATCAATCCATGCAATGTGGTTGTTGTCGTTGCCTTCGATTTGTTGGACGTGGCGTAACTAAGCTTGTAGTAGAAAACGTATTTTACGCTGCGAATAATGTAGACATCGATTTCAATATTCTATATCGTTTATACCTAGAAGGATGACGAGAACATTTTTTTTTATTTCAAAGTTTATTGTCGCATCAACCATAAGGGTTATTAGCGACGGTACAGTGTTTTAAATACAGTAATATAGTATGGTTAACCTAAGGAACCTAATTAAATTGTTAACATTGCTCAAGCTGAGAATATTCGATAACGTTCCGGTTATGCCACATGCTATTCTTTCATTACTGAATTCAATACAACTTATTAGTAAATGTTTTACTGTTAAATCTTCATCACAAACTTCGCACCTAGGTTTTACTTCATCAAATAATCGTGTGTAATTTGTGTGTGACCCAGTCGGAGACGCGTCAACCTCACTTGAGATTGCCGACACTTCGACAGGTACTCCCACTTTTTAAAATTAACTTTCACTCTACTTAGTTTTGAAGGGTTTGTGAGGCATTCGGATTGCCAGGAATGTGTGATGATCTACCTGATGGAATGCTGAAAGTCTGCAGATGTTTTTTGGTGGGGAGATTCTGCATTTTCGTCTGTTATAGCTGATCGGGCATAGGTGTCCGCTTTTCCATTACCCTCGATGCCTATGTGAGATGGAATCCATATGATTACAACTTTTTTATCGTGAATCGTCTGCTATATTCATTTCTACTTGGATGTCTGAGGCAATAGCATGTGTTGTATATATATGTTTTATTGAATTAATAGAATTTAGGGAATCGGTAAATATGATGAAGTTGCAGTGATTCTGATTTAAGTGATTTAAGTTTATGAATTTGAAGGCCATGTGAATTGCATACAGTTCTGCCGATAATATGCTTGTAGAATTTGGAAGGGAGTATGTGAAGTTTGAAGATTCAGTGATCACGACAGCTCCAACCCCTGCTGATGTTTTTGGTGCGTCCGTGTAAATATGGACGAAAACATTGCATTGCTCATTTCACGTAGCCAGCTCTGCTCTAATGTTCTGAATAATTTTTCAGAAAGTTATAGTATACTTTCAATGTCCCTGTTTATATAATTAAGTTTTATATTGTAATTGAGTTTTCTATTCGTTTACAAGCACCAAGTTGTTGAGATTTGATTCAAAGTTCCAGGAATATTATAGTTCCTTCCTATTTGAATAAGAACCATGGTTGTACAATTCGTAGTTAATTATGTATCTGCAGGCATATTTAATACCACATAAACACATCGCTGACTTTAAAAGGATATAGCGGGCTCATTTATGAAATTGATTCTATCAGCCAGAATACATGTGCTCCCCGGGGGGCAATCAAGTTATTTATGTCCATGAACATGAGAATTTCTGAAAAACAGAGTAGCATTCGAAATAACTTTCTTTGGAATTTGAGCTATATGCTGATATGATCCTGAATAAATTGAATTGGTATTGAAAACATGAGATATTAGGTTTCAACAATCTGAGAGTACTTTTTTTATTGAATTACAGATGATTTTAGATGCGTTTTTATACTGATATGATATTTCATATTTTTGGAATAATAATAATATTTATTTAGCTGAGCGATACACAAAGCTACATACTTTGAACTGTGAATTTTTAATTACATACCTTTCTCCTTATAAGAAATATACGTTATTAGATCACGCTCAAATATCTTTATAATAGTACAAATTTCAATATACTTGGTAAATTATTGAAATTTTTAAATCCGTCGTAGCATATGCTATTTTTAGATTTAGAGAGCTTACAACATTGGATTTAAAAACTATCAGAATTTATAGTATTACATTTTTTATTACATTACATGAAAGCAACTGATTTTTTATTTCAAATATAAGTATTCTCTGTTTTACCCACATTAATTTCAAAAGTTTAGTATAATTTTAACTGGGTTATACTTATTACACTTCAAAATTGGTGACAAGGCTCTATTCTGTAACTTTTCTGATTGTTGAATTTCTCTTTAGTCAAACCAAATAACAATGTGGAGCAGTATTCAAAATGTGGCATCATTATTGATTCGAACAACTATAATGTCGACATATTTATTCTATTCTTTTCAAAAAATCAATTTTTTTCAGAGATTTTAGATGATTTCAAATCAACATGATCATTGAAACTCAATTTTTCGTCTAACATAATGCCTAAATATCTTACTGTTTCTACTCTTTTTATATTTTGCTCATTAATCTTTATCGTTATATCCTCATTTTTAATGGTTTTAAGAGTTTTACTTGTACCCAAAATTATGGATTTAGATTTGAGCATTTCGAGATGAGCTATTATCACATAACCATTCATTAAGTGTAGAATGGTCTATAATGATTCCATCTGTCATATTCTCTATATCTTTGCCAGAAGTATAGAGCATAGTATCATCCGTGACTAAACGTGTAGAACATTTTGTCACATGAGAAACAATAACGTTTATATATAAGAAGAACAACAACGGACCTAAGAAAGTTTCTTGAGGTACGCCTGCATCCACTTTCATGCTATCCGACACCATGCTATCAAACCGAAATTTTTGGGTTAGCGAATCCAAGTGAGATCCAAACCAATCATTTACTGCTCCCTCAAAGCTAAGTTTATTCAGTTTTTTGAGTTTTTCAGATTATATTAATAATAATAATCTTTATTTAAGGTTCTCGTAATACAATTATATAGGTGAAACAATAGTAACTCTTCAAATTTTAAGATCTATCTTTTCAATTATGTTTCCTAAACAAAGATAATAATTTTCTCACAAAGACCATAGCCTGTGGTGAGTTAATCGGCATTAATAATCGACATAACGTTTCAAAAGCTCCTTCGAAATCCGATAATTATAACCTTCTTTCCTTTATCTATAGCACTATAGGTACTATTCCTCAAATAGGCTCAATGTTGCTGTCTCACGGGAGCAATTTCTTTTGAATCCTGATTGAAACTCAGAAATGACAGAGTATTCTGCATATAATTCCAATACCTGTTTTTTTACTACTAATTTTCTCATAAAGTGGTAGTATATTTATAGATCTATATTAAATATATATATATATATATATATAATATATATATATATATATATATATATATATATATATATATATATGTATAACTTCGTACATTCTGAAATTCAGTATTACTATATAATTTGGGTAATGGGTTAACCACCCGAAACATAGGTAGAGTTTTAAATATATTCAGTGAAACTTACGTCAAGTGTGTTAATTTTTAATTTCATAGTTTTTAACACTCTTATATTTCGCTTATCTCTTGTTTCACGAAGAGATAAGCGAAACCTCCGTGTCATTTATTGGAATTTATATTCAATTTTCTGTTTTTTTCATCAGGTTTTTGAACTTTTGTTTCTCATCTCTTATGTTATATTTCAGCACTTTTAAAGATTTCTGAACCTGAGTGACATAGTTTTTCATAACGAAATCAAGCGATGAGAATAATTGAATTATTGTAACGTCTTGTGGATAAGATGATTAAAACGTCGTGTCACATCATCAAACTTCGAATGCCTCAAATGAACCACGTTAAAACGCCCCATTACACATCCCTTGCTTCATTGGCTGTCGTTAGAAAGTCTCTCGTCAATCTCTTTGATGGCCAACGTATCAAACAACAATTTTATCTGACATCACAACCGAAGTTCATAACTTGTTGCCACCCAGACGGTCGACTTACCGAAATGGAAATTAATTTCATATGTTGACGACCTGTTTTTCCAAGCTAACAATTAACTCCACTTTGACATAAGTCGATTAACAACTTTTATCTGATCTCACCATAATACAGACGACAGTCTTCTGCCCTCATCGCCTGCTGAAGCTATCAAGAAAATCAAATTTAATGAGGGATGTGCGTTAATTTGAATTGGGCATTGATTCAGTTATGAATTTATTGAATTCACGGTAATAAGTTGGAGCCGAATGGAAATATTTGAGACTTAGCTTTTATGTTACTAGTGGTTGTTTGTCAGGAATTCGAATTACTTCATATGAAGGTAAACTGTAATGAAAACCTACCAATTTGAAACAATTACTGAAGAATGCTTTTTTGCTGGCTCTACCAACGAATTGTTTCTCTTTCCTCCTGCTCAATCTCACAGAAATTGTACAAGCTACAATGAAACACTGTGTCTACTGAAATTGACTGAACGAAACATATCTCATATTAGTTGAATTATTATTTGAGAATTCTGCTATTGAAGGATCATCTCCTGCCACAAAAATATTCAGCTTTGTGTATTAGAATTCATAGAGCATTTCCAAATATTGTAAGCTGTTTGAAAACTTCATATTACGAAATGTTAGACTAGGAAAGTTTGATTTGGTGATTTGAATCGGAATGGATGATTTGAACCACTAAGAGAAAGTAATGTAACTGATAGCTTTGTCTTTTGTTTTGTGTTTGTGCTTTGGTTGTCTTCATTTATTTCATTTTTGTTTTTACATACAAGGGCTCACTCAATAGACAGTTCAAAATTGTCCTACAATAGAGGAGCACATATTACAAATGCTAATTACCTATAAACTAAGTTTTTATAAACTATATACCTAATATATATATATATATATATATATATATATATATATATATATATATATATATATATATATATATATATATATATACCTTATAACTATAAATTTTTCATACATCTCATCGAAATAGAGTTTTCGATGCTTTCAATCTGAATCTTATCATTTACAAAGATAATACCTTATTCTACTAAAAAAGATTAGATAAATACATCATGAAAAGTAAGTCTATAAAAACTGATAATTATTCTATTACCGACCTTTAAATAATCTCTTTTTCAAATGTCTCTTAAAAGTTATGAAAATCGGAGACAAAATACCAAGTTGGTCTCTATACTTATGAAGTTTAGCCTATTGAAAGATCTACGGATGAGAGAATTCTAGTACTATATGACTAATTGCTCAAATAAAGTAAACAGATGTTCGGCTTTCTGATTTCAATTATTTCAGTCGAATTATCGTGTGTTAATATGTAGTATAACATGATTCGTTCCCAGATTAACACATATACCTACCATCCAATAACTGTACCTGCATAAACAGCAAATAGTACACAGCAGTTCATCACTCGAATGGGGTATGCAACATATCAACCTGTTTACTCGGTAATGGTTTGCCAGGCATACCGGATTGTATTACGTTACTGGCACTCCTAGCGCCATCTTAATTGAGTTGTAGTAGAGTACTGCAGCGTTTACCTTGCTTTGATGCCTGTATCAAGTCGGCTATTTGCGACGACAGAAGTTAGCTTTAGTTTCTGAATTTTTAGCTTATGATGCAATTCTATCTCAGTACTATAATTGTGTTTGTGAGTTAGCGATCGTCATTTCACCGTATGCACCAAAATGAGGATAAAAAAATCACCAATGTTTTATAAAAGCGATTTTGTGAATTTGAAGTTACAATTTTTTTCGGTTTATTTGTTGTGCTACTGCGTAATCACACGCATCCGGTTAAAATTTCATTCATCTCGTACAACTACGAGAAATGGATATTTTTACTATTCATGAGAGGTCTTGAAAATGAGTGTCTGAAATATTCATATTGATGAAGAGTGTTCCACAATTTCATGAATGTCTATAAATTTTATTTAGTTAGCGTTGGATATCAAACATTTTTAATCGGTATAGAAGCGGTCTGATACCAGATTTCATGTGCTTCAGGAAAAAATCTTTCTGTATTATTAATAATTATTTATAGAATATAATCTGCCATAAAGAACTGGATGAAAACAATGGACAGATATATCATTGATCAGCTGGGGAAAATTTAAAACTAAAATGGTTTTAAAACAATATATGATAGTGTTACACAATTTTATAATATTTTTATTCGCTTCTCCACAATATTTTTATCAACTTTTCATAATATTATTATTGGAAATAATCTTGAATGATTACTCCCACGAGATTTGAAAATTTCGAGATACGTCCTATAACTAAAAATACACTTTGAATCAGGTAATTAATTCCAGAGAGCGTAATACAACTCGTTTTGAAATGTAAAAATCTAATTGATGATTGATGAGGCCGATACTTGGAGAAAATTAATATCCATAATGAAACAATATTCAGAATTTTCTCATAATTTGAATACGTATGACGACGTTTCAAAGTACTACTTCTTTATCAAATGCTGAATTAATACTTGGTATTAATCGTATAAAGCTCAGAGGCAGATTTTCACATATATGGCACGAAAAATGAATAAGTTCTACGTACAGACTCGGTACAACACAAAATGGTTCTACCCAGATTTTTATTGTTTCAAATTCCATGACAAATTACCTTTCCATGTGAAGAACTCTGATGAAGACAAATTCAAGATACATTTCGAAAGGTGTTTTTTCAAAAGATCTACTAGCCATGTCATCAATTTCTAAAGATTCTATGCTAGATATTTATTAACCAGTTTTTTTTCTACTTATATTGGTTTGTTTTTCCTAATATTATTTCTTTTTGTGTATATGCCGAGAGTGTAACAAATTGAATGGTATCAATCTAGCATCTATCTACCTATTTATCTTATATTGGTTGGTGTATTTTCAATCTGAAAATTTGTTGAAACATTCGACTTTAGAGACGATTTATTAAAATACTATCAAAAGTTCAATGGAATAATCAGTTTAGTTGCATGAAACTCTGTATGTTGAGTGAAATAACACAATATTGAGAAAACGTGTTGGTGGTTGATCCGAAACATAATCGCATTTTCTATGCCGAGAGAAAACCTTGAAATAGGGAGTTATAATAAAATTTTTATGACGTTTAACTAGTCCGAAACGCTCTTGGATGAATTTCACATTATTGAAGAGTTTTTCAGAGTTTAACCATTCACTTTCGATTATACGACACACTTTTCAAACTAAATGGGGTTGCTAACGAATTCGAACTAAAAAGAAAGAATTTATAGAAATGAAAGTAATGGAGACTAAATGAAAATATAGAAAGATTGAACTAGAAACCATAAAACAAACGTGAACTGGGACTGGGAAATTGAGTTGTGTAAGACGTAAAATTCGACCTAGATTTTCTATTGGTCATTTTCTCTTTCGACAGAAATTATATCGTCAGTTACCGATTTCTTGATGCTCAATCAGCCTTCATTGAGACGTTGGTCGGATGTAATCAATCATTCGAGCTCTGCGGAACATAAGGCGCTTGTGATTTCTTCGAATTGGAGAGATGGCCAAACGAGAATTTTATCATAGTGAGCTTTGAATTCTCACAGTTTCAACATTATACACGTAAATAACATTGACATTGATAATATAAAAATCAGTGTCTGATTTATGACTAATTCGTTTTAATTTTCTTGAAAGGAAGAATTTCTTTTAAGAAATTAAAAATATTCAGCCTATATTCCGAGACACGGAATTTCTCCTAACATTTTGAGTAAATTTATTCCAATTTTTGACTGTACTAATAAATTATGAATTAAATATTCAGTTATGAAGTTGAAAATTTTTTAGATGATCTCTTGGTGGAACATTATTGAACATATTGTAATGGGTGTTTTTTTTAGAAGTATAGAAATTTAAATTGCAATAAAACAACGATGAATCATTCGATTGACAAGAATTTTTTTTTATTCGGAAGATAGTCTTGTGGCATTACATTAAAAATATGATTTCTGGCATATGACCGCCACGGCTAGCTCGAATGTAGTCCAATCTAGTCCAAACGTCCAATTTTCGATGACTTTTTCCAACATTTGTGGCCGTTTATCAGTAATAACACGGCCAATATTGTCTTCCAAATGGTCAAGCGTTTGTGACTTATCCGCATAGACCAATGACTTTACATAACTCCACAGAAAGTAGTCTAGCGGTGTTAAATCACAAGATCTTGGAGACCAATTCACAGGTCCAAAACGGGAAATTAGGCGGTCACCAAACTTGTCTTTCAATCAATCGATTGTGGCATGAGCTGTGTGACATGTTGCGCCGTCTTGTTGGAACCACAGCTCCTGGACATCATGGTTGTTCAATTCAGGAATGAAAAAGGTAGTAGTCATGGCTTTATACCGATCACCATCGAGTGTAACGTTCTGGCCATCATCGTTTTTGAAGAAGTACGGACCAATGATTCCACCAGTCCATAAAGCGCACCAAACAGCCACTTTTTCTGGATGTAACGGTGTTTTGACATACACTTGAGAATTATCTTCACTCCAAATGTGGCAGTTTTGTTTGTTGACATAGCCATTCAACCAGAAGTGCGCTTCTGGTAAAATGGACGTAGTGCGCGATACGTATTCCGCACAGAACCATTATTTCCGAAATAAAATTGCACTATTTGCAAGCGTTGTTCAGGCGTGAGTCTATTCATGATGAATTGCCAAACCAAACTGAGAATAAATCACTTTTCAGATAATAAAGCGGTCGCCATATTCAACAGTAATGCCAACTTGAAGTTCTATACCTCTGAAAAAATATAAAAAAATACCCTTTATGAATAACACTTGACTCAATTTCACAAGAATCCAAATGAATGATAATAATAATAATATTCATTCAGTTGAAGCTAACAAAAAATCTATATATTTTGAACTGTCAATTTTGAATTACATACCTATCTCATTATTTGAAATGTACTTTCTTAGATCACGCTTAAATATCTTAATACTAGTACTAGTTTTCACTATACTTGATAAATTATTGAAAGCCTTAAATCCGCCACAGCATATGCTATATTTAGATTTAGAAAGCGTACAACTTCGGATATAAAAACTATCTGTATTTCTAGTATTGTACCAATGCACATCACTGATCATTGCATTTTTATTCGACTATTATAGTATTTTATTTTGAATATGAATATATAAGAAGCAAAGGGTATTGTTTGTTCAACAGACATTAGTTACAACGAGTTCAGCATAATTTTAATATGGTTATACATATTGCACTTTAAAATTGTTCGCATGGCTCTATTCTGTTAATTTTGTAATTATTGAACTTTTTCTTCACTTGAACCGAACAACAATAATGTCACATATGTACACAGTTTTTTTTCTTTCTTTCTCAAAAAATTGATTTTTTTTGGAGATTTTAGATGATATGAAATAAACATGATCATTGAAACTCCATTTTTAATCTAACATAATGCCTAATTATGTTACTGTTTCTACTCTTACAATTTCTTGTGCTTCAATATTGTCAGCTATAACCTCATTTTTATTAATATTAAGGGCTTCACTTGTGCCCAGAACTATGAAGTTTAATTTTTGCACATGGCAGAAGGAACTCTATTGATCCCTTCTGTCATATTCCCAATATCTTTGCCTCACATATAGAGCATAGTATCATCAGCGAATTAAAGTACCTATAGAACATTTTTCCACATGAGAGACAATATCATTTATATATGAGGAGAAAAACAACGGACCTAAGATAGTTCCTTGTGGTACACCTACATACGCCTACATGTAACAAAAAAAATTTTTTTTTTCAAGAAATACAATTTTTAAAGGAAGGCCTCTACAAAATCAGTAAGATAAAGATCTTTTGCATGGTTATAACAGTGTGCACTTTTGTCCCGATAGAGATCACACAAATCAAATATATCAATATATTCAAAAGTAGACTCAAAGCGTTGCTGTTAGAACATTAAAGGAAATTCTGTGATATTGTAGACGTTTTTCGATTCAAAAGAGGGTTTTTGAGAAAAGAAGTCGATGCCTCTTGTTTGTTTGACCTGACACAACTGAAGAGATACTTGAAGCACAAAAGAGTGGCGTCTTGCGTTTGCAATGAATGCTGGCACCGATTTAAATATTCTACAATATTTATTCCATGAAAAATAATGGAGGCATATGACCAGCTCTGCTCTGATGTTCTTTCGAATAATTCGTAAGAAATTATCGAAAGAAAGTTATAGTATACTAATCATTATTGCTTTCATATGATATTACTTTTATATTAGTAAAAACAATTCAATTTCCTGAAGTTCAATATTTTTCTGAAATCGTGTAGGAGTTCAAAGCGTAAGTGAAAGGAGATCTATTCGAATTATCATCGCAGTACCAGGTTCTCATCAAAATGTTTTATTCTTTTTACGACGCGAAATATTACGATATCGTCAACATCACACGGTATAGAAGGCGGTATTCTGTTTGATGTCTCTGAAAAGGAACTGAAAGTTTAGTCTCGACAACTGACGGTTGAACTGTTTGTAATTACGTGATGAGTTTCGATTCGTTACTATCGATATGAAAATAATCACGCTAAAAGCCTGGTTTTGACTGCGGCAATTGCAATCTGCAGAATGGCGAATGCAAAGGGACAAAAATTCTAGCAATTTTTGAAGTACTTGTTCGAACTTCTGCATTTGGAAATAGAAATATGAAAATATTCAGATGGACCTCGGATGTCTATTCTGAAATTTCTATTCAAAAGATTGAAATAGTTTGAATGAAGCTTGCAGGAAGCTGTCTGCACAAATATTCTCAACGGATTATCAACTTTCGAGTGTGAAGATTCAGGGCATTCCGAAGAACATGGAAGTTGTTGGAGAAACTATACAATGTTATTTCGGGAATCATCAGTGGCATGTCTACAAAATTGAGTTCTAATGCTCTTCCAAAAGAACGAAGCCCAATCTTTTCAAGAGGCGGCATTATTTAGTTTTGACACTCACGTGCTTCCCCATGTAAGAGACATAAGATCAATTCACTCAAGTGTGGTAGAATGCCATGATACAATCTTTGGTGCGTACTTCAATACACAGATAATTCTTCACACAGATAGTCCAAAAGGTCACTCTACCTTATCACCACCTACAAGCTGATGCGACTAGTTTAGAATTTCATTCGATAGATCGAAATAATTCAGAAAAGCTGAATTCATTGATGGAAAATCTGGAAATTCCAAAATTATTATTCAACATTTATGGCGCTTGCAATATTAATGTTCGACTTAAATGAAAATTGTTATCAACTGCTACATAGTTGATAGATAAATCGCGATAATTTTTCAACACCAGATTATTGTTATGTGCATTAGACTATTTATAGATTTCTTCTATTTTCCAAATATTAATCCATTTTTTGAAACTCAGAATCATCACGGCTTGCACAAATATGAATATTAGTTCTTCAGTTGAGGGGGTAAGTTTTCTCATGAGAAACTTTCTCTCTTTTTCGAATATTTTCAGGAATTTCCCGAAAGAGGAACAGTTTTCAACAGATTCACAGAAAACCAAACCCCAATTTCTTCTCCAAGTGTTTGTATTGATTGTTGATTGTTTTAGCCGATTTCACAAACAATTTCTAAATTTTCGAATGAAAAATCATCTACAGGCTTTTCAGAATGTCATGTCACCCGGTTCGTATTTTGAAAGGCGGAGGAACCTTTTACCTAAAAGGCAGTCTTTTACGTGACATCCATAAGAGAGATTCATGGTGAATTCCGTCAAACTTCATAACAAACCCTATTCTGATGGTATTCTTCACCTCAAGATATAGTATGTGTAGCATCTATAAACCCTAGGATATTCCCCAGTAACATCCAAACAATTGACAGCGAGTCCTCAAATATGATCCTACTGCTACCAAAATACGAAATAGTAGGATTTTCGCTACTGACCAGCTGCCGCAGAAAATAAACCCTGAGTTCTGCTATGCTATGAAAAAAAAATAATATCGTTTAACCACTATATTATTTATTTTTTGAACATCTGAAAGTGAATTAGACAGTGAGATAGAAAGTGAAGAAAAAGTGAATTTTCAATTTTTGCGAGGAGCATTTATTTATTTATAAATATATATTTTGTCCCTTTCGAAATAATCCACCTCAGATATACTAATGCACTTATGCCAGCGCTTCTCCCAATCCTAGAAGTCAGCTCGTTTTTTTATTACAACTAAATTTCATCAAGTGTGGCAAAACGCCTTCCTCCCATTATTCTCTTCAGTTTTGGGAAAAAGCTGCAACAAGGCCAATCTAGTAAAAACGCTGGTTGAGGTATGATGACGATTTTATTCTTGGAGAAAAAAGTCACGAAGATGCATAAATAACTTGGTGCATTATCATGATGCAGAATCCATGATTTGTATTTTCACAATTCCGATCGTTTGAGCCGTATTGCTTCACGCAAACGTTGAATAACTTCCTTGTAGTATTCATTATTAACCGAGTGACCTGTTGGCAGGAACTCATGGTAGACCACACCGTTGTAATCGAAAAAACAGTTAGCAAATCCTTCACATTTGATCGAACTTTGGTGTGGTCTTTTCGGTCTTGGCTCTTTTGGCTGCTTCCATTGGGATGATTCGGCCTTGGTTACGACGTCATAACCATATATCCTCGTTTCTTCACAAGTTATGACCTTTTTGAGCAAATCTGGATCGTAAATTACCCTGAGCGATACTAATGTAATGTGCTTTTGCTCAAAATTCATCAATTTCAGAAGAAACATGTTTGAAGATCTGGCGATTTTTCAAAAACGTTTCTCCACTGTATCGATGTTTTCTTCGCTTATTGACGTGGTTGCAACTCCAGTATGCTCAACGTCATCAACATCTTCTCGGCATTCTGTAAAACCTTGTACCAACTCTTGTACTCTTGTACATTGATAATGTCACCATATGAGAAACGAATGTGTACCAACATAACAAAACAAACATTTCGATGATCGAATGTACACAGTATGTATATATACATGAATGTATATTATACATATACAGAATGTATAATTTATTTTATTTTAATTGAAATTGTCAAAAATTTTCTCGATCAAACGAGAATATCTAATCTCAAACGTTGTAAACGTTCTCGCCTCGTTGTCGATACATTTTGGGATTTGAGTCACGTGGATTTCTTCTTATGGACGATTAAATTCCGCGAGATTGATTCGAAAGAACTGAAACTGGGCTCGATCGACAATTAGGTAGGAGGCACGTACGCTGCCGCATAGACACACAGAAGTCCGCATTGCGACCGTATAATGATTCAATCTTTGACCAGTATAAAGTTTCGATGTTTATTTCATCATCAGGAAATTTATGTAGATGCCAAGATCAATTGATCCTGTTGTTTGGACGAACAATCCTTTCAAAGATGACCTTCGCGAATTATTAATAATAATTAAATAAAATTTATTGTGAAACATTCGTTACATTGTAAAATTACATTCATTCAATTGATACAATAATTGCAAAATTACTGAATTCAGTTTCGAGTCTGATCTTTCATTTAGCCCTCAAACAAAAATATTCGCACAAACAAAATATTGGTTGAGTTTATATTCACAATAATATACAACTATATTAATATACAATATACAACTAAATTCGAAAAAAAAATTAGCTCAGAAATATTAAACATTTGAGACAATTTCACATGGTGAGAGATATTCGTGGTAAAAAAATTAACATATGATACAAAAAATTGATTCATACATTATCGCCTACATTCGAATAATCGAAGTACTCTGCCACACCATAGTATGCCTTTGTTGAAAGCAGATATTTATCTCTTGAACAAATGAGCTATCAGTACTTCCAAATTCTATGGTTAATGTTCGAAGATTTCAATACTCTGATAATAGAGAGAGTACTCAAACTTTGCTGTTTTATGCATAGGAAGAAGTAGCACATCACTTTTCTCTTTGAATACTCATTAACAAACCTAATTTCATTTTCTTTAACATATAACAAACACCTATAAATATATGAGTACGGTAAGGCGAGTATATAATTATTAATGAAGATAAGTGAATGATAAATATCAATATTAATCGAAGTATTCGCTTCTGTGAAATAAACACCCCATTTATTTCTGTAGAGCAGCCACAATATAAATATATTATACACAATATTATAATTTAGATGTTATATTATACTATAATTATAAATTAAATAATTATATTATTATAATTATGAATAATTTTTAATTATAATTATTCAATTATAATTATAATTATAAATTATATTTAGATATTATAATTTAGACTGTAATACACATTCATAATACAGTTTCTAGGTACGATGTTCTTAACTCAAAAAAATACCTTAGGTATTTTTATTGTATATAGAAAATAGAAGAGTTATCATTTGGTATCCATATTCACTTATTCAAGAGATGAAGAAGTATGTTGCTTTTTTATTCTTCATTGGATTTTAACACTATTATATTTATTTTAATCATATTAGAATCTATTTTCGAACAACTTGAAGTAAATACAATTGTGATCAATAACGCCACTTCATTCCATTTAATCTGATTATGAAAATTCTATGAAAGTTTTTTTCAATATGCATCAGTTTGGGATTTATTAGTACGAATAGTTCGTTGAAATTCGATATTCATCGACGAATATCTCTTGAACTCATCTTCATTAAAAAATACCAACTCACCCTACGGAGTTCTCATATTTATAAATGTTTATAAAATGTTGAATAAAATTAATATTGGTTTAACAAAATGAATAGGAATCGTGAGAATTCAACGAGGAACTCATTTCCTAGCATAAAACATCTAAATTTATTAACTCGTTCAATTATCAAAGTAATGAAATGTTCAACCATGTCTTTGATGTTGAGAAAGTCATACTATAATGTGACAGAGTAACCTCGTGGTTGTTGAACAGTTATGAATGAATCAGTTTTTTGTATATGGTTTTTTATTTTTCACTACGACTATCCTTCACAACGTTAAATAATGATAAAGGATCAACAGTTATATGGTAATTTTTTCAATGGTTAAATTTTTCAAATATCGTTTATTACCATTTTGAAATGAAACAATATAATTTCACCTATGTTTAATTTAACGAATATTCTTGTTCGAGTCCTCTTGTGAGTGTTCTTCTCAGCTGTAATTAACATATCAATTGAATGAATGTAATATATACAATTTAATATAAGAAATTCCTCTTGTGAGACATCACTCTTCAGCATATGTGAGGAATGGTATAAGCTATAGGAATAAACTTTATGTAGATCATTGCTGATGAAAAAACTGAATAAAATTGGTTTTGAAGGTTGAGTAAACGAATGATTCAATTCATATTTACATTCGCGATCTCAAAAAGTTAAGTTCAATGGTGTTCTTTCGGACAGAATTGGAGTTAATTTTGGCGTACCTCAGAGTACGGTCTTAGCTCCGCTGTTATTCTCCTTATACATTAATGATATTGTTTTGATGTAGAGAAATGCTCTATTCGATTGATTCATAGATGATACAGTGATTTATACTAGTGGTAAAAATATCCAAAGTATGACAGAATGTATCAATAGAGACTTTGCAGCAATAAATGAATGGCTAAGCGATAATAGTCTATCGCTGAATGTTACAATGTCTCAATTTATAATTTTTGGTACAAGTAAAATTCATAAGGTAATTAATAACGAAAATATAAGTATTATACTTGAAAACAAAAACATGGAAAGGGTATAACTTGTCAAATAGTTAGGCGTTATGTTAAATGAGAAATTGATTTTCAATTATCATGTTGAATTCGTATTGTCTAAAATCTATAAGAAAATCAACTTATTCAAAAGAATTGGAAAAATCTGACGACATATTTGAAGTTATTGCTCTCTGAGTCAATAATAATGCCACACTTCGAATATTTTTTCACTCTGTTATTGAGATTGAGTAAAGAAAAACTCAACAGCTCTAATCTTTAATAAAAGTTCCAGAATAGAGCTTTGCGAACAATTTTGAAATGTAATAGGTATACTCCAATCAAAAGCATTCTCAATTGTTAAGAACGTCAGTCAGCTAGATAAAAATTATTATTTCTATATTATTGTTCCAAGCGTTTCTTCCAGAAGCAAACTCACTTTCTACTTTCAGCAGCTAGAACGAATGTTCTAAAATTTTCTCCATTGCACACGATGTGTGAACAATGTATTATTTTGGCAGCCAAGGTGGATATTTTCATCTGTTCTGTTACTGATATTAGGGCAAGTTCCTTGATATGCATAATCTCTGCTAGAACAATCATTTATGTGTATTCACGTACAGGATTCTTATTCACGCTTTTATTTGTATGTGTATATGCGTTTATATGTGAATGTATATGTATGACTGTGTTTATTTTTATTTGTATGTATAAGTTTGGTCAGCATTTGAATTTTTTTCCTACAATTGAATTTCATTCTATCAGTTGTGATTTCATATCACAAACTCTTGAAACTTTTGAACTGTTGACAAAATTTGAACTTTTGTACTACCAATTTATTTTTTAGTATGTGTTGTCTTCTCTGTTTTGTGAATGAGAAAGGTCCTGTAAAACAGTGTTAAAAAAATAAATAAATATGATGATTATTATCAATTGTGAACAAGTGTATTCAATAAAGGATTAAACATTATCAAAATACCAAACCACAATAAGTAAATACACTGAAATTAATTCTGCGTTTCTCTCTGTGTTCAATCGATACGTTCTAACAGTAGTTATTTTGCGGCGAGGCAGCGTTACATTCAATTGTTCTCGTATTTTATCGCTCATTTCAACGCCGTTCCAGTGAACTTTTATCGCCCTGAAGTACGGACTAAGCGTAGTGGGCAATTGAATGTGCCCTGGCGCTTGAGCAAAGCAAAATAAATAAGTGCCACAAATAACAGAGTGAGGTTTCATGCTCGCAGAGAATAACTGGGAGGAATGATAATTTTAGGTTAAGATCTTCACGACAATATTCATTATATTTTAATGACTATGTTCGAAACTATATGACGCCGTTTACTTAGTCATAAGTCAAGCTTCAGCCTCTAATTAGCATTATGTGATTTAGTACCGTGTCTTTTATGTCGTAACGAATTAATAACTCCACATAGGAAGTTCTTGAATAATAAAGAACAACTGGAAAGAGCAGTTATCGATGAAAGCTGCCCGTGGCGTGGGTATCTGTTGTATGTATATTTTGAGTGAAAATTATAACTCTGGCTTATAGTCGATGATTGATTTTGTTGTTGGTACCACGTATTGGATTTTAATCGATTATCACATGTTTGAGAGCGTCAGGAATTTTGACAGTTGCTTTGATATTGTTGGATTAATATTGGAAACGATGCAGCGGAATGAGTTCCAACACAAGAGCTATTTAACATGTTCCATCCCTGTTTATTTCAATATTAAGTCTTCCTAATAAATTTTTGACACGAGAAACCATGATACATATCTGATATTTGTTACTTATATACCACGATACATATTTTCTATTTGAACAACAGACCCAAAAATTTAGAATCGACCATTTTCAAACATCGGAAATGGAGATTGTGCGCGGTACTCCTCAAGGAACGGCCCTAGGTCTTCTTGTATTCATTTTGTATATTAGAGTTATTGTTGAGTATGTCTGAATACCTGAATTTCAGCTTGTCTGATATTGAGGTGAAAATCAATTTATGAAATGTGAATTCGAATGCTACAATAATACAAATGAATGAAAACATTATACTTAGAATGAATAAAATAAAATATCGGTGTAATGAGACCGATAACAATTTCAATTTTTATCGTTCAATCATAATCGTAATCTCAAAAATGTTAAATAAAGTTCATTTTTAGATATGAATACAACATTGTTATGGTTTGAATCACAAGCTTTCCCTCGCGTTAATTATTGTTCCTCACTCTAGTTCAACTTAAGAAAAAAAGTATTGATAGGTTGGAAAAATCCAGAATCGAAGTTGAGATTCTGAAATGCTGTAAACGAACACCAATCAGAATCACGTTGGAAGTTCTACAGTTAATGCGTGTGAATCCAAGAATTATAATCAGGGCATTGAGCTATATCTTCTAGATGTCTCTCATCATCAAATATGGTTCATAAGGTCAACCTGTTCAAGAGAATATCTAGATTTTCTTGACGTATCTCATGACTACGAAATAGGACAAATAATTGAAACTATACACTTGTAGCACCTACTTTATTTAGCTTAAGTTATATTTCGTTTCATTTCAGATTAAACCAGCTTCAAGTATAATTATTCATGTGTTGTACAATAATAATAATGAAAAGTTCTCAACTCTCAACAGGGATAACACCCGATTACAGAAAATAATAACATCATGCTGAATAAAAACTAAAAAACCGAATAAAAAAATTTACAGAAATATAACAAAGAGCACAATATTATTTCAAAGGAGCTGAGAAAGTAAGTAATTAATAAATAATGAAATTGAATGAGATATTACAAAGAACTCCTAATAAAAACTTGTATGGAGCCAAGTGAATGTTACATTATCAGCAACTTCATTGAATGAAGACTGTATGAACCAAATGGGGGTTTGTATTAGCGAGTTGGTCCTTGGAGTCTTTAGGTGGAATAATACAGAATTATTCCAATAACTCAAATAATATTAAAATATTATAAATAAGTAAAATAATATTATAATACTCAAATATTATTGAAGTACGAGAGTTTTGCCTAGGAACACGAAATTTCAAAGCGGAGAGGAGGACATTCAGTATTGTTGTGTAGTAATTTATACAGAAATTTGAGTGATAAGGTTGAACTCCTGCCGTACAATGTGATTAAACTAATTCGACTCAAAAATCATCATGATTCCTCTCTGAGACAAACTTTATCCTTCCTTCAAACTCTGAATTTCAAGAACCTTCTCCGAATCGCCTCAAGATGAAGTTGATGGCATGTTTGAATAGGATGCCAGATCATGTAGCCATACTCTAATTTGCAACGGATCAGGGAATCAATTGAATAGTCCTATAAATGTTGAGGAATGATTAAATTGATTTCCATTGCATATAACGAATATATATATTTTCGGAGTTGATGAATTAAGTTGAGAATGTATGGAATGAAGGCCCTGTGATCTAATTCAATGATATAGTTTCAGATCGTCCGCGAACATCAAATGTGACGAGTCAATATTAGCCATCAGATTATTCACAAACATAATCATAACAGTGGCCCAAGATTAGACCCCTGAGGTATTCCAGAGGTTGGCATGAATTCAAACGTTTGTATACCCTCCAGCTATACGAACTGACGTCAGTCAACCAGGTAGAAATAGAAAAGGTCGGTGAGGCTACCCCAGAATCCAAATTTGTGGAGTAATTTCTGTATAAGGATCGCATAAGCAACTTCATCAAAGGCTGCCTGAAAATCTGTTTGAATGATATTAACTTGATCTGTGGATAGGACCACTTGGAAATATATAGTTTCTTCATGTTACAAATTAAAGAAATAAATGAACCGAACGAAACAGAAAACTCGACGTATTCGTAAAATCCCGTCGTTTATTCAGAACAGAAAGAAGTGCATAATTTTATCTCCACACCGGCAAGAAAGAACTAAACTGTGATTACGACGATATTAACGGCACGTTAATATCACCTTCGATTCAGGCCATAACTCATACCGGTTTTGGCACAGAATTCGAGACTTATATCCCGTAAATGGCCGATCAAATCGCCTACATATTCCCTGTGTAATATTACAAGCTTCTAATTTTGTAATGTTTCCCGTCCCATTCGAGTTAAACGGCCAGAATCTGTTCTGCGTAGATGCGAAGATATGGCAATGCCGGAAACTGAAACTAATTGGATTGAGGGGATTATTTTAATACCGCCGTATATCATTCAATATTTGATGGGGCGAATTTATTAACCGTCCCTGAAACTGATTTAATACCGTGTAGAATCAAGAACCTCGCGAATTTATTAATTTTAATGAGTGGGAAGAAAGTGTAATTATGGGGGGCACAAAAGAAGACCATAGTTTATCCGACGGCATTTTTATCGCCTTAAAATTTTTTTGTATTATGAGTAAAATGAATATAACGATTTGCTCATTAAATATTGAGAAAAATCTTCATCATTGAAGATCACCAAATTTCTATAGTAAATGAAGAGAATAAATAAAATATACCAAAATATATATAAAGTACACATTAATTAAAAAAAACGTTTTTAGGTTTATTTGAATATCGGTAGGTACAATTTCAATATTAATAATAATGAGTTCTTCAGTTTCAACATTTATAATACTCAATTAGGGAAAATAACACAATGTTGAATAATAATTAAATAACGGAATGAATAGAATGAAAATAAATATAACAAAGAGCTCAATCTAATCTAAAATAAAAATTAAAATCGAAATAGATAATACAGAGAAGTCTTATTCAATTCATTCAGTCAATTTGCTTTGTTCACCTAACTCCTAGTAATAAATCCTATGATGTAAAAGTGAATGTATTTATTATAAATTTGGCATATCACCCAGAAAACTTATTGGATTGTACTGGAAATGAGAATTCTGAAAATGGCGAGTCCTCTGTGTAAATCTGAAGATTCAACATGTCACTTCGTACACTTTAAGTTTTATCAATGTTGAATTTTATATTTCATACTAGCAAACCTGGCGAACTCCGTTTCGACAATAGATGGATACATTTCGTTTGGTGATTAAAAGATGAAGAAAAACTTTCTTATATTTGAAAAGGAAAAATTTTATTTCATTTCACAACAGTAATGAATTCATTTCGATTACAAAAATGAAGTGTTATTTAGTTGACTTCTCTAATTAAATGAAAGTGAATTCAAAGTACATAATGAATATAAACTTTATAACGCAAGGCGAACTGGTAAATTGCAATCGTTTGAAGTCAAACGGAAAATCAAAAACAATGAATCATTGGTATTCGAGGAATACATACATTTTCACCTACGTACTTTCCCTGTTTTCCGTTAATAATGGTTGCCTCAATCAAATTCGGCATAAGTCTTTTTACCGAAAGTCGAATACCGTTGCAAAGTCGCAGTGGATTCAAATTACGCAATATCATAATAACTGTACCAACTTTGAGTTGCAAGTTATGTGGTGGAAATCCTGGTAACTCCAGAGAGTTCAGAAACTCCGTTGGATAATTTACTACATCATCTGGATTTGTTATGGAATCAACGGATTTGTATGTTGCCAAATCGCCAGAAATTTTTGATTGAATGGTGAAATTCAGTGCGTGTACATCATTATTCTTTGCGGCAAGAATTGCTCGTTGACTTAACCAAGCATAATTCTGATAATTCTCACTAACATTTTCAATAAGAGCTAATTGAGAGTCTACAAATCGGCAAAAGTCGTTGGTAAGAGTAATTAATCCAGATGTCGCATCAACTGGGACTTTGATCATTTTGAAGTTGAACTCTCATATTAGTGGTTAGCGATAATGTTTTTACGTTATTCCATAAAGGTGATGCCTTTAGGCAAGCATTCAATTCATCTGGAGGCGTTCCACGGGGAGTTACTGGCAACGTCTGCCTGAAATCGCCTGCCAACAATATCATCAAGCCGCCAAAGAAATAAACAGCTATAAAAAATAAGGGTTGATCGTAGAAGGGTGAAAATTTAGGATTGCATGCATTTTTGTATGTTGTATCATGAAAAAATAAAAACTGAAAATTTTGTCAAAAAAATAAAGAAAAAAATTTTGGTGTGGCCTACCCCTAACATTTAGGAGGATGAAAAATAGATGTTGTTCGATTCTCAGACCTACTCAATAAGCTCACAAAATTTCATGAGAATCGGTCAAGCCGTTTCGGAGGAGTTCGATTACGTACCCCGTGACACAAGAATTTTATATATTAGATTTTATATGAATGTTCATTATGATTCGTACCTATTATTTCCAGTAGTTTCAGTGAATAATATGGTATTTTGATATTGAAACTCTTATTGGCGAAAAAGTTTTCAGAAAAAATACAACAAATATTTTTCTAACAATATTTTTCGGTTATAGAAGTGGTTTTTCATTTGAAGCGTTCAGTACACATGAGACAATACATTTCAGACACAGGTCCTACTGGATACCCTGAGTGGGCCTCGAACTCGCATGATACATACTCAACCCAAGCAGATATATCTGAACAGAAGTCGTTTTTCATCTATGCTACTTCTCTGAAAATTCCTTATACTTTTTCAATAAGTTATAAGTAATTTATTTATTTTTTACTCCACCAAACGAAAAATTCTATCATGTCGTTGTACTGATACCTGTTTCACTGCCTTTATTTAAAGAGAGTGAGCAACAGAAATATCTTTCAAAATCGCGTATGGGAATGTTTCATTTGCCGAATTTCAATAGAGCGACTGTAACAGTCAACTGTAACCTAATACATCAGCCCAACTATACTCGTATAACGCAGGCCATGGCTGTTTCCTATAATTGACAAGCGTTCAAAGTAACAAATGGGGTGCCATTGGTATGGTAGAGTGTCTCTTCGTTACTGAAAGTTATTTTAATAAGTGAGTATGCTTCTGTTTGTAGAAAAAGAGAGAATGAAGTAATTCCTACAGGAATTTTGAAGGAAAATATATATATATATATATATATATATATATATATATATATATATATATATATATATATATATATATATATATATTTCCTTAGTAAGGTATATATACTTACGGATTTCCCGAAGGTCTATAATGTGTAGTCATTGATTAAATATGATTAATTGATGACTACATCAATTAACTGTGTTAATTAAAGAATTAATAGTTTATGAAAGAGTATAGAAGTGATAAACCCTGCAGGTAAAAATCAATAATTTTTTTATTTTTTAAAAAAGAATGTTAGTGTTCGTATTCATTTGTTAACTTTTACTGACACTTCTAAATAAATGAAAAGCATACAACTTCTTATTCGAAATACTGAAAACATTCACTAAACAATGACATCCATCTCTTAGAATTCAATAAATATGATTCAATAGATATTTACGAAACATTCGTTTTAGAGTGCTCGTATCTCTATTGTTCGTATGTATTTACACAATTATAATATGCCGATTCATTCTATTGAAATTACCTGGATTATTCGAAAAACTTCAATCGATACCAGCTTTGTTACTTTTATTATTATTTCTGAACATAAAGAAGGAAACAAAAATTTTGTCTAGACAATATATTTGCGCAATAAGTATAAATGTCTTCCTGGAATAGTTTTTAGTGACGCATGCAAACCACAAATACGATGTCACATTTGATTTTGAATATAATTTTCACCAAATTGAAAAAACAGGAGTTTGAAGATTATGTTTTGTAGGGTTATATATGAGTAAAATTGGTACATTTGCTTCGATTCAAATCACTTACAAGCTTCGAGGCGTCTTTGTTTTCTCACCATTCATGTATGTTAATAAATATGATTTCACTATCACCAATTGGAGTGAAGAACTGAATTTGTGGAGATTAGGCTTAGATGAAATTTAAACCTAAAAACTTTAGCATTTTCATATTTGTCTAATTTGTCTCATTTTATTTGCGATTGTGATTTTGCGATACTCACATTCAAAGTAAGAAATGATTGATGTTACGTATTTTGTATATTTAGTTGAAGATGAACGGAAGTTTGAAAGTGTTCTGAAACGAGATCAAAACCTAATTCATAATTTCAATTAATGCTGAAACGTTTCTGCTACTATTGTGCGAAAGAACTAGTCTTCTTTTACACAGTGAAATATGAAGCTTTCACAAAATAACGGCACATTTGTCGTTTTGTTTGTTCGTCTAGGACAATGGAATTCAAAATATTTAATTAGAATTAATTCAGGTCCAACATAATTTCGCTTCTTTTTTCTTCTGAGCGTGTTATAACCGAACTAAAGTTTCATCATTCCATTTGGCCGGTATATCGCACCCTGTAGAATTCCATGACGGAACTCAGGTTAACTGTTCATTAGTGACTGGGCCACGGGAAAGAGAAATAATACAAGTTTGCTTTCCCGGGATGAACCTCCTGTTCCACTCATTATCCTCGTCGTTATCTTCAACGGACCAAACGTCGGGAGTTGACGTTTCTTGTGTCGTCCTTTCATATTCTCAACATTGGCGGCGGAGGTTGATATTTAGGCGAAACACCGATATTGTTTTTTATGTGAAAAAGTCTATATAATAATTCACAGATGATACAATAATTCATGTTAGTGGTAAAAATACCCAGACTATGACAAAATGGATCAAAAGAGTGGCTGCAATGAAGGAATGACTGAGCGATAACAGTTTAACCTGAATGAAAGAAAGTCTAATTTATAGTTTCGGGTACAGGTCAAATTCTGAAGCTAAATACTTACTACTGAAATTGAAAACCAGAACAGAAAGGGCAAAAGTTGTTGAATATTTAGGCATTATGTTAGATGAGAAATTGAGTTTCAATGATCATGTCGACATCATATCGTTCAAAATCTCCAAAAAAAAAATTGGAAAACAGTGACAACATATGTGAACTCATTACTCTTCAAGTCATATTGATTAAATAATATGCATAATGTCACAATGCTTTTTGAACCAATTTGAATCAATCAAATTAACAATATTTGGCTTGAGCAAAGAAAAAACTCAAAAGCTACGAGAATGGCAAAATAGAGCTCAAATCAAATCAAACTTTATTTAGCTATGTCAGCTATTACATAACAAATAAATTCATATTACCTCAAAAATATTGGAATAAGACAAGTTCAAATATCATCCCACTAGAAAAGGACACAAAAATAAAAAACAAAAAAGATACAATTCAACACAGAAAATACATTTTTCTTAACCTTGATTTAAAATGACTAACGGTAGGAAAAGACTTGATATTACATGGAAAACTACTGTACAATCTCAAGCCTTCAATAAACAGGGTTTTTTCGAATGCTGTTGACTCAAACCTTTCAGTTTGATAATCATTTTTTGTCCTCAAGTTGTGATCCATGTTAAGAGATCTCTTATTTAGGTATTTATTAAAATATGATGGAGCTTGATTGTTGACAATTTCGTATACTAACAACAACTTGATTCACGTATAAGCTGTGATATATTTAAGAAATTTAGTGATTTTAACATCCTATTAACTGAGGTATATCTGTTTGAACGTAACAATATTCTCATTGCCCTAAGAGAAGTTATGCGAACAATTTTGAAATAGAATAGATTTACTCCGATCGAAAGCATGTTAATATTATGCTACGTATAAATTTATATTCAAAATTAAAAACAAATTGTACCCACATACAGTAATAAATAACGTAACATGTGTCAGTGATATGCATGCATATAATACAAGAAATGCTGACAGACTCTACTAGCAGGTTTGTGAGATTTCTAAACCTAAAAATAATATATATTTCATTAGGGATTCAATGCATTTAAAGGATTGCATAGCTCTTGAAAAACATTAGGGATCTTAAGTTAATTAAACGTAAATCAACCAAGTCCGTTTCGAACGAACAATTGTTAGTTATATATTTTGAACATAAATGCATAAATGGATTTTGAATTAGCAATTGCTAAATGAATATTATTTCTATTATCATTATAAAAAACAGGCATATATGTTTTTCACAATCGTAAAAAATGAACCCCTAAATCCTTAATTCCGACTGTGTCAAGTAAGTATTCTATGTGTGAATTGTGAGTTAGTGTATATAAGTCAAACTTCTAGGAACATAAAAGGGACTTCAATCAATTTTAAAAATATTCTCATAGTTTTTGATTTGTATTCAGCTATTTTGAAGTTTTTCATATTCCTCATTCTCATACTCCTGAAAATTGAGAAACAAAATTTTGTGGAACTGAGCGCAGTGTTTTTTATTCAATATAATGTAGTGATGACTTTTATTTTATCGACTTTAAGTTTTTCTAAGCAATAATCAACCGATTTGTAAGGCAACAGTATAGGACCTTTAAAAAATTCAGGTTCTGAAAGACAGTTTATCAAGAATCAATAACTCAAATAGTTGATTGAGTGTGAAATTCCATGCCTACTCATTATGTTATTCAAAAATATTTCATATATTGTCCACTACAATATTGTTTCGGTATACAATAAATCCTTCAGGTGGATGGAAATTTCAAGTTCTTCGATTTGAATAGATTCAAGTGTTCATCCACCTGATGAAGGTAGTGTATACCGAAACAATTTTGTGGTGGGAATATAAGAAAAATTTGAAATTTTGAAATGTGTAATAATAATAAATTAATATGATAATTCAATGTATCAATGAATTAAAAATTATATCAAAATATATCAATTAATATATCAAAATGTAATAATTTATATATCAGAAATTCTAATTGAACTTACGCTCTGAAAATTACTGACCTTTCATCCCTACAGAACATCCCTTCATTCAAACTCATATTTCGCAATAGTAATGAAGCCCAACAAAGCGAAACTGAACTGTCTTCAAAGTTCACAGGACATATCTCCGCCCCTGCTAACAAACTTCCCTTTTCTTCTCGTCCACCAGCCGTGACTATAACATAACAGACATCTGCAGAATTTCGTGTATGTTTCTCGGTTTCTGCGTTCAGAGCTGGACCAAGTAATTATCTCTTTGTCGTCAGCGTATTCTCAATTTTAGTTCGTAACGCTCAAAGCAAAAAGGAAATCTGGGATTACTGTCGTTGTTCGACAGAGGAAGATATCAAAGGTACATCCTTTTTTACGGATATTGTACCGAGAAGCACACGTTTGACGTAGGAATTTACACCTGTTTCGAGGACTTTGTACCAATTCCAGGGTGTTTTATCAATAACTGACGTAACTACTGCTATCCAGTACACGTACAGTTGGCAAAACTGTATGTGTTCATTTTTGTCTGAAGGACAATGGAATCAGTACCTTGAATGTTGAATTTGGAAATAATACTATATCATTATCCCAATCAAGTTTCTTGGAATATATGTAGACATAAATTTGAGATGGACATCACACATTGATGATTTATATAAAAAATTGAGTAACTCATTTTTTGCAATCTCTAGAATCAAGAACAACGTACCTGGAAACTGTGTTATGATGTGTTTCAAATTCTTATATATAGTCTTCTAAATTGAAATATTCTGTTGTGGGGGTCTTATGTGTGATAAATAGAGTATTTATTACACATAACTTCGATTAACATTCAATATCCATCAATGATAATCTTGTAAACCTATATTCATTAATAATTACATATTCACCCTACCTTGTTTATATATTTATAGATGTTAACTATATGTTTAACTATATGTTGAAGAAAATGAAAATAGGATCATTAAATTGAATAGTAATCATGAGTATTCAACAAGAAACAGTGATGTGCTTATTCCTAAGCATAAAACACCTAAATTTGAGCATTCACTTTATTATCAGAGTATTGAAATCTTCAACCATTTACCATCAAATTTTAAATTATCCAATGCTCATTTCTTTAAGAACAGTGTTATGTCATTGCTGTTAACAAAGGCATACTAAAGTGTGGCAGAGTACTTCGATAATTATACTGTATTGAAATCTTCAACCATTCAGTGTTTGGCTGAATGCTACTTGATGTAAATCATTGAAATTGAATATAAATTTAATAGTGTTGGCGTTTACTTGAACTTATGATTATAATTGTTATTGACTACATAGCATCACGCGTTTCGTCGTTACAAACGACTTCTTCGGATGCTTACAGAATAATGTAATTACAGAATTAGGATTCTGTAAGCATCTGAAGAAGTCATTCGTAACGACTAAACGAATCATGCTGTGTAGTCAATAAAGTGTAAATCATAAGTTCAAGTTTTCGAATTTAAGTTTATATTCGATTATACTGTAGGCAATAATGTATGAATCAATTTTCTGAATCATATGTTTGTTTATTTTTTTAGCACGAATAATTTTTTATATATGTCTTTTTCCACCATGTGAAATTGTCTCAAATGTTCAATATTTGTAAGGTTATTTTACTTTTCAAATATAGTTATATAGTATTGTGAATATAAACGTAAACTTGGACCAATATTTTTGTTCGAGGGCTGAATGGAAGATCAGACTCAAAACTGAATTCAGTCCTTCTGTGAACATTCTTCTTGGATGTTTTTATTGGAATATTTACTTATTTGGAATATTGGAATGGAATTTTACAATGTCAGGAATGTTTTTCTTGAATGTGACTATTATTTTTATTATCTAATCAATGAAACAGTTTCGTACCGATGACTTTGGGTGACGTCTAGTTTCAGACGAATCTTTCACTATCTGAATTCATGGTAGTTTTGTCATCCTTAATGCTAATGAGCTTGAAAATTGATGAAAAGGCGTTCGTGTTACTGCCAGATTTAATATTTCATCACTTGAAACTCTTGGACGAGTTGATAAGGTTCTTTGTTGAACGTTATTTATCCTTTCCTTATTGATTTGTGTGTTGGGATATTATTTTGAGGAAATACGAAAGTTTTTGTTCAATTTTTGGCTCGTACTAAAAGTTTTTCTGGCCTATTCATCACTTCATAAAATCTGTGGTGACTTTGGCGCATTCTTGGCGTCATTGTCACATGACGGCCAGGTGATATCAGGCGATCTCTCGATTCTCTGCTTTTTGAGTTAAGAAATGAGTTTTTCAAATATTTTATTTTCGTGTGCCTTTGTAGCAATGGACTGCCAAAGTTTTATGTCATAATGACTGCAAACGATTGAGTTCATTAGTGTAAAATATCAATAAAATAGGTCCATCCAGTGTTTCTTCTCTTATAGTAATAGAACAAGAACTTCGATTTGTGTACTATTTTTGAATATAAAAACATTGTTTTATACTTCTTCAAAATGAAGAATTATTTTCATAATTTTTTTTATTTTTCCATTTTTCAGAAATTTTCTTTTATTATTAAACAAATAGATATACATTCTTTGATCAACAATTTGACAGGAAGTGAACAAAAAAAAGATATAATAATAATTATCATTGAATATAACATAAAATTCAAACACTTGATATTTTGATTTACACTTTTATTGAAAACAGCAGGATGCGTTTCGTCGTTACAAACGACTTCTTCAGATGCTAATAGAATACTGACTATTCTATACATGACCTGTATTCTGTAACCGACCAGTCAGTATTCTATCTGAAGAAGTCGTTTATAACGACGAAACGCATCATGCTATGTTTTCAATAAAAGTGTAAATTAAAAGCTCAAGTGTTTGAATTTTATCTTATATTCAAAAATAATTATTATGAGGTCTTTTGTGTTCATTTCCTATCAAATTGTTGATCAAAGAATGTATATCTATTTGTTTAATCATACAGAGAAAATTTCTGAAAAATGGAAAATAAAAAAGGTATTAAAAATAATTATTCATTTTGAAGTAGAAAGCATCTTTTTCCTCCAAATGTAGATGAGTTAGTATTTTTTCCCTCCTGCCAATTCCGTTTTTCTTGTCGATAAAGCAGCCTTAATTAATATTTATGAATGCGTGCCCAGATCAATAATTACAGATTGAATTCGAATAACTCAATTATTTCCGAAGTACGTAAGTGTATAATTGATAATGAGACATGTTTAATTGTTAATCCTTCGTTCACTTGAAAGGCAGATGATAAACGACGGCAGTGTTTTCTATCAGAATGCTCACCTTAGAGTAGGCATCCTAAGATTTATACGAATTGATTAATTACCTATCTCTCCATTTTCTTGATCAATTAATCAATCCGTACAGGTACCTCCTACGGGCTTCTTGGGAAATGCGTATTATCTTACTCGAAAATACGAATAAAACGACGTATTGTCTGTATTAGGAGTGAAAGCTCTAGAACAATGTAATGAACCACAAATCTCATGAAGGGCCGATTCATCCAGTTGGATGGAATCTACAGTTGAAAGCACTCAACCTGGATACATTAATATCCCAAAGAGTACCTCTCCAGATGATGGTTTCAGAAATTCTGTACTTGAATAATATTGGTTAGAATATCGAACAATTGGGCTGATACGAGAGGAATGAGAAAATTCAGATATTCATATTGCTCTGACGTCGAGAAGATTTAATTCAAAATTGATTTTCAAATCGAAATTTTGACAAAATGCGAAAGTTGTTGAAAATGGACAAAAACAGTTATGCGTATTTTGGTTGGCATGATGTATGCTACCATGCTAATCTTCTTGAAATATCGACTTTTTCCTCATCGATAATTTAATTTGATAATAAATTTCATTTAAAAAATCATCCAAATATGTGGTATAGCTTTTTTTATCTGCATATACGAGATTTCGCCAATTATATTTCAAAATGGAATTGAATAATCTGGGATATAATACAAGACCTTCATCAAATAACATGGAGGTTTCGCTTGAAGAAGCATTGTGTTAAAAACAATAAATTAAAATTAACACACTTGCCTAAAGTTTCACTAAATTGTGGTTTAAATTTCACTATATTTAGTAAAACTCAAGCCAAGTGTGTTAGTTTTACTTTATTGTTTTCAATACTTTCATGTTTAATGTCTTCTTAGAAATTAGGGACAACTAATGTTTTTCGAACAACACTGAAATGGAAAATTGACTGAAGAAAAAAAAGTGCTGAATAGATTTGAAAATAATATATTGTACATACAGAAATATACTATATTCCTTACAGGTAAGTGAACCCCTATATGGGTTGTAATTGAATATCAGTGATATATGTTAATGTTACAAATAATTATATGAATAATGGATATAAATGAAATGAAAGGAATACTGAAATATCCAAACTATATTAAGTTGAAAGATACAATATTGTGACCTGATTACATACAAATAAAGGAAAAAGAAACGAAAAGAGAAAAACAATTAACACAAGTTGATTCAGAAATACTACTAAGTATTTGAATAAATTAGCTGACGAAATACAATATATACCTAATTGGAAAGAATGAAGAAACAAAGAAGAAAACTGAGAGAAAAAAAAACCTCAATTGTGTTTTTTTAGAGGTATAGAACTTCAACTTGGCATTATTGTTGAAGATGGCGACCAATTCAACAGCTGAGAAGTGATTTATTCTCAATTTGGTTTGGCAATGCATCATCATTGAGTGAGTCTATTCATGAGTCTATCATGAATAGACTCACGATCATCAACCAAGGTGTAGATTCCTCGAATGGGCCGAAAACGAGATTGCCGTAGTTCCCGATTTCCATTAGCGAATTTTGTATAGCGATGAAGCGCACTTCTGGTTGAATGGCTACGTCAACAAACAAATTTGCCGCAACTCGAATGAAGATAATCCTCAAGTGTAAGTCAAAACACCGTTACATCCAGAAAACTGACTCTTTGGTGCGCTTTATGGTCTGGTAGAATTATTGCTCTGTACTTCTTCAAAAACGATGATGGGCAGAACGTTACAGTCAATGGTGATCGCTATAGAGCCATGATTACTAACCTTTTCATTACTGAATTGAACAAACATTATGTCCAGGAGCTGTGGTTTCAGCAGGACGGCGCAACATATCACACAGCTCGTGCCACAATAGATTTATTGAAAGACACGTTTGGTGACGCCTAATTTCACGTCTTGAACCTCAGAATTGGCCTACAAGATCTTGTGATTTAACAACGCTAGACTACTTTCTGTTGGACTATGTGAAGTCAGTGGTTTATGCGGATAAGCCACAAACGCTTGACCATTTGGAAGACAATATTCGCCGTGTTATTGCCGATACACAGCCACAAATGTTGGAAAAAGTCATCGAAAATTGGACATCCAGATTGGACTACATCCGAGTCAGCCGTGGCGGTTATATGCCAGAAGTCATATTTAAAATGTAATGCCACAAGATTATCTTTTGAATAAAAAAAACTCTTGACAATCCAATGATCCATCGTTGTTTTAATGCAATTTAAAGTTCTATACCTCTGAAAAATAAACCCTTTATAAGTCATTATGGCAGTTTGACAACTAAATGGACTCAATATTTATCATTTAGAGTCTTTCCGTTGAACAAAACGATCAGTAAAATTCGAATGCGATCGATTTTGAATAATTTATCAATCAATTAAGGTGGATGGGTGTATTGAATACAGACTTTCATAATATTTTCATAATATTCTTAAATATATACAAAAAAATTGTTCAGAGACTCTGTAGCCGAACGGTATAGTGTTCCTACTGCGCTTTTCTGCTGGTCCCCATGGGCGTTAAACTGTAGACCCAACTTTCGCAGAAGCACAGTGCCCCTCTAGAAATAACTTGCATTCATTAGAATGCTTCGAAAAGAAGAGCAAATTGTATTTTACACAATAAGCACGCTCCAGCATTTAGTGAAAATACAATCTCATATAAAGGTCTCATATCTTAGGAAATGAGTCAATTTATGGATCGATTCAAGATAGTTTTGACTTTTTTTTAGTCAGTCTTCAAATCGAGCTGATTATCTTCATTATGACGTAAGAAGAGATTAGATAACAGATCATTGATTTTGTTATATCGTGCTCAGTGGATCTCGAATATTTTTAGCATTGATGCTACTCCTATTAGGTAATTATTACCGAATATGGTTAATGGATTATTGGTACAGGTTTGAATGAATACATAGGTTTACTTATATGGAAAGGCAGATACACATAAAAATCAACGAACTTTTCTTAATGAATCGTATTCAGCAGAGCCTCCGTGGCGCAATTGGCTAGCGCGTTCGGCTGTTAACCGAAAGGTTGGTGGTTCGAGCCCACCCGGGGGCGTCAGTTTTTTTGTTGTTATATAGAAAAAAGGGGAATGTCTCTAACAGAAAATATGACTTTTCATTATATATCTCTTTTTTTATACAAATCTGTTGAGAGTGAACCTGAGCCAACTTACTGATTATAAAATATCGAGTGACCTCTCGTAATGTATTATTATATAAGCCTCCGTGGCGCAATTGGCTAGCGCGTTCGGCTGTTAACCGAAAGGTTGGTGGTTCGAGCCCACCCGGGGGCGTCAACTTTTTCTCCTCATCATATGGAAAATGTGTAATTAGGAAATGGTTTCTATCGGAATATACGAAGAGTCATCATTCTTCTTTTTTATATGAATAAATGTATTCAGATATAACCTGAAAACAATAACTCTTCCTCATACTGCTACTAGGCAATTTATTGCCATATATAGTAAAGCTTGAAAGTGTAGATTCGAATGAATAGATATACATGTATAGTATACAAGGTTAACATATAAATCAAGTGATTTTTCGTAGAAAAACATCAGTAACGTAGCCTCCGTGGCGCAATTGGCTAGCGCGTTCGGCTGTTAACCGAAAGGTTGGTGGTTCGAGCCCACCCGGGGGCGACAAATTTTTTCTAGATGATATGGAAAAATATAAATTGGAGATTGCTCCTGTTAGAACTTACGGTTATTAATTATTTTCTCATCACAAATTATCTGAGGAATCTAAATGTTTCTCATATGAAGTAAAGGGTGTTTTTTTTTCAGAGGTATAGAGCTTTAAATTGCAATGAAACAACGATGGATCATTCGATTGACAAGAGTTTGTGGCATTACATTTTAAATTTGATTTCTGGCTTATGACCGCCACGGCTGGCTCGGATAAAGTCCAATCTGGACGTCCAATTTTCGATGACTATTTCCAAAATTTGTGGCCGTATATCGGAATAACACGGCGAATATTGTCTTCCAAATGGTCAAGCGTTCGTGACTTATCCGCCTAGACCAATGACTTTACAAAGCACCATACAAAGTAGTCTAGAGGTGTTGAATCACAAGATCTTGAAGGCCAATTCACAGGCCCAAAACGTGAAATTAGGCGGCCACCAAACGTGTCTTTCAATAAATCGAATGTGGCATGAGCTGTGTGACATGTTGCACCGTCTTATTGAAGCCACAGCTCCTGGACATCATGGTTGTTCAATTCAGGAATGAAAACGTTAGTAATCATGGCTCTATACCGATCACCATTGACTCTAACGTTCTGGCCATCATCGTTTTCGAAGAAGTACGGACCAATGATTCCACCATCCCATAAAGCGCACCAAAGAGTCAGATTTTCTGGATGTAACGGTGTTTTGACATACACTTGGGGATTATCTTCACTCCAAATGTGGCAGTTTTGTTTGACGTAGGCATTCAACAAGAAGTGCGCTTCATCGCTAAACAAAATTCGCTTATGAAAATCGCGATACGTATTCCGCACAGAACCATTGTTTTCGAAATGAAATTGCACTATTTGCAAGCGTTGTTCAGGCGTGAGTCTATTCATGATGCATAGTCAAACCAAACTGAGAATAAATCACTTCTCAGCTGTTAAATCGGTCGCCATCTTCAACAGTAATGCCAACTTAAAGTTCTATACCTCTAAAAAAACACCCGTTACGTAATGTAATATATAATGTCATATGTAAGAAATCATAGATCTTCTGAAAACTACCTTAATCTACTTGAATACTAGAAGTGCTGGAAAATTCACTTGAAGTAGTGAGTGATGATACACTTCTACCACAGTTCACTTTGAACATTTTACCCTATTTGACAAACCTAAACGAAGTACATGTTCATTATTGTGTTCTTATACTCATATATAACGAGAACATACTACGAAAAATAATAATTATAGAAATCATACACTTTGTTTTTTATCACATCAAATGTTTCAGCCACCTCAAAAAACAAAGAAAACATCGAAACATTGAAGAAAATGGTTTCGGAAAATGGTCGAATCTTTTTTAGAGAAAATGCAGAGGACGTTGGCATATAAATCGGCTCATGCCATGCATTTTTCTCGGATGTTTTGGGTATGTAACGTATGGTAGCGAACTTAGTTACGAAGTTGCTAAACTTTGATCGAAAGCAACGTGTAATTAGTTACGCTCAGGACTTGTTGAAGGACGTCAAGAGCTATCGAGATTTGCTCAAAAAATTTCAACAACTGTTTTTTTACTGAGATTTCAAGAACTTTTTCAAAAAAAATCTTGTTCACCCTGAATAAATCTATATTTACAACACATTTTATATAGAGAAGCCATTAATCATGTTTAGGATATCGACCAATTCATCGTATCAAGTTCTGATACCTTCGTATAATTATAATTCGTTGTATTGCATATCCATTTGATTTTTAATGAATTGAAGAGCAAGTAACCTAACTTTATGGGCCACTTTGATAGCTCCTCTCCACGGGTGCCGTAATATATTGATGTATCTGATTATATTCCCATGTAATAGTTCGATTAACAGAACTACCTGCTGAAATTTCAAAGCAGATCCAATTCAAAGTGGGAAGATCGTTCGTAATATTGCATGTGAATGTTCTATAAATTAACTACTGACAATAGATGATATTGAGATTTTCTTTGTTGAAGTTCCACAAACTTTCTTCTATAATAAAACGTTTTCGAAGAATGACTTTGTAAGTTTTTATGTGTATTATAAAGTTTGGGCTAACATAAATCAACTAATGATTGAAGCATTTCACGAAAGTTATTTAATTCACCTCTTTACTGAATATGTTTTTGCGTTCAAGTATTTCCAATTAAACTTGTTTCACTCGAATTATTGATCAAGTAAAATTGAGGAATACTATCACGAAAAGTTTCGAAATAATTGGTAATAAACTGATCTCATTTTATTTTTATTTGAAAGAAAATATTGATTGATTGAGTATCCCAAAGTTTAGCCATTGACTTTTGTAAATAACTGAGACATTCAAGTTTCTCCAACAATAGTAATGGATAGTACTCAATAAAAATAATGAAATTTATTTAGTATCGCTAAATGCTAACGCCATACATACACTTGAATATATTGTTGTTACAAGTAATAAAATTTACACACAAATTATACAACATTCTAAACATTTATTATACTGCTCATTAGATACCAGATATTTGACATCAATCTTTCGTTTGATAATGCTTCATTTTTCTGTTGAATTCTGCCTTTTTTTGCACTCTTTTATGATGTTAGGTAATTTATTATAAACATTTACATCCTTAAAAATACAGAATTTCGGGTAGATTTTTTATTTTTATGGTCTAATATAAAATTATCTTTATTTCTTACTCTTCGAATGAACTCAACATATTCATGCAATAATCTGGAAGTAACTTTAAACGGATCATATGAATAAATTTCAGACTGTTAATTTATTGTCTACCCAGTCCCACCAACATGTCTACCCAGTTTAGTCTTACTAACATGGTGTGTATGCCTGTATACCTGTCGCATCCAAGTATGATACCCATAGCTCGGTTTTGTGATATCTGAAATCGGTTCACATCAGACTTATTGGCTCAATAGAGCATTTTGCACCAGCACAGTTGAAATGCGGTAGTATTATAGCACTATGCACCGTTTAGTCCATTGCGATAAAAAGTTACTTCATCTGTTCAAGAATCCAATTTTTTGGATATTTTCCTGCATACATTATATGTTATAACATCTATATGTTCCTTTATCCACTGTCCAACATGACACCAAAATATTTGATCGAAATAACTACTTACAACAGGCTACGACTTTTGTGAGAAAATATATTATCTATGTTTGGGCAGTAAAATTGACAAGATAAATTTCAAAATTAGAATACTATTGTTTCGACTATTAAATATATCACGTATATAAAAATGTATTACGAGAATCTCAAATAAAGATTATTATTATTATTATTTCAGTACGCTGGAATATATGTATGCTCATAGTTTCCGAACAACTGCACCAAATTGGATGCAGTATGCAGTATACTCAATATGATCAGGGCAAGATTTATATAAAAGAAAATTTGAGAGAAATCGAACATAAAATGCTCGAAAATCTCATAACAGTCACTTAGTGAATGAGACAGATGACTGTTTTCAACATTCAAAAGAAACATTAGAAGACAAATGTCAGTTTTTGTCAATATATATATATAGATGTCAATAGAAAAAACTTTCTATCATCCATAGTTTCACACGTCCTTACCAACTCAAAATACTACATTTCGCAGCCAGTTCTGCTATAACTTCCTTTCGAATAATTCGTGAAAAATTATCGAAAGAAAGTTATTATTCCTTTAGTATTGGATATCAACATATTTCAACAATAATCAATATTCTTCTTGTTTCTGGCATACTCTTACTAGTTAGGAGTGTTAGGTATCGCCAGATCGTTCTTCGTTATTTCTATTTGCGTTCTTTTTGATAAAATCTTCTTTTTACTTCATATTTCTCCTAGCAAAGCTTTTCTTGTTTCTGTTTTCTGGCAAGCGACGAACATGTCCTAGTCATCTTATTCTTTGTGATTTTTATCACACTTATCGATGGGTTCTCAAACAGTTTTTATATCTCTTAATTAGTCCTTTTCCATTGCCTGAATATTCTTATTTGTCTGAAGGTTATATTCGACAGAGCTGATGTGCGTCTGTTTGTTTCAACAAATTTTGCAATGATTTAATTTTTTTCTCTGTTTGCGTTACTGATTTTCACGTCTAAATATGTTACATTATATGCATTTTTTTGCATTAGTTTTGATGGTGCAATATACTCTGGAAGTTTAAATCTCTATCTGTTAGTCAACTCCCTGTGTTCATAATCATATATTCAGTTTTTCATTCGTTAATTTCTACACTTCTTTTTCTGTTTGTGCTCTCCATTTTTCAATAACAATTCTCTCTCTACCAAAAATTGTCTCATGAAAACTTAGTCTTTTGCGTAATCAAGACACCGTTCATTTAATGTTCCTTCTCGTATAAATGTTTCTTTCTCTCAATATTATTTGTTGTATAATTTTAAATGTTGTTTTTGACAGAGGGGTCACCTTTTTAGACTCCTTTTCGGTTTTGAAGCCTTCCAGTAGTTCTCTATCTATTAGAACTGTATCATTTCGATTTTGGTATTACAAGCCTTCGAAGTTTTACGGGACATTCAGTGTTTTTACTACAAGGAGTTTCTACCTTATTCAAACTTCAAAAATATGAAATCTTGGAAAATCATTAAGAATTGAATAATATTCCACCCTCTATGAAATGAATGAATTTTCAAAAATATTATGGTATTATATCTGAAATTAAATACCTATCCATGATCCACATCTGGATTATATTTCACATGTTTCCACCCAAATAACCATATTTTATACAGTCACATATGATGTGCAGACGTAAATCACCCAAGAATAATCTCATCGTACTGACGCTGTCATGCTTGCATGATAAAAGATCATAAAATACACTACTATTAAACATCCATCGGTTACATTTTCACTAGAATTAATGCTATTTAACATAACTTAATTTATGTAGACAAGTCCAGCCGGTCACTGTGCGTGCGGCGGCTAAATAATAATCAGGGATTTCCCATAGACTATTATCCTTCACTTCACTAAGTTATGAGTCAGATATTCACCATGTTCTAGTTGATTTGCTGACAATCAACATGTTGTCCTTTATTGATATCCCATGCTGACTTGTAGGAATGGAAATATAGTGATTAATTACATTGGCAATTGTTATTGTGGGTTTAGAAATATGGCTGGAACAGGGTGACTCAAATGGAACAGATGCACCCTAATTTCATGATGAAAAATACCATGAATCTGATTCATTTGTGAATCTGTACATCTGTTGTCTTGGAGGAAATGTTGAAACTCAGAGCATCTGAATTTACAACCAAAAAACCTCTTTTGAAAGGAGACTTCACATCTTCTGAATATTCTGATGTAAATTGACTCACAAGACGTGTGTCTTCACATCTTCTACCTTGTCTTACTATAGAATTTACGTAAAACATTCATTCCCAAACGTCGAACAGAAATATTCTGGTTATTTAGCGAAATTGACTTTCAACTCACATGGAAATATAGAAGTTCAACAGAGTTTTCATTTAATAATTCAGGTGAATTTTCGAGTCGATAAGTGATTTTCGAATAGAGTGCACTTTGGGTTATAGACTTTCGTAGGGTTGATTTGAGTTGAACACTGAAGCACCTGTTGATGAAAACGCCTCCAACTTATCTCATTTACACATAGAATACGATATCAATGTTCTCCAATACAAATAAATGTATAATATAGCCTAACTGGTTTCAATATAATATAACAAATATTTGAATATGAAGTTAAATTCAAATACTTGAACTTATGGTTTACACTTTATTCACTACATAGCATGACGCGTTTCGTCTTTACAAACGACTTCTTCAGATACTTACAGAATAATTATTCTGTAAGATCTGGTGGTTTCTTTGACATGAAACCACCAAATTGTTACTGAGAAATGTCGAATTTTTATGTTGTGTTCATTGAAATCAATGCACAAAACACTCTATCACTATGGAAATTAGAATATCTCCAAAAGTTATTGTCTTTTCCTTGCTGTTGTCATTGGAGGAATTTTGCATTGTATCATCAAAAATTTTGGAATTTCGGAATATGTTGAACTCAACCAATCTAAACGTTTTGATTGATTGGTTAAAAACACCTTAAAAAATTGTGCAAATATTGAAACCCATGGAATTCAATTTCGATGATCAAGTGCGATATCAGATAATTTCCAATGCCATTCGATGCTTCGATTTCCTATTCCAGGGTTCGTTACTCGAACCCTGAAAATTTCGTTTCAACGATTCATTTTCGGCAACACCATCGCTGCTGGTTGGCCACAATTCCAACTTCGTTTACATTCATTTCCAGCTGGGAGCAATATCAGCATAGCCGTTCACAATTTCCAGAAGCCGGCACGAATATGTGCCTAGTTTTTCTCCGCAAAAGCGTTTACCGCCCCATATGTACACATATTTGTGGAGGCTGAATGGTCCCCTGACGGGGTCGATGGTGAATTATCGATTCCATGCTTTATTTTCGACAGACGTTAAATGTTCTCTTATATTTTGAAAGCCTTTGGATGTTTTCATTTCTGTTTATTTTTGTTGTACACTTAGGGACATTATTTACCGAATTATCCAGCTTTTCCAATAAGCTTTGTAGGAAAAACAAAAGCTAACAAGCCTCCAAGCGAAAGAATCTTTCTATACGAATTTGCTGGGAGGAACATTATTCGATTTAACTTTGCTATGAATTTCATATTTTGTCAGTCTTTTTCTCACTTCACACAGAATATAATTGTTTTCTGTTGGTGAAAAGTACCTATTTTAAAATTTTCTCTCTTCTAACTCTAAACTCTAAATCTCACTCTAAACTCTTTTTATTCACTACGAAATAAGATGAAGTTTTTATTGAAAAGAAATTTTTGTGATAACCATTCCGAATTGTATGAGAATGTACTATCATAAAATATATGCTGATAAAGTGTATATACTTATGTCGTAAAATATATTAATTGATATGTTCTACGATATTTATATATACTTACGCTGAAATAGAAGTTCTATAACTGACTGATATTATATATCCCTATTATTACCGCTATATGTATTTGCAAATACACACCCAACAGCTTGGGCCAATTACTGAGTGGGAAAAAACAATATAGTTTACAACTTATAAAAAAATTAAACTAGAAATAATATCAATAATGTACAAGCAATACACATGAACGAAAACAATGTTGGCAAGCTGACATTAAAGCTCACCCACAAGATACAGAAAAAACTAATATCTGAAAAACTTATAATCAAAAAACAGTCAGGCGAAGGCTCGTCTGAAATCACCAGGCACACATGTGAATATATCGATGACGTCATGAAAAGGCTCAAAGTCACCACAAACTTCATGAAGTGGTGAAAAAGCCAGAACATTAGTACGAGCTGAAGGTGGATGAAAAAGGTTCAATTTCTACAAGTTATTCTTGGAACACGGCAATTTATGAGGGAAAGAAGAAAAGAACAATCAACAGAAAACCCTATCAGCTTGTATAGGAACATTATTCCCAAATATTTCCTACGTGTTTCAAGTGATGAAACATTAAATCTTGTAGTAAGTAACTCATGATTTATACCACGTTCTGGATACACACCGTCGGAGCAAAACCATAAATAATACAAAAATCGTCTTTGCACGGATTCAAATATTTCTTATATTACACAAATATCCTGGATTCCAAACGACACTAGCATATTCTAGTTTTGAACGTATTAAGGTATTGTGTAGGAGCATTGTTGATTCAGATTGAGAGAGCCATTTAAATTTCTTATTACAAAACCTAATGTTCTGTAACAATTTGAAACAATATCATTAATGTGAGTACCAAATTTAATTTTGTGTCGAAAGTTACTCCTAAATCTCTGAATTCGGTAAAATCTATTGATTTTATCACTATTCACATTGTAATCGGAATGAACTATACTTTTTTACGAGAAGAAGACATAATGTTGCATTTAGAAATATTCCGTATCATTACATTTATTTCTTACCACTAATTCAAATTTGAGATATCGTCTTGAATAATGTGGCAATCTATTACTGTTGAAATTTCGCGAAATATCTTACAATCGTCCGCATATAGAAAAAAATCACAGTTCATGTTGAAGGAAATGTCTTTCACAAAAATAATGAAAAAAGCTGACCCAAAACAGAACCCTGTGAAACCCCGGCTTGGCAATATATTTCTGTGACTTGAAACCGTTGTACTGAATAAATAATTGTCTTGGCGTTAGGTAGGTTGAAAAAATAACAAATTTATCTGAGAGTCCAAAGCGACTGAGTTTCTGGAGAGAAATACCATGATCTAACCTATCAAATGCTTTAGAAAAATCTGTATAGATCACGTCTACTTGTGACGAATGACCAAATATCCACTATTTGCAATATATTGTGTTATACACGTAAGTTTAGTAGCTGTTGACCTACCGGAAATGAAGCAGTATTGGCTTCATATATACCTTTCCCACAAGTACAGAGTTTTATTGGCTTGCTAACATTAAGTCGAATGTTTTGAAATGAAACAAAAAATCAATAGATCAATCATTATGCGTATCCGTTCGGAATCGGCTTCGAACTGTAGATTCAACTTTCACACAAATACAGAGTTTTATTGAAAAACTAGCTAGCATTCAGTCGAATGTTTTGAAATAAAACAAAAAATCAATAGATCAATCATTAGTTTTGACGTATTTCATTGTACTGTAATAATCTTTTATAATAAACCGAACAAGTATCAATACCACCAGAGTTTGATACTATATAACTCATATATAGTTTCGACTATATTATACATGATAATAATATATATAAATATATATATATATATGAACTCAAAAGGAAAGAAAACTGATATGGAGAACGGAATATAATGGTTTAGATTAGTTCTATTAGTGAAGCGAAAGTTTATGATAATGATATACGAATAATGATGATGATATATGAACCCAAAATATGTCAGCAACACTTGCTTGACTGAAAAGACAACGACAAAACTTTCATATTGCGTTCTCTACGTTCGTTTTTCTTTTTTTTTTTTCTTCTGGTTATAATGATCAGTTTCTTTTTGTGATGTATTCAAACTTGCAAAAGCCATAATAGGGGAAAATGATGGGTTTAAGATTGATGTGCCTCTGGTGCAAGGGTTTCTGTCTGAAACTCTTTAGCTTCTCGTTGTTGGATTGATGATAATTTATAACCAAACTATCGCTCAGTGTTAGAAAAATGGTGTCATCAATTTTGAAACTTCAGCTATTAGTTTGCAGACTTTCTGTGGAAATAGTCACGGTTTGTCCGTGATTTGCTTGTCCAACAAGTTACCGATATCTGCCGATCCTCGACCACCCTTATGTTCTTGTAGACCTTTCAACTGCCCTTTTTAGAAAGTGGTTATTGATTTTTGAAAGCAGTCATTCGCTACAGGTTGACAGTAAACATCTATGAAGAGATGATTACTGTCAAGTTCAGTTTTCAGCACCTCTAAATTCAGTAGAGAGTTCTTCCTTTCATTGAATGTTGATCGGTTCTTTGAAATTGTTTCATTCTCGAGTATTCATTGGCGTTTTCATCTTGCATCGAGTCGATTCAATCTCCATTCTGCATTTGAAATTTTTCCTGCTATGTTTTCCTTCTTTTTACCCAAAATGGAGAGTTCATTTGTAATATCAGGTATTTCATAAACCAATTGTTGGTTGGTGCTGGTCATCAATAATGTTTACGATAAAACTGCTGCTAAGGGAGTTGGTTACAATTCAGTGTTTGTGGATTTATTCATTAGATAAATGAACCAGTTAATAGCATTCGCAATGAGGGTGATAGAAGAAGGTTCAAGATAAGATTGTGAGTCATGTGCAGGAGCGAAATATAGTTGATAAATATTCAAGATTTGTTTCAAATTGAATAGTAGAATTGGGATTCGTTTTGATATTGTTATGTAGATTGAATAGCGAGTTTTACTCTAGCTGTATTTGCTGAATGAAGAACACTATTATTATTTATTATTATTATTAGCCTTAGGTTGTCCATAAAGTAAACAATTAACTTTGATGGATTCCGTGTTGTAGTAATCAATTGAAAATTGGTTGTTGGTAGAGTTTAATCTTCGCCTTAGGGGCTCATTTTCATGCAGAACTGAATAGGGCGCCACCAGTCTCCACAAAATATTCTTCTTTTCTTTGGTGTGGCATCTGTCAATATATTACAGTTGACTCCATTAAGGTGTATTGTGAATTTTCAGTTATTGTTATTAAATTAATGGACTTAAACTGATCCAAATTAATTCAGTGTATATTTCTCGTGAATGCCACCCTGTGAACCTATATATATTGATCACCCCTTCACTTCTATAAAAACGTATTGTTTGAAAAATGAATCATTTCCTGAATTTATTCAGCACACGTAGGGTGTAAATTTTGCGAAGCGATAAACGAATACCCGTCGGTAGCATTTAATGTTTCGTCAATATTCACACCTACCGAACAAACTTTACAAGGTGTTCAATTACGTAGTCAACCACGCATCGTGATACCGCAGACAAATTGGAACATAACGGTTTGAGATAAGAGGAGGAGATAAAATTTTGAATATATCAGAGGCCAGTAAAAGTTGAACATGTCTGGGAGAGTTCGAGACAGTTTTGATAGTGCATTTCGAGTTTATTCATATTTTACACTAAATTTAATGAGGTGCTTGGGATTTCCTTATCGAATTTGATGTGAGAATGATTTAAATATAGAATGGAGGTGCATATGTGTAGGTGAAATCGAGAAACTTGTTATTTGGCACCCAGATATGAACATAGAAATTTCAGTTCAAAATTTGTACAATCTTCCTGAAAGAATATTTTCATATATATTAGAGAAAAAAAGACTAGCTTTAGTTTCCTAGAACTAAACTAATTGCTCAATCATTTTCATATTAATGACAGCAAACAATTATCTTGAATATCTCAATTTCATACACAAACTATTTCAAAATATGTGATCAATAATTATTGAAGAATATTGATCATAAAAACTCACTGCCAAAAGTTGATTTTAAATCCCGAACATTTTGGGAATACTCAATATAGTGTTGTGTAGGTCATAATAAGCTGACAGTATTGATACATACCGTATGTTAAAATAGATTATATAGATCGATGCAGTTTTGGTGGATTTTCCGGAGGATAGTTTAAACCACAAGTAAATTTTCTTGGAATTAATGAATGAATGAATGAAAAGACGTTTTATTGAGTTTTTGGTTTACATAAAAATTCATTGTTAGTTTACAATTACAAGGTAGGAGGTTATAAGGTCTTGCGACCTTCTTCAACCCTGTGCTACTTAATTATGTAATTTATTTTATTACGTTATTTTACATATAAAAAAAATAATTTTTTATATATGTTCATATCATATTTCAAAGGTGTCGCTGTGGCCGACTCATCTTTACGTGCCATTCGGTCGAATGTCAGATTTTCAATTTATCTAACATTTGAGGGAAAAGGAAACCACAGAAAACTTTACCCACGTAATTAGGAACATATAAAATGATTACAATTACATATACATATATTTATAATATTGTTAGAGTAAAAAGAATAACACGCTAGAAAAATAAGACGTTTCCTCACTCGCGCACTTTTTAATTTGCACTCTAAATGCACTTATCGCAGTCTAACGGATGCGGGGTGGTATGTCCTTTAAGTGATCGAGGATATCGTCTGGAAGCTCTTGAAGAGTATGCAGGATCCATGCTGGCGGAAAGGGGAGTTTTATTCTTGGTTTCGTCCGAGTCTGTACCACTGGGTCATCAGCGTCGCTCGGGCCACTAGATTGGGACCGTTGAGAGTGCGTTGGGCCTATCGCGCATGGAGGTTATCGATATGGGTGAAAATTCGGGGCATTTTGGTTATTTCGTGGACAAGAATAGAAGGATATTGCCTGTGAAGTCTGAAGATGCTGCGGCAGATTGCTCGTTCGCAGCTCTCGATAGACCTTAATAACCGTTTTTGAAGGGTGGAGTGAAGCTGACATCTGTAAGCGATCACAGGGCGAATATATGCCTTGTATGTGTTGAGGAGAGTCCGAGGATCGCATCTTCGAATTCTACCTCGAAGTGCATACAGTAGGTCGATATTTCATGGGTTGTACTTCGACAATGTTACACCCAAGTAAATGATTTCGTCTTGAGTTCTGAGGTTTTCACCCCAAAGCGACAAGTGAACATCATTTTTAGAAAATTTGGGAGATTTGAAGTAATTGAAATGGTGGAAGAGTATGGATTGAGTTTTACATGGATTGGGTGTAATTTTCCATTTGTTCACTCGACAAGCATGGACTTGTGAACATTCGGTGCTTTGTGTGTCTATGATTGGAGAGATGATTTCTTCGATTCTCATAGATTGTAGTTTATGCTTTACTTAACAGTCTTTACTTTAGAGTCATAAACAGGAAATTAAATTTCTCTTAAGATTTCGCTACGAATTTCAGCTTCTCGAGACATTGAAAAAAATAAGACCAACTGACAACACAATTATTATTACACAAAATATCATACGAAAAATTGAATTTACACGTTTATGTCTGGGGAAAGTACTGGGTAAGCATTCGCTTTGCAAACATGTTTATTTTCCTTCCATGAGGACAAATGAACATCTTTGCACAGATGGTGAAGTGTTTTTTACATGTGATTATGTTGTCATCTACTGAACTTGAAGATCTTTGAGCCATTTTTCGAATTGTTATACTGCACATGAGCAATATAATATACTCTGAATTGAAATGTGTTTTTCCGATTCGATGTTCTGTTCTATTCAACATTTCATGAATTAATTGACTGATAGTTATGTAGAATGCTGGATCAAGTGTAGTGTTAGAGTTCATTTGGCCTCATAAATGCCATAAATGTACAGGGAGATTCAATTGGAAAGAAATAGAAAAAGTAGTTTGAAATATTTTGAAGTTCTTATTTTTTCGTGAAGCGTTGTAATATGTAGTAGAAGAAAGAAGTAGGCGTGGAGTGGATATTGTTGAAATTCGATCATCTTAAAATCTATAATGCCACTGTCCTTTTGAAGACAAACCACTATAAATGTGTTTTGTCTACAATAAACTAGTCACAACATTGAGCAAGTGGGATATTATTCGAGAAATCACAACGATTACAAAGTGGCACAAAACTCAAGTGAACGTTATATTTTAGAAACTAAAATAATGCTTGAGGAAGAATATAATGCATAAGACAAGAGACGAATTATAAACATCATTATAGGCTCAGTAGCCAAACGGCTATAGACCCAATGAAGCTTTTGGCTTTCTTGTTGATGGCTTCGATTCCACCGTTTCTTGGACAGTATGGCATCAGCGATAAACTGTGTTCAACTTCTGCACAAGCACAAACACAGAGTGACTTTGAAATATCAACAAAACTTCGTCGGAATGCTTGAAAATGGAAAAATCACCAGTGTAGTCAATACACTCGACTCACCATGACAAGCGCTTTATAGAAAAATATTGGTAACAAGTTTATATGAATAAATAAATGTTTTTTCAGGTAACCCTGTATATATTGAAAAATCCCTCAGAGTGGAGTCAAATATTAATCTTATTGAATCCAGATTATATGAAAGGACAACAATTTTCATATAAAGTTATTTTTCAGAAAAGATAAATTCAATGAAAATTCAGATTGCACAAAAATGCGGGGCGTTCCAAGATCGTGATCCCTTTTGCTCCAGAAATGCCTCGTTGAATTCTTTAGATGTTCGTCATTCGAGATTCCTCCACCTTATGAATCATTTCTCATGACGCGCCTTGTTCCATCCATTCCGGTATGCCCGATTCTGGCAACGAATAAAACTAAAAGTTTTTGGGACTCCGGATGCAAATTTTATTATCTCGTCGAATCCTGGTATTGAAAACTAGTCACAGATTCTCGTCGCGTTTCAAGTTACAAACATAAATTTCTCCTCAAAGTCCGAGAAAAGATGATATTGGAGTAGATTTTCCAACTTTTCGTGCGTGTTTGAAATTTTCAACAATTTGGCATTATAATATTAAGAAGATCGTACTTTTGATCTAGACGAACATCGCTTGTTTATGAGAACCTGAATTCTATCATGCTGTACATCAGTAGCTCTCTCTGGAAGCACAAAGTTTGTGGATGTTTACATTGATAATCGATTAGATTAGACGAAGCATTTGGTGAATGTCTACACAAGGGCAAATTTTGTTGATACTCTTATTTGGTGAATGTCTACACAAGGGTAAATTCTGTTGATACTCTTTGAGAATCGAAATTAAATAATTCTTCAATTGATTTTGAAAATCTTAACACTGTATACTATAATAATAATAATTCATTTATTCCCAATAGACTTACAACCAATTACAGGGCAAAAATGATGAGTCATTCAAATAAGTAACCAAATGAAAAGCGAATAATAATAAATGAAAAAAATTGTAATGAGAAAGTACATATGAAGTTGAATTTAGACAAGAAAAATAAAATCTAATATTGAATTCAAATGGGATACTATACTATATAATAATATACGAATACTATATGATAACCAAATGAAACAATGGAAAGATAAAATATCAACTCTAACGCAATAGATAGTCCACAGAAGTGATAGAAAATATCTCGACACCCCATTGTGTGTTCTAAATCCCACATCAAAATTACTGATAGCTGATCAAAATATATATCTAAATCAACAACAACACCCATCATTTAGATTACACAAAAAGTTGATAGGAGAACGTGACATAACTTTTAATCAGCTGTAATTACATAAAATATATGACGTCTCAGAAGGGGCCTTGATTTGGGATTATTGATTTTGCAAAGATGAAATGGTGAGTCAATTGAATTGTGCCAAATCTATGGAGAAACTTTGGACAGAACCGTTCACGCGTCAATCTCAATAGGTCCAAGACTATTGGCGAGGACAGAGTGGTCGAAGCCTCTCGAAAAATATTGCCCATTACATGTGAAGTACATATACTTCCAACACCTCCTCTGAACCGTCTCCAAATCGATAATAGAGATATTGTACTGGGGAGACGCATATTCCAATCTACTGCAAATGAAAGTTTAGTACAGCGTTTTCATCATGCAAAGATCAAAAAAGGTGCCACAATTTCTGTCCGAATTACTAATTATTCTGAAGGAAGAAACCATGATACAACTGATGTATTGTGAAAAAGACAGCTTTCAGTCTAAAACAACTCTCAGATCCTCAGGCACACATTCATCAACATATCCATCTAGAACTTCACTTTTCAATGTATATCTGAAGTGGATTGTTGTCAAATTTCAAGAAAATAATGCTACTCAACATTCAATGGTAATCAGTGGTAACAGCATCTAAGGAAGCCTGTAATCTAACGTAATCATGACGATCATTATTACGTTAGATTACGTTATTTGATGGCAGCAAATATTTCGAAATAATCAGCAAAAAACAGATAATGCTGTTAATAATATGTACGACAGAGACACCACTCATGGCCACTTTGAGGTTTTTGCAATCTTTCTTCCAATATGAAAATTGTAGGTTTAGTTGAAGACATTTCTGCTGAATATCATTTATAAAAAATCTAGTGTTGACACAGAATGCGTATCAATAATTATTCTAGAATTCTTTCGCCACGATTTTCAAACTTCCCCTCGTTTTGGCCATTCAATTCTTATTTCAGCCATGCATTTCCCTTCGGTTTGATGAATCACATAATGATTGTGCTGATACTTATTATTAAGATTCATCCAAATGAAAATGAAACTCCTTATTTCATTGTTGAAGCATAGATTAAAATCGGGATTTTTTTGCATATAAAGGGCGGTGCGCATCACTTTGATACTTCTTGTATATCATTCAGGTATGTAGGGGTAGATTATGGAGTTTGGGATTTCTTACAGTAGTTCAGTTTATAAATTCGAAAGGATGCTGTTCTCATTCAGCAACAGGAAGAACTACGTCTTTTATGAGTCGCAGCACAGCTTTCCTACTAGGTGTGTGGGCCTCAAATTTACCTCCATAGACTTAGAGCTACCGAAAAAGCATCCTGCTACTCATAGTCAATGTGTTCTATAAATTGCCTGTCGAGTTTGAACTGGGGGCGAGCTTTTCAACTCACAAAAGTAGCATATAATCAATTTTAGAAAACCTGAAACCATATAGTGCTCATAGTGATTATGATTCACTAATCTCTATCAAGCTATGAAGACAACAAATTCAAATCAACGTTTGGTATTTTATTGATGTCACAAGTAGAGTGAATCTTGAGAATGATTATAATTTTATAGAAACTGAAACCCCAGAACAGAATTCACGTGCAGTTTCCAGAAGAACATTTCAGTAAACTATATTAACGAAACCTATCTACCTCAGTAAATTCGAAAGATATACATCTGTGTAGGTACTGGAAATAAGCAAAAATAGAACGAAAATTGGTGCAAAATAAAACGTCTAAAATCCTAATCATTTATAAATCTGGCATTGGTCAGGATAGTGTTCATTATTAAGAAGTACTGAATTATTGAAGCACATGCTTTTAATGGAATTTTCGATGAGGACATACACACTGGCGGGATGAATATTTCAGGTAGAATCTTTAGAATTCATGAGAAGTTAGAGGATAAATAAGTGAACAACATCGGCCCAAATGATTTGCGGATATTTCTAGGATATTTATATAAGACTAATATCCTAAGATGTTTACTAGGGCTAATTTATATATAGCACAAAAATGTACTCATACCAATGCATAGGTCATGCTGATAACGCTCAAAAAAAGTTTTGAGTTTTGAAAATTGGGTAACATCCCGAAACAATTGTCAAGTGTTAATTATGAATTTTGTGAAACCAATACGAGTGTTTTTATTTGATATATGCGTAATTCCTAATCAACTTCGAAATTCTTTTCGAAAATCCAAATAGTTCTAATCAAACTCTCAGAGCCGCCGCTTTGTATCGAAATATGCTCTGATTTTTTTCGCGAATGCATTTGTTTCACCACTCTGTAGAGAGTTTATCTCATTCATTTGATAGGGTGGAATTAAGTGAATTAGACACCTGCTTAATTCAGTCTTCTGAAGAGATGGGGCTTAAGAGCGTTTGGATACATGCCACTACTGATTCCCATAATAGAATGAAACAGTGCTACGTGGTATTTCCAACGAGTTCTTCGGAATTTACTAAATATTCACTTACAAAAGTGGGAAGTTTGGGCAATTTACAGCATTTGTGCACACAGCTTACTAAGAATTTCATTCGAACGATTTCGAAGTTTTCGGTCAATTTCTTTCGAAAGACAAACTGGAGATTACAAATAGTAAATTTGAAAAAATAATTCCTGTTGAAATTTTTATGAAGATTGAAGCTCTTTCGAAACCCAAATATATAATTTTCATTGCTTGACATTAGGAGTGAGCAGTCAGATACGAAATAAGAGTCCAGATTAGTCGCCCACACACTCTTCATCTACCAGAGGAGAATAGTAGTTAAGAATTCATTTCGGAAAAATATTCGAAGGAATAAAATGAGAAATGTCGTGAAAAACTCATAGTAAGTAGGTTAATTCACTAATTATGAAATAAAATCAACACACTCAGTAATATACACAAAAGTTATATTGATAATGGGTTAACTACCCGAAACATATGTAGAGTTTTTAATATATTCAGTGAAACTTGAGCGAAGAGTGGTTATTTGAATTCATTGTTCTTAACATATTTATTCATTTATCGTATGGTAATGATAGCACAATTCATTCACAAACAAACATCAAGGTTTTTGACATAATCAATAGCAGCATTAGTTGCGTTCAGGAAATCATCAAAAGGTCCACCATATGCTCTGTTGGGACATTCTCCAACGATGTGACGAACGGTCTGTTTGACTATTCCACAGTCGCAGTTTGGAGACAGAGCCTTGCCCCACCTATGTAGCGAATCTGCGCATCTGCCATGGTTGGTGCGTATTATATTCAGTGTTTATTTGATGTTTACGTTGGTCATCTAGATAAGATAAGATAATTATTAGATAAATCAAAATACCTTGAATATACATACCAATAGATAGTAGTGAAATACACAGGTAGTGAAAATATAGTCCATCACAAAAACAGAACAAAAATACCAAAAATTAATGAACACTATATTAAAAACATCGGTTTTAGCGCAGATCATCCCTAAATCTCACTTTTTTCTCACTTATCTCATTTTCTCACTTATGAGAAAATCTTTCATTTCATTTGTGAAAACTGGGAAGCAAAGCACCTGGAATTTTTTTGACAGATGATGAAGAATTCAGGTAATGCGTCTTTTTCGAATTCTGAAGTCTTATGCTTGTTTTTATTGATTGAAGAAGCACGTTGTGTATTATAAGGAATTTATCTTATTTATGAGTTCCTTTTTTCTACTTTAATGAAGAAAATTTTATAGGTGTGTGCTATTATAATATAATAATAATAAAATTTATTGGGAGACAACATTCCTTACATTGTGAAATAACATTCATTGAATTGATACAATAATTACAACAATAATTACAAAAGGAGAATGCTCACAGAATGGCGGATTTCAGTTTTGAGTCTTATCTTCCATTCAGCCCTCGAGGAAAAATATTGGTTCGAACAAAATTATGGGTTCAGTTTATATTCACAATAATATACAATTAAATTTGAAAGAAAGAGAAAAAATCACCTCAGAAATATTGAACACTTTAGACATTCCTAATTTCTCATATTGAGGGACATTCGTGCTGAACAAATAAACAATGACATGATACAAAAAATTGATTCATACATTATTGCCAACATTCGAATCATCGAAGTACTCTGCCACACTATAGTATGCCTTTGTTAACATCAATGACTTAACTCTCTTCTTAAACAAATGAGCTTACAGTAATTTCAAATTTGACAGCAAATGGTTGAAGATTTCAATACTCTGATAATAGAGTGAGTGCACAAATTAAGCTCTTATATGCTTAGGAATAAGTAGCACATCACTGTTCCTTGTTGAATACTCATGATTACTATTCAATTCAATAAACATATCTTCATTTCTTTAACATATATTTAACATTTATAAATATATAAACAAGGTAGGGTGAGTATGTAATTATTAATGAAGATAGGCTTACTAGATATTCGTTGAAGAATATTGAATATTAATCGAAATATTCCCTTCTGCGTATTAAACACCCTATTTATTTCTGCAGAGCAGCCTCTCAGCAGAATATTATAATTTAGATGACTGTATATAAGACTGTATTACACATTCATAACTTAGTTTCTAAGTACAATGTTCTTAAATCTAGAGATTGCTAAAAATGAGGTACTCAATTTTTTACATGAAACACCAATGTGTGTTGTCCATCTTATATTATGTTTTTATGAGAGAATTCCAACATTCTGAAAACAATTGTGCTTTATTTCGAATTCGATCTAACGCCGTGAAATTTTCATAGAATTAGTTTTCTGTAATTTTTCCTAATGAATTCAATGGTTACCATTTTTTATATTTTTTAAATGAATTGTATCGATTTTCATCATGAGCATATGAAGTAGTTTTTCGATTTGTTGCATGTTTTCCTGTTCAACTTTAAAATAATTTTCAGTTTCACATTTGAGAACAGGGTAGACCCGGAAACAATTGTTAAGCTACTAAAATAATTATGAGACTGAAAACTGTCTCGAGTGTTTTTTCCTCAACCTATGCTCCTTCTGCTATTTATTGATTTTTGAGGATCGACATATTTTGTCTATTTGTTACCTGATAGTAAAAAGTGAAATTTCAACAAGGTGGCGTCAAAAAGAACTATCTTTGGAAACTGAACTCAAACGAAGGATTCCACGTGTTTCACTAACTAAATACTCAACAATTCTAATTTCTTCTTTTCTGTAAAAATAAATATTTTATTGTTGATCAAACCCTCGTCAATTATGTGAAAAAACAAAGAACACAAGTTCAATATGAAAAAACATCACAGTGTATATCCGAAGCAAAGTGCACGAACATGCCAAATTAATTTTTCCTTTTCACCAAAGAACGTAGAGTCCATTTCGCTGGAGAGCATGTCGGAAAATCTGAACTGGTTCGCGTAAATAAAAACTGAGGGCATGTCTGGAGGCGAGAGCGTGATTAGGTTATCGAGCTGGGTTTGTTAAGTGTCTAACGATGTTACAGAAAACGAATTAGAGTAGAAAAGGCGAAAGAAATAATTGATGATGCTTTTTGCGCCCCATCGTTTCCCTGGTATCGATATACAGTTCGCGTTATTTCTTTTTCACCGTTTTGTTATCTTTCCGAACAGTTAGATGTACAGAGTGAGGAGTTCCGAAAGAAAAATATGTGGTTATTCTTGTAATTTGATTGTCAGCGACAAGGACTTTTGACAGTGGTAGTTCTGAAACTTGTTCTAATATTGATAACGGAATGAAGATTTTACGAGCAACTACTTCGATCCAGATCTTCAATTCTCAGGAAAGCTTGACAGAATTGCTAATGCATCAGCATGTTGCTGAAGTGAGATCATAGAAATTTCAGGTATTTATACGAGCTTAACGTTTTAAAGACTTCAACCGGAATTTCAGACAGATTTCAAACAATAAACGTGAAACTGAAGAAACTTTAGATCGCCAGACGAAAAAAAAGTTCAGAAACAGAATTGATTTTTCGCATATGCAGTACATTTGTATTTGACAATTCGGGAAAGTTATAGACTCCGTAAATAGTTAAACTTGGAGCAGATCCAATGGTTCATTACATTGAAATATCCTTCCTTATGGCTTTGGTGTAGCTGATAGCAAATTCACGTAGGAAGATTATATTCATGTACGACTGTCTGTCCTATATTTAAAGATACTTGTAGGTATCACATTCGTATTTAAGATTTGAATCTCCATTATTCGGATTTTTCACGGTTTTTTTGGCAAACAGTTTTCATGCCAGTTGAGAGGTGAGTTTCCATTTCAGCGGAGAAAATAATAATAAAAAATAATACAAACATCATTCAATAATACAACTACATTTCGGAGCCAATTTTGGGAAATGACTTTACTGGGACTGCACTGTCTTGACTATTGTACCGTATTTATCGAATACGATCAACCTGATTCAGATGGATCCCGAAAAAACCTGCACATATCGAGAATGCGAAGTGCAGAGCCAAAGGTATTGTTCCAATCATCTCAGGATGTACTGGTTGAATCCTGAAAAATTTCTTGAAAAACATTAGAGAAATTGAACTCGGCGAACATCTTTCAGAGGAATTACAGCATATGGTGCTACTTGCCTCATCATGGATGCCAGGAAGTGTTTAAGACATGTCGGAGGTTAAAGCCACAAAGTCACTGCCATGCAGATAGGAGCCATGGGGACAGCAGCCAGTGGCCTGATAATTTTTAAAGGGCTCCTACAGAGCTCAACGTTTATGCTATGCTCGTATATAATATCTGAGATAATTGGAAGTTCCCTTGTGAGGAAAGTGAAAGAGTAAGGCCTGGAATCCAAATAACTATAATATGTATTATGAAAAATTCTTAATGATGGTCGATTACAATTATTCAATTAACTGTAACTACACCAAAGAAGAATGCTCACGAAAGGGGTGAATTCTTTTACGAGTCTGATCTTCCTTTCAGTCCTCGAAGAGTATTATAGCTTAAATTTCACAAAATACTACAAATTTTTCGAGAAAGAAAAATATCAAAAAATAAGAACAAAAATACAGGTATCTCTCACATTAGGTTCTACCAGCATGCTATCAAAAAGAGTAAAGAAGTTTATGTTACAAGCCGCCACATTATCTCTTGAAGAGGTAATATTTATAACAAAATTGAATATAATTTTAAATTCAAACACTTGAACTTATGATGTACACTTTATTGACTACATAGCATGACGCGTTTCGTCGTTACAAACGACTTCTTCAGATGCTTACAGAATAATCTAATATAATCTGAATATTATTCTGTAGGCATCTGAAGAAGTCGTTTGTAACGACGAAACGCGTCATGCTATGTAGTCAATAAAGTGTTAATCATAAGTTCAAGTGTTTGAATTTAAGTTTATATTCAATTATAATGGATTTACATCAAGTAAACGCCAACACTGTTGAATATTTATAACAACAGTTGAATTATGACTTCGATGTACAGTTTTTAAACTTAATGGTAATACATAATCATTTAAAGTTTAATACAAAATAAAGTTATGTATATTTGTTCTGAATCTGACCTTGCAATGAAGGTAATTTGCAGTTCTGTTTAGTATCAACCCAAAAATAACGATGCCTCATGTACTTTATATCTATTGTGTAAAGTAAGCTTCTTAGATACTCTTAATTCGGAATTTACTTCGCAATACCCCCTATGACAGAGAGGTTCCGATTACCTCTTGGTGAAACATTATGTTTAGAACAATGAATTAAAATTAACACACTCGACTTAAGTAGGTCAAACTGGACGTTCCATGCGGCAAAAATCGATTAACATCGAAAATCAATATAATTGAATAAACCTAAAACGGGTTTTTCTGAACACTGCGTTAAACATAATCGTTATAATGCGTTAAAAAGATTAGATACCCTCGAAGTCTTGAAAATTTCGATAGCCAAAAACAAAAATTTTTTTATTTGCAATGACCAGGTGGATTTTTCAGTGGGACCAGTGTTGAATTCTGTGAATTAGGATATATAAGTGAATTGAATTCTGAAATTCAGTGATATTGCATACTCTTGATATTGGATTGACCACCGGAAACATACGTAGAGTTTTTGATATATTCAGTGAAAATTGAGAAAAGTGTTTTAATACTAATTTATTGTATGAGCACTGTACTTGAACATGATACAATAGTCTCGAACTCAACTCACAAATAGAAGGGAGTCTGAGAGAGGTATCGTAGGCTTGTAAAACGAAAGAGTCTGTCTTTCACTCAGCGTTAACATGGATTTCAATAATCTCTAAATTGTTACTCAAGATAATGAAGCAATCACATCTTTCATTTTTACATTCTAAATCTTGTACAGAGAGCAGAATATGATATAGCATTAGCTGACGGAATCAATCGAAACTAGTCAAAAAGGTTTGGAATGATAGTCAATGAAACTTCAATAAAGAAAATGGAGAAAACTAAAGAAGAGCATATCATTCTGTAACTCTCAGTGCGTTTTAGAACATGGGGCTAGATGAAAGTTCGTAGGTTCACCCTTCACATTAATTTCCACTCACTCTTCACCGGTGCCAAAAACTACTTGGGTATCTGATTTTGACCAGAAAAAATGTAAGTGCATCTGATGAGAAAATATATATTTATGAATTTCATATGCTGAATTTTGATAATTTTTCATTCAGTTTTCGAATTTTACACTAATATTTCTTGGCATCTGTAAAGAAGGCAGTGAAACTCTGTCTATATAAGGAACCAACGGAAGTTGCAAACACTAAAAGGGGATTGACAATTACCTTAACGAGACTGAAATTTTCTAAGTATTGGGGTATCACAAGGTTCAGTTTTGGGACCACCATTGTTCACAAACAACGATGGTATTTTCGGCAGAGGAACTGAAGGAATTATATTGATTTTCGATTATGATATTATATTGGTAATTGATGAGGCCGAAATTTGGAGAAAATTATTATCCATAATGAAACAATATTCAGCAATAGTAGGAGTAGTAGTATCAATTCAGCATTTGATAAAGAAGTAGTACTTCGAATCGTCGTCATACATATTTGTATTGAATTATGAGAAAATTCTGAATATTGTTTCATTATAATATTATATGCTTAATATCTCAAAGAAATTGGAGTTTCATCGGAATGATAGAGGTTAAAAGATATACCACATGGTTGGGATCTTCAGTTTTCCAAATTCGATTCATGTAAGTTGTTTTTATAACATTTCTTTCAATTAAATTGAAGATGAAATACTTATCAAAGTAATAATTATCATATTCATGCGGATAATATCCTATTTGAACAATCTCCTGAGTGGATAAAACAATATTTCACTCTCCCAAGTAAATGTTTTTCTGATATTTCGATACAAAATTCACGTAATGCCATTGCGGGTACGCTCCACCTCCGCCTGCCAATAATAGTATTACTGTTTTTCCAGTTTTATATCGCCAATCTGCCGTCAGCTATCTAGCCATTACAATAAACACCGAAACATTGTATGAAAATGGTAGCAATGTGCCAGCTTTGGCGATTATCCCATTTTGAAATGGAATATTTAGATGTCATAGTTTTTTGATATGTTTGTTTGTGTGCCAGGATCTATGACATCATCTGTATACCGCAGTGGATCTCATTCCAATTCGATTTGTGTGCAATGCGGTTTGTGTTGGATACTGTTTCTACTTACGTTCCAGGTTTAATTGAATTTTTTCCGTATATTTCCACATAGGTTGAATGTGTTTGAATTGATAAAGCTAATGAAATATTTCATTTATTCCTTTCATGTTTGATTAAGAGATTTTCTTCAAAACGAAATCAACAATTTCACCCAAAGCAATCGCTATTTGATTGATAAGACTTTAATAAAAAAAATGGAACTTTTTTTCGCTATGTTACTTAGTCGAATTCGTTTTTATTCTTGTATGTGTATAGACCAATGAAATAGAAGTCAGTGCTTTATATACTGGTCTATGTTTTCCGGAAAGTAGCCATTTGTCTTTATTTTTTATCTAATTCGATGTAAGATACTCACTTGTAGAAGAAGGCGTAGATGAGGTAGATAGGGGTAGAGGTAGATGTAGAGGCAGAAGTAGAGGTAGAGGTGGTGGTAGAGGTAGAGGTAGAGGTAGAGCTAGATATAGAAGGATAAATAGAGACAGAGATAGAGATATGGAATGAGATAGAGAATTATATAGAGATAGAGATAGCTATATGGAATGAGATAGTGAAAGAGATAGAAATTAAGATGAAGATATAGACAGAGACAGATATAGATATAGAGATAGACTGAGATTGAATTCTCGCTTAATTCTTGACTCTTGGTTGAATTAGGAATAATTCATGTTGTTAAATATAATCGTAAAACGTTACGCCAAAAGTTTAATTTGATTCAATAAAGATAAAGATAGAAATAAAGACAGATATTGAAATAGAGATAGAGGTAAAGATTGATATACAAAATAATGAAAACAATATTTAGAATTTTCTCATAATTTTAATAAATATAAATTGATATAATTGAAATATAATGAAAAATATAATAGATGTAAAGATTGATATACAAACTGAGCAACTGTAGTAACATATCGAATTTGCAATGAAATATCATTATTCTTCGTCAAAAAATATTTCTTTTTATGAAAAATGGCAAACCCAGAACCTATTTGTGCAAATTATGAAGATTTGAAGTCTTACTAAAACTAGATCAAGTTTTTGTGTGTTACTTCATAACCTTTTTTTAATTGAAGGTTATTTTCTTGACAATGACAAATTGAATTTCTTCGAAACATCGAACATTAGGAATTGGAAGCTGAAATACATAGTTTTTCCGATTTGAATATTATATTCTTCAAAACAATACTTCAAATAATGCATCTGATGAAATTAAATATTTCGACATGTTGTCTCTTATACGTTTTACATTTCAATTTAAACGTTATCATTTCGTATGCATCATGCGAATGAACATAATTTTTTTGTTTCAGATAAATTTGATGGCATTTGAGAAAGGATATGTAACTTCGGTGTGGCGCGATATACACTGAAATTGCGGACCATGGAGTGCGTGAAAATCAGAAGACTCCTGCTCTTTTTGTTTGTGGTAAGTGGAACCTTAATCAGAAGTATAAATGGAGATGATGTTTTTCTGCACAAAAAGTTTACACTATGAAAAAACTGATTTGAATTGGTGAGGTAATAACATTTTATTCTTCAACTATCATAAGGAACTCGGAACACAATAATATTGGTAACCTTAAACTGATTTGTACATAAATTTTGTGAATTGTTGAAAATTCAAGGTAATCACTGTACTGAATGATGTCTTTCACGTGTTGTTCAGATGTAGGAAACACGAATTTGAGTGTGACGGGTCGAGAAACCTCTTCAACGTATTTGAAACTGTATGATGAACATTATGTTTACATTTCGCTGTGCGGTGTTTATGTACGAGTATATCATATCGGCCTGAAATCTGGTTGAATATTGTTTCTTATTGATTAAAAAGGCAATTGGCACTTCTGCTAATGAAGATTTATCAAAAAAAAATTATATAATTTTCAATTCACTTAGGTTCTCCTAAAAAATGTAACATGCGATTCATGGAAAATATAAATAGTTTTTATTTATTAATCGATTGGGCCGATAGGTACTTGATAAAAATCTTAATAGATAATTTAAATGAAACTAAGTAGGTTTTCGATTTTCACTGTAATTAATTCAAAACATGATAATATCGTTTCGCCAACACAGTGGCTTCATCAGAGGTTGATGATAAGCTGAGCTATTACATTGTGGACTGCGTATATTTATCCTGAAGTGCGTGGGGTAGGAATGACCAAAGAACACTGTTCTTTTTTACAGGGGGATGACTGCAGAACATATTTCTTCTGAATTGTGGAGGATGACTATTGAATACTTTTCTTCGATTGCATTTTTACTGGAATAAATTTAATAACGGAGAATTATTGATTAAAACTTGATCATTTAATAAACTGTTTGATTTCTTCCTCTTATTGATTTCCATGGCTTCTAGCAGGGTTCGTTCATAACCTTTTCGCTCTGTATGCAATATTCGCATTTCATGCGAAAGATAAAATTTAGAATATCTGAACAACAAAGATGATTTGCAAAAAATTAAACCGATTCTACGTATGCAACACATCTTCTAGAAGAGAACCATGTCTTCGACAACAACTTCAAAATATTGCACACAGAGCGAAAAAAGGTTATAAACTAACCTTGTTAGAAGCCATGGAAGTCAATAAGAGAAAGAAATCGAACAGTTTATTAAATGATCAAGTTTCAATCAATAATTCTCTGTTATTAAATTTATTCCAGTAAAAATGCAATCGCAGAAAAGTATTCTATGGTCATCCACCACAATTCAAAAGAAAAATGTTCTATAGTCATCACCCTGTAAAAGAAGGACAGTGTTCTATGTTCATTCCCACCCCAAGCAATTCAGGATAAATATACGAAGTCCACAATGTAATAGCTCAGTTTATCATCAACATCTGATGAAGCCACTGTGTTGACGAAACGATATTGTCATGTTTTGAATAAATTATAGCGAAAGTGGAAGAACTACTCGTTTTTATTTGAATTAAGTCTTTATTTAATTCGTTAATAATCAATTTTTGAAATGGGAATTTGAGGAACTCATTTTTCCATTTTTTCGACTGGTGGAATTATCTCTATTGGTGGAAGTGAAGTTTTCTCTATATAGGATAATGATAAAAATAATATATATATATATAAAAACTGAAACTTGAAATCGGAAATAGTGAGTAAGTTAAAACAAATTATATCTTTCTCTGAAACCAACGTAAGAACTGAAGTAAGTGGATTGTAATGTCAAGTGAAATATGTATTAGATTGAGCCAGTTCAAGGTACTACATATTTCAATAGACACCTCAATTTGAATTCTCTGTGTGCTGAGGTTTCGCTCCTGGGAGTTCTGGTTCAAATGACCAGACACATGAACATTTGTGCACGTGAATTGATTAGATCAGTTGAAAACAATGTTAATATAATAAGAAAACGAACATAGCTCGTTAACCTCTAATATATTTCTTTATGCGCTATCAGATTCGACCATATGGATATACAAAACATTACTTGGAAAAACTTCGTTTTGAAATTCAGCTATCAAATACTGGTCAATATGCATGAAGTCGAATGAAACTGAATGCTATGTTTCCTGTTATCTGCAGCGATTTTTCGATAACTATTTTTCACTCATTCAATTCACACAAGAAATTATCAAAGTATTGATTGAATCAGTCGATACGGCAATTATAAGATCTGCAGCCTGAAACATGTGACGATCGTTAGAGGGAGCTCATGTGAATACTTCACTAATAGATGTTTCTCTAATATTGTAGAGATGGATAAAATTTAAAAACTTTCGACATTTCAGTTTGATGTACTTCAAAATGTACTGAATATTCTCTCTTGAAAAGGAATGGTTGCGTTTCCTTTAATATTTTTCTAGACATTCACATTAGTGTTTTATTCGAAAAATATTTTTGCTTATTCTGATTCAAATAAGGAGAAGTTGCAGTTAAATCACGATTCAACTATGAGAAAAGACCATTTGAAATGTGGAAGGATGATTCGGATAACCAGGTCATATACACTGACTTATAACGACGGCATCCTTGCGGGACGTACGTGATAATAGCCCTTAACCTGTAGCTGATATATAGCAACCCCTGTTGCACGTGAGGCAGTCCATTCTACATCACTTAGATGTGCCCTATTTTGTACAAGGGTTTCGAGTGTTGTGTGTGAAGGGGCTCTGAAGAGACGTTGCTAGTTGGTGGGAATCTCAAGAGGACACTAAAATTATCATAATGATCTATTCTTGGGATATAAATTTGGGTGATAGTAATCTGAAGAATCTCAGGAGCACCGAAAACTGTTCACACATTCCAATAAGTCTCAATTATTTTTGATTTGAAACATTAAAGTGGCGGGTCTATTTGTGACGTATGACACGTCACGTTGCCAAGTCGACCAATTTTCGGTATGAAGGGAATAATAATAATCCTAATTTAGCACAGAGAAACTGATACAATATAATATCTAATATATATGTATATAAACATAACAATGAAAATTGATATTTGCCTTATATACATCAATATATGTTCGTTTTTGAAACTAGAAAATGTACTGGGCAGAGATTACCGAGCATTTCAAAATAATATTTCGATTCTCCTTCAATAAATACTCACAAAAACCATTATGTTGAGAACTATAATTGGCTTTACGGTTAATGAGTTCATAATATTCATTATTTGTTTTTTATTTGGTTTTGATGGAATGACTTGTAGATTCATTACATCTTATCTCAATGGACGTAAGCAGAAAATAGTTGTTGAGTTAGTGGGTGATCAGAAATCAGTGGATCGAGACATTGTTTCTGGAGTAACACATGGTTCTGTTCTCGGCTCCTTAATTTTTCTACTATATATTTCAGATCAACAAGAGTGTGGAACACATTTCCAGATTCATTCGTTTGTAGATGATATATAATGCTCTAAGCATTCAAACCTGTTGGGTACGCTGCATCTGCACTGTGTGTGAATGAAGACTTGAGTGAAATAGTCGAGTATTGTTCATTTCATAATCTCAGGTTGAACTCTCTCAAGTATCAGGCTAATCGATTAATGATCTCATCGTTTTTCATAATTTATGTGAAAAAGTGCTATAACCATTAATATATAAATTCCTCATTCCCCTATAGATTACAATGAATCAATAAGAATAATCAACTTCTATGACGCATTGAATAATCTTCGTGGAGACCCCTTTTGGTACATATTTAGCCGGCTTATCCTTCGTTTCAAATTCATACCAACGTCCGTCTGTACTTGACCTCGCGTATATTACCCAGTTCATGTTTCCGTAGTAATTTATTGGCATAGTACAATATACGAGTCCTGTAGAGCAGAAGGGGAAACTTCCGGAATTTAACGGTTACCCTCGGATAAAGGTGGGGTCTGCCTGCAGCCTTAGCTGCTCGGAAAATGAGAAATTGCTTTTTTATGTCACGAATTTTAATTTATTCACGCTGGATGCTGAGTTTCCCAGATTTAACCCCCGATTTCTAAAGTCACGCATATAAATATTCCGGAATATTCACGTAAATGCGTGGTAGAACAGACCCGTGAAAAATTTTAATAATAATAATCTTTATGAGGTTTCCACTTGGAAATATATTTCGAGCTTCATTATTAGTATATAAAAGGAAAACTGAGCATCTTTGAACTGTATCACTATACTTGTCTATATTGTATGTGACATCATTTAAATTTTTATTGCCACTGTTGATAATTTATATGAAGTTGAATTTCACATTCTCCATGAAGCTTGCAAAGAGAAAATTAACCTCACTCTTCACTCTTTGGTTGGGTCCCTCTCCAAGCGATGACTGAAAAATAGTATCTTTCAAATTTTTATTGGCATAAACTTTATTGTACGAATTTTGATAGCGACAAAATCAATTTTATGTTACTGACAATTCCACCGTGTAATTAAGTTCAAATTGAGATCAATAAAAACTCACCTCCAAATGATTATTATAAATTTTATATTATTTTTTTCAGTTGAGATATGTTCGTTGAATATGTCGTAAAACCTACAGCTCAAGTAGTTTCTCCAATGAAATTCAGCTGTAAAAGTTACATTTTGATTACATTTTACATTCCTTTCAATTATAATAATAATTAATAATAATAATAATAATAATAATAATTTCAATAATAATAATAATAATAATAATAATAATAATAATAATAATAATAATAATAATAATAATAATAATAATAATAATAATAATAATAATAATAATAATAATAATAATAATAATAATAATAATAATAATAATAATAATAATAATAATAATAATAATAATAATAATAATAATAATAATAATAATAATGATAATAATAATAATAATAATAATAATAATAATAATAATAATAATAATAATAATAATAATAATAATAATAATAATAATAATAATAATAATAATAATAATAATAAAAATAATAATAATAATAATAATGATAATGATAATAATAATAATAATTTCTTTCCTACTCAGGCTACAAGGTGCATGTACTTGTACATGTCATATATGTAGATATAGTAGTAAACAATTGAATGTAGAGACAGATACATTACACTCACACAAAAAGAAAACTAGGATCAGAATTAAACTATGTTGAATAGAATGCCTGAAGCGTATAAGTACTTCAGTTAGTAAGTTTCAAGTTAGTAATATAAGCTGGTAATTCATTGTAAATGGCCACAGATACATACTTGGGTTTCTTTTCATATAAGGCACTTTTGTGCTTGGGAAAAAGTAACTTGTTTCTATTTCTAGTCAAAATCGTGTTTTTCTGTTATTTTTCAATTATTCTCACAAAAATACGAAGATTTTAGCAGCAGAAAAAGACAAAAAATGTAGGAAAATTTTAGAAATGTCACACATTCGTAAAAATTTAGAAAAGACAGTAAATTGAAGAACAGACATCAAACATCTTAATTCTATTTACAGCAATTCAATAAACCTCACAAATAACACTCATAAAATGAAGACACAACAATCATCAAACACCACATCTCAAAACTCATTTTTTCCAGATCTACCTTCAATTTCAAACACATAAACAAATAATATACATAATCTGGATAAGTATAAAAAACTATATGTAATTATATATATATATATATATATATATATATATATATATATATATATATATATATATATATATATATATATATATATATATAATCACACTTATTATAATCACCTGGCTTACCATAAGTTTTTCAGAGGTTTTCTCATGGTGAAGAAGACTAAAACTTCCGAAGCGAATGCTGAGCCAGAAATATTCCTCTGATAATGAAAATGAATAAGTGGAGATACAAAAAAACTAATTTTTTTTTTCTAAGAAACAAGTTTGACATTTTGATATCTTTTGTAATTCATAAATTTAGTTATTCATTAGTTTTGACAAAGTTGTGATACACAACGAAACGCCAACAAAAATGAAGTTTTTCATATTAAAAGAAGCCTGTTATTGCTGAAAATATTCAAAATGAAATATCTTGAACAGGCAATAAATAAATTCAGAAATATATATATATATATATATATATATATATATATATATATATATATATATATATATATATATATATATATATAATGTATCATCAAACTATCATGAAATTAATCATAATATGTTTGATTATACTATATATTGAAAATTTCAATAATGTTCCTACTCCTATAGGCAAGATTTTGATTAATATATATATATATATATATATATATATATATATATATATATATATATATATATATATATATATATATATATATATATATATATATATATATATATATATATTCCATTACTACTTATTGTTTCTTTTTAATTATCACATTATCAGATTTTATCAATTGTTTGGGATTTCCGTTAACATAGTTGATATTTTGTCATATTATACTGTTAAATCTTTCGAGTGGTTGATTGAATATTTAATATTAAAATCACTCCCTGGGAAATATCGTCTATTTACCAAACTCGTTGTTGCACTGTTCGGATATAATTTCAGCTCGATGAACAATGTAATAATCTAGTCGAATGTGGTACAATATGACTGGAATTCTGTTGCCAATTATCAATTGTACTTCTGTTCGTTTACTGGTAGATATCTGATATGCACCGAATCAAATCGTATTTGATATGCGCAAACACTTATTGTAATTAACATTGTAATATGCTCGACTGGTTTTCGTATCACTTTAAATTGTTAATAACGGTTCGGTTTGTTGAAATACGAAACTTACTGTTAGTACAGCACTTGGGGCATATGATATGAGCTTCATAGTACGCGCTAAATCATTCACTTCTGTTTTGAAATTTCTTTCGCGTTTAACGTTTTAATATTATTCAAAATATCGAATAGAAGTTCGTATTCGACAGAACGTCGCCTCGTTGGATGAACAATTATCAAGTCTTCCAATTCGAAAAGTTCATTCTGACGCCACAAAATTTTGAATGTCTTTTCATCAGTCTTTTCTTGTTACTTCGTTACGTTCGTACATCTGAAAGATTTCAAATTCATCAAAAGAATATTACAATAGCCCTAGCTATATGACTATGTACCTACTATATTATAGCTCGCAATCTTTTAAGGAATAAATTCAAGAGAAAGATTGAAATCGATGCTACACTCAAGGGAAGTTCGAGTCAGCTCTTTAGTTTTTCAAGGAACTTGTCAGTTGTGCCACGACCATCAGATTATTTTTATTTCCCTATATATATATATATATATATATATATATATATATATATATATATATATATATATATATATAGTTGAATGTTTAACGACTGTAGATATGTATTTTCAGTGTTTAATTGGGATTGCAGTCTAGGACAGGAAAATCAGTTACCTCTTTAGTATTTTCCAAGCTTTCGAAAATGTTTATTTTCTTCTTCAGGGCTAAAATAGTATAAAAATTAACAGTTTATATAGCAAGGCACTATAAAAAGTTTTTTCTTACAATTACTGTGAAGTTAGTCCGAAAGTACATTAGTTTTTTGAATTTTGAAAATAACTACAAGTGTTCCCAAATGCATTGGGTTGGAATGTTACTGCATTCTACGTGCTGGATAGTTTATACGGTCATTGTCGTGGCTTCCTTCAACTATCCAGCACGTAGAATGCAGTAACATTCCAACCCAATGCATTTGGGAACACTTGTAGTTATTTTCAAAATTCAAAAAACTAATGTACTTTCGGACTAACTTCACAGTAATTGTAAGAAAAAACTTTTATAGTGCCTTGCTATATAAACTGTTAATTTTTGTAATATTTTAGCCCTGAAGAAGAAAATAAACATTTTCGAAAGCTTGGAAAATACTAAAGAGGTAACTGATTTTCCTGTCCTAGACTGCAATCCCAATTAAACACTGAAAATATATATATATATATATATATATATATATATATATATATATATATATATATATATATATATATATATATATATATATATATATATATATATATATAGAGTGGCTAAAAGAGGTCCAAGAGGATCTACAACAGATCAATATAAAAAATCTCGAAGATCGCACTGAATGCCGCTATAAAATCGCACATATAAAGTTCGAACAAAAAGTAAATCGTCAACCTGGAGTAAAGTGGACAGATGAACGGAAGAAAGAGCATTCAGAGAGGATGAAGCGTTTTTGGGAGGCAAAAAAGATGAAGCAAAATTCCTAATGATTGCGAATTCAAGTTCAGTCGCTCTCCTCATGGGGAACAATCGAAATAATAATAATAATAATATATATATTATAATGTAAATACTGAGATTCTTGATCGAAATATTATAAATAAAACTTTCAGGGAGCTGTCTACACAAATGTTGTCAACGAGAACAAACCCATCACTTTTGAAAGTGAATATTAAGAGCGTTTTGAAAAAATCATAGATTTTGAATGATAATAGGATACAATTGTTCCATCATAATTATGAATCATCAGTCCATATCAGTCCAACAGTAGTGCGAGTGAAAGGCTTTGCAGATATTTCATTCGAACACTACAGAAAATTGTCCACCGATTCTTGATTGATCTATTGAATATGGACTGATGATTCAAAATAATGATGAAAGAACCCATCACTCTCGAAAGTGATGGATCAGCTTTTGGTATGATATAACACCGAATATTGTTGAAGTTGATGAGAGAATTGGGATGTCGAGGTTTTTGCTGAAAACTTGGAAGGAAGAAAGTAATTGGTAAATATTGTAAAGTGTTGGGAGTACTTCGAAGAACTGTACTGAGTCCGATTCTATTCATTTTATAAATTTAATGTTCAGAACGAAAATTGGAGGATATTTTCTAAATTTTCACTGTTCGTCTTAATTCAGGAATAAACTGGGAGCATTTTAGAGATTTAGCTCAGTGTGATTTCTTCGAAGTTAAGCACACATCTACTCACTATTAATTATGAAAAACAAATTATATCTCATCTGCAATAGACAAAAGAACTTTGCCTGCTGCAGATATCCTGAGAATTAGAGACAACAGTGGCAACAATTTTAAAATTAAATGTTCTGACTAGTCCAACTACTTGAGACTCATTTTAGATTCCCAATTGCAATGGGATACATATATCAATAAGTTAATATTGAAGCTCAGAGGTCTTATTCCTAGATTCAGATATCTGGCCACTACTATGAACTACTTTGAACAAATTAAAAATACAACAGGAAGGCCAAAAATATGCCTCACCCAACGAACCAATTGTTTAAGTTAGCTGAAGTGTGGGACCTACATCAGTTGTATTGCTGCACGCTAATGAAACATACGTAGAACGATATTAGTGACTGGAAAAGAATTGCATATGGGTTGAATACCAGATATAGCCACCTTTCTCTTGAAGTTCCGAAGGTTGAAAAGTCCAGTCGCTTATATATTTCGAAGAGTAAAAATTAAGAGAGAGCTAAAGAAATGGATATTGTATTGGTGCAGTATAGGTACAGCTCAGTAGAATTGGGTAAATATGGAAATACAGTTTCAATTAATTGTAGAAATACTATTTACTGTATATAAGTTGATTGAATGTTCACTGATCTCTTGTTGAAACATTGTTCAATATATTGAATAAAACTACTTGGCTCGGTTCCACAAAATTTATAATAAATACTTGACAATTGTTTCTGGGTGTTACCCCATTTCCAAAACTCAAACTGTGAGTTAAACTTGAGGGTAACTTGAGTTTGAATGGGGTAACACCCCGAAATTTTGTGAACCAAGGCAAGTGTTTTTAATTAATATATTTACTGCATTATCAGAAAATAGTTTTTGAAATCAATCCTTCCCCACAGGTATTATAACTTTGCGAGCATTGTATAAGATTTTGTGTCACTGATCATTTTCAATTTTATGAAACTAAGAGAAACTTGTATAGTTATTTATTTTTTGCGAATTTCAGGAACACTGTAAAGTGTTTGAGCTTCAATTTCAGTTCTTCCAAAGGGTTAGATCTCTCAGATGTATTGTTCCTAAGTTTAGAGTTTTTTTTTTGGCTGAATTCCACATGAATTTTGAATTTTATTTCATTTTTCTCTTTCTTCAATTGGTTCGAGGTGTCAAATATTCGTGAATACTCAAATAAATAATTGGAAATTTTTAACCCTCTACTCCTCTATGTAAAATTCAGCTGATGTTGATTCATTTCGGTTCTCATTTTGAACATCTTTTTGATGTTCTCTTCTTGTTCAAATCCCTAAAATCATGTAGTCAGTGACATTCACACTCAGGATCTCTCGTTTAAGCTGGTTGAATTTCGATATTGATTCAATTCAATTAACGTGCGAAACATCGCCGTGTGTACCAACCTTTATTATTTCATAACCTCACTTGGCAGTTCAATTTGCTCAGATAATAATAATTCGCCATTTAAACGATAATGCTTCGAAAGCACGCGATCTAACCGACATTCGTTCGAAAAGGTGTGGAATTCTCAATGGAAATTCCGGCAAGACGTTCAGCCGTCAGAATTGCGTTAATACCGTTCGATTTTCTTCCGTCGGCATCATCGCGTGGAAAATTGAAATCGTGGCGCGAACTGCCGTCGTAACGATCGTGTTCGAAATGAGCTCGAACCTCGATCTACAATCTGTTCGAGGTGATAATGTTCAGATAATGGTATAATTCGGATGAATGGGTCGAAATATGGGCCGTTTCAGTGTCTAATCGTTCCGTCGGATTGAATTCTGGAGATGGATGTCTCGACTTACTCGAAAATAACGATCTCTGCAGGCGCGGTTCTCTTTTATGGGAAGCAACTAGCGAAATTAAAGAATTACTTTTAATATTTCACCTTGCGAATTCTGATAACTCTGATTAGTTATTCACTTGAAATTGAAAAGATGTTGGTGGAGATGAAAATGGAATTACAAAATATATATTCAGAGATATCGTCATGGTTTCGGCAAATAGGATTTTGGACTTTGTTAACGTCTTTTTATGTGACGGCGAATTTCCTGGAGAGTATAAAAAGACTACCGCTATACTAGTGCCATAAGAACTGAAAACCAAGGAGTTTAGACCTATAAATACAGTGCCTGTGTCTGAAAAAATCTCGAAATTAGTAGTTAAAGACCAAGTAAGTAGGGTTTGTTGGTTTTTTTGAAACCGGTTTTTGTTGGAGAGGACTATGAAATTCGAAAACCGGTTTTTAGTAGAAAATATTGGTTTTCAATGTACGAATAACACCTAAAAGAAATTTGAAAATGACAAATGTAGCCAAATGTACCAGATTGATGAAACACTGTTGAAAGCGGTTTGGTTCTTGGAATCATATCGCTTCCATATGATTCTGTGGCGGCTCGTTTTCGTGTGTCACGGCCGTTTCTGAATACATTCGAACTATTGTAAAATATTGCATTTTATTTTCAATTGTAGACCTATAAATACAGTGCCTGTGTCTGAAAAAATCTCGAAATTAGTAGTTAAAGACCAAGTAAGTAGGGTTTGTTGGTTTTTTTGAAACCGGTTTTTGTTGGAGAGGACTATGAAATTCGAAAACCGGTTTTTAGTAGAAAATATTGGTTTTCAATGTACGAATAACACCTAAAAGAAATTTGAAAAAGACAAATGTAGCCAAATGTACCAGATTGATGAAACACTGTTGAAAGCGGTTTGGTTCTTGGAATCATATCACTCCCATATGATTCTGTGGCGGCTCGTTTTCGTGTGTCACGGCCGTTTCTGAATACATTCGAACTATTGTAAAATATTGCATTTTATTTCCAATTGCAGAAATTCTCCGAATATACCCGACCGGTTTTGATAATTCATGGAATTCATGGAATGAAAAAATTACTATTCGAAAACCGGTTTTCTAAAATGTCGATTTTTGTATAAACCGTTCTAGTGAGAGAGTTTTGTGATAGAAACAAGGTTATTGTGGAGTGTCAATCGGTTTTCCAAAAGCAGCAGCACTCTTGTAAAACCTCAATCACATTTATCTGTGATAAATGGTCTAGAGTGTTAGATAAAAATGAAATAGAAATAGCACTATTTTTGGATTTACGAAGAGTTTTTGAAACGGTTAATCGGTGGTTATTATTGAAAAACTTGGTCAAGTTTGGTTTTTCTGGAACAGTGTTGCAATGGTTCAATTCATATTGACATAATAGAGCACAACATGTTGAATACGGAAACCATGTGTCAAAACCAATAATTTGTGATTATGGAGTTTCACAAGGAACAGTTTTGGGGCCGTCGATGTTCAATTTATATATAAACGATATAATGAAGAATGTAAAGAATTGTGAAATTTCTATATTTGCTGGCGACATGATGTTGTATACTGTGGACAACAATTCACAAGAATTAGCTAATAAAATGAATAGTGACCTTTATAGTTTGCATACATGGCTGTGTTATAACAGTATTTCATTGAATACTGATAAATCTGAATATATCATTGTCCTTACAAAGCATTCAGTGTATAAGCCTATAATATTGCCATATATTAACTTTTCATCAATTCTGTGATACACCTTGCCTCAACATGAAATTCAAATGTTGCAAAAGCTCCAAAAAAGAGCATTCGAAATTATATTGAAGTGCAATAGGTACGCACTCGTATCACTTATGTAAGAAACGCTAAGTTGTTTAAGTAGTTAGGCAGAATATAGTACATTAAACTCTAGACTCTGTTTATAAAATAAAATATGGCAAGGTTCCTAGCTATATATTTGTCCCTGTAAAATACGTTGAATTTGTTCATGGTTACCAAACAAGGTCTAAGGAACAAAATGAATTCTATATTCTATATATATTCTATATTCTTCAGTACATCTAAATGCCTAAATAATTCATTTGCGAAAGAAATGATTTTATTCAATAGTCTAGATCCGAACCTGAAATTATTTGAGAATCATATTGATTTGAATACGTTATTGTATCATTTTGAGAAAAAATAATATTTAGGGTGAAATATGTTGTTTGATGTCGTAGATATAACTTGTCATTTTTTTGTAAAGTGTATTAGCTGTGCTAAATAAAGTTTACTACCTCTACTTGTCCGCAAAAAAATGAAAGGATAAAATTGATGGAGAAAAACAATAACATGATCATGAATAATTCGGAGAATTCAATTTCAAGATCAACAAATTTCTTCACCAGGCAGCCTGAAAGAGCTTTCCAAAATGTTATACTACCAAACATTTGGTAGTATAACATTTCGCAGTATTACAATCGCTGTATTTTTACAGCGATTTAATGACGTCTTCAAAACAGTTCAAAATGACGTTCTGAGGTTATGATGTTTCGACGTCACTGCATGGTTAGTGGGACGTCTAAATCTACGTCCTTCTAGAGACATTAAGATCGATATATGTCAACGTATTACCGTTCGATTCCTACCTGGGTGTACTGACATTATTTCGAAAAAAGCTGTCATAGCTCTACAACATGACAAATTTTTCCGAAAGCTATCAATTAATCGAAAAAAACATGAAGTTTTTCATGTTATCTCACTGTGTTTGCTTCATTTTAATTTATTCCTACCAGATTCATTCATGTGATATAACTTAACAATCACATAACCTAAAGTTGTCGGCGCATTCACCAATTCGTTGAATATATTCGTTACATGCCGAACAGCGTAGGCGTAGCTGTGTTGAAATTTGTTGCAGCACTTTACTAATTCCCATATTGAAGCGTTTATACAACGGCTGGAATTTCACCCTTCGTGTACCTTCTGAAATTAAACTGAGATATTTTCTCTTTACATTTAGAGCTCTGTTCGTATCTCATATTTCAGGGGTTGAAATAACTGAAGGATGAGCATGAAATTCAGTATCTGGGTGGAATTTCCACGTTACCAAGAATTCGTCTTTCTAAACTGCGTAATCTGATGATAACGAAATCAAAGCTGAAGAATGTTATGTAAAGAACGTAAACATCGACTCAAGCTTTGTATTTTGATTTGCAGTTTGATAAATTGAACGAAAATGTCATGAAGGAAGTAGAATAGATAATTGAAATTAAACCTAAATCAGAATAAACATTCTTGAAAAAACGACATATACACGCAGACTATTTCTAGTAGACCTATTCTCAATAATTTCGTGGACGTGGGAATATTTAGAGCTTCGCAGTTGGCATCATTCCGTGAGTAATAATCACATGTCTCATCACATATTGTCGGACTTTTCATACGGTACGATTTGATAATATCGATATTTGTACCTCAATTGTAAAGTAAAATTTCAACCTCTTAAAACAACCTCAATTTGAGTATTCAATCTACTCAAATAAATGAGTATTTCGGGAACATCTAGAGTCGACAGGACATAAGATCTCACGTTGTTTTAAACCTAATATTCTTCATTACTGTGAATTTAGATGACTATATAAAAGACTTTAATACACATTCATAAGTTTCACAGTTTCTAGGTACGATGTTCTTAATTATAGAGATTGCAAAAAATGAGTTACTCAATTTTTTACATAGGACCTCAATGTGTGATGTCCATCTCAAATTTCTGTCTACATATATTCTAAGAAACTTTGTTGATTGTGATGATGATATAGTGTTGTCTCCATATTTAACATCCAAGGTACTAATTTCATAATTCCATATAGTTTGTTAAATCTGTTTAATGCAGAAATGTATTTTCAGATTAAACTGGATACTCAAAAATTTCAATGAACAAAATATTTTGAATGGAAGATAGTATGAAGAAACTGTTTTTCTCCGGTCTTTCCAATTATTCTTCACATAATTTTTTTTATATCAATCTTTCAGGTATCATCTTACGTTTCATGTTTGAATATTGTTGTGTATTTTCATCTGATAAATGAATGGAAATTGACTATTTTTGCATTAATGAAGCAGGTTCATGTTTTTGGAATATTTCTTCGAAATTTCTCCTAGTATTTTGAATTCACTCTTCATCTGGAATTGAGACTATCAATGTCTTGGTGATTCTCTACAGTCTTGGTAATTTATTCCGATATTTTGAATTTACTTTTCATCATATGATCAAAAGAAACTATACGAAATTTACAAATAATATTCATTTTCCATTCAAACATTCAATATCATTCTAATTAAGTGCAATTATAGGAGCCTCAAATTTTTTTGGACGTTACTCTATTTTTTTAGGGACGTTACTCTATTAAATATGTTTGACTTTCGAGTAATTCAGATCAGATATTTTTCCTAGTATTTTGAATTCATTCTTCATCTGAAATTTAAACTATCAATGTCTTGGTAATTCTTTGCAGTCTTGGTAATTTATTCCGATATTTTAAATTTATTTTTTATTATATGATCGAAAGAAACTTTACGAAATTTACAAATAATATTCATTTTCCATTATTAATTAAGTGCAATTATAGGAGCCTCAAATTTTTTTATCTATTCATTTTATATGACGTTCGTAATAATGCAAATTTCTACTAGAGCATAAACTAATCAACGTTACTTAGTTCGGACAAAAGCAGTAATCTGATTGATCCACTCTATTTAATCTGTTTGGCTTTCGAGTAATTCAGATCAGATTAGCTTTACATAATAATGCTCTTTCAAGATAATTGCATGATTTAATCACTGGCTCTTCAATATTACACCGATATTGTTGAGGGATATCAATAAGTATATGACGAGCAGCACCATAATTGAATTATTTTGCATTGGGTATGTGAATACATTACTTATTTCTCTATTCGATTGCGAACTGATCAAATTCGAAATATTTCGAATTATATTGAAGGACCGTTGCATTTCAATCTATTCAATCGGTCAGACTTGTGAACCCCCCATTTCACCCTATTTCAGATGTTTATGATACATCTACAAAAGGGTGGTTAACTCATATGAAAGAATTTCAAATAAATGTACAGACTATAATCAATTATACTCTTATATGAAAGTTTAGTGAACTGTCTTCATCAGCTTGAATGAAGCAAACTTCATATTGTAGTTGCATTTTCAGAAGCAGTATATCAACAAACGAAGACACACGAATTATATAAAAATGTAGAAAGATAAAAGAAAATTTACATTTCAACTGATTCTTGCACATTTGGTATAATATTCACAATTCATAATAAACCAGTGTACAAGCACACTTCCCGAAAAACCAATGATTTTGCTACATATAATGGGTGATTTTTCAAGCGTAGTTTTCTCTTTATATCGAATAAAACACTGAATTTGCATTAGTATATTCAAAATTTTCATTGAAATTGATCACTAGCCTTTGCCATTTACATTTTGCAGATAACTTCATGTAAATGTTATCCGCGGCTCCGTATCAAATGGTCTATTCATAAAGTCCAATTTTGCGTCACTTTTTCGAGCATTTCGGCCTGTATCTCACGAATTACGCGTATTATGTTATCATGTAAGGCTTCAATCGTGTTCGGCTTGTTCGCATACACTAACTACTTCACATAACCCCACATGCAATAATCCAGAGGCGTCAAATCGCATGATCTTGGCGACCAATTCACAGGGCCATTTCGAGAGATAAGCTGCTCACCCAATTCATCCTTCAACATGTCCATTGTTTCACGAGTTGTGTGGGTTGTGGCACCATCTTGATGAAACCTCATATCAACCAAGTTCAACTCGCCCAACTGGGGCAAAAAAAAGTTGCGTATCATGACTCGATATCGTTCGCCGTTGACGATATCGTTTCTTCCACTATCGTCTAGGAATAAAAATGGACCGATGATGCCACCAGCCCATAAACCACACCAAACTGTCGTTTTTTTGGGATGCATCGGTAATTCTTGAGTCTTGCCAAGAATGACCGATTACTTCTTAATCAAAGAGTCTTACCAGATATACTTATATGAAAAAAGCAGCAGAATAATCGTTGAAATCAATCTATCCAACATCACATATATTAAATTGGATCATAAATATTATTTCATAAACTTTATAACACAGTTTATCGAAAATATAACTAGAAGCTTGAGGAAAAAACAAATTAAAAAAATATGTACGATAGAGGTAAATATTAGATGATTTTAAGGAAATAATAAGAAAGACACTAATGTTTGAATAAATCAGCTCCATATGTAAAATTTCCTGTAATTATTGCCGTGTTTTCTGAACTGTAGAAGTATCCAAACTCCCGTAGATGAACATGAAAGGTTGATGTTACACAACAAGAATATTACGGGTCTCGCAGAATTTTGCATTAGCTCTAATCATTTCATAAGTGTCAATAAAAATCAACGTTAGCACTTGGTTGATGAAAAAAACTTTCAGACGATTCAGAAACCATAGAAATCAGCAGCTGTTCAAAAAAGAAAAACCGATTGATAACGAACAAATAGAATTTTCACTATCCCTTTTTCTCACCTCTATCTTATAGATGAAGATGTTCTGTTTCTGTAGTCTTGGTTATAAAATGAGCACTCAAAACATGTTGACCCAACGTTATTATTTTTTCGTGTTTTTTTCAATACCTCCGTTAAAAATTATGCCAAGCGTTCAAATCAGATTATTGTACAGATGTTCAATAATATTCAGCCGTCATAATGTCGTATAAGTTCCACTTCAACTAAGTGTAAAGATGACAAACACTTTTTTTCTGTAATACCTAATGGACGAGAAACATCGAGTTTCATTCCGTTTCGATGAAATTTGATGAATCCATAAACTTTCGAACACCCCCTATAAATGAAACTGTCAGGAAAGCAGAACCCGTTGCAAATCGTTTTATACATCACATTCCGCAATGAGCACAAATTCGTGAATTGTTCAGCACAAGGTTTCTCGGAATCTCCCATACACATCGCAAATAGCGTATTTCATTCTCGAGCATCCAATATTCCAGATGCAGTAAGTACGCCCTTGCGAAAACCGACAAAGTTGCTCCAACGTTTGCGGCAGCATCGTTCAACAACATTCTCGCCACATAACTGACCTACGACTATAAACTGTCGGAGTTACAACCTCGGTTACAGCCGTAGCTTCGCCATCAGTTGCTGGTGGAAACACCCGGACTTTTTTTGTGTCGACATCGTAGTGGACGTTTCAGATATAGCGTCATTTTTATAGGGGGGGTTATTTCGAAGGAATTGCGGACGTGGTTGTTGAGGGGTTTGGGTTTTGCGTTTTTACGCATAGATTTACGTATTTTGGGTAGGATGAAAGAATGTAGAGTTGTTTTACTGCCTCTAGAACGATGGAACCTGGATGTAAACGGAGAAAATGCAGGGTATCTTTGTGGATAAAGACGTTTCAACGCCGTTGTGAGACAGACAGCTTGCTCTTCTGGTGGTTTTGTCTAGGAAAGTGACTTTTTCACGGTTAATGAAACAATATAAACGACACCTACCCCACAAGGAATATATAGCATACCTCATCATGGGTGAAAGATATAATAATATTTGAAGAAAGTTTCCAAGAAATGAACAGAACTAAAGAGAAAAAACCCAAATGTGTTAACCCAAATGAAGTGACACCCCACAACAATTGTCAATTATTTATTTATTATAAGTCTTGTGAAACCTGGCGAAGTGTTTTCTATTTATATAATAATAATAGGTGATTTTTTATGCGAATTGTTTTTTTTAATCGAATAAAACACTCAATTTGCACCGTACATTCAAAATTTCCATTGAAATTGATAACGTGAGCTTTGCCATTTAGATTTTGAAGTTAACTTTATGTAAATGTTGTCCGCGGCTCCGTATCAAATGGTACATTCGGAAGGTCCAATTTTGCGTCATTTTTGCAAGCATTTCGGCCTGTATCCCACGAATTACGCGTGTTATGTTATCCTGTAAGGCTTTAATCGTGTTCGGTTTGTCCACATACACTAACGATTTCGCATAACCCCAAAAGAAATAATCCATAAGCGTCAAATCGCATAATCTTGGCGCCCAGTTAACAGAGCCAATTCGAGAGATAAGCTGCTCACCAAATTCATCCTTTAAAATGCCCTTTGTTTTACAATCTGTGTGGAATGCTGAAGCCGTCTGGATGAAACTACATGTCAACCAACTTCAACTTCCAACTTCGGCCAACTATGGCGAAAAAAATTTCGTCGCTGACGGTAACGTTTCTTCCACGGTCGTGGAAAAAACGTTACCGTCACGTTACCGTGAAGAAAAATGAACCTATTATGCCACCAGCCCATAAACCACACCAAACTGTCGTTTTTTCGGAATGCATCGTTAATTCTTGTATGGCATGTGATGTGGTTGTCGCATCACTCCAGATGCGACAGTTTTGTTTATTTACATGCCTGTCAAGCCAGAAATGAGCCTCATCGCTGAACACAATTTTTCGATGAAGAGGCGGATTTTCATTAAGCTGTTCTAAGGCATATTCATCAAAAATTAGACGTTGTGGTAGGTCATTGGGCTTCAATTCTTGCAGAAGTTGAATATTATAGGCTTTTAAACCCAAATCAACACGTAAAATTTTCCATGTGATTGAGTAACACATATACCCAATTGCTGATAATGGCGACGAATTGACATTTCAGCATCTCATTTACACTGTACGCTACGAATGCAATATTCTCTTTAATACGCACTGTACACATGCGAGACCATGGTTTAATGTCCTACAAAGTAAACTTGGAGCGAAATTTGGTGATAACAGCACGAATTGTTGATTCACCAGGTCGATTATGACGACCATAATATGGTCGTGACAATCGATACACATATAATTTATAGAGTATAGTGAAAACTTTTTACTTTGACAGATGACGTTTGGATCCCATTATCAACCAGTACCACCAACCTGAAAAACTTAACTCTTAAAAATTACTCTTTATTTTCTATGTTTCTCGTTCTTTTGAAAGTATTTTATGTTTATTCATATATTTTTATTATAGTATTATGTTTACCTCGTAAACTAATTTTGAATTTCGTCAACTATCTGTTGATTCGATCTATAACATTACCCGAGTAAAATTCGAATCTTAATAAACGAATGAATTTCAATAAATAATCAAATTTCCGTTCATATGTAAATTAAGAATTCAGAATATAAAAAACTGTATTGCTATAAATCTGCGATTATTTGAAGATAACTAACTCGGGTTCAAATCGGTCAATGTTAATTCGGGTTTTGATATGTTTTTACAATAAATCTGATGCAAAAATACCTTCAGAAGGTTAGAAAATACCATTTCCATTCGTTCAAAATTTGTTTCCTTTTATCAAAAACTGCAAGGTACCTACTAATTACATATTTTAATGTATCGATACGATATATCGATAGATTTTCGACACCCCTGTTATCCACATGATTTCTATGGAGTTAATTTTTTGAAAACTATTCAAGCGGTAACAAACACGAGATCTTCTCGCTTCGTTCTATGGCATCATTTTCTTTGGGGTAATTCATTCAAATGGGACGATCAGAAAATAATTACACATAATTGGTCCAATTACAGCCAGGTCCTACTAATGATTGAAAGTGTCGTTCCAGCGTTCGAGACTTTTTACTGTTCTTCTGCGCCGTTGAACACATTCCCGCTCTGGATAAATTAATTTAAAATGCAGATTGAATCTGGATTTTTTTGTTAGGAGGTGAATGACGGTATCCTCAGTTTGTACGGGGTGTTGTTCGAGAAAGAAAGTCGTTAACGAATAAATGTAGCCAATTTAAAATTTTCAACGTTCTCTGATTGTGAGAAATTATAGGGAGCTATTCTTTATGTTCATGAGCCGTCCCTTAAACGAGGGTTGGAGAGTTATATAACTCTCGTCTCAGTTCCCTGTTCATTTTTCGAACAGGGTTAGTTGAAATTTTCAGAATAATATCAGTTAAAATTAAATTAGGCATCTTTTTTCTGCGTATGATATGGCAGAAGCATTGAATTTCAGTTCATCGATTCTGCAGTATCCATCGATGCATCCAGATCTTTTCAGTTATTTGACACTTGCCCTAGTTCTTCATTTTTTTATTCATTATTCAATAGATCATTGCATGTGACCATACGCCAACAAATCGAATCTGAAAAACAATCAGTCGACCATAACTAAAGCAAAGAAAACGAAATGAGAGGTAATACATACTTGTCTAAAAATCACTGACTGAACAATTCTTTATTCGACTAGTTTCGCCTTTTACGGCATTATCAAGAATGAAAACATATTACAAAGACAACCTTTAAGTATTTGCAGATCTGTTCTGAACACAGAATACACCTTAAATTCAGTCATAGAAGTGGGGGTTTCCAACTTATCAGAAATTGAACAGCAGGAAGTGGTTTAGGTCTAACTGGTCATTGAGAATATTGTAGAGAGAGAGAGAAAGAACATTTGTTGGATACTTCCAAAAGGCTATCGACCTGAGTCTTCCAGCCAAGAGAATATTGTATTCATCCGATTTTTGAGGTTTATTCATTTCCATGGGTTCCAGGTAGTTCATTTTCATACCTTTTTCACAGTAATAGAGAATATTAGGTTTAAAACAACGTGAGATCTCATGTCCTGTCGACTCTAGATATTCCCGAAAAGCAGATTGTCCGTTTTTTACGTGTTCTTTCAGTCTAGTTTCAAAACATTTCCGGTCTGGTCAACATATGACGACTCACATTCTTCACAGTCCAATCTATAAATTCCAGACGAATTGGCTTGGATTTGTACAATTTGTTATCAAAGATCCTTCTATCCAATCTGCTGTGACTTGAAAATGCTATATTCGAATTATTATTTTAGAAGAATTCAATGATTTTTGTAAGGAGACGTGTGTATAAGGGATGCTCACACATCTTAAATCATTTTTTCATTATTATTATTGATCTAGTGTAGCCTATATAAAAGTCTATTGCTGAAGCGTTTCTCTTTTATCATAATTAGTGTATTGATTATTTTCAGTGAAAACTGATTGTTCATACCTATGGTACGAATCACATTAAGGTCTTCCCTAAGAACCCGAAAGTTCTTCCCTGAGGTCTTGTTCTGATTAGGGAATCGAAAAAGCCCTTGATAAGGTAGGTGATGCCGTAAAAGGCGAAACTAGTCGAATAAAGAATTGTTCTGTCAGTGAATTTTAGACAAGTATTTATTATTACCTCTCATTTGAATATGAACTATCACATAATTGATTCATCGTCCATCGAATTCATTTAATGAAAACGGAACTGTGCAGAAAGGAAAACTCTTAACAGCTCTCAGCCGAGTCAAAATTCTTCTTGACGACGTTGACGTTACCGAGTCTGGAGTACACTGAGTTTACCTTGCTTCTTCCTTTAGAAGCAAGGCTGAAAAGTGATGAAATCACGTAGGTAAATATTATGGTCTCCTCAAATAAATATCGCAAATTTATTACTCCAAAACTTTAGAGGAAATCTTTTGAATGTCCACTATTGTGGTCCACTTCTGTTAGCTTCCATTGAAATGATGTCTTCCACCAGAACCCGAAAATTCGCTTTCTGAGTACCCGAATTCAATGTTACAACTGCGATCAGTGAAAGATTTTCCTTGTTGAAGTAAGACATTTCTGGCTTATTTAATACGGCACTCGGTTTCAGTATATGGCCTCAAGTTGGCGGCCTAGTATTGGTGTGAGTAAATCTGTTGTATCTCTTCATTTCCATGTCTAATCGATGTTTAGTATGTTTTTTCGTTCAATTACTATATCTTCCGTTTTTCTAGTGTTCTCTTCAGGATTTATTCATTGCTGATAATAATATTTGAGTTCTAATGTGTCTAAGTGAAATCTTGTCGTCTTTGTTCTACACAATGGACAATATTTCAATAATTCCTCAACATTCATAAGACTATTTAATGCCCTAATACGTAGCAAGTTGGATTATGGCAGCATGATCTGGGATTCTATTCTATTGGCATTCTATTATTATTGTCATTAACGCCATCTCGAGTTCATTCAGAGAAAGTTGATGGAATATTCGCTAATCTCTTGGTGAAACATTGTTTAATATATTGAATAAAAACACTTGGCTTGGTTTCACAAATATAATAATAAATAATAAATACTTGACTTCCTAATAATAAATAATAAATACTTGACGATTATTTCGGGGTGTTACCCTTATTTTATAATTGTCAGTATTTATTATGAATTTTTTGGAACCAAGCCAAGTGTTTCTATTCAATATAATCACAGAAAGTTCTTATTTTGGAAAGAGGATAAAGTTTATTCACAGAGAGGAATTATTGAGACGATTCAGTTCAATCTCATTACAAACTTTTCATACAACAGAATTATTCCACCTAGAGACTCCAAGACAGAACTCGCTAATATATTCTCCCCCAATCGACTAAGATGAATTGAATTAGATTGAGTTTATTGTAATATTTAATTTAATTTAATTATTTTTATTTATTTTCCCAGTTTCTCTAGAGTAGATTTTCTCTAGCTTTTTCCAGTTTTTTTCCATTTTCATCCAGATGTTATTCAACGTCATGTTATTATTTTCTCTAACGAGGTATTGTGGTATATGACGGTCAACGTGAACAAAGTCTTTTCTTTTAGTGTCTTTGCTGCCAAAAAACTATTTTTCGCTAATCGAATAGGTACTATAATGTAGAATTGAATTTACGTTGATGGTAATAGCCACATAATAAGAGATTTATCTTTCCATTCCAAAATGAACCAACACCTAGATTGATAAATTCAATATCTTGGTCCAATCATTTGTGTTTCTATTTATTAATTCAGTACGCTTAAATGCATTTTTTGTAATCGATGAATCCCATATAGACGTTTTCATCACCCTCTCCACTTACATGTAATAAGTCATTAACGCTAAACACCTGATGTTTGTGTCATTTGATAATTTTCAATATGTGATAGCTATTCTACAACAAGTATAAACCTTATAATGTTGGAAAAAGAACTTTAGCATGCACAAGATATGAGTGTTGTTACATCAGCGAAAAGTCACTTACACCTTACGAAACTATTTTCACTTTGAGTCTACTGATTTGCAACTACGTAGTGATTTTTCGATTTGTTGATTTCTATACTATATGGCTTAAAAGATCAGGGTACAGATTTTTTCTGAATAGAAAGACCTCTGTGCTATAAATAGAAATTTTCCCTTTCAAATCTTCATTTTGTTTTTGTTTTGACTTACAATTTTATTATCCATCAGAGAAAGGAAGATTATTGTCAAATGTAGCAACGAAAAGATAGAAACACACGAATTATGACTAATATTATGAAACAATATCAACCTGGAAAAAAGATGGTACAAATTGAAATTTGCTACGGCAAAGTTGGAGAAGAAATTTGTGCTGAATGTCATAAATGTCTCAAGATCTGCCCTTTCAGATAATCTAAAATTTCGTGTGAAACAGAATTATTACAGAACTTTTGTTACAAACTTTAAATTACCCACTTTCATTCATTTTAATTTACTTTCAGTCATGCATTTCTTCTGGATTGGATAAATACTGATACTTTTTATCAATATCAATTGAAAAAAGAACTGATATTCTTTCATCAATTGAAGTGCAGTGGCCGTAGGTGGGGTAACAGCCATTAGTTGTTAGAAGAGAGTTTTAATCACACATTCTGAAATCTTCCTACATAACAGTACAAGTAAAAATTTCTGCAACCAAAATAATTATAAATACCTACTTTTTATTTCGACCTGAAACTCCAATTCACTTATTCTTTATAAAATTGTTCAACTGTTTTGAAAATTTAATTAACTTTCATTTCGAATATGAATTTATATAGATTGAACGCTGATGGATTCTAATAGGCAAACAACTTCGATGCCGAAACTTTAATTACTTTAATAGGTTTAATAGGTTCCGGCTTGACCAGAGTGACAGAACTAACACTCAGTGAAATTTAATGTTCTGACGTGATATGTCATTTTGTCAGTGCCATTTTACAGCGTTTCGAATAGTTCTGAAAGATGCTCCCGAACATTTAACACCTTCTCTGAAAGATCGAGATAATTTGAAATTCAAATTATATCGGAAACTTCCAAGCGGCATGAATATTCAGTTCGATGTTCAAATACGGTTTTTCTCGAATATACGACAGATGTACTGGGATAACATGAAATATCCAACAAATACGTATTGCAGATAATATATATATATATATATATATATATATATATATATATATATATATAATAATAATAATAATAATAAGCGTTTATTTCCAACAGGTAACTACCCAATTACAGGAAAATACATAATGAATAAATTTGGTCACTGAAAATATCAATAACCACATAGATATACAACATTATGAAATAATTATAATACTAAAAAAACAATATCAAATATGATGATCTAAAACTAAAATGTCAATATCTAAATGTTCAATTATAACAATAATATAGGAAACAAATCACTCAGAACTCCATTGGAAGAAATCAAGATACCTCATTGTTAAGATTTAAGTACTTATTTACGATAGAAACAAGTGAGTCCCAGTGCAAATCACAGCAGCTTGATATCTGGTTTGCAGTAGAACATACAAAGCTAAGCGGCGATTGCGAGAGAAGATTGGTTCTGTGGGTTTTTAAGTAAAATGTCTGGCTTATTCTAGTACACCTAGGAGGAACGAAGAAATTAAGTTTGCCCAGAAGCTCAGGACAGTCGAGATTATCATTGAGCAAATTGAATAAAAATTTCAATGCATTCAAACTTCTCCTGGTGTGGAGGCTTCTAGTGTCAAACCTCGATAGCAAACAAGCGTGATCACAACCCCTAGGTGGATATAAACCATCCTCTCGAAATGCGAGCCATTTAAATATATATATATATATATATATATATATATATATATATATATATATATATATATATATATATATATATATATATATATATATATATATATATATATATATATTATATATATATATATATATATATATATATATATATATATATATATATATATATATATATATATATATATATATATATATATATATATATATATATATATATATATATATATATATATATATATATATATATATATATATATATTTATATATATATATATATATATATATATATATATATATATTATCTGCAATACGTATTTATTGGATATTTATATATTTATATATATATATATATATATATATATATATATATATATATATATATATATATTTACCAGGTTCAGAAATATTCCATAGTTAGTCAATACAAATGTTGTCAGCGAAAACGCAACCTATCACCTTCGAGAATAAATAAAGGGTGCGTTTCAAAAACCCTCGTAAAACTTATTTAAAGGAAATTCCAAACCATTTTCTCATCCTCATTAGGAATCTGCAGTGGTATACATCTCAACAGCCAAGTTTCGATGGTTTCCCAAATGCACCCCGGTCCTATATTGAAAATTAGACTAACATTCATTCCTGAACTATTCACGTGAGCTCCCTCTATCGAAGAAGCGATATAAACTCTCTCGATCAATGCAGCTTGCTTTCTCGTGACAAGATCGAAGAGAGTTTATAGAGAGGTTGTAGACGTATCATTCAAACACCTCAAAATAATGTGTAAGAGTGGTCCCCTACCTTATGACTCCAATAATATATTTGATAGGTTGTTTTTTCGTTGACAAAATTTGTGTAGACAACTTCTTGAGAGTTTTATTCGAAATATTCCGATCAAAAGGCCTAGTATTGACTATAGATATGAACAGCTAGAGTATATAAACAATAAGAATTCATTGTGCGAAAGTCTTAAATGTTATATGAAATGATAAGGATTCGTCAAAAGAGTTCTTCCACTATTCCTTGAATGATATAATACATCATATCAAACCAAAATGAATTCAATAACATATGGAAAACAAAAAAATAGATGAGGAAATCAGAGAAATTATAATTAGTTCATCCGGCTCAACATTCTTCTTGAAGACATTGTTACCCAGTCAAAAATGAGGCAGCATTCAGTTCACCAGGGATGCCTCTTGATAAGAAAAGCAACCCTTATGATTAGGCGTACTACGTGATGGTGGAGTAACTCTGTCGATCCTTATATTAACATTTTGGTTTTCCTTAGCAATCTTAGAATACAAATTCAGGATCCGTACATTCAGAGAATTTATAAAGCTACGATAGTAACCTTTCGACTCTGTAAATATTTTCAACTTAAAGGTCCACAGAAAAATTCGATGGCATATGTCCGCACCTGGAGGAACCTAATGAATTTTCTTTGGAGCGTTCAATATTTTCCCAACCTTCATTCTATATTGGTTCAATATCGCATAAAATATAGAGTTGCTCTTTTCGGATATGTGAGTAAAATGGGCTATCCACGAATTTAGTTCTACATCAGAAGGAAAAAATTTTCACAAAGTTTAACGCTCTCAGTTCGGAGATACAGGTTCGAACATTCTTATTTACGTGTTCTTTGAAAATGTAATGGTCCTCCAGGACCCCTGAAATGTTTTTACAGTCATCCACAAACTACAGTGCATCACCATCTATTTTATCTGTGATGACCATTCTAAAATATCGAATGGACTAAGACCTTTCACAAGACATAATAATTTTTGTTGTTGAGATGTTAACCCCACTTAGCTATATTCCCAAATAATAGTTATCTCTGTTATATATAAGTGATATTTGGACCTCCCTGACAATTCTGACTGATATTTTGATTTGAATTTCCCAACTCAACATCGAAATTTAATCAAAGTTTTTCCATGTAAGGGCCGCTCTTCCGATAAATTCAGAATACAATTACCAGAACGCAAAAACAAAACCATTCTGCTCGAATTCAAAACCAAACGGCAACATTATTTTTCGACGATTATTATTCCGTCCTCGCAGAAAAAACTGGGAGCAATTACGATTTGAACGACTGCAAAGTCATTACCAATCGGTGAATTTGTTTTCAGTTCACTGCTAATGGGTGAAAATAACCTCGAAGTTCGTTTTCGGCATGGGAATGGGAATGAAACTACCAAGACTATCCACTAGATGGCGAATGAATTTCTGAATTACTGTTCGCATCGAGATGACTTGGTAATTATAGAAAGACTAAGTTTTTTGCGTTCTAACGGTTGATATCCAGACATTGGCTTTTCGGTATCAATTGAGTAACATGAAACGAAACCAACTGAATGTGGAGAAATTTGTGATATTTCAAAATTGGCTGAAATGTGATGGGCGAAAATGGTGGATGAATCGCCGGATGAAATATCAAGAATTTTGAAATAGATAGTATCTCCAAAAACGTTGTATAAATAGGTTTTTTTTAGAATTGATATTCTTTGAAAATTTTTCCGAAATGTTTCGATCAGATAACCTCAAATTGCGCTAATATTTTTGAATATTTTATTCACCGGCATTCATTGTTTCATGTTTGGTTTTTTTTTGGTAACGGTTTCATAGTCTTCATACCTCCTTCAAAAAATTATGATATCTTTACTACAATTTTGAGGTTTTTTGAATTCTGAAAATTGTTGCAGGTTGACAGTTTCATAATGTATATATGAATTTTTTATATAACTACTCTTTACAATTCAATATACTCAACGGAGTCAGTATTGTGTTTTCTTGTTCAATCTGGTTTTTTTTTAATTTTGATACGAAATATTTGTTGTCGAACGTTGTTTTTGAAAATATTCGAGATATATCTAAGTGTCGAGAGTATAATAACAATACGTTCTTTATTCTCAACAGGTATAATACCCAATAACAGAAAATAATAACATAATGTTGAATTAGTAAATACCCTTTCTTCACATAACTCCTACTAAAACTTCTATGTAGCCAAAGTTAATGTCACAATTATTGGCAACTCTATTGAATGTAGACTCCATGAACCCAATGGGGATTATATAAGGGAGTTGGCCCTCGGAGTCTCTAGGTGGAATATTTCTGTATTACGAGAATTTTGCCTTGCAACACGAAATATCAAAGCGAACAAGAGAGGAGGACAATCAGTATTATTTTACAGTAATTTGTAAAAAAATTTGAGTGATAAAGTTTCTCTACTGCTCTGCAATGAAACTAAATCGACTCAATAATTCGTTGTGATTGACTCCCCTCTGTGGATAAACCTCATCCTTCCACCAAGCTTAGAATTTCAAGAACCTTCTCTCAATAGCCTCAAGATGACGTTCATGGCAAGTGTAAATAGAATACCAGATCTCGCTGCCATACTCCAACGTGTTATGGATTAGGGTATTAAATAGTCCTATGAATATTGAAGAATTATTAAAGTTTTTGCGATTGCGTATAACGAATCCACATATTTTCGGGTCAGATGAAATAAGTTGGGTGATGTGTGGAACAAAGGAAAGCTTCTGATGAAGACTACACCAAGATCTCTCACCTTATCAAAACGGGAAAAATCCTGACCACCGACGCTATAATTACACCCAATTCTGACTCTTTTTCTTGTGAAAGAGACAACATTACACTCTGACACATTCAAACTCAAGTAATTCAACTAGCAACATGGTCCAGTGCGAGCTGAAGTTAAACACAGAAGTCCTGTGATCTAATATTATGATATAGATTCAAATCATTTGCGAACATCACATGTGCAGAGTGAATATTGTCCATTAGATCATTTACTAACAGAATAAATAACAGTGGTCCCAATATTAGACCCTTGAGGAATTTCAGAGGTAGGTATGAACTTAGACAACTGCATATCCTTCAGCTGTACGAATTGACGTCGGCCAACTAGGAAAGAATGGATAAGGTTGGTGAGGATATTGGTGAGTATTGTATGTTCACGGCTGTTTTTCGATGTATATTCATTTATAAATCAGAAATTGCAGGAAAAAAGTTCTGCTTTTGATTGATAATGATTGAAGAAAATTAATATCTGTAATGAAACTCTTTTCAAATTTTCACATTCATTAATTACAGGTAATTGAGGGCGGTGAAATATCAAAAATTATTTTGGAATGTAGAAAACAAGTTTATAAGTAAGTGCAGAATCAAAGTAGAGGGCTGTACCTAACATCTAATTGACTGAAATCCTGAATTTTTCAACTTTATTGATGTGAAATTCTAGAATATATAGTTCGAAAGCTCTGTTACCTTCATTAATCATTTTAAACTTTGAATAAAACGTGTGACTTTCTTTTATCTAGTGATTAGCATGATGAGAATCAGTTTTATTCTTTTCAAAACTTGGTTTATGTTTGGATATTCAAATTAGGCAATTCCTGAAAGTTCTACACATATAAACTATATCAGACTATTAAAAACTAACAGCTGCCACAATTGGTTTTGTACACCGCACACTTTCTAATTCTTGTGAATTTTTGATTCATTATCCTCCACCGATATAATTAGCGGTATGAAAAAAATATTAATATTGCAACTTGACATGAATGATTTCAATTTCATACTAGTGGTTTCGATATACGTCAACACACTATATTTTGTCTTTCTTTGATAAACTTTAGGAAGTTTTTGTTGATCAACTTGTCCATCATTTCTGGATTGTAGTTGTTGTTCAAAGCGATATGCTTTATTATGCTTTTCTCTTTCTTGAAATCATCGTTAGAGAGCTGCATGTTGACAAGTCAATAAACAATTTTTCTATAAAACAGTTTTCTAGATTTATCAGACAACTGTGACCTAAGTTTCGTCACTATAATTACAAGTTCCGAATGAATGTGTTAGAAAAACGATTTTGTCTTTATCATATCAATTTCAAGTAGCAAAGTTGCTTTCTATCTTGAATATCGTATACTTTATTGATTTACATTGTCAGTTTTATGAACAAAAATTTAATGTGGTTGTTAAAACCGAAGCTTCATTGAATTTCCACATATAATCCCAAACTTTCCAATTGGTGCATATTTTTCTTTCATTCAAATTGTTGAACATTGACCCTAAATTCCTTATGTGAATTATCGATAATATTGCAACAGATTCAAATGGTACGAAATGTAAAAATTTCAAATAAATAATGAAAAGGATATATGAACATATTGTTTGAGAGAATATTGAGTTATATCTGTTGTCCTCTTCATTAATCAGAAAATATTATGAATAATTCTAAACACACTGAAAATATTTCTTGAACGAACTGAATATGTGAAATGTTTGAAATGATATATATCCATGAAACATTAATGAAAATCTGATTTATCTGAATAATTGCATTGGAGCTCACAGAATTATCTAATTTTACCACACGAAAAGTTCATTCAGAGGAAATATATATAATATATAAATATGAGCTTTTCCTATATTTGAAACATACGGAAATTAAAACAGAAATTCATTTCAATACCTCCATTCAATCTCTATTAATAACAAATTTCGCTAGAATTCCTATTTGCTATACTGACAATACCTCATTGAAGATAAAGTCCTTTGTTCGAACAGTATGTTAGTTTAATCTGTCATTGGGTACAGACGCCTGGAAAATAGATTACAGAAACCACCACATCATGCAGAAATCTATTATTCAGAGATGCTTCCCATCTCAATGTTTTCAGGAAAATGATATGTCAGAATGATAGGACTCGCACAAGATTACAGAAGGCACTTAACTACGAACATGATTCTCAATCTTTCCGAAGATAAAACCTTTTCTCGGCTTCCTTAAACGTACTTTTTGAAATGCAAATTCCCATCGTGCAGTGGCGTACCAACAGTTATAGTTGCAGGGCGCTAGGTATTCATAGTGGTGATTTCATTAGAATTGAATGTGTAATTTAAAATCTCAAATCAATAGTAAAATTGAAATGAAAGAAGCATATAGTTAAAGTGAATGAATAGTAGAATAAAAAATAATCGAGAAAAAATTACACTCGGTTCTCCAATATTTGCATTCTTGATTCATCGTATTTTCTTTCTTATTTTAGACTATTTATAATAGTGCAATCTACTGGAAAAATGGATAAATGCAAGGGTGAAATATTCTGATTGCGTTTATATCTTCCTTTCGAGTAAAATCCAGTAGTCGAACTAAGAAATTAGTGTTTGGTGGATTGGTATTGAAATAGTTCTGAGCTGTATTTTAGAGATATAGTACAGAAAGTAAAATTTAGTCAGATATTTTCAGAAGAAATGAAAATGAATTATGGGTAACCCCAAGGACCTTTGTTCGGCCCAGTAATATTTTTGTTATTCATAAACGACTTGCCTAAATTGATGAAGTATTGTGAAATATCATTATTTGCTGACTATTCATTATTGTGAATGCGTGTTGAATAATTGGAGGCCATGATCATTAAAATGATTGGGACCTCTGTGCGATGTACATATACACTTCAATAAGAGCATATTTATGATGGGAGGCAATATGCTTCGAAGAAAAATTCGAAATTTGATAATATAGGGTAATACATAAATAAAAATAATCATCAAAATGTGTGAGAATATAAAAATTTGTCTGCAGTCTTAGATATCAGCAAAACTAAAAAGCAAACTGTTCGAATATTAAATATAAAATGCAGGAAAAAATTTGTTTACTAGAAAAAAATTATAGATTTCCCAGTATAATTTCCTAAAAATAATATATGCTTCAATTATGCAGCCACATTTTAAGTAATGCTAACAACAATAAATAGAACAACTGATTTTATCTATAAGATGTAACTTCTGGAGATGCCTCTTCACTTTCACGATAGTCAAACCTGAGGTAGAAATGGTTTTGTAGAAATGTTGACAGCTGTAAGAGTACAAGAGCTTTGAATTTTATTTATTCAAGATGACTAAGAATATTCAATGGATTGCCTGTGATCATTAGAATGTGAAATAATTAAGAAAAATATATGTATATTAAATAAAAAACACTTGTATTGAATTAAATCAAACTCTTGGTTAAATGTTTCACGATTTATTCAACAATATGAATTAGTCAACATGTTTCGAGCATTCTCAAGACTAGAAAATGAGCTTACGCTCGAAACATGTTGACTATTTCATATTGTTAAATAAATCGTGAAACATTAAGTCAAGAGTTTAATTAATTTAATATTCAATTATGTTTCACCAAGAGTTAAGCGAGAATTCAATCTCATTCAAAAAACACTTGGTTCACAAAATTTATAATGAATAATTTGACAATTGTTTCGGGGTGTTACCTCACTTTCAAGAGTTGAAACAGTTCTTCAGTTTTAACTTTTGAAAATGTGGTAACAACCTGAAACAACATCGATATATACACATATATTGTTTTACAATTGATTCATTGCTTGTTCGAGATTTTTTTATTTTCAGCGTTTCCAGCAATAACAGGCTTATTTTAATATTAAAAACTTTATTCTCGTTGACGTTTCGTTGTATATCACAACTTTCTCAAAACTAATATATATTAGTAATATATTTGAGCTTGGTTAAGCCAGATTAGAATAGAAATTTAAGCTTGGTATTCTACAGCACAGTTAGCTGTTTCAGTTATTTTAATACTTCATTTTATCTGTTACCGAATATTGATATAGTTTTTTTACTCTTTTTCATATTACGTTTTAGTCCATTAACTTCTTATGTACTCTTTCTTTATCTCTTTCTTCATTTGATTTGATTAACATATCATTCTATTGTTAATCTTTTTCTCTCATTGTATTTATTGTGTATTTCGTTGTTCCCCGATGTCACCTCGATCTTCTTACGCCACTGCCTCCTCAGAGCCACTAAAGAGCCGATTGAAGATATATTTGTTCCTCGGAAGTCGTGGATGTAGTTTCGTGAAAAGTTACCTCAAAATTGTAATGAATCATCGAGGAGCCGACTGCATGAAGAGCCTCGAACATATTTCTTCTGAATTGATTGTGTTGTATTTCGAGAATGTGCGCTTTTAAAATGTCGGGATAGTAAATCTGCATCAGCTGGCACTTTGGGATATTGATTTCCGTACAAATCCTCCTATAAATTATGCAGAAGCAAGCTGGCGGCTTTGTTTGCCGAAATGAATTTTGTAGGAATGAATTATACATCGATACGCTAAGAGGGAGATGGGATAATAAAAATTCGTTTTTTGATAAGGCGCCCCCATCAAGCGCGTTTCGAGTGGATCGTTTTTCTTTGCAGATGAAAAATCTCAAATGGTCGGACTAAACGAAAAGATGCTGTATAGCCATCAATCATAGCTGAAAGGGATTGATGATACGGAAAAAATTCTTTTGGAATAAGCCTCAACGTTGAGGAAACTGAAGACGCTCATTTCTTTTTCGGAACATATAAACTCGTGTTCGTAGCAAATTCTTTTCATGCGTCTTTCTCTCCTTTTATATAAGTTGCTTCGTCTTCTCTATACTCCTTCTGAGTCATACTGATGGCGGAAATTTGCATTGTCGCGTAATTTTTTGTTGACAAATGGAAGACCACGATTTGTATAATTCCACCTAAATTAAATGTATGTGAAATAATGTCATGCCTCAATTATATTCACATTTCACAAAATATTCGATGCATTGAAAAAACCACAAACACTTTGAGCTGGGAGTAAAAATTATAGATATCCGTGATGCTCATTAATAAATACCAGGATGAACAACTCCGTGCACAATCGAGGGTGCATACATGTATAATTTCAAAACATTTTAAGGGATATTCTTAGAGAAACATGAAAGACCACAAAAAAATCATGGTTCCCAGCAAAATCTCCAGTGCTGCTCTAAATTTGGTTAATAATTGATGAGGCCGATACATGATGTAAATCGATAAACATAATGAAACAATTGTTAAACTGATTTACACATATATTGAAAAGAATACTGCACGACGTACGTTTCGATGAGATTCACCTTTTTCAAATGCTACGTGCAGACTCTGCGCGTACTCTGCCGTGCGTAGTGCCGTCTGCACGTAACATTGGAAAAAGTTGAATCTCATCGAAACGTACGCCATGCAGTATAATTTTTAATATATGTGTAAATCAGTTTAACAATTGTTTTATTATCTAAATTTGGTCATTTGCTAACCAATAATATCGAATATCATCGAACAAATTTGCAACAGAAGAACGAAGTAAGGATTCAGTGAGGGTATTTGTGATGGCTCAAGCCTCCTTTATGTTAGAGAGAAAATGATTTAAAGACGGAAAATCAGTCATAACCGGAAATAAAACTGTGAATAGAATAAAGAAGCTTGAACTGGTTTGGGCACCTCATCTATTTGCAAGAGTAACAATGTCATGAGGAGTATTTCAATGGACACAACATGTTAGAAAAGAATACATACGAAATCATAGAATGAGACAGGAAAAAAAACAGTTTTTTCCCGCAAGGGTTCAAGATTAATAAAATAAGATATAGATTAATGCTAATCAAGACAATATCAGTCTTGATATCGAGCTGACCATCAAAACATGTGAAAAATTTCGTTTTATTTCTCAATACATTCGTGAAACATAAATCTGTCAAGGTATCTAGGTATGAACAAATTTTTTCGTTCAACAATTGTTCAATTAATTGGCTTCCGATAATGAATCTAATTTGTACCCACAATCTTCATCCTTTCAACTCAAGTGAAAGAATGGTAATAGCACTGCGCAACAATGTAATTGTTTCGGTCTCAAAATTAATCCTACCCTATGTCTTCTCGTTTATACAATGCAAAAACGATCAATAAAAGAACCGATTCCTTAGCATAACATAACATATCATAACATAACATAACATAACATAACATAATATGATATAACATAACATAACATAAAATAATAAAAGATAACACAAAATTACATTACATAACATGTCATAACATAACATAATAATAATTATAATAATAATAATAAGATATTTATTCCCAACAGATATACATCCAATTACAGAGAAAAATTACAAAAAAAATTGCAAAATTGTACACAAATAATAATAAATAAGAAAAGAAATTAACAAGAAAAAAAAACAAAAATAGGGAGTATAAGCTAATATATATAACGAAAAAATTAATTCAAAATAAATTGAAATAGTATTGAACAATAACCAGATAACTAAAAGCAAAAATGAAATATTGTCTTTTACAAAGTTATATAACCCAACATAATATAACGTAACCCAACATAATATAACGAAATATAATAGAACATAACATAACATAAAATAACTTAGCATACCGCTCCCTTAAAAAAACCATCATGTCTTTGAAGAGTCTAAGCAGAAGATTATATAGAGTCAGAAGAAATTTTCGCAATGGTGAAACGTATATCTTCTAAATATCTTCGTTGTTTGAAAGTGTGCGAATCTAGAAAGCAGTGGTTTTCGTTATCATTTCAATGTTTGACATCGATTCACATCAAGTAAGCTAAATGAAAAATTTATATGTGATCAGATATCAAAGCCAACCGAACATTTTGAAATTAAAAACAAGTTGTTAAGAAGTAATAATGCATTCGTCGAAGAGTTGACATTATGCTATTTTGCACTGCGAATCAATAAATTGTTTCGGTCTCAAAATTGAACTTATCCTTTGTCTTCTCGTTTACTGAATGCAAAAGGGACCATTAAAAGAACCGATGAGCTCTAGGTTTGAAGATACAAGCTACTTTTTATATTTTATAAATTCTTCTTTCTCATTTTGCGAAAAATTTGTTTTTCGAAATTGCCAGCATTGATAATTGTCAAAGATCAACATGAATATGTTGTGCTCATATGCTTTCTCATGTATTTGGGATAGTAGGGAGAGAAAATCACACCAAATTCAAGAAGATTAGCCTGCAAGAAATCTTAACCATAGTGAGAAAAACGTAATTGCCCAGCCACTCGTAATTCCAAAAAATGTTATTCTTCCACCCTTACATATCAAGATGGGCTTTATGAAGAACTTTGTCAAAGCTATCAAGGCAGGTTTTCTAATAGTTAATAGACAAATTTTCCAAATAAAGTACTGTAACAGTCAAGGAAGGCATCATTGAAGAACCACAAATACGTCAACTTGTAAAGGCCATAGCATTCGATTTAGTTTTGGAAGGGAAAGAAAAAGAAGCTTGGGAAGCTCTCAAGGAAGTTATACGAGTACATGGACTTTTAGGGAACAAAATATATTATAACTACATTTAATTGATTACTGAACTGCTACAAAATATACCATCAACTCTGTAGCTATATGTCCTAAAAAGCTGTTTTCTCCGACCCCATTTTGGTTCTTTCTCATCTGAATTGCAGAGAAATGAATCAGTTGATCCTTCGTAGATCTAATCACCTGGCAAGTGTTTTCTGAAGAATTCTGAATTTATATATGATTAATGATACTGCAATCACACTTTAAATATGGTTAGCATATGTAATTTATATTTACCAAATTCTTAAAAATAATGATTATCATCATTTACTTACCAAAAAAATGTAGAGCTTTGGGATTTTTTTCTTGTCATGTTCGTTTTTCTTGGCCTAACTTCATTTTCGTTGCGCTATGTAATAAGTGTTTTGTATTCGAATTACACTCTGCTGAGTAACTAAACACATTCAGTTTTTTCATTCTACCAAAAGCGAAGCAAATCCAATTTCCGATAAATTACACTAGCACAACATCACTTAACACCCGTCCACCCTCATTATCAACCTATTTATGGTAGGAAGGTGTTAAAACGCCCATTTTAATCAGATATAAAGAGGTTTAATTTCTTCTCTGACGCCGACGGCTTTCTTCAAACCAACAGACGAGGATGCTCCAAAAAACGATACTATCGGACACGTTTCATATTGAATCATTAAGCCAACGTTGCTTTGAGCTAACTGGAATCATCAGGGCAATTATGTTAATTCCAGTTATAAACTACTGAGACCTATTAACTGATTATATCGGTGAATAAATTTTAGAATTGGATATTAATTGTACTCGGAAAACTGTTCTTTCTACTTCTTTCATAACTCCTGAATGGTGTATATTTTCAACTGGATGGAAATTCAGTAGCCTGCACTATTTCTTTTGATTTAAGGGATGAAATAATACTCAGTTTCATTCGTTATTGACATATCAAGTCCAATTAGTAATTCGAATTGTTCAGTTGGAAAAACTTAATTTAACTCCGTAAAATTTCTCACTATTGGAACTAAATTCGGGACACTAAAATTTCCTCAAGAATTTGATAAAATGCAGTTGTCCAGTGTTTGAAGTAGTATGAAATTGAACCAAATGTTTTGAATTATTTAGGTACTCATTCAATCAAACAGACATGCCATTTTACAGTTTGTGAAACTATACTACAGTAAAGTATGTACATAGATAAGAGCAAACTTGAGCAAATATAATAAATAAAGAAAACATGATCCGAAATAAATATGTATATATGCATAAAAGGTCATTATGCTTATAGCTAATAAAACCAAATAAATCCAATATAAATTTCATAAAAAAACTAAGTAAGATATACTATAAATAAACATTTACTATAGATCTCAATGACATATTATAAAGAGTCCTTCTTCAACTTTCATTCCAGCCCTTGTGATTCAAAATATCTTTTGAGAGAGATGAGAGAAAAAAAATGTACATAACGAAAAGCTCGACTTCGTAGGCATTCGCTAGGCGGAGTGCTCGTAACAAAGGACTATTAAATCTAAAATTAATAATAATTAGGAGCAAAACTGATATGAAAAATTTGTCTTGATCTTTACTTCACTGGGTTATAATTGAGAGTTAAATTTCTCAATAAATATTCGCAATCTAAGAAGTTATTCACCAATTTATAAACCATCATAATGTCAAAGTTATTTCTATGGATTTCTGAGGATCTCAATTAATTAGCTTCTGAAATTCATTAAAATTTCTAACTGATGACGAAATACCTATTTTGAAAGCAACCCACTTCAGAAATTTTCTTGAAATCGTTCAATATTTTGAATATGTATGTCATAGGCTAAAGACCAGACCACTGATGCGTATTTGCATATACTCCTCACATTGGCACAATACACTAACTTCGTTACAGTTGTTAAAATGGCTCATTGATCTCTCAATAAAGCCCAGTATCTTGAACGTTTTGTTCGCAGTGTTCTTAATATGAGGTGCAAAACTAAGTTTATGGTTGTCAGTTATTATAGAATACATTTGATAATAACTGACATTGAATTCTCGCGTATCACTACACAAATAATCATCAGAGTTCAATGAAGTTGATTGAATATTCGCTGATCTTTTGGTGAAACATGGTTTTATACAAATTGAATGAAAAATACTGGGCTTTTTTTGGAGAATGATATTTTTGTCGGACAATTGTCACCGGTTGTTACTCCAATTTCGAAATTGAAACTCAACATCTATGTTCAAGACTAACTAACATGCATATATTTCACAACCTTCGTATAATAATCTTCTTCTATATCAAGGAAAGATGAAGAGTACTGAAGTGTTAACTATAGGAAAAGGATGATTAGTTTTCCTTTTGGAAATTGAGTTATATCTCGAAACAAAATGATAATTATTTTCAACTAATCCGAGTGGTTTCTATTCAATAAATATTGAAGTTCAAGATTGAATTGAAACGCTTACACATTCCGATGTATTAAAATAATTACTAAGTTCAGTAAGGAATAATCAATATGCTTCTATATGCATTATGCCAAGCCATTTGACTTCTACATCTGAATAGAGCAATCAAGTTTTGTTTGAACCTAGGAATTTATTGAGTTTGATTAATGTTTGGAAAATCCTGAAGCGCTTTTGTTCGGCAAAATTGGCATTTCGTGTTAATCAACACAAGTTTTTTACATTCCTTTGTTTTTGTCCTATTGATAAAACACGACAGTCGTCGAAATATCATGTGTAAACACCACTGTATAGTTCAATGTTAATATTTTTCCTGTCCTCAATGAAGAATGTCTTCAAGTTTGTTTTACGCAGTGGCGGTAACGAACTAATCGAAATGAATATCAAAGCTTATATACCGAAGCAAGTTGGAGTATGGCAGCATGATCTGGCATCCCATTTACACCTGCCATCAACGCCATGTTGAGGCTATTCAGAGAATGTTCTTGAAATTCTTGTTTGGAGGGAGGATAAAGTTTATCCACAGAGAGGAGTCAATCATAACGAATTATTGAGTCGATTTAGTTTAACCTCATTGCAGAGCAGGAGAGAAACTTTATCACTCAAATTTTTGTAGAAATTACTGCACAATAGTATTGATTGTCTTCCTGTTGTGTCCGCTCTGACATGTCGTCTTCCTTGGAAAATTCTCGTAATACAGAATTATTCCATCTAGAGACTCCGAGGACCAACTCCCTAATACAATCTCCCATCTGGTTTATGGATTCTACATTCAATAGAGTTGCCAATAATTGTGATATTCACTTTGACTCCATAGAATTTATTATCAGGAGTTATGTGAACAAAGAAAATTGACTGAAATTAATTGATTCAAATTGAGTTCTTATTTATTCTGTATTTATGAATTACTATTTTTTAGATTAGATTGAACTCTTTGTTATATCTTTCACATTTTAATTATATAGTTATGTATTCAAGATTGTTATTATTTTCTATAATTGGGTGTTATACCTGTTGAGAATAAAGAACTTGTTATTATTATCATTATTATAATTATTATTATTATTATTATCATTTCTTCATACAATGGTAGTTCATTATTCCATTATCTCCAGAAAATTGAGTATCGAAATCCAACCTGAAAACCCCAACTCAAGTCCAATATCATTCGATATCAATTGACGTGAAATTATAATATTGAACGGAATCTTTTTCTGAACAAATGAGGAATTTCAAAAAAAATCTAATCACATCAATAAATAATTTATTTTAACTTTCCTCTCAAGAAACTTTCATTGATTGGCAGTATTCGATCTGGAAGGTCTCGACGCAACAGCTTCTTCGTAAGGAACTGCTAGCACAGGTGGGAATACCGCAGATTCATAGAATGTTCTGGAGAAGAAAGGTAGACCAGCAGGAGGTTCAATGAAAGCACCTAAATTTTCTGATACTACGCTTGGAGATGCGTATGGTATACTGACATCTGGCAAAAAGGGAATAACAGCTGGTGGAAGAAGTTGATGAAGTCTAGATGGTATCAATGGAGCAGATCCGTCTACGATGGCTCCTGCTGAAGCCAAGCTGTCAATGATGTGTGCATCTGGATTAAAGATTATTGGACCAGTACCAAGACCTCCTATGATGTTACCAGCAGTGACCACCGAAAGAAAACCATAAAAAACAACCTGTGTGGAATAGAGATTGATTATTATATCTAAATAATGTCACAATTATAATTGTTGTGCATCTCGAAGACAATTTATTCAATTGTACAATAACTTTGATGCTCACAAAAATTCACATCGATCTGTTTAACTCCAAGATCGAGACACATCATTACTTCTTGGAAATTTGATGAATCTGTATATTCTTATCAACTATATAATGAATTCAATGATAATTTGAAATACTAATCATTAATCAGTCGGTTTGTTGTTTACCAGAAATTATCACGTAAAATTTTGATTTCTCGTTGCCTTTAAAGAACTGAGAAATGTTCCTGAAAATGTAGTTTTTAATTTCATGAAGCCTTACTATTTGGAGCTAATATTATGAATTATTTTCAAGCGTTTTTATATTTTCTTTTTTATTGTTGCATGTATTTTTCATAGAAAGTCTGTCCTATCTACTAGTGATGTTGATGAGATAAACCTATAAAAAGACTATCAAAAATTATTCAAACTTTCTGTCTCATGAAAATGAAAAAAGGTGCTTATAAAATGTCTGTGAAGAAGCAATCTAAACAATCAACAGAATTTCTGATTACTAGATTCTAGAGAAATATGTTCGTAGCAAAGTTCGAGAAGTTTCAGTTTAAGTTTCAATATTCCATTTCTCGTATAACTCAAACAACTTTGCTAAAATGAATTGTTATAGTGAGAAGCTTCTTGTAAGCGGTTCATAGCCGGAAGCATTTCAACATAATTCCGATGGAATATGAAATGAGTAATAGTAAGTAATAGTAAAATTTAAAACATTTCGAAAACTAATTTGATTCACACTATATATACTTCGGGCTGTTCAACCATTATCAAGAGCTGCTACACTGGCTTAAAATAGGTGATATTACATATTAGTTAGATTTAATTCTTGCTTAACTCTTGGTGTAGGATAATTAAATATTAAATAAATAAAACACTTCATGTTCCACGATTATATCTAACAATATCAATTCGTTAACATGTTTCAAGCAACATGTCAACGAACAACAAATTTATATCTATACAATGGATGTAAGTAGGAGGGATATTTGAAAATCTATCCTGTTCATTTACGATGTCTTTTTTTTTCCTTTCAAGACCTGCATATTTCAATTCAAAAAAAGACATCGTAAATGAATAGGTAGATTTTCAATTATCCCCCTACTTACATCAATTGTATAGATATAAACTTGTTGTTCGTTCCTTATTGTAGTTAATCTTGAAGATGAGCTCACGCTAGCTCGAAACATGTTGACGAATTGATATTCTTGAATATAATCGTGAATTATTGAGCCTTGTGTCTAATTTTATTTAATATGATATTACATATTCCAAATTCTTCCATATTAATGACAACTATGTCCACAATATCAGGAGATAATCTTTTGGGGCTGTTGAGAACATTAAGATTATGATACATCTTCATAAGAAAAGTTGAAAGAAACATAAGCACAAGAATAGAAGAATGTGAACACTGGTACAAAACAGCAGCTCAAGCAGAATGTCCGACTACATATACTGAATAAAAAACACTAGGCTTGGTTGCACAAAAATTTTCATTCAATTATTGCTTCACAATTCTTTCAGGTTGTTACCTCATTTTCATTAGCTAAACTGAACGTTTGCTGGTTCGGTCTAGCTTTAGAAAATTTCAAGCAATAATTAAAATGAAATACTTTTGAAACTGCATCAAGTGTTCTTAATTCGATAGATTCAACAATGTAAATCAACGAACAAACTCAACTACATAAGACTATTGTCAGAAATTACCATTTCATAAATCTAATCGAAACAAAAATCATACAATGTTTGAACAGGTTACGAAAATTGAACCTAATGGAAGCTATTGAAAATGTTACAACAAATAAAACTGAGTAAACATTGACGATGTATGATAATTACCGGAACAATATTTATAGAAACAACAAATCGCTATATGTTTCCTATGGGTTTTACAAGCTTTCAATGATTGAAAAGCATCCCGCAACTATTATCAGAAATGAGGTAAAACTTACATTTTAATTTTAAATTGAAGAAAGTTAGTCAAAAAAGGTGATTGAATGTTCGCTGATCTCTTGGTGAAACATTGTTCGATCTATTAAATGGAAAAACACTTGATTCAGTTTTACAAAACTTATATTAGTTTCTCGTCAATTTTTTTGGAATGCTACTGTATTTTCCAAAGTTAAACTGAGTTCAGCTTTCAGTTTCTTTTCAATTTTCAGTTAAGATTCTGAACAATTGTTCGCCAAACAATTATCAAGCAACTTACATAGTTTTTGTGAAACCGAGCAGAGTGTTTTTTATTCAGAACATATCAAAAACACTTTCATAGTTTTTAACATGAAGTGTATAAAACTGAAAGATACCAAAGAAAATATAGCTTACAGAGTAATACATCTCGTTGGGCGATTGAAAAACAACTGATACTCATCAATGAATTCAACATTTTATATAAAAGTAATGTCACAAAGTAATTCGATTTTTTCGAGTGATCCAATTTAAGTTAGGAAGTTCTTAGCGTTCAAGTCCGCAAGCTGGTATTGATTGTTGGGAAGATAATAAACCGCAATTGAATCAAATCGATATTTATCTCATTTTATATTATCCAACAGTTCATAACGTGATTACTTTAGCTGAAGAATTTAAATTGTTTGTTATGACTTTTTATATCTAATTGATGCTAATAGTTAGATGTATAACCAAACCTACATAATTTGAGTTCCGTTTTCGTAAATGTATTAAAAGTAGTTCATTCAATCTCTATCCATACTCAACATACTTCAACGCTTTTAAAATGTTGACTGTGGCATTCGACGGGTGCACTTTGTTTCAAAAATGTATTCATTAGTGGTAAAGGGTGTTTTTTTAGAGGTTTAGAACTTTGAATTTGCATTACTGTTGAAGATGGCGACCGATTTAACAGCTGAGAAGTGATTTTTCTCAATTTGGTTTGGCAATTCATCATGATTAGACGTTGTTCCCGATTTTCATAAGTGAATTCTGTTTAGCGATGAAGTGCACTTCTGGTTGAATGGCTACGTCAACAAACAAAACTTCCGCATTTGGAGTGAAGATAATCCTCAAGTGTATGTCAAAACACCGTTACATCCAAAAATACTGACTGTTTGGTGCGCTTTATGGGCTGGTAGAATCATTTGTCCGTACTTCTTCAAAAACGATGATGGCCAGAACGTTACAGTCAATGTGATCGGTATAGAGCCATGATTACTAACTTTTTCATTCCTGAATTGAACAACCATGACGTCCAAGAGTTGTGGTTTTAACAAGACGGCGCAACATTTCACACAGCTCGTGCCACAATCGATTTATTGAAAGACACGTTCGGTGACCCCTGATTTCACGTTTTGGACCTGTGAATTGGCCTCCAAGATCTTGTGATTTAGCACCGCTAGACTACTTTCTGTGGGGCTATGTAAAGTCATTGGTCTATGCGGATAAGCCACAAACGCTTGACCATTTGAAAGAGAATATTCGCCGTGTTATTGCCGATATACGGCCACAAATGTTGGGAAAAGTCATCGAAAATTGGACGTCCAGATTGGGCTACATCCAAGCCAGCCGTGGCACTCATATGCCAGATATCATATTTGAAATGTAATGCCACAAGATTATCTTTCGAATAAAGAGAAATTCTTGTCAATCGAATGGTTGTTTCATTGCCTGTATCGTTTGAGACTTTTATTTGCAATTTAGGCAGATTGAGGCCACGCAAACGAATTAGTTTCTAGTTTCCCTCATTTGGTTCGTGGAGTAGGCAGATTGAGGCCACGTAACCAGGTAACCTTTCCTCATTTTCCTTCATTCAGTTCGTGGAGTAGGCAGATTGAGGCCACGTAACCGAGTTACCCTTACCTTTACTAATTCATTCCAATGAATTCCTGAAGATGGCTTCACAACGGAAGCCGAAACGTCGAGATTTTATAAATCTAGAACGCGGCTCATTCCTAGAACCAAGTGTAATACATACTTTTGACCGCGGAAACCTTTCTGAACATATATATATATATATATATATATATATATATATATATATATATATATATATATATATATATATATATATATATATATATATATATATATATATATATAATATATAAATATATATATTTATATTTATATATATATATATATATATATATATATATATATATATATATATATATATAAATATATATATATATATATATATATATATATATATATATATATATATATATATATATATATATAAAATATATATATATATATATATATATTTATTTATTATTATTATTTGTGTGTTCATATGAAATAGATTTTCGTGTTGTTGGTATTTTGCTATACGATCTCAGAGTAAATAAACCGAATGACCGCGGAAACCTTTTGAACATATATATATATATATATATATATATATATATATATATATATATATATATATATATATATATATATATATATATATATATATATATATATATATATATATATATATATATATATATATATATATATATGTAATATATATATATATATATATATATATATATATATATATATATATATATATATATATATATATATATATATATATTTATTATTATTATTTGTGTGTTCATATGAAATAGATTTTCGTGTTGTTGGTATTTTGCTATACGATCTCAGAGTAAATAAACCGAATATTTCAGCATAACATATATTTTTGCACGCCATTTATAAATAAGGTCAGGTAAATTCAATGGTGATCAGCTACGATAGTGCCAGATGGTCCCGAAATGACTGCTTTTCCGTAAGGTACTGGAAAAACTCTACCAGGATAAAACGCAGCCTCGTAGAACGACTTGGCAAAAACAGGTGCACCAGGAACTGGGTAAATAAAAGGTCCTCCGTACACTCTTCTTGCTGATAACCCAGGGAATACGTAATTCGGAAGAGTTTCTTGTACCCAAGATCCATCAGCGACTCCAGCAACTGCCTTGAGGGTTGGTGGTACTAAGAACGGTGTTGGACCGTTAATAACTGCACCACCAGTAGCTATACTATCGATGAAATGTCCATCTGGGCCTGCATTGAATGTTCTTACGCTTGGACCCTGTATTATTTCAGTAGATGTAACTGAAGCTACAGCAGCGAAGAGCACAATGACCTGAAACCACATTAAATATATGGAACTCATTAAAATCTTATTGAGAGTTGACCAAATCCCAACGGCCATTTGTTCATACTTCATTCGATGATGAAAATAAACTGTTTCAAGTAAAAAAGAATAAAAAGTTTCAATATTGAAAGATGAAGAACAGGGGTAAACTAAAACTAAAACAAATATTCAATACTCCCCATTTAAAGGCAGCAAATTTTACCAAATCGCTACACAAGAGGATGAGAAATAAAAAATTCTCAACCCCAATATGTGATTCAGTTACAATTTTTCTTTTGGTCAACCATTAGAACAATTTTGAATTGAACATGGAAAAATATAAATATAAGATGACAAAATTCACAAGAGCGCTAGTAAGATACTCACAATAGTATTCATGATGAGTTCAAGTGTTTGAGTCAAGTGAAATGTTGACTATGACAAAACATGGATTGCATGTAGTACTTATACTCAAACTTCAATGAGCATTAACTACATGTTTTTGGGGCCCTTAATTGTGAGAACGATAATATCTCTTGTGCTATAAAAAAGTTATTATTTATCAAATTTCAATGAAAAAACATAACTTTTTCACTTCTAATTCAATATTTATATACTACTTTTTTATGGTACCATTTATGAATATGTTAACAAACAAAAACTAAAATGGATTGAACTGCTAATGATTTGCTGCTAAACAAGCTTGCAATTATGATGTTATCAAAGAAAGGAGTCCGGAAAGTTAGAAGTCTATCTATCTGAATTTCAGGTATAATGATGTCATTTGTATATCTATAATTCATCGAGTAATTTGTCCTAATATTCAGATATGATTCGCTCTGCGTATTTTATACGATTTAACTGAGATCAGATCAGTTATCAGATCTGAGGTCTCTTGAAGGAACAGTAATATGCTACTAATTTCAAAGCTGAAACAGCTAAATTTGTGTACTCTATGAGTCAGCGTATTGAAATCTTATTTATTTATTCATTTATTTAATATAAACTGTTTTACATGTCAGGTACTAATTACAAAACAGAAACTATGACAATCATTCACAAAGTTAAATTTTCTCAAACGACTAATATTTTCAAGGTTATTATTTTTTTCAAAAATTGTTGTATACTCTAGTGAATTCGAAATGAAATTGAAGTAATATTTTTGTTTGAAGACTGTATGGAAGATCAAAATTGAAACAGAAATTATTCCTTTTGTGAACATTGTTCTTAGTTGTTAGTACTGGATTAATTGAATACATGTACAGAAAAAATGTGAGGATTATTTCAAATAAATATGATTTTTATCATCTATTCTTATTATCAATATAAAATCCACCAAATGAAAACCATCTAGGAATGGGTCTTATTTTCAAACTAATGAAAGATGAGGACTATACCTTGTGGAAATTGGTGTATAAAGTAAAAGAAATGGAATTTTTCTCTAATATCTCGAAATAAATATGCATGACACGCGTTTCGAAGTACTACTTCTTCTTCAGATGCACAAAAAATGATTGAATATACAATAACGAATACTCAAACGTTATCTAAAGTTCTCAGAAAAAATATAGACTGTGGAAGGATAAGGACCAATCACTGAAATACAATTGAAAACTCAAAGAAACATACCCAAAATTTGACCACAATTTTTTTTTTTTGTGACAAATTGAAAGAAGCATTTGCAAATTATGATTTGAAAGAAAATTATTGGTCTCGCCTAATAATGAACTTGATTTTTAAAGTTTGCATTCTTCATTCATCATATTTTCATTCTTATTTCGATGTTTTCATAATTAGTGTAAACTACAGGTGGAGGTGGATAAGGGAGATGGAGGATGAAATGTTCTGTTTATATCTACGTTCTTCAGTAAAATGTCTTAACCAACATCAACAGTTTCACAGATAATTAGAAAATCGAATAAGATCTCTTCATTCGTATTTGTTCATCTTGTGCTTTTACTTTGTAACTAAAATGATGATTTCAATCATTCAAGCTTGTTATTTTTTTAAGAACTCTCACATGAATAATGTTTATTAGATTTTTTCCAAACGTCGACTATTCAATAATGTAAAGGAATATATGCAACAGTGCAAAAAATAAAGAAACACTGAATATTCTCATATATCGAATAATATGCATGAACTGCGTTTTGAAACTACAACTCCTTCAGTAATTTACTATTGTCCAATTTAACAATTACTTATATTTATAGATATTTCAGAGTGTCAAAACATCGAATAAAAAAGAAAAAGGAAAATAATCTGATATGGAATTTTAATTCGATATTCTACGAGTATCTGAATCATCAAGCAAATAAACAATTCGGAATTGAAGTCGAAAATCTGTTGAATTCTATATTGAAACAGTATCGATGAAGAAAAAGTTTAATTGTACAAATCAGACAGTAAATACAGGTTGTAGGAGTTCTCGAAACCTACGTCAAAGTTGATATTCATAGCTCGGTAAACTCAATCTCAATTCACGTTAATAATAATTGCTTCATTATACTAGTTTCTCACGAAATGAATTGTTGCGTGTAAAACTGTCTTTACACTTGTTGAATAACACCGCAATTATAAATGAGGGGTAATAATTCCTACATGGTAATTAAGTTTAGGCGCCTATGTAAATCTATTGCAATGTCATGACTCGCTGTAATTTACAGCGGTACTAAAATGGCCACTTCTTTTGTTGCATCTTTATATCGACATCCTTTTCAGGCTAAATTACCGAAGGTATTGTCTGGGCTGGTTGGGGATAACTATTTGCCAATTTTTAATTGGGCCATAACATGCAAAACCTCAGGCAGTACTGGGTGAAAAACGATGTCTGATTTCTCCATTCAATCAGGCTTAGATTTGAGAGACAACTAAGAGGTAAAGTGCTGTTTAGAGGTTTTGGGCATAGTAACATTTTTAATTGAATGAATAGTATCCCACATTCCTCAGTTACAATGCGAAAACATTCAAAAAAAAAAGTAAAAAGTTTCTGCTGAAGGAATATAATTGATAAATAACACGGATTCGCTTCTCTCTTGGTGAAACATTATGTTAAAAACATTAATTAAAATTAACACACTTGATTTAAGTTTCACTGAATATATTAAAAACATTTGTTTCGGGTGGTTAACTCATTATCAGTAGTATACAATATTACTGAATTTCAAAATGTACAACTTTCACTTATATATCCCTAACCACAGAATTCAACACTGGATTCAAAGCATAACCCACCTGGTCATTGCACATAGGTAAGTTTTTTTTTTGGCTATCGAAATTTCCAAGACTTCAAGGGTATCTAATATTTCGCCCTTACTACCTGAGTGTACTATTTTGGTCTTCCTGAGATCCAAGGAATGATTATATTTAACGGAGTGTTCAGAAAACCCCGTATTAAGTTTATTCGATACTATTGATTTTCTATGTTCATCGATTCTTTTTCATATAGAACGTCCAGTTTGACCTATGAAACCTATGAAAAAACTATCACATTTACTGCAAAATATTTTATAAACGCCATTTCTCGAAAATAACCCAAGTTTGTCCTTGTTATTCACCAACAATGAACCCAAATTTTTTTAAATTTTGAATACCGCAAACAAGGGAATGAAGCTCAATTTGTTAGAATCACTTCAAATTAATAAATACAAATATTCTGGAAACCTTTTGAACACCCAAATCGATCATACCTCAAGCCCCCTTCTCAATATTTTCAATATTACTTAGTTTACTATATAGTAGTTCAGTATGAATTGATCCCTTCTACCTGTTATCTAACCTGTTTTCTCTGTATTCATAATTTAATTTTATATATTGTATGTATTCGAGAAATGTCATTAGTCTGCACGTAGCATTTGAAAAAGGGAATCTCATCGAAACGTACGTCATGCAGTATTCTTTTTAATATATGTGTAAATCAGTTTAACAATTGTTTTATTATGTTTAGCGATTTACATCAAGTATCGGCCTCATCAATTACCAAATTCTTTTTGTGGGTACATACTTTATTCCCGTTATTTTTATGTGATCTTCCACAAATATAATTGCTCAAGTTGGGTAATTACCTAATTAATTGAATGGAATATTTTTTGTTGTTTTTCTAAGTGAACAGGAAAAATTCTTTGTAATAGTATCTTTCTCTGTTTATTTTTGATTAGTTTATCAATGAGGAAGGGTTTATGTCCATTGATAAAAGCAATCATTTTCATTATACAAATTTTTTTTTCTGAAGTTTCAGCAGACAACTGAAGCGAAAGTAATCTGTATCACTAATCTTATATTATATTTGGAATATAATTGATTTTGTTTTTTTAGATAGTTTTCCTTTCTTTTGTCTGATTTTTTATTTTTTTTTCATATTTAGCATGCGGTGCATGTGTAGTTTTTACTAAATAACAATTAATTGATTAATTAATCAATTAATTTACAATTAGTATTTTCCGTTATCTCTGAAATTATTTTTTATGAATGTAGCTTTGAAAATAGTTCGAATGTTATATAAATGAAAATAATTTTGCAACAAGCAAAGATTTTTTGTGTTATAATGCCAGGTCCTACTCTGCATTACGAAGTCATCAATAAACAGGAAAATGAACGTCATTTCGATAAAAACGTTCAAAATAGAGTTGTACCAATTCGAATGCTATTATCTAGTTCACTGTATCAAATACTATATTTCCTGTTTGGTTATTGTTATTATATTCCAATGAATTCAATGTTATATAAGCTAATGGCGTTTCAGTAATAACGATTGTAAATATTCATTTATGAAACTATATCAAAATAAATGCGAATACTGCCAGGCTTGAGGAAGCAGTAATCGAAAATATATCGCCTTTCATGAAGAGTGTGGTCAAATTTCAATTTTGATAATACGAAGATGAAACAAACAGACGAAATCCATAGCAAAGGACCGGCGATCTCTCGTGGATTCCACGATAATTTGATAGATTTGGTTGTGGCTGTGGGATAATTCATTTATTAATTTTTTTCTCAGAGTTTCAAACAGAAGTAGAGTCAAACCTTTTTCATTTGGTTATGAAATATGTGTATTCGATTCAGAAACGCTCCTAGATTTTTCAATTCAGTACTCACGTTTTGACGTTACATAGTTCGTACTCAGATTCACAGATGGCGCCACAAGAGAGAAATCACTTAATTCAGTAAAAATTAATTTTCCAAAGGAAGTTTTTAGAATTATTTCTATACAATCCGTTAAATGTTACATGAGCTCTCTAGTTTGTGATCAGAGTCATAGTATCACATTCACACATTCTGCACCTAAACATTAACTTTTTATAAGTTTATTGCATATTCGAAATGAAACATGTTTTGATAGAATGCATGAAAAACACTTGTCGTAGTTTCGCAGAATTGTATTTTTGCTTGGCAATCGTTTCAAAGTGTTACGCCATTTTCAGAATTTAGATTGAGCCGTTTAACATGAGGTGTTAACCTATTTTCAGAAGTTAAACTCAAGTCCAAGTCTCAGTTTGACTTTTAAGGATGGAGTAACACCTCGCAACAATTGTCAAGCTATAATACAGTTCTGTTGAACCAAGTGTTTTCATCCAATATATTAATTTCAGATAGTGTCAATACACAGAAAACTGTCACATTGGCTGACTAATTAGTGATCAGTCACACAGATGGCACCACAAAAACCGAATTATTTCTGTTTTATGAATGTCAATTATCGAGAGAAAAATCTGAGAATTAATTCATCGCAAAAGTTTGAATGTTATATCGATCGCATAACTAAACGTAATTCATTTGATTTTGTCAATGTCATCTTCTGAAAAGTAAAATTTTATGATGATATGAATTCCTTCATAAATCTTCTAATTTTTTTTTCAATAAATCGTCGGAAACAAAAATTTGGACGGCCTTTATTCCACTCTGTCAATTTCGAAGAAAAGTCAAAGAAGTTACATTTGAACAAATAAAATGAAACAAGCATGTAAGAACACATATATGTTTTCATAAACTAAATTTGTTTGATGAAATGTGACATGATTACCAACCTTTTCAGACAAAAATTTCAAGTCATATAATCCATAAATGCAATCAGTAGTTTCCTTTGATCTTAGAAATATGAAACATTTTACAACCAACAATATAATTCAAATTCTACGCTGAATCCATCCCTGATATAATTGCAAACGACAGTCTGTGACCTATTCGCCCCCAAACGGATGCGTTTGACAGTTACATGCCAACCAGATAGAACTAAAACACCCTACGTCATATACACATCAAAACTTAACTATTTTGGTCCGTGCCCACGAACGTTCTTCCATGATAAACTCTGTAGCAACTAGTTGGATAAAGGAACAAGCATATGTGTTTGTATAATATAAACATCTTTCGTCTTCAAAAAATAAAAAGTGTATGAATTTGGGTTGAATAATAAGTACGCACTAAGAATAATACGGAGACAAATAAACGTCGTCCATCACGATTATCATACGACAAAAATATTTTAACGTGTGATGCTAAGTAGAAAATATTGTGTATATTTATGGAGGAACTCCAAAAAAATGTGTAGAACACAGCAATGGAACGGGGAATGAAGCACTGATGATCTAAAGTATACAAGTTAGCAAGAAAAATTTGATTCTATGAAGCATAAATTACTTGGTGCCGAAGTCTACAACCTATAACACACCAAAAATAGAAAACAAACAATGAAAATAAATTTAATCATTAAAATTTTGAAAGTCATTAGGTATTGTTATATCAATATTTATAATTGGGTTATGACTTAGAGGAATAAAGGTGTTCTCATTAATATTTATTGAATGATAAATCACCCATTATCACCCATTATGTATATAAAAATCACCCATTATATATATAATGGGTGATTTTTAAGCGTAGTTTTTTTTAAATCCAATAAAACAATCAATTTTCATCACATATTCGACATTTTCATTGAAATTGTTAACTTTGGCCTTTGCCATTTATTTGAAGATAACTTTATGTAAATGTTGTCGACGGCCCTGTAGTAAATGGCTCATTCGGAAGCTCCAATTTTGCGTCTTTTTTCGAGAATTTCGGCCTGTATCCAACGAATTACGCGTGTTATGTTATCCTGTAAGGCTTCAATCGTGTTCGGTTTGTCGACATACACTAACGACTTTACATAACCACACAAGAAATAATCCAGAGGCGTCAAATCGCATGATCTTGGCGGCCAATTCACAGGGCCTTTTCGAGAGGTCACCAAAATCATCCTTCAACATGTCCATTGTTTGAAACCACATGTGACAGTAACGTTTCTTCCACAGTCGTCTTTGAAGAAAAATGGACCAATGATGCCACTATCCCATAAACCACACCAAACTGTTGTTTTTCGGGATGCATCGGTAATTCTTGTATATCATGTGGCTGTTGATCACTCCAGATGCTTCAGTTTTGTTTATTCACATATACGTTAAGCCATAAATGAGCCTCATCGCTGAACACAATTCTTGTATAAAACAGCAGATTTTCATGAAGCTGTTCTAAGGCCCATTCACCAAAAATCAGACGTTGTGGTAGGTCATTCGGCTTCAGTTCTTGCAGAAGTTGAATTTTATAGGCTTTCAAACCCAAATCAACACGTGGAATTTTTCATGTGGTTGAGTAACACATGCCCAATTACTCAGAACGGCGACGAATTGACATTTCACGATCCTCATTAACACTGTACGCTACGGCTGCAATATTCTCTTCAGTACACGATTGCGAGACAATGGTTCAATGTCCAACAAAGTAAACTTGTTGCGAAATTTGGTGATAACAGCACGAATTTTTGATTAACCTGGTCGATTATGACGGCCATAATATGGTCGCAATAAACTATACACATTTTCCACAGAGCACGAGTTTTGATAGTAAATTTCAACAATTTTCAATCTTTGCTCGCTTGTAAGTATCTCCGTGATGAAATGGCAGAGTATACTGAAAAGTTTTCACTTTGACAGATGACGTTTGGATGCCATTACCAACCAGTGCTGCCAACCTGAAAAACTTAACTCTTAAAAAATCACCTGTTATAACTGAGTATGTCTGGAAAGGGCAGAATAGGTGATGTCTAGTGTATCCATAAAACGTGTTGATGATTATAATTATTTCTAAAAGCCAGCCACTATCAGTAGTCTTAGGTCAATCTATTGCTGACGATACTCGTGATGCCAGATTCTGGTAGGTTTGGTCAAAAATTTTTGATTATTCAGATGAATATTCTATAATTCTCCTCAGTAACATAGTCATTCATCGCGATTGAGTATTTAGATATGAATATTTGGAACAAAAGAGAGAATATCCATAAGAGAAAACCAGCAAACTAATTTTTCAGAAGAGAAATCTTTATTTATCCAACATGTTGTGTTGAAAATCCGTTGACCGGATTAACAAGATTTTCTCAAAATAAGCAAGCCTTCGGCCGTACGTCAAAAAAATATGGCGATATATTACGAAAAAGAAGTAAGCCGAAACGAAACAGGCAAAGTGAATTGAGAAGCGACACATCGGCGTCTTGTTATGGAGCTAGCGAGATTTTTCCGAGGATTCTACCCGCCAATAGACTTCAGGTTCGGATCTGCAAGAGACTTGGGATACATTAACTTTATTGTTTGTACTTTACTGTTGTGTTGTTATTCAATTAAAATTAAAATTTAAAATAAATTGAACTCTACCTAATTATGAGGAGGTATCAAACTCGAAACCATTTTTGCGTTTCCTCTCTCTTCCTACACATTCAACAATAAAATGACAACGAAAACAATAATGTACATACAGTTATGCGCTTTTTATCGATAATTTTGAGGCAAATTCAACTTTTTTGATGTTTTCTTAGGACAAAATTTATCGAATTGAAGGGTACATTAGATGAACGCATAGCATTGAATTTCTGACAACCACTAGTGGAGGTGAAAATGTATTGCAGGCTGATTGACGATGGTAAACTGAACTCTTTCTTTTCCTGAAATTTCGTCTCCAACTGTGGGAATCATCTTCATAGGCATTCAGTTTTTTGAGAGCCATCACCCAGAACACAACAACGTCAAAACTCTGACCACCACTGCGGATGTCTCTCATAGTTATGACAAAACATCGGGAAGAGGAGTTCCATCGCCTTAGAGATGATTCCTTTTCTTCAATATTGAACACCAACCGTGAAACACTACGAACATCAACTGGAGGTGAACACTTTTTCTTTCATCATATGATCGTGACAATTCCAAGGATTATTATTTATTAATATTTAAATAATAATTCAATATTCGGTAAAGCGACGGAACACCCATTTGAGTTTGTCAATTTCTTGTTACAACCATAGTTATCGTGGTTTTTGAAATACCTACAGAAGGAGAAAGTGAATGAAGAAATGTTGACTTACATCTAAATTGTCGAATAAAAATGCGTTATTTTGAAAAACATTGTTTTAGTTGCTATTTTTTCTGTTGAAATCATTTCCTTCAACACAAAAAAATGCATCTTTTTCTCTGTAGAATTTTTTTCCTTTGCTTTAATAAAATCTTTCGTTACTTTATTCAAACCTCATACAAACAATACCACGTTCTATTCTATATGTTTACATTTTTATATCTTCAGTTCACATCTGTCAACTTTGCTTCTTCAACCGTGTCCGTTCAAATTGAAATGTCAGAAAATTATCCAATGGATTTCGGACAATAGCTGTTGCATATTCCTTCTGGTGCTTTTTGAAGTCTTATCTGCTCATAAGATATCTTATATATCGTCTTTTCCTCCTAGAGAGTTTCGATGTTTGGCTATATTTCCACTCGAAACAGTTTTCTCGAAAGTAACAGATAGTGAAAGTTGATATCTTCATTTTTTATTGTTAATTCAGCATTTGATAGAAGAAGAACTACTTTGAAACACTTCATGCGTATTTGTATTAAATTATGAGAAAATTTTAAATATTGTTTCATTACAAATATCCTTATTGCTTGTTGAATTTTCGCTGCAAACTATAGCTTTTTTCAGAGCTATGAAATAAAAATGTTCACTGATTGAAAGCACTAAAGTGACAAAACAAATATATCATTACTGAAAATTTAACTATAGCCTTTTATATATGAGAGAAAATTTATTTCAATATTATTCTCAATAACTTCGCCCTGAACGACACAGTAAATTAATGCTCCAACAAATTGTGGAGAATGAATTATGTTTTCCTGGTCTCCTGTCCACGGTTTCCAGTTTTATTTATATTAATCCATCAGTAAAGGAAAATCAGTAAAACAAACGTTTAAACATGTGAAGACACCAAATTGAAATTGATGCTTTTTTTTCGTAGAAATACTCAATATCAAAAGGGTGAATGCCTAAAGCAGTTGACGTACGTAGGACATTTCTCCCTCAATCCACCCAAACGTTCAACGAGCGTATAACATTTCTCAAATCCCGTTTTGAGATTCCGAGCAGACTTCGATTTGCTGGTCCGGAGATTGTAAAAAACTTGTCAGATTACGAAATTACATCTAGATATAAACGGCTGGCTTTTCGTCGTTATTCGCAAGAATGGAGAAATAGAAAATATGGAAGGATAGCGTCATCCAGCTTTTCATACAGACTTACGATATAGTAACGTTCATATTTTTCAAGATATGATGTCTGATTGTAGGAATTTATTATTGCAGGATACTCCTCGAATTACCATCGGACCTAATGGAATAGACTAATTGGAAAATGCGGCGTATCGAATTCTACGTCAGCTCAATTCAATCCACATAAAGTTATTTGAAGAAGAAATATAATGATTTGTTTACTCCTAAATGGAACAATGGTCGGATATCAGATATTGAGTATATATTAATAATGTTGATTAAATGTTCCGTGATCTTTTGGTGAATCATTGTTTAATATATTAATAAAAAACACTTGGCTCGTTTTCACAAAATTTATAATAAATACTTGACAATTGTTTCGGAAGTTTATGTTTGTCAATGAATGGTGGTGGACTAGTTTTCCACGAGGAGCAGTCGGCTCGCGAAATGTGTTTTGATGCTTACATAATGTTATTTTCATAGGTTTTGTAGTTTTCCAGTGGCTGATGTCGTCATCCTCTTAGTCGTGGCCTGAAAGCGATGAGATTGAGTTGCTTCTAGCTCCCATTACGTCGTTTATTCTATTAGTTTTCCATGTTGGAGCGTGTTGCTTATACAGTTGCTGATGTTCCGACTCTGGTGACCGCAATGATGCATATCTCTTTCTTTTTCCTTTAACTTGCGTAGCCTGTTTAACTATCAGTTTGTCATATTTGATCATAAGTAGTTTCCCTTCTTTCCCTCTTCTATCAGATTACATTGGAGTTCTTTCTTCTTCTTCTTCTTCAAAATCTCTTCAGGGTAGTCTTCTGAAACATATGCATTAATGAATTTGTTTTTATTCTTCATTATTCCTGTTTTCTTCCATGTGTTCATAAATGAAATTAATATAGGCCTGTCTCTCTTGATGTCTGTCTTTTTTTCCTATGCGGTGAATTATGTTTATGTCTCTTTTCTCAAAGGAGATGTTTAAATCTTTATTTTATCTATGCATTAAATGCCTGATTTTGTTTATGGTATTTTTTATTTGGAAACCGAAGAAACGAATCTTCGATTTCCTTAAGATAGAATATTCTCTCAAATAGAATAAGATTATTAGATATATTGTATGGCTCAACACTTATAATTTTTGCATTTAATTTTTGGTTCTCTAGTTTTAGGAATTCAATTTCTTGAATAAACGGGACTAATTTTTGCTTCATTTGTTGTATAATCAATTGCGTCTGAGATGCATTTCAATTTTCGTTTCGAAAATTGAAAATGGAAAATGAAATGAAAAATCGAAAACGTTTTGAAAATTTAAATTTTTTATAAATACATATGCGTGGAACGTAGTTTCGCTAAGTATTAAACTAAGTCTGTGGTGATGATGCTTTTCAGTTGGTACTCTTGAGATAGTAAATATTTGTTGATTGTGCCAGTTATGATGTTTGACGTGTACTTTGTACTTTGACAGTGAAATTAGGTACATAAATCGAACTAACAATGATAATGAGTCATTAACCCCAAATACTTGTGAAAGGTTTCGATGAAATTTCACTTCAAAACGGATGTAAATCATTGATTTTTGAGTCAATAATGATGAGAATAATAATAAGTTCTTTATTCTCAACAGGTATAACATCCAATTACAGAAAATAATAACAATGTTGAATATATAACTAAATCATTAGAAAAAAGATTTAACTGAATAATTGAAAAAAAATTCAACAAAAAGTTCAATCTAATCTAAAAATAATAGTAACTTATAACTACATTATAGCATTCAATGAAATATTACAAACAACTCAATCTAAATCAATTCATTTTAGTCAATCTTCATTGTTCACATAACACCTGAAAATAAATTCTATGGATTCGAAGTGAATGTCACAATTATTGACAACTCTATTGAATGTAGACCCCATAAACCAAATGGGGGATTGTATTAGGGAGTTGGTCCTCGGAGTCTCTAGATTGAGTTGTTTGTAATATTTCATTGAATGCTATTATTTGGATATTAGTTACTATTTCAGTTTTTTTTAGATTAGATTGTGCTCTTTGTTATATCTCTTTCATTTTAATTATTCAGTTTTTATTCGACATTATGTTATTTTTTTCTGTAGTTAGGTATTATAGCTGTTTTAAATGAAGAAATTATAAATATTATCATTATCTTATCATTATCTTCATTATCAAACAGAAACACCATTAATACTCTCTTCTCTGAATTTACCCTACTCAAAAACAAGTGGAGATGAATGTTAGCAGATGGTATTTTTGAGGAAGTTCCCTCAGTAACATTCCGCGTTCGTGAGAATTCGATTGGAGGGTACACGAAAATCATGCCAACTCGAAAAACTGCAGAATTACAAGTCAAAATATCGATTGTCAAATGGCTACGTTAACTAAATCCGCAAAACGACAACTTCGTTTTTTCATCTTCTGTAGAGAACTTAAATTCGTATCAAATTACCTCCATTCAGCATTAGCTCAACTCAACAGCATAACTCATTCAAATAGCACAGCTTATTCAGCTGTGCTCAAAAAAAAGTGGAAAGGAATATTGGCAGATGGTATTTTTGGGTAAGTTCGCTCAGTAGCATTTAGCGTTCGTGAGAATTCGATTGAAGGGTACACTAAAATCATGCCAACTCGAAAAACTGCAGGATTACAAAATGAAATATCGATTGTCAAATCGCTGCGTTAAATGAATTCTGCAAAACGACAACACTGTTTTTTCATCTTCTGTATAGATCTTAACTTTCTATCAAATTACCTCCATTCAGCATAAGCTTCATGAAATATTCATGTTTGATTTTGACATCGCAAACAACAGAAATAAAACTTCTTCGTTTCACTCTTCAGCATCATCAGCAATTACCATATAGAAAGACCGTTCGGAAAATGCAAACCTCAACCGGTTCGCATTATAAACGCGCAGATGTTCCCTCGAAAACCGATGAAAATCCAATGGAAGATCGACTTTTCCAATAGACGGCACTCGTTCATACATTATGGAAGACTTTTAGTCGCTCGAAATACTCCGAAACTTTGATTTCCAACTGGACCAGCCCCGAAACCGAATTCTTAGAATAATCCCTGAATACTGAATATCTCTAATTTATGTAGAATTTCCAATCAGTGGGTTCATCGTACCTAAACCGAGAGGCTAATGTACACATTCGACTCCGAGTTGAGAAAGGAAAACTGTCTATTCATGATTTTTCCCGTATTCGTTCGTAGATTGCGACGGGGAAATTCTGAAGGATTTTCATTCAGACATCTTCATTACTTCTGCTGAGAAAATTCTTCGAATCACGTTTGAGTTACAATGAATTCATTTTGAATAATTCACATCTTAGGGAATTTTCTTGAGAAATTCAGACAATGTGTTTTGAAGCGAAAGCTGCATATTGAAATAACGTGAAGAATGTGGGATATTATTTGGGTGTCGAGATCTCATTCAAGCTATCTGGAGGAAGTTATTTTTAATTTTAGACGACTTCATGAGCAAAAAACTATTTTCTGTCCCCTTCAGAAAAGTTTGAAATGACAATAGTTACAGTTGTCCAATGTTTTTGAAAATTTACATGCTCGAAACATGTTGACAAATTCATGTTGTTAAATATAATCGTGAAACATTAAGGCAAGAGTTTAATTTAATTTAACATTTGAAAATTTTTTAAACGGGTACCAGTATCTGGAATCATACTCAACATTTTTGTACAATTTCATTAAGGCAAGTGTTTTACCTTCTTCATGTATTGTATCTCCCTTTTTGTCTTTTTAAATGTCTAAAGATGAACAAAGATACGAAATTGCACCAATATATGAATACTCATACATTTAATAATAATATTGACGTAGCTTCATATTCTGTCGCAAAATTTTATTGATGTTCTCAATGCTTGTTAGCATAACGAAAGACACATTATGATATTAATTTCTCAAAGAGGTTGAAAAAATTGGAAAAAATGATATGAATTTCTCATTCCATGTGTTCAAACTCAGCAGGTTCAGTCTGCATCTAATTCTTCTATACAAACGTAGTGGCTGTTCAGTTTTCTGTGATTTAGAACTAGTGCTGGAAATTCGAATCTATTCTCATATTGAGCCATATCTCATGCTTCAATTTGTGAATTTTCCAATTCTATTCTTTCAGCCATGAATGTTTTCCGTTTGAAGCTTAACAAGCAACTGTTTTGATCTTTTCAAATTTTGTAAGGAATATTTTGATCTGAACAAAGAAAAATACTAGAATGTGACTTCATGCTAAAAGAAACAAGGAGTTAAAAGGTGGAATTTTTAGACATCGAAAGAGGCAACCACTATCTTCATGTAGTTTTCTGGGTACAGTTCGATATATGAGAACATAAACCAGAAAAACTGTCTGATTTAATGGATATCTCGGCAGTTTATGGTGGAAAATTGCAGATCTTATCAATACCAAATTAAAAATTTCGAGATATACTTGCATTCATACTCAATTTTTTCATGAGTGATATTTTTCAGAAACTTCAAGGTCTTCTTTCTTTGCCTCTATGCAAACTTTTATTCGATAAACTGTGGCATAAAAACAATCATTTCAACTTTGTGAATGATTGAAGATAATTGGTTTCAGAATGTAGTCCTGCGGATTGCCAATGAAATACCAAACAGTAATTTCGATATCTCACCAGATTTTCCAATATACATGAACAGTAAGTAACAGTCTTATGTTGTATATTGAAAATACAACAATTACAAGAGCTGAAACAATAACTTTTATATGGCTTCATGTTTTTAGACACTTCATGCAAAAACCACTGCAGGATATTGAATGCATTATCACAAAAGAATTTCGTTTAGATGGAACATCAAAAGCTTAGTGACGAGGTTCTTTTTCGTTCGGATAGGGTCAGAGATCTTGAAACTTTCGATCTTAAATATGAAACTTTCCTCCATTCCACCCATCAAAAGATATTGAAAAAATTACTGCACAACAGTATTGATTGTCTTCCATTCTTGTCCGCTTTGAAATTTCGTGTTCTGAGGCAAAATTCTGGTACTACAGAATCATTCTACCTAGAGACTTCAATGAGCAAGTCATTCATAATATCCCTCATTTGGTTTATGGAGTCCATATACTATACAGTTGCTAATGAATGTGACATTCACTTTGACTCCATAGCATTTATTGTTAGGAAATATCATTCAATTTCATTATTTAGTTATCAGTTACTCTTTTAGTTTTTTTTTCAAACAGATTGAGGCTCTATGTTATATATTTTTTTTAATATAAACTAAAATTCAAACACTCGAACTTTTGATCTACTTTTTTATTGAAAACATAGCATGACGCGTTATGTCGTTACAAACGGCTTGACTGAAGTCGTTTGTAACGACGAAACACGTCATGCTATGTTATCCATGAGAGTGTAAATAAAAAGTTCAAGTGTATGAATATTAGGTTATATTTAGTTTAAATGGATTTACATCAAGTAAACGCCAACACTTTTCTATATATTTTTTTCATTTCATTTTTTTGGTTATTATCTCACATTATGGTATTATTCTCTGTAATGGATTTAGTACTGGTTGAGAATAAACAACTCATTATAAAATAGTTATTATTATTACTAAGACCTCTCAATGCGTTTTTCTTTAATTTTCATTCTTCAAATTCAGTTATCATTCATAACATTACAATACGAAATGTGTTAAGAAGTAAATTGGATTGATTTAATCAGACATGTAGTTCAAATAACCTGCTTTTCTTTTTCAGATATATGAAACATGAAATAATGCACCTACTCAGTCGCTTCAACTCTATCAGGCTGGTTAGGATGTACGAATATTCCAGAAACTTGATTAAAAGTCACTGTGAATTTTCCTCGCCCCAAGTGCTTATAATACGTCTCTGAAATTTCGCATTTGCCACCTTCAAAAGGATGGGAAATTTCAGCGTGAAACGTTGATTACTTGTGTGATATAATTTCAAGTGTTTGTGTTCTAAATGCACTAAAAGCGTAAACTTTAAAGCTTTGAATATCACTTCAATCTAGATACGAGTTTTTGTTACTGTCATAAATATTCATTGACATTCGTTTTGATAATTAAAACAGAAGCGAATCAAATTTGTTTTGTTTAAGAACTTCTTGTTTTGTGTGTTGAGCGATTTTATTGGAATCAAATCAAATTTGTGTTGTTTAAGATAGTTTGAAGTTGATTATTGATTTCAGGTTTGCTATTTTTCAATTGCATAGAGTGAAATACAAGTGTTATTCATGATACTTCTGTATTTCTCTAATGACTGGGAGTGTCGAAAATTTGAATAATTAATATTTCAATTATTTCCAAAGCGTTGATATTATTCGTAAAAGAAAATCTTGTGTCATGCCATGTTTTTAAGCATTGCGTTGTACAAGACGGTAGAAGATTTATATTTTCGCTATGAATGTAGGCAATACAATTAAAATATTCTGAGTATACTATAACGTACTCCCTACGAAAGGTTGGTGATAACCCCGGCTAGCTCTAAAATTTGGGGAGACGTATATATATTCACCTGATTTATGAACAATATACCTAGACTCTGAAACCAGAGAAGTCTATTCAAAATTTTCTTGATCCGAGATTACAAACAATTTCAAATGGAAGATACCTCTTATCTTAAATCCGATTTTCCTCTGCTTGTTCAGAACGCCTATTTTCACTTTCCACGTGAAAGATGGAATCCAAATCTTTAAAGTCACTCAAAATTTGGTGGAACCGTCACTCCAGATATGTTGAAGCTCTAATTTGAAACTCCAGGGGATATAGCGTAGCCTCAAATTGAAACTTACGTTTCAACTCCAGGGAATATACTGAAGCCTAATTTAAAACTCAGGAGATATATCGCTTACAAGTGCACTCAAAATTCATAAAGATAAAAGATATTATATTTGAGAACCAGAAAAAAAATTTATCAATACTTAGTCGCAATACTCGATACGAGAATCCAATATCGGAATGAACCAATTTATACCCAGAATATATTCCTATATTGGAAGATAGCTATAGAACATATCACAGGAGTGAAACACGAGAAAAACAAATCTTAAAATCAACAATGAAACCTCAATAATAGGTGATTTTTAAGCGTAGTTTTTTTTTAAATCGAATAAAACACTCAATTTGCATCATTAATTCGAACTTTTTGATGAAATTGATAACATGGCCGTTGCCATTTACATTTTGAAGATAACTTCATGTAAATGTTGTCCGCGGCTCCGTATCAAATTGTCCATTCGGAAGGTCAAATTTTTCGAGCATTTCGGCCAGTATCCCACGAATTACGCGTGTTATGTTATCCTATAAGGCTTCAATCGTGTTCAGCTTGTCTCATATACACTAACGACTTCACATAACCCCACAAGAAATAATCCAGAGGCGTCAAATCGCATGATTTTGGCGACCAATTCACAGGGCCATTTCGAGAGATAAGCTGCACATCAAATTCATGCTTCAACATGGAGCTGTGTGGCATGTGGCACACAGTCTCGTGTGCCACATGAAACTTGTTTCATCAAGACATGTGTCTTGATGAAACCACATATCAACCAAGTTCAACTCGGCCAACTGGGGCAAAAAAGGTGCGTATCATGACTCGATATCGTTCGCCGTTGACGGTAACGTTTCTTCCACGGTCGTCTTTGAAGAAAAATGTACCGATGATGCCACCAGCCCATAAACCACACCAAACTGTCGTTTTTTCGGGATGCATCGGTAATTCTTGTATGGCATGTGGCTGTTCATCACTCCAGATGCGACAGTTTTGTTTATTTACATATCCGTTTAGCCAGAAATGAGCCTCATCGCTGAACACAATTTACGCACGATACTCATTTTTTTTTACAGCACGAATTTTGATAGTAAATTTCAACAATTTGCAGTCGTTGCTAGTTTTTTTTCCATGATGAAATGGCAGAGTATACTGAAAACTTTTCACTTTGACAGATGACGTTTGGATGACATTACGAACCAGTGCTGCCAACCTGAAAAACTTAACTCTTAAAAAATCACCAGTTACATTCATTAAGAAGGATGGTGCGGTAGTATTCGGGTTCGAGCCCCCGTGAAGGCATGGATGTATGTGTTTGTCTATGATTTATGTGAGCCTCATGATGATAATAACTATTGAGTAATGTACATTGATTACAAGCCTATTGGCCGTTCGGAAATGGCGTTAAACTGTGGGTCAACTCATGAAAAAAAAAGGAAGTTACACTCATGAAGAATGAAACAATTGATAAAAAACCAATTTGCTAACTTAGTCTATATCTTAGTCAGAACTTGACATGAAAATATAAACAAGTTACAGTCAACTAGGTTCAAAATGATCCAGCACAGACTAGACTAAAAAAATTCATCAGGCACATGACCCAAGCAATTATAAAAATCCCTGAACATACTCCAAAATGCGAACATAAGCAAGAAAATCAACGGAATTTGTTGACTGTAATTAAGATGTTTTCGAAGATCTAACTTTCCAATTAAAACAAACAATGCAGACGCGTAGACAGTAGACAAATTGAAACCCGAAATGTCAATCAACTCACGCATTTTCGTGCAGAATACAGATCAAAAATTCCTAATTGATGCCAGAATTTTGAATTTCAACCAAGAGGAATTTTCAGGAAAATACGACAAAGAAAATTACTCCTGAATGCTATGGGGGAATTCGAAAATTAGTATAAATTAACTCAAAGTCGTTCAGTCGTTTTATCTTCAAATTTAAAATTTTTTTTTATTCATCATTACGTAAAGAGAATTTTCAAAGTTTCTACGTTATGAGTATTTATTACTGGTATTCACTCCTGAACAAATTTATTGTGTTTAATCCAAGCATACTCGTATTTCTCTTAGCAATCAATCTTGTTGCCTTCGCAATTTACTGCACAGTGTGATGTAAATCCCAAGTAGGCCTTGAGTCACTAACAATTTAACTGAATATATCCGACAATTGCCGATTCGTCTACATTTAACACTGCTTTAACGCTGACAGAAACGAAATGATGTCTTGTACACTTTAGAAGGTTGTTATCTGAAGACGCTGAGGAACATGCAACCGTCTAAACTAATTGGAAGTAGACGACTGAACAAAGTAGAATATATTGTGTCAAACTTAAAGCGAAAAATTAGTGAGATGTTCAATGAGATATTTCGTTCAATTGTAACCTGTTCATTCCTGATCTTCACTAATTAAACCGAATAAATATGAATTGTTTCTATTGATGTTTTAGACACGTTTAGGCAATAGAGTAGTATTTTTTGTATACATGATAACTTTTATTTTGTTTTTGTTCATTCAAGTAGCGCTGAAACTTTTTCACGCCAAATTCTGAATTACAGAGATTCAAAAATAGTAAAATCATTCGAAAATATTTTCAGAATGGATCAGTGAGATTGAGTTAGACTGTTCTCTGATCATAAATTTTAATATATTACTGTCTTGACACCACACAATATACGAGGGTGGGGCGAAAAGCTTCCGGCCTAACCAAGTGATGGCGTCACTAGGTCTACTTTTGGCGCGGCGTTTTACAGTACCATTCATACTGAGCCTGTATGTGCCAGCCACAACTATATGTCGTAAGCCACAACTTCAGAGAAATAATTGAAGAAATCCATTAAATAGTATTGGAAGACCGCAGATTGAAACTGCATGAGATGGCCTGTAGACTGTCAGCTGAACATGTGCGAAATATTTGGCGCAACCATTTGAGCATGGAAAAACTGTGTGCAAGATGGGAGCCGCGTTTACTAACACTCTACCAAAAACTGGTTCGAAAAAACATTTCTACCGAAAATTTGGCACTGTATAGGCGTAATCCAAACGAATTTTTGCGTCGATTCATAACTGCTGATGACACTTGGGTTCATCACTACACTCCTGAAAATAAAGAACAGTCAAAACAGTGAGTTCGAAAGGGGGAACCAACTCCAAAGAGAAAAAACAATTTTATCGGCACACAAGTTTATGGCTACTGTTTTTTGGGATGTGAGAGGAATAATATACATCGATTATCTTGAAAAGGGTAAGACTATCACAGGTCAATACTACGCAGACTTATTTCAACGTTTGAATTACAAGGTGCAAATCAAACGACCTCATTTGACGAAGAACAACATTTTGTTTCATAACGATAACGCACCATCGCATTGGTCGATTGTTGCCATGTCCAAAATCCACGAATTGAAGTTTGAATTGGTGCCGCATCCTCCCTACTCTCCAGACTCAGCCCCCAGCGAGCATTACCTGTTTCCTCACCTTATAAAATGGCTTGGCGGTAAAATATTTGAGAGCAACTAAGAAGTTATTGAAACTATTTCTTTTTCAAGCATTTAGTTGAAGTAGTTTTAGAAGGGGAGCCATGTAACTGTTTGTAATTCTTAGATAAATTGGAAGTCGTAAATTATATGGTTTATCTCCTTAATATCACTGACATTTCATATCCTTCATAACATGAATTTCCAGAATATTCTGGAACAAAGTTGAGATTTTACTATATCTACAAATATCATTTATCAACTCTTTCAATCATCAACATCATAATTTTGATATAAGTCGAAAAAAATGATGAAAAAATATGTCCAAAGAAAAATTAAGATCTATATTGAAGAAAAACATTTGGCTTGGTTTCACAAAATTTATAATGACTACTGAAACAATTGTCAAGTATTCATATTTAATATACTGAACAATGTTTTACCAAGAGATCAGCAAACATTCAGTCAACAATGAAACAAAATGATATGAAATATGAAACCATCATTGAACGATGGTTTCATATTTATAATCATTTTATTATAATTTGAATGTTCTTTTTCAAGCATTTAGTTGAAGTAGTTTTAGAAGGGGAGCCATGTGACTTTTGAATTCTCAGATAAGTTGGAAGTCGAAAATTCTATGGTTTCATCTCCTTAATATCACTGACATTTCATATCCTTCATCACATGAATTTCCGGAATATTCTGGAAGCAAAGTTGAGATTTTACTTTATCTACAAATATCATTTATCAACTCTTTCAATCATCAACATCATAATTTTGATATAAGTCGAAAAAAATGATGAAAAAATATGTCCAAAGAAAAATTAAGATCTATATTGAAGAAAAACACTTGGCTTGGTTTCACAAAATTTATAATGACTACTGAAACAATTGTCAAGTATTCATATTTAATATACTGAACAATGTTTTACCAAGAGATCAGCAAACATTCAGTCAACAATGAAACAAAATGATATAAAATATGAACCATCATTGAACGATGGTTTCATATTATAATCATTTTATTATAATTTGAATAAAACTAAGTAGTTTTCTGATATTCACTATAATAAATTTCAAAAAATCAACAATATTGTTTTGCCAACACAATGGCTCCATCAGATGTTGACGATAAAACTGATTTCAAATTATGTATTTATATTTTCATCAAGTTCCGGACCAATCGATTAATAACAATTTTATTCATTATATTCATAATTATTGGTATTATTATTCACTAAAATTTGTATTTTTTTCGATAATAATGTATTTTTCTGTAATTGGTTTTTATATGCAATTTGTTTTTCTTTTGGAAATAAATGCTTATTATTATCATTAATCAAATGTGATGAAGATTCCACTCAGGTAGGCTCCAACAGGTAGATGTTAGCAATTTTTGTCATCATATATATTCGAAGTCTGAAGCCTTTCCCTCAATTTATCTTTTGAACATTCCTATCTACTCGTGCTCGGTTTTCACCTTGTTAACATTTCTTACACACTTCTACTCAAACAACGAAAAAACGTGAATACTGACCCGAAGTAATTTTTGTAGGTTTCACTGAATTACGATTATGTGTCTCGTATTAATAATCTACATACGTATGTCAAGCATACGAAATGTTCTTAATATATCTGTCTCCTGCAGAGAAGGTGCTCCGACCACGGTCCAAACTTCAAGTGTCTAACAAATTAGGCACTTTATTACAGCGTACCACCAACCTGGTTACAACTTGAATTAAATTCATTGATAATAAAATTAACATTTGTGTGGTATGGGTGGTGAACTCGAAATCTTAGACTATCAGATTATCAAGTTCTTCGTCGGTTTGGAACTATTGATACTTGTAACTGTAGATTAGCATATATAATTTGATCTGAAAAATGTTTTACCAAAAAATGAGATAAATCGCTCCCATAAATTTCATGAAGGTACCCACTTACACAGCTCAATTAATAAAGGGCATTTATAGTAACTATGTGAGTTTATTGGTGCAATACGACATCAATAAGTGTTTTTACACAAGTTTTGATGTAAAATACAATCGATTGAAAATATATGAACATCTATGTCTCTAAATCAACAGAAGAAAAACAAGTAAGATCGTTAACTAGGAAAAGTCTGTGAGAAAACTTGGTTAAGACTATGAATAATATTTTCTATGAAATCAATTAACACACTTTCATTTAACACACTGAACAGTAACATTGAATACTCTTGATAATGGGTTAACCACCCGAAACATATCTTGAGTTCTCAATATATTCACTAAATCTTAAGCCAAGTGTGTTAATTTTAATATATTGTTTTTAAAATAATGTTTCACCAGGAGATCAGCGAAACTCCCGTATCATTTATTTTTTATCACAATATTTTTCAATAGCGCTCTGAAGTTATTGATAGATAGTTATTGAAGATTTTTCGGGCAGAGTATTGAAAAATTTTCAAGACGAGTAATTCGGACCACTGGAAACCGCTCAATTTCGTGAAATTCCTCTCAATTCGGATTTACATCTGGTATCATAGTGGTGAATACTACCACCCCTAGATTTTAACTCTCTGGTTTCGTAAGCGCATAATAAACAACGAAAACATATAATTCAATATAGACTTAAATTCAAACTCTTGAACTTATGATTTACACTTTATTGACTACATAGCATGACGCGTTTCGTCGTTAAAAACGACTTCTTCAGATGCTTACAGTATAATAACAAGATTTTGAAAAACACAGGTGTATATATCAGGGAATTTTGGTGTTCTATGGTTTTGGTTTTACCTAAGATATTCCATTCTGAGAAATAATTTCTATTGCCTGAAAAGGTTTAACAAGGGTGAATTCTTCAATTCTATCTGTTCATTGAGCAAGTTTCCAGAATTTTTAAGCCGATTTATTTCCACTACTTCCCAATGATCTAATTGACTACTTCTCTCTATATTGTGTAGAATTTTGAAATTCGTATCAAAAGTATGGTTTTCTGTTAATGAATGGTTAGCAAAATTCGACTCACTTTTATTATGGGCAAAGCTATATTTATGTTCCTGTATTCTAGTACCGAAATTTCTACTAGTTTTACCTATATATATACCGGGACATGTTCCACAATTCAATTGGTAAACACCTAATTTATCTTCTCTTTTAATTTTGTTTTTATTGTTCTTAATGTGTCTCGATAAATTGTTGTTCGTTTTGAATGAAATATTAAAATTATGTTTACTTAAAAAGGTTTCGACTTTTTGACTGACGTTTCCAAAGTATGTTAAACTGTTATATTTACGATTTCTATCCGACTTATAAGGAAATACTAATCGTAGAGCTTTCCGATAGAGTTTGTTGATAGAGAAATGTTGTTATTATTCTGTAAGCATCTGAAGAAGTCGTTTGTAACGACGAAACGCGTCATGATATGTAGTCAATAAGGTGTAAATCATAAGTTCAAGTGTTTGAATTTAAGTTTATATTCAATTATAATGGATTCACATCAAGTAAACGCCAACACTATTGAATATTTGAAAACATATAAACCTGCTCTATAATCAATGCGCCAAGTAATTTATATTGTCTTCCTCTGTAGTAAAAATATGGTCTCCCTAGCTCAACAACAATGAGCTAGACCTAGAAATCATATGAAAGCACATACTCAATCAAGGAGAAATATGCCAACTTAAGTACTCTACCTGACACAGATCCGATCAAACTAACAACCACAAATATGCTTCTACTTTACATGGCAACAATGGCTCCAATGTTTGACTACCACGTAAGGCGAGAGGCAACATGTATATTAAGGAACTTAATATACATGTTGTATATTATTCACATCACATGTAGTTGAAACTGAAAATCGTGCACTTTGTCTCATTCATACACAGAGCGTTACCAGTAAATTAACGTTCAGCCCTCATGTGCTTCTCTTCACAAGAAATACGAATATTATTCACATCAGATACCTAATTGAAATTATTCTGCCATCTGAAAAGAAACGTCCCTCAAGGTATGATAGTTCTGAGGGCCATTTATGAATACCAAAAATAAAATAGGGCGAGCAATAGATCCTGCGGGAATCCAATGAACGGCATCCTATTATCAGAAAAACTTCCACAGTAGAACATTACTAGCATCTTTCAAACAAAGAAGAAGAATAATAATAAAAACGAATTATATTTTACATCACACATTACTGGTTGGTAATGAGTAAAGATACACTCAATATGAAAAGAAGCAGAGTCGTCTACATTTCCGCGTCGTTCAATTGAATATCTAGAATCTTTTCGGACAGTAATTTTACCAGTTTAATGAAATATGTATTCCAATTTGAAGTTGATGTATACAGTTACTTCAGTGTGGCAACAAAAATAGATATTCGACATTCTCAGAACATTTAGAATATACTTGAAGTACAACTGTTAGAATAGTAAAACCCTAGCAATTCAGTACACATTTGTGTGATTGATCTAAGCTTATTATGGATAGATTAACGTCCTGCATAATAATTAGTGATTAATTGTTGAAGAGTCTGATGAAATAGTCGAGAACACTGAGCCCAATCGTATATTTTTATCAAATATTTTAGGCTACAAAACTAACCTATCCTTTCCCAAGAAGACGAATATTTCATCAAAATTCTGTTCAAATTTTGAAAACAGATATATATTGATTAGTCGGGTATTCAATTTCATTTCATTATATTTATTCGTATTTCATTATATGAATGATGCAAGAGTCTGTTTTAGCGTCCTCAATCTATTGAAAACATGTGGATACATTGAAGAAACCGAATACTTGTAGATACTATATTGAGCTCCAGCATAAGTAGTTAGTGGTTGATCTGTTGATGATTCTAATGAAACAATCGGAAACACTCAGCCAAATCGTACAAAAATGAGTTGATTCTCTCTAATATAATAGGCTTCAAAAATAGGCTCAATATTCTGTTCAAATTTTGAAAACCGGTATATATTGATTATTGGGGCACTCAATTCTCTTTTATTATATTCAGTTTTATTCCATTATATAAATGATCCCAGAGTATGTTTTTATTCTCAATTTATATCTTTCAAAAGTGTCAGAGTGATATCTGATCACTGCTCCAAAAATAACAGAATACACCAAAATTAATACATTGCTTGAACAAAAGTTAACGAAGTGATTGGGATTAAACCGAACGAAATTCATTGATAGTAGGGTAGCAATAAATGAATAGCATTCAATTGAGCAATTCAAACACGAACTCAAAAATTTCCATTATAATTGCGACGGTATTAACATAAATTTTTCGAATTAATACACTTTCTGTGGACTGTTTTCATTCACTTTGATCTATACATATCACTTCTGTAATTGGTTATCATACCTGTTGAGAATTAATATTAACTATTATTCTGATACTGGGAAACCACCTAGTGGATACACCCCGTACATTACAAATTGAATATAAAGATCATATGTGAAGCGGCGTTCATTTATCACTGTTTCATTTTAGTGTGTAATATGCGACCCCATTAGTGTTATATCGGACAGATCTTAATCAACTTAAATCTGAAGCGATTTATAGTATCAGATAAATGTCCACGTACGGCACGAAGCTACGTAGGTTTGTAGAATGTTAATAAAAATGCCTGTGAGTGTGAAATGAACGTCGACCATCTGTCCTGAGATTTAAAATCATCGTAGATAAAATTACCACTATCTGCATATTCATATATTCAACCGGAATACGACTTGATGAACGCAAACCACATTAATGATACAATAAATTATTCATAAATATTGAATTGATCCTAATTAATGTCACAAAATCTCCAAGGTCCCCTTGAAGGGGTCCAAAACACACGGGTTTTTTGTATGGTACTCGCACAATAAATTGATTGTTGGCAACCCTGTAAAAAAACAATTCGACAACCGAAAGTTAAATTTATCAAAAATTGTAGAAAACTGTTGAGGAATAATATATAGATATGATTTTTTTCGCGTTTTTTATTCTTGAATATCAGTCAGACGAAATGCAGGAACTTCAAGGTTTGCAAACTATGACAGAAATTGTGTTGTATCTTTGTCTACTGCGGACGAAGTCAACAATCTGAATCAAGCGTATATCATTTGAAAAATTTTGTTAGATATTATCATTTAAGCTAGTTCAAAGTCAATGTGGAAGCAATGATTGAGAAAATCCCGGTAACCATATCAATTCAGCATAGCGGACAAGAATTTCAGATTTCGAGAATATTTCTTATCATATAACCTCAAAAGTAAGGATACGTTTAAAAATAGGTGTTTCGAAATATGAGGAATAAGAGAAGAACTAGAACTAGAACCAGTTATAATAATCTTAGAAAAACAAAATTGGGGTGGTTTGGATATTTGCTAATAATCAATGGCAACAGACAAACAAAACAGGTTTTATTCACAGTTAACAAGAATTTACACCTTACACTTGTTATGTGGACTTGCCTCATTAAAGCCTTTTACTCCTTGTGTTCTTTATTGCTTATATTACACTGAGAAATAGCAATTTTGTTGTGTTAGATCTATGACTGGTTTTTGACTAAATTTTTGTCTCTGAATTCAAAAATGTTCTCAATTTTTCCATATCACGTCAAGTTTTCAAACTACAGGATACCGTCTCTTAACCCTAAATGTTATATAAAATGGGCATACCTAGAAGAAAATAAAGTGCGTAATAACCAAACATATTAGAATATTTTATTCGTACAAAGGTTATTATAATATTAAAAGTTAAATTGTGTTTTTACGAAAAAATCACAAAAGATATTAGGCCAAAAATTTTCACTCATAACTTTTCCTAGAATGCTCAATCTGGGGACATTCTCACTTGATGCTCGAACTCCATCATACTCAGTATGCGCCGTCATACTGACATCCCATCTACCTTGATACCTTGCCTTCATGACCTTCAAATCAATCGCTGGTGGAATCGCTCACCCTGTTCATCCCCAACAGCGCCAAGATTTTCTAGAAAGTTAGCAAGATGGCTATGTAAGAAATCCAGTTTGATACTCATGTTACAGCCAAGCTTTTTGAAGCTTTCTGAGAGTTGTCGAACAATTTCAACGTAATTCTGGGCTCGTGTGTTTCCAAGAATGTGCTTGACAATACCTTTGAATGCCAACCAAGCATTCTTTTCAAGTTAGGTAATTGTTTCAATGAAACGTTCATCTTCAATAAGTTTCGATTCTGTGACCCATCAATGACACCACCCTTAATCTTCCAATATGACAAACTAGGAAATGCCAAAATGATATACTTAAAACAGTCCCCTTCAGTTGACAAAGCTTTAACAAATCGTTTCATGAGACCTAGTTTTATATGCGAAGGCGGAAATATAATGTTTTTTCTGTCGACAAGTGGCTGACTTAGAACGTTTGGACCACCAGGTTTCAGGTCAGATCTTGGCGGCCACTTTGACTGCATCCAATGCTTCTAACGAGCTGTTCCACATGCTGTTCCACATACATAGAAAGCAGGAATACATGGTATATCCGCGTTGCTGGCCAAGAAGGAAACAAACCATTTTAACGTCAAAACAGATTCGTATCCTTCATGCAAAGAAATTGAATGGTCTATTGGAACTGAATCATATAAATTTCCATTGTGGAGGAGAACACACTTCAAACTACGTTTTGAGCTATCTATAAGCAATCGCCATGCAGTTGCGTTATAGTCTGAAATTCCCGATTCTTTCATTAAACCAGCAATGTTATGGCAATACACAAATCTATCACCACACCGAAAGAACTGTGGAAATGCCCTTTCCCTCGATTGAAGAGATTAATTCTTGAAAAACTGGCACTGGAATTTAAGCTAAATGCGACACATGGCGTATAGCTGGCGTTTAACTAGGATAATCTATTTTAATCTTTTTTTGTTATATCCTGCAGTTTTTACTATACAAAAGTATCAATCATTGGGGTGTTCTATGGGTTCTCGCCAAATCATTGGTATACCAAACGGAAGTTTACCACGTGTTCCTTTTGTCCAAATTTTCAAACACTCCAGTATAGCATGCGCAACAACTGTAGAAAAAAACTTGACGTGATAGAAAAATAATGTTTAAAGTTTTGGAATCAGAATGTCAATTCACCTGTAAAACAATCTAAAAATCGAAGTCAACAGAAATTATGTTACAAATTGTTCCCATGTGTTATTGATGATTCAATGAAAAATCCATCAATCAAAAGACTTCAAACTGCTTTTATGACATTCAAATCTGATTTAGTAATTTTGGGACCGACTCTACTTTCTTTAGTAGCTTCATAAATAAAGTCTGAGATCTCACGTCTAATATTTAAAAGGGTAAAAGATTTTTCCCAACAACTAATTGTTGAGGAATGTTATAGCATACTTTCATTAGAAAATTCACACACTGAAAGAATGTTTTAACGATCATTAAATCATATCTGAATCACACCAATGCCATTAAAAACTGTTGAAACGAGGCAATAAAAATTTAAAAAATTTATGGTCCATATAAAATACACGGTACGTAAAGTATACGTCTTCATATAATAATTTGTCTCCCATCGTTTCACCGGAAGCTGGAAGATTCAGAAGACATGTGATGGAATCAAGGCAAGACTTGTGTGAATATGTCTAACTATATCGTTTTAGCAAATCGTAATTAATATTTTTCCAGAGGCATTCATGAATAGGTCATAACGATTATTCATTATATTCATATACTAGGAAAGAAATGTCATAAGTGGAGTGGAGTTCCTCATGGCTGGAGTTCTATTCTGGACCCACCTTCGTTTATTCTGTATACAAGCGATCTGCCTCCCCACATCGTAAGTGGAAGAGCGTTTTACGCTGATGATACGAAGGTTTAATTGAATCCTGAAAAGGAACATGCAAACATACTGTCAGATTTGAATTTAATAACTAAGTGGTTTTCTGATTGGCTACATCTTTATTGCTCTTGATAAACTTAAATTCAAACACTTGAACTTATGATTTAAACTTTATTCACTACATTGCATGACGCGTTTTGTCGTTACAAACGACTTCTTCAGATGCTTACAGAATAATTTTTCATAATATATAGATAATATTATAGAACTTCATTTTATAATTTTCAGAAGAATAGTATTATTCTGTAAGCATCTGAAAAAGTCGTTTGTAACAACAAAACGCGTCATGCTATGTAGTGAATAAAGTGTAAATCATAAGTTCAAGTGTTTGAATTTAAGTTTATATTCAAGGTTACAGAATTTTCATAATATATGAATAATAATATAGAATTTCATTTAATAATTTTCAGAAGAACAGTATTATTCTGTAAGCATCTGAAGAAGTCGTTTGTAACGACGAAACGCGTCATGCTATGTAGTGAATAAAGTGTAAATCATAAGTTCAAGTGTTTGAATTTAAGTTTATATTCAAGGTTACTTTTAAAAATGCTCAATGGTAACTGTGAATAAGATTGTACGAGTATATTTTACTTATTCAAGAAGTTAGGTATATATTCAATATTTGAACTGTCATTCATAAAGGTTACTTTTAGAAATGCTGGATGTAGACTGTGAATAAGATTATACGAGTATATTTCACTTATTCAAGAAGTTACATAGTTTCATCTTGATGCTTTTCTCTATTACTTTGCGAATAGGAATAGTAAGTGCGATAGGCACTTACAGTCTACAATATAGAGTTTTCTTTATTGAAGAATAACAATCAAGAATTATATTGAATTAACAAGGTACCTAAGCATCTCAGTGTTCATGGAAACATTATTCTACACGATTTTCATGAATGACTATATAACAGTGAAATAATTTCATTGGTCGCCATCGATGTTCAATTTTATAGAGAGAAGAATTTACTCATTATAAGCTTTCAGCAATTTGAAATAAAAGTTGATGATATGAAAGCTCCGAGTTGATTCTCTGTGTGTTCTAAAAATAAAAGGCAACTCGCAAATTGCCTAACCTTGCATTGTTCGTCTGGAAAATTTTGCATTTGCTCCATTTTATTTCCTCTTCTTTCGCATATCTTGCTACTGTTACTGTTTCTCGCATAACGGTTCACTTTTAATGAGATTTCCATGCGTTATTATATACCATTTTTACTTCGTAATAAGCGGAGGAACAATAATATGAATATCTACATTCTCATTTTGTTCTATGCAAAATTTGAACCTATTGCAGTTCATAATGAATTTCAAGAAAATATTATCGGATAACATAATAGATAAACTCAGTGCCCTGGAGATTTTTTTCATGAAATAAGAGCCAGAAGTGTATTGGCTCATTTCTGCTACAATGCAACTTCAATGTTATACGAGAATGTTTAAAATGCTTTCAGCAATAACAGGCTGTTCGTAATGTAGAAATTTCCATTTTTGTTGACCTTCCATTGTTGATTACAATTTTTTCAATACTCATTAAAAATTTAATTTTATGAATTACTTTGGATATCAAACGTAAAGAGTAATGTTTTAGTAAATCAACTTGGGTTTTTTGCCTCTCTATTATTCAGAGGAATATTTCTGGTTCAGCATTCGCTTCGGAAGTTTATTAGTCTTCTTCACCATGAGGAAACCTCTGAAAAACTCATGGTAAGCCAGTTATTCAAATGTGTGTATTTTTATTTTCTAGAATTGAATTGTTCATAGTTCAGTTTTAATATATTAAGCTATTTAAGAAAATTTATATTTGAATATCTATTTCGTTGAGAGCAATAAATTAAAATTAACACACTTGACTTAAGTTTCACTGAATATATTGAAAACTCTTCATATGTTTCGGGTGGTTTACCCATTATTAAGAGTATACAATGTTATTGAATTTCAAAATGTAACACAGAATTTGACACTGGTTTGATGCAGAAATCCACCTGGCAAATAGGTAAATTTTTCTTTTGGCTATCGAAATTTCCAAGATTTCAAGGGTATTTAATTTTTTTTGTCTTTTTCTATCTTCTTGGGATTCAAGAAATGTATACGTTCAATGCAGTGTTCAAAAAAACCAGTATAAAGTTTATTAAATAATATCGATCTTCTATGTTCATCGATTCTTTTTCGTACAGAACCTCGAGTTTGACCTATGAAAAAACTATCATATTCACTGCAAAATATTTTGTTAACACCACTTCTCGAAAATAAATCAAGTTTGTCCTTGTTATTCACCAATAATGAATCCAAATTCGTATTGTTGGAGCATATTGTATTAACTTCATTTTTATGTAATCTTTTACAAATTTTATTGGTCAAGTTAGGTATACTCGATTGAATGGAATATTTTTGTTTGTTTTTCTAAATGAAGAGAAAAAATTTTTCGTAATAGTATCTTTCTCTGTTTATTTTTGATTAGTTCATCAATAAAGGGTTAATAACCATTGTTAATAGCAATTATTTCTATTATAAAAACTCCTTTTCTAAAATCATCAGCCGTAACCATTGTTGATAGCAATTGTTTTCATTATAAAAACTCCTTTTCTAAAATAATCAGCAGACAACGGAAGCGATTATTTTTGAGATATGTTGTTTGATGATTGGTGTGTATTGATTCTATGAGTGTTATTTGTGAAGTAGGTACATTAAATTTGTTATCTTCGAAGCTGAAAGAAGAAGAAAAAATTCTGAAAAATATGATTTCAAGTTCAATCGCTCTTCTAGTGGAAAAACATCGCTATAATGGTAAGAATTTATATACGTGAAACGGAATTTTTGCATCTTAATTTCGAAAACCTTAAGAACGTGAAATGTAACACATTACCCAACAGTTATCATCATTAAACTACTTAAATCATAGACAAACACATACACACATGCCTTCGCCGTGGCTCGAACCCGTATCCTACGGCACCATAGTCCAGTGTTTCCCCAACTAAGCCTCGGAAGTCAGATTTACATTCGTGTTGAAATAATTTCACTCACTTCAGCACTTCAGTTTGTACAGAATCTAAGTGTTTAGCATTTATATACGCCATCGCGTTATCTTCAGAGTATAAAATCCTTCGAAATACAGTATGTAGTAGACGCAATGTTGATGTTCTTGTAGATCAGTGAAGTTACCGGATTTTCATGGAGCTTAGTCTGGAAAAGGAATCCGGGAAATGCACGCTTACTAAATTTCGTATACTTCTCCTCTCCGGAAGATCTAAGAGGGAAGTTCGCCAAATAAGTCAGGGGAATGTGTCCCCAGGAGCCGGTTATGACTATCGTCCCGCAACCGCAGCTTAAGCTACCGAAGAAGGGGAGCATTAATAACACGAATCTCATTTCATTGAGAACAGAAATCCAATATTCTTTGTGTACCTAATATGGTACTTTATTTTATAGAGAATGAATTTGTAATGAAGCATTATTATGTACAGCTTCATCATTCAAGAAATGACAGTTTTTTTTCCCATTATCTGGCAAATCGTGGCGAATGGAATTGAAATAGATCGTTTGGCTCATAATTATATTGAAGTAATGAATAAACTGTTAATAAATATTGAATATAACTTAAATTCAAACACTTGAACTTATGATTTACACTTTATTGACTACATAGCATGACGCGTTTCGTTGTTACAAACGACTTCTTCAGATGCTTACAGAATAATAACAACATTTTGAAAAATACAGGTATATATATCATGGAATTTTGGTGTTCTATGGTTTTGGTTTTACCTAAGATATTCCATTTGAGAAATAATTTCTATTACCTGAAAAGGTTTAACAAGGGTGAATTGTTTCATTCTATCTGTTCATTGAGCAAGTTTCCAAATTTTTAAGCCGATTTATTTCCACTACTTCCCAATAATCTAATTGACTACTTCTCTCTATATTGTGTAGAATTTTGAAATTCGTATCAAACGATTCGTTTGATACGAATTATTGTTACGATCTCATCATGGTGAAATGCACATCTCCTAGCCAAAACTCCTGTGAAAATTTCCACTGGAAAGATAAGGAGTATAAATCATTATTTTCAATGTAGGCTTCCCAAACTGCTTGGCACGGCCCTGGTGCATTGTTTCAATTGTTATGTTTTTGGTGATCTATCTGCTTCTCTACCGAGTACTGTATTTCATGAACTGCAGGGTTCCGGTTATTAACAGATATTAAACGTCTAAAAACAAGCCGTATATCTGTCCAACTTACAGACGTAGCGATTCAGTTTTTTGTCATCCGTTCTACACGACCCAAATCTGATGGAAATCTAATCTAGTCGGTCGTCGTGGGATGCCCAAAGCAATAGACGGGAATCCGCTCGCCGATTATCTCCATGCAAAAAGGCGATAGCAAAGTTTCTGAACGAACGGCGGGCCTCTGAATATCAATCGGCAAAAAGTTGGGAAGCTACGATGTGCGGTATTATCTCTTCTTCAACAAGACGGCAGAGATAGATCATCGAAGTTACTTATCCGATAAGTGTATCGAAGCAGAATATCTTACATGAAATACTGATGCGACGATTTGGCGTATAGAATTTCTATGAGTAAAAAGCGATGTATTAGAACTACTAGGACATTATTCGAGTAGATCAGAAGCTTTTGGGAGAATTAATGAACCTTAACAAATTAATATTGTTAGAAATAGTACAGTCAAATTATTGCTGTATGTTGATGAAGTGAAAATGGAAAGCCTAGAGGACTGCGTGAAGGAAAACTCTCGATAATGTAATTTCCGGGGCATCAAGAACACTCATGAAACATCAAGAAGGTTTCATCTTGCGCTGTACTAGAGAGTTCGACAGTATGAAAACTGTTTCTCTTTTATATAAGGCGTACGTAAGATCTAAATTGGAATATGCTTCAGTTTTACGGGCTCCTGAATACAGTGTAATCATTGATAACATGGAAAGTTCGGCGCAACTTCTTGAAATACCTTAGCACTATGGCAGATGGCCTTCATCTAAACCAGAGCTTCTAGTAGTAGTAAATTTTACTTAGCACAGCTAATACACTTTACAAAAAACGACCAGTTATGTATACATCACCAGACAACATATTTCACTCTAGATATTATTTTTTACAAAATGATACAATAATTTTTCAAAATCATTATTATTTTTACATAATTTTAAATTGGGATTCAGACTATTGAATAAAATCATTCCTTTCCCACATAAATTATTTAAGCATTTAGATAGACTGCACTTGTCAATATAGAAATCATTCTGTTCCCTGAACCTTGTTTGGTAACCATGTACATCTTCAACGTATTTTACATGGTCAAAGATATAGCTAGGAACCTTGAAATATTTTATTCCATAAACAAAGTCTAGAGTATTATATACTATATGCTGCCTAAAATTCAAACAGCTTAGTGTTTCTAACATAAGTGATACAGGTTTGCACCCATTGCACTTCAATATAATTCTAAATGCTCTATTTTGGAGATTTTACAACTTTTGAATATAATTTTGAGGTAAGGTGTATAATACACTTGAACAAAAGTTTATAAGTGATAATATTATCGACTTATACACTAAATACTCTGTAAAGACACTAACATAATTACTTATCCTTGCTGAAACATTTTCTTTCCTTGAAATTTCACTAATAACATATCTAAAATAAATTTTAAACTCAAATTTTCATCGGTAATAACACCTAAATACTTAATTTCACTGACTTGATCCAATGGTACAGTATTAACTGTGATTTGTATATCATACTCTAATCTAGATAATTTTGCCTTGTTTCTGACAATAATATATTTAGATTTATCAGTATTCAATGAGAGACTGTCATCAAACAACCATGTATGCAAACTATAAAGGTCACTATTCATTTCATCAGCTGATTCTTGTGAATTGTTGCCCGCAGTATACAACATCATGTTGTGAGCAAATATAGAAATCTCACTATTCTTCAGATACTTAATTATATCGTTTATATATAAATTAAACTTTAACGGCTCCAAAACTGTTCCTTGTGGAGCTCCATAATCACAGTTGTTGGTTTGAACACATAGTTTCTGTATTTAACATGTTGTGCTCTATTATGTAAATATGCTTTGAACCATAGCAACACTGTTCCTGAAAAACTAAACTTGGCAAATTATTTTAATAATAACGACCTATGAACAGTTTCAAAAGCTCTTCGTTATTCCAAAAATACTGCTATTACTATCTCATTTTTTTCTAACACTTTAGACTATTTATCACAGATAAATGTGATTACGGTTTCACAAGAGTACTGTTCTCGGAAATCTGATTGACACTCCACAATAACCTTGTTCCTATCACGAAACTCGCTCAATTGGTCTTTAACTACTAGTTCCAAAATTTTCTTATACACAGGCACTATGTTTATAGGTCTAAATTCCTCGTATTTCTCAATTTTCGGTTTTTTCTGCACTGGTATAACGGTAGTCATTTTCTATTCTTCAGGAAAATCGCAACCAGGACGATATCCCTGAATATATCTGCTGTAATTCCATTTTCCCTCACCAAGATTTCTTAATTTCTTCACAAACTACTTCAGGGTAGATATATCGATCTCTTCAAATCTTTTGGCAAACTATGAAACATAACCAAACCTCCATGTAATTCCAATTTATCTCTTAACCTTGTCCTACATCTTGGTAACCTGAAATTTTCTAAATTTCTAACATTATAGCTGTGGCAGTAATTTACATACTTTAAGTCCTCATGCATATATCCCAGAGATAAATAATTCCGAATTTTGTACGTGAAAACCAAGACATCAAAACATATTTTATCACCCACTGATAATAATTCCAAAGTTCATAGCATATTTTTAATCATTTTTTTTAATAGTGTTGGCGTTTACTCGATGTAAGTCCTTTATAATTCAATATAAACTCAAATTCAAACACTTGAACTTATGATTTATACTTTATTCACTACATAGCATGACGCGTTTCGTCGTTACAAAATTGACTTCTTCAGATGCTTACAGAATAATAACAATATTTTGAAAAACACAGGTATAAATATCAGTGAATTAGGGATTCTATTCCTTTGGGTTTTACATAAGATATTCCATTCTGACATATAATTTTTATTACCTGAAAAGGTTTAACAAGGGTGAATTGTTTAATTCTATCTGTTCATTTAGTAAATTTCCAGAATTTTTAATTTCGATTCGTTTCCACTATTTCCCAATAATCTAATTGACTATTTCCCTCTATATTGTGTGAAATTTTTTGAAATTCGTATCACAGAAAACCATACTGTTGATACTTATTTCAAAATTTTACACAATATAGAGAGAAGTAGCCAATTAGATTATTGGATAATAGTTCAAATAAATCGGCTAAAAATTCTGGAAATTTGCTCAATGAACAGATAGAATTAAACAATTCACCCTTGTTAAACCTTTTCAGGTAATAAAAATTAGATGTCAGATTGGAATATCTTAGGTAAAACCCGAAGTCATAGAATCCCAAATTCCCTGATATTTATACCTGTGTTTTTCAAAATGTTGTTATTATTCTGTAAGCATCTGAAGAAGTCGTTTGTAACGACGAAACGCGTCATGCTATGTGGTGAATAAAGTGTAAATAATAAGTTCAAGTGTTTGAATTTAAGTTTATATTCAATATTTTTAATTAATTGCGTAAAATTGATTGCACTTCAATATTATTCGCATTGCTTTATTACTTATTTTATGTATATCATTCATTTTATACTTTGGTAGATTAAACAAAATAGTAGAATGAAACTGCAAATACATAAGTTTATTTTACTACTCAAATACTTACTACTCCCAAATAAACTCGATTTTTTTGCTTCCATAACATCACTTCCTTATCAATTCAAATGGCCAGAAAACGACTATTTTCAACGACATAAAAACACACAGTCGTGTCAGACCGTACCATCGGTTCCAAGATTAGATACCCATATTCACGAAACGATTACAATAACGTTTCTTCATAGTTCTACGATCAGGCCGTGACGATGATTTCAATATCCTTTTGATTTTCTTTCTATCGTTTCTGTCTGAATGACTCCCTGAAGTTCGCGCCCTTTTTATTGGCGCGTTCGACTTCCAACCTCTTTTTTCGAATGGAAATGGGGAGAACAAAATGCTTTTATAATTCAGTGTAAAACACGAGGAATTTCAAGTTTCCCAATTTATGAGGTTTCGGGGACAGAAATGGCAAATAATTGAGTCATAATTCAGTTTTGACGTTTATATTAACTTTATTGGTAGGTATTTAAATTGATGACAAGAGATGTTTTTCATAGATGTATATATAGGTATATATATACATCTTATTTCATTTATATATATATATATATATATATATATATATATATATATATATATATATATATATATATATATATATATATATATAAAAAAAAAGAAAATTATCAGCATATCGCGCAGATTGCTACCAGCCGTTGACACGTGTTTCGAGCTTATTGGCTCTCCTCAGAACGGCGTAGCCAAGTTCTAGTTGTAGGAACCTGGAGGTGGGGACACAAGAAGAAAAACTAAGAAATACAGACAACCTCTGAAAGTCGCAACATTTTAGGCTACGCGTTTGTTCGTTCCGGATTGGGAAATTTGAAACTGCTTTGCCCGTGAGGTGACTATTTATCTTTCAATGATGCTCTAAGCCGAGACGTTGAACAATATATCAATAAAATTTTTATACGGAAGAAAATTTAAATGAAAATGAAAATTATCGTCATATCCCGCAGATTGGTAGCAGCGTTCTGAGGAGAGCCAATAAAGTCGAAACACGTGTCAATGGCTTATTATTTATAATTTTCTTCCGCATAAAAATGATATCATTCATATATATATATATATATATATATATATATATATATATATATATATATATATATATATATATATATATATATATATGTATATATGTAACGGGAATAATCGGTCTTGTGCAGAGTTTGAAAACTCATTTATTCATTAGAATTCTCGATATTCCGAAACTTTTTTTGTGTCTTCTTCAGGAGGAGAAAGGAGCTGCAAAGTAATGACTACAATGATAAATTTCTTACATCTTATAGTTTCATACTTGCAAATGTCAAAAAATGTCGTCGAACATGATTAGTTTTTCAGTTCATTTGTCTTCTTTATACGCCGGAAACGTCAAGCTAATTGAAGTCAAGTTAACAGGTTAATTATTTGAAATTTTTACGTTTGAAAATATGTACTCGAACTCTTATATACTGATATTCTATTTTTTTGTTGCAGGTGGTGAGTACCTCAATTATCTTCATTTTTTGCTGTACCTATACTCTGAGTAAGTGGAAAATTTTGATACCTCAACCCATTCGGTAAACCTGTAGGAAGAAATTATGAGAGTTCTTACTGGATCTAAGAGGACTTCTTCTTAGCCACAATTTATGAGAGTTCTTACTGGATCTAAGGCACTTCTTCTTAACCACAATTTCCAAAATGTAGCGGATTTCTTGAGATTTTCAAAAATTTACCCTCTTTCCGAAAGTTCGACATTTGTTTTCACAAACAAACACGAATTATTTCAATTATAATGATGAGAAAAGAAGTATATTTTCAAAATTCAGTGTTGAACTTGTACCAAATGTCATCAAGTAGGTGACGAATCCATCTAAATACACTTTTGTAGGTCATGAACGTCTCGTGAGGAAAGTGTTTCTTACCAGAAAACTCCTTCAATAGATAAGTCATAAGAAACAACAAAAAGTTATGTTATTTCAAATGGTTACATAAAACCACAAAGAGGGTATGAAATCACAAATTTTTTTAGCAACGGGATGATATTTGAAAAATTCAAAAAACACAGACGAATATTTACGAATAAAAACTTAAATATAATATAGGAAGATGTTCCAGGCATCAATTTGTGTTATTATTTGAAATATGAAATATTTACAATGTTCAAGTTTAATCAAGATTTCAAATATCAATATCCGGTATATCACATCCATTAAGTAAAGACCTTTTTGAAGCTTTTACAATACACAAGAACTTGTGTATTTGTAAAATTATATTTTTCATATGCCCAATTCTTTCTGGTCAATATTTATAATTTAACGTCGAAAGGTCTGTATTATCAGGAATGGAATAAACACAATGCATAAACTTGTGATAGTCAAAATGTTGCTGTTGACCAATACGTATCAACAAATGTCTTGTAGTTGAAAAATTTTTAAAAAAATGTTTTAATTTGTTTTTAAAGGATGTCTTTGTGATGTGTATTCATTCTGGATATTGCCGTGAAAGGCGAAACTAATCGAATAAAGAATTGTTTAGTTAGTAATTTTTAGACAAGTATGTTTCATTACCTCTCATTTAAATAGGAAATCATTACCATGCAAAAACCCCTTATTTATGAATTGAAGTAGGTCGCTGTTGATTTAGTGTTTAATTCAGTAACAACATTTGAGATGAGTATAAGAGCGATTGCTCTAATAAATTCATCAGAATATGATTTGTGAGATACAGCTCATTGTTCACTATTTTGGAAATATTTATTGTCAAAAATGTTCAACTCTCATGAAAGAATTTTTCAAATCCTTAACTCAAACTTGTTCAAAATGTTAGTTTCATTTAGGTAATACTTTAATAGACTACTTGTACTAGTGAAAGCCCATTTATAAACAGAAGATTTAAGAATCTTTAAATATAATTATACTGAGAAGCGTCCGTTATTGAAAACTGCGAAACTGAAAATTGCATCTAATCCAGCAACCAACGTAAGTTAAACTCAGTTTTCTCGTCAGCCCTCGTCTTCAGTATGAATAGAAAGCTGGTCAGGCAAGCCGGCTAATTAAGTCGAATGTAGAACCCGAGAGTCGGTTAATTTGAAAACTTCAGGACGCAGATTCAGTGCAAGAAATACGTGATAATTCGAAGCTATAAAGGCCCTTGGTGTGCATTTACGATAGACGTAGGGGAAAGTCCATTAATTGTGGTGTGATTAACCAAGTTTGCGCTTCTTCTGAACTCTTACTTATAAATGTACAACGGTTGATCAAAACTAGAATGGACAACATCGCTAGTGGAAAATTGGGCAAACTATATTCGATCCATTTGTTATCACACTTCTAGGCTGAAGGCACTGAAACTAACGTAGCTTGTAATTTTTGGAATCTTTTCGTTAAATTGATGAAGACATATTTAACTGCTCTTTCTCGACTTTTCAAGTCGGTGAAATGACCTAAAACTGTCTTTTGAGATTTTGATATTTATTGATGAGTTCTTTATGATGAGTTCTTCATTCCAGCAGATATAATATCCTATTACAGAAGAATAATAAAATAATGATGAATAATAACTAAATAAATAAAATGAAAGTAATATAACAAAGAGTTCAATCTAATCTAAAGAAAAATGAAAAAGTAACTTATAACTGAATGATAGAATCGAATGAAATATCACACAGAACTCAATTTAAATCAATTCATTTTAGACAATTTTCTTTGTTCAAATAACTCCTGATAATAACTTTTATGGATTGAATATAAACTTAAATTCATACACTTGAACTTGTGATTTACACTTTATTGACATAACACTTTATTGACACTTTATTACATAACATATTTAATCAATAAAGTGTGAATCATAAGTTCAACTGTTTGTATTTAAGTTAATATTCAATTATAATGGATTTACATCAAGTAAACGCCAACACTATTGAATAAAAAAAATTTTAAAAAAATTAAAAAAAAACTTCTATGGAGTCAAATTGAATGTCACAATTATTGGCATCTGTATTGAATGTAGACTCCATAAACCAAATGGAGGATTGTATTAACGGGTTGTTCCTTGGAGTCTACAGGCGGAATAATTCTGTATAACAAGAATTTTGACTAGGAACAAGAAAATTCAAAGCGGACAAGAGAGGAGGACAATCACTACTGTTGTGCAGTAATTTATACAAACATTTTAGTGATAAAGTTTCTCTCCTGCCCTGCAATGAAATTAAACTAAATCGTTTCAATAAAACGTTATGATTGATGATTGACTCCTCTATGTGGATCATCTTTATCCTTCCTCCAGGATGACGTTGATGGCAAGTGTAAATAGGATGCCAGATCATGCTGCCATACTCCAACTCGCTACGGATTAGGGCATAAATAGTCTTATGAATGTTGAGGAATTATTGAAATATTTGCCATTGCTTAGATCGAATATTTTCGAGTCAGATAAAATAAGTTGGGGGATATGTGGAATGAAGAGTAGCTTCTGATCGAAGACTACACCAAGATCTCTCACCTTACCAGAACTAGAAACACCTGACCACCGACGCTTTAATCTCACTCGACTCGATCTTTTCTCTTTGTGAAAGAAACAACATTACACTTTGACACATTCAAACTCAAATAATTGTCCTCACACAAACTAGCAACATGGTCCAGCAAGAGCTGAAATTGAGCAGAGTTGTATTGTGATCTAATTTCATAATATGGTTTCAAATCGTCCTCGAACATCAATTGTGCAGAGTCAATATTAGAAACCATCGGGAGTTTCATGGTCAGCAGAATATGTTTGGTGTGGTCAAAAATATTTTGGGCAAACCCTTTTCGGTGAAAAACCTGAAGAAAAAAATATGGTTGATATGACGAATAAGTGGTATTTCTGGTAATTTTCTCCAATCATTATCAAGTCATGGATGTATAAAATTCTTGTACTGGTGTAAATATAGGGTTGTTATTTTATGAACACAATCTTACTCAGAGCACAATATTGTTTTGTAGTAAAAATACCAACAGGGAGATGGGGAAACAAGGAATCTATAAAATCACAACGATAAGGAAAAATTACAACGTATTATTTAATTGGAAACTATTATTAAATTCACATTCTTTAATCCATTAGACAAATAGAGCTACTAACTTCTAATCAAGAGTTCGTTACAATTCAAAGTATACTAAAATTGTAGTTCAGTTTCATTCAACTATAAATAATTAGTTACTATTCTGACACATATGCATATCAGAGAATGTTGTCGATTGTAGCCAAGAATACGCAATTATATTTTTATATTCGATAATATTCATCTCAATTTGTTTCATGAAGTTTAATACGAGGTTAACAAGTAAGAAACATACGAGAAACAGACCTACAAACATAGTCGGATATTTTTTCGAATAAACGACATGGCAAAAAGGGATTTTGAAGCAGAAAGCAACCCCTGAGTTTTCCCACATATGCATTCAAAAATTGTATACTCAATTTTTCTCATTTTTACATAGAAGAAATCATAAATTCATAATTGGCGTTAGAGTCAATTTCATGGACATTCTGACATTTCGTATTATTGAATGAAGAATTCAAGAACGAAGTTCTTACAGGGATCATAGAATAATACGTTAAGCGAACGAATCAACGAGGTGGAAAATTTCGTTTGTTCCCTGCATTTCGTATTGTTATGAGGGGTGAATATGCAAATCAGCCTCAAACTATTCCACTGCTCAACCCCACGCTAGTCTCAATTTATCATAGGCAGTAAATTCATGAATTGGTTTAACAATATAGTAGTTCTGCAGAGACATTAAAGTTGTTTCAACAGGTGCAACTAACGTTAGAATTGGCTCTGCGTGGTATAATTGAAAACAATTTATTGGGGACACAAATATCATATTTGATTTGGTATGTTGCAACGAGATTCAGGAGTAGAAAATAAATGACACTATGATCTATTCAGATATCACTGTAGTGTTCGTCTTCTTAAAAATAATAATAATAATGATAATGATAATACATTTATTCCTAACAGATATAACATCCAATTACACAGAAAAATTCCAAAAAAATTTACAATTTACAAAAAATTACAAATTTTACACAAACAATGATAAATAAAAAAAAATTAACGAGAAAAAACAAAAAAGAAAGTAGAAGCGAATATATAGAACGAAAAATTAATTTAAAATAAATTGAAATATTATTGAACAACAACCAGGTAACTAAAAATAAAATTAAATATTGTCTATTACAAAGTTACGTATGGTCAGTAGAAGTTTACCATATAGTAACAAAATATGTTTGATGAATAAAATAAAATTAAAAGCGATTGCAATAGTACTATCTAGTAAACAAATGAAACAACTAACGTATCATTCTCATTTAATTTTTTTCATTTGGTCTTGTTTTCGCTTTTTTGCTATATGTTACTGCATAGAATTTACGGAAATCTGAAAAAAGTTGATATTATCTTTTGAATAATTTGAGTTCCATCATTTCAACTTGGCTATATTCTTCAAAAATTAGAGTACACTTTCGTACTCTGTCATTTACGCAGACAGAATGAAGGCACAAATTCCGTGAAACTCCATAAATGGTTAACTCCATTGAAATGTGATCTCTCAAAAATAAAGGGGACACAGAGGTTTTATTTTGACAAATTGCTTGGAATCTTTCTAGGCGTGCTTTTGTGGAAGGCAATGAAATTGTTCTGTTTTCCACAAAAATGGTCATCCGTCATGATTTAATGGACCAGCTATTTAATTTGGCCAGACAAATTGCCGGGGAAGATTGAGCGTAGATTTTAAGAGAACACAATGAATTTTTTTAGATTATTAGTTATTCTTGAGTTGGACATTGCGTGGACTAACATATTTTGGACTTGAAGTTTTATCTCATGAATTAATTATGAACGATTTCATTATTTTTATATCCCTTGCATAATATTATTATGCCAGGGATTCAAATTCATGTCTATTGATCGTACAAAAAATGTTTTTGCAACACCAAGAATATTCACGAAGTATTCAACTGAAAATAACATCGAATATAACTTAAATTCAAACACTTGAACTTATGATTTACACTTTATTGACTACATAGCATGACGCGTTTCGTCGTTACAAACGACTTCTTCAGATGCTTACAGAATAATCATTATTCTGTAAGCAATATTTCTTAAATTCAAGTGTTTGAATTTAAGTTATATTCAATTATAATGGATTTACATCAAGTAAACGCCAACACTATTAAAAAAAAAATAAATAAAAAAGAAAATAACATCGTTATTTGGAATAAAAAATAAATGAATATATCGAATATTAATCATCATCAACGGTATTTACACACAATTTCGTATCCTGGTAACAATGAATTTTCTGACTTGTGTTTATAGAAATATAGTTTCATCAAATGAACTAAGAAAGCGTACTCTTGAATATTGACACATCTTTTTGGAAACACCCTGTATATTTATGAATGCTAAATGTATACGCACTAACACACAAATATTTTTAGAAGTTTCTAGCTCCAGTTCAAATAAATCTAGGAAAAATGGAAATAATATACAGACTGATAACGACGGTATTTCAATTCCTCTGTAGTCTTTTCCCATCCAGTTTACCTCGTGCAGTAGGAAATTATCGAACAATGAAATCGGAAAAGCTTTGAAATATTTCAACCGTGAAAATCGCCGGTAAACTTGCTTTGCTCTTGCAACAACGAGTTAGTTAAAACGTTCGTTATGTGTCCTGCTATACTTCGGAGTGCATTTACATGAATTCTTTGAACATAGTTTGTTCATGTGTAAACGCTGGATGTTCACACTAATAATTTTTTGAACACTTCAAGCTTTATAATAACTAGATAGAAATACGTAGTAAAATTCGTAATAATGAATATTCTTAAAATAAGAATTATATAGCCTGTCTCCGTAGCTTAGTCGGTAGAACTCCCGACTATGGTGCGGTAGAACTTGGATTCGAGCCCCGCTGAAGGCATGGGTGTTTGTGTTTGTCTATGATTTGAGAAGTTTAAATAATGATATTTGCTGGGTAATGTACATCGATTACAAGTCCAATGGCCGTTCGGAACCGGCGATAAACTGTAGGTCCACTGAATTAAAAAAAAAAAAAAAGAATTATATAATCGAGAGTGCAAAATCGATGTCCAACTTAATAAATGATATGTTTCTTCTGTACCTTTAACGTAAATATAGGAATCAATAGAGTAACTTTACTATATCTTCTTACGCATAATTATAAGGCTTGTTTTTTTATTCTGCATCATCTCTGATGGAAACGATAATAACATTAATGAGTTACTCATTCTCAACAAGTATAATACCGAATTACAGGAAATAATTACATAATGTTGAATCATAACTATATATCTAAAAATTAATAATATTTAATAGTGTTAGTGTTTACTTGATGTAAATCCATTTCAATTGAATATAAACTAAAATTCAAACACTTGAACTTTCGATTCACACTATATTTAAAAATAAAGTGTAAATAAAAAGTTCAATTGCTCAATCTTATCTAAAAAAACTAAAAAGTAACTGATCAACTTAATAATTTTGGACTCATTTGTTTCACTTCAGAGGGTGAAAGAAAGTGTCGAAAACATAAAGCTTCAATCAGAAAACTTACAGAAAAATAAACTTTTCCAGTAAATATCCATTTGTACTTTTAAACATAATTTCAACACGAATAGGGTGTGAAAAACAGAACAAACGAAATTCAAAACAGTTCGCAGCGCCATAAATAAGAAATATCTTCACATTTATAGGGGTTCGGACTTTTCCATTAAATCTTGTAAATCGATAAGTAGATGAAAATGCGCTTTCCAAAACCTGTTTAAAATATTGCTTACCACTTACCCTGTAAGGGTTTCAGTGGAACTTATTCGAATATATATCACAGTGAATTCTATTTTTTGGCGTGAAATATACGAGCTTGGTCATTTCCTGGCGCTTAGCTCAATTTCCATGGTGTACATTTCTTTCTAGAGATGCAGAGCTATGAGGAAATTGAACTTTCTACAGGGTAAATCGGTTTGGAAACGTGTTTCCACAATTTGAGTTATACAACGCAGATGAAAGATCGTCACTGTTATTGAAATATTCACATTTGTATAACCATTTTCGGTTATGAGTAACGTTCGTTCATATGATGGACGTATAATTTTTTTAGCAAGCTTTCAAGCTTAAACTTGTTATATATTTTGTAGTCGAATGAATAATTTTTTTTCACTCATTGGTAGCAATCAGTAGTGAATATTCAGAAACTCTAACATTATAAATAACAATTCTGCAGGTTTTCAAAACACTAATCAGAGCGAATGATTGAGAAAATGAAAAGCATTCAGGGCTTGGCAAGGTTCCAAACAACGAAACTAGATACCACTCACAGAAAAAGTCAAGTGTATTTCCGCCCCCATATGAAAGGAGAAGAGAACTCGAGGAAAACGATTTTCAATCGCTCTTACACGTCATTTTTCTGAGTGTCTCTCAGTAGGAAAAATCCAGTTTTCTCACAATTGATTTCAGTAAATCGTGCACAGTAAAGACAAGCACGCCCACATAAGTTTGATATTTCTGCAAATACTTGAATTTCAGAATATGTACGAGCAAACGGAATCCTCGAATTTTTTGAGCCTCAAAACACTGAATTCATCACAATTATTTTAGCGACATCTTCACTATTTCAAAAGTTCAGTTCACTTCAAAAATATTTTTCAATGAAAAACTTAGCTTCACAGCTTCACAGAGATTCACAGATCATTCAATACTAGTAAATACTGAGACTCTCAATCGAAATATCGAAATATTTCAAATAAAACTCCCAGGGAGCTGTCCACACAATTGTTGTCAACGAGAACGAAACCATTGCTTTCGAGAGTGAATATTGAGAGCGTTTCGAAAAAATTCATTGATCTTGTTGAATGATAATAGGATAAAATTGTTTCATCATTGTTATGAATCATCAGTACATATTTAATCTATTAACCCAAAATCGATGACTTTCAAAACGAACATTGGTCCTATACCAAACCGAGAGATATTTTACCTAGTGAAATATTCACGTAGGCTCCCTCTATCGGAGAAAGGACGTATAAACTCTCCCTAGCGTTCACGAGCAGGAATCTTGAACGCTAGGGTTTCTACATATAGTAACATATGTAGAAACAAAATTAGAGACGTTTGTTGAATAATGTTAGTTCTGTTATTACCACTGCATAAACTCTAATTGTAAATACTTTTATAAATTTTAGATATTGAATTTGATCATCGTAGTCATTACTTTGCAGATTTTTTTTTTTTCTGAAGAAGACACAAAAATTGACGAAATATCGAGAAGTGTTATGAATAAATGAGTTTTTAACGCTGCCTGCACAAATATTTTGGTCGAAATATTTGTGCAGGCTTATATTTATTTATGCATTTTTATATTCAACTAAAAAGATGAAATATCAACTTCCGGGAGTAAATATTCAGATTATTCCGAAGAACATCGAACCGATAGAAATATGATACAGCGCTGTTCCAACGTATTATGTCAATCATCAGTGGCATGCAACCAATTTATCGAATTTTGATGTTTTTTCAATTAAGCAAGGCCTATATAAGACAAGAGATAGCAAGTGAACTACTCACGTGATATTCATCAGTCGAGACAAAGCCTCGATAGACTTGTAGGGAATTGTCATTGTCATTCGATGGAAGAAGATATATCACAGAATAGCCTTACTTTTCTGTGATCACAATGGGACGCCCCACCATCAACTGTCAACATACATATAAATGGGCTACCAACATACAATTTCTCTCTCCCTCTCTCACAGCTCTTCTCTGAGAGAGAGAGAGAGAGAACTTTTACTTCTATGTTCAAGGATCTGTAACTCTCGCTTCCATCGAATAACAATAATAACAAACACGTGTGCAATAGTTCGCTCTCTGTAAATAATCATAAATATAAATTCTCAATAGTGTCGTTTAGTATTTCCACTCATAGAATAATATAGCACAACCGCTATAGTTGTGCTATAACACAACGCACTCAACCAACTCTCTCGAGTATGGTAGAGTGCGTTCGTATCAAAATTTTGTGCGTGCATCCATACAAAGATGTCACGCGTTGTAGAAATGCGTGCAATGCAGCCTCCTTAGTTAGTTTATAGTTATAATCAATTAATCATTGGCACAGACTACTCTCGTTTGTATTAGTTGTAATTGTACGAATAGTTTTATTTTTGGTGAGGAGTAATTACTAATCGAATTTTGAGGTTAGGTAAAGGAAAAAACTCCTATCCATGTGATAATTGCTTTGGTTAATTTAAACTTAATAAACTATTTTATTATTTTCCATTTTTTCATTCATATGGATACGTTTGGAATCCCCATCTATATAGTTCTCAATCTGAATAATTTCTAAAACTGGTAATTTTTCATTCAATTTGGAATATAATTCAAAAATTTATGAAATATTGTGTCATTTTTGTCAGTGATAAACTGCGTATTAACTACATTCGTCCAATAAATCATCGTTTTCATTCGAACTTGTCATATCCATTACTGAATAAAATCATAATTTCTTCATATAATTTGTATACATTATTTTCACAATTCATTGAATGTGTTTCACCACTGAAAATAGAATTTCATTCATTACTCATTCTCATTTCGTCACATTGTACACCACAGTAGAAAAATCATAAGTGTCAAAGCGTTTCAAAAATATATGAGCTTCCATTTTATGAAATTTTAACTTTGCGTACATATTAAATATAAATTCTGTTTCCATGAATATGCGATGAATTAATCAGAATAATTTAGCATAAAATTTATGGAAATAATTTGTAAACGAGAATTTTCAGACGAGACTACTATAAAATTAATCTATTTTGCTTATGGTCGACCTATTTCAGAATATAGGTCAATTATTTGGCTACATAATATCGGGGTTGAATATATTGAGCAAGTTGTTACATTTAGTGCGAAATGAATTTTGGTATCAAAAAAATACAACATAATAAATACCAATTGAAAATCCATATTAAAAGTAACGAATTAAAAACATAAAATCAAATATCGTTTAATACAAGAATTCATTTAATTGTGATGAAAGCAATAGAAAAATGAAACAGAATACATGACACGGAGGTTTTGTTTATCTCTTGGTGAAACATTATGTTAAAAACGATAAATTAAAATGAACACACTTAGCTTAAGTTTCACTTAATTATTAAAAACTCTACATATGTTCGGGGTGGTTATCAAGAGTAACACTGTGTACTCTTGATAACCACCAGAAAACTGTGTACTCTTCGTTAACCACCCGAAACATATGTAAAGTTTTTAATATATTTACTGAAACTTAAGTCAAGTGTGTTAATTTTAGTTTATTATTTGGAAACTAAATACATGCTTCTTTCATTATGGACGTTTAAATAACATTTTTTATGATTTTCTTCAGGTGACGTAGAAGACACCAATTCGAGTTATAATTAGATATTTATAACTACCGAACAGTCAAACCCACAGCAGTTAAGTTTGCCCATATAACTTTGAATATTCAAGATAATACAACGTAATAATGATAAAATCATGGTATACGTAGATAATAAAACTATTTCTTCCCTATATACCTATATAAAAAGGTGGGTGATTATGGCAAGTGGTCTGTATGACAATGAATTTTTCGGTTTTTTGTTTCCCAATATTTCGTTGGAATATATTGACTTTCGGAATAGAAAACACTAAAAACATATATTGAATAAATATCGCTAAGCTTTTAGGCATACATTTTATTCTAATTATTCCGTTACAATTGATCTATGCAGTATATGTCACAATCAATCTGTTAGAAATCACAATCAATCTATAAAAAATAAGCACAATTAATCTGATATACTGACTCCACGTTTCTTCTTCATTGATTGTTTCTTTTCATTATTGAAAATCAGCCCAAATTTCTTCTGTTCGTAGTTTGGGTCTATTTTAAAAATTTGGGTTCGTTTTTATTTAATAATGAAGAGAAACGATCGATACTATTTGAGTAACTTTATGTAGCACAGATGATAAACTTTTCAAAAGAGAAATTATATATCCAAACATATTGCAGCCTTAAGATTATTTTTTACGAAGAGATACAATAATTTTTCGAAATCATTTTGATTCTCATATGATTTTAGTTGCGGATCTAGGCTACTAAATAAAATCATTCCTTTCGCACATAAATTCATTTAGGAATTTAGATGTACTACACTTATGAATATAGTCATTTTGTTCCCTAGACCTTGTTTGGTAACCATATACATTTTCAACGTATTTTACATGGTCAACGATATAGTTAGGGACCTTGCCATATTTTATTTCCAAACAACTTAGTGTTTTTAACATAAGTGGTATAGGTGTGTACCTATTGCACTTCAATATAATCAAAAATGCTCTATTTTGGAGCTTTTGCTACTTTTGAATATCATTTTGAGGCAAGGTGTATAATATAGTTGAACAAAAGTATATTTGTCGAAATATTATACTTATATAATAAAGACTTTGCAAAGACACTAACAAAATTACTTATGCTAGGTTAAAAATTAACTCTTCTCGAAATTTTACTCATAACATACCTGAAATCATTTTTAGAACTCAAATTTTCATCCATAATAACACCTCAATACTTAATCTCACTGTTCAATTAACTTTAATTTATATAATATCGCACTCTAATCCATAAAATTTTGCTTTGTTTTTTGCAATAATACATTTGGATTTATCAGTATATAATGAGAGACTGTTATCACACAACCATGTATGCAAACTATGAAGATAACTATAAATTTCATCAGCTAATTCTTGTAAATTGTTGCCCGTAGTATACAAAATTATGTCGTCACCAAAATTGAAATGACATATGAAATGGCAGACGAAATACGAAAATGTCGTCTGCCATTTTTGTTCGTGCTAAGTATAGTTCGTCTTAGGCATAGTTCGAGTTATAGAGGTGAACTAAATATAAATTCGTGTTACAGAGGTAGAAAAAATATAATATGATTTATTCCCTACATCTTCTACAAATCTACATAATCTTAATATTTTACGAATATTTAAATGAATTAAAGTATGTATACATATATACTTGAATCATACATAATAAAATAAAATGGTAAAACACAGAAAATATAATATTCATTCCACTGACTAATAAGTCCTTAATCTTAATCCTAATTAATAATAAAGTGTTAAACAGATCCATTCTGAGAACATCGTGATATAGAGGTAATGCGCTAATCAAATTCGTATTATCTACTGAACTTCGAGTTACAGAGGTAATTTTTGTGTCTCTTCGTGTTATAGAGGTAAAATATAACTGGAAAATTAGTTCGTGTTACGTATGGTAATTTGTTCGTGTTAGACAGGTTTTTCCAAGGGGATTAAAAATAATTCGTGATATCGAGAATTTCGTGTTATCAAGGTTTGTGTTAGCGAGAGTCGACTGTACATCGTTTATATATAAATTAAACATTTACAGTCCCAAAACTGTTCCTTGTGGAACTCCATAATCACAAATTAATGGAATACACGAAAACAATTGAGTATATCTGATTATTGTGATGATTGTGACTCATACTATAAAGGTCAATAATCGAAAACAGAATAAATAAACAAACATAAGTTCTCCATATTGCATAATAAGAATTATACTAGACTGTCAACAAGTTGTATTCATAAAAACCACTCCATAGATTCGAACTCCTGAAATTGACCGTGAAATGAAATGAGATTGTTGCACCCACAGATAAAAGGAAAAAAGGGGTATTTTACAACAATTGAATATTTCTGATTCGCAGCGAAGGAAAATTGAAGATCAACCTTCACTTTATCGCCACCATTACTTTCTTCTTCAATTTCTTAATTCAAATACCCTCTTTTTTCTCTTTCACCATTTTTTTTATTTAATCCAAGACCTCTTTCTTAGTGAAGATGAACACAAGAACGAAATTGCCTTTGATCGAAGACCAAATGATGATTTATTGAATATGAACGAAGTTTGAAACTACATCAACGTAACGGAGTAGTTTTTTTTCAAAACCTGGAATGCATAGTAACTTCTTTGAATTTTATTTATTCAAAAATCAATTGATAGAGGACGAATTTTTTGTATCCTTATATAGCTATAGCTACAGAAAGAAACTTCATTGAATTGAGGCAATATTTTGATGGGTAACACGCTTCAATAAACTCCATGTTGTTTTCATTTAGCGGTATGGAATAATTTTTTAAAGCATAAAAACCGAAAATGATGGAAATATCAGTTCGGGCCGCGATGTTCATTAAATGAAAATGATGTTTTCGTGCTAAAACGGCCATATAAAAATTCAATAATATCCATGAGGGAAACCTAGTTATTCAATAATATTATTAGGAACGAACAATAAAACCGCATTTGCGAATATTTGTTCATTAGAAGAATTCGAACAAATACCAAATGAATACAAATCGATGTTACTTGTAATGAGAATTGACGGTTTCTGTTATTATTCTCTGTGTTAAATTGATATATGAAGAATTATATTGTTATTTCCGTTCGAATTGAAATGGATTACTAACTGAATATTTCACTAAAAATTTGTTTGAGTGGTTTCAATGAGGAGGTTGAATGACGGATATCTACTCATAACTAAAACTCATATTGGTTGTCTTTTTCCATCAAAATTCGATATACCTTCCCCTTTAACGGATAAAATCTCATAAATGAACAAGAACAGTGTTTTCAAATTTAACATTCTTCCACAAAAACAATAATAATAACAGTAGTTAGTTTATTTAATGTTAAAAAAATACTAATTTCTTATTCTAGATCTTTTTTCCAATATCAGTTTTTGTACGAGGTCTACTTCTATGATACAAATATGAAAAAAATTTTCGCCCCCGGGTGGGCTCGAACCACCAACCTTTCGGTTAACAGCCGAACGCGCTAGCCAATTGCGCCACGGAGGCTTGTATTTGACTTTCGGAAAAAAAGAATCGATTTTTATCTGTACTTTATGTATGTATTCGTATAAACATCACATTGACACATTTATACCATATTTGGTATTACTTACCTACATGGAAATTGTACCATCAAGTGAAAGTAACCAAAACCAATTCGCACTATATAATCAAGCATAGAAAAACATGTAGACTCTCAAAAATATTGAACTTGATAAATGAAGTTTTACAAAAATTCTAATAATTCAGGTATATAGTTAAAGTAAATAAATGATCAATAAAATCAAAAATCGAATTAATTCTGATTTCATTTTGAATTATTACATATTATGTACAAATATCTATTGTTCTATGTATGCCAATAGGAAACTCTCAACCACTGATATTTTTTGTTATTTTGATTTTCTGATTTTGACACAATCAGTCACTAAAAAAACTGTTTTCCTTCTCATATTTCTTGATGATAAACAGTTGGAATTTGTTGAAGATAAAACTATTGGACAAATTGCAAAAGACAAAAAATTATGCAACATATACATTTTATAGAATCATAGATTTTTTGCTGATCTACAAGTGTAGTCAGAAGAAGAATACTTTAGTGTTCTTTTTATGTAAGAGGGGGTATTGTAATATTTGATATAGTTATTATGATTTTATAATTATAATAGGTAACTATACAATAATAAGTTATATAGTTATTAAAATTATAAGTTATAGTTATAAGGATTTATAATAAGTTTCATCTTCTATGTGAATAATTTCATAGAATATCATAAAATTATATTAAAAAATTTGTATATTATAACAACCTAGGCATGTTTCAACGATTTCGAGCCAACTCAATTCGTTTTGACGAATGCTCACGAATATCGACTTGTACACAATCTACCTCACCAACATCTGCCAATCTTTCAAGAAAGATGAGATGTTGAAAGTAATAATAGCAGCTAAGATAAAAGTTGTTTGAAATAACAATTAATTACCATAAGCCAAATAGTTTTCTGTATATAGATTACGTTGAAAATAATATATATGTAGAATAAGCACTAGTGAAATGTAAATATTCAATTACCACAAAACTTAAACTTCATATACCTATCTCAAATAGGATATAGTGAGTAAAAAAGGTTATACGAAGAAATATGGAATATGGAGCAGTCTTTAAGGAAACCGGAATTTGATATAGATACAATAAGAAATACAAATACAATAAAGGAAAAAAATTCCATTATTAATGAAATAAAATATTCATGAAAAAAAAACAATTATTTACAAATCACAGTATATATTTCTGTTTTCCAATGAGATAATTGAATAATTTCAACACCTATATCATCAACATAAACTATTGCCAACACATAAACAGCTCTCAACCTATGAATTTGAGTCATTAAATCATTATTTTAGCTAAAAAGGTTTCAGATGTGTTGTAACCTAAATTAGTTAAAAAGGTTTCACATGTGTTGTAACCTAAATTAGTCAAGTATTGAACACTTTACTTTTTCCTAACGGTGTCACGAGTTATAATAAACGGCTAGAACTTCTTTCAGCTTGTCTAGAGATATTTCTGTCAATGTAACAGTGAGTTGTCTTCACAATGTGAATTAAAAGTTTGCGCCCCCGGGTGGGCTCGAACCACCAACCTTTCGGTTAACAGCCGAACGCGCTAGCCAATTGCGCCACGGAGGCTTGATATGTGCGCTCCAAATAATCGTTCATGAACCAAATCATTCGAAGTAGAATTTGAATATTTTTGACGGTGGTGCAAATAGAAACTTTTTCGAAACTTCTATCAAATCTAATCAAATGATTAATTTTGTTTTGCAATAGTTCAGCTCGATCCATAGAAATCTTTGATTAGTGGTTTAAACAGAATTCGTTAGCCAAAGGTCACGGAAATTAATATATACACAATTCATGAAAAAGAAAAACATAAAATTTGACGCCCCCGGGTGGGCTCGAACCACCAACCTTTCGGTTAACAGCCGAACGCGCTAGCCAATTGCGCCACGGAGGCTTCGTTACTAATGTTTTTCTTCGAAAAATCAATTGATTTATATGTTCACTTTGTATTCTATATATTTATATCTATTCATTCAAATCTACACTCTCAAGCTTTACCATATATGGCAATAATGCATGGCAATAAATTGCCTAGTAGCAGTATGAGGAAGAGTTATTGTTTTCAGGTTAATTCTGAATACATTTATTCATACAAAAAAGAAGAATGATGTCTCTTCATATATTCCATAGAAAGACTTTCCTAATTACACATTTTTCATATGATGAAGAGAAAAAATTGACGCCCCCGGGTGGGCTCGAACCACCAACCTTTCGGTTAACAGCCGAACGCGCTAGCCAATTGCGCCACGGAGGCCATGACATTTTTGTAATCATTTAATTTCATGCGCGTAAATTTTTATTTGAAAATTTAAATTATTTTATATTTTCGTATTTGAAGATATTTTGTATTTGCATCAGCGTCTCCTCATCTCCTCTTTGTAATAAAAACTTGAATGTTTGGTATAAATATTGCAAATACTGATATAAAAAGTGAACTGAAATGCAACTTCAAACTTGACATTTTGACAAATTAATAAATCAAAAGAACATTTTCAAATAGTTCAATATCTCAAAGATAAAAAAAGTGGTTTGTTAATAATTAGCTCATTAACGAACACATCTTAGCGTCATGTTGTTGAATAATTGAAATTAATCTATGAGCGGATTTGCCAAATACCTGCCAATACATTTTTCGACGGAAATATTTTAAGAAACATCACCAATTCCAAAAATATTTGACAAAATGAGTTTATCACTTTTCCTATAGCTATCAGCACCAATATTCTCATTCACTGTCTCTTTATTTTCCATTTTTTAGAATTGGTACGGATTGAAATAATTGAATTCATGAATTTTTTCTAAAATTTTTCAAAATTGTCACTTTTTTGTTAAATTTGTATTTGAAAAATTCCTCCAACCTTCAAAGAGTCAACTATCAAATTATTCTGAGTCAAAATCAAAATAGTGTTTGCAAACAAGTGAAAGTACTTTTCGTATCCATATTCGTCAAAAATTTTTCGCCCCCGGGTGGGCTCGAACCACCAACCTTTCGGTTAACAGCCGAACGCGCTAGCCAATTGCGCCACGGAGGCCACAAACACTACTATTGAAACAATTGTTGATGATCTCTTGAAACGCTAAAAAATCCAATATTTCCTTATACGGAACCTTGTCGTGAATATAACATCATTTTATGAGTCGTGCTCAACCTTGACACTACCTAGATAGATGTAGATATGGTATCGTTGAACTCTTCCTAGTGATAAGATATTTCATTTTAGAATGAATATTTCGATATATATATATATATATATATATATATATATATATATATATATATATATATATATATATATATATATATATATATATATATAGATATTTGAAAAGGATTATACAGGTATCAAAATAAAAGATAAGAAATTTACGGCATGAACCTGAAATTTTTGTGACAACCGTTTACATACGTTTCAAGCTAATTGGCTATCGTCAGAACGGCGTAGTTCAAGTTTTAGATGTTCAAACTTGGATGTTAATTAAACAAAAATCACAAAACAAAACACAAAATTCTATGTAAGGAATCGACTTCTTTTTGGCTTGGGATTGAATATCACTGTTAGAGTTCATTGATTCATTCTTTAAAACGGAGTCGAATTGAACTCTAACAGAGATACTCAATCCCAAGCCAAAATGAAGTCGATTCCTTACATAGAATTTTGTGTTTTGTTTTGTGATTTTTTTTAATTAACATCCAAGTTTGAACATCTAAAACTTGAACTACGCCGTTCTGACGATGGCCAATTAGCTTGAAACATATGTAAACGGCTGTCACAAAAATTTCAGGTTCATATATATATATATATATATATATATATATATATATATATATAAATATATATATATATATATATATATTTCTATTACAGTCTTTGGTGGTTTTTCTAATGATTTTGATTAGTTCCTCCTGCATTGAAATCGTCGTATCGTTCAAATGTTCTTGTTGACTGAAATATTGGAATTATCTCACGATTTTCTGCATCAACAAACAAATAATCAACAACAAATAATTACAGTGCAAAATTAATTGATGTTTCGCTAATATCTTGGTGAAATCTCGTTCAACATAAATCGAATGAAAAATATTGAATTTTTGCCAATTATGTATAATAATATTCAAATCATTGGAAAGTATCAATATTCAAATCATTCGAAACATTTAAAATGTGTTTCAGTCTACTTATCAGAGAACATTAACTCCTGACAATGAGTTAGCAGCTCGAAGTATATCTCCAGTGAATCAAATAATCAGACGGAATCAAACGTCATTGTTTAAGGCTTAAATGGCTTGGAATTTGAACCATCGTTTTGGTGAAACGTGCTTCGCTATAGTCATATGAAAGTGTTTAGATTCAGAAATCAGTTAGTTCTTCACTATTTGAATTTCAAAATTCATAAAAAACAATTAGCTGCCGTTAATATTTGAACTAAATGTTATACAATCAAGTATTTCAACAGAAAATGGTACTTGTTAGCTTCACCTAAATGTTTTTTTTTCGTGTCTTTTAGCTTTGATTTGTAACTCATATACTTCATTCATAGATATAATTTTTCTAGAATTTTTATGAATTATTAGCACCAGTTTCTTCGAAACATATCAACATATCAGTAAATTCCTATATTTTATCATAAAGTCTTAATCGTATTCAGTTTATAAAATTTCCACATAGATTAACATTGTATATATCTGTAAATACGGAGATTTTGTCACGCTTTCCATTCGAATTTATGGATCTCCATGTACTCCGATTAAAATAACTACAACATAAAGGGAAGTAGTATCATTCTACAAACACTGACATCATTATTTACATCGAACGTTTCAGATCTCAAAGGCCGTTTCGGATGGAGCTTGACAAAGGAAGAGTCATGCGGTGATGCCGCATTCCTGTGGATTCCCGCAGTGCGGGACACGGATAAACCACTCATTCGTCGATGTAACAATGTTTTCCTACTATTTATAACGTATTATATTTGTATTAACCATAGGAAACTACTAGATCGTACAATCGCGGGAGTTAAATCATAGTAGCCCACGATCGATGTTTTGTTACAGGGTGGCAAGATGTCCAATTCGAAGGTTAGTATCTTTTATTTCGTTCTCGAATTACTCGTTTTCGTCTTCGTAGTAGCAGTATGATGGAAGATATCACGAGCAAGTTTATATATCTAATCTCATTTCGACTTCGCTTATTTCATTCTGTGCAATTTTGAAATTATGCAAGTAATTGAACATCAATAGAAGAATTCGAAATTGTTGGAATATCGATTTGTGTGGAGTTATGGGTTCTAAAAACATTTATTGCAAATACGTTCACATTCTGTCTGAGTAGAATAGGAATATGTTTCTAAGGACTGCTAAGAGGTCCAGATGCGCCTTTTATCTTGATTACAGTATCTTGATCACAACTTCATCTACCTAGGAAATATATGGGTTCCTTATAGGCGATGGAACATATTTCAATAACTCCTCAACATTTATAAAGACTACCTAATGCCACAAACCGTAGCAAATTGTAAAATCTGGCATCTACAGAAGGGTCTAGGCAGGATCTGGCATCTACAGTAGGATTTAGGCAGGATCTAGCATCTACAGTAGGATCTAGGTAGGATCTGACATATATAGTATCTCGATCAGAATTTCATCTACCCAGGAAACATATAGGTTCGTTATACGCAATGGAACATATTTCAATGACTCATCAACATGTATAAAGTTCTATTTGATGCCCCAAAACGTTGCAAGTAGTAGAATTTGGCATCTACAGTAGGATCTAGGTAGGATCTGGCATCTACAGTAGGTTCTAGGCAGGATCTGGCATCTACAAAAGGATTTAGGCAGGATCTGGCATCTGCAGTAGGATTTAGGCAGGATCTGGCATCTACAGTAGGATCTAGGTAGGATCTGGCATATATAGTATCTCGATCAAAATTTCATCTACCAAGGGAATATATGGGTTCGTTATACGCAATGAAACATATTTCAATAACTCCTCAACATGTAGAAAGTTCTATTTAATGGCCCAAACCGTAGCAAGTTGCAGAATCTGGCATCTACAATAGGATTTAGGCAGGATCTGGCATCTACAGCAGGATCTAGGCAGGATCTGGCATCTACATTGGGATCTGGGTAGGATCTTACACATTTAGTATCTCGATTAAATTTCATCTACCAAGGGAATATATGGGTTCGTTAAACACAATGAAACATATTTCAATAACTCCTCAACATGTAGAAAGTTCTATTTAATGGCCCAAACCGTAGCAAGTTGCAGAATCTGGCATCTACAATAGGATTTAGGCAAGATCTGGCATCTACAGTAGGATCTAGATAGGATCTGGCATATATAGTATCTCGATCACAATTTCATCTACCAAGGAAATATATGGGTTCGTTATACGCAATGAAACATATTTCAATAACTCCTCAACATGTATAAAGTTCTATTTAATTGCCCAAAACGTAGCAAGTTGTAGAATCTGGCATCTACAGTAGGGTCTAGGCAGGATCTGGCATCTACAGTAGGGTTTAGGCAGGATCTGGCATATAAAGTATCTCGATTACAATTTCATCTAGCTAGGAAGTATATGGGTTCGTTCTACGCAGTGAAACATATTTCAATAACTCCACAACATTCATAAAGTCTATTTAATGTCCTTGATAAATGGCAAATATTGACCTTGCGATCAATATATGGCATTAAGGATTTCCAGATGAGTCCTTATTTGTGGATGGATCCTGATTTTGAAAATGATCAACTGATAATGAAACTGAAAGTGCTGATGCGATGTTTATCAATTGACGAATTATTTGAAACGATTATATATTTGCAAAAATTTAACTGCGAACCTTTTGAATTTACTGGAGTTCAACAGAGTTGTTCGGTTCAATTTTTGAAACATAAAACACCCCGAAAAGATTGCTCAAGGGTATATTCTTTAATAATATAAGTAAAACCTAGCCAACTATTTTCATTCGAATCTATAGTAAATAACACTGTATTAGTGGATGTTCACCATATCATATTCACGTTATTCTTCTATCAATGGAAATCAATTGAACATAACGGACCAATAAATTTTCCGGGATACTAAACAAGCAGTTTATATTCCCCATTCGTTATTTCAAATCTCCTCATTTTCACTATACTATGAACCTATACAAATTCAACACATTCTCAATTATATCCCCAAAATTGCTGGAAATCTTCAACAATTACATTTCGATTGTAATGCTCGTACAGGCGCCTCGTCGACTGTCTGAAAGGAAGCCAATATTGAGACCGATTTGGAGCAGTGCCTGCTAGTTCGCCCTCTGAACCCGGAAACTTTTTTACAGGGGTGGACCGACATTGGGATTTTTTTGTAGCAAACTGAAAAAATTAGATTAATTTGGCTTTGCGAATTTTTCATTTGGATAAAAGGAACATATTTCATGTGAATTAATGTTTTATTTATTCAACTGGTTATTTTGTTGAAGTGAAATTGGACAAACAACTCCAGAGGACTAGAAATTTGTCACATATTTTACGTTTTTTCAGTTCATTGTGGAACTTTGGTTCGTGTGATGACATGATACTTTTATCAATTTTGTTTTCACTCATCAAGCTTCAAATTAACAGTTTGCAATTTTCATTGTCGTCATCTCTGCCTAGATATACGAAGGGAGAAAAGTTTCCGTCCTGACCAAGAACAACGGTGTCTTAAGAAATTTTGTTTTGCTTCATTTTTCAAGATAATCTCCATCAACACTGATACATTTCTCATAACGGTGTTCTAATTTAGTTATACCAGTTTTAAACGTTGAATCGTCAGCTCCCCAAAATACTTATTTATAGTTTCGATAACTTGTTCGTTGCTCTCAATCCCAAGTCATTTTTTGAGATTGAACAACAGGTAATAGTGGGGGCCAGGTTTGGAGAATAGGGAGGACGCGGCATCAATTAAAAATTCAATTTGTGGATTTTGGACATGGCAACAATCGACGAATGCGCTGTGATATTCGCCAACTAATGTTGTTTCTAAATTCAATGGAAGATGAATCTACGATTTAACAGCGGGGAATGGTTTAGGTCTAACTGGTCATTAAGAAGATCGTACTTATCGGATTTTTGAAGTTTATTTATTTCCATGGCTTCAGGTAGTTCATTTTAATCCCTTTTTCACAGTAATGAAGTATCTTAGGTTTAAAACAACTTGAGATCTTATGTCCTGTCGACTCTAGATGTTCCCGAAAAGCAGATTGTCCGTTTTTTACGTGTTCTTTTAGCCTAGTTTCAAAACATCTTCCGGTCTGGCCAACATATGACGACTTACATTCTTCACAGTCTAACCTATAAATTCCACACTTCTTCATTGGCTCGGATTCGGACAATTTGTTATTAAAGATCATTCTATCCAATCTACTGTGACTTGAAAATGCTATATTTAAATTATTATTTTTGAAGAACTTAATGATTTTTGAAGAGGGAACGTGTGTATAAGGGATGCTCACATATCTTAATTCATTTCTGTCATTATTACTATTGATGTAGTGCGGCCTATATAAAAGTCTATTGATGAAGCGTTTGTCTTTCTTTATAATTAGTGTATCGATTATTTTCAGTGGGAACTAATCGATACACTAATTATAAAGAAAGAGAAACGCTTCATCAATAGACTTTTATATAGGCCGCACTACATCAATAGTAATAATGACAGAAATGAATTAAGATATGTGAGCATTCCTTATACACACGTTCCCTCTTCAAAAATCATTAAGTTCTTCAAAAATAATAATTTAAATATAGCATTTTCAAGTCACAGTAGATTGGATAGAATGATCTTTAATAACAAATTGTCCGAATCCGAGCCAATGAAGAAGTCTGGAATTTATATGTTAGACTGTGAAGAATGTAAGTCGTCATATGTTGGCCAGACCGGAAGATGTTTTGAAACTAGGCTAAAAGAACACGTAAAAAACGGACAATCTGCTTTTCGGGAACATCTAGAGTCGACAGGACATAAGATCTCAAGTTGTTTTAAACCTAAGATACTTCATTACTGTGAATGTCGTTTCGTTCGCACCTCGTCCTACAATAAGTCTGCCTAGTATTGACTAGTGACAGTCTTAACCTCTTCAAGATAATCAATGTATATAATTTTTCTCGCATCCCAAAAAACAGTAATCATAACCTTGTTTGTCGATAAAATTGTTTTTGCCTTCTTTGAAGTTGATTCCCCTTTTTCAACCCACTGACTGTTCTTTATTTTCAGGGTCTAGTGGTGAACCCAAGTCTGATCAACAGTTTCATGCAAAAATTTGTTTGGATTGCGCCTATACAGCGCCAAATTTTCAGAAGAATAATTTTTTCGAATCAGTTTTTGGTCCAGCGTTAGCAAACGCGGCACCCATCTTGCTTTTTCATGCTCAAATTGTTGTGCAAAATATTTCGTACACATTCGGCTGACCCCACAGATCTCAGCTATCTCATGCACTTTCAATCTGAGGTCTTCCAATACTATTTGATGGATTATCTCAATCATTTCTGAAGTTGTGACCTCAACGGGCACTCCTGAACGAGGCTCGTCAGAGGTGCCCATATGACCCATTTTGAATTCAGAAACCCACTGCTTCATAGTTGAATATGATGGGGACAAGTCTGCTTGTGTTGAATCCATCTCTTCTTTCATTTGTTTTGGTGTAAAACCTTTGAAATAGAAGTATTTGATGACAGCACTTGCTCCAATTTTTCCATTTTCACAAAAACAACGAAAGCGTCTCGCGCAATGTGCTCTCAAACGCAAACTAACGTAGCGTTTGGGCTGAAACTCGTATTTGAACCGAAATTCCTCAATAAAATTCACGTATGCAAATCACTTCATTTCAAAAAGTTATCGGAACATTAGAGATTTACAATCATATACAGATTCACCTTAATTTCGCTTCAAATCTCTGAATATTCTTCATTATTATTATTATTCACCAAAAGGATAAGAGTCCTTCAGATCAACTCTTTCTCGAAACTCATAAATGTAACATTTTGTATGGAAAATATCAATATCTATATTAAAATCCGCACAAGTCATGTCTTTTTTGACATAAGAACTCAAATAATTCTAAAACTGTCGGTTTTTTAGTTATAGGATATGATATACAAGGTCCAGTTGATAGTAGTGCTCAAATATGTAACAATGGTCCACTGAATTAAAAAAAAGAATTTTATTCATTACTCATTCTTCCGTCACATTGTACACCACAGTAGAAAAATCGAAGCGAATTAAAAAATATATGAGCTCCCATTTTATGAAATTTTAACTTTGCATACATATTAAATATAAATTCTGTGTTTCCATAAATATTCGATGAATGAATCAGAATAATTTAGCATAAAGTTCATGGAGTTAATGTGTAAACGACAATTTTCGGACGATACTTCTATAAAATTAATCTGTTTTGCTTTTGGTAGATCTATTTTAGAATATGGGTCAATTATTTTGATACATAATAACGGGGTTGACTCCAGATATGTTGAGCAAATTTTTTTAGTTCTTTATTAGTTTTAGTTATATAGTTAGTTTTTAGTTATATATTGACAAGTTTTGAGTGCAAAATGAATTTTTATATTGAAATCGTATATACAGATGGAAATTGAAAATTACAACATTAAAATTACAAATTGAATATCCATATTAAAAGTAACGAATTAAAAACAGAAAATCAAATATCGTTCAATACAAGAGTTAATTTAATTGGGATGAAAGCAATGGAAAAATGAAACAGAATCCTTTTTTCTTCAATTATGGACGTTTGCAAAACATTTTATGATTTTCTTCAGGTGGCCTAGAAGACACCAGTTCGAGATATAATTTGATATTTATATCTACAGAACAGTCAAACCCACAGGAGTTAAGTTTGCCCATGTTAACTTCAAATATTCAAGATAATACAACGTAATAAGGATAAAACCGTGGTATACTCAGATAATTAAACGATTTTTTCTTTATATAGCTATATAAAAATGGTGAGTGATTTTGAGATGTGGTCTGTATGACAGTAAACTTGTCGGTTTTCTGTTTCCGAAGTTTTTGTTCGAACGTTATTGACTTTCTCAATAGAAAACACTGAAAACATGGTGAAATGATCTTTCGGGCTGATTGGCCGTGGTCAACTGGAACTCCTCCTCTTCCAGACGTTTCGTCCCTAACTGCGAGAGACATCTTCAGTGGCGGCGAGTGCTTCGACGTAGTGGTGTACTGGGCGACGACTCTGGAGCAACTGAATAGTTTCAGAGCTCAGAGCCGCCTCAGTTGCTCCAGAGTCGTCGCCCAGTACACCACTACGTCGAAGCACTCGCCGCCACTGAAGATGTCTCTCGCAGTTAGGGACGAAACGTCTGGAAGAGGAGGAGTTCCAGTTGACCACTGCCAATCAGCCCGAAAGATCATTTCACCATGTTTCACAATGGACACCGGCCGTGAAAGCCTACACGATTTCAAACACTGAAAACTTATATTGAACTAATGGCAAAACACTTGGCTTGGATTCCCAAGAATGTCATTAAATTATTGGTTTACACTTGTTTCGGGATGTTAAATATGTAACAACGTATAAGATCGTTTGAATGACCAAGTGGATACCCACTAGTATAACCGGTAATATCTAACTCGCATAACTCGTAAAACCGGTATATCTAAACTTGAATACAGATCAACAGTCTGGAATCCTGGTTATCAGTTACATATTGATCAACTGGAGTCTATTCAACGAAAGCTCCTGAAACTTTTAAGCTCCAGAATTGATGGAATATATCCACCTATAGGATACAACAGGAAACACTTACAAGTCGACATAATGTGGACACACTCAGTGCGCGAAGGAAATGCCATTCAATAATCTTCTTGCATAAAATAATAAACAATAAAGTGAAATGTCAGGAATTATTGCAAAAGCTTAACTTTATTGTTCCAAGAGTTTCTTCCTGAAGCGAATTCACGGTCTACCTTCCAGCAGCTAAAACAAATGTTCTAAAATTATCTAAATTGCACACGATGTGTGAACAATGTAATATTTTGGGAGACAAGATGGATATTTTCAACTGTTTCGTTACTGATATTGAGGCGAGTTTCCTTGATTTGCATTATCTCTGCTAAAACAATCATTTATGTGTATGCACATACATGATTCATATTCACGCATATGCTTGTATGTGTTCATTTGTTAATATATGAATGTATATGTATGTGTAGGTTCATCTTTATATGTATGTATACATATGTTTGGTCAGCATTAAAAAATTTTTTATTCCTATAATTGTATTTCAATTTACACAGTTGTGATTTCATATTATAAACTCTTTCTTTCAAAATTGAACTTGAAATTGAATTTGAAAGTACAAAATTCGAACTTCTGAACTTTTGTACTACCAGTTTTGTTTTTAGTATCTGTTGTCTTTCCTGTTTTGTTGAATAAATGAATAAATATTCTCAACATGTACCTAACTATTTTAGCGCATCTGTCTCCATTGTTTTTCGAAATTCTTCATAATATCCCTTTGGTTCCAAAGAGACATCCGAATGGTTCTTCAACAAACCTTGAAAGATTTATAATCCTTTGGATAATATATAGAATGATACAGTACAGGACATGGAAACGTTGTCGAAGTTGAAAAATTTTGTTATCATTCTCTCTATTCAGGGATATTCTTCTATGAAAGATGAGCGATGTCTTCTTGAAATTGGATGCTAATTTGAGCCTTCATTAATACCGATTGGAGGTCGGAAATTGACCATTCTTTGAAATTTCTCCGCTGTGTCATTTTTTATCGACCTGGAGCTCTTATATCTTCGGTCTTTCCTTCAGCTATTCCGGATGTAGGAATTCATATCTTGACTTTCAAGTATGTGCCCAAAATAAAAAGTTTCACAAAAAGAATCTCAACTTTCAGTTTGCTCTAAATATCTCGTCTATTCACTTTCCACATGAACGCTATAAAACTATTACTTCATCATAGGAAGGAGAGGTTCAAATCTCTTGAGGTAAAGAACCTCAATTATCATTGCAAATTTAAGGAATCCAATTTGTAATTTCCATGAATATAAAAACATCAATGGTTCATTTCGATTTGAGGAGTCAAATTGAAGTAGGAATATTTACCTACCAATATAGAATAATTTATGTTATCATCACATTGTTTTACATTCCACAGAAGCTCTAAAGGCACAAGAAACTGTTGCTACCCTGTACTGCCTTCATCCCAATCCAGTCAGTTTTGTACTTCTCATTTCCTGAGCATAGAACCGCTGCATTTCCGGATGTACAACCGGGATAAGAATAACGGCTGTTATTAATTTTGTTCAACATGATTTGAGAGGCAGTATTTTCGGAGATTGCGATGCCGCCATTGTGTTATTGTTTTCTTTCGAATATTTATCCTTTGTGTTAGTTTTTCAACGAAACTTCCGGTATTCGAGATGAGAAAGTCATGAATAATCTGCAAAGTCAGTTGAAAGGTTAGGCCTTGAATGAGCAGCTGCAGAAAAAACTCGGATTTTTTTCATGAACAGCGTTTTATTAACTTTCCTATTCAAATTTTTCCAGGGTATTTCATTCGGTAACAGGCATACCTCAACTGTAGATGAAACACAGCTGGGCAAAATCTCTTGTGTAGTCGGTTGGTGAACTTAAAACCGAGTTATAGACCGAGTTTTTTTTATAAATTCCGTTCATTTCTTTAGGGTCTTATAACATTATCCTACTCATAACATTATACTATCAATTTTGAAATCATGACTTTCGAGCTACACATTATAACGGGTGATTTTTCAAGAGTTAAGTTTTTCAGGTTGGCGGCACTGGTAATGGCATCCAAATGTCATCTGTCAAAGTGAAAAGTTTTCAGTATACTCTGCCATTTCATCATATAAAAGACTTACAAACGAGCAACGATTGCAAATTGTTGAAATTAACTATCAAAATTCGTACTCTGTGAAAAACGTGTATAGTTTGTTACAACCATATTATGGTCGTCATAATCGACCTGGTGAATCAACAATTCGTGCTGTTATCACCAAATTTCGCACCAAGTTTACTTTGTTGGACATCAAACCATTGTATCGCATGCGTATAGTGCGAACTGAAGGGAATATAGCAGCCGTAGCGTACAGTGTTAATGAGGATGGTGAAATGTCAATTCGTCGACGTTCTCAGCAATTGGTCATGTGTTACTCAACTACATGGAAAATTTTACGTGTTGATTTGGGTTTGAAAGCCTATAAAACTCAACTTCTGCAAGAATTGAAAATGAATGACCTACCACAACGTCTAATTTTTGGTGAATGGACCTTAAAACAGCTTAATGAAAATCCGCTGTTTTATCGAAAATTGTGTTCAGCGATAAGCCTCATATCTGGCTTAACGGATATGTAAATAAACAAAACTGTCGTCATCTGGATTGATGAACAGTCACATGTCGTACAAGAATTACCGATGCATCCCGAAAAAACGACAGTTTGGTGTGGTTCATGGGCTGGTGGCATCATCGGTCCATTTTTCTCCAAAGACGATCGTCAACGTCGAACGATATCGAGCCATGATACGCAACACCTTTTTTGCATCAGTTGGCCGAGTATAACTTGGTTGACATGTGGTTTCATCAAGACAGTGCCAGATGCCACACAGTTCGTGAAACAATGGGCATGTGGAAGGATGAATTTGGTGAGTAGCTTATCTCTCGAAATGGCCCTGTGAATTGGCAAAAACACAAAGGTTCGACTAATGAAATGCCTAGTCGTTACAATCTTCTTGTACGGAGCTGAGACATCGACATTGAGCATGCGAGATCGTCGCAAAATTGATGTGTTAGAAATGTGGTGCGAGACGCTTGCTCAGAATCCTGTAGACTGTACATCGAACGAACTTCTCTATTCTGAAGGAGCTAAACAACAAAGAGAGGTTATCGTCGACTGTGCAGCTGCGAATCATTAAATATTTTGGACATATAACCCGAAACGAAGACTCCATCGAACGATTGGTGGTCCAAGGGAAAGTCGAGGCAAAAGATCGCGTGGGGGCTTTCCAACAAGGGGGACAGATCTGATGAAATCTGACGCATGCCAGCATCAATGAAAACTCTAGATCCGCTAAGCATAGAGCAGTGTGGCGCCGTATTGCGTGAGACGCGTGGCACAAGACCGAGACACGACCACGACCACTCTGTCAAGAGTGAACGACTGAGAAGAATAAGAAGAATATCAATATTATCTACGTTTCTGTTATTCAATTTAATTTTTGTCTCGCCGTGAATGTTCGTGCTTCTTATTCTGCTAACTCATTGTATAATCTGAAGAAGATAATATATTGGCAGAAGAATCATCATTATTAGCACAATAAAGTGAAAATCGCAAACTTAGTAACGTTAATAATCTAATAAAATTATGGACGTTAATTAATTTCAAGAGAAATACTAGGGAGTTTCGATCAAAGTGGTATTCTTCCTTGGGTGTAAAATAAATACACTTGATCGCGAAATTCAATCTGAATAGAAAATTCAGCACATAAAAATAAATACGACAGGCAAACTGACTCTGCTTCTGGAGTGTCCGCCAGAGGGAATATCGACTAGCAGTTAAAGCGAACACCGGATTTGCAATGGAAATGATAGCCACGTTGTGTCGCAGAGCTTATCTGAAAAATGGAACACTGGGACAGCCGTAAGATATTCCCTGCCATAACGTCGAATATATCAAGCGTGCCGCCCTTGCAGATGTGTCTAATACGACACACACAGGTATACAGCCATGTAGGGCCGATCATCGAGGATCACAGACAGACACAGAATCGATACGTGATGAATTGGGCTTTGGTGTGTGGCGGATTATCCAGCGGCAGGCCCATTCAGAATGTGGGCAATAATTTGTCAATTATTCAAGTCACGAAAGAACGATATATCACGATCCGTGGTGCCTCGATAGATAGAATATGGATAGAATATATCGCTTGATTTATTTCGAATGGGGATGGGAATACTCGATGATAAGTCCCCGTTGTAGCTGCGAGAATCTGTTACTCAGAATGGATGAGTTTCTTGATATGCTGTGAACCGAACCTAAGAACTGAAGATGAATGAATTGGTGCCGATGGTCTGAACGGCATTTATAACATGATACTTGAAATTTTATTGAAGGATGATATCTATATCATCTCATGACGTTTACTAGTTATCGCATGATTTGGTTTCAATATGGAAGAAGTGAATCTATTAACAACGTTCTTGAGCTTGATGCTGTAATTTGAACACCAGACTAGATTCTGCCAAGATCAATTTATCTACTCAACATATTTTTGCTCCTAAATATTTCTGAAAAGTTGCCGCAGAGTGAATCTATTTACACCTATTTCTTATTAAGTCTAGGAGCCCGTTGGGATTCGACCTTGACTCATATGATATCCAGGTGTTTCTATTTTTATGTGATATTATTGATTAATAAACACGTCCATTAGCGTGTATTTTAAAAAGTGTTCATGGCTATTTTCAGTATAATTAATTCAAATCAACTTTCTTTCATCATCTTCTCCAAATTAAGATAACCAATCGATTTGGCCGATACTTGATGAAAAACTGAATACATAATTCAAATAAAACTAAGTCGTTATTTGATATTCACTATAATATAGTCATACATGACAATATTGTTTCGCCAACACTGTGGCTTCATCAAATACAAAGACCTGAAACATTACATGAAACGCTTACAAGTCGACATAATGTGGACACACTGAGAGCTCGAAGAAATGCCATGCAATAATCTTTTTTCATTAAATAATTAACAAAAGAGTGGAATGTCAGGAATTATTGTGAAAGATTAACTTTATTGTTCCAAGAGTTTCTTTCAGAAGCGAATTCACGTTCTACCTTCCAGCAGCTAGTACGAATGTTCTAAAATTTTCTCCATTGCACACGATGTGTGAACAATTTTGGGAGCTAAGGTGGATATTTTCAACTGTTTCCTTGCTGATATCAAAGCAAGTTTATTTGATATGCATAATATCTGCTTCTCATTCTTCTAGAATCTGCTAGAACAATCATTTATGTGTATTCACGTATATAATTCATATTAGCTCATACTTGTATGTGTGTATATGTGTTATTATGTGAATGTATATGTTTCTGTGTGTTTATCTTTATATGTAATGTATGAGTTTGGTCAACATTCAAGTTTTTTTTATTGCTATAATAATATTTCATTTTATCAGTTGTCACCTCATATCGTAAACTTTTCCTTTTAAAATTGAACTTTAAAATTTGAAAATACAAAATTGATACTTTTGAACTATCAATTATCCACAAACTACCAATTTTGTTTTTAGTATCGGTCGTCTGTCCTGTTTTGTAATTAGGACCTGTCCTGTAAAACAGTGTATGTTGAATAAATAAATAAATAATGAATAAATAAAGATGATAAACAGCATGATACACGGATTTATAAATATGCCTTCATCAGCATATAATTACACTAAAGAATTGAATGTCATTAAACAGATCGCACAAAACAATGGATATCATCCTTGTTTTGTCGATAATATTTTAGGAAAAGATTGTATAATTAGGCCATTTCTCGAGTATATCCTGAAGTCACAAATAAATATACAAATTTTGAATCAATAACGTATTTAGGCAACCCTATATAAAAAATCTCAGACATTTTATCTAATAGAAACTTAACTATAGATTTCAAAACCTCGAATACCGTGGGTAGGTACATCAGAAATGCGAAAGATAAAATTTCACCTAAAGATAAATTGGGTATCTACGAGTTGACTTGCGGTACTTGTCCTAAGATATATGTTGATCAAACTAGCAGAAATATCATACTAAGAATATAATAATAAAGATGCTATGAAAAAAAAACCGATTCAACGTATGCAATACACCTTATAGAAGAGAACCATGTCTTCAACAGCAATTTTAAAACATTGCAAACGGAACGAAAAGGTTACAAACTAACTCTGTTAAAAGCCATCAGGATTGATAAGAGGAAGAAATCGAATAGTTTATCGAACGACCAACTTTCAATGAATAATCCTCCATTATTAAATTCATTCCAGTAAAAGGCAATAGAGGATAAGTATTCTATGGTCATTTCCCCACACTTCAGAAGAAAAGTGTTCTTGGTCATTTCTCCACACTTCAGGATTAAGGCTGGATTAGCTTAGTTCATCATCTACATCTGATAAAGTGTTGGCAAGACAATATTGTCATGTTTGACTAAAGTATAGTGAAAATCAAAATACTACTCAGTTTAACCACCAAAAATTGATATCGGAAGAAAGATAATTCAATTACCAAGAAAATAAAAGTATAGGCTTGTCAGAGAAAACCCTTCATAGAATATTCTTGACAGACTTCAAAAGTCTTGAAGGTCGCACATAGTTGCTATGTTGCATCCTGTTCTATCACACGGACCAAGGACATCTAGTTTCTCTCTCGCACAAATTTAATCGCTTCGATTTTGAAATTTTGAAGCATGATAAGAACATTCGTTGAATTATTTTTGTCGACAAGGTTATAATGTGTTATTTTGGTAATTGAATTGTCTTTCGTCAAAAAGAATCGAATCAGAAATAGCCATGAACACTTTTCGATAGGCAAGAATATAAATGAAAATATTTATAAATAAAATGCTTATAAATGAAAAATATTTCTCATTTGGTTATTACCTAGATGGGTGAAGAACGAGCATCCATTTGCTCTTCTTATCCACCTCTGGCAAGTACTGATGTTCTGGCCATTTCACCATTTCAGAAAATTTGTGGTGACTTTTTATGTTGTCATCGACATATTTGCATGCAAGTCTCGTGATATCAGACGAGCTCTAGCCTGACTGTTCTTCATATATAAGATTGGATGTTTCCCATATTTTTGTGTAAAAGTTTTTTTTTTCTATTTTATTCTACATACGTAGTAAATTGTAATTTATTTTTCGCACTCTGTAATTGGCTTAAGGTGTTGAATATTTCTGAATGAATACCTAAATGAAAGAATAAATATATCATTTCGTCGATGATATTAGAAATTTCTACGATTTTTTGATCCTCAGGTAAATTCCTCTCGATAAAGTCATTAGGTATGTTTTCAATCAATTCTAGTAAGTTCATACTTCTTCCTTTGGAAAAGAACTGTAATATTTTCGAATTATTCAGATCTATTAGGAGACATTTCGTAGTCTAGAATTTTTCGGTTATTTTCCATGAACATAGAAATATTATAATGTGTTTCATACTCATCCAACAGTTATTGACATCGATGTGTTCTGAATAAATTATTTTCCATGAACATAGAAATATTATATTGTGTTTGATATCTATTTTATTTTAAATAAATTAAGAAAAAATTCCTTCATTCACGAATTGTTAGAAGGTTTAGTTCATTGTTTTAATTTTTTTCACAGAATAATATTGTTGAATTGAAATACATATTATCTCCATCAGTAATTCTGCTTCAGATAGGTTAATTTTCAACTCCAAAATTGTTAATACAGTGCAGCCAAAACTGCAGCAAACTGCCTCCACGTTTTCAATACCTGATCATTCCCAATTGAATAACAATCGGCAATGCGGCAACACACATTACACTATGTCGGCAACAAAAGCTGAGGATTATGAAGGTCAATCGCGTACATCGAATTACTAATTCGCATGGTAATTGTACGTTTCACCTAATTTATCACCAAGTGAAATCGAAATTCATATAAAATTCAAATTGCGTGCATTGGGCACAGTCTAATCATCCGAATATACGAGCAGCCTATGCAATATTCATTATGTTCGTGGAATAAGTGAACGATGTTGTAAATAGCCTCTTTATTCCAGAAAGTTATTTCAATTCATTTTGTCGTACATATCTATTTTTAATATAATAGGTACACACTGCCATGTACGTCATCGGTTTTATGGAAGTTGACTTGTAAAACATTTTCAAATGAAGTATATAATTACAGTTATTGACAGAACTAAATGCTAATTAACAAGTCAAATTGCGAACAAGAATCAACTCATTTATTTTATTTTTTTAAGACGTAATTATTGCATGGAAATGTTGAACATTGAAGCAGTCCAAACTATGATTTGTGTTGTCACCAATAGATGGTTCTCTATAAAATAGAGTTCTGATGAGAGATGGCACTGTCATTTATCAACGGTTGGAGAGTTTGAAATATTCTATCAAGAAATATACAAACGAAATAGGTCGGCTAAAACGACAGACGAACCTTATTGGGTTCCTAGTAGAATTTAAGAAAGATTCTATCCATTATCTGGCTTATTATTTCTTTCAGTTATATAGATACATATGATAGGTAGGTACATACTGGCATGTCGCCAACGGTTTTATGGAAGTTGGCTTGTGAAACATTATCGAAGCAGGTATATAATTATAATTATTGAAATAACTGCATGGCAATTAAAGAAATACTCTGCAAACAAGATGATGAACTCATTCATTTTATTTTTCTGAGTCGCAGTTGCTTCATAAAAATAATGATTCTTAATTTGTATATGTTAATGACAATAATGTATCATTATATCTGATAACTCTTCTTTCACTAGCAGGTGGGGTGACTTTTAAAATTCATAAAAACGAATTTTTCCTGAAATTGGTAAATTGTGATTGCAGATATACGTTAATTTATTCGTGCAAGACATTATTTAACGCTTGCCAGTCTCGAAGTCCTGTTTTTATTCGGAACATTTCAACTAAAGCACTCTTAATTAAATTCCTCCAAAGTTTGTTATGTCTTGCCGTATACTCACAAACTTCGTAATTTTTTTCAGTAAAAAGGGTTACCTTGTGAAAAACTTCGTCATTTGGGTAGAATGAACCAATTAATGTCATATCAGGATTTTTCAACTTGTCTTAGGCTCGTTCTTTTCATTTTTGGTTGAACTTCTGGGTACCTGACTGAAAAATAAATCGATCCTACGGGCTTAACTGGCTGTTAAGTACACAGCGTTTACTCCTAGGAGAAGCAAATATTCGGTAACTGGCTGACAAAGCTTATCTTCTGCTCTAAGTGAAGGTGAAAGACATGAACTTAAAAGTGTGTATACCTTGAATAATTCTATAAAACCCTTTCATCTTATTTTAGTCGGTATATAGTAATAAATCTTTGAGGCGTTTGGAAAAATATCGAACTTTTTGAAAGCACTACACAGTGCTATTAAATTTTATTATCAGAATTGTCAAAAGCATGCATCCAAACAATCCAGCTATCCTTTCAAAACGTATCAAGACCCTATCTGTTCACAATACAGAAAATACTTAGTGAACTACTTACGTGAGCTCCCTCTGTCGGAAAAATGGGACATATCCTCTCGGAATGAAGAATCTAACTATTCACAAGCTTTTATTATCAACATTGCATTAACGCTGTTGACGTTTTGTTTTGAGATACCTGAATTTACGAATTTGGAAATAGAGTGCATATTTTGTATAATATTTGACGAATGTTTAGATCTTTATTTGAGATAAGAATTCTGAAAAATTTGAATTTCTTATTAATATTCCTGATTGAAAACGGAACAATTTCGAAAACTGAGAGCAATAAAAAAAGAAGAGAAATTTTGGAAATGTTAATTCTGAAAATTCTCATCATATAAATGAAATTTTTCAAAACTCGTGAAGCAGACGACATGTAGATATGAATAATTCAAGAAAAATACGCAATGGTTTGATTGAAATAACTTCATTCTTCTCAAATCTCCATCGATTTCAATATTCTCTACCATTTATCCCTGGAAGGATAATGAAGACATAGCATTGTTCATGTTTCATATAGCTAGCTCTGCTATAATATTCTTATGAATAATTTGTCATCAAATTATCGAAAGAAAGTTAAGGTATAATTTTATACTGAATATCTACTAGTGCGTTGATATAGCACGAGAAATACAGATTTTTTTTTCTTGTAGTAATTTTTTTTGTGTATATTGACAATTGAAAGAATCAGAAATAGCTGAAAGTTGCGTCCATCCTTTATTTCACTACTCGTATATAAATATCTTCAATGCCAATTTATGATGTATATGGTTAGGTCAAAATAAAAATTCATTAACTAAAAACCATAATTTATTTCCAAATATCAAAATTAACATTCAAATTCAATACTTCAATATCCTAATTGCGGATACCAGAACGAACGGTAGTAATTCGGGTAGAAAAAAGGGAACGGCAACGTTCGGTATGTGGCTGATGTGGGCGCAACGGGGGTACCATCGGGGGCAAAGTGGCCTGGTGTAATGTCATTGATCAGTGCACTGCCGTCGTGGTCGTGGATGTAAGTGCGAGAAACATCGCTCGCATTAGCGGCGATTACCAGTAGAGCGAATACAATCTGTAATAATAGGATAAATTGAATATTCGGAAGCCATTAATCGAATATTCGTGTTTTCATGAGATTAATCAAAATGCGTGAGAATTAACACTCCGTCACACATAATACTAATTACAAATTCGAAGTGTTAATTCCAAAGAAATCCCATTCTCCTTCGATGATACAGTAATTCTTCAATCTTATTTCAAACAATGGTAACACATCTCTCAAAAAAATTATTGAAATAATAATATTAGTACGTCTTTATTTTCCAACAGGTAAAATCACGAGAGAAATTTTTTTTTTCAAACTGAGTGGACCTACAGTTTAACGCCGGTTCCGAACCACCATTGGGCTTGTAATCGATGTACATTACCCAGCATATATCATTATTATTTAAACTAACGCGTGATTTTTTAAGAGTTAAGTTTTTCAGGTTGGCGGCACTGGTTGGTAATGTCATCCAAACGTCATCTATCAAAGTGAAAAGTTTTCAGTATACTCTGCCATTTCATCGTGAATAGACCTACAAACGAGCAACGATTGTAAATTGTTGAAATTTACTATCGAAATTCGTGCTCTGTGCAAAATGTGTATCGGTTGTTACGACCATATCATGGTCGTCATAATCGACCTGGTGAATCAACAATTCGTGCTGTTATCACCAAATTTCGCACCAAGTTTACTTTGTTGGACATTAAACCATTGTCTCGCATGCGTACAGTGCGTACTGAAGAGAATATTGCAGCCGTAGCGTACAGTGTTAATGAGGATCCGAATGAGTGTCAGTGAAATGTCAATTCGTCGCCGTTCTCGGCAATTCTCGGAAAATGTTACGTGTTGATTTGGGTTTGAAAGCCTATAAAATTCAACTTCTGCAAGAATTGAACCCGAATAACCTACACAACGACTAATTTTTGGTGAATGGGCCTTAGAACAGCTTGTGTTCTGCGATGAGGCTCATTTCTGGCTTAACGGATATGTAAATCAACAAAACTGTCACATCTGGAGTGTTGAGCAGCCACATGCCATACAAGAATTACGATGAATTTTAAATATCATTATGAAATATAAAGACAATACTTATGATTAAGTATTGTCAGTTTTAGCATAAGTATTGAGTTTGTAAAATTACACCTCGAATTAATCCCGCATTTGATGAAGAGTTAGTACTTCGAAACGTCGTCATGCATAATTGTATTAAATTATGAGAAAATTCTAAATATTGTTTCAATATGGATATTAATTTTCTCCAAGTATCGGCCTCATCAATCATCAAATATCAAGACCCATATCTAGACAATTCATCAATGAATGAAGCTCATGTCTGAGCATTATGAATTAGTGTTGAAGAAAATAAAATGTTAGAATTTAATTTTCAATGTTTGTATGTTTGTAGATGAATGCCGCAAAAAGTATTTCATGAAATTGACGACAATATCTTCCGATATGATGACTGAGGTTAAACTTCAGGAATGAGTTAAAATTTACTGGAGAAAACTTGTTAAAATTGTTCAAAATTCAAAGTTTCTCATATCTAACATTCCGTATAAACTACTTCCCAAACTTGAGAAAATAATGAACAGACAGTGCACATATCCTGAATATACTGGAGGATTAACAGTTTCAACATCATATGTGATTGTTCTTTTACCTCAAATATCGATCAGTGTGAAAATGATTCAGGAAAAACTACTACCTCCTCAAAATTTGATGAAAATGAATGCACTACTCACTATAATTAGACAGTCAGTCGTAGAAACGTCTTGTTTCATTGCAGATTGTAGCGAACAACGGTACTATAAATGCAACTTTCGGTGTAAAGGTAGTGTGCACAGGTGAAGGTAGTTAAGCACTTCTCATTAATCACTGTTTGAATGGCTGAAAGCAGCAAAAAACTAGCACTGATGATTAAAAACAAATTTCGTCATTTTAACGTATACGTAGAAATTTCCAATCAATTAACATACACAATGTGTTTTTCAATGTGAACTACTGCGTTTTTCGCCTCTGGTCTTTGTTCATCGACCGATTTATGGATATTAATACATGAATTACTGAAATCGATCTGGTTAAGGTCCGAATAACGAACAACAAAGGATGCCTCAACGAATACCGTATCAACTTATAAATAATTCATCAGATTCTCGATGTGTTGTGAAAATCAACAAATATCGAGAAATGCAAATGATTTCATGGAGTTTCCTTGAATTACTTTGTTCATCAGGGTTTTGACCAATTAAAATTTGTGTATTGTTAGTAACAAGAACATTCTCTTACCAAAAATTTCATCTTGACCTCTTGTAACTGAAATGGAGTAGCAACTGATTTTCGTTGATTTTTTCTTACCTTATATAGTCAAAATAAAGGAATTAAAAAACAATTCTCACAATATTGACTTGTTTTTATCTTAACACTAGTCGAATCACAATTCATAGTATTTTTAATGTATATTTAAGCTACTTTACATTTATACCAAGTGGTATAGCTGCAATGAAATATAATAAGTAAAATTAACCCTGTAAATTAGGTTCTGTAATAATAATAATAAGTCTTTGTTTTCCTACAGGTAAAAACACCAAGTTACAGGAAATATTCAAGAAAATGTATACGGTATCAACATCTTATGATATAATGCAAACGTTTAAAAACATGATTATCAATAAAAGAAGTATTTAATAGTGTTGGCATTTTCTTGATATAAATCCATTATAATTGAATATTAACTGAAATTCAAACACTTGAACTTTTGATATACACTTTATTGACAATTAGCATCTGAAGAAGTCGTTTATAATGACGAAACGCGCCATGCTAAGTAGTCAATAAAGTGAAAATCATAAGATGAAGTGTTTCAATTTGAGTTTATATTCAATAAAATAAGTTATTATAGTAAATAATTGACAATGAGAATATAGCTTTACTTCAAAATTCACTCTACATGAAAAGATTCCAAGTTAACCCGATTTAGGCAAGCAAATGAGTCACTGTAGATATCGCATTTTTCAGACACATCCTCGAATAGCGAACACATATATCTAATGGTTAATTGTACGAGGGAATTACTTTTCGGAGTACCAATGAAAAAAATTGACTTGAACGTGAACATTGTCTAGGAAAATCGAAATCAATAGAGCCAATAAGTGTATCACAGTCTATATAACCATGTAAGAGGTTATACAGAAACTTCAAAGGCAACAAGTCCCTGCCAACTTCGAGTGATTTAGCTCTAAGCCTGTTCAACAGAACAGTTTTGCTATATCCTTTGTACAGATAAACGTTTATTTCCCTTCATAATATAGTACAAGATAGGTTATTGGAAGACATTCCGTTTTGTTCAAACTTGCAATAACCTCTAACTCTCAATTCAAGGAATGATTCGTCCTAATGAAGTCTGATTTATTTTAAGGGTTTTTCCAATCAAGAAAGCTTCTAAAACTTAATTTCATGTACTTTGCCTCAGATTTCGTCAAACTACTGCAGAGTATGCCTCTGTTGCCCAAGGGCATCAAATGATAATGATTTTTAAAAATGTTGGCGTTTACTTGATATAAATCCATTAAAATTGAATATAAACTTAAATTCAAACACTTGAACTCAAGATTTACACTTGATTCACTACATCGCATGACGCGTTTCGTCGTTACAAACGACTTCTTCAGGTGTTTACAGAATAATTTAATCTGTAAGCATCTGAAGAAGTCGTTTGTAACGATGAAATGAGACGAGACATGCTATGTTGTCAATAAAGTGTGATTCATAAGTTCAAGTGTTTGAATTTAATTTCATATTCAAGTAATAATGAACCATTTTCATATAAATAACTTTCTGATGTTCATTATAAACTACGAAATAGAGAGACAAGAGAAGAATATCTTTACAAAGGATTAAAAATGCAAATATATTAATTTCATACTCTTCAATAGGTACAAATGAGAAAAACATTCTTGTATGAAAGAACACTTGTCTTGGACTAGCAGAAATTTCTTAAAATTAATTCTTGGCTATGGTTTCGGGTATTATCCCATTTTCTGAACACCTGGTAATAATTTTAAGCACTTTGTAATAATTTTCAAGTAATAATTCAATAATTTCGAAGTGAAACTTATGTAAGTGTTATTTAGTCGATATATTTGACAATATTTCCCCAAGAAATCAGAAAACAATCTATCAACTTCATTAAAAACATTGTGTTTTCGAGCATAGCTTTTCAAAGCCTATTTCAAACTGGTGCTACACCTATAGAATCTTTCACAAGATGCTTCTTGTGGACCATGTTTCGCATAGTTCCTGAAACTTCAGACAGGATAATAGCATCAGTTTTTTGAGAATACTAATTATGTATTGACTTTTTGTCATTTTTTTGAGTTTTGGTCTTATATATTGTTATATTTTGCTGGCTTTCTAGCTGATGCTGAAGATCAATGACATCATCCGTTCTTCAACTTGGACCTTATGAGAATGACAAAGTGAACTAAACATAGACAAATACAAATAATAGTGCTGAGCTTCTGGAACAATTTGTAACGTAGCTCCTTATCACAGAGCTGTTGGTTTCATAATATTGCATTGAAAAAGTCGTAGATGAGACGAGAATCGTCAAGCTTTCGAAATAATTCAATTTAAGCAACTGTAGACATGTATACAGGATTTTCGCTTCGATTGTATTTCAAAATTAATAATTTGCGTTAATACATTGAGCTATTTTATGACTATGTTTCTGCATTGATAGAGAATGTCATCTTGCAGTGTTTCTCTCAATGTGAAATGTGAATGGATGACTAGTAAAATACTTGGTTGAACCTGTTTTTATTATGTGATAAAGTCCTTCATTTTTCTTTATATAACAACAAAGGAGCTTTACGTTAGTTGTGTGAAAAATGTACACAAATTAATTTTCACTATGCAAACTGATTCTTCTCGTTTTCACATTGAAACAGATGACGATTCAGATAATCAACAGATCGAAAATAAATACGTCATGATGTATACCCAAAAACTATATGAATGTTGATAATACAACAATAGTAATACCTTTGTTATACCCTTATTCATATCGAGGACTTTAAATAATAAACTTATAAACTCAATTCTCATTATACTCGAATGAAATATTTTCTGAATTGTTCCAGAGAATCTCATCGAATATTTTACCAAATTGCGTTGTTAATTGAGTAAACGAAATATTTCATCGTTAATTCAGTTTATTCCTCAAAGAACAATTAATGGATGAGAATTTTCTGACAATCTTTCTCAGATTAAACATTGAAATCTCTCGAAAGAGTTATTTTATTTTTATTTAGAGGACTTACATCTTCAAACTTAAACTGAAGTGATTGCGGATGAAAAAAATTTTATACACTTTTTTTGGTGAAATATTGAGAATACTCCAAACGATTGCAGTATCACCTAATTGCAAAATTGAATCGGGAATCTCTATTCATATAGTTGCAGCAATTTTCGCTTTATAATTACAATATGAACTGAATGTGGTGGTGAATAATACTCATCTACACCACCAAGTGTCGAGTCATCGTCGTAGGTCATCTTCTATGCATTGTCGGCTACCTTAACATTCTTTTACTCCTGAGTCCATTCCGAAGTTTCATTCCATAAACTCAAGTAATATTTTGAAAAAAGTTATAATATTTAATATAAAAACTCTAGAATTCTTCAGAATGAGAAATAGAGAAAACAGAGAGTAAAGTCAGGAACAACATAATAAAGTATACCGAATCTTAATATTCTTCTACTCCTGAGTCCATCCCGAAAAACTTTCATTCCATAAACTGAAGTAACATTTTGAAAAAAGTTATAATATTTAATATAGAATCTCTAGAATCCTTCAGAATGAAGAATTGAGAAAACAGAGAGTAAAGTCAGGAACAACATAATAAAGAATACCTTAAATCAATCACACTCCCTTTCACCTTTCATTTCATTTTCTCATTTCCATTGAACCGAAAATTTAATAGAAAGGCAACAAAATATCCTCCACCTTGCGCGACAACGAACCCGATTCCGAACACACGCTCCAATCATCCAGAAACAACAGGAATAACAATTTCCCGAAAGGAAAATAGCGACGCGAATGGGAAAGAACCGAAAAAAAACGTGCGCGACTTCATCTCTGCCCTTGGGGCTACGACAAAAATAATACGCTCTCGAAGAACGCGTGTAATACCATCGGACCTAGTCTTACACGCGTCGAGCATTGGTGCGGATAAATCGGGCAAAGAACATGTGATCAGGATTTTAAATCCCCACGGGCCTTGTCGAGACTGTAACGAAATTAGGGAAGCCGTAATTTGTTCCCTCAATTTCTCGATTCGTCGAATTTTTCCCATGAACTGGTGGCCCCTAAGCCGACATCATACAGGGTGGTTTCTAAACTTCTTGAATCGATTGTGACAGGAAAATTCGTGCAATTTCCTTGTAAGAAGACTCGAAAATGTTCGTTTTTGACAACAATCTTATACAGGATTTGCTTACCCATGCCATGCTTTGGAGAAGTGATTGCTAAAGTTGTCAAGTACCTTTCTATGCAAACGTTGCTGTCATGTAGGGTTTAGTGGACTCATTGATGTTGTTTTTGGTACCATTTTGTCATCTCTTCCACTCTTTGAATATTCAGTTATTCACCTGTATATAGACCTGGTACTTCATGAAGTTGATTTTCTCGGTAGTTAGTATGAAATTAACCGAGGAAACTGTCAACGCCGTGTTCACAGAGATGTTAAATCATAGCAAAAATATTTGTTTTAAAAGTACCAGTTAATGAATATATTCGTATTCCATTTCGATGAACACGCTGGTACTTCGGTGACTTTTATTAAAGAAGATATATGTATAATGGTCAGAACCAAAGTTTACAAGAGTCATCAATCTGGGTGTTATATCACAATTATCACATGCAGTTAATATGACATCCTCTGGAACGACTATCCAAAGATTGATTTGTGAAGCGACACCACGAAGAATTTGATATACTGAAGGATTTTGCACTATAGCAAACCTCAGTATAAAAAGACGGACAGCGACAAATTATTAAGTGTTCTCACAGGAGATGAGAATGAACATCACGGTTTACTACTTGTCACAAAGATGCAATGAAACCCCTAAATGGTTCTCTCTAACACTGTATTGAGAATGGAGAAATGAAGAGTTTGTATACGATCCAATTTGGTTTTTTCTGTTGATTTGGGTACAAAGGTATTTCTGTTTTTTCAGATAATTGTATTTTACATTAAGACTTGCGTAACAAACAGTTGGGAATATATGTTTAATTGCACCAATAAACTTACTCATTATGATGTGAATATTTCGGTCTTCAGTAGTTGGTGTAGTAGACACCAATTTCATACCAACAACTCGTGTGATGAATTATTAACAGATATTGTAATGGAGATTCGATAACTCTTATTTTGATAACTTTCCATTTTTTTGTTTTTCCTATTTTTAACCTTTTTAACCTTATTTCGTATATATGCAGAAAATGTAACATTTTGAATTACATTCACGAATAATTTATGTATCTATCTGTCTATCAATCTATCTAATCCTCAGGGAGCTACCAATGTCCAAGACGCCTAATGAAACTCATACCCATATGGATATTATAATTAAAATGATGTATATCAAGATCACTCTCTTCTTCAAGAACACTCTCCTCTATCTGAACAATTTCTTCCAGTAAGTGGCGCAAAGGAAAGCCGTTAAACAAAGCAGAATGGAATAAAAAAAAAACAATTGTGTTTTAAGTGATCATTTTTATGCTGGAGGGTTCATTATTTACTCAGGTATTGGGTACTGTCGTATCAGTACTATATCTTTCCTCTACATAATTGTTCTGGAATATACGAGTTTCATTTGTTGAATCTTGCGCAATTTTCAGAGATGTCAGTTCCCTTTTGTGGCCTATTCGATGCCACAGACAAATTCCTCAATGAAAAGAATTGATAAAAGGATTGATGCGTAAAAGAATACTGTTTTTTGATAAGAATTGCCCAGACAATAACCATAAGAAGAATTTATTGACTACATAGCATGACGCGTTTCGTCGTTACAAACGACTTCTTCAGATGCTTACAGAATAATCTGTTTATCTGTTTAATCAGTTTATTCTGTAAGCATCTGAAGAAGTCGTTTGTAACGACGAAACGCGTCATGCTATGTAGTCAATAAAGTGTAAATCATAAGTTCAAGTGTTTGAATTTAAGTTATATTCAATTATAATGGATTTACATCAAGTAAACGCCAACACTATTAAATACATAAGAAGTATGCTTGAAAGAAGAAGTCATTTGGCAATTTTATCGTTGACCCAGACACTTGATGGGAAAATGTAAATCGAATATTGATACAAAAGGTGACATTGAAGAACTATTGTAAAAAAATTTCTCGGATTATTCTTTGAAATGATCCCCTTAGTTGAACATACTGTGAACACCCTGTATGTTGGCAATTGAATTGAATGAATTCGTTCAATTCTTCATAAAATCAAGTTGAATGTCCAACAGTTCGACAACAGAGTTTATAAATAGGTACTTATATCTTTTTTTCACAAGTTCGAGTTAAACTACATCTACTGAAGTTTATTACGCATTTGTTTCTGGTCGAGAGGTTTCTAAACGTGCGGAGGAATATTTAAATTTCAGCAACTCTTCAGCTGTTACAGCTGACCGCAAAGAGTCATTTATCAAACTGAGAGCTTCTCGTGATCTGAAATATGACCCTAACTTGTATACAAATGATAATGATCCTTGTTAGTGACATGAACATATTGGTGAAGTGATCAATCTTTTCTAAAGAACTTTTTTAAATTTGAAGGAATGAAAACATGAATTAGAATTTCGGTATTTCAAAGAATATAAATGGAAATTATGGAAGAGTGCTCGCCTCTTGCTGTGGCGAACAGCACCGATTTATCTGATATTCTTTTGAAAATTTCACGTAATTGTACTAGAAGACAGAAGACTTTGACAGTCTTGACTACTCATGTGCCCACTGTCACTGAACTCGCACTCCAAGTTCTATATATTCAGAAATTTTATCGGCATTCCTTTCAACTAGGTTCTTATTATTATTATTTTTATCATTATTATATTTTTCTCGCCTCAGCGCCGATATTGAACTTTTGAGAATAGATTTGGGGACCGAAACATTTTAGTACAGTCGTTTGGTTGAAAACATAGATGTTTCCTGGAAAGTTTTTCGAAAGTTCTGAAAATTGTCAGTTTCATAGATTTTGACATGCTCTTTCTGAATGTCAACTTTGCCAGGTCGTATCTTTGCTCTCGCCCCGCCATATTGTAAAAATGGCGCCTAAAAGCAGTTTCATGATAATAACTTCTTTCTGATGCATTTTACAGAAAAAACATACTCATACAAAATGAAACTAGAGAAAATTCATACAATTCATGTCATAACTTATTGTTTCCTAAAATCAATAGTTTCGGTGTACAAGCGTCACAAACCATTATACATCTACCTCAACCCGCAATATTTAATTTAAACTTTTTCTTTCGGCATATCCCGCAGATTGTAGCAGCTTTTGACACGTGATTCGATCTTATTGGATCTCCTCAGAATGGCGTAGCTAAGTTCTAGTTGCACGATCCTGGAGGTGAAAACACAAAAAGAAGTGCTGAGAAAATACAAACAACCTCTGAAGGAAGTCGCAACATTTCAGTCTACCGCGTTTGTTATCTCCGGATTAGGAGATTTGAAAACTGCTCTTTTTGTGTTTCCTCCTCCAGGTTCGTACTACTAGAACTTGGCTACGCCATTCTGAGGAGATCCAATAAGATCGAAACACGTGTCAACGGCTGCCACCAATCTGCGGGATATGCCAAAAATTTTATATATCTATATATATATATATATATATATATATATATATATATATATATATATATATATATATATATATATATATATATATATATATATATATATATATATATAGATATATAATAATAAACTTCTGTATTTCAAATTATCTCATAGGTTACATATATAATAAAAAACCAACAGAGAACTTAAAATGACGTCAAAACTACAACCTTCAACATAATCTAATAAGTCCTATATCTTCATTTTCCGCTCAACACACATGAATTGAATTTATGGTATTTCTACCTTAGAGTGAATATTAAGAGCGTTTCGAAAAATTCGCGAAAGATTCGCGAAAATTCGAAAAAGAGCGTCTCGAAAGTGATGGGTTCGTTCTCGTTGACAACATTTGTGTAGACAGCTCCCTGAGAGTTTTATTTGAAATATTTCGATATTTCGATTAAGAGTCTCAGTATTTACTAGTATTGAATTACCTGTGAATCTTTGAACTAGCTTCACTTTTGCCCGCCTGGGCGTGATCTGGAGCGATTAGGCATGGGATCATTCGTACACATTTCAGACAATTTTCTGTTGTGTTCGAATGAAATATCTACAAAGCCTTCCACTCGCACTCTTGTTGTCATGAGTAGGAATCTTGAACGCTAGGGAGTGTTTATACGTCCTTTCGCCGATAGAGGGAGCCTACGTGAGTATTTTACTCTCTAGAACTTCTCTTAATTTGGTATGGGACCTATGTTCGTTTTGAAAGTCATCGATTCTTGATTGATAGATTAAATATGGACTGATGATTCATAATAATGATGAAACAATTGTATCCTATTATCATTCAACAAGATCGATGAATTTTTCGAAACGCTCTTAATATTCACTCTCGAAAGTGATGGGTTCGTTCTCGTTGACAACATTTGTGTAGACAGCTCCCTGAGAGTTTTATTTGAAATATTTCGATATTTCGATTAAGAGTCTCAGTATTTACTAGTATTGAATTACCTGTGAATCTTTGAACTATATATATATATATATATATATATATATATATATATATATATATATATATATATATATATATATATATATATATATATAAACTACATATGTGATAATATGAATACATAATCGTTTATAATCAATCGCAGTAGAAATGGTTAGTTAGATAATACCATATCAATATTGAATATATTTGAACGCATAATTGATGTTAAAGCGAAATAAACAATAAATAGGTATAACGAGATAATTATGTTGATTTTCAACGTTAATTGATGTTCAAAGTCTAGGTAATATGTCGCGCTTCAAATCATTTCAATGCCAATCAAAAATAGACAAAGACCCAGCTTTTTTCTGAAACTCATGTGAAAATCGTTACAAAAAAAAAACATTTGAACTTTCAATGTACACTAAAAAATAATTGATTTGCCTAGGCTATAATTTATTACAGTCTATTAATGGACGATAATTTTTAGGCTATAATGATTATTTTCATAATCAGAAATAATTTAGCATATCAATGTGATCATCCGCAATTAACGTATCGATAAGTTATCAATGGTTTGACAAATTGATGCTATGAATAATATTATGGGACCACGCGTATCTATCATTCATAGATAGATAGAAGTGAGAATATATATATATATATATATATATATATATATATATATATATATATATATATATATATATATATATATATATGTATAAATACAAAAGAAGAAATCATCAGTAGATCTCGCAGTTACATGCAGCCACTGACATGTGTTTCGAGCTGGTCGAGCTGGTTGGCTCTCTTCAGAACGGCGTAGTCCAGTTAAAGTTGTACGAACCTGAAGATGGAAAAAAAATTCACGTTTCTATTTTTTATGATGTTGGAAATGAAGAATATATTATCTGCAACCCTAATTTCCATCCTTTCATCACCAATTTCTATTTTTGAATTTTTCGCTCGTCTGGAGTAGGATTCTGAATGTTAAAATATTATATTCGTGAATAAAAACCGTAAGCTAAACAGCCGCCCGGAGTCGAGAATGAAAGAATGTTTTAACAGGGGATGAATGTGGAGTGATGACTCATCACTGACTCTCATGACAGAGCGAGAACCGTGATCCTTACTCCTTCGAAATTTTTCTGAATATATAAAACAAAGGCGCACATCTACAACAATTATCTAGTCTGTCAATATTTCAAGTGAATATCAAGATCTTTAGCAATAAAGGACCTTGAAATGCAAAAAGCTAACTTTATTTCTAACTAACGTTTCGCTGGGAACAACTGTAGTTCGAATATAAACTTAAATTCAAACACATGAACTTATGATTTACACTTTATTCACTACATAGCATGACGCGTTTCGTCGTTACAAACGACTTCTTCAGATGCTTACAGAATAATATTCTGTAAGCATTCTGAAAGATTATTCGGTAAGCATCTGAAGAAGTCGTTTGTAACGGCGAAACGCGTAGTGAATAAAGTGTTATAAGTTCAAGTGTTTGAATTTCAGTTTATATCCAATTTTAACGATACATCAAGTAAACGCCTACACTACTGAAAACTGTAGTTTGATCAAAACTTTAATGAATAGTTTGAATTCTTTTCATGAAAATTCAAGTGAAACGTTTTTTTTTGCCAGTTCTCCATTTATTCTATTTCTTCGAACAATTCCTACCTTGCATTCCATAATTTGAATTTCATACTATCGTAGGGCTACTGAATTAAACGAAAAACACTCTCCTATTATTTTGTTTCGTAGGGAAAAATGAAGTGACAAAAAACGGTTATGGTCATTAACCATAATTTCCAAAGTCACAGAAATTTTGAATGTAAATAAGCTGATTTTTATATGGTAAACTTCAATTATAACTCCAAACCATGCAATTAATTGAACGAACATTGCTTAAATTCAATGTGTTAATTGTGACCAAAGTTCCAGAGTAAAAAGTATTTCAAATTCCAATTCTGATAAATTAATAAATCACTCATAATGTGTATCCTCCATTAAATATATAATAAATTTATTAATTGGATTTGAAAGCTGACATTGTGTCATTACGAAAATGATTATAATTTCCTTATTTAATTGAATGAGTAATTATAAAATGAATTGGCACATCATAACGTCCATAAATAACAGGCTTTTAAATTTCGTTACATATTTTCATACTTATAATAAATGAGTTATTTCAATAAGCACTCTCAAAAAAAGTCTTCTTATAATTTCAGAACTTCAAGATTAATTGTACTTTGTTCTACATTTCAAAATTAGTTTGAATGAACAAGGACTTAAATGATTATATCTGTAATTTATTCAGACGTTTTGTTTTCAATTGGTAAAGTTTAAATTGAGTTGACAAAAATTTTACAGAGCATATATATCTTGGAGTTACACAAATGATTATAAACAAGGATAATTCGCAGGGATTTGGATCAGGTGGTCTTGTTTCATTCCAAATTAGTTAACTGAATTTAATTTGGGCTGAAATTTATAGTTCCTTCATATCTAAGTTATCCAGAGTTGTAGGGGGCTAGAGTAAGAGTTGATATAATTCAACCCTTAAATGTGTTGTTTCGACAGAAATTTATGTACTAGGTTGAGTCAGCCAATTTCTATATAATTGATGTTTTTATTGATTCATATTATTTGAGTGGTCGTCGATCTATTGAAAAATGTACAAAAATATTCTGCAAAATCCAAATGGAACAATGTTCTATTGCCTTGTCATTGACAAGTTCTGAATGAAAAAATATATAACTAATCATTACTATATGACCACTGATAGATTGGTTTCAATTAAACTGAAATGAAATAATTATAACCAGGAGAAAGTATATACCAAAAAAACTACAACTAGAAAATTTTAAATGAAAACCCAATACTTTAGTTACTATGGAAATATCAGTAGTTTACAAAGCAGACTACAAATAGAAAATTTGAATTACAACACAAAATTAGTGTTACAAATGGAGCAACAAAATTACAAGTAGTAAACTCGTTTGTCAATGAAAGGACAAAACAGAATGCAAGCATCCTTTTAGAAATTATTCGAAATTCTGTAAAGGTTTATCTAATTTAATAACTTGATAATTGATGAGGCTGATACTTGATGTAAATCGATAAACATAATAAAACAATTGTTAAGCCAAGATTTACACATATATTAAAAAGAATACTGCATGACGTACATTTCGATGAGATTCACCTTTTTCGAATGCTACGTGAAGACTAATGACATTTCTCGAATACGAATTGTAAACGTTTGTTATATCATACGAAAAGCAACTTTTTATTATGTTTAGGTATCACGAGAAGATCTGGTTCTGGTCAATCGGTTATGACCTGGCAAAAGAATGTAGGCCTATCGAATATATAAGCAAGGATTTTTTCAAGTTAAATCTTTATGTATCATAAAAGAAAGACGCAGGTTTTGTGTGTTGAACTTCTTCAGACTATTCACTCCCTTCAGTCGTTGAGAGATATGATCCCTATTGTTTAGGGAAAAGATGAATCTCAAACAAGAAGTTTATGCAAACCTCTCCTCAGTATGTATTGTTCCAGGAAAGACGAAACCATATACTACATCAACGTTAGTTGCATGATTTGCATGGACAAATCAGTCCAAACTTCTTTTTCAGTAAAACACCGAAAAATTTCCTTCTGCAGTGAACATTTTTTTGCGGAGTAATTCCGCGCGTAGAAAACCCTATCCATCAGAGTCTTGAGTCTCGAGATAGAGTTAGAATATTCTAACTAATTTTCACTTCTTTCAACCCCTCAAGTTCTAGTTGGATTTACTTTGAGTCCATGTTCACACGAGTATTTGAATACTTCATAAATATTCTCACATGCTGTACTCATATCTTTCGGAAAAAAGCTTTCATATGTCTGAGTCTTAAAAGCAAATTGATTGATTGTACATTTTACTCCGTTTCCAATCAGATACGTAGTAAAAACCAGAAAAATAAGATTCTTGGTCCAACCAAGAGTTGGACCTTGCGGCACACCTTCAGGTAGGTACCTCCCTTGTAATGAATCGAATAATACTTATCTTTGCATATTGGCGAAATTCAACACTTGTCACAAACATGAGGAATGGAAGACTGCACGAAAATGTATCGATTCAGTTTTCTTCAAAATTCTAGGAAACAATTGTTCGAATTTGAATTTAATTATTGCAATTAACTTTCATTTATCAGAAAATATAAGACTCCACCCAATAATTCATTCTTAAAATTCGGCGAATGAGAAATTACTGACATTGGTACAAACTATTAGACAAAGCCAAATATATTCTTATTTTTCATTTCAATTGCATGTTCGTGAATTTTACAAATGACAAGCTACATTATCTGAAAATCTGGAATGTTTTTCGGTCAGATAGTTCATAAGTCAGGTCGTTTTAGCATCTCGCAATTAATCTGTCCACGCAATTAGCACGTCCACGATTAATCTGCCAGCATGCAGATCGTCAAATTCTAAACAAGGCGTAGCCTTGTAGAATAAGTAAATAATGAAGTTGCATATACCATTCATTATTCATTAGGAATAGGGATAATTACATTGTTATTATATTTCCGGAATTGCAAACAACGTTGACTTGAATTATAAATGAAGAGAGAGTTCATTTTGTCGGGTGGTAAGAAATGAATGATGTAAAAGCGAGAATAAAGAATGATTTAGGCTGGTACTGAACGATACCGTTTCGAAAATTATTTCGTCAGTTCTGAATTATACACTTCTTGTCCTTACGTTAAGTTTCAATTCTGTGTTTCTGACAATGGTTCTTGTTATTACGATTGTTTCGGAGTGTTATCACATTTTCGGAAGTTAAACTGTTGAAATTTTGAAAAATGTGGAAAAACACCCCGAAACAATTGTTGAGCAGAAATAAAGGGTGTTTTTTTAAAGGTGTAGAAATTTAAATTGCAAAAAACAACGATGGATCATTCCATTGACAAGAATTTTTTTTTGTTCGAAAGATAATCTTGTGGCATTACATTTTGAATATGATCTCTGGCATATAACTGTCATGGCTGGCTTGGATGTAGTCCAATCTGGACGTCCAATTTTCGATGACTTTTTCCGAAATTTATGGCCGTATATCGGCAATAACACGGCGAATATTCTCTTCCAAATGGTCAAGTGTTTGTGGTTTATCCGCATAGATCAATGACTTCACATAGCCCCACAGAAAGTAGTCTAGCGGTGTTAAATCACAAGATCTTGGAGGCCGATTCACAGGTCCAAAACGTGAAATTAGGCGGTCACCAAACGTGTCTTTCAATAAATCGATTGTGGCACGAGCTGTGTGACATGTTGCGCCGTCTTGTTGAAACCACAGCTCCTGGACATCATGGTTGTTCAATTCAGGAATGAAAAAGTTAGTAATCATGGCTCTATACCGATCACCATTGACTGTAACGTTCTGGCCATCATCGTTTTTGAAGAAGTACGGACGAATGATTCCATCAGCCCATAAAGCGCATCAGTCAGTTTTTCTGGATGTAACGGTGTTTTGACATACACTTGAGGATTATGTTCACTCCAAATGCGGCAGTTTTGTTTGTTGACGTAACCATTCAACCAGAAGTGCGCTTCATCGATAAACATAAACGCTTATGAAAATCGGGAACAACGGCAATCTCGTTTTGGGCCCATTCGACGAATCTACGCCTTGCTTGATGATCGTGAGTCTATCATGGTGAATGGCCAAACCAAACTGAGAATAAATCACTTCTCAGCTGTTAAATCGGTCGCCATCTTCAACAGTAATGCCAACTCAAAGTTCTATACCTCTAAAAAAAACACCAGTTATAATTCTGTTCAACAAGTCGAGGGTTTTTCATGTCGATTTATATAAAATTACAATCATTTCGAAAATAATGTGACGTTAATGCTCAATTGAGAAAATTTCTTGCCTAAATATACCACTAATGATCTTTCTTCTTTCAGATTTCGTGTGTGAAACTCTCTTGTTGTGTTGAAAACAATTCATCATCAGCGGAAGTTCTATCGTATAATGATGACGACTCTGAACAGGTAAGAGATAATATTTTAAACTTTAACAAAAATCATGAACAGCCGGTCTCCGTAGCTCAGTCGGTAGAATACCCGACTACGGTGCGGTAGAACTCGGGTTCGAGCCCCGCTCAAGGCATGGGTGTTTGTGTTTGTCCCTGAGTTGAGAAGTTTTAATAATGATATGTGCTGGGTAATGCACATTGATTACAAACCCAATGGCCGTTCGGAACCGGCGTTAAACTGTAGGTCCACTGAATTAAAAAAAATAAATCATGAAAACTATGTGAAGGAAAAAAGTTGAAGAAATAAGGATTAACGAAAACTTGAATGTTGCTTTATTTTGAACTACTGAGTAGGAAAAATGTCTATGAAAATTCATAAAACCAACACTACTCCTCATATTACTGCAGTTTTTTTCTTCGTGTGGTGTCTACTACCTATGCGTTACACCAAAATCTCAATATTTGTCTTCAGAAATGAGCTATTTTGCGGCTCTTCTTACTCCCTTTTCTTCTCACTTATAAGCTTTCACCTGCCTATATGAAATTCTCAAGGCCGAAAGTCCTTGAGAAATTCATCAGAGATATATTTTTGAACAGTTTCCTTGAGGCCTCTCCTCGTACAACTAGAATCAAATACAGTCACAATCTTCCTCTTTCTAGGTTTCTTTGATTTATAATCTGCATTATCAGTGCTTTATCTCTCTAATGCTTGTGATCTAAGAGATTTTCTGAGAAATAACTCGAATTGACGCCATGAAAGCCGCCGCCTCAGAATCGATAACTTGAGAAGAATCACCAGAGAGCTCTATACTTTTGATATTTGATATCTGGGATAGTTGGAAAGAGCTCATTGAGCTAGGCTCCAATAAAAATCAGCCTTCTTTCATGATGAGTGTTCTTCAGATGTTATGGGCAATACCCTTTTAGAGGCTTCGACCATTCCATCCTAACAGATAGTTTGGGAATTGAGTTATTGAAGTTGAGGCATGAACGGTTCGGCCTAACGTTTCTCTTCTAAATTTTGCAAAATTCGACTGACCCACCATTTCTTCTAAGCAAAATCATTTCTTCTCTGTAATTGGATGTATATCTGTTTTGAATAAGCGTATTATTATTATTATTATTATTATTATTATTATTATTATTATTATTATTATTATTATTATTATTTTTATTATTATTGTTATTATTATTATTATTATTATTATTATTATTATTATTATTATTATTATTATTATTATTATTATTATTATTATTATTATTATTATTATTATTATTATTATTATTATTATTATTATTATTATTATTATTATTATTATTATTATTATTATTATTATTATTGATATTTTCATTATTATAAGGAAGGCACAACTTTTTTTCGAATATTTGTTCAATAAAAGGGAATTTCATCCTAAAATCATTGAGGGGAGTATGCGAGCCAATAAAAGTAGGTATTTTGATACTTATTCCATTTCATGAAAAGAATAAAATATTGAGAAAATTTCAAATGTGAAATATTGGACGACTTGAAAGATATTTCCTCGGAGAAATTTCAATTTTCTAGTTCTAGTTCATTGACTAACTAGCAAAAAATACAGAAATATTAAAACCTTTGAAAAGAATAGCAAAGAGATCAGGAAAATTATTGTGAAACAAAAACTATTCTGAAAAAACAAACAAACTTACTGTACGAAAATCTTCAGTTGAACGACAAAATAAATAAGCCTAAGGCAGTGCAATTTTCACATCGTTATTCCAATGAAACGTACCTCTACGATGTATTTGCATGTTTATTCCAATAATTTTCCGTATGTATTTGTTTATTTATTTATTTTATTCATTCACAAATACACCACTCAACAGTTTGGACCAATTACTGAGTGGAAAAATAAAATATAGTTTACAACTCATAACAAAATAAAACTAGAAATAATATCAATGATGTACAAACAATACACATGAACGAAAGCTCTGTGGGCAACCTGACATTGAAGTTCACCCAAAAGATACAGGCAAAATTAATATCTAAAGGATTGAAAGAAAAATTAAGAATTTCTTATTACAAAACCTAATGTTCTGTAACAACTTGAAACAATATCATTAATGTGAGTAGCAAAAGTTAATTTTGTGTCGAACGTTACTCATAAATCTCTGAATTAGGTACATCTATTGATTTTATTTCTATTCACATTGTAATCGAAATGAACTATACTTTTTTACGAGAAAAAGACATCATGTTACGTTCAGAAATATTCTGTGTGAGTAGATTTCTTTCACAACACTGATTCAGATTTGCGACATGGTCTTGTAGAATATAGGGGAAAATTACAGTTCATGTTGGAGGAAATGTCGTTCACAAAAATATTGAAAAGAAGCGGACCCAAAACAGAACTCTGTGGAACTCCCGACTCTGCAATAGATTTCTGTGACTTGAAATCGTTGTACTGAACAAATAATTGTCTTGATGTTAGAAAGGCTAAAAAAAAATTACAAATTTATCTGACAGTCCAAAGCGACTGAATTTCTGGAGGAGAATACCATGATCTAACCTATCGAATGCTTCAGAAAAATCTGTATAGTTCACGTCTACTTATGACGAATGACCAAAACTATTAGCAATATATTGTGTTATATACGTAAAGTTAGTAGCTGTTGACATACAGGCGGTGGAGCCTTGTTGGTCATTCGTTAAATGGGTCCTCACGTGTGAATACAAAATATTATGAAGAACAATTTCAAAAATTTCACTAAAATTGTTTATGATAGTAATAGGTTTATAATCTTCAACGAAATTTCTATTCCGTTTTTTAAAAATTGGGCAAACCTTGCCCACTTTCCACAGATTTGGAAAGTGAACAGTTTTCAAGGCTAAATTGAAAACGTATCGACAGTAGATCACTTCATAATTTTGTTAAAAAGCTGGAATTCATCAATAATACCTATGTTCGAATATAATAATTCGTCACAATTTCACGATTTTAATGAGTAAATTTCAAGTTTTTGAAAATTTCCATCATAGAGAGCCTGATGATAGAATATAACGTCGACCGTATGTGAAACCGATATTCAATCAAAAAGCTTCAGTCAATATTATGCAAATTCAATTATAACATTGGATATAGGGTGTGATATATGGAAAGGGTAAAACAAACAAGCTCCCCTACTCAATTTATTTGTCTTCGTTGTGAATAAACTTCCAACGTATTTGCCAATTCGGCACAGGTAGCCAAGGGTCGCTGACACTTTCCCTAGCTGTATCAAAGTTTCAATATGCAGAACAATTAATGAAAACCTGTTTATTCGATAAGCCACATAAATCGGAACGAAGTTTGAATGCGACTAATGAATCCAAACTCTATTTTTGATCCAGAAATCCGAGTTCTAGATTCGGGAATAAAACGAAATGATGTTTCCTGTTGCTTTTTAAAAAAAATCGAATTTCTTTTCTGGGACATTCTTTTACTATGAATAATAGATCGACAACAAAAAATGAAAATCACAAAGTGTGTGCTTTTTGTCATCGTTTTATTATCACTTGTTGAAGTGCAATAGATACACACCTGTATCACTCATGTTAGAAATACTTAGTGTTTGAATATTAGGCAGCACATAGTGATAATAATAAGAATAATAATAATAATAATAATGATATTTATATACCTGAAGATTTACAAAAATCTAACATATTTTGAACTATCAATTTTTGATTATATACCATATATCATAGTATATAAAACTATAGACTTTATTTATAAAAAAAATATAGCAAGGTTCTAACTATATTGCTAACCGTGTAAAATTCGTTGAAAATGTACATGGTTACCAAATAAGGTCTAGGGAACAAAATGAGTTCTATATTGATGAGTGCAGTATATTTAAATAATTTTGTGCGAAAGGAATGATTTTATTTAATAGCATTGATCTGCAACTGAAATTATGTGAGAATCATAAAGATTTTGAAAAATTATTGTATCTTTTCGTAAAAAATAATTTTTAGGGCTGAAATATGTTGTTTGTTTCATTTCTGTTTTTCTGTCCTTATAATTGCGAACTGATTCTGATTATTCATTATTCACATATTGAAAAACTTTTACCACTAATCTTGAGTAATTTTCGGATTATTTTTTCGATGGAATAGATGAAATAGTCGGAAAACACGATCTCTGAAATTCAGAAGTATTTCGATTCGAAGCAGCGTGAAGATGTGAAAAATCTAAGCCCCCTTGAACAACGTGGCTTAGTTTTTTGGAAATATCTCAGAAAATATTCGGCATTTATGGGAATTTCAAAAAAATTTGCGAAACGAAGAAAACATTCTCCATGAATATACATACTTTTCAAAGTATATCATCAATATCTAGGTATAATTTTCTCATAGAGTTGAAAATACGACCCAAAACGGCGACTCAGGTTTGCCAAGCAACATTTATTTTGACCCTTGAATAAATGATATTTAAATTAATAAAACATAAAAATTAATTCATTTGAATTCAATCAGGCATCTACTCGTCCGGTGAATCAATAATACAGAAAAATGCGTTTTTAGAATTTTTCTTTTAATTATTGATTAGTTTATCAACATTGGTTCTCTGCTTGAACATAGTAATTGCAATAATAGTTAAATTTTCAGATTAGTTTGTAGCTATGTCTAAACGTTCTCCGACAACTTCTAATTGTTAAATCAACTTCAAACAGAAAAAATATTACAGAATTTTTATTTAATATACATTCTATTTGCGGTGTTCACGTCCATGTTCGAGGAAAAAGTGATTATTAACTGATGCATAATTCATGAAACAGTTACTTTAATTTTTTTTTCACTTCATAGTATCATATTTTTCATTCGATATATAAAACACCATTTTGGTATCACCAAAAAAAAATATCCAGTCAACTTTTTTCATGAATTTTCTTTTTTTCATTAACCTAGCCACTTACATATTTTGGAATGAACGTTTTACACTGGGGAATTTGTAACATAACTTCTATTATCTTCTATTTTAAGGCTGTTTTAGAGGTAAATTGACATGCTGATTCCGAAACTTTAAGCAGTTGTTTTCAATCTCGTCAAGTTTTTTTTTCTACAGTTGTTGCTCATACTATACTGGGGTGTTTGAGAATGTGGACAAAAGAAACACGTGGTGAACTTCCGTTTGGTATAACATTGATTTGACGAGACCCCGAATACCACTCCAATGATTGTTACTTTTGTATAGTAAAACCTGCTGGATATAACAAAAGAAAAACAAATATAAAATTCGAGCGACGATTCAAGTGACCCCAGCGGCAAAGTTTTTTAAGTTGACGATGATTCTGTTCGTGAAAGAATGAATCAGGATGAGTTGAATAACTTGGTACAGGATTTGGGACTATCCAGAAAGAGGTCAGAACTTTTAGCATCAAGACTGCACCAAAAAACCTTGTGTTGTTAAAAGAAGGAGTTGAAGTCACCTACTTTCGATTGAGAGAAAGTGCACTTCTGCAGTTCTTATAGAATTGTGTATCGAAACCGTAACCTGAAGTGTGTTCTCCTCCACCATGGAAATTTATATGGCTCAGCACCAATAGGTCCTTCAGTTTCTCTGCATGAAGAATACGAAGACATAAAGAAGGCCATTGACTTGTTGCAATATAACTTACACCAATGAATCATCTGTGTTGACCTTCAAATGGTTTGTTTCCTTCTTGGCCAGCAACGCGAATATACCAAGTATCCCTGTTTTCTATGTAAGTGGGGCACTAGAGCTCGTGAGAAGCATTGGGTGAAGTCAAAGTGGCCGCCAAGGTCTGACCTGAAACCTGGTGATCCAAACATTCTGAATCAGCTACTTGTCGACAAAAATACATTATATTTCTGCCGTTGCATATAGAATTAGGTATCATGAAACAATTTGTTAAATCTTTGTCAACTGGAGGGGGCTGTTTTAAGTATATCATTTCGGCATTTCCTAGCTTGTCACAAGAGAAGATGAAGGCTGGTGTCTTCGATGAGCCACAGATTCTGCAACTTATTGAAGATGAACGTTTCATTGAAACAATGACGGAACTTGAAAAGAATGCGTAGTTTTTTGCTTGACTTTGGAAACACACGAGCCCAGAACTACGTCGAAATTGTTCAACAACTCTTAGAAAGCTTTAAAGAACTCGACTGTAACATGAGTATCAAACTGCATTTTTTACATAGCCATCTTTTTCACTTCCCAGAAAATTGGAGGCAAGGTATCAAGGTTAATGGGATTTCAGTATGATGGCTGACTACTGTTGGAACATCAAGCGAGAATGTCCCCACATTGATCATTCTGGGAAAAGTTATAAGCGAAACTTCTTACTCTGATATCTTTTTTATTTTTCGTATAAACACAATATAATTTTTAATATTATAATATTCTTTGTATGAATAAAATATTCTAATATGTTTGGTTAGTAAACACTTCATTTTCCTCTGTAGGCCCATTCTGTATGACATTTAGAGTAATGGGAGGGTATCCTGCAGTTTGAAAACTTGACACGATAGAGAAAAGTTGATAACATTTTTGAATTCAGAGACCAATATTTAGTCAAAAACAAGTCACAGATCTATAACAACAAAATGGCTGTTCCCCAGTGTCATAATTATTATCTTCAGACAGGATCTGGATCATTGGAAGTGATCCAGATTTCAATTTAAGTTCGATAGTAAGCATTCCTACATATCGTCATTCAAAATTTCGAAAATAAACAGGAGTAAAATTTAACATACCACCTGAAAACATTCCAGCGAACTCGCTAAAACTGAAACGTTTCCATCTTATCACTAGACAACTGGAGCATAACAACATCAAAGTGGAATTCGCTTTGAATATGCATGAAATATTTAATTCAAGTATATCAAACTAAAACAACACGACGAGTAAATGGAGGAACTTATTAAAGGAGACCTAACTTGCCCAACATTCATATACCGGGTATTTTATTAAATTTGTCGAGACTTTCGCAAATCGGAAATTATATATTCGCAACTAGTTTTCGTAGTATCTACATGAATATCTTTGTTCAGTAATTCTCTTTTATATAAGCATTTTAAATATTTATGCTATAGTTCGAATAAATCTAGTAATACTTAGAGACGTCTCTGACTTAGAGTAATTTCTTAATTACTATTCTGAAAAAGAATCGAGCTATATTAATAAATAAGTCTTCATAAGAGAATACCTTTCAATCATTGGTATAACATGATGTAAGAGGTATTTCTTCCATACAAATTCGATGATATATCAGGCATTTAATTTTGAACTATCATCGAATTCAATTGAATATTGAGTGCTTATTCCAGGTAAAATGGAATTGTCTGGATGCGTTCTAAAGTCGTTCACTTCATATTTGAATACCATAACTCAAAAAGATAGAATCAATAATTCTTTATAATCCGCAAGCGAGAATGCGAGGCATTCCGCAAGGAACGGTATTTGGACCTCTTCTTTTAATTGCATTCATTAATGATATCGTCAAGTACGTGTCGTTTTGCTGATAACATGAAGTTGTCCATATCTGATGATGACATCGTTTTAACACTAAATAAGGTCTTCTTCGAAAAGATTCGAATGGATTATTTATATGGTTATCTGAGAAAAATGGCAAAATTAATGTTGGGAAATCTGAAAATATAGTTCTGGTAGTTATAATAATTCAGGAAATGGAATTTGAATAACGTTGGAGTGAAACTTATTCAAATTAATGGATACTTAATTTAATTTTTTGAGTGGTTGAGATGAAATATTTGTATATTATGATATATAAAAATATGAATTTAAAAACACATACGGATTCTATTGCAAAAAAAATGTCATTGTGAGTTTATTTTATTACTAGGTAAACTGAATGGACATAGAACAGGGCTAATGTTCAAATTATCAGCTTTTCTCATTGTCAATATTTTTCCTTATTCTCTTTATCTGAACACCAACTAGGTTGGAGGGTTTGAAGTCAATGAATATGAACAATATAACAATATAAAGAATATCTGCAATTTTTCAAACCAATCTAATGATTACGAAACAAGACTTCGCTGTGAGACAAATGTGAGAATTTTTCACTGCTTTTAAAAAATCTTTGATGCATTATATTTTGAAAAACTTTTCTTGGAATGAAATGTTACAGTGAAAATTGTTCCTCTCTATTTTCTGATAGCTCATTATAGCATGCACTCAATATTTTCATCAACACAAATCTGGAGATCAGTTGAAAAAAAGAAATGAAATCGCTGCATTAATTTTTTTTTGTTGAAAATTGATTCATAGAAATTTGGGTATTATATATCTTACTTCTATTTCAATATGAAAATCGTCTACATATTATATGATCCATAGGTATGACACAAGAAGTGCTTCTCGTGTACTCATGTGAATTCAAAATTGATGAAAATGATGGTTCCTCGAAGGACTTTCATAAACCTGGCTCCTAGAACTCACGAAAAAGCCGATGGAGATGAAAAATTCACTATCTAACAGCCCTATCTCATCAAAATGAGCTCCCTCTATGGAGGAAACAAGATAAACGGCAGAAAGGAATATCATGACAAGATCAGTGCGTACTTCCATTAAAAGAAGGCAGGCTTTGTAAGAAAGAATGGTAATAACAAAAGTAGAAGATAACGGTACAGCCTGTATTTTGAAGAAGCCGTTGACACATGTTTCAAGCTTGTTGGCTACCATCAGAACGTTTGCGTAGTCAAGTTTCAGATATACTTTCCTGGCGACAAGAAGTGCTCCTTAAGTTTTCGTGGTGTCAAAATTGATAAAACGGTTTCTCAAAAGAGTTTTATACACCTGGCTCAAAAAGTTGGAAGTGGAGCTGCCGATGGAGATGAAAAATTCATGATTAAACACTCCTTACAAGAAAACTGTAGAAGACTGGATTTTCTCCAAATCGTGGCAATTCATCGATGAATTGATCGATCTCAGAAAAATCGACTCTTTTGATTTGTCATCTTTTTGTTGATGTTTATTCATCTGTAGTAAATACAATCAATACTAATTTTGTCCACTTTTCTGTTAGCTAATATAGTCTGAGCCATTTTCTAAGTTTCTGTTTCACAAGAGAAATCATGCTCAAGGATTATCATTTTCTGGTTTCTCATTCATAATATTCATATAATTCAATAATGTGAACTCATGGCATAGCAGACTTTACTCATTGTTCTTAAAACATAACATTTTCGAAATATATTTTGACCTTATTATATATCTTTTCCTTTTTGCACTCTTCAGAGCGATGTTGTCGCAACTTTGTGTGAATTTGTATCATTATTATTTCGGAATATGCAAGTGTGAATTATTCGGCTTATGAGAAATAAACATTCCCGATTTCAAGCCTTACGCCTTTCACACTATCTTCAACGGACGTTTCACTTATCCCAAATATATATATGAATGATTCAGCCCTCTCGAAATTCTTTCTAAATTGTTATGCCTGTAGCGGCGGCCCTCATGGCTGCGATCGAAGGCCTTTGTGTCTTGTACTTCCGTAACTTATCAGGAACTTCCTGACAGTCCTTTCTGTGCCAAGTAAAAACGATTTCTGTAGTACCTTATCATATACGAATGTCATTATCTTTTTTCATTTCTGGTGAGAAATAGTTATAGATCCAAATTTTCATAATTATAAGTTACGTCATGATTTGTTTCTCTGTTCTAGTTCCATAAAAATACCATTATTTAGTTATACGATTGAAAAACGTACCAAACACTTTCTTTAATAGTGATTACTCCCATAAAATCAGAAACGATAATAGTAACCGAAGTAGGCGACGGAATAAAGTTCGTGCAGCCAATAGCCGCCATGTTGACAAGATTGTCATGGCGGTTATTATATTGTCATGTGTATGACGTAAATCCTTTTAAGGCACGTCGATTAGCTCGACGTTCTATATGAGAAATTGGATTGTTCGGTCACATGGGATGATATAGGTATTTGTAACGGGATTAGGTGGTGAGGACTTGATCTCTTTTTGACACGTTATTGCAAGAAGGAAATCTATGAAAGTGACCCAGATTCGTCGTTGCGACATAAAAGTGAAATATACACTTTGAAACTAAAATGTTGGCGCTTATTGGACATTCGGAAACGTTTCGGTTCTCTAATTGCCTCACAATATATCAATAAATAAATCCTTTCACGAGGAAATGTCGTTGCAGTTTCTAATATATATTAACGGCGGATGACATTGGACTTAGAATTTGGATCAATAGAATTTATGAGATACAATGTACAATTTTTGAGATATGTTTTTTTTTCGCACAAGAGGTTAAACATAATAGGAAGTGTTTTTTAGTATATCATTTCGGCATTTCCTAGCTTGTTATATGAAAATATAAAGGCAGGTATCGTTGATTGGCCACAGATTGGGCAACTTATTGAAGATGATTGTTTCATTGGAAACAATGACCGAACTTAAAAAAAATGCTTGGTTGGCATTCGAAAGTATCGCCAAGGACTTTCTTGGAAACACACGAGCCCAAAATTACGTCAAAATTGTTCAACAACTCTTCAAAAGCTTCAAAAAGCTTGGTGGTAACATGAGTATCGAAGTGTATTTCTTACATAGCCATCTTGCTAACTTTCCAGAATCTTGGCGCTGTTAGTGATGCACAGGGTGAGCGATTCCACCAAGATTTGAAGGTCATGGAGGCAGGGTATCAAGGTAGATGGAATGTCAGTATGATTGTTGACTATTGTTGAGGCTTCAAGCGAGAATGTCACCAGATTTAACATTCAAGGAAAAGTTATATGTAAACATTTTTACCCTAATATATTTTTTGTATAAACACAATTCAAATTTTAATAATATTTCAACCATTATTAATTGTATGAATAAAATATTCTAATATGTTTGGTTAGTATCCACCTATTATCCTTTGTATGCCCATTTTGTATGACGTTCAGGGTAAAGAGAGGGTATCCTGTTGTATCGTTAAGGACTGAACTTAAGCTTTTGGAGAAGCTGATTTCGTAATTTAGATAGCATTAAAATGAATTTTATTCCAATTAGAAAATATTAGAAAAAGAAAAAGAAAATGAAATAATTACTGATTTTTCAATTGAAATTCAACAGTGAGACTTACCAGGTATACAGGCTGTAAGGAAACGGAAGGAGATGATTTTAGTGCCACAAGTCTGAGTTTTCTTCCAACCGTTGTGGTTTATTATCCACAGTTTTGATCTAGTCCGGCACCGGACGAAAATAAAATAATTAAATATAATACTCAATTATTGTTTTAAAAGGAATATATAAACTGTAGTTCGAGATATAGTAAACAGAAAAAAGAATAATAATTGTAGTACGAGAAAAATGAGAATGCCGCCGTCTTGATTCACTTTCTTCAACGGCCTTGTTTTTCCTCTCGCTCTCTGTCGCACGTTTCTTGTCTCCGTCCTTGTGAAACAGGTGGTGATGAGAATATGGGAAGAATACATACAGGAAGCGTAAAAGGTGTAAAAGTATGGACAATCTCTCTATAGTACAGTGAAAGATTCAAGAAAAGTAAAAATTAATAAAAAATGTAAAGACGTAATGAAGAAAAATAATTATGTATGATGAACTCCACGAGGAGATTTCACCTTGTAAATTAAGGTTGCATCAAGTATATGTAGGTAAAATAAGATAATTTGTAAAGTTATTATTTTATGTATGAAATAAATTATAATTAATAAAAATGTAAATTTGTGAAACTGAAAATAAAATTTAAAGAGGAAACTGAACATCTGTAGTTTAAAAACTTGACACGATAGAAAAAAATTGATGTTCCCCAGTGTTGAAATGAAACTTCAAGGAGCTGTCACTTACAGCTCCTTCTAAACTTTGAAAACGCAAAATGCAATTGGCATGTATCAAGCAAGCTTCGATGATTCTATAAACGCACCGAACCCCTTTCGCTCGAAAATGAGGCGAATATCCATCAGTGATCTACTCGCATGAGCTCCTTCTTCCACGAAACCGAGAAAAAAAAATTTCTAGAGCATGGCAGAGCGCATTCTCTTCTCAAGATCAGTGCTTACTTTCATATAACTATGGAAGACTCTGTAGGAGAAAATTATATTAACAGAAGATGTAGCGCAGTCGTTCACACGTGTTCCAGGCTTATTGACTCTGTTCAGAATGTTGGTGTAGTCATGTTTCAGATGTACTAACTTGGAGAGGAAGAAACAAACTGAGACTCACCAAGACAAAGCGACCATTTGTAGATTCGAGCTGTACATCTCCAGATTGGAAGACTGACCACTGTCTTCCCAAATAGTCTCTTATGATACCAAACATTTTGCCATTCCATTCTCATATCTGGACACAGTTGAGTATTCTGACAATATTTTTATGGATAAATTGATACAATTTGCTTCTATATCGCTCAAAGTTTAAAATTCACAAAATGCAGCCTTCATTCATGAGCAAAAAAATGGCAAACGTAGGAATTATTTTCGAATAGATATACAAAATTAGTGCCTTCATTCATAAAAAAATTTTAGCAAGATATAAAAATTATTTTCGAACATTTACAAAACTTGTGAATAATGAACAAGGAACAAAATTCATTAGTTCAACATGTTTTCGAGATTTTTGCAAAAACCTTGTTGAAAATAAATTTTTGCAAATACATCTTTTCAACGCAGTTATAATAAAGAAAAAATAATCAGCTGAATTATATCTGGATTTATTCAGATAAATCATCTGAAACCGAGACTATCAGAATGAAAACTGGCCTCAATGGTAACAAGAAACGTTTTTTCCGGAAAGAAGTGAACTTTTCCATTAAGAAATGTCGATTTCCCTCAGTTTCCAGACTAACTTTAATTAAATCTTGCCAGAGGACACTTGATGAAACTGATATCTGGAAGAAATTAGACGATTGAGAAAGGTCCAATTGTTTATCGCTCAACCCAATTTCCAGGCTGTCTTAAAAGAAAAGCCCGTGGGATTATGTCCTGATACTGCAGATCAAATGTGATGCATCGAGGAGAAGAAATATGGTAGTCCGATATATATTTGTGAAACTGATATGGTTTGAAATTAAATCCATGGTTTTCAAAAAATCATAATGAGACTTTAACTAAAAAGTTTAAAAAAAGAACACTAACTGAGACAACTACCTCGAGAAATTGTCTTCAAAGCTGTCCTCCTGATATAGATTCGAGAGAGTTCTCTGCCACTTAGACCTTTGCGAGTTTAAGCTTTGGCGATCATCTTGTCAATCATTTGACGGTATACATCAGCGCCTGCAGCAAGTCTGAAGAACAATTTCCTCTGGAATTTTGGACCAATAGTGGACATTGCAGCCATAAATTCTTTTGATAGCCGATCCAGCGTTTTCCCTTTACTGTGCTCTGGAACAACAGTTTAGCAGGTTATATTTGGGACCGCTGACCACATGACCAAAGTATGATAAATCTTTTTTCTAAAAGAAAGAAAAAAAGGAAGAAAGAAAGCTCTACTAATCGTAAAGCTTTCCGATAGAGTTTTTTGTCCCGAATTTTTGACACGAGTTCGCTTTCAACTTCTTTCTTGAAAGCGAACTCGTGTCAAAAATTCTGGACAAAAAACTCTATCGGAAAGCTCTACGATTAGTATTTCCTTATCAGCCGGATAGAAATCGTAAATATAACAGTTTAACATACTCTGGAAACGTCAGTCAAAAAGTCAAAACCTTTTTAAGTAAACATAATTTTAAAATTTCATTTAAAACGAACAACAATTTATCGAGACACATTAAGAACAATAAAAACAAAATTAAAAGAGAAGACAAATCAGGTGTTTACCAATTGAATTGTGGAACATGTCCCGGTATATATATATATATAGGTAAAACTAGTAGAAATTTCGGTACTAGAATACAGGAACATAAATATAGCTTCGCCCATAATAAAAGTAATTCGAATTATGCTAACCATTTATTAACAGAAAACCATACTTTTGATACGAATTTCAAAATTCTACACAATATAGAGAGAAGTAGTCAATTAGATTATTGGGAAGTAGTGGAAATAAATCGGCTCAAAAATTCTGGAAACTTGCTCCATGAACAGATAGAATTAAACAATTCACCCTTGTTAAACCTTTTCAGGTAATAGAAATAATTTCTCAGAATGGAATATCTTAGGTAAAACCGAAACCATAGAACACCAAAATTCCCTGATATATATACCTGTATTTTTCAAAATGTTGTTTTGAAAAAAACGACGAAACGCGTCATGCTATGTAGTCAATAAAGTGTAAATCATAAGTTCAAGTGTGTGAATTTAAGTTATATTCAAGGCGTTTAGTGTCAGTATATTATTTTAGTCTTCATTCATTCTGTCCCCTTTCATCCATTTTGTTTTGCTGAGTATTTATCTTCACAAGCTTTGAACTATCTGATAGAAATTGTTCAGAAATTTACAATATTTTCAGCAATCATCTCGCATTTGATGTTATAAATAGCTCATTTACGAACCATGATACCGATATAGCAATATATCGAAAGTTCTTCGAGAACTGGTTCAGAGTATCGATCGAACAATGAGGGATATAGCACGCATCCCTGACGAATACCGCGTTATATGGAAATTTCTTCTTCAATCATCTGGTCAATTCTCAAGTTTAATTCAATTCATTCAAAACAATCATATCCTATCTATAGGTTGTGATAATAAAGTTATTTCAACGATAACTGTACTTCTAGAAACCAGACTGAGGATATTCAATCAGATCGAATCGTTTAATTTCGAGAAATGATTTGGTGCTCTCGTAAGATTGCAGAAATGTTTCGTAGTCACAATGCTCGGATGCTTGTTACTTTTATCACTGAATTGATTTCCGCTTCGAAATCATCTGATAAATTGCAATTTCTTAGACTACAATTTATCTGCTCTGTAACCGAAACGCTGTCGAAGACAAAGAATTCCACTGGCACTGAGAAATGTCCATCGTATTGGGGAATGCACGATTTGTGTAAGATTCTGTATCGGAAGAAAATTCGCTATCAGAGCGGCTTTTAAGTTGAAATCGAATTATACGCACCGTGGTTGGCAATATTTGAAATGGGGAGGCGGCTATGGACGTGACGTTGAATTCGATTCAAACAATTTTTCAAGGAAGAAATAGGGTAGAAAATGTAGGCGTATTTAGATGTGTATCCTCTTCTGGTTTTTGTGGAAAGTTGAGATTCGATAATGCAATTTTGTTATAAATAATTTCGAATAAATATTCATCCACATTAATAGATAAAAACTCTCACATTAATATATCTATGAAATATGAAAATTTCGGAAAAAAATTTTCGTTCTACCCATAAAACATTTTTAAGAATTGTTTCTTTCAATTCGTTTTTCTGATGAAATTGCATGCGTGCTTCTCCAGATTGTGATGAAAGAAAGTGGTAGCTGAGCTGGCAATAGAAGCATTCATCTTCATTCTATTTTTCGAGGGATAATGTTAGAGAACATCGAAATGAATTGCGCACTGGATGGATATGAGAGACAGACTGATTCACAATTGTTGGAACTCATCAGTTATATTTCTTTCATCACCCTCAAGCAAGAAATCTTCTAGAGTCAAAATTTATAATTAACAATTATTTGTTTAAAACGAACTCAGCCAATATGCTTAAACACCTAAAGGTCACTAGTTCTTTTAATGAAGCTGAAAATTCGTCAAATGCACTGAATTCTTCATAAAATATACTATTTCTAGATTTAGAAATAACAAGCATTATTGAAAAGCAGTGTACATGACTGCTGAAATTCGAAGTGTTGCATTATGACTAAAAGAGCAATTACTTCACATATGTCATCAGATTTTTCCCAATCCTCTTCAGAAAGTTGATTTTTTTAGAGATTTTTACGATATGAAATCAAGGTGATCATTGAAAGTCAATTTCTCATCTAACACAAACTATTGTATCATCTGCAACTAATTGTTAAGAATATTTTTTCACATGCAAATCAATATCAAATGTATGAGGAGAATAGCAATGGTCCTAAGACCGTACCCTGAGGTACGCCAAAATCTAATCCAGTACTGTCCTGCAGGATAACATTGCACTTAGCTTTTTGAGATCGTGAATGGAAATAAGAATTGAGCCATTCGTTTACCAGCCTTCAAAACCAATTTTATTCAGTTTTTTCAATAGCACCGACCTTCATAAGTTTTACCGCTCTTTCCAACATTACAATGCCAACATTACTCTCTTGGTTCATAACATTTGTAGTTTATTCATTTGTTTTTTATGGCTATAGGTATGTCTGAAATGAGACTTCAAAATTTTTTTTCAGGAACTCTCCTCTCAGCTGTTAGATATAAATAGCAGAAGCGGAGGATGGTCTCGTTGGTCAGAGTGGTCGTCTTGTTCAAGATCTTGCGATGGTGGCGTAGCTCATCAGTTCAGAACTTGCAATATGGCTTCATGCAGGGGAGAACATATTAGATACAAAATTTGTAATATGCAGGTAAGTCTTTGAATGAATTCAATATATAACTGGATAGAAACACTCCAAACAGTCTCGTTCGGTTTACATGAAGTATTTTCAGCATTTTTAACGTAGACGTCTGCATGTTCCGACCTTTCTGGCTCTCGTCAGATTAGCGTACTTGCGTTAGAGCTATACAGACTTATTGAAAGATAAGGAGCTCATGGAAAACGGTAGGCTTCCATTATTAGCTTCAGCCTGAAGTCACCGCATTTGCAGTATGTCTTACCAGGAAGGTGTTAATTAGTTATATGTAATATAATAATTATTCTGACAGAATGAATAACAGACGAAATTCCATAATGTGTAGAATACGCTAACACATGTTGACTTTTGCTTACAGAATGACATGAACTTCAATATTTGAAAAATTTTCTATAAAAATACGTCTTGGAATGCATTGCTTTCGAGATACAAGAAGTAGAGATATTGCCCAGATGACATTTTTTCAAATCGACTCAAATATCTCTCTATCGGTTTTTTTAGGAATGTGACTGCGTTGTTGCTGGAAACAGATAATTGATTTGGTTCATACTAATCAACATTATTCAATTCAGTGAAGTTAGAAGAGCTTATTTATTAAAAGTTATTGAAGCAGGAGTTCCCAAATTTTTTTTCTACGCCCCCTCCTGGTAAAATTGAATCCATCCACGTCCCCCTAAAAATCTACAAAAACAGTTAAAGAAAAGTATTGATTTCATTTATTTAGAAATCTTTATCTTCAACTGACCTTATGCTCACGCCCCCATGATTCCCCCTCCCCCTCTTGAGGGGCGCCCCACAGATTTGGAATCCCTGCTCTATATTATTGTTATTATTTTCACTACCTAGATAACAGTGAAGGTTTAGGATATAACCTATCAGAACCGTGGTACCGAATAGTCCGTTGAACAAATAAATATTAGGAAAAACAATAATAGAGTTGAACCTACGCTGATCTTAAAACAGAGAGAAAAAAATCTAATATATTCATTCGTTTATTCATTCAGAATACATGCCTCCCAGATTACTGAACCCTGTTCTGAGGTAGATTGGAATAGAATATATAAATGACAATTGACAATATGATATTGTCAATAAAAACAACAGTTTCACAATTATTTCAACTAATTTCAATTATTCTTCGAAAAAAAAACACCATAAGATGCATCCAATATAAAAACAATGATTTTATTGAACAAAAAAATCAATACGATTGAATCAAGCTAAACATATCATAAATTTGACAGTTCCTCAATATAAATGCATCCAAACCACAGAGCCAGCGGCTATCTGTGGTCTACTCATCAATTCACATTTCAAAATACAGGTTCAAACGCTTTAAGAAAAAGTGAGTTCGACTAGAGATACGAAAAAAAAACAGAACTCAAACTTTGCATCGAATTACGTCAAGCAAACATTTCATCATCAAACATTTTTTGACAGCTGTGGTAAACTACTAATATTTCCAATACTCCCAATCTCTACCGGTAAAATGTTGTAAATCCGAGGCTCGAGATACTGTGTCCTTCGTTGATCGAATGATTTGAAGGAAAATGGGGTTTCATACCGTATACCTTTCTGACGAGTGCTATAACCGGGCTCCACAAATTACAACAATGTTTTGATTTGTGAACTGTTGTTAAACAGTAGCAGTGCAAAAGTTTCTCTCAGGTTTAATACTACAGTTTCAATACTACTAAAGTCATATAAAGTAGCACAAAAAAAGATTTGGTGAGCATGTTCATATTGAAGGCTCTGCCTAGAAAAAGAATCTGAGAAGATATTTCTTGATGTTTATTTCGAATTTATTGAAAGAAAGCTCTTTGAAATGGAAAGGTAAGATACTTGTATAAACTATAATCTATCGAGTTTTTTTTGACTCATTTAGACAATACTTTTTTGTTCGGATAATATTTGCGCCTCTTGTATTATAATTATGTAGATCAGACTGTTTTATCAATGTATCTGCATCCTTTTGTGTTTCTTAAATAACGTTATATATTCCACGATGTAAGCAAGGGCATCATTTCATATTTTATTTTAATATTGGTCTGCTTGAATCCAAGTAACCAACTCCTGCCATTATTCGAATTGCTTTTTTCTGCAATCTGAAAACTACCAAGGCGTTGGAACAATTTCCCCACTGAACAACGCCATAACTCAAAAACGAATGGAATAAAGAGAAGTATGTTATTCTTAATGTGGTATTGCTCGTTGTAGTTCTAATTCGTCTAAGCAGAAATAGAGTAACAGAAAGTTGACCTTTCAGTTGTTCAATATGGTCTAAGTAAGTTTGCTATCTAGTGTTATCTCAAGCAGCTCTGCAGTATTTTTTACCGCAGTATTGTCAGAGTGATTAGATAAAAAGACACTATTTTGAGTTTTGTCATCGTTCAATTTGTTTGCTTCGTTTTACATAAACGAAGTCAGAGCAGATATATTTGACTTGATTTAAAAAGCTATAATTCAAAGAAAAATTTTATTTTTGAGAATGACATGAGATATTACACCCTAATTGAAATATTTTATATTCAAACTAATTAATTTCAAATGTTTCAAACATCAAACTAATATCGCAAAGATCGATTCTATACAGAGACTGTGAAATGTTTCCTACTTTCAACTTGATTTGCAAAGCCTTATACTTTGCAGATGCGCCTGGTGTTTATATTACTCCTCGTGATTTCTTGAAGATAATAGAATTCGAAATTGGAAGCGAGAAAAAAAACAGAATGTGGCAAAAGAGAATGCTGTAATTTTATTTCTTCTTCAGACCAATCTGCGAACCCAAACGAGACGAGTTCCCAGAGGTCTTTTCAAATTCATCCTATCGAAGATTAGTTTTTACTCTGAAATGTGACAATTTGTTCCAACTTTTCCTTACTTTTCGTTCTCGATTTTCCACTTTTGCCTCTTTTATAAGTGTCGCTGTAAAGTTATTCCAGCGGAGGAATCAATTTTCTCGAACAAAACACGGGAGTATTTCAAGAATGAAATGAAACGATCTATTTTTCGAGGGAACAACTGTTCCAGTGTTTGAATGAAGTTGCAGAGATGAATGATAAACTTCGAATGAAGCGTCTATTGGAAAAACAGATTACATTTTCTGAAAATCAGCATGTTCATAATTTCGACAACAAGGAAGTTATCATTTTAACTTCTATTCGTCATATATGTTTTTTAATATCCAAATACATATTAAGAATCAGAATTCTCATTATCATATTTTCGTCAACAATCGATGAAAATGAATATTATTATCACAAAAAGGTGAAATTTATAATACGAGTAGCCAATAAAAATATTTAATCGAAGCTTTCGAATTATTTCTAGTAGTATCAATAACCTTTTTTCACTAAGACTTTTGACCACTCAAAAATTTTCGGTTATACATATACCGATAAATAATTGCTCAAGAGTGAAAGTTTGACAGTTCGAAATAGGAAATGATAAAATAATTTGAATGCAAATTTTGTCATATGTACAATTTTCTGTGAGACTATCACTTTAGGAATACCAAATTCGAACTAAGCGTCTTGTGACAGTTGAAACAATGAATAAATCTGACCGCGAAGCTGGAGGATTATTTCATCAAACTGACACTATTTTATCGAACTGACACTGACGTTATTTCATACGGCCTAAGGTATTTTCGGAAATTCTCCATAAAGAAATGTCATATACTAATTTTGTAGTACGTATAGTATTTGCAGCAATGTCGAATTTTGACATCGCGTTATTCGAATCGAAGCGCTACGGTGACTAGAATATGAGTTAAAGTCGTCATTGGTAGATTTACTCGGAGTGTTATCGAAAGTGATCATCGAAATATCAGGTAACTTATCTGAATTCAACGTTGTAATTGAGTGAAAAGTCCTCGAAAACAATAATCAAAACAAAACGACGGTTTGAAATTTGAATATAAGATATTCTAAGGTAGAATAAAATGCGCCATCTATTAGTATGATATTGAGCCATGAAGAAATCTTTATTATTAACGGAATTCAAGGTAATGACAAGTTTATTCAAAGTTTTAGTACGTAGTTGATATTATCAGATGTCAGGACGATGTCAAGTGGTAACGGTAAGAGTGGAGAGTTTGAACTGATTGAATCCCACTATTACGCTAAAAAACTCTGAATACCTATGTGTCGTACGATCTATTTACTATTATTCATCTATTTGTTACTTTCTTGATATCTATAGATTTTGTACTTGGATTTCAGAAAGTACTGAACAAACTTTATACGGTTTTACAAGAGAATAAACTCTATATAATTACAATTAACGATTGATGAGGCCGATACTTGGAGAAAATTGATAGTCATAATGAAAGAATAATTTGGATTTTCTCATATATTATATATTATAATTTATTAGGTTCAGCTAAATATTATTATTTATTATTGTTTTTTTCTGAAAATTTCGAATTGTTCTATAAGATCCACAGTGCTTTCTTTCATTTATTGGTGCAGCAATTTTACTGAGTTTGTATCTATAAAGTGGTTATTTTGAAAGCAATTTACTGAAAGTGCAGTAAAAGTTTTGAGGAGAAACGTTCTGTTATCAATGAATATTCCATTGAATCTGATGAAGGCACAATCATCGTCGAATTTCACCTCATTTTCGTTTGACAATAGCGCATTAGCGGTCATAACTCATGATAATATCAGTAGGTTGCCATGTGTGAATATGTTTCATATCAAGTAGCCACTGATGCAACGAGTCGAGGTTGCATATGAAATCAGTTCGTTGAAATGTAACAATTTCTCAATACAATCTCATTAAGCGATTAAATGAGATTACATGAAATACACGAATTCTGGATGTGACCTAGCAATTACATTTTTTGCCTTGAATGAAATCTGCTCTAAATCTACGCAAATTACGGTGAGACAAGCGTTTCGAATCGATCAAAATTGCTGGTTTTGATGGCAAGTTTTTCACATAGCCGTTTTTTGAATGATTAAACATTACTATGCCTCGTTCGGAAAGAAAGAGAGCAAACTTCTGAAAAAAAAATAAAGAAACAGATAAATACGAAAATTTTTTTTCTTTACTTCATATACATAGCTACTATATTGGACTTCCATTTCCATAATTTTGATTACGATCCTGACTTAGAAATTTACAATTCTCTTGCTTCTTATTGTTCAATTGTCGTCAATATCAAATAAGTCGATTGGAAAAAATACAAAATAGAGCTTTAAGATAAATTTTGAAATTTAAAAAATATAAACCTGTCAAACCCATGATAAAATATGTTATCTGTCGACTGAAAAAGTTTTGTTTAATGATCACTTGTTCATTTTTAAAATGAAAAGAAATATGTTACCAACTTACATTAGTGATTGAGTTCTATCATTTAGACATGTACATAATTATAATACGAGATACAACGCAGACTTCATTCTAGGAAAATGTTACACTACACAAAAGCTGAACTCTATTTTGTAAGGTTTCATTGAATTCGATGAACTTCCTGCAGATATAAAAAACTATGTCAGTATAAAAGTATTCCAGAGACTTCAAAAAGTGCTTAAATTTAGCTGTTTTATGCTTAGGAATAAGTACCACATCACTGTTCCTTGTTTGAGTTGTAACTCATGACCTGCTATTCAATTTAATGAACCCATATTCATTTTATTTAACATATAGTAAACATCTATGAATACATAAACAAGATGGGGTGAGTATGTAATTATTGTAATTATTAATGAAGATACGTTTACAAGATATTCGATGATGAATATTAAATATAAATTGAAATATTCGCTTATGTGTAATAAACACCCTATTTATTTCTGTAGAGCAGCCCCATATCAGAATATTATAATTTAGATGTCTATAAACAAGACTGTAATATACATTTATAACACAGTTGCTGAGGTTTTTGTTTTATGGCAATGGAAATTTCACAGTTTTGGGCATCCGTTTGAGTCTATAAAAAAATAAGCCCCATAATTACTCGAGCAGAAGTCTCAACACCAACGAACACTAATTAATATTGAATGAAGTGGTAACGTGTGCTAGCGTCATATACTTTGCACAACTATGACAAAAGGCCAAAAGTGCAGAACTGCCAAATGTAGACACCGGTGCACATTTGGCAGTTCTGTTTATGCAAATGAACTCCATACGAGTACAAGATGTTGTGTGTATGTAGTTGTTATGAATTCAACGCTGAGACTAACATTCTTGGCTAAAAAACACGACACAAATTCAATTCTTCGAGGCTTATCTATAATGCAAAGTGCAGTGGAAGGATGATCTGTGCACATTTCAAGCCATTGTCAAGTTCCAAATTTAATGCTTCAGATCCTTACGTATGGACTGGTGAACAATCTCAATGTTGTTTGCCGTTCTTGTCAATCTAGGTCACCAAAAATATGAGTTTTTTAATGTTCATATAAGTTGTTCACTACAATATTATGTCTGTATAAAATAACTTCATGAGGTGAAAAAATACTGATTACAATATTATATTTATGAGTCATGGTAATAGTTGTCAGAGATAGACAAAATAATTGATTTTTTCAATAATTTGTGGAAGAATACCAAAGGGTATTTGAGAGCTATTAGTGTACTCAAAGAATATCATGACATGATCTTCAAATATTATTGGAAATTTGTATCTTCAATTGTGCAACACTCTTCAAAGTTCGATCTGAATTCCTTTTTGTTCTTTATTTCAGTCCTTCTAACTCTTCTCCAATATTCTTTCGCTTGCAATTGTTCCTCTCACTGTTCTTGAAATTCTCAAAATTACTTCCCAAATCATATATTCACTATTCATACCCATAATTATCAGCTTAAAGAACAACACACAACACAGACCTATAGGTACATTGATTAACAATGAAACAATTGTCCTTGATACTCCCAGGGTTGAATGGCTAGTGTGGTCAATGATGAAATTAAAACCCCTGCAAGAAAGCCAAAAATGGTTCAAGAAGATCTTCAAACGCACCAAATCAGCAGGAGGACAGACTTTTTGTGTTCTGCTTCAAGTGTTTTATTTCTTTTGTGTTTCTCACGCAGAGACGTGGAAATTCTTTCGGTTTTCCGAAATTCCTTTCGGCAGAATGGTCGTAGGCTTAATTTCCACACAAAGTTTACAACTTTCCTGTCCACAATGGCCGTGACGAAAAGCGCTTTTTCCTTCACTCGTCGTTACAAAAGATGAAAAATACCTCTGGGTGCTACGCATTTAACGAAATGGCAAGGAAATTTCTCATTCATTATCCAAATTACCCCGGTTATTTCTAAGATAGATCATGCATAACCGTAATATTTGATGCAGTTTCGGCGGTCGGCTGCGTTGGCAGACTGATTTATGCAGGCGCTACGCGAAACGATACGCCATGTTTGGACAGCTGAAACGAACCAGAAAGCGGGCCATGATTTACGGTGTCACGCGGTATCCTACTTTCGGCTTATCTGGAATCTCGGCATCGTTTCCAGCCTGAGTTTTCTAGTATACATTTTTTCCATAGGAAAAGCTTTTCACGAGTAGTACGAGAAATATTCACCTTTTTTGGCGAAGGATTTCAATTTGTGGGAATTGTTTGGAAAGAGAAAATCACAAATCGTACATCAACGTCATTTACCAGGGGAAGAGCAATTTTGTTGTCTCAGATCTGTGACTTCTTATTGACTGAATTTTGTTCTCTGAATTAAAAATTGTCATCAATTTTTCTTTATCGCGTCAAGAGAATACCCTCTCTTTGCCATAAAAGCCATACAAAATGGGCAAACAGAGGAAAATTACGTGGGTACTAACCAAAAATATGAGAATATTTCATTCATACAAAGGCTATTATAATATTGAAAGTTGAATCTATGTGTTTATACAAGAAATAAAAATAAATATTAGGGTAAAAATTCTTGCTTATAACTTTTCCTAGAATGTTCAATCTGGGGACATTCTAGCTTGATGCTGCAACAGTAGTCAGCCATCAAACTGACATCCCATCTACCTTGATACCTTGCGTCTATGACCTTCAAATCTTAGTGGAATCGCTCACCTTGTTGATCACTAACAGGGCTAAGATTTTCTGGAAAGTTAGCAAAATGGCTATGTATGAAATGCATGTTTGATTCTTATGTTACAGCCAAGCTTTCTAAGACTTGTTGAAAAATTTCGACGTAATTCTGTTCTTGTGTGTTTCCGAGAAACTCCATGAAAATACTTTTGAATGCCAGGAGCATTCTTTTCAAGTTCGGTCATTGTTTCAATAAACCGTTCATCTTCATTAAGTTGACAAATCCTTGCAGCATTTGCACTACACCCTTCGAAATTTTGAAATGGATTTTTGTGATTTTTAAAACACTGTTTTGTAGGTTCACAAACATTTATCAAACATTCGGGAAACAATTTTTCTGCCTATAATGGAAACAAAAAGCATTATTTCAGTTCATGGAAACAACTCTGAAGGAAAAGCTGGCACGTAAATTCTTCAAACATATACGATAAAAAAATGCATTCATGCCATTCTAAGATCTCAGAATGACCAAGCTTCCTCAGGGAGATGTGGGAGCTAGGTCTGTTATAACATGAAGGCATCTACTTCAACAAAAAATTAGACGACCGTGTACCCTCCAGCTGTACGAACTGACGTCCATTAACCGAGTAAAAAAGAAAAAGGCTGGTGAGTTTATCAGATAATTCAAATTTGTTGCGTAATTTTTGTATGACGAGCGCATAACCAACTTTATCAAAGGCCTTCTGAAAATTAATTTGGACTGTACAGTTGTACCTTAACGAGAATTATCACATTTGTGGGAAAATTGTCAATGAATATACTGAAGTTTCTGCCAAAAGTCGATATTGCACTCTGATTGATAGCAATATTGCATTATTGGACGAATTGACGATTTTCATTTTTCGATTTGTTTCATTGTGGTTCTCCTAGCGATCGAGAAAATGTACAGGATAGTTATAGTTAATCGACTTATATTTAGTATTAATATTTATATTTAGTAGATAAGCTACGTCCATATTTTGAGTAAATACTGAGGTATTTGTTGAAAGTATATTATTGCATTATTGATTTGTGGACGAATTGACGATTTTCATTTTCATTTTTTGCTCAGGTGGACTAGGACAGATATAACATCAAGGCGTTCATTGCGATTTTGAAATGAATTGCAATGAGAAACATTGATTTTTGCACGAATTTATGAAAATTTTACTTTGTGTAATTTTCAAGGCCATTTTCTAATAATAATGAATAATTATCTGTTAAGTATGGATAGGCTTGAACTGTTAGGAGAATCCTGTTCCATAAACTACGTTGAAAGAAATGTGAATCTTTCTATACAAAAATTATGAAACTTGAGAAAAGCGTCACAATGAAACAACTTATACCTACTACTCACTTGATGAAAGAGAAGAATGACTTCAGTCTTTCAGTAATTTCAGATTTAAACAATCAGAAAAAAAATTCAAGTGAACTTAAGAACGCTCCAATCAATCAATAAAGCTAACAATTTTTATACACAAATGTGTTACAACAGTGAAAGACGAAGTTCAGCATAGCTATTCTCACTCAACCTCTCAAAACGAAAAAAATAAAGGAAAAAAACAGTAATAATAGATTATAAAAAAAATATATATATAAAGTAAACATTATTTAACAATAATTCAACAAAATGAATATGACAACCTTTGTCGAATTGAACTTTATATAATGAAGAAAAAATGAGAAAAAAAAAGAGTTGCACAGTGTGTTTAGATGAAGAGGAAGTTCCCGAAAAAAATATGTTGAGAAGTCGACGAAGAAAACAACTAGGTTCTATGCTCATGTTGGAAAGAAGAAACACTAATTATAGTACTTTTTATTTTGATGATGTTGCTCGCTTGATCTATGATATGTTGAGAAAAATGGCAACAAAAAAATACGTTGAGAATTTATGACAACTTTTTCTTTCGTTATTATAAGTATGAGAATCATCAAGTAAGACAATGTCACATATAGAAATTGGATTGTCAATTATCTGGAATTCCTAGAGATTACGATTGATAAATTATTCTGCAACTTCCTTTTGTAGCGGATGCACGAAACTCATTCCATCTCCAATACTGTCTTGTTCTGATTCAAATTAATTTTTGCTGATGATATGGATGAAAACCCAATTTTAAAAATTCGGATAAAATAATGACAATAACAAGCATAAAAATTATCATTTTATTAAAATGTATAATCCTCAGATTTGAAATAAACTTGTAAGTTTTACAGCAGCTGCTGTTCTATTTTCCAGTTCTACAAATGAGATTTTTCACCCGTAAAAAGGTCTTTCTGCTTTTTCTCTGGCGTTCAGGAATATCTCTCGAAATTATGGCGTCTTTCATGCCCAAGTGTTCAACAATAAGTGATACGGTTCCATTTTATCTTTCCACTGTTGTTTTCCGCGAAGACTAGCATCTTTTATTGGTCAATCTTGTCATTCTATCCGTCCCAGTGTCCACTTGAAGCGTTTTTGTCAGACATCTAGCGGAATGATACGAGAGCATAGCCACAAACAAAAAGAAATATCTCTGATATTGGAGTTGAATTGGTGTTGTATGTAAATTATAACAAGCTGGGAAAATTATTGTGTTTTGAAATGTTATCTAGACTAAAGCAATTGTTATCGTGAAAATATTTTTATAGATGTTGTCTAACGCAAATGAATTGAAAACATTGTGATATGGGAAATAATAACTGAAATTATCCTTTCATTACATTCTATAAACTGGAAACTATCTAATCATTACATTCAATAAATGAAGTCATTGCACTAAAAATAATGCTTGCAGGAATACTGAATTTAGTTTTGAATCTGATCTTCCATTCAGTCCTAAAACAAAAATATTGGTTCAATTTAATGTAGAATTCACAAGAGTATACAACAACCTTTCAAAAAAATTACCTTAAAAATATTAATCTGTTAAGACAATTTTTGGGGGATTTTTTAAGACTTAAGTTTTTTAGGTTGGCGGCACTGATTGGTTATGCCTTCCAAACGTCATATGTCAAAGTGAATGGTTTTCAGTATGTTTTGCCTTTTCATTATGAAAAGACTTAAAAACGAGCAACGATTGCAAATTGTTGAAATTCACTATCAAAATTCGTGCTCTGTGAAAAATGTGTCGTCATAATCGACCTGGTGAATCAACAATTCATGCTGTTATCACCAAATTTCGCACCAAGTTCACTTTGTTGGGCATTAAACCATTGTTTCGCATGCGTACAGTGCGTACTGAAAAAAATGTTGCAGTCTCAGCGTACAGTGTTAATGTGGATCGTGAAATGTCAATTCGTCGCCGTTCTCAGCAATTGGGTATGTGTGACTTAACCGCATGGAAAATTTTACATGTTGATTTGCGTTTGAAAACCTATAAATTCCACTTCTGCAAGAATTTAAGCCGAATGACTTATCAGAACGTCTAATTTTTGATGAATGGGCCTTAGAACAGCTTAATGAAAATCCGCTGTTTTATCGAAAAATTGTGTTCAGCGATGAGGCTCATTTCTGGCTTAACGGATATGTAAATAAACAAAACTGTCGCATCTGGAATGATGAACAGCCACATGTCATACAAGAATTACAAATGTATCCCGAAAAAACGACAGTTTAGTGTGATTTATGGGCTGGTGGACTCATCGGCCCATTTTTCTTCAGAGACGACCTTGGAAAAAACGTTACCGTCAACGGCGAACGATATCGACCATGATACGCAACTTTTTTTTTCTCCAGTTGGCCGAGTTAAACTTGGTTGACATGTGGTTTCATCAAGACGGTGCCACATGCCACACAGCTCGTGAAACAATGGACATGTTGAGGATGAATTTGATGAGCAGCTTATGTCTCGAAATGGCCTTATGAATTGGCCGACAAGCTCATGCGATTTGAGACCTCAATATCATTTCTTGTTGAGTTATGTATAGTCGTTAGTGTATGTGGACAAGCCGAGCACGATTGAAGCCTTTCAGGATAACATAACACGCGTAATTCGTGGAATACAGGCCGAAATGCCCGAACAATTGACGCAAAATTGGACCTTCCGAATGGACCATTTGATACGGAACCGCGGACAACATGTACATGAAGTTATCTTCAAAATGTAAATGGCAAAGGCCAAGTTATCAATCGAATACATTCAATAAAAATTTTTGAATATATGATGCAAATTGAGTGTTTTGTTCAGTTTAAGAAAAAACTACTATCAAAAAATCAGCTATTAATGAAAAAATAACCAAATATATGCTACAAAAAATTTGTTCATACATTACTCTTTGCACGAATTGAAATATTGAAGTAGTCTGCCACACTATAGTATGCCTTTATTAACAGCAGGACTTAACTCCCATCTTGAACTAGCTTTTTTGCCCGCCTGGTCGTGATCTGGAGCGTTTAGGCATGGGATTATTCGTACACATTGCGGACAATTTTCTGTAGTGTTCGAATGAAATATCTACAAAGCCTTTCACTCGCGGTACTGTTGTCATCATTAGTAATCTTGAACGCTAGGGAGAGTTTATACGTCTTTTCTCCGATAGAGGGAGCCTACGTGAATATTTCACTAGGTAAAATTGCCCTCAATTTGGTATAGGACCTATGTTCGTTTTGAAAGTCATCGATTTTTGATTGATAGATTGAATATGGACTGATGATTCATAATAATGATGAAACAATTGTATCCTATTATCATTCAACAAGATCGATGAATTTTTCGAAACGCTCTTAATATTCACTCTCGAAAGTGATCGGTTCGTTCTCGTTGACAACATTTGGGTAGACAGATCCCTGAGAGTTCTATTTGAAATATTACGATATTTCGACTAAGAGTCCCAGTATTTACTATATATATATATATATATATATATATATATATATATATATATATATATATATATATATATATATATATATATATATATATATATATATATATATATATATATATATATATTATATATATATATATATATATATATATATTCTATATGTATTCTTATATATTCATTTGTGTATTGACGTGTTATAAATTGTCGTAGACTGGATCTGAAAAAACAAACGACAAACACATTAGTTGCTCTGAGTATCTCGAAAGTAATCAGAAACTCCATCGATTCCCCACTCTGTCAACTTTCGACTTCGGGCTGCAGCTTCTACTGTCAAGATGAACTCGAGCTCATTCAAGCATGTTATTTGTACGCCCCGACGCCTCCTTGCCAGCGCTGAAGGAGACTCGTGTTTATTTTGAGCGCCACTTGCACCAATTTGAATAATTTCAAACCGAACCGAATGGAAATTGGCATATTCGACGTAAAAGTGTCTACGCCAAGCGGGCGTGATAATAAAATATCGAAGCTTCCATTAAACTCGTCTCTAATTATTTATGCTTCAGATAAAAGTATGCTTCGATTGAATTCGATTTTGAGGAAATACGTCGTTAAAGTGACGGATTCAGCGTCAGTCTGAGTATGTTTTTTTTTCTGAAGACATTTCGGGGACGTGAAAATAAGGGCCTTAAATTTCATCCCTTACTGAATTCAATGTATTGTCGTCATTGTTTCTTACGAAATTTGTATGGTAATTGACAATATATCATTCGTGTTGCAATCTTTTCTTGGGAGGAATCTGAACCTTGAGGAATCTTTCTTCTATTCTTCGAACAGAATAAGGAATGGTTTATCAGCGATGATAAATCACATTCAATAAAAAAATTTATCAGTGACAATAAAATTTTTACATGAAATGCGTGTTCTTTTCATATCGCATGGAAAAGTATATTTAGGACACAGGCACCATTTTTCGCCATTACACCACCCATGGCCACCCCAGTCTAATTGATGAGGTTGTAACGTTAAAATACTTTACACTAGTTGAATGGAGTAATTGTCAAAACCGCTTTAAGTACGCATGATATTCCGATTATAGATTCTTTACGTTATTGGATTCTGAGCAAATATTGCTACTGATAAGTTTTTCTGATTGTTAAATATAATATCTTTTATCTTCATAAGTTCTGAGTGTACTTTGAGTTAGAGTTAATTGTTTCGAATTATTGATTATTTTATCTTTCATTATGAACCTTAGATAACATTTTCAATTTTGCAAGAGATCTCAAAATGGTTTCCAATATAGGAGCAGTCTTCTCCAATTAACAATCCTTTTTTCATTGATAATTTGTTACTTATTGAAACGTTTTCTATAAATTCAATTCCAATGAACAAGTCAAGTCTTTTTTTTTTCATATTCTCTATTTGTTACGTAGAAAAAAATTTATGGTTTTTTTTCTTACAAAAACTAGTTTCCGTATCTTTCGATATTTTTGATTCGAATAGTTTAGTCTTGTGAATATAATTAAATCTACATATAATTGGAAACGAAATAAGGGACATTTTTCATAAGTATTGGCGTTTACTTGGTGTAAATCAATTATAATTGAATATAAACTTAAATTCAAACACTTGATCTTATGATTCACACTTTATTGACTGCATAACATGACGCATTTCGTCGTTACAAACCACTTCTTCACATGCTTACAGAATAATTATTAATTATTCTTTTATCAATTATTATTCCGTAAGCATCTGAAGAAGTCGTTCGCAACGACGAAACGTGTCATGCTATGTAGTCAATAAAATGTGAATCATAAGTTCATGTGTTTGAATTCAAGTTTATATTCAAAATAAAGGACGTTTGTTTAATGACGTTAATTTTGTTATCATTACTGCAAAAACTCTACTTCTTTTTTTTTCTCCTGGAGAAGACACAAACAAAGTGTCGAAATATCGAGAATTGTAATGAATCGACTTTTCAAACATTTCACCGGACAATTGTCTCAATTGTTTGATGTTTCTGAGGTAATTTTTTTCTTTTCTTTTCAAATAAGATTGTATATTATTGTAAATATGAATTTAACCAATATTTTTTCCCGATGGCTGAATGGAAGTTAGGTCGAATCGATCAAAAATTTCAATAAGTGGTTTCTTGATTGAATCAGTCAAATTTCTCTTCTTCATTCGACCTAACTGAACTGAACTTTACGGTTCAGTTCAGTTAGGTCGAATCGATCAAAAATTTCAATAAGTGGTTTCTTGATTGAATCAGTAAAATTTTTCTCCTTCATTCGACCTAACTGAACTGAACTTTACGGTTCAGTTCAGTTTTCAGTGGTCTTGATTGAATCGTAAAATTTTTCTCCTTCATTCGACCTAACTGAACTGAACTTTACGGTTCAGTTCAGTTAGGTCGAATCGATCAAAAATTTCAATAAGTGGTTTCTTGATTGAATCAGTCAAATTTCTCATTCCAACTGAACTGAACTTTACGGTTCAGTTCAGTTAGGTCGAATCGATCAAAAATTTCAATAAGTGGTTTCTTGATTGAATCAGTCAAATTTCTCACCAACTATCCCAATCATTTTGAAAAAAACGTCTATACAAATTTAAAACTGGTTAACATGACCATCAAACAAATCCGGAGGTGTCTAGAGCTACAAATTTAGATGTCGACTAATCTATATTCAGTTTTAAACCTCGCTAATTACTACCATTTATCATTTTCACTAAAAAATCTGACATATCTGATGGAGGTGTGACTGGATTGAATTCCTGAATCATCTAACTGGATATAAATTCCTATAATCATCTAATATATATATATATATATATATATATATATTTATATATTTATCATATATATATATATATATATATATATATACATTTATATTTGATAGTTTATCAATATTCCATCATGTCATGCCATTACTTTGAATTTCACGTTTCATTTCATGCTATACAACCAGCATAGATTTAATTCGTATTCTACAAATTGAATCGACATCCCTTTGAATATATTAGCTTTCATTATACAGAAAATGAAATGTCAAATGATCTAAAGATTGAAAGTTATTTTTGGGTACTCTCACTTCTACAGAGTTTTCCATTGAATTATATTATTATTATTAATTTAACATTGACCCTGAAATACGGTATAAATGGCTATCGTACTACTAACGAAACCTATTTCAGTTTGAAACATCATCATGGAGATCCTAGAGAGTTTTCTATTGATTCCTATAGATGGCATTGTAAAGTATTCATCACTTGACGGTTCTTCAGTAGGAGTAATAAGAAGGTGCTTGTTGTTTGAGATAGTTGAAGGCTGGCCTGTCCAAGCCAGAAGTAAGCCCTTAGAAATAGTTGCCTCACTTTCAACGTGCTACAACTGACGAGTTCCTTTTAAAACGAAAGAACGGGGTTGTACTTCATCAATTGTCGCTTCAATTTCATTGTTTCTCTTATATTTATTTCTTGAAAGAAAATGGATGCGGCAATTCAAGGCAGTACTGAAAATGAGCTCATGCTCGAAACATGTTGACTAATTCATGTTGTTGAATATAATACTGAAATATTAAGCCAAGAGTCTATATATTTAAAGTATATAGAGTATAGAGTATATATAGGGTATATATATATATATATATATATATATATATATATATATATATATATATATATATATATATATATATATATATATATATATATATATATATATATATATATATATAAGCTATATTGGCTCTTTATTGGTTCTTTTGTTGTATATATATATATATATATATATATATATATATATATATATATATATATATATATATAAATATCTAACCTAATCTAATTATATGAATTAAAATGGGAAAAATAACCCAAAGACCTAAACCAACTTTAAATTCTTATCAACGGTTTTAGGTCCTTTAATTTAATAATATACTCTTGAATGTTTCGTGGAAGCTTATCGGGAATATGAATACCAATTGAAGCAAGTAAACACGCAACTCACAATACACATTATTGAATATGGAGTCACAGGGATTGCTTTTTATTGAGCCAATGATTGGCTGCCAATCCTCTATACATTCATATTTTTAATTGAGGTGGACGATTCAATTCAAACAATACATTTTGAATATAGAGCTTCCGTTTTAATTCGAATTATTTCGATTTCAAATATATCGATTATTCTATTTTCATGAACAATAATCCTAACCATTCGTTTACTTGAATATAAAATGATAAAACCAAAATAGTTCTAAAATATTTGAGACCTAATTAGACATCTCTTTCAATTTTTATCTCCACTGATGGTAAAATTCAATTATATATTTCCGGTAAATACTTTATTTTTGATGTCCTATATACAGTTTCCTTTCAAGTTATTTTTTAATGAAAATATTTGATACTACAGTAAGTACTTCGATGGCCAACGAATGAAGAATAAGTTTTCACATAATATTTTATAATAGACAGTTTGCAAGATCAGTTGCTTCACTTTCATTGATTAGGTATTAGTAACGATAAATATCAGATTTTTATTTCTACAATACATTCGAAGATTTCGAAATCAAAATTGATTTGAAGTCTTTATTCGCATCTAAAATCACCCAAAATTTGAATATATAGTATAAATTGGTAGTGGCAAAATTACCCAAGAAATTGCGTACCAAAAGTACTGCGAGTTTGGGGTACAAAATATTGGAAAAATATTGCTATATTATTGATAATCAAGATGAAACTACTGCTATAATTTGATCAGCAATATATTATGCAACTAACAATACACTGTCCTGAATAAACTTTTCGTCGCCTCAAAATATTCAAGCAATGTTGCCGGATTTCCAAGAAGTTCGTAGCTTACCAGGTGGAATAAAATACTTGTTTCTGTAATTCTATGAAAAAGTCGAGGTACCCTAAAATAACCTACTATGATTTGATTCTATATACAAGTCAATATATTAAAAGAGATGTCGTTTTAGTTTCTTGATCACGAACTAAATCATGTTATTCATGCAAAATAGAAGAAAAACGTAAAATTCATAGTAATGGCACCACAGGAGGTTGGGCATATCAACAAACTGATTTTTCATTTTCAATTCAATCTCAGTTCCGTTTTAAGTACTGAAATTCACAATGATCTTCTGCATATCATGACGAAGAGGAAAGAAGTCTTTCGAATTGTTCGAAATAGTAATTATATACGAAGGAAATTTGTCGTTGTTTTCCACAGATAAATAGCGGAGCTTTTCCGGATCGTTAACTCCATCACATAAACCGAAATGGTGACATAAAGAAATCGCCGGATATTCTGACGAATGGGATTTGAACATCAATTTTTATTGTTATTGCGCAACCGTTAAAGCAAGAATATTTGAAATAAAGATAGTCCGACTAAATGGTTTCTAAATTTACAACTAGCACAATATAAAGCTTTTCTTCCTTCACTCATCGGAAGGAAATATAAGAGAAAATGGAGAAGGATCATTGTTGTGACATTTATATAACTACTTAATTGTCTCGAATTAGTACCTTTATTTGAATTAACAGTTCTCTTCGAGGATAAAAATTCTTCACTAGTAATTAACCTTTAATTGCACGTTGAGACTGTTGAGATAACTGGAAGGTTTCTTGTATTTTGATGATGTATTCATTGTCCATTTCGCTGATTATTGTAATTTAAAGGAGTTCCAATGACAGTGATCATAAAAATTACTATTATATCACTGATTACGACGAAAAATGGTGAAAATTCGTCTAGGACTCTCAAAGTTTATAATAACATCGAAGCATCTGACGCAGCAAGCACTGCGGATGTTGCCATTTCTCTAACATCATCTTTCGGAGAATACTTGAAGAGTGTACTGGTACGTTGATGTTTTTGATTTTCATTTGCAGATAAATATATTGGTGTTTTTTCTCATAATTGAAACATATATTCTCATTTCATTTCACATAATAATGCATTGTGATTTAATTTTAATTTCTTTAAGATGATGAGAAAAGTATTAAACTATGCATTTGACGTCTGAAGATTGACAGATGCTCCTTTTTGTATTCATTGTCTGAAAATCTTCAATTAATGTCTTGGAACATAGTTTGTAGGAACAATTATTTCCGAATTATATTTCGTTATGATTCGTAATGATTGGTCAATGAAAGTATTTAAATATAGAAAGAGGTGTTTGTGTGACAATTTCAGTTTTTGTGAAATGAAAATTGATTATATCATACAAATTATATTAATTATTGAATTGGCAAATCTATAATATAAAAATGTATTCGCAAAATGTATTGGTGAGGGCATGACTCAACAACGCCTGGACTAATTATGCCAATTCTTTCTTGAAAATGTTCGATGGAGTCCAATGATGATTTCTAAGGCGAGAAAAATATCAAATATTTCCGGAAAAACCCTGAAAATAGCCCAGTTCTTTTTCCCATACAAAGGTTTTCCTTCTAAAATGTAAAGTCAACGGCTGGACCGATTTCACTATTTTTTTTGTTGTATTTGTTATTGTTGGGGAAAAAATTTCAAAAACTGCGTGTGAAATTAGAAAACTTGAAAATACTTCATTAATAATATATGGAAGAAATAGTTATTTATTCGCAAAAAAAGGATGTAAAAAAACTTAATATCTTATCACACATTTCGATTAGATCAGAGCTATCAAGACTATTATTGAAACTTCAATTCAATACAAAATTTTGATAGAATTGAATAGTCTAACATACACGTCACTAACATAGCTCGTTGTATGTTTGATTATAAAGAAGAATACATAGTTTTCTTTGGTTCACAAATGAAAGTTCGTTTTTGAAAATTATAGCTATTTGATGTGAAAACTTAAGTTACATAACTCGTAATGCAGCAAGTATATAAAAGAGCATAACAAGATATGAACGAGCAAGTAAAACTGACGAGCAACGCGAATCTCGGAATGAAGTTGATCGGAATCTATGGAATCGGAATTAATAATATGAAAAGGTTGACAATATGATAGGTTAACTCCTATCGACCTGCATTTAATGATGAAGTTTTTAGATTTTCCGAACGAACGCCTTCAATTTATCAATAAATTAGCTTTCAGTTTGGTATTTTACACATTACTTGCGTGTATTTTTTATGTGTATCGTCCCGAATAGTACGAAGATTTCAGTGTAAATTTAAAGACAATGAAGTTCAACCAAGGTCTATAACTACAAAGAAACTGTAGTTATAGACCAGTAGTTATAGAGATTCTGCAATATTTTTTTCAATAATGGTGAATAGACATCGAGCCAAAAACTCATGAAAAATTTTCCATTTTAAAATTCGAAATTCTCACAGCAGTTCTCATACTTATCGACATTGCCAATATTGAAATTGTGATAATTTAAATCTCCCAAAATCACTCGGAAATTCTTTTCGATGGGTATTGTGAGAATGTAAATTAAAAAAAAACTAAAGTGATTGGAATAATATTATTTCTGTAATTAAAGAATTCAGGTTTGAATAATAGATCGACAACTATTTCTATTCCAAATTCGGTTAATGTATTCCAGAATTTGATAATTGATTTTTTTCGGAGAATTTTAATATATTCTCTAGAAGTTACATTATTTATGGATAGAAATTCCAGTTCTTCCAGTTCTACTATCGATTGTTTGTTGAAAGGAACAGGTATTTAATAGACTTTTGAATCTATATTGATTTGCGTTACTCACAAATTTAATATATATACATATATATATATATATATATATATATATATATATATATATATATATATATATATATATATATATATATATATATAATATAATTGTTGTGGGTTATAGGCAAAAATGAGAGGCCACTATGAATAGATTTTATCCAATTTGTCTGCCTGGTCTATATATATATATATATATATATAAGAGAAATTTACTACAAAAAAAAAATTCTTTAGTTCTCGTGCTATATCACCGCATTTGCAGAAATTCGATATCGAAGTATAGAACAACTTTCTTTAAAAATTTTTTGATGAATTATTCAAAATAATATTTTAGCAAGAGCTGGCTTTTTGAAACATGAACAATGCGATGTCTCCAGTATCCTTCTAGAGATAAACATTAGCCAATATTGAAATCGATGCCTACATTCATTGAAAGCGTGAGGCAGTTACTGTTTCGTAATACAAAATACTCATCATTTACACCACTTTCAACAAATGGAAGATCACGGCTTCAATCCTCACATACTCTCCTATTGATTGTAAGACTGATATATAGAGTAGGTAAGTCGTATGAATATATAATGCATAGATTTATCTTAGGAATCAATGAAAAGCACATGAAGACATCTAACATTGAAAGTTTCACACTTACGTATATATATGCATGTATATTTCGGTCTTATAGCCGATAAGAGGATGTGTGAGGATTTGTTTGAGCCTTTCATTTGTTGGACGTGGCGTAATTGATGAGTACTTTGTAGTACGAAACAGTTACTCTCTTACGCTTTCAATACATGTAGGCATCGATTTCAATGTTCTCTAACATTTATTCCTGAAGAATTATGGAGACATCGCATTGTTCATGGTTCACATAGTCAGCTCTGACAAGATATTCTAGTGAATAATTTGTCGAAAAATTATCGAAAGAAAGTTTTAGTATGCTTCGATATACTTTGATGCATAGACTGAAACAGAAAAGTGGTAAAATGTGAGATTAATTTCATGAAATCGATTTCTGAATGAAGAGAGTAAACTAGAGATATTGAAATAATGCGAAGCATGAGGGAAAATTCTTCACAATTCTCTCGGAGGTTTAATAAATAAAAAACTTTCAACCAGAAATTTCTGTTAAGGCTTGTTATCCTGAAAGACTTTAATTGCTCTCAAAACTTTTCCGATATTTTGGAATTCGCAAAGGTTCATTCGGCGTCTTGTTTATAAACTTTTGCTTATGCATCATTAGGAAAATTGGTGGCAATGAATTATTACCAGTTCTACTACAGAAAAATACTTATTTCACGATAATTTGGAACGGTTGAAATGAAACTGTAGGGACAGGCTTTTTGTCCAAATATTTTCATTGAGTGTTGAACTTTGGCATAACAGGCGAACTTTTCAATTATCTGTAGTAAGGATCAAAATATTACAAATACGATGTGTGTAATAAATAATTTATTAGTTATTCTACATCGAGTTCAGAGGCCATATTCAGTCGGTGGTACCGCGGGAGGATATTTCCCAAAAACAATTTCTGGGAAAGTTTTCACTGGATGCACATCAATCGTTGGAACTGGAACAGGAACTGGCGCAGGAACGAAGGGAGCTGGATGTACCACACGTTCGACATAAAGTGGATTATGTGGGAAGAACCTGGTATCGACTACTGGTCCTGGAGCAGGGAACGGAAGCCAGGTACTGGAGCGGAGAACGGTACAGCTGGTTCCACGAAAGGAGGAACTGGTACCACCCTGGAATCTACGAAAGGAGAAAATGGAACTGGTGCCGCTGGAAAGGGTGCGGATCCTGGTAAAACATATGGAACTGCTGCAGGATGGTGTAAAAATGCATTATGTACTACTGGAGCAGGTAATGGTACTACTGGAGCAGGAACAATAGGCTCTGGAACCACGGAATGAACCACTGGGGTTTCAACAAATGGAGCTGCAATGTGTGGTACTGGTTCTGCAACGATTGGTCCTGGAACTGCAACTGCTCCGGTAAATGTTGGAGCGTACACTTTGCTTGATAAAAAAGATTTCAATATATGTGCACCAGGAGTCTCTTGAACGATGGTACCCGATGGACCTTTAATTGTAGTTCTTGTGTATCCATGAGAAGGACTGGCGTTGGCAAAGCCAATGATTGCTGCCAATAATACCTGAAAATCAATATAATATAGGGTATGTGTAAATATTGTACCTTTTGAACTTACCAAAAGCTTCATGTTGTCGTCAGTCAGCTAAGGTGATGATCGTATGATTTATGAGAAATTATATTTCTTTTATATACTTCATTTTAATTTACCCAGCGGCTTGAAGTAATGTGTTAATGAGATTTCATGTAATTTAATATTCAGTAATTGATAGAAAATGTCTTCCTCAATTATATGAATGAGACTTGCCTTTCCTTTCTAAATGAATACATTCTGAATTGATGTTTCAAAAAAATGTTCAGCACTATTCTTTCAAGAAAATTGCCTAGTTGAAGAGTTCCATTCAGGGATAAGTATCAAATTGAGTTATTTTGAATTTTATATTAATCAAAATGGTTTTCAACCATATTTCATTGATTTCCTCTCTAATTTTAATATTGTTATAATGTTTACGGAAAATAATTGTTCATTTTGTCCATGGTTTGTCTCCAAAAATTTTTCTCTTTGTATAAAGAGTGATATTTTCCAAAAATTACCACGTTGCATACTTTTCATAGAAAAATTCGTCTATTTATTTCAAACTGAATTTTCTGTAGGGTTCCTACAGAAAACAAGGAAAATAACTCACAGAAAATAACGCATAAGTTTTCGTCATAGAAATAAATGATTTGAATTTCGTTAGTTTGCTGTTAGTTGATAACCAAACAATAAATGAATATCAGTTGTACTACATGAACTGAGTAAAATAATCAAAATTTGATTTGTGATACTATAATAATCTTTCATTACTGAAATATTAAAAACCGCTTTCGGAACAAATAGATACAAGTAAATGGGGTCATTTTTTGTCATTAAATGACATCAATTCGAAGACACCACTTTGGCCTCTTTTCATAAACTAACCCTTATGAGTATTATATTCATTTTATGCTAACTTTTTCATAGTCTGTCCCTTTTCATACATTCTGGTTTTATATTCACCTTACCCAGCTACAGCTAAGTTTTTTGAATCCGTCTACGAGTGTTTGGATACACTCCAAACACTCGTAGACGACTCCCGCCACAAACACAATTGTGGCAGGGTAAGTTTTTGATTTATCTTCGGCATTTGATTTACTATCCTTCGAATTTATACTTAATAAATGCTGCAATTTAGGTTTAAAGGCGTTTAAGAGAGCGAAAATAGGCGCGAGTTATTCTCAAGACATGATATTGACCTTGGTGTGCCAAAAAGCTCCATACTCAGACTTCTTCTATTCATATTGTTTATAAAGGATCTCCCTGCGAATTTGTCCCGATTTTTGGTGACACTATTTGCGATGCATCATCGGTTGTTGTTTCTGGCAGTACTCCTGAAGAACTTCTGTAGGCATGTGAATGCATTGTGAGGAAGTTTTTAAATTGATGTCGAATGAACAATCCGATGATGAACGTTGACAAAACTGTATGTGTTCATTTTTGTCTGAAGGGAAATGGAATTAGTACCTCGGATGTTAAATATAGGGACAACACTATGGCATCATCTCAATTAACACCGTTTCTTGGAATGTATGTAGACAGAAATTTGAGATGGACATCACACATTGATGTTTTATGTAAACAATTGAGTTACTCATTTTTGGTAACATCGCACCTAGAAACTGTGTTATGAATGTGTATTACAGTCTTGTATATAGACATCTAAGTTAGAATATTCTGCTGTGGGGAGGCTCTACAGAAATAAATAGGGTGTTTATTACACAGAAGCGAATACTTCGATTAATATTCAATATTCATCAACGAACATCTTGTAAACCTTCATTAATAATTACATACTTTCCTTACCGTGTTTATATATTTATAGATGTTTGTTATATGTTTGTTATATGAAAATAAAGATAGAAGAATGCTCACAATGTCTGAAATATTTGATATTTCTGAGGTAATTTTTTCTTTTCTTTTCAAATACAGTTGTTTATTATTGTGAACATGAATGTTACCACTATTTTTGTTTGAACCAATATTTTTGTTCGAGGGCTGAATGGAAGATCAGACTCAAAACTGAAATCAGTCCTTTTGAAAGAATTCTTCTTAGTTGTAATTATTGAATCAATTGAGTTAATGCACTTTTACAATGTCAGTAATGTTTCCCAATAAATTTAATTGTATTATTATATTATTTTGTTATTATTGGATATGCTTGACAGACAAAAAATCCTTCCATAATTCAAACTGATTGTATGCCATGAATTTGTATATTGCTGCTATTTCTAGAGGACTCTGAGTTTTTCGTACTCATTTATTTCATCTTGACAGTTATTTCTCCCCATATTGTATAATGAATTTTTTAATATTCTTTTGTGCGAATGATTCTTATGTTCGTCAAAATTGCACTTCATAAAACTTATCTTTTCTTGCATTCGAATTGATTGCGTGGAATCATGAAATCCACCTTCGCTTATCGCTCTGATGAATGACAACATGCAAGAAACAAGCATCAATTTCGGCTTTTATATAAGGGCTATTGATGATCTTTCATCTTATATTTTATAATTCTTCTTCGTTTCAATATATTTCGATGTATTAATATATACACACACATATATTATATATGTGTGTGTGTGTGTGAAACGCAAATATCAAACAACACTCACTCATTTTCTATGTTTGAAAGGTGTAAAAAACATAACAATTTTCACAATAAATAATTTATTCACTAATCTACATTGAATCTAGAGACCGTATTCGGTTGGTGGTACGGCGGGAGGATATTTCCCAAACACAATTTCTGGGAAGGTTTTCACTGGATGCACATCAATCGCTGGAACTGGAACAGGAACTGGCGCAGGAACAAAAGGAGCTGGATGCACTACACGTTCGAAAAAGAGTGGATTATGTGGGAAGAACCTGGTATCGACTACTGGTACTGGAGCAGAGAACGGTACAGATGGTTCTAAGAAAGGCGGTAGAAGACCCACTCTGGAATCTACAGAGGAGAGAAATGGAACTGGAGCAGGAAGTAACGCCGCAGGTCCATGTGAAATAAATGGAACTGCTGGAGGGTGAGGCAAAAATGCATCATGTAGTACTGGAGCAGGAACAACCGGTTTTGGAACGACTGAATGAACCAATGGTGTTTCCACTAATGGAACTGGAACGATTGGTGCTGTATCGGCAATTACTGGTTCTGGAACTGCTACTGCTCCAGGGAATGTGGGAGCATATACTTTACTTGATAAAAAAGATTTCAATATATGTGCCCCAGGTGTCTCTTGGATAATAATACCCGAAGGTCCTTTGATTGTGGTTCGTGTGAAACCATGGAGTAAGTCAGAGGTACTTGAATTGGTTAGGCCGAAAATTGCCGCAATTATCACCTGAAAATCAAGGAAATATCAGAAAAGTTCATATGAAAATTTCGTGAAACCAAAAAATACATTTTATATGAATTGAACACAAAATACTGAAGTTTCACATTTAAATTGATGTCTTTATGATTGGTTCGAGCTGTGAATGTAGCTACCTACATTCACAGATGTAGATTGCTTGAAACACAATTTTCAAGCAATCCACAATTTTTATTCAATTCATTTCACATGATTCACTGCAGATCAGCAAATTATCAATCAATGTTTTCTATACTCACTAGAATATTCATATTGACGAAGTTTCTCAACCCAACACAAAACTGATTATGATATTGACAAAACACAATGTTGCTTTTTATATATTTTATGTGATTCCATCAATTTACTTTTACATTTCAAAAATAGGTAGTAATTCGATTTTAAATTAGTTTCACCTCAATTAAGTTTACTCCTTTCACAATTTTACCTAATCGTTCATTTCGGGAATCATTCGATAAACTATTAAACTAATTACATTTCAATTTTGCGAACGAAAATTCGATGAGCGTTTTCGAGAGGAATGGCTGTGTTCAAATTCGTCAGAAATAACTGAATTTAAGAGATCTTTTATTGACGGTAGCGTTCAGGATGCTGAGTTAGTGCTTTGATCTCTGAATTCAGCATTCTTTTCACTCATCTTCTCCTGAAGCATATATTTTGCGATGCAGTGGTAAAATTAAGGTTTTTTGTTACCGAATTCAATGAGTTCGACATCCTTCGCGTTTTTTAGATACACATAAATTAAAAAATTTGAGAGTTACTATGAGTCTTTTTCTAATTGCATAACTTTTTGCATTTGATAAGAAAATATCGGATATCGTTCAAGAACAATATAGAAAAAAATTTAATCGGAAAATTGCAAGTACTACTCATGCAATATTAAAATTTAAGATAATCCAGGAAGAATTTCCTTAAATGAATACTTCATTTGAGTAAATAGTCTCTCAGCGAGGGTTTCAGGTATTTTAATTATATTTCAGAACAAATGCAGAGGTATTTATCTGTTCATTTCAACTATCTAACGATTATACATACATTCCTGAATTTTTGAAAACGTTTCGGTCTATTACTTCCACCTTCATTTGATATTTTCACATATTTAATTTGTCTTCATGAATGATTGAATGAATAATTTTATTTTATTCAAAAATACATCACTCAACGGCTTGGGCCAATTACTGAGTGTCAAATACAAAATAGTTTACAACTTAAAAAAATAAAAAATAAACTAGAAATAATATTAATAATGTACAAACAATCAACCTGAACGAAAGCTCTGTGGGCAAGCTGACATTGAAGCTCAACCAAAAGATATAGGAAAAACTAATATTCGAAAAACTTATAACTGAAACTAAAAAAACAGTCAGGCGAGAATTCATCTGATATCGCCAGGCACGCATGCAAATATGTTGATGAAGTCATGAAAAGGCTCAAAGTCACCACAAATTTTATATGAAGTGGTGAAAAAGTCAGAATATTATTACGAGCCAGAGGTGGATAAAAAATGTTCATATTTCTACAAGAAATTCTCGGTAATGATAATAAATAATGAAATATTTCTCAAATCTTCACACAAAAAATACGTTTACAAATACAGAATTCTCGTATCCTTTCGAGACACTTCAGGCTCCACTTTCAGTCGGACTATAAAATAACCAAGTGCTTTAGGGACTCAGAAACTAATAACTGAACATTTTAGTTTCTGACCAGAAGTGAAACCTATCTGATATGTCATCTAAACAGACGTAAATTTGAAACACTTCCAGATTATTTGTTTTGTGAAGGTTGGAAAAATATATATATATATATATATATATATATATATATATATATATATATATATATATATATATATATATATATATATATATATATATATATATATATATATATATATATATTGTACAGTAATTTTTCGTGTTAACCAACCATTTGCCGACATGAATAATGTATTTATTTTCATAGTGAAAACTGAGAAGCTCTGTTATTATTAAAAATATTAACGATATATAACAAAATAAACGTACGCGACAGGAAATATCAAAAATAAAACTATATTATAAGCCATATTATATTCAGAATTCATTTGTTATGAGGCTGGTGTGGTTTATATTAGGCTTCAGTTTGCGTTCCAAGAAATAACCCATTATCCTCGATTTCTGGTTAGATCGGATATGTTATGGAAACTATAAAGCTACATGTTATGTGTGTATATATATATATATATATATATATATATATATATATATATATATATATATATATATATATATGTCCAGTAACTTCATACAAATAGAGGAACTGGAAGTTCATTTGATAAAGTGTATTTATAACCAGTAATATTAGAAATAGTAGTAGTGAGAAACTTGTTTTGAGTTGAATGACTTGCTATAATTTATGAATTTGAAATCTATTCTGTGGTTAATGGATAAAGTTGAAAACTATACCAGTTTTCAATATATAATCAAAAAACTAATTTTATATTTAAAGAAAAACCATATAATTGATTTTATAACAAATAGAATCAGCACCTCAAGTTGTTCTAATTTTTTTGTGAAATGAATTAGCATTCTTGTAATTTGAAGGTGAGATGTTTCAACATTTTCATTCAGACTCTTTAACGTTCAATACTGAAACCAAAGACTTCGTGAAAAGTTTGAAACACTTCAGAATATATATGATATGAGTTTACATATATAAATGTTAGAGGAATATTGAAATCGATGCCAAAAAACAATTATGTAAAGAAAATGAAACTAAAAAATGTACAAAAAACACATTTTCACATATATAAAACACTGATAATATATATATATATATATATATATATATATATATATATATATATATATATATAAGGAATGAAGAATTTTCTTGCGGTGAAAAGTATGGATGACAAAAAACACAATTATCGGTATAGTCCGCAACTCAATTGGAAGCAGCCGTTGACACGTGTTTCGAGCTTACTGGCTCTCCTCAGAACGGCGTAGCCAAGTTTAAGATGTACGAACCTGGAGATGGATCAACAACGATAAAACACACCTGCAAAGGAAGTCTCTACTGCTAGGCTTCCACGTGAACTCTCTGGGTTTGGAGATTTGGTCAACGTATCGCCAATGTGGCGACTATTTATCCTTTACGGAGTCTTCAACCGACTAAGTAAATAAGGAATGAAGAATTTTCTTGCGGTGAAAAGTATAAATGACAAAAAACACCGTTATCGGTATAGCCCGCAACTTATTCACTTAGTCGGTTGAAGACTCCGTAAAGGATAAATAGTCGCCACATTGGCGATACGTTGACCAAATCTCCAAACCCGGAGAGTTCACGTGGAAGCCTAGCAGTGTTGACTTCCTTTGCAGGTGTGTTCTTCTGTTGTTGATCCATCTCCAGGTTCGTACACCTTGAACATGGCTACGCCCTCCTGAGGAGAGCCAATAAGCTCGAAACACGTGTCAACGGCTGCTACCAATTGAGTTGCGTTTTATATATATATAATATTCAGAGAAGATTCTTGATATTCTCAGTTTGGAGGGAGTATAGAGTTTATTGACAGAGAGGAGTCAGTCGAAAAGAATTATTAAGTCGTCTTAGTTTAATCTCATTGCAGAGCAGGAGAGAAACTATATCACACAAATTTTTGTGAGCGTTCTAATTTCGTGATCCTAGACAAAATTCTCGTAAAACAGAATTGTTCCACCTAGAGGCTCCGAGGACCAACTCCCTAAAACAATCCCTCATTTGGTTTATGGAGTCTGCATTCAATGAAGTTGCCAAAAATTGTGACATTCACTTTGACTCCATAGAATTTATTATCAGGATTTATGTGAACAAAGAAAATTGACTAAAATGAATTGATTAAGATTGAGTTCTTTGTAATACTTCACTGAATGCTATAATGTAGTTATAAGTTACTATTTTTTAAAATTAGATTGAGCTCTTTGTTATATGTTTTTCATTTCAATTATTCAGTTATGTGTTCAACATTGTTATTATTTTCTGTAATTTGGTGTTATACCTGTTGAGAATGATGAACTTATTATTATTATTAATATAACTCTAGGAAATGAATAAGCACCCCGAAAGTTCGTCGAGTAAATGAAGCAGACTCTTTAATATGTAACGGATTTAGAACCAAAAGTTCTAAATTCTACTTATTCTTTAAGTAGATATATAAATCCTTTATATATCTGAGGGTTTGAATTAATAACCATAGGATATTTATAGTTTTTATCATCTAATTCGTCTCAACAAGTTTTCACAAATTTCAATAATGAGGATGATATAATAATTGTCCATCTATAAAAGCAGAATCTCCATTGTGAAATATCTAGTTGAATAGCAACAAGAATGTTATCAATATGAGCATTCAGGTATCTATTTCCATGTCATTTTGAAATTGAATAGTCTTCTGACCATTTGAATTATTTGACTTTTTGATGTCCTATGACGATAATTAAACAACTATATTTGTTATATTCTGTATTAATTCATTGTTTTTCAGGCTTATCTGTCACTATTTTTAGTGATAATAGGAATAGGAGAACAGAAAATTGTAAATGGAAATACAATAGAAGAAACTACACAAACAAGAGTAGCTGAAACTAGAGGTTTGGTTTTATCTTAAAATGAAAGTAAATAAAATAAATTACTATTTTTTTCAGTTCTGGATAGATCGATGATTCTACTGAGTAATGGAAATGTTCAAGCAACCAAGCCAGAATATACCTTCTACCAGAATTTGCATCCACATCCTTACAGTATTCCCAGTTATATTCTAACACCTCCTCAAGCAGGAACACCATATACTTCAAAACAATTCGGTGAAATATTTAATTTGATCAATCCAGGTTGTTCTGTATCAACACCCATAGGTACATTGATTTTGCCAATAAGACATGCAGCTTTCACCACCTCAGATAATATATTTCGAATTTCACCAAGATTTGGACAAGTATTTTCAAATATCAATAATTTAGACCCAAGTTATTTTGAATATCTTCCATCCCCGAAGCAACTCAATGGAATATTGAATCTCATCAACCCTGCTTGTTCTATTTCAACCCCTATTGGGACTCTTGTTCTTCCGATAAGAGATTCGGAATCCACTGAAGTAGAAGCTACCTCCCCTTTAGATCTAGATGAATGAGAGTATGAGCCTTTGTTTATTGTGATTATTCTCAGTCGACCTGCAAATGGTGTGAAATGTTTCGATTGAGTTATTCATATTTAATTCAAGCTGTCAACTGCGTATTTTGATAATAAAGAATATTGAAAAATGAAAAAGGTTTTTGAATGAAACTCATTTCATCGTTTGACATTTTTTTTAATTGACTATCTCAGAATTTTCCTCATTTCAGATGCACATACGTATTCTTTGAGGGAAAAATTAATTGAATATTCGATAATATATATACATATATATATATATATATATATATATATATATATATATATATATATATATATATATATATATATATATATATATATATATATATATATAAATACAAATTTATGTTGAATGAATAGAGCACCTCTATCTACATCTCCATCAGCACCTTTATAATCTGGAAAATAAAGTCGCAGATGTCTTTGAGAACATAAGATCTTTTCTCTAAATAAGTCAAATTTGTTGAGGAAAAGTACAAAGGAGGCCTCTCTGAAAAAAGGATTATTAACAATCTGTCCAAACAGATTTAAACTTTCCTCCAATCGATTCACAGTAGGATCTTCCAACAATGTCATATCATATCCACTCAAAGAAACAATAAACAAAACAGCTTTCACATCATCAAAGCAATATATCCATTTTCTTCTTTGCGATCTTTGCCCCCCCACATCATACATGCTAACTATCATATCATTTATACAAAATCTTGTTTCAATTATTCCTTGTGTTCGTACTCTTGCTCTGAGGACATCGGTGGGCGTGGGAACATATTTTGGATCACATATTATTTCCATATTTTCAAAGAGATAAAGTGCAGAATCATTCAGTTCATACTCATAGCCTCTTGCAACAGCTAATCTGACGCCTCTATCTGACCAAAGTGCTTGTAAAGATGCTGCTACATTCGGAAGTACAGTAAAACTCATATCAAAACAGCTTCTACTCATCAAAACTACTTGAGCATGCATCCTATTTCTGGAGTGTTCTAAATTAATTCGTAGTATACCCATTCCTGCAAGGACATATTTCATAGAAGCTAAAAGATTGTCTAATACTGTTGGTCTGAAACTACTCAGTTCTGCATGTGAAAAGCCATCTGCATGAATAATTTTCATTTGTTTCACTAGGGTACTTTTCCCACTCTCACCAGCACCAAGCAATAAAATCTTGATAACATTGTTCTGTTGTTTAGCTGCTTCAACTAATTGTTTATCTATCTCTTCACTGCGTTTTCTTGCTTTGCCCTCTTCGCGTTCTAATGTTAAACATGCCCCCATGTCTTAGACATCAACATCACGATCATTAAATTTAATATATGGATCATTACAAAATAAATTATAATGGGGGCAAATCTATTCTTGATAAACGGAGAGAAACTGTCATTTTATCGTAAGAAGGTTCATTTAAAGGGCAATTGCAACCATGCTTACTAAAAGGTTTCTGAGATAAATGAGAGGTAATAATAAAAACTTGTCTAAAAATCACTGACTGAACAATTCTTTATTGGACTAGTTTCGCCTTTTACAGCATTATCAAGGTTATTATCAGCATTATCCTTGATAATGCTGTAAAAGGCGAAACTAGTCGAATAAAGAATTGTTCAGTCAGTGATTTTTAGACAAGTTTTTATTATTACCTCTCATTTGAATATGAACTATCACAAAGTAGATTCATCGTCCATTGAATTTATATATATATATATATATATATATATATATATATATATATATATATATATATATATATATATATATATATATATATATAACCTATTCAAATTCGTGAGGAAAAATTTCAATGCGAAAGAATTATATTTTTTGCTGCTGACATTCGACCTTCCCATTATTCGTAAGAATTTGAACAGGTTATTCCAAAAAAACTCGAAACTCAATTTATAACCGAAAATTAATATCGCTGGTATAAAAAGTCGAATTATAAAGAGCTATAAAATATTTTAGCGCGAATACTTAAAATTCTTTCAGAATTGCTATGAAACGAACAAAACATGAAAAACACATTTTAGTCTTCTTATGTTTTAACATTGATAGAAACAATAAAATGAAATTCAATAGCACCACTTGTCATTCAAATCGGCTTCCAAACTTATTTCATTTTGCGGTAAGGACTTCGAAAAGTTCAAGCAATCATCAATAATTCGTAAATATTTGTGTTGAAAGTTTTTTTATATTTTCAGATTGTTTATATTATTTCTGAATTATTTACGTTTAAAATTAAATTTCTGTCGTCATTTAGTAGTATGAATATTTATATTGACATTTTGAATTATGAACTGTGTTTGTTAAAAGTTGTTCCACAATGTAGATTGTACACTTTTTGTTCGTACTTTTATTTCCGACAATATTGAGATCGAATTCTGAAACAAACTCTGATCAAGTCGTGAATTTAATGGTGAAAGTTGGCAGATTGAACTGAAAAAACTGAAATAGATTGATAATTAATGCCATGGGGCTGAAACTGAAATGTAAAATTAAATAAGAATTGAAATTGAAATAAAATAAAATGAAATTAACAAATTCGTACTAATGATGAAAAGACGAATGTTTAAAACAGAAGTGGAATTCAAAAGACGTTTCGGTTACTAATGTATCTCGCACAATTCTCTCTGATAGTTTGCATGCATAGTTGTGTGTTAACAGTCTTCCATTAAATACCAATGAATCTGAATGTATAACTGTCGGAAATAAAGCAAAATTATCCAGATTAGAGTTTGATTTGCAAATCAAAGTTAAAAAGTGTGATTTAAAAATCAAAATTAATAATGTACCATTGGAAAAAGTCAGTGAGATTAAGTATTTGGGTGTTATTATCGATGAAAACTTAGATTTTGAAATTCATTTCAAGTACGCTATGAGTATTATTAGAAACAAAAGTAATTTTCGAGCTAGAATAAAGAATTATGTTAATGACTTATTATGCTAGTAACTAAATATATGACTTTCCTCTAATAAATGGTTAGCATAATGGGAATCGGTTTTCTGTTTCTTAAAACTACGTTTATGTTCCGATAATATTATTTGGGAATATCTGAAAGTTCTTCCTATATAAAATTTTTCACAACTACCACATTTATTTTTGCACACATTTGATTTTCATCAATTTTTGATTCATCATTTTTTATTTTGTGACCAATATTAATAATCGGAAAAGAAATATTAATCTTATAGCTAGCTGAAGTTAATTTTAAACTAGGTGTCCCTATATATGTTGAAACACTAAATATTGACTTTCCTTTAATGAGAGGATAAACTTCTGAAACCGCTCTTTTGAAAAGTTTATTGTTTACTAAATTGTTCATCTTTACATTATATATTCATTTTCAGTTTTTTGTTTACTAAATTGGTCATCTTTATATTATATTATTCTACTTGAGAGAGGTAGTTGAGTGAAAGCAAAAAAATGTTTTTCGAAATTTTGTATAGATTCAAATAATTCAAAATCAGAATAATAGATGGAGTACTACCAAAATTTTTCGATTCATCTCATCCGATAGTGGTTCACCTGTCCGAATATTTTTCATTCTGAATTCCTTTTGAATTGAAGGTTCACACCAGTCGTGACTTACAGCCGAAACTTCAACAAGATATCCTTTTTTATGTCGCTAACCACGCACGGTCGTATCATTATCTGTTTTGTAGTTTAACTAGACCTTGACACGCCCAGTAAAACATGTAAACTCTTCGTAAACTTGTCGTCATTAACTAGTAAATTTTATTGGTCTATCTGCGATCTCTTCTAAACTTCTGAAATTTCCTGTTATGTAGGTCTGTGGCGATTTCAACTAGAACATACCAAATTGAAACTGGTCGCGGTAGGCGTACTCCGGTTATAAAACAAAAAACTCTTTGATATTTAAAGTTGGCATTGACAATATATGAATTTTTTCAACAACGTTTCGTGTTTTTATTCCTGGTTGATTCGGTGTAAACATTTTGCACGCTTTAATCCGTTTGAATTGTGTTCACTTATGCATGCTTTAATTTGATTGATATTCATTCAATTTTCGATTATTAAAAAAGCGAGGTATCTGTAAATCCAATTCGGAAAAGTTAAATTGAGCTTTGGTAAAATGAAAATTGAGGCTTGTGAGTAATTAAAATTGGAATGAAGTGATATTCAAAAGATTTATGATATGAGCCAAACATTTGAAAAGACTGATTGATAGGAACAAAGGGCAAAATTTGCAAACACCTTGTTTATTCAGTGAAAATTCTTATATAACGAATTTATTGCTTAATGAGAACTGAATGAAACACTGATCGACGAAAATTCTCAAGATGACAGTATTTATGTTATTGTTCAACATATGCATAAAATCGTGTAGTATTCCTTCATGGTGGAAAAAATCAAAAGTTTGCCCAGTATTTAAGAAAGATGATAAACCAGATATTTGTAATTTTAGGCTTATATCGACAATTTGTAATTTCTGCAAAGTATTTGAAAATGTTCTCTACATGAAAAAATTTCGCATCATGTTAATCCCATGATTTCATCCCTCCAACATGGTTTCATGAAAGGTCGTTCAACAATTTCTAATCTGACATGTATTACTCAGTACATTGCTGAGGGTATTGATAATCGCAAACAGACTGATGTGATATACATAGACTTCTCTAAAGCGTTTGACAGGCTTGACCACGGTATTCTATTGGATAAACTAGGCACTTTAGTGCTTTCGACATCGTACTTGATAAGCAGAAAGCAACGCGTTTTAAGCCGTGGGTATGCATCAATTAAATACTGCACTTCATCTGGAGTGCCCCAAGGTTCCATACTTGGTCTTTTGCTGTCAACAATGTTCATGAATTATATAATCGATGTCATTGATGTTGAGGGTTTATTGTTCGAACATGACTTTTTGACTTTTTATTATGTTTCCAGCATTGTTGACTGTGAACGCATTGCAAGAAACTTGCGTAATATCGTGAAATGGTGTGATTTCAACAAGTTCAACCTCAACATCCCCAAATGTCATGTAATTTCGTTCTCCACGAAATATAATTTGATAAATTTCAACTATGAAATTGCTGACATTATTTAGGACGACCTAATACATTTATTGACCTTAGCGTAACATTTTATTCTCAGCTAACTACCATTCGTACCACATATCAATGCTACAGTAACCACTGCCCTTGGAGTATATGGTTTCATTATTCGTATTGGTAAGGAATTTATCAATATATGAACTCTGAAAACATTGTATTGTGCTTTCGTAAGATCTAAACTCGAATACGGATCAACAGTCTGGAATCCTGGTTATCAGTTACACATTGATCAACTGGAGTCTATACAACGAAAGTTCCTGAAACTTTTGAGCTTTAAAATTGATGGAATATATCCACCTATAGGCATACAACATGAAACGCTTACAAGTCGACATAATGTAAACACACTCATTGCGCGAAGGAAATACCATGCAATAATTTTCTTGCATAAAATAATTAAGAATAAAGTGAAATGTCAGGAATTATTACAAAAGCTTAACTTTATTGTTTCAAGACTTTCTTCCAGAAACGAATTCACGTTCTAACTTCCAGCAGCTGGAACGAATGTTCTAAAATTTTCTCCATTGCAAACGATGTGTGAACATTGTAATATTTTGGGAGTCAAGGTGGATATTTTCAACCGTTCTGTTACATTAAGGGAAGTTTCCTTGATATACATAATCTCTGCTGAAACAATCATGTATGTGTATTCACGAACAGAATTCATATTCACTCATATAATTATGTGTGTATAAGTGTATTCCTGTAATTATTTATTTCATTTCATCAGTTGTGATTCATATCACGAACTCTTTCATTTAAAATGGAACTTTAAAATTTGAAAGTACAAAATTGAAACTTTTGTACTACCAATTTTGTTTTTTGTATATGTTGTGTTTCTTGTTCTATAATTAGGACCTGCCCTGTATGTAAAACAGTGTATGTTAAATAAATAAACAAATATATATGTCGTTTCAATGAGGGATATCGAAAATTTGGTTAAACTTCAACTCCCCATGAATAATTGTACTTTACTCAATTCTTAGGATACGTATATGCCTCAACTATTTCGTGGTGTTACCTCATATTCAAAAGCTCAACTATCGACTTCAATGCGATGAATGTTTTGTATTTTATATAATGAACAATGTTTCACCAAAAGATCAGCGAATATTCAATCAACTTTATTGCAATTATTCTCCTGAAGACGCTGATAGAAATACAGCCAAATATTGAGGGTTCAATGGTATCATTCACGAATCACAAACCAATAAATATTATAATCTGATACATTTCGTACGGTCGATAACAAGATTAACACATTCAAATATATATAAACATATACTTTATGCATATGAGGATACTTTAAAATTCGCGTTTTCAAAATATCAGAATATCTAACAAAATCCAGTACGATATTAAGGGAATCTCTGAACTCACTATGTTTCAGAAATATTGAATTACGAAACTATTATTTTATTACAAATTAGCATAGTTTTAGCATACCCGCAGTTTCTCTATAAAAAATGGAATATTTAATTTAACGAGAAATTGGGCGTGCCCAACATTGACCTTTAATTCTAAAGCAGCAACTCCAGACACTAGGGAGTATAAAAAGAACAAAATCTTCGAATATATTCAGTAGATATCCAACAGTTATCTAACGAGCATCACAATGAACTCAATCGTAAGTAAACAATTTTCAATTCGTCAAATATTTATATGTACATTTTTCTATAACAATTTCAAGTAATAGAAATAGAGAATATTAAGAGCCCAGTTTTCTTATTATTGTAATTCGGTAATTGTTCATTACTTACAGGCCGCCATCTTCTTCTTCGCTGCCGTAGCTGCCGCTAGCGCCAGTGTGGTTGCTCCATCCTGGTCAGCTTACTCAGCTTATCCATACGCCTACAATGCTGCCCCCTATGTTGCCCCATACGTCGCTCCATACGCCGCACATGTAGCTCCATACTCAGCTCATGTTGCTGCCCCAGTAGTCTCTGCTTACTCTGCTCCTTTGGCTTATGGATACCACGGACATGCCGCTGAGAACACCGTTGTTGCTGGACCATCTGGAACCATCTCTTCCACAAGATCTGTAGCTGCTCCAGCTTATGGTGCTGGATACGCTGCCAGATACGCTGCCTACCCTTACTCTGGACTCTACTGGTGATTTGTTAATTTTAAATGTGAAAATGAATGTAAGCTGTGTAAATAAATTTTGAAAAATCGAAAATTTTAAGTTTCATTGAGAATTGTCCTGCAATTCACCTATATTTCAGTGAAATGTCGTGAAAGTATCTCTATTTTAAATTTATCTGATCACGGCAGAATTCACTTTTCAGTCAATTATCGCCTCAGAAATGAAATAACTGTAGATATTATACAATCACTATACAATCAGGCTGGGTATACTTTGTTCTCATCATTTTGAAACAGTCCAATCGATATAAAATGAAGTTGCAGATATTGAAGACGAACAAAATGACTGATTTTGAAATTTCAGTGAGAGCTTCTTGTATTGTTGAAAACATTTGGTTGATTCAATGTCTCCAATGGAATATCACTCAGATAACTACCCTTATGATAGAAAAACTGAGTTAATATTATTGTCAGCACAACTAGATATTATCAGTCCGAAAATATATGAAATCTCATATGAATTTGTTCGAATTATCAGCTGATCTTTAACTGAGACAATGTTGGATATATAGAATAAAAAACCCTTGACTTAGTTTCACGAAGTCATATTATTTCTTGACAGTTGTTTCGGGTTGTTAGTTCATTTTTTTAGAAAATTGGAGTGAGTTTGATTTGTAGCTTCTTTCTGATTCGAATTCAAATTCAGTTTAATTTTTGAAAATAGGGTAATACCCTGAAAGAATAGTCAATGCACACTATAATTTTTTGAAATCTAGCAAAGTATTTGTTTTGAATATTTGAAATTCTTTACTAAATGTGACATGCCTCATCATTTATTTGAAAAATCGACAGGTATTCCTCAAAATCCAAATACTGCTGATATGAAACCCAAACTTCCAACGTTTATTAATATTAATATCACATATTCTGAATCAAATACAATATTCGACATGAATGTGAATGATTTCTTTCGAATTGTTAGAGGAGCTCCAGAAGGTACTCTTTTGACGATAACTTTTTCAATAGAAGACGTAGATACCTATGAGAAATGATATGGAATATTTATCAATTAATGAAAGAATTACTCTAAGATACTTACTTAGGAACTGATTGTAACAGTTGATAAAAATCGATGTAACTCTGATATTGCTTATGTATGGTTGAAAAGCATGAATGATTTAAGGACTAAAATTAAATACATAATAGTCTCAGTAGAACTTCTTTCAAAAATGATTGAATATTCAGGTATTGGATTAACTCGTCGGACACTTTGTGATAATGCATAGTATCACCAAAGTATTAGTATGCATAGCAGAACCCTCTAGCAAAGTACCTGAGAGTGAAATCAGATCTAATTTCTTAAATAATGATATTGGAGTACCACAAGGTTCAATTTTGGAGCCTTTACCGTTAATTGAAGTTGAAAATTAACATCTCACGAAATAAAAATTCCTGTAGTTTATTATTCCTAATATTATTCATATCAAATGAACTGAAATCAAGAAATTTCGAGGGGATTTCTTATGCATTATAGTTTCAAATGTATTCGTTAATTGGTGATGAAAATGATGAAGAATTTCAAGGAACACAAACTCATTTCGCGATACTCGTAATCCGATCATTTCATGTAATAAAAACTCGTGATAATTTACTGGATATGATTCAATAAGTTCTTTATGCTCAACAGTAATAATACCTATTTAATAGTGTTGGCGTTTACTCGATGTAAATCCATTATAATTGAATATAAACTTAAATTCAAACACTTGAACTTATGATTTACACTTTATTGACTATATAGCATGACGCGTTTCGTCGTTACAAACGACTTCTTCAGATGCTTTACATAATAATAATTCTGTAAGCATCTGAAGAAGTCGTTTGTAACGACGAAACGCGTGATGCTATGTAGTCAATAAGTGTAAATCATAAGTTCAAGTGTTTGAATTTAAGTTTGTATTCAGTAATAATACCGAATTACGGAAATAATAACATAATGTTAAATAATAAATAAATAACTGAAGAAATGAAATGAAAACAAAATATAACAAAGAGCTCAATCTAATCTGAAGAAACTTGAAGATTAATTGATGAATAAATAATAAAATTGAATGAAATAAAGTGAAAATAATGAAAAAATGAAATAAATTCATTTAGTTAAAATACTAATATGTAGAAATAATAATTGAATAGGCTTTCAGAAAGTAATGTATACACATAGCTATTGAGTTATCTAAGTAATAATAATACTGATAATAATAATGATAATTATATTTATTTAGCTGAAGATATACAAAAATGTACATATTTTTAACTGTCAATTTTTAATTATATACCTACCTTATTATTCAAAATATACTTTCTAAGATCACGCTTAAATATCTTAATACTAGTACTAGTTTTCAATTTATTTGGTTAATTATTGAAAGCCTTAAATCTGTCATAGTATATGATATTTTTGGATTTAGAGAGCTTACAACTTTGGATGTAAAAACTATCAGTATTTCTAGTATTATACCCATGCACATCACTGACATATGTAACATTTTTTATTACATTGCATGGAAGCAACTGATTTCTGATTTTGAATAGGAATATACATATTAAGCAAAGAGTATTCTTTGTTTTACAGACATTAGTTTCAAAGAGTTCAGCATAATTTTGACAGGGGAATACCTACCTATTGCACTTCAAGATGATTCGCATGGCTCTATTCTGTAACTTTTGTAATTTTTGAATTTTTTCTTTAGTCAAACCAAATAACAATGTGGAGCAATATTCAAAATGTGGCATTATTATTGATTTGAACAACAATAATTTCACATATGTCGACAGGTTTTTTCTATTCCTCTCAAAAAATTCATTTTGTTTAGAGATTTTGGATAATATGAGATCAACATGATAATTGAAACTCAATTTCTCGTCTAACATTGAACAAATACTAATAATTTTAATATATGAATCCCTTCTTTTTTCATTGGAATAGCTGATAAATGAAACGTTCAATGTAATGTTCATAAATATGGGAAATGAATATCTATCTATATCTATCTATATATTTATCTATCTATCTATATTAACATACAAATAAGTGTGAGTTCAACAGTATATCTTATTGTGGAAATCTTTCAGTAATTCTTTATTTTCAAATTTTATTGTTTTTTTTACTGAAGTAAAACTGAAGAAAAACACTGTTCTGAATAATGGTATCCGATATTAATAATAATGTCGAGAAAATATCCGATAATTGTACAATTCGGGAAAATTCACTGAAGCTCATGAAAAATATTGAATTTTCCCGATAACTATTTCGGTAAGCCAACTAATCGTCTAGATTAAATAAAACTGAAGTTAAGTGATCATGACCAATATTATCAATAACTCAGCAAAATGATTAAAATTATATTACACTCTGAAATAATTGTATATATTCGAAAATATATCGAAAATGGAATATATTATTCATAAATAAGTAAATATTTAACGATTGTTCAATAATTGACCCTGACAATACGAATTAATTTAGAATAGTTCACATGTGGTATATTCGTTACTTAATTTCGGATCTAGATTTCCGTGATCTATCAAGCATGCGAAAAGATTAAATGGTATTCGGTAAAGAAATTGGGCGTGCCACATTTGACCTTTAAGAAGAACGAGCAGGACCACATCAACCAACGAGTATAAAATGAACCGAATTTGCGATTTTCTTCAGTTGAAGTCTTCCAGTCTTTGAACAATCATCACCATGAACTCCATTGTAAGTATCTACTGAAAATTATTTCATAAACATTTGAATTCGCTACAAACATTCACATAGATATTTATGATTGATACAAATTATTCCTGCTCGAAAATATCATAAATAATTTGATTGTATTTTTTTAGGCTGCTCTTTTCTTCTTCGCCGTCGTAGCTGTAGCCAGCGCCAGCTTGATTGGTCCATCAGGAATAATCTCCCGTAGCTACGTAGCTCCAGCTTTGTCGCCTTACTCTGCTCTTCCCTACGCCTACGGTGCTTCCCCCTATGTAGCCCCATACGTAGCTCCATACGCTTCCCACGTATCCGCATACTCTTCTCACGTAGCCGCCCCAGTTGTCTCTGCCTACTCCGCTCCTTTGGCTTACGGATACCACGGACATGCCGCTGAGAACACCGTAGTTGCTGGACCATCTGGAACCATCTCTTCTTCAAAATCTGTAGCTGCTCCAGCTTACGCTGCCGGATACGCTGCCAGATACGCTGCCTACCCATACTCTGGACTCTACTGGTGATCTGTTATTTTTAAGTTGAATAAAAGTTGAAAAAGCCCTACTTTAGTAATTTTATGTTATAATTCATCCTAGCACCAAGTTTCGAATGGCTTCTCTTCTTTCGAAATTTCTGATTTTCTGAATTCACGTAATTGTTCTTCTATTAAGAGAAACACTGTCGATAAACAATGACAGTGATTTATGAAATATTACTCGAAAATAACGATAGATTTGTTAATTTTACAGTGATGCTATTCACCATCAAGCTTAAACAGCCAATTATATGTAGTAAAAGCTCATTGCATTGTAACATCATCGGAATTTGCAGTTATCACCATCGAATTTAGAGTCACGGAATGTTTATTCGTTTATGAAAAGAGTTAATTATTTGATGTTGTCTAAGGTATTTCATAGGGTGCCTAGTACTTTAGTGTTTAGAATATATATTCTAATTAATATTCTGCTAAAATGTTCTGCTCTACAGAACGAAATAGGGTGTTTATTACCCAGAAGCGTATAGTTCGTTCAATATAATTGTTTATTTAACACATACTCACCCTTACTTGTTTGTATATTTATTTTGTTCATGTTATATGTTGAAGAAAATGGAGATATGTTTCTTGAATTGAATAGTAATCATCAGTATTATAAGGAACGGTGATGTCCTACTTATTCTCAGCATAAAACAGCTGAATTTGAGAACTTTCTCTAAAATCAGATTATTAAAATCTACAACCATTTACCGTGTTAAAATTTTTCAATGCTTATTGGTTCGAGAAGAACGTTCAGTTTGCTGTTTGCAGTAATGTAGAAATCATTTTTTTCATTGAATTTTTGTCAATTTTTTCACTATAACTATTCTTCACAATGTGAAATTGTTTTGAAGCATTAATTTTCTCGAGGTTATTTCTCTCCGACCGAATGTCGTTCTACACTATTGTCAATACCACGATAATTCAAGCAATATTTTTGTTTACTGTTTGTTATTAAATAAGGATGAGTTTTCGAATTTGAATTGAACAGTGATGTAGTATTCATTCCCAAGCTTAAAGCAGATAAATATGAGTACTCAGTTATTTGTCAGAGTATTAGAATCATTAACCATCGAATTTGAAGTCACTCAATAATCATTCGTATGAAAAGAGGATTAATTGTCCTTTATAAAGGCATATTATAGTATGGCAGAGTGAGAGATGATTGCAATGTGAGTTAGTAGTAAATGTGATTATTAATTAATTCATTTTTATTCAATGTTTTTCAATATATTTTGCTCCTTTATTACTCGTTTCACATGATGTTGAGTGGTTTGGAGGTTTAGTTTAATGAACATCTATTCTATTCTACTCTATTCATTCTGATAGTAAGTGTTGAACAGAATTTCTATTCTTCATTCTTTTTATATAGCATAAGGTTTCCATTGCACATTTCCTTCTTCACCAGGCAGTTTACTAGGACATTGTATCCAGAAACTAATTGTGAACTAGTTTCATATGAATTCAACAACTGAATATCACAAATTAATTCAATGAGAGGTAACTCAATGAAAGGCGACTAGTTTCGCCTTTTACAGCATTATCAAGAATGTCGAAGTCGAATAAAGAATTGTTCAGTCAGTGATTTTTAGACAAGTTTTTTTTATTATTACCTCTCATTTAATTATGAACTATCACAGAGTAGATTCATCGTCCATTGAATTTACAAATTAATTCAATATACAACTCTTCGAAGGAATACTGTGTATAAATGAATAATTGAGTCTCTCAATGAAATTCTTTTTCATGCTTAGGATAGAATTCATTGATTTTCGATGAATTTTTGATATCTGAAAACAATATTGCTTCGAGAGTGTTTTGTATATATTTACATAGGTATACATAAATTTTTCGGGTATAAAATGAAGCTTTTGCCTTGAAAGACCTCAATAAAGAAACAATAATATAAAATTTGAAACTCTGCATTTTGTGATATAATATTCTCAAAAAAATTATCATCATAATATAAAAATAGAATTATCATGAGTACTTGTATAATCATTGTTTTGTATAGTCATCAATCGTTCGAGTTATTCTGCAATAGTTTCCTTGCTAACTAAGTACATATTAAGAGGAAGAAAGGAATTATATTTCAACGGGAGGAGTGACATTATAGTTGACGATGACTGAAATATGTTTTTTGAATTTATCTATTTCACAAAATTTAAAGGTCATAATCCAACAAACTAAAATTTCATATTCTGGGTATACGCCAAATATTTAACTCAGTCTATAATTTATCTTGAAATCCTATATAATATATTTGTAATACTATAATGCTCGAATATAATGTTTTCTATCAGCAATCTGCACCAAAATGATATCGATTTGATCACGATATTGAAGCAGAAGATATTTGAAATTATCCTTGAGCGCTCGAAAATCCGATATTTGATTATTATATAATAATCATAATAACATAGTAATCAGAAATAAATTGAAGATACATTCCTCAGTGGTTATAACGAATCATATATTCTCAAGATAGGTTTCTAATAACAAATTGAAAAGTTCAGTATAAATATTTGAGTGCCTTAAAGGACACTTCAGAATCTAATCTTCAGTCTTCAGAATATTTCTTAATAATTGAATATTTTGCACAGTGAAATTCGATTGGAGTGTTCTGCTTAGTACAGTGGTTATTCCATATCAATTTCATCTAATACTTATTTATAATGGAGAATACATACTTCAATTTTCAATATAGCTTTTGTTTTCGCAAACACTCTCGGTTTGACTAACTTCCTCATCAATTGTTTCCAGAATGTAACTGTTTTGAGCACCGTTTAATATAAACATACTTAGGTTTATAGTGAATTTTCCTTTTTGCAATATTATCACCTCGAGATATATTTCGGGCAGCAGAATCATTATCGAGAATATTTTCTACGATCAATTTCGAGTAGATTGAAATAACGTGTGCGGAATTTGTCGAAAATGTGAATACACATTCATATTCTTGAATGATGTGTCACACATTGTAGTGAGATTCATAATCGGACAATTCTATATCATCATTGCTATTTTTATCGCACTATTTGAACACAGTTGTAAGTTCTCTGATCTATAGAGTACCTATATAATAGGAGTAAGTGTGCTTTTGGAATGAGGATATCAAAGAAATGTATGGAGTTTTCAATTTTTATTCAACTTAAAATTAACAGATCACCAGTAAAGTCCAGAGTATGGGTAGGCAGCGTATCTGGCAGCGTATCCGGCAGCGTAAGCTGGAGCAGCTACCGATTTTGTAGAAGAGATGGTTCCAGATGGTCCAGCAACTACGGTGTTCTCAGCGGCATGTCCGTGGTATCCGTAAGCCAAAGGAGCAGAGTAGGCAGAGACAACTGGGGCGGCTACGTGGGAAGAGTATGCGGATACGTGGGAAGCGTATGGAGCTACGTATGGGGCAACATAGGGGGAAGCACCGTAGGCGTAGGGAAGAGCAGAGTAAGCCGACAAAGCTGGAGCAACGTAGCTACGGGAGATTATTCCTGATGGACCAATCAATCTGGCGCTGGAGGCAGCCACGGCGGCGAAGAAGATGATGGCGGCCTGAAACAACAAAAATTAAATAGTCCGGCAGGAGTTGATAAATATGGAATACCGCCAAGTTTGTCGTGCTTTATTACACTGAAATGTAATAATGTACGAAAACAAAGCATGTCAATGTTATCGTAAATCGTCAATGTAGTACTCACAATAGAGTTCATGGTGTTGATTTTTGGACGACTGGAATTCTTCCACTGACAGTTGCCTCCGATTTCGTAGGTTTTATAGTTGCCGGTGTATTTTGCGCTACTGAATTAATTCACAGGTCAAGTTCAACACGCCCAATTTCTTCAGAACCTGCTCAGTTATATTATTTATTCCAATTCTTTATCGCTACACAATCAAGGAAATGTTCATATTCAATTATGTCGGTAACTGATATTTGCAATTCACAGAAAATTGCTGGTTCGATTTCGATAGAATACACACACACATACACACACACACATATATATATATATATATATATATATATATATATATATATATATATATATATATATATATATATATATTCAATTGATATTATGTGCTGACTTGTATGCACAATAATTTAATTTAGTGGGAGGATTTTCTGCCTTTAATAAAAATGATTATAGGCAGAAACAAGGTACACCTATGGGTTCAACACTATCACCGGTAGTTGCACAATATGTTGTAGATCACATTCTGAAGAAATCTTTGGAAAAATTGCCATTTCAGATTCCGTTCATAAAAAAGTTCATGGATGATATTATAACAGTAGTACCGGCAAATGAAGTTCAGCAATATCTAGACATTATCAATAATATCAATCAGAAAATACAATTCACAGTTGAGGTTAACAGAAAGTTAAGGTTCAGTGCCATTCTTGGATATTAAGGTGATCAGAGATGGTAATAGATTGCGGTCGGATTGGCATAGAAAATCGATGGCATAAGGAAGATATTCGCACTGGTCCTCATATCACCCTATGAAGATAAAAAAATCAATGTGGTACAAAACCTCAAGACGAGAATCTCAAGGATCTCACATGATTCCCTAAAAGAAAAAAATTTCAGAATCTTTGAATTTAAAATTCTTGAATCCTGAAGAATCTTCAGGATTTTTTGGAAATGAATGTACATCCAAAAAAGTGGTTGAGAAAGATCTTGTATAAGATTCCTGACAACACTGGAGAAATTCACAATCAGACACAACAAACTTCAACCGAGGAAGTAACACAACAGCAACAATACACAGTCCTACTTTAAGAGGAACATTTAATAAAAAGATTAAAAAAAACCTCATACCCAAACATAAGTTCAAAATTGTAATAAAAAACATTATTTCCCTAAGGACACTATTTACTGAAGTCAAGGATAGGGTAAATATTCTGGATAGATCGGATGTGGTCTATAGAATAAATTGTAAGTATTGTGATAAATGTTACATTGGTAAAACATCAACCAAACTCAAACAAAGAGGCACTTTACATAAAAGCAACATCAGAACATATAAAGACACATGCGCATTGACATCCATGCAAACAAGGAGAATCACCAACCCAATTTTGAAAATATAGAAATACTGGACACAGAAGGAACACAAAGAAGAATTCTGGAAATGTTGAGAATCACACAGAATTCAAACTCGAATAATTCCAGAAAGGATATCGCGAGTTTGAGCTCCATGTATTATATTTAATAGAACTAGATTCAATAAAACACAATCCAGACCCTAACCTAGAGAGTGGCCTATCGGACACCACCGAATCATAACAGTAAAAGTTTATCGATATCATACTCTGTGAATAGATAATCAACATAAATCTCAGAATTTAACATTCAATTGTCAATATGACTTCGAATAGCTCCTTACGTGAAATAAAGATTGGTAATAATATTCTGAATTGCGAATAATATCCAATTACAGATTATCGTTATATTCTTTGTCCATCATTATCTTATATATGTGTATGAATTACTCAAAACATCCTTGGTTGCATCCCCAACTTCGTAAGTCATAGAAATACAACCAATTTGTTAACCTCGTCTTTACTTCAAATATATTCAAGTTTTTCTCAAGACTCTAGAAAAAAAATTTGATTCCGTAGATTCATATATGTTCTTTCCACTTACATACACTGCTTCTTGAAGTTTGGTCAAATATTCAGCATGATTAGCCGTAAGAAGTTGAACATTTTTCATTTTAGTTAACATCTGAATTGTATAAGGCCCTGATGAAACAAATCTTATTCAAAATATAGAATAGGTTATTAAATTTTTGTGTATAAATTACAGTGGTCTCATTTTTTCCGAGAACTCATTTCTTAATATCTGTATTATATATACCATTATATATGTTGTAGCAGTTTCTCAACTTTGAAATAAATCATTTAAATTTTCTTTATGAATGAAAAATTCAGAGATGATCATTTTCATTAGTGTTTAGACAAAGCAACCATTAGTAGTGACTGGTACACAAGAAATGAATTTTAAACTTCATCAATTTTAACGTCGTATAGAGTTGTTCACTTTCCGTTCGTGGTTGGAAGTATATTCATTAATTAGTATACTGTATGCTTCACGCAATGTATTAGTTTTATGTTATGATTCTATTGATAACTTGAATTAATCAAAAAGATGAAGCCATTTTGATTTCAAACCCTTCCACAATCCTGATCTAAAGACCATATACTTGAATATTGTTCATGTTCATATCTTATTTGTGATCTGTTATCTGCAATATTTATAGAAAAAAAGAAGTAAATTGAGTAAATAACAAAAATGGTGTTCAAGTTCTCATAATTTTTGGAAAATATTCATAAAAGATCATTTGAAGTGAATCGCTGATTTCTTTCATTTTTCATTTTATGGAATAGCAACATCGTCAAATGAAAATACAGAATACTAACTTTTCGATAAAATATCGACGGTTTATTGACATGCTCGTTATAGATATAGTTATAATGATCTTTGAACATTGAAAGTAGACTTATAAATTTCAATCGAGTTAGATCTTATAAATTTGAGATTTGATATGCAATTATTTTGACAAAGAAAAGCAGTAGTGAGTTTTCAAACTAAAAAAAACTAAACATTGTCATTATGTTCAAAAAATCAATTTCCTGCCAATTTATTTTTGTTTTGCAATATTCAGATTTCCGCAATATTTGAATATAAACTAGAAATGACAAAGCAGAACTGGTAGAAATTGGGCGTGTTAAACTTGACCTTTAAATTTATTCAGTATCGCCGAACTAACCAGCTGGTATAAAACGAAATGAAATGATACCAGAAATCAGTGGAAGTATTCCAGTGATCCAATATACATCATCATGAACTCTGTAGTAAGTATAAACACTTGAATAGAAAAATTTCTTTTCTTCTCAATACCTTCAGAAATATCATATTCATTTGGGCACTTCACTTCATAAAATATAATCAGATTTTTATATTTTGCCTTGTTGTAATTTTTACTTATTAGAACATTCATTCAATTTCAGGCCGCCATTTTCTTCTTCGCCGTCGTAGCTGTAGCCAGCGCCAGCTTGATTGGTCCATCAGGAATAATCTCCCGTAGCTACGTAGCTCCAGCTTTGTCGGCTTACTCTGCTCTTCCCTACGCCTACGGTGCTTCCCCCTATGTAGCCCCATACGTAGCTCCATACGCTTCCCACGTATCGGCATACTCTTCCCACGTAGCCGCCCCAGTTGTCTCTGCCTACGCTGCTCCTTCGGCTTACGGATACCACGGACATGCCGCTGAAAACACCGTAGTTGCTGGACCATCTGGAACCATCTCTTCCTCAAAATCTGTAGCTGCTCCAGCTTACGCTGCCGGATACGCTGCCAGATACGCTGCCTACCCATACTCTGGACTCTACTGGTGATCTGTTAAATTTAATATGAATAAAAATTGAAAAAAACCAATTTCAGACATTTCATTCCATGATAACCCCAGAACCTTCCATAAGAATATTATAATATATATAAGGCTATTCTGAAAAGATTAAATGATGACAATGAAAATGAAAAATAGAAGACACAAAATCAATCTCATGAAAATGAACACATTGATCCAATTCAGATCGGATCAGTCTCTCAGAGTTCAATGTCATTTTCCTTGTGCTATTGCAATGGAATTTGAATTTCTGAACTCACAAATTCGAATTGATATTCTAGTCGTGTGTGAGTAAATAATGCAAGTTTATTTTCTATAGTTTTATATTTGTCATTTTTCGGTTAAATGGAGCAATTTGACAAACAATTATATTTGGGGAAATTGTGGAAAAACTCCCTCTCCGAAAGAAATGATTTTATTTGAAAGCATGAATAATTATTTCGCACAATATTTCTTGATTACTGTAATTGTTGTTCCTTATACATGCTGTGTGGTTTCTATTGAGGAGAACGAACTGAATTGAAGAAATTGTTTTTATCAACAACTATCAAACATCTGTAAAACTTTCAGTGAAATCAGCATATGGGAGTTTGTGACAACTCAAGTTTAAGGGACTAAAGAAAACTTTCTTTGGTTTACCCTGGATACTGTTATATCATGGCCTGAAAAATTATATCCATATTTCGAAATTTGAAATACAAACCTCAAAAATTTCTGATTTGTATATTTCGCTGCTTCCAAGGAGCCAATACAAGCACAGGTGAAGAAACAGCCGAATTGTATATCGGCTGATAACCTTGCTTAACTTTTTATAGAATTATATTTGAGTAAAGCAAAAGTTTAATTCTATAAATATTTCAAAATTGCTCTGCAATTTTTATATTGATCCGAAGAGTACCATTTGATGATTTCTATGAAATTTGATACATTAAATCTATAGAACCTACTTTCTATATACTAGAGAACCTACTTTCCTGTTTTTCCTTATAATGTAAAATGGTGAATGCGCCATAAAAATGAAGATTGGTAAAGCAGAATTTTAAAGATATCGAAACTCTATAGTCGACCTCTTTCCTCAAAAAGTATTATTTCGGATGTAAATATAATACTAGCGGAAAAGATGACCGATACCTTCTTACAGTTCGATCATATAATAATAAGTTGCTGGACTTGAACAAGCACAATCATTTTCTTTTTTCCAGACGCAAAAATACTGTCTCGTTCAACTTGATATTGCCTGGTCAATGATTGACTGAAGTCAGTTCAGTGAATGATTTGGGCGTTAATCTTGATAAGAGACTGACCTTTGAATTGCGTATTGAAGGAATCGTCCAACATATAATCGTTTCATATTATCTGTGACTTGGCTTTCTGGTCGACAAGAGTCTGTTATTGCTTCGTATAATTCTATAATAAAATCCATGTTAGAGTACTTGTCGGTCGTCTGTAGTCCAAACTATGAATAACTATTATAAACTTCAATTGTTCGCCTCATGTAGTTAGATGTAATCACAAACAACTGGTGCAAAGCTTGAACATAACAGAAGAAGATTCGCCAATTCACTAATCCTATCATAGGCTTAATGTTATCTGCGCATAGAGCAATTTGCATATTTTCTCACAGTGTTTTATTTCGTTCTAGAGATCATTGACAAACACTTCAATCAGAGGACGATAAGAATATGATTATCGTTTGTTTTTTGTATCTCAATGTACGTACATGGCACACTAGATTGAATCAGTGTATCAATATTAATTAACTTGCGTATTTTCATTTCTTTTTGAAGTTTTGATATGGCTCCTTAATATTTTTGGTAGAAGTATTTGTAGTTTTGTATTTTGACAGTTTTAGACTGCATGTTACGTGAGCTCTTGTATTTAAAAAAAATAAAATAATTTCAGCGAACGATATCAGTAATTTTTTTCGAGATATTCATTGTTTTGCATCATTCTTACGAGGTATTCATGAATCTTATGACCATTGCTCCCAAGAATATACTTTTTCACCCAGGGCAAAAACTCTGATCTCTTGCGTGGTATCAAAGTTGAGTGCTAATCAATTTGAAGAGTACCTCCATGTAATTTCTGTCATTATATCAAATCAAAATCGTCGTCATTCTATTTTATATCAAATACGTTCTCAATTCTGTCTAAGTTCGTAACTTGGTATTCACCAAATTAAACATTCAACTCATTCACCGCCTTATGAAAGAACATTTTCTCAAGAATTTCTGGTGCCTCTGTAACTTATCATTCATCTTCATATTCCAATTCATTCGAACATACGATATCGAAGAAACATCAAACAATTATTCAATTATAAATTAAGACATAAGTATGAATAAAACAAGTAACAGAACCGCCGCTTTCTACAAACAAATGAAATATGTTCGATTTTTTATGATTTTCACAAGTTTCTTTTTCCATTGTGAAAAAAAAAACAGTTGAAAAATGGATAATAACACAAAGGACATTTACTCAAATTGTGTTGTTCTTTTTTCATCTATTGAATATTTGAATCATTCAAATGGTTACTGAAAGACGTTGAGTGTAAAGAAAAGACACAAATAAAAGATTTTCTTAATTTTATTGATTATTTCACGTACTATTCACCAGTAGATTCTAGAGTAAGGGTAGGCAGCGTATCTGGCAGCGTATCCGGCAGCGTAAGCTGGAGCAGCAACAGATCTTGAGGAAGAGATGGTTCCAGATGGTCCAGCAACTACGGTGTTTTCAGCGGCATGTCCGTGGTATCCGTAAGCCAAAGGAGCAGAGTAGGCAGAGTATGGGGCGACATGAGGAGCGTGTGGGGCAACATAGGGGGAAGGACCGTAGGAGTAGGGAAAAGCAGAGTAAGCCGACAAAGCTGGGCTACATAGCTACGAGCGATTACTCCTGAAGGAGCAAAGACGCTGGCGCTGGAAGCAGCTACGGCGGCGAAGAAGAAAAGAGCGACCTATAAAAAAAAATTCGATATCATATAATCCAAACATATAACAATAAACTTTCATATAAAAATAAATCAAGATTGAAAAAAATTGTGTATGAAATAGTGCCATGTAAACTTACAATTGAGTTCATGGTGATGATCGTTTGATAGCTAGAGGATAACTACTGACGATATTTCGAGATAAACACTAATTTATACTCGCTTATATTTGGAGCTGTTACTTGATATTAAAGGTTACTGAAGTCACGCCTCATTTCTCGTTTTATTTGCTATTCTATTTTCACAGGAAATCACGGATAAAGCTTTACAATTTCTGGTTCTGAAATATTTCTGGTTTTGTAATAGTACGTTATGCAAATGTCAGATTTCTGATACATTTTAATTATTTTTCATTCATTCCGGACGAAAATATAAATTTTAGAATATCATTCACTAATATATCAATAATTATAATTATGAACTATACTCAACATTACACTATATTTGAAATATATTTCAAATACTTCCAAAATAGTTAACAGATCTTTAGGTTGTCTCAGTCGGCATTGTGAACGAACAGGATTTATCTACTGAGGCAAGGCCAGCGCGTGGGATTCTGAGTATTTTCTCTTGAATCAACCTTTTTCAATTGCATCTTAACAGTTCTGTACATTTTCAGTGTAGTACGAAGGTTTTATTTGAAAAAAATTGAGATTGATGAAAAAATTGGATTCACAAAAAATGCAAACTATAATATGGCACAATGGTAACCAGTGGTGAAAGCTTACACCATTTTGCAACCTATAATAGTTGAGAAAATTGAAATCACACAATTCAACATTGTTCATAATAACTGATGCTTCGAATAATAAATTTTGGTTCTACGGTTTCGTCCCCGAATAGTTGTTTCGTTTTCGACTTGAATGTTCGTCATTTATTTTCGTTGAAAGGAAGTAATACGTTTAATAGTATTGGCGTGTACTTGATGTAAATTATATGTGTATTATAATTGAATATAAACTTAAACTCGAACAATTGAACTTATGATTTACATTAATAATTGATGCATGAATTCATCCATGAATTCCAAGATTCCATGAATTCATCCCTTCTGTTATCTACCTGTGTTCTTTGTATTTAAGTTTATATATTGTATGTATTCGAGAAATTGTCATTAGTCTGCACGTAGCATTTGAAAAAGGCGAATCTCATCGAAACGTACGTCATGCAGTATTATTTTTAATATATGTGTAAATCAGTTAAACAATTGTTTTATTATGATTTACACTTTATTGACTACATAGCATGACGCGTTTCGTCGTTACAAACGACTTCTTCAGATGCTTACAGAATAATGATAAATATAATCGATTAGCAAGTTAATTAAGAGATATGTATATATTTATATATATATATATATATATATATATATATAATATATAAACATCTACATTTAAGCACTCTATCATCAGAGTATCAAAATCTTCAACCATTTACAATCGAATTTGAAGGTACTAGAGCTCATTTGTTCGAGAGGAGAGTTAAATCTCTGCTCTTAATAAAAGCGTAGCATGGTGTGACAGAGTACTTCGATGATTCAAATGTAGGCAATAATGTATGAATCAATTTATTGTATCATATGGTTCTATATTCTTTCACCACAAATGTCCTTTACCATGTAAAATTGTCTCAAATGTTAAAAATTTCTGAGGTAATTTTTTTCTTTTCAAATAAAATTGTATATTATTGTAAATGAAAATTTAACCAATATTTATGATTGAACCAATATTTTTGTTCGAGGGCTGAATTGAAGATCAGACTCAAAACTGAATTCAGTCCTTTTGAAAGAATTCTTCTTAGTTGTAATTGGTAATAATAAATTGAATGAATTTATTTTTACAGTTTAAGGAATATTTCTCAATAAATTTTATTTTATTATATATATATATATATATATATATATATATATATATATATATATATATATATATATATACATATATATATATATATATATATATATATATATATATATATATATATATATATATATATACATATATATATATATATATATATATATATATATATATATATATATATATATATATATATATGTATGTATGTATTACTATATGCTGACTTTTCTTAAAGTCTCCGACAAACTCTAAGAACTAACCTGGGTTCTTGTGAGAATTCAGCAATTCCTTAATTTGAAAAGTTCTTTTATGAATAATAATACCATTTGTCAATATCTTGAACTATATCCTTTTTTTGAATGTGAAAAAATTAAGTGGAATATCAGCGGAAATAGCATTTGAAAAACTCGACCTTCAGTTTTTTCATCTTATCCGAAACGTACCTGCTTGAACAGTGGCATTCACTGATAAATCAATTTCGATTTGAAATTTCCAGTATATTTACCCCTGACCACATTTCATCATTAACTGATTTCAAATTTGAACAATACATTACCGCAGGAGTTTGTACTGTTGACATTCTTCACCAGCATCATTGTTGTTTCGGCAAAATGAAGTGAAAGTTGTATCATAATTTCAAGATTTTTTGAAACAGGAAATTCTACAAAACCAAGAGCTACAAAATATATGTCACATCTATTTTGTTTCGGGTGATTTGACCAGTGTTTTTATGGTCTAAAAATATGAAGTAAACAAATTTCATTATTACTCCAGGTATAATACCTAAAGAAAATTGAAAAAAATGAGGAATGTGCTCAAAAATGTAGTGAAACTACAAACTGCAGTATCCTAACGATAAATACCTATTAGATAACCTATTTATTTTATGAAAACTATACCAAAAAAGCGAAGAGCATTTTTCTCTTTTTCTTGTCTTCTTTTTTCATTCATGTATTTTTATTTTAACAATTCGTTAATTTCTCATCGCTTTTCTTTTTGGTTCCTATACATCTGATAATGACAAAGTATTCACGAATGTTTTTACAAAAACCCCGAAACAATTGTCTATTACTTAGTATCATTTCGGTGAACAAGAAGTTAATGTTTTCATTCAATATAATTTCATTTCAATTCAGTGGACTTACAGTTTAACGCCGGTTCCGAACGGCCAATGGGCTTGAAATCAAGGTACATAACCCAACAGTTATCATCATTATTAAACTGCTCGAATCATATACAAACACATACACCTATGACTTACAGGGGCTCGAACCCGAACTCTACTGAACCATAGTCAAATGTTTCCCCGATGTTAGCCAAAGAGACCTTCAATAAACTTAACAATAATTAATTGAAATTGATACTTGGCTTAAGCCTCACTAAATATATAAAAATTCTATATATGTTTCGTGTGGTTAACCCATTATCAAGAGTGTACAGTGTTACTACACTTGATAATGGGTCAACCCCCCCAAACATATGTACAGTTTTTGATATATTTACTGAAACTTAAGCCAAGTGTTTAATTTATTGTTTTTGACATAATGTTTCACCAACAGATGAGCGAAATTTCCGTGAACAATGAACAATGAATCCACTTCATTCAAAATGATGAAGCTTCGTGAATTTCATAAACTATATGGCATTCAATTCAATTAATTTTAAATCTGGATAATTTCTGAAACGAATTGGAGACAATGTTATGGTTTTCGACCTTATTACTGTTTGAGTAAATAATAATCCAACGTTTCGAATATTTTTTCACTCTGTTATTCGAATCCAAAGAGAAAAACAATAGTTAAAAGAGTTAGGGAATGAGGCCACTCATAATGAATAATTTTGAAATGTAAGAAGTATATCTCAATCGAAACAATTTCGAATTGCTTACAATATGTGTCGATTAAACAGATAATTTCATTCTACACTTATTTTTAACAATAATAATAATAATAATAATGAAACTTTATTGATTGACAACTCATTACAGGGTTTCCTTGAATATTAACAAACAAATAGAAGCACATAAACAACGGAAAACTATTTCAAAAGGTGGTTGGTTAATATTGGCTTTCGCCAGTTTTAATGTTTCGTTTACCTGTTTTTCTGTTTAAATAAGAATATTTTTTCTATTTTTATTCGATAGTGTTGGCGTTTACTTGATGTAAATTCATTATAATTGAATATAAACTTAAATTCAAACACTTGAACTTATGATTTACACTTTATTGACTACATAGCATGACGCGTTTCGTCGTTACAAACGACGTTTTCAGATGCTTACAGAATAATACTGCAAAAACATTTTCATTATTATCATCATCAATTCCGATGTAGTATCGGCCGAAAAAAAATGTAATTTCCCATAACATTAAAAAAATATTAATACATACAACTACTACCATCTACTTACAAACGAATGTAAAATCATCTTGTAGATTACTTTCATCGAAGTTGATTCAAACTAACTACTTTTGCAACCAACCACATTATGCAATTTATTATAATTATATGTTCCATTTTAGTTACAAAAAGTTTCTTCAAATAATGAATGAATTCACTGATTACCTCCTCCGATATTGATATAATTAGTGAATATTTCAACAAGCGTACTGTCGATAACCTTGCAATATAAAATTCAAATTCGAATTTGCGTGTTCCAATCAACATAAACCGAATTAATAAAACCAACTACCGCATCCGCATAATCAACAAAAAAAATTTAATATAACCCGCTGACATTTCTTGGAGCATGTAACATAATTATGACGTTTATTCTGAACAATTCATTGATCAATTTTATGTAGAAATTATTCAAATATGTAAATTCTACTTGAAATATGGAAAACAAAATTAGGTTTATCGCAAAAATGCATCACAATTTGAGTTATCGGAAATTATCAAGGTTAAAGTTTACGAATTTAACGAACTGTATGTTCAAAGCATTGATTTCGGTATTCAAAGAATACCGAAATCTTGTGCAATTTACTTTTATGAGGCAACAATATTATTGTTTTTGAATATATTAATTATGACGTTATAATTAACATTAAAGGGTGATCCAATTTCTCGATCTCTTGCCCTGGGACGGAAAGAAATATAAGATTTTTGATTGCATGTGTAAATAGATAAGCACAATTTTTGCAAATGATGTCTGATAATGAAGTGTAGTGCGGAAATTTTTATACACAAATTGAATATTATTCTTAAATTCAATGGAAGATGAACCAACTCTGTGATAGTTCATTTTTAAATGATAGATAATAATAAATACTTGTCTGAAAATCACTGACTGAACAATTCTTTATTCGACTTGTTTCGCCGTAAAAAAATAATGCCGTAGAAGACGAAACTAGTCGAATAAAGAATTGTTCAGTCAGTGATTTTTGGACAAGTATTTATTATTACCTCTCATTCAAATATTATTCTAGTGCAACGTCTCATATTTTGAGTCATTTTCAGATAACACGTTGACTATTCAATCAATTTTATCCATATTATATTTTGTTCCTTCTTACTATATCTTAAAAGTTTTGATTATGGAAAACAATATTCAAGTCGGGCAAGAACTGAAGAGATGGGAGAATTTAATTTTCCTTTTCAATCTGTTTTTTTGAACAAACTTATATCGATATATTTCGAATTTTGATTGTCAATTATTCAAATGAAAGATTCTGTATATTTGTATTTGTATATACACATTTCAAATCTGTATATACACCATATGAAGAAATTCTAGTTGTTAATAATGAAGTTCTAAAATTCTGTGAAAAATGTTCAGTTGTTTCTGACTTACAGTCAGGTTTCAAGAGGAATTCCTCCTATGAGACTGCACTGCTGAACATATGTGAGGAATTGAATAAAGCTATGAAGGAGAGGTAGTGATTGACGTATTGTTTTCAAAAAAAAACCTACGAATCTTTATATAGATCACTGCTGTTGAAAAAACGGAATAAAATTAGACTTGACGGTTTGGTACACAAATGGTTCAATTCTCATTTAGATTCACGATCTCAAGAAGTGAAGTTCAATAGTGTTTTTTTCGGTCAGCACTAGAATTGTTTTTGGCGTACCTCAAGGTACGGTCCTAGGTCCACTGCTATTCTTATACATTGATGATATTGTTTCTCATGTGAAAAAACTATTCAGTAGGCGAAAGTAATGCATATTCTTGTATTGAAAACTGTTAACTGTTTGAGTTTTCGCCTAAAAATTATTGTATTCTGCATTCTACTATACTATGATTCCGAGTTCTCTGCTTTCAAAATTATGGTGAATGCAGATATCATGCAGAATCCTTTTTGAGCATTTGTGAAACTATTATTCAAAATATAGTGTCGATCAATCTTGAAAATCTTTAATTATTACTCCAGGTTATTATTCGAAATCTAATTACCTCAGTTATCAATTATGAAATTCAACTCTGAAATATATGTCGAGTATTCGAAATAATATTCTTCAATTCCAAATACCAGATATGAGCACAAATTTTGAAAAAGAAGGTGTTTTTCCCAATCTCGATTTTTGGTCTGTCGTTAACTTTTCTCCTTGGATTCTTCTTCTTCTTCTCGTCCCTGATGCACACTGCACGTAGGGGGCCCTTTCCACTGTTGAATGACAAGGGTATTATTCTCTGCCTGTGGAAATATCGATTCTGCATCCCATATTCCACACCATTCTCTTATATTACTCCTTGGATTGGAACTTCTAATTTTTCAATATAGCGATATAATTCGATTGGAATTTTTCTTTTGCAAAAATTGTCTGCAGTTTATTTCTAATCCGAGATCTTCATAATTCAAAGAATTAAATAAACATTCTTTGTATTTGAGTCGCAAATGGGGTTGTTTGCTTAGCTTAATGGTTAAAGTGGAGGAACTTCACGAGGGATATCAGGTTTGGAATTCCAAAATGGAACGTACGATACGTATGTGAACGTATATGAATGTGAATTGTTGAATAAAATTGAGAATATCAGATAAATGATGCATGAGCATAAAATAACGATTTCAGAAATAAGAAATTAAAAAAGTTACTAATGAATAACAACAGCATAGCAGAATTATACAAAATATGTGAACGTTTCCAGTGTATTCGTTTACCAGTGTAAAGAATGCGTATTTAAATCCAGCTTACTATTCCAAAAAAGATATTTGATCAATTTCTCAGCAATTTGTGAAATATTATGTTGAGTAATAGTTGATTAAAATTGTAACACTTGGCTTAAATTTCACTGAATATATTAACAACTCTACATATAATTGAAATAAAACTAAGGAGTTTTCTAAATTTTACTCTAATTAATTCAAAACATGACAATATCGTTTCGCCAACACAGTGGCTTCATCAGATATTGTCATGTTTTTGAATTAATTATAGTGAAAATCAGACAACTACTTAGTTTTATTCAATTTATGTGTTTAGATTTTCATCAAGTATCGACCCAATCAATTTTTGAATTCTACATTATGTTTCGGTAACTTTGTTTGTATTAAATGAGATATAAACTGAATAACTAAATTAATAAACTGTATAACTAATAACTTGGATCGCAAAGTCTGTTTGAAAAGGATCAAATAGTTCTAAACACTTGGCTATTTTTAACGAAAAATTGTTCAGTTCTTACGGAATTTATTTCAGTGTATATTTATAATAAGCCAAATCTGCAAAATAATTTGAAAAAACCATAACCGAAGACGTATATGCCGAGTCAATTGAATAATAATTGTGGAATTGAGGAAGATGTTCCATATTATATTATTGGTACATTTTAAAAATGTTCCTTCAAGTGTCTGTCAAAAATTCAATCAACTCTACTTGCTATAATTGCTTGTATAAGTTTTTCACCTTAAAAGTAGTAATTTTCAATTTACACATAATGTGTGTTATAAGACGCTTTGAAATTCTATAGTAGGCTATGAAAAAATCACAGAATGTGATTCGAGTGAAAGAGAAAAACGAAAGAATTATTTTTAAAATTTATTTATCGCAAAATTTACAAATCACCAGTAGAGTCCAGAGTATGGGTAGGCAGCGTATCTGGCAGCGTATCCGGCAGCGTAAGCTGGAGCAGCTACAGATTTTGAGGAAGAGATGGTTCCAGATGGTCCAGCAACTACGGTGTTTTCAGCGGCATGTCCGTGGTATCCGTAAGCCAAAGGAGCAGAGTAGGCAGAGACAACTGGGGCGGCTACGTGGGAAGAGTATGCCGATACGTGGGAAGCGTATGGAGCTACGTATGGGGCAACATAGGGGGAAGCACCGTAGGCGTAGGGAAGAGCAGAGTAAGCCGACAAAGCTGGAGCTACGTAGCTACGGGAGATTATTCCTGATGGACCAATCAAGCTGGCGCTGGAGGCAGCCACGGCGGCGAAGAAGATGATGGCGGCCTTAAAGAAAATTCAAAATATTATGACTTGATAGAAATATCGAAATATATCTTTTCGTGATCCGTTTGTTACAATATTCAGCGGATTTTACTCGAATTTCATAAATTCCACAATATATGCAAAAATAAGTGAGGAAATAAATGATTTATCGGATTGATTTATTGAAAATATATATTTTAAACACATAAGATATACGGGAAATTCTACGATTGAGCTACAATCGGTAACAATTTGGTAATTTTCGATTTAAAAGTTCCCAAATATTGGCGATTGATTTCCATAGACGAACCAGTATGAGAAAAATAACAAACTAAGAAAGAAACCGTTGTTTTGTAGTTCCACAAATCTCCATTCGACAATTTTGACGTTCCTTTTGTCAAGGTGTCGTCACAATTGTCAAATGATAGTCTGTTGTTCCAAACAATAGCGTTTCTTTATCATTCTGTTGTTGAAATGCTTTCAAGAATTATTATAGTTTTGTAATGTTGTAATTTGTTCATTAATCCAAATAGATATTTTGATTTACAGTGAAAAAGATGACAATAGTTGGAATAAATAGTTACTTACGATAGAGTTCATGATGATTGTTCAATGATTAGAGGATATCCACTGATACCTACTGTAGATTTGGTTTGCTTTATATACACAATCGATCTGAAATCAAACTTTGGATATCGATAAAGGTCAAGTTCACCACGCCCAATTTTGGCAAAATTTCATTATGCCAAACTTCAAGGTTGACGGATTACTGAAACTGCCAGCCGAAGAGATTTCCGTTATTCACCAATAATAACGTAATATTCTCTTGTCGTATTATAAAATATATTCAATTTTCAGATTGCTTACTTTTAATTGTTGGAAATATGCAAGCTTTGAAATAACTTACCGAATTTTTTATGTATTGAAATCTGTTATTTTAATGATTTTATGTATTTTATATCGAAACTTCATGAAATAATTCATGTTACGATTCACAAGTTTCGCAAACTCGTTGATGTGACCATTTTCAAATTCAGTTCTCGACCTTGTTTCTTATTCATTGTTTAATTAAAATGCTCTGGCTAAAATTCACATAATATTTCGATACACTACGTCCAGAGCTATCATTCCATTATCATTATCCCAATACAAGAGTTCAATAAAAAGATTCAATTGCTCTGAAGTTTAGTTAATGAGTTGATGAGACGAAAAACTTCAGCAGTTCTGTATAGAAATCGAATGATATTAGGTTCATTAAATAATTCATTTTTTAACACAATTTCATAACACAATGAAAATTCTCTGAATAATAATAGTAATGGCATTTTTTAATAGAAATGGCATGCTTCTGTGCTATAAAGTTTTCAGGAAATTCATCATATTGCGTTAATATGTGTTTTTACTGCTATTTACTCAATAAAAGAAAACTTCTCAATCGTTTATTAAGTATAAATACATTTTGTGATAACTGAACATATTCTGGTAACTGATTATACAAATTGAGGCCACCATCAAAAAGAGATTTATATCGTGTGCTAGTTCTATACTGTTCTATGTAATATTCTTCTCTATTCCTCAATCTCTTTTATATCATAGTGGATCTTTCAACCAGTGGTGGCAACAAGCATTTTGGTGCTAATTAGTTTAGAATTTTATATATGAATATCGAGTAGGACACATAAATCAAATGAGAGGTAATAATAAAAACTTGTCTAAAAATCACTGACTGAACAATTATTTATTCGACTAGTTTCGCCTTTTACAGCATTATCAAGAATGCATGATAATGCTGTAAAAGGCGAAACTAGTCGAATAAATAATTGTTCAGTCAGTGATTTTTAGACAAGTTTTTATTATTACCTCTCATTTAAATATGAACTATCACAGAGTAGATTCATCGTCCATTGAATTTACATAAATCAAACGTTCAACAATGGGGAAATTCAGTTTTTCAACATATCTTGAACTGCAGAGTATCTACCACAATATTCTTATGAACTTATTCTGCAGGACTTGTAATATACATATATCTTCCTTATGGAAATAATAGAATAGAGGCATACAATATGTGAATTGGAAAAAGATGAATAAATTACTGATCAACCGTATGTTCAACCCTGTTAACTTATAAGGTAGCCTACTCGAAAAACCAATCTTTTTTCTCAGTTTTCTTTCAATTGGATCAACATGCTGTCTCAGATTCTAATATTGGTCCAAAGTAATCCATCTGATGGAAGGTATCTGATTTTGCACACCCTCTCCACAGCACAATTGTCTATTTCTACTCTGAAGATGATTTCTTTTGATATTTTAGTAAAACCATAAATTTTGTTTTGCTAGAATTTAATACACTTTTTCTTCCTCATATTCTTCCTCTCATTTTCGATGAAAATAATCTTCAGTAAAATACACCTGTACATTAGAATACCTGTGAAACCTGCTGTAAATTTTGTAATACTTATAAATACATGTTATTTAGAATCATATAAAATCTGAGATGATTGAGAACCTCTCACAAAAATACCGAAACTATTCTGAATTTTGAGTACTATTTTCTGATTATGAATTGAATATTTTTTCAGCCATGAAATTCACAATCTGTTCAAACATTATTACCTATAATAAATTCAAGTTTCTTTGATAGTCTTCAGTAAATGGAAATATTACTATATACCCACCTCAGTTGACATTTCGAGTTTTTCAGAGTTTCTTTAACTTCAATCAAATTGATCATCCTTTAAGAACAATGTAGCAGTTCATTGAACACTATTGTTAGTTCAATACTCAAAGCAGACTTGATATATTGATTTTTTGACCTGAGGAACTTGACTAAGGAAAATGTCTACATCTTGTGTCCACATATCGTGAAAATTCTTTCAATCACTCCTAATGCTTAAGTATCTCATGGGTAAAACAATTGTTAAACTGATTTACACATATATTTAAAATAATACTGCATGACGTACGTTTCGATGAGATTCACCTTTTTCAAATGCTACGTGCAGACTAATCGAAACTGCATCAAAACGTACGTCATGCAGTATTATTTTTAATATATGTGTATATCAGTTTAACAATTGTTTTATTATGTTTATCGATTCACATCAAGTATCGGCCTCATCAATTATTATCTCATGGGTGTGTAGACTTATAATTGATAGTCATATTTGACCCCATTCCTCAATTTTTACACCCTTTTCTATGAATAGTTTTACAAAAAGCACCTTTGAGAGTCACAATACAAAGCCGAAACTGTCGAACAGAACCAAAAACGTATCCGGAGTAATACCGAAGAAATGTAAGAACCATATGTTATCTCAACGAAAATGTGGAAATTTGAGATCGAGTAGAATTTTCACGATAAGTGATAGGAATTTCATCAAAAGCTTGAGTAAACATTGAAATAATGGAATAAATGAATGGAATTCATATCAATTTGAGCGAAGTCCTTGAACTTCAATTGAAACATGGAAGAAGAATTAGCTACTTTTGACATTAATCTAGTAAGTCAATATTGAATGCACACTTTGCTATATTCAAAAAAAATTGTTGGGTGTTCTCGACCTTTTTGTGTATCAACCTTCAAACAAATTTGAAACACCCAAAACTCGAAACGTATATGCCGAGTTAATTGAATAATGATTGTGGAAATAAGGCAGATGTTCCATGTTATATTTATTATTGGTACATTTTGACAATGATCACTCAAGTGTCTCCCAAGAAATCAATCAACTTAACACGTTATAATTGCTTGTAAATTCATCACCTTAAAGGAAGTAATTTTCCTGACTTTATTCGAGTTAATATTCAAATGATGGAATGAATGAATAGAATTCATATCAATTTGCGCGAAGTCTCTTGAACTTCAACTGAAACATGAAAGAAAAATTAGCTACTTTCGACATTAATCTAGTAAGTCAATATTCAATGCACACTTTGCTATATTTAACAAAATTGTTTGGTGTTTTCGACCTTTAAGTGAATCAAGCTTCAAATGAATTTGAAATTCCCAAAACTCAAAACGTATATGCCGAGTCAATTGAATAATAATTATGGAATTGAGGCAGATGTTCCATGTTATATTATTGATACATTTTGACAATGATCCCCCAAGTGTCTTCCAAGAAATCAATCAACAAAACTTGCTATAATTACTTGTAAATTCTTCACCTCAAAATAGATAATTTTCCATTGACACTATTTGAGTAAATATTCAAATGATAGAATGAATGAATGGAATTTTTATCAATTTGCTACTCACGAACTTCACTGAAACATGAAAGAAAAATTAGCTACTCTCGACATTTTTCTAGTAAGTCAATATTCAATGCATAATATTTAGACAAGATTGAATGCATGGTAGAACCCAGTCTCAACGCGACATCCGCTTTGTATTTTTTCATTCCCAAAAAGTTGCTGCTCCTACACTCAAGAACAACAAGGCGCTTATCAATTGATCAATCTCGTTCTTATATATCCTGAATTAATTGGATCTAATATAATTATTCAAAAATATAACAGATTGGATAGATATGTAGTAAGCAATTGAATAAGCGATATGAAACATCGATACATGATATTTGCGAGAGGTGGAGGTGAGCAGCAAATGAGTCATAAATACTGATTATTCAAAATATCATGCAGTCCATCCGGATAATACTCAATTCTTATAATAATAATAAAAGGGTCTTCATTCTCAACAGGTTTGACACCCAAGTACAGAAAATAATGCCAATATCAAATACATAACTAAATTGAAATGAAAAAGATATGAAAAAGAGCTCAATATAATCTAAAAAATACTAACTTGTAACTACATTATAGCATTCAATGAAATATTACAAGGAACTCAATCTTAATCAATTCATTTCGGCCAATTTTTTTTGTTCACATAACTCCTGATAATAAATTCTGTGAAGTCAAAGTGAATGTCACAAGTTTTGTCAACTCTATTGAAGGTAGACTCCATAAACCAAATGGGGGATTGTATTAAAGAGTTGGTCCTTGAAGTCTCTAGGTGGTATTATAAGAATTTTTCCTAGGAACACGAACTTTTAAAGCGGGCAAGAAAGGGGAACAATCAATGATGTTTTGCAGTAATTTGTACAAAAATTTTAGTGATAAAGTTTCTCTACTGCCCAGCAATGAGATTACACTGAATCGACTCAATTATTCCTCTCTGTCGATAAACTTTATCCTCCCTCCAGATTAGAAATTTCAAGAACCTTATCTGAATAGCCTCAAGATGGTGTTGATGGCAAGTGTAAATGGGATCCAGATCATGCTGCCATACTCCAACTTGCTACGGATTAGGGTATTTAATAGTCCTAATTCTGATTCTTTTGATCGATAGTTTTTTCGAACGAGCTGTTCTTTGGCTGAGATTTACTCTTTTAAATTCTGTGGATACTTGACGGAAGCAGTACGAGGTTTGTTAGAAAGAGAAGGTTTATTCTGACTTTTTTCGAGAAGTTTTTATTTTTTCATCAATATCCATTTTGTACCCTCAAAGTAATTCCTGTCAGATATAATGTACTTGCGCCAGCGCTTCTTTCAATCCTCGAAGCACCTTCAACTGCGCTTTTCGGTATTTCAATCAGCTCGTTAATCAATTGTCACACAACGCTTTCTTTTCATTGGTCTTTTCAGTTTTGGAATAGGTAAAGCCTATTTCTATCTATCAACCTATCTCACAAAGAAGTGAGTCAAATCTGGTGAATCGGTTGTAGAGACATAATTACGATGTTGTTTTTATCCAAAAAATCACGAACTAACATTGATGCGTGAGCTGGTGCATTATCGTGATGCAGAATCCATGATTTATTTATCCACAATTCCGATCGTCCAAGCCGTATTGCTTCACGCAAACTCTGCATAACTACCTTGTAGTGTTCCTTATCAATCGTACGACCTGTTGGCAAGAACTCATGGTGCACCGATATAATCTAAGAGAAGAGTGAGCAAAACCTCTACATTTGATCGAATCGCTTTTTGGGTCTTGACTCTTCTGGCCGCTTCCATTGGGATCACTGGTCTTTGTTTCGACGTTATCACCATATACATCGTTTAGTACCAGTAATGATCTTTTCGAGAAAATATGGATTGTTGGTGAAGTCATTCAGCAACTCCTGAGCAATACTGATGCGACATTCCATTTGCCCAAAATTCAGCAATTTCGGAACAAACTTCGATGTCACACGTTTCATGCCCAAAACATCCGGGAAAATAGCATAGCATGAGTCGATTGATATGCCAACATCCTCTGCAACTTCTCTCATAGTGATTCGACCATGTTCCAAAACCATGTTCTTCAGTGTTTCGTTGTTTCGTTTGTTTGTTGACGTGGTTGCAACTTCAGGATGCTCATCGTCATCAACCTTCTCTCGGCCTTTTGTAAAGCGCTGGTACCACTCATAAACACTTTTTTGAGTGGACGTGAACTCTCTGTATACCTCTCTCAACATTTAGAAGGTGTTGAGCAGTTCTTTTCATTTTTAACGCAAAAAATCATGCAGATTCTTCGATCCGTTTTTTCCAACTCTGATACATAGAAGAACAAAAAAAACTCTGCTAGTGTTTTCAGTTGTTAAAAAAAACAACTGGCCATTTCTCTGGAACAGACTTCGTATAAAACAGATACCTTTCAATAATGCCTGGCCATAGCTTATCCTTGAATGTGCAAAAATATAACATGATGAAGGAACTCTATGATAAAGATGAGTGAGGATAGTTAACTATCAAGTAAAAATCAAGATTAAAAAAAAAGAATTTCAGAGATTCTTTCAACATATGTGAAGTAATTCTTCGCCAAATATTGTATGTTTCTTCCATTCAGTGTCAGCAAGAAAAAAGTCAATAATACAAAATAGTGCTCCGCGAAGAACCTTTAAGTGTAATAGTTACTAGTTAACAATATGCTGAAACTGATGTTTCTTGAACAAGGAAAACTCTCTGCTACATATCTATTAATATTCAAAATTTAAAATGAATTACTCTATATAATGTTGTGAACATTGTAGCATTATGTCAGTGATTTACATGGATATGACTATAGGAATACCGATAGTCTTCCGTTTTGGTTTATTAGCATTCTTTCAAAGTTGGACATGACCACGCACATTTTCAATTGAAAGATCACAGTTTCATCAACCTTTCAACTAGAAAGTAGCCTAATGCCTCATTATTCCCAATGAACACATATTATTTTTCATCATTTCATTAATCAAAGCAGGATATGTGGAATATAAGAGAAAAAAATTCAGTTATTTTAACCTTTATTTCATCTCATTAATCTACCAGTAAAGTCCAGAGTAAGCGACTGGAGCAGCAGCATATCCTCCTGCAACAATTGGAGCTCCTGCTCTTTTCGAGGTAGCGATGGTACCAGAAGGACCAGCTACTACGGTATCTTCTGCGGCAAGACTTCCTACAGCACCATATGGAGCAGCGTAAGCTGCAATAACCGGAGCTGCAAGGGGAGTTGCAATTGGGGTGGCATATGCAGCGGCAAATGGAGCAGAGTAGGCTGTGAAAGCGGGGGCAATCACACCTGCACTAACAGCAGCTACAGCTGCGAAGAAGACGAGAGCCTGGAAATAAATGGGAAATATGTTAAGGATAATGAAAAAAAATGACAAAAACGAATGCCAAAACGAAAATAAGAAATTTTGGCAGATTTCGAAAATATTTAATGATTAATTACACAAATCAAATCATATTAGATGATCGAATAACACATAACAACTCTTATATTCCTGGAAATTCGAGATATTTCAAGATGAAATATGTGATAATAATGACGAACTATTGAGTGATTTTAGTGAGTTGTTTTTCAGTGAGTGAAAAATCAATTGATTCTTCCTTAACCAGAAGATTTTATTGAATTGGACTTCGGTAAAACAAACAACTTACAACGGAGTTCATGATAGAATCGAAAGTATAGAAAGACTTCTACTGATGAAGATTAAATCAATATCGGTTCTTTTATACCTACTAAATTGAACGGCAGTAAAATACGTATTTCTGCAATGTGGAGGTTGGTCCTACCCAATTTCTGATACGAATTGCGATTTCTCATTATTTTAAAAGTCACTTGCTCCTACACTTGGTAATAGGAACTAGTAAAGAACACCTAGATTGCCACTCAATTTGTCTTCAAGAGGAAGTTGAAATCAATGATAACGACAAATGGAAAGGTAGATACCTATATTCAGTATAGAATATTTCCTCATCAAAGGAATACTAGTTATGAATAATATTATTGACTATTATTATATGATTTGAAGATTCTTTGAAATATATGGAATAAATATGAACACAGTCTTAATATTCCAAACAAAAATTGAGAACTTCTAGAAAAACCAACCAACTCTGAACTTATCAATTATGCATTTCAAAGCTAATATGTTTCCAATTTTGTTGAAGTACGTCAAAAAATCAAGAACATAAATATATATGAATTTAAAGATTATATATATATATATATATATATATATATATATATATATATATATATATGTGAGAATGTATGAACTGAAAATTTATATTTGTAGCGAGTAACAGACTGTGTAAACTTGACTTTGCAATGCAATATTTGTACTAAATGATAGTACTCATGACAGAAAACGAATTATTCTTAAAAACACTTCATGAATATCTTCGAATAATTCGAAATCATTCATATAATATAATGTCATTTTCAATATATGAATAAATTGAAAATATTTCCAAGAATTTCGAAAATATTCAATACATTGACTACTACAGATTGTTTCGATAAACAAAACCTTCATCAGATGGGTGAAGACTTTAACATAATGTATGTCATTCTTGTTCTTTCTATGTTATATCCTCAGTAATATTGTATGTTAATTTTTCTCTATTATTTCGGGTTATATGAATTTTATCTACAATTTTCCTAATATCCATTTGTTCTCAGCGTCAGATAATTTTGTATTGTTTTATTCAGTTTCATGATTTTCAGTTATCCCGTGTTTCTGTAAGGAATTCATTCTGGTATTTCGTATTTACTGCCTTTCATTATTGAACTTCGTGGTATGTGACCTAGTTTACTCCACAATTCGTGTTAATTTGAGTTTTACCTGACAAAAAAGTATATTTTGCCAGGGTATTATTATTATAAAAGGTATTATTATACCTGGTATAAAGGTATAAGATTTTTTTTGTATATAATACATATCATACCTCTCATGCAAAAATAGTGACTCTTAAACCAAAATTTTATGTATGTTCGTATAAATACATAAATATATATATATATATATATATATATATATATATATATATATATATATATATATATATATATATATATATATATATATATATATATATATATATATATATATATATATATATATATATATATATATATATATATATATATATATATATATCATTAATATGGTATCGAAGATTTGTACACTGCATTCCCGGAAACTCTTGTGAGAAGTCGGGTGTGACAAGGTTAAACTTTGGTAACTGATTGGTGGTATAAAAAGGTTTCACTTCAACCTACAAAGCATCAGTTGAATACTTTTTCAGCAACAATACAAGCCACAATGAATTGCATTGTAAGTACATGTTTTCTTTGTTATTTTATCAAAAATTATTTACATAAAGTCTATTGAAAATATTAAAATATTTGAAACATTCTTATAAATATATTTTCTTCTTTTACGTTTCAGCAAATGATATTTCATATACTTAAACTTGTGACTTGTGAATTTCATGCAGAATTCACCCATTGATATTTTTCAGTCCGCTGTTGTCTTCTTCGCCGCTTTGGCCTTCTCCAGCGCCAGCTTAGTTGCTCCATTGGCATATGCTGCTATTCCTACCGGTGCTGTGATCCAAGGACCTAGCTCAAGGACCACCGTTGTAGGTCCAGACGGTAGTTCAATTTCATCTGTGGCTCCAGGAGGTACCATTGTCTCTGATCACGGTGCTACCATTGTTGCCCAAGCTGCCCCAGCTGCCGTCATCTCACCAGCTGCCCACCACGTAGCTTACGCTGCTGCCCCTGTTGCCCACGTAGCTTACGCCGCAGCTCCAGCTCTTGCTGTACCTGCCGTATCTCACTATTCTGCAGCTTGGGCACCACATGCTCTTGCTTACGGAGCTGTCCCAGCTCTAGGAGGTGTTGCTGCTGAAAAAACTGTTGTAGCTGGACCTTCCGGTACTATTGCCCAAACTAAAGCCGTCAATGCTCCCGTAACTGTTTGGTAAACAAATAAGAATTAGGCTAGTGAATAAAGTATATTTATAAAAGAATCAGTTTTCTTTTTCTCTGTTCCTTCCACTCTGAATTTCAAATTCAGTGTAGTTATGATGCAATCAGGTTCAAAATACTATATATATGAAAATAGCATTTTGGGTTCGTTTTTTTATTGTGATGAATTGTATTGGTAATTTATACTGATGCAACTTATATGACCAGGGAATATACTTGGTTCAAATGCAATTTTGGTTAACTTTTTACTGATCAGGTCGTGAGGATTCCTGAACTCCGTAAAAATCTATTCATTTCAAAAACAAACAAGATGTTGCCATTTGTTGAAAACAGTAAGTATACGAATGAAGATAACAGAAATTAAATAGAAGGCATATTGATTTCAAGATCTTATATTCATTGATTCACTACAAAATTCATCTTCTCATAGTGTTTCATGTTTGCGCAAACTTCATAGAAATTTTAAACTTGATAATTATTTGTTGACGCTCTATACATATATGTATTGTAAATTCCATTTATCATTTATTATATATTACATTTTCCATTAATTATAATTAGGTTACAACTGATATGACTAGTTATATCTGGATATTCAATATTATGCTCCTTATGTTCCATGAAGTAACACATTTTTGCATATCTATTGAATTCTAATTTGAATCATGATTATTATGTCCAGAAAACTCAGAATATTTCGGAGGGGGGCAGGTTTACTTACTGCAGGGTCTGGAAGTCATTTCTGATTGGTCTTTGTAGGACAGCAAAAATTTACATACAGCATTATTTATACAAAAACGAATATGCTCTTCATTATTTTCAACCAGCAATTGAAGTCCCTATAAGTTCTACTTTCTCCAAACAAAATCTCGATTGAATAACAATAAGCTGTTAACGAAATGATTATTTCATTACTTAATGAGTTTGATATTGATTACTGCAAAAATAAAATATGCTTGTCAATTTAGAAATGATTTTTGCTGAGAGGCAGTTAGTTTGTGTGAAGTAGAAGAAATAAATCATGTCTCCATATCCCGTTAAGGCAGACCTTGACGAAGACAATTGATATGCAAGATATTCGACATGATTCTCTTCATTTAATTCAAAACAATACGGAAAGCATATCTTTCGAAGTGATTAACTTCGGAATCATATATAGTGAAAAAGTGAAACATTTCAACTTTAACACAATTCTCAATACTACATTACTCTTCAATATACAATCATATGTCCAGATTTCAATACAACTACAACAGGTGTGTACTTCTTTACGTATATCACGTGATGGAAAACACAACAAGTGTGTTTCATTATGAGATATGGAAAGCATGTCAGTGAGAAAGCAAGGCTTCTGTCTTTTTTGAGATTATGAAATCATTTGCATAATATGAGAAATTTTGTACTCAATTACTTTTAAGACAAAAAGCATCACTGGTGAAATACTATAAGTAATTATAGTATGCAAATTATCATAGTATTATTATTTATTTTACCAATATTATTATTAGTGCTTAGGATATATTCAATCATCATCAGTTTTCCGAATTATCATCATTTCTTTAATTGTAATATTCATCGATGTTCGATAAAAATTTTATTAAAAATATCCTTGATGAAACCAAACATATCTAAATGTGTGAAGTCTTCTGCGAAATATATAATAATAATAATAAACGTCTTTATTGCCACACATGTTGTGCTACATAAGAAGAGGCGAGATTTGCATAAGCTACTCTTTCATCTTACCTCCGGAAAGTAAATGAAAATATAGTAAAAAAAATGTTAACACAAACATAAGTAATGAACAAAATAAGTATGATACATAAATAAAAAATTATTCCTAGAGTTCACTAAAACAAAGTAACATTTATATTAATATCTCAAATACCATGAGAGTTTTAAGGAAATATGTGCTAAAGAGAGAAAAAACATAAATAAATCAAAAATTATAAAGAACCAATGCAAATATACATAACAATTCAAATATACGTGCATGCGCCGTCACAATCCTCGAAGCGCACACTTACACACAACCACACAGCAATTACGTATTATATTCTATATACTCTCATACCTTATTACATGTTCTGCTGATGTAGTAAAAGTTGCTTCAGTCTTTTTTTTAAAATAGACATGGAAATGATATTTTTAAATTCTTTACTCAAACCATTGTTACCAATCACAGCATTATAAGTGAAAGATCTATTAAATATAGCAGAGCGATGGATCGGCATAGTATCACATGAATGTCGTAAATGGAAGATCGACAGATTAATTTTTCTCTAAGGTATGGCGGTTCGGAGGTTAGCATAATTCTGTAGACACGGCACAAAAGTGAGTATACAAACCATCCACCCTAAGCCAACCAAGTGCTGAGTAGGTATGGGAAATATGATTAAATTTCTTCAGGTCAAATATGAATCTACTATAAGTATTCTGCATAACTTGGAGTCGCTTCGCATCGGCAGATGTGAGGCGAGGGTAAAAAATTGTAAGAGGATATAGAACCCTGGACATGACAATGCACTGGCATAACTCTTTCCTCATCTCTACAGGGAGCTTTCTACACACATGATGTAACGAAAACTATAAACACACTCACTCAAACACACACGCACGAAGACTTATATAGGTAGTTGATTGAAAATATCTGACTTCTTAATCTGACAACAACAATGATATGAATACCACTGTTATTGTTAGAGTCAATCGTTCCCAGTAATTGTGAAATGAAACACATATATTACATTAAGTTACATTGCCAGCAATAGGAACTCACTAAAAAAATTGTAGATTGTATGTTCTGATGAAGCACCTCGAGCTCGTAATAAGTTGCGAAAGCTCAAAATGAAAAAATCAATGGTTCACTGAAAGAGCACATTCAAATTATTCCATATTACCAATGATCCACATTAACTTCTTTGAGATGATCCTATCGCTCTATATGAATAGATATTTTTAATCTGTTTTATTAGTTAATCTTGCAATGTTTCTGCGTATAAAGGTTTCGAGAATAAGAAAGACGAAAATTAATAATTTACAAATATACTTTATTCACTAGCCTAAATTTCTCAATTTTACCAAACAGAAACAGGGGTATTGATAGCTTTAGTTTGAGCAACAGTTCCAGAGGGTCCAGCAACAACAGTATTTTCAGCAACAACACCTCCATAAGCTGGAAGAGCTCCGTAAGCGAGAGCATGTGGTGCCCAAGCTGCAGAGTAGTGAGATACGGCAGGTACAGCGACAGCTGGGGCTGCGGCGTAAGCTACGTGGGCAACAGGGGCAGCAGCGTAAGCTACGTGGTGGGCAGATGGAGTAATAACGGCAGCTGGAGCAGCTTGGGAAACGATGGTAGCACCGTGATCAGAGACAATGGTACCTCCTGGAGCCACAGATGAAATTGAACTACCGTCTGGTCCTACAACGGTGGTCCTTGAGCTAGGTCCTTGATCACAGCACCAGTGGGATAAGCAGCGTAGGCCAAAGGAGCGACCAAGCTGGCGCTGGAGAAGGCCAAAGCGGCGAAGAAGACAACAGCGGACTAGAAACAGGAAAATTTGAATAGCTTGAATATTCTTATTTCATCGATTATTTCTGAGCTTCAAATCAAAGAAATTATGGTTATTTTCACATTTCACATCATTCCTCTTTCATATAATATGCTTTTTCATTACAATTGGATGGTATTTGGAAAATTATTTACGTTCAATTTACATATACTATCATTTGGTCGAGACTATTTGAGACAACAAAAAATAGTAGATTTTGGAAAACTGTAAATTGGTATTGAAAAAATTAGGAAAATAACTTATTTTACATCTAATTCCGATTTTCTTAAGATCGAAAACGTGAGAATTTTTGGAACAAATCAAAAGGTAGACTCAATAAATCCATATATTAGAAGTTATCATGAAATCAATCATTTTCGACAAGAAATCGATGCTTATTGTTATCGTATTTTTATTTTTATTTGCGAAATTGACATTCGTAACGAAGATATTTACTTACAAGACAGTTCATTGTGGCTTGTGTTCTTGCTGAAGGTATTCAACTGATGCTGATTACGACGAAGTGGAACCTTTTTATAGTACACTCCAGTTACCAAACTTCAACCTTGCCACGCCCGATCTCTTGTTAGAATTTCCGCGTTTTTAGTGGGTCTGCAAGCGTGCCTTCTTTGGTTTCATTAAATATAATTTATTCATGAATTATTGAATAGTATACCTTTAATGAAATAAAAAACTGGCTCCTTAAATGTTTCGATCAAGTTTTGAATCCGTATTTGTATTTATATAAGTCATGGGATTAAATTGTACGCAGGAAAATTAAATGATTTGCGAATATTGTGTGATGAATTTCATGCGGTAATCAAATCGATGGAAAAATGAGAATAAAAACATATATAAAATGATGCTCAATTACTTCATCATTGATGGATAAAATATATACATATATATTGATAATATGTATATATATATATATACTAGAACAGATAAAATCTAAATCGAAAAATATCGGTCTACTCCTGTCATTGGAGCAGTCGTTGACATGTGTTTTGGGCTTATGGGATCTCATCCGATCGGCTTAGCCATGTTTGATATAAACGAACTTGAAGTTAGCAAAAAAACAAGACTCTTTAAAGAAAAAAATTTTTTTTTTCTCTGTATAATAAATATTTCTTGGACTTCCCATAGATGGCGCTCATGATTGTTCTTTACATTTGTGGCATGTCTTTCTATGGGATAACTCAATTGGAAAGAATCTAGGTAGCTACAAGGCTTCTACGATGAAGAGGCTCCTTGAGAGGCCAAATGGATGCAGTCTAGTGGTTGCACCAGGCGTGGTAACTCGTTATTTATATAACTACTATATATACTACATATATTTGTTGATATTGAACTGTGATTATTTTTGAGCATTCTGAAAGAGTACCAGCACATTGTCTTTGAAGATTAGTATATCTTAAAGTATCAATGTCATTATCCGAAAGGGTTAGCACAAAATAATTTCAGAATATTATCATCGATTTGCACACTCTATCTCGAAATTTTCTAGGGAAGGTGGAATGGAAAAAAGTTTTAGTATAGTTACATCTAACAGTAACATCTCTTAACTATGGATGAGACTAATTTGATGGTACTACAGGATGTTCAGGAACAATTCCTAGGTGAATTCTATCTAGTACTATAAAATCAATGTTCTTGAAAAACCGTCTTCGAATAATCCAAATGATGAACTACTGGTGCATTGAACGAATGCCATTAAATTGTGGTCAATCGAGAGTTATGATCAATAATACTGTGAACAAAAAAAAATAAAAAATGTCAATAAATATGTTTATTTATCTGAATTAATAAGTCTAATATCACTTAAAGCACGTGGTGTGGAAAATAGTTGTAGTATGGGTAATAACTTCTGAACCATGGGTGAGTGTACCATGAAGGTACTACTGGATATTGTGCAGCAACATGAACTTCTGGTACAACACTCTTGAAAACCGGTGCTTCTAAGGGATGGTGTAAAACTGGTGCAACAGTTTCAACTTTGGCAAATGGCACGTGATTAACTACTGGTACTACTGTCTCATGTAGAGGTTCAGCAAGAACATTGACTGGTTCAACAACTTTAACTGCTGGTACTATTTCATGCACATTTGTTTCAACAAATGGGACGTGTTTTTCTTGCGTTATCGATCCACTTGGTCCTACGATACTGGAAACTTCTACTGTATGATCAACTGGTGCAACATTTTCAACTTTGGCAAATGGAACGTGATTAACTACTGGTACTACTGTTTTATGTACAGGTTCAGCGAAGACAAGGACTGGATCAACAACTTTAACAGCTGGTACAACTTCGTGGACCTTTGTTTCTACCAATGGGACGTGTTTTTCTTGCGTTATCGATCCACTTGGTCCTACGATACTCGTTTTTTCAAAAGGGGTGTTCACAACATGATGTTCCTCTACTATCACTCCGGCATTAGCTAGGGCGAAAGCTCCAATGAAAATTATCTGAAAATACGAAGTATGAAATCATAAAGAATATTGAAGTATTTTTTATATATCATATAATTTAAGTATAGAGAATTCCGAAGCTCATCTTCAACTGAAAAAATAATTTTTTCAGTATTTTTGATTACTCTATACGAAATTCGAGATCATGAATTTTTTCTATTTCGATCTTTCAATATGAAAGTAGGTAATTCGAATTCACTATCATATAGTTACTTGAAATTGAGAAAAATTAAGAATGAAATGAAGGGAAAAAATTGATAATTAGATGTTACTTACAGCAAAGGATTGCATATTTGGCTTTGTTGTTACTGATATTTGGTATTACCAAGAATGATGCATTTCTTTAAACTACGGATCATTTTATAGAACTTCGATCACTGTGTTAATGGGATGATCCATTTCTAATGACATTTAGATATATAGCATTAATTTTTCTTAATGACAAAGTTGTACTTTAATGAATCAGGAAGCTTCGTAGCGGTCTTGTGCATTAACATCAATTCCGGCTTGAGTAATGATCAAGAAAACTAACAATTTTCCAAAAAACCTTTCGAATTTTTCTCGAATATTTCCAATAATATCTGCATTCTGTTTTCTACTCATTAGCATTTCAAGACATATTGTTAATTTTTCAAAAACAATATTATACATATTGATGTATATATAAATATATAAGAAAATGAACACTAGAACATTCATTCAAAGAATTCAAATCAACCAAAAGAATGTTATAGTAGAGCTAGATATGTGAACGTTCATATATATATATATATATATATATATATATATATATATATATATATATATATATATATATATATATATATATATATATATATATATATATATATATATATATATATATATATATATATAATATATATATATATATATATATATATATATATATATATATATACATATGATAATATAAGGAGTATTGCCGTATGATTTTAATAGGTAATAGATGAGTTCTCGGCAAAAGTAGGGCCGCTATAATTGATACACAACCAATTTATCAACCTTGTCTTTATATTATATCTTAAATGATTATACCTAATTCTGTCAGCATTTGTTGTACCATTCATTTCCACTGCTACGTACAGTCTGGCTACATCTTCAGCCTAGTTAACCGTAAGATATTATTTTTTGTTTAAAACATTTTGTTTTACACTTATGTATTTTTTCAAAGTCCTGATGAAGAATATAAATAAACTCGAAATATAGATAAGGTTAATAAATTGGTTGTGTATCAATTATAGTGGCCCTAATTTTGCCGAGAACTGATCTCTTACCTATATATATATATATATATATATATATATATATATATATATATATATATATATATATATATATAACATGGAGTTCCGCAAGGATCAGTATTGGGGCCTGTGTTATTCATTTTATATATAAACGACTTCCGAACTTTATGGCTTCATTGAAAACAGTATTATTCGCAAATGCCACCACTTTTGTTCACTCTGATAGAAATCGTTCAGGCTTGGAGACAAAAAATCAGGTACTAAATTTTATATCTCAATTATGACTCACGACAAACAAACTCGAATTGATTGAGGACAAAACTCAAAATATAATCTTTTCGTCTAATGACTTTGATAATACTGCGGGAAAAAATACTGGAATGCTGCTTGACGTAATACTAGATAGCAAACTTATTTGGAAAGACCATATTGAACAATTGAAAGAAAAACTTTCTGGTGCTCTATTTTTGCTTAGACGAATGAGACCTATAACGAGCATTAGCATACCAAGAATTACATACTTCTTTCTATTCCATTTAGTTTTGAGTTATGACGTTGTTCTGTGGGTAAATTGTGCCAATGTCTTGGTAATGTTCAGGATGCAGAAAAGGCAATTCTTATAATGGTAGGCGTTGGTTACTTGGATTCATGCAGACCATCATTTATGAAATATGAAATAATGCCCTTGCCTACATTGTGGATATATAGCGTTCTCTTAGGAATACATAGAGATGAAGATACGTTGATCAAACAGTTTCATCTACATAATTGAAATACAAGAGGCACAAATAATATCCAAACACTTAAGTATCGTTTAATTTAGTCAAAAAAAACTCAATTAATTGTAATTTATGCAATATCTTACCTTTCCATTTCAAAGACCTTTCTTTCAATAAATCCAAAATAAACATCAAGAAATATCTTCTGAGATTTTGCTTCTATTCTTTCAGTGAGTATTCGGAGCACGTCAACGCAAAGTCTTCCATATAAAAATGCTCACCATATCTTTTTATGTGTTACTTTTCATGTGTTATTTTTGTGCATTATATGAATTTTTTTCTCAGTTTTATGGTAAATTAATTACTCAAGTTCACTCAGTTAACACTTATTAAATTTCAATCATTAGTTTCACCTAGGATTAGGTGTATCGTTATCTACTATTTTGTATTATTATCTAGTTTATGTTCATTTCATTTTTGGAGGAGTGGAAAAATGATTCGTCAAACTCCTACCATTTGAATATAAACTTAAATTCAAACACTTGAACTAAAGATTTGCACTATATTCACCACATAGCATGACGCGTTTCGCCGTTACAAACGACTTCTTCAGATGCTTACAGAATAATTATTCTGTAAGCATCTGAAGAAGTCGTTTGTAACGAGAAAACGCGTCATGTTATGACTGAAGGTCCTACGGAGCTATAAAAGCCACTGACTTTCACTCTCAGAACAATGATAATAATGATGAAATTAATTTTAGTACTTTCTATTCGAAAATTACTGAATAAAATAAGTAATCAGGCTCGTGGCGGCGATCTTTACGGTGGAAGCCTTTCATGGCGTTTATTTAACTCGAATCTCAGTCGAACGCTAACGCTAAATAGATAGAGCCACCTGTGAGTCGACGAAATTGATATAGTAACACTTTCTTCATAATACATATCTGTGAAAAACTTTCCTGACATCTGTATCCCATGGGTTTCAGTGTATTATGTTTAACATAAATACAAATCTTCTGTCTTTCGCATTTGATTGTAATATCTCCTTAAAGCATCTATGTAAAATGTGAAATGTCAAAACTGAAGCTTAAGATAAATATGCCTTCGAAAATAGAATTTATCTCATTCAATATTGAACAAGGTGAAAATAAAACAGTATTTCACCAGCGATATAGAAACAATGATAAACGGTCGAAAACTCAGAACATACCATTAGCGGACAGTTTGTACATCCAGAGTTGTAGGCTTCCTAAATATAAACTAAGTATATTTTATGGAAAACTTAATGGTTTCAAAAGTTTACGTAGTTTCTCAAAAACAAGAAGGTCTCTTGACATTTCAAATTGAAAACAAAGTATAATTTGAATGATGAGATACGTAGGTAAATCATACTGTTTGTCTTAACAAAATATATAGGTTTTTGCACAGCTCCTGATGAACAAATATGATTATTTCTTTCATATTCTAACTAATAATCCACAGAAATTTTGATTGGTTACCATCATTGGACAATTTCGACTAAAACTGATTTTGAGCAAGAATCATAAAACCAAGCTTCATCAAGCCGTCTTCATAACTGGTGATGTACTCCAGCAAACTTGAGTTTAATTAAAAAACTCTTTCTGTATGAGTTGCTGTTTCTTTCTGAAAATCATTTGGGGATTGATGTAAATGAGAATTATGATGATAATATGTTGAAATAAACAGAAAGAGAAATACAAATGTCAATAAATATTTTTATTCATTCTAATAACTAATTACATCGTCATTCAGAGCACGTGGTGTGGGAAATAGTTGTAGTATGGATAATAACTTCTGAACCATGAGTGAGAGTACCATGATGGTACTACTGGGTATTCGGGATCAACGTGAAACTCTGGTACAACAGGTGCGATACTCTTGAAAACTGGCACTCCCACTGGATGACCAACATGGTGAACTACCGGTGCAACAGTTTCAACTTTAGCCAATGCAACATCATTAACCACTGGTACTACTTCATGTACAGGTTCAGCGAGGACATTGACTGGTTCAACGACTTTAACTGCTGGTACAATTTCGTGGACCTTTGTTTCTACCAATGGGACGTGTTTTTCTTGCGTTATTGACCCACTTGGTCCTACGATACTTGTTCTTTCAAAGGGGGTGTTTACGATATTATGTTCCTGTACTATCACCCCGGCGTTAACAAGAGCGAAAGCTCCAATAAAAATAACCTGCAAAGACAACGAAGAGGGTTATTTTTCTCAAAATTATTTTCAAAATTTCTTTTTCGAATGTAATATTCTTCTATCGAAATAAAATTGATGATGTAGATCAATTCTTCACACAGTACTAACTGAAATATTTTGAATTTTTGAATGAACACGAAAAAATTTATTGATACACTAAACATATGCTTCGGGCTGATATAAATCATTGTCCAGAGTTCAATGGATCTAACTCGTTCTATCAGAATACGAGTATAAATAAATGATGGATAAGGAAACTGAATAGTTTATATATAATGTGAATTTCAGAATATTCTCTATTATACAATAAAATATGCGATTATCGAAATTGTTAAACATTTTTCATTCGAAACAGTGAAAGTAATTCAAAATCGCTTTGGTATATTACTCTGAAATACTCGGAGATATATAGTTTGAATAAAGAACAAATTATAAATCTGATGGTACTTACAGCGAAAGATTGCATATTTGGTTTTGGGTTACTGATATTTGGTATTACGACGAATGATGCTTTTCTGTAAACTGCGGATCATTTTATAGAACTTCGATCACTGTGTTAATGGGATGATTCTTTTTTAATGATATATAAATATATAATACAATTTTCCTTCGGGACAATGTTATACTTAGATGAATTAGGGAACTTAGTCGCTGTCTTGATAATTAACATCACTTCCGGATCAACTAATGATAATGTCATGGAAAATATCATGTCCAGAAATCCTACAGTCTTTTCACTTGAAATTTGCTTCTCTGTCATTTATTTTTGTCAATATCTTCATGAGCTGTTCAAAATTCAAAAATTTAATGCATTAACTTTTCGCTAATAATTATTCCTTTTTTTATATAATTCACATGTTGCAAACTTCCTAAAGATGCCGGAATTATTTAACTTAGTCAACCAGGGTTCTCAGGATGCTGAATTCACAGCTGAAAGTTGTTAAAGGAAGATATTACACTGGAGATTATGTCTCGAGAAGTAACAGTGCAAACTACGGAAATTTCTCGAATTCTCCCATTTGTTGGTTTGAAGAACAAACGAACAAATTGAAAATTTAAGTATGATAATATACAAAAACCTCAGATCTCAATTGAACCTGGATTTTCTATTCTTGCTACAAAAACTCAGAATCGTTTTTAGCTGAAACATGTTATAGTAGATGAAATCAATAAAAGAAAATTCAAACATGGGCATGGCGTACTTATATACTTGGACATTTACACTTGTTTTAAGGTTTTGAGCATCTACGAAATTGAATAAACGTAATTAACTGTGAAGGATGCAGCATACTTATAAGTTTCTCCACATTAATTTTCCAGGTAGAGAAAATGAATTGCATTCAGCCAAATACGCAAAATGCTCCTCCACGTCAAATTAATTCACGAATACTCGAAAATGAAAAGTGTTCAATACTAGCAAACGTCACAACATAGGAATAATTGTCCACTGCAGGGCAGTTTACTGGGAGTTCATAGAAAATTTCAGCTACTTTAGAATGAATGGGGTTAGTTGTCTTTCCCGAAAACTCGTTGGCTTAATAGGTGAAGCACAATCTTCTAGATGAGAACAAACAGGATCTTCCGTTTGAAGAAAATTTGTTATCACGCTTTAATTACGTTAATTCGAATATTAATTAAGTTGATTGAATGTGTGCTGATGTCCAACTGAAATATTTTGAAGATTTATTGAGTGAAAAACAATTCTCTTGGTTTCATATAAGTTATATTCATTGTTTAACAATAGCATACATATGACATGAGATGCATTTAGAATGAGCAAGTTGACATATACTTTCGTTGTAAGTGAAGGTATCATTTGTGAATGAACTTCTGAATATTTCAACTGATTCTTAAATTTCTAAATTTCTCCTATGCAAAACAACAGGTCGATTTGGCTGCGGTTAGACAGCTGCGGTTTGGTTGTATACGAAATTAAAGTTTTCAACATTGAAAATAGCCTGTTATTGCTGAGAACATTGAAAATAAAATTGATGATGGTGATTTTTTAAGTGTTAAGTTTTTCAGGTTGGCGTCACTGGTTGGTAGTGGCAACCAAACGTCATCTGTCAAAGTGAAAAGTTTTCAGTATACTCTGCCATTTTATCATAGAAAGACTCACTACAAACGAGCAACGATTGCAAACTGTTGAAATTTACTATCATAATTCGTGCTCTGTGAGAAATGTGTATCGTTTGTTACGACCATATTCGACCTGGTTAATCAGCAATTCGTCCTGTTATCACCAAATTTCGCACCAAGTTTACTTTGTTGGACATTAAACCATTGTCTCGCATGCGTACAGTGCGTACTGAAAAGAATATTGCCGTCGTAGCGTACAGTGTTAATGAGGATCGTGAAATGTCAATTCGTCGCCGTTCTCAGCAATTGGGCATGTGTCAAATTGGACTTTTCGATTGGACCATATGTGGACCAGTGGCAAAATATTTTTGCACAAGTCTAGCCATGTGAAAACCTCGATTAAATCGCCTGACTCATTTTTTTTTCGTATTCATTGAGTATTAGACTGCAACATATACAAATTGCGTTTTGAAATCTGAAATATATTTCTAGGGAAAAAAATGATAATATTTCAAAAATTTTGGGGTTGATGCAGCCCCGCTACTCATCAGTCAGGCCTGCAACTTCGTATTGATGTATAGTGGGTATAGTAGGAGAGGTATGTGAAAAGTTTTCAGCTTGCCTCAAATGCATACCCAAAAATTGGTGCCAGCCTCGGACTATAGGCATTCTTCTTGTCGTAGAAACTGATACCCACAGTAATACTTTCTATGTAGTAAATACACATCTGTGAAAGGTTTTCCAGGCGTTTATATTCCACAACATGACATTCAATGTATTATGACGAACTTAATAACAATCCTAGTGTTTTTCACAGTTTATGATATTTAAGATCATAAATTCAAGTTTCTGATATTGAATGCAAAAAAAGACATTTGTGAAAAACTCTAACAATAAGAGAAGAATTGCAATTTCCTTGGAACTGAAGCTACATCATGCTCCGAAAATTCTAGGCATTAAAATATTCGAGCGGTGTACCAATAAATATTCATTTCAACAACTATACCGAAACTTGAAAAATGTTGAAAGCTCAAGTTAATTCTATATTCAATATAGTTCAAATCAATTGTATTCATAAACGCCGTTTCGGAAACTACTTTCGACTCGAATTATCAAAGCAATGTTTGTCAAGTACACTTTATCTTATTGGTGAATAATTTCCTGTTTCTTCCGAAAAAAACTTTAGTTACCCGATTAAGATGAAAGTATTGATGAGGAGTATCGTCAACAGAAAAACAAGAAACACAAATGTCAATAAATAGTTTTATTCAATGGAAGTATATATAATTCAGAGAACGTGGTGTGGAAAATAGTTGTAGTATGGGTAGTAACTTCTAAACCATGGGTGGGAATACCATGATGGTACTACGGGGTATTGTGGATCCACATGAAATTCTGGTACAACAGGTGCAACACTCTTGAATACTGGTACTTCTAAAGGATGGGCCACATGGTGCACTACAGGAGCAACAGTTTCAACTCTTGTCAACGGAACATCATTTACTACTGGTACTACTTTCGTGCACAGGTTCAGCGAGAACATTGACTGGTTCAACTACTTTAACAGCTGGTACCACTTCGTGAACCTTCGTTTCTACAAACGGAACGTTCTTTTCTTGTATTATTGATCCACTAGGTCCGATAATGCTTGTCCTCTCCAACGGAGTATCCACTATATGATGTTCTTGGACTATGACTCCGGCATTGGCTAAGGCGAAGACGCTTACAAGAACCTATAACCACAAAATTTTGAACGAATTGATTTTGAAATTTGTCTACTCATATTACTTTGAGTATCACTTTCAATTGTTATCAACTCAAAAGTTATTTGTGCAAATTATTTATTCAAATTGCTCTTCATTAATTGAATTTCAATTAGTTTCTCTTTATTTGAGCGAAATATCTCAAAAATGTTATGCCAGTATCTCGAATTGAAATTCACAATTTGATTATGGATATAATATTCAAAATGACTTACCACAATGTAATACATGTTTATGGTTTTTGTGTAGTGAATGCTTGCAGGTAACTGATACTTTACTGAATATCACCTACTGTTTTATAGTTCTTGACTTGCTATTCATTTGAATTTTGTTTAAACATCAATTAATATCTTTATAATAGATGATATTATTTTTAGGTGTCATAATGAGTTAGTCTAGTTCATTTCCCTCAGGTTGAATATAATTATTTACTCATTTCTTAATATTTATTTTCTTTCTTGAAGATATTGAAAACATAAGCCAAGAGTAACATGCTTTCTTGATGAATATATATATATATATATATATATATATATATATATATATATATATATATATATATATATATATATATATATATATATATATATATATATATATATATATATATATATATATATATATATATATATATATATACATAATATATTATTCATATATTATATGAATAATGTTTGATGCGGGGGAAAAATTTTAACAAAAGTGAACATTGTCCGCATATCCCACAATTGGTAGCAAACGCCTGAAGCCTGGTAGCCTGAAATGTATCAACTTCTTTGGTGGAGTGTATGTTCTTCTTGTTTTTTAGACTACGCCGTTCTGGGAGAGCCAATAAGCTCCAAACGTGTGTGAACGGCTGCTACCAATTGAGGGATATGCCGACAATGCTCACTTTCGTTTATGTGATCTTCCCGCATCAAAGATTATTCATATATTGCATATAATTTCTCGACTTAGAGCATACTTGGAGTATATATAGTCAACTCACGGACGAAGTAGTTTTTCATATCTCCCAATCTGGTGATAGTACAAAAACTGTAGCCTGAAATGTGTCGATTTCCTTTAGTGGAGTATCTGTTCTTCTTGTTTTCTTGTTTTTTCATCCCCAGGTTTATACAACTTGGAGTAGGCTACGCCGTTCTGAAAAGTGTCAATTAGCTCGAAACACGTTTTAATCGCGTTGCTTCAAATTGCGGGATATGCCGACAATATTTATCATTGTTCATATATACATTATATATATATATATATAAACTCATTTATATACATCACATTTATATTTCTGTTATTCAAACTTTCCCAAAATTCCCGAATTTTGAAATGAGGGTTATGTTGGAAATTTCAGTATACCACACAACAATGATTCTTTATGAAAACTATCTAATTATTCAATTTCATCGAAGTTTTCATCATCTGATTTGAATTGAAAATGTATCATTGAAAGTATTCATATTACATAGATTTTCAACGTTTTTAAATCAAGAATTATAATTCCATTGTTTCAGTTCATTTCGCTTTCTATTCGTGAACGTTTTTGTCAGTCATTTCCATAACCATCATTCTCATAAACGTACAAAAATAATCTCAATTAACCTGAGATTCGAACCCAACATAATGAAAATAATGAAAAACTTATTGAGAAACATTCCTCACATTGTAAAATTACATTCATTCAATCGATACTATAAATACAACAAAGAAAAATAGTCTCAAAAGGACTGAAATCAGTTTTGAGTCTGATCTTCCATTCAGCCCTCCAACAAAAATATTGGTTCATACAAAAATTCTGGTTAAATTTATATTCACCATAATATAAAACTTCATTTGAAAAAAAAAAGGAACAAATTACCTCAGAGGTATCAAACATTCGAGAAAATTTCACTTAGTGAAGGACATTTGTGTTAAAAAAATGCACGAACGTATGATACAAAAAATTGATTCATACATTCTTGCCTACATTCTTATCATCGAAGTATTCTTCCGCACTACAGTATGCCTTTCTTAAAAGCAAATTGAACTCTCCTCTTAAACAAATTAGCTTTCAGTACTTTAAAATTCGATGGTAAATGATTGAAAATTTTAATGCTCTGACAATAGAGAGAGTGCTCTAATTTAGCTGTTTTATGCATAGGAATAAGTAGTACATCACTGTTCCTTGTTGAATACTCACGATTACTATCCAATTCAATAAACCCATCTTCATTTTCTTCAACATATAACAAACATCTATGAATATATAAACACGGTAAGATGATTATGTAATTATAAATGAAGATTGGTTTACAAGATGTTCGTTGATGAATATTGAATATCAATCGAAGTATTCGCTTCTGTGTAAACACCCTATTTATTTCTGTAGAACAGCCCCACAGACGAATATTAAAATTTAGATGACTATATACAGGACTATAATACACATTCGAACACAGTTTCTAGGTACGATGTTCTTAGTTCTAGAGATTGCAAAAAATGAGTTACTCAATTTGTTACATAAAACCAATCAATGTGTGAAATCCATCTCAAATTTCTGTCTACATATATTCCAAGGAACTTAGTTGATTGGGATGATGATATAGTGTTGTCCCCATATCTAACATCGCAGGTACTAATTCCATTACCCTTCAGACAAATATGAACACATACAGTTTTGTCAACGTTCACCATCAGATTGTTCATTCGACACCAATTTACAAACTCATTTACAATGCATTCACATGCCTCCAGAAGTTCTTCAGGAGTACTGCCAGAAACAACCACCGATGAATCATCGGAAGTAGTGTCACCAAAATATATCACACTAGTTAACATATTAACATAGTCAAAACATATCAAACTACTTTATCTCCATCCTCATGAAGATTATTTAGTGTATAGAACTACCTTGTAGTATATACAACTATCTTGACAATTCAACACATTGAAGGTAATCGAGAAACCAAAATATTGAGAGTATTTGGAGATTTTTTTAATGAGATCACCAAAATAATGATATTCCATAACAAAAGAATGTATGGACTTTCCGATTAATAATGGTTGAATTCGAACATTGTTGTTAGAGCTATAGACAAAAAGCGGGACTAATACATTTAAACAGAAAATTTTTAGAATATCAGAAGGAGTGATGATATTTTAATTTTCTTCTCAATGCTTCATTTCGACTTGGAAAGGCTGTACACTACTCAACAGTAGTTGAAAAACAAAGTAACATAATAAAATAAAAACATACTAAGGACGAAGTCAATATTTTTCATTTTGCGCTAAAACTCCAAATAGAACAATCAAACTTCATAACTCTTGAAATAATTCTAGTTGATAAGTTTTTCAATTAAAATTGAATTTGGTAATACGTTGATATAATTTCATATAAACATTCCAAACAAATCGATTATCAAATCGTTATCTTTTTTTTGCATAACAATAGATAATCCCATAATCTTTTTCAAACTATTTCTGAGACATATTCCATTAACTCTCATTGAAACCTCTTTTCGTTAATCATTTACATATATCAACTATATCAATCAAAGTAACTGAAATTTTTCATGTATAAAGAGTTGATGGTTTGAATAATGAAAATCGAAATTTTCAATAAATTATTTTATTAAGTTGAAAAATCATCTACACTGTTTCTCACAGGACGTGATGTGGAAAATAATTATAATATGGATAATAACTTCTGAACCAAGGATTAGAGTACAATGATGGTACTACGGGGTAGTGTGGAGCAACATGAACTTCTGGTACAATAGGTGCAATATTCCTGAAAACTGGTACTTCTACAGGATGTGCTGCGTGGTGTACAACTGGTGCAACTTTGACCAATGGAACATCATTTACTACTGGTACTACTTCGTGCACAGGTTCAGCGAGGACATTGACTGGTTCAACAACTTTAACTGCTGGTACAACTTCGTGAACCTTGGTTTCTACAAACGGAACGTTCTTTTCTTGTATTATTGATCCACTAGGTCCAACAATACTTGTCCTCTCCAAGGGAGTATCCACCACATGATGTTCTTGGACTATGACTCCGGCATTGGCTAGGGCGAAGACGCTCACAATAACCTACAATCACAAAAAGTTATGATGACTGACTTTGAAATTTCTCTACCCCATCATGCATCACTTCCAATGATTATTTATAAACATAAAAAAAATATTTATGCAAATATTTTTTTCAAATTGCATTGTATATACTGAATTGCACTTATTTTCTCCCTATTCTATATTATTTGATTAAAATATCTAAAATAAATGGTAATACTTTGAGTTGAAATTCACAAATTGATTATTGATATACAATTGAAAATTACTTACCACAATGAAATGCATATTTTTGCTTTTTATGTTGTGAATGTTTGCTGGTAACTAATGCTTTACTGAATAATTCCTCCTATTTTATAGTTCTCGACTTCATGTTCATTTGAATTTTGTTTTTAACATCAATTAATACCTTCCTAATAGATGCTATTATTTCTAGGTGAAAACTTCTGGTGTCATAATGAGTTGGGCTCGTTCATTTCCCTCAGGTTGAATACAATTATTTCTTCATTTCTCAATGTTCATTACCTTTATTTAGGAATTTTTCCTCAAAAGAAATCTTTCATATATATATATATATATATATATATATATATATATATATATATATATATATATATATATATATATATATATATATATATATATATATATATATATATATATATATATATATATATATATATATAAGTGTGAAGGTTTCTTGGGAATGAGCACAGTTTAAAATTGATGAAATAATTGCTTATTCTACATACGTTTCGGCTCTAGGCCTTTTTCAAGAATATTACAGGTACATTGTTCAGTTGAATATTACAGGTGCATTGGAAATTGACTTCAATTTCACAGATCACTCAACTCATCACTAAAAACTAAAATGAGTTTTACGAAAGATCTGTGAAATTGAAGTCAATTTCCAACTAACAATGAACTTTTAATATTCTTGAAAAAGGCCTAAAGCCGAAACATATATATATATATATATATATATATATATATATATATATATATATATATATATATATATATTCTAATATCTATCTGATTCGTGAACAATTTTATTTATATTTTAAAAATTCGATTCTTGGGTTTTCTGTTTCAATCAAAACAAAATGATGTTAATTTTCTTCCAATTACGTTTCGATTATTATTTCAACCTTTATCAAATTGATACATGTCATATGATCGCTAAAACAAGAATGAATATAAAAATAATGGATGAGACTGAATTCTCGCTTAACTCTTGGTGAAACATAATCGAATATTAAAATAAATTAAACTCTTGGCTTAATGTTTCACGATTTATTTAACAATATGTATTGTCAACATGTTTCGAGCGTTAGCTCATTTTCAAGACTTCATTTTCAGTCTTAAAAATAAACTAACGCTCGAAACATGTTGACTATACATATTGTTAAATAAATCGTGAAACATTAAGCCAAGGGTTTTATTTTAATATTCAATGAAAATAATGGCTTCAAACGCTCTAATGATTCAAAATCTTACCACAATCATGAACACCTCAGACGCAAAAGTTGACTGAAATAGCAATGATATTAACAATTCCACTCAAAATATCTCAAAACTTTTTCCAAAAAACAACAACACGTTCATCTCTCAGAGCATAATTTTAAATATATTACTCGACATAGATACTGAGCACGTCTATAATATCACTAACTTCAAACAATACTTTTTATATATTCTCCAGCGAGCTCCTATGCGGTTAAAATATTGTTGTATATTTCACTCAGATCAGTTATGTCAGTTTTATCGTTGATGGAATCTAGATTTTTCTTTATATAGATCATTTCTTGGATTTCTCGTTTTCTTCTATGCTGCTCAGTTTTGAGGATTTTTGTAGCCGAGGATCAAACTTGTGGTCTTATGTTTGTTGGTGTTTTGTGAGGCAGTGGTGATTTTTTCATCACATCTATGGCCATTTAACCTATTTTTCAAGTATTGGCTAGTTTATCCAATAAATATTTCTATACAATCCAAACATGGAATCTGTGTGTATATTGTGTGGGTTTTTTTATCGGTTGGAATAGTACTCTTTAGTCTAATGAAATAGTTTTGTAGCAGATTATACCCCTTACGGCACACCTCTATGTCATATTTTTTGAATAGTTTGTCCAGTTTTTCCGACAGGTACGGAATATATGGTATGCATAGATCTTGGTTGTTCTTTTTATCTTTATTTTTAGGCGTGTTAAATTTATTTAAAGGCGTGGTTTTGTGTTGAATGCTTCTTTTATCTTTGTTCAAAAATTACACCGACTAGTTTTTTAGGATTAGAGTTGAGATGTAGTATTTCTTTCGCTTTATATACTGAGTCATGTACAAACTCTAAATCACTTAGTTTGATTGATCGATCTGCTAGTCCAATTATATATATATATATATATATATATATATATATATATATATATATATATATATATATATATATATTTCGATTGTTCCTCATGAGGAGAGCGACTGAACTTGAATTCGCTATCATTAGGAATTTTGCTTCATCTTTTTCCCGCCTCCCAAAAACGCTTGATCCTCTCTGAATGCTCTTTCTTCCGTTCATCTGTCCACTTTACTCCAGGTTGACGATTTACTTTTTGCTTAAACTTTATATGTGCGATTTTATAGCGGCATTCAGTGCGATCTTCGAGATTTTTTATATTGATCTGTTGTAGATCCTCTTGGACCTCTTTTAGCCACTCTGTTCCGCATTTACTATTCATAATTATATTGAGTAGTTTCTTCGGTATTCTGGACTGTTTCATTCTGTAGACATGTGCATAGAACTTTGCTCGTCGTTTTCTGATTTCTTCCGTTGTTATCGTATTTGTCTTTTGATACAGTTCGTTTTGAGGTCTTTTCATCCAAATACCGTTTCTATTGATTGGCCCGTAAATCTTTCTGAGAATTTTTCGTTCTTTTTTCTCTATTTCTCTAATTCTTGTTTATATATAATTCTTATATATATATATATATATATATATATATATATATATATATATATATATATATATATATATATATATATATATAGATTCATATATGCCTTAATAAGCAACATTGTCGCATTTTGGGAGAGGAAATTGCATTTTCATTGCCAGGGCTTGGAATTATTGATATAACAGACAAATGGTATCACCAAAATGGCGCAACATGTCATACACAATACAATTCATTGCATAAAATTTTGCTCGGCGTCTAATCTCAAAAAATGATAATATTAATTGTCCAGCAAGATCGTGCGAGATATCACTATTGGACTTTTTCCTCTGGGGCTACGTTAAAAGCTTCGTCTACAGAGAAATTTTTCACGAACAATTTATGAATTTAAAGCTGAAATGATGCGAGTTGTTAGTGACTTTGAACCTCCATTTTGTGAAGATGTAATTCATAGTTTTGATGAAAGAATGACCTAACGTAATGCAGCTAATAGTTATCATTTATTGGACAGGATATATTTATCATTCCTCATATTTTGATTATCAATAAAAATTTTAATAATTGTAGTCAGAAATATGTGTTTTATCAACTGATTAAAAATTGCAGTTTCAAAGGAAAATCCTATAGAATAGGTTTCAACACCTATATTCGTGCAATCAAACCAGTATTAGGCATCTGAAAGAATTGTTTTCCGAAAAGAGCATCATAATTATTATTTCATATATCAGAAAATTGATACTAGTGTTTTATTATGGATACAAACGCTTCTACTGAAAAATTATGTATATACTTTATATATGATCGTAATGAGAAATATTGAAATCAATGTAAATCTCGTTGGAAATATAAAATAGATTGTTTCGTTTTACAAAGAACTCATCAGTTATAACAGGTCCATTTTTGATTGAAGAAATTATTTCAATCTTCAATAGAATTTCTGATTCTTGGAGGAATCATTTTACTTTATATCCCACAGTTCTATCTCAAAGAATCAGTACAAAATATCCTAGAGATCGTAGAAATGGCAAACACTGAATACTATTCAGTTGTTTTTATCTTCTCGTATTTCAGGAAACAACAATGCAAAAAGTTCATCGAAGATGAATATGTATACTTGAATTCACAAATTCGAATGCTCGTGAATTAATGAGTACATTGGATAAATAAACCTATTCATGTTTTTGCTCATTTGAAACTTCGTAACGAATATTCAGAAAAGCATCGGAAAATTCATTCAAAATATGGAAATTAATCGAAAGAATTAAAGAGGAAGCTGGTTATTGGAGAATGCAACTTTTCTGCTGTTGCTCTAGGGAAAGTGTTAGAGAATGGAAATCAATGCCATACTTGATGGGAGTATAAGAAAGATAATTTCATTATGCAACCAACTTGTAAAATGTGGAACATTACTTTTCGATGAGGGCAACGACGAAGAAGATTTTATTAACTTGGTGTTTCTATCTGTTTTCATTGAAAGTGTGTCAGAATGTTAAGATCAAAGAGTATCTGTCATAAATAAAGTCAGTTATCCTGACTCCCAAATTGAAAATTTGATTCTAAATCGGAAAGAAGAATATATGGAACGAAAAATCTTGACCAATTCAATATCTATTTCATCAAGGGATCAGCTAATATTCAACGAACTTCAGAAAAAGTAATGTTCACTGTGAATCTATTCATCATTTTTATGATATATTTGTTCAACAGTATAAGAACCTTGTTGCACAATATTGAAGTATGTAAATGACATGTAGGTTTCAGTTGATAAAACATTATGTTATTATGAATTGAATTAAAACACATGGCTTAAGTTTCAAAGAGCATATTACGAATAAACACTCTGCATATTTATCGGGTGATTAGCCCATTATCAAGAGTAATAACAATATCAACGGAATAGATCTGACGAACTGAAATGAACCGTGCAATGAAAATTGAACTGAAAATTGAATGAAAGTGTTGATATTCTACTAAGGGGAACTTGAGCCGAGTATTTTATTATTAAATTAATTATTTAAGGATGTGTTGAAGGGAAACAAGTAGGTACTCATTTAGTAACCAATTTAGTAATCGTACCACTTGAAATGAAATCCAACTCTGTGATATCAAATTTGATCCTTAATATTTATAACTGATATCGAAGTTCTTCTCGTAGAGATCAGGAAAGGAGATCAATTTAATTAGGAATTATGAGATTTGAGGAGGAATACTGTTGTTAACTTTGCAGTGTGTTTGCCATAAAATATTCCTTTTCAGATGCGCATACGAAAGTGAAATACTCCTAAGTCATCAAGACACGTATCGAGCTTTATTCAAGTAATTTCATGTGTTACAAGCTTTTTAAACAAAGTAGTTTGGATAGTATGGGTAGTAACTTCTGAACCATGGGAACGAGTACCATGCAGGAAATACAGGGTATTCAGGAACACCAGTCACAACGTTCTTGAAAACAGGTACATCGAAAGGAGTTCCTACTTGATGTACTACTGGAGCAACAGTATCAACTTTACCGTATGGAACTTCATGAACTACATTAACGGCAGATTTAACTTCAGGTACCACTTCAGTGAGGACGGTGGAGGGTTCAACTACTTTGACGGATGGTACTACTTCATGCACTTTTGTTTCTACGAATGGAACGCTCTTTTCTTGGGTTATAGTTCCACTTGGTCCAACAATACTTGTTTTTTCCAAGGGTACGTCTACGACATGGTGTTCTTGGACTATGACTGCAGCATTGGCGAAGGCGATAGCCCCAATGAAGAAAACCTGATTCGAAGAGAAGAATATTATTACAGTCTTGATGATAATATGATACTTCGGAATATATCCAAAAAGAATTTTCAAATATAGTGTAACATGAACCAAACGTATTCAATGAGTTGAATACTATTATTTTGATGTAACATTTTTAATCTCATTCTGATATATATATATATATATATATATATATATATATATATATATATATATAATTTTTTTTTCAATTCAGCAATCATTAGAGTGAACCAACAGTTCAACTCAAATTACAAACATCATCCTTGCACATTACTCCTCGAAAAAATCAATTGTAGCCTCTTAACTAAACGAACCTCAATATCTACTTGAACCGAGTACTTCTGTTTCACCCTTCGTCGCCAATAAATGAAAAATGTGAATGAAAACAAAATTATAATGCCAAAAATTAAATAAATATTATCATTAAATCAAATCCTTTGTAACCAATTGAGTTTCATGAAACTATTCTGCAATATATTTTTTGAGTATATACTCAATTAATTCTCAAATTTATGCATCAGCCTCTTATAAAATTTTCTCAATACCACCCTCATATATTTCATCTGTTTCACAAGCATGTCATTCTATTGAGATCACATTATTCTGAGTTCGGTTTGTTCAAAAAACAATATAATTAGAGAATATAAGGGCAGTACCAAAAATACGGGAGAAAATACCCTAGTAGAGAATTATATCTTTTTTGGAAGTTATATACATATGGGGGTGAAATATTAGAATTTAGTGAAATAGTACACTGAAATACTTACGATGATGAACTTCATTTTGGTATTTTTAGTGTTTCTAGCTGAGGAATGATCAGACTGGAATGATGCTGATTTCTCTCTACTCAATTCTTATATAGGAACGATTGAAACTACAGTTAACTAATTCTTAATGGTATTCAACATTAAAAGAAGTTTTATATTACGTGATTTTCTCACTAATGTGTTCGTATATTATTGATAAGATCGATGAAGCTTCAAATACAATTTTTCCACTCAAACTTTTGTGTTTTGTATCGAAATAACATGTTAAAATTTCTGTTTTATGACACATAATCTTATTCTCTGCTTCTTTCACATTTATAATTTTTCTGTAAAATAATTCGTATTCTACTTGAAAAAGGATCAATTGGAAAGGACCTCCAGTTGTTAAAAAGTTTTATTCAAATTGGTATTCTGAAATAATCCTCATCGATTATCCAATGAATTGAAACTTCGATTTATGGCAGAAACTTTTGATATGAAACTTGTAACTCCAAATATATATATTCGCGAAGAAACTTAACGAATGAAGTGGAATCATGCAAACAGTTATATTTGGTGACTAGTTTATATTCCTTTATATTCAAAATTTTTAATTAATTCATAATCGATGCTTCTTCTCTAGATTCATCGGAACTATGGATGAATATGAAAACAATTTTTCTGAATGTACTGAAAAATATTGGATAACTGTTTGTTACGAAAGTATTCATATAAAATAGAATTTGAATATCTGCAAAAATATATGAATATCTATCTCTTGAAAGGGTGCAGAGTTTTTGGGGCAATTCATTGAAAAATAACGAATACCAGTTGTTATTCGGTATTACCTATGTATCTAAACTTTCTGGTTTTTATGCGTATAATAAACTGACAAAAACATATAAACCTGTTTAGGATAGTATTTGCAATTGTTTGTTTTTATCTTGATAACATATTCTATAATCCGTGTGCAAAATAATTCGAATTGTAGTCCTCTGTAATCTGAATATAGTTCTTCAGCTTCACAATGACCACAAAGTGATCAACGAAACGAATCAATTTCTGCATGTTCCGTCATCGTCTATTACATTTCGCAATAACTCATTTATACTTTTCGTAATGCAAAAATTATAATACGGATTTTATCATTCAATTTTTCAGGAAATTATTTCGAATAATTCTAATTTTCCAATTGCTTTTTGCAATCTTCAATTTTTCAGTTTGTGTTGTACAAGTATGTGTTTTCAAAAGTGTTATTCGAGTCAGGGTGTTATTCTGCATCCACAAAACCATCAAGGTGGACATTAAGAAAAAACTTCCATTTTTTTCATTTGAAAAATACCAATCGAGTGACTTTCATTCAAAAACAAAATCAAAACTGAAAGGTAAAAAGGCACTCATTCAGATTTACATATTTTTATTCACTAATTCCAAGATAAGTATGTAGGGAAAATGAAATGTTTGAAATACCTACTAAACATTCAGATGGATATACAACATACATCAAAAATCATCAGAAATGACATACAACATTAGGAATAAAGGAGGTTGACTTTACGAGAAGAAGATTCACTTTATCGTGTGAGGAGGGCTTTTTCGAAAAGGGGATCGGGTCAACTTTGGATAATTCATCATATTTGGAATCTTCATTATCAATATGTCGGCTTCTTGAATTCGGAAATAATTGTTTTCGTTTTTTTTTATATATATTATTTCTATAAAATGTGAATGAAATTAAGTGTTTTTGGAAATATTCGTTGAATTTTCTTTTTCTGTGTGTATCAAAAATGATCCTCTGACACTGATACCAAAAACAGAAGAATACTTCTATTATGATTCTTCAATTTTTACAGTATGATTTTATCTACAACAGCGCTCAATGATAATGATCTCCAATGTGTATAAAATATATATCATGGCAATCATATACATAATATCATTCAGGATATCATTAAGAATCTATCATATCTTTATCACACGTTCTGAATTCTTATAAAAAGAAATATGAGATGTTGATCGTCAAAGTTTGCTTGGAGCTTCTGTACACGAATAACAAAAATGAAACTTATCGTAAGTACAAGAATATTTATTATGTTAGTTATTTTGTCTTATGTTTGTGATACAATCACGATTTATATATTTTTTGTCATGTTGAAAATTCACAGAATATTTCCGAAATTAAAAACACTCGTAGAAAAATATTACGCTAGCTTTAAGATCAGTTTTGTGAAAAAATTATAACTGAATGAGTTATCTGAAATGTATCGCAAACCATTCACAATATTCACAGAAAGTTTGGAAAGACTTTCTGTGAATTTCAACTTCTCAGAAGAAAATCTACTATTTCTACTTGTCTCAAGGTAATTTCCTTGACTGAAGATGACGAACCTAAGTCGAAACAAGCTAAACTTGGCAGTGCTTTGTTGCACAAAGAATGCCTTTGCGAATCAGCGATGACTTTTGCTTTGGAAGACGATCAAAAGAGCGAATTTTGCTCAAATTTCTTGATTTTGTCAAACCTTTGCTTTTGTCAAATGCTGTCTTTGCAAACTGGGTACAACAGGGTCTACTATCCTTTGAGTTTGTTGTAATTGATTCCATTTTAGCTTTCGACCTTTCGGGGTCTCATCAGTTAGGCGAAGAAGCCTACGAGCTTGTAATTTATCGAATTCACAATATACTATAATATTTGAATATCAAATGAAAAAATAAATATATGACAAGTTTCGGGGACCTCCCAAAAACGCCATGTTCGAAGGAGGCACTTAGGTTTGTTATAATTGAACTCAAATCGATCATTAAATGCATTTCTTCATTTAATGTGAATAATAAGATTAATTAATCAATTAGGAGCTGAACCCTGATAGTAAAATTCTCAATTCTGTAGAGTACCTAATAAAATTACAGGTTCTTTTAATTGGAGCTCTTGCTGTTGCTCAAGCTGCAGTTATAGATCATAATGTAGTGGACACTCCATCAGAAAAAACCAGCGTGATTGAATCAAGTGAAGCAGTCGACCTCGAGGAAAACGTAACAGAGGACCCAACAGTTAAATCCTCTGAATTAGAAGAAGCTGTAGCCGAAGTAGTACCTGAAGTGAAATCTGAAGTACCTGAAGTAAAATCTGTAGTACCTGAAGAAGAAGTTCATTCAGTGAAAGTTGAAACTGATGCTTCGGTGGTTCATCAAGAGAACAATTCAGTAGATGTTCCTGTTATCAAGACCGTCACACACGTTATACCGGGTTACCAGGTTGCTCCAGGATATCAAGTAGTACCTACATGGTATTCATATCCCTGGTTCAGAAGCTACTACCCATACTATTTCTTTTGAGATGTTATTGAGTTTTTCTTCAAATAAATGCAGATTTTGTTGAATATCTGTATTTTGCATTATCTGATAAATTGTTTCAATCAGCCAAAATGGTTTGAAAGTTTGAGTAAGCTTCTTAGACATAGTAAACACAGATTAGAGTAACTCTCAGTACTGCTGAAATGTCTACAATAAGTCGATATGCGAACTGTTATAAGCAATAGATTGAGGCCCTTTGAGGATAGTACCACAAGAATGGTACAAATTATATTATGAAAGCTGCAGGTTGTGAAAAAAAATGAAATCTGTCTTAGTAATTGAATCACTCTATTGTCATCACAGTTTTTCGTTCCATTAGAAAACCAGAAATTTCTTTTTTCTGTATCACAAGCACTGACGATGGAAGAATATTGAGTTTACGTCCATTTTGTTACCGATACGTTTTGTTCAGAATTCTATAGTGTTCTCCTATATTGATATCTAAGATGTTCAATAGGTGTTATGTTGTTCAAACTGACAAACTGGACTGAATTCATGAATATGAAACTGAATTTTTAACGCATTTGCAAGTATGAAATAAAAATAGTATCTGACGCTTAAGCTCGCACTGGCAAACAACTGTTTCGAGCTTGTTAGCTCTCATCAGAGCGTTGTGGTCAAGTTTTATATGTACGTACTTGAAGACCACAATTCATGAATATCTATTTGTATCGTCGTCTCTAACTTCGTACAGTTTGAAACTTCACTACGCCGTTCTGATTAGAGCGAACAAGCACGAAACACGTGTCAGAGGCTGTTTCTGAATAACGAGCTATATCGTTATTATTCTTACTATATATATATATATATATATATATATATATATATATATATATATATATATATATATATATATATATATATATATATATATATATATATATATATATATATATATATATATATATATATATATATATATATATATATATATATATATATATATATATATATATATATATATATATATATATATATATATATATATTATATAGGCTATTATAAGGCTTTGTAGATATTTCATTCGAACACCATGAAATATCTACAAAGCCTTCCACTCGTTGTTGTCATGAGTAGGAATCTTGAACGCTAGGGAGTGTTTATACGTCCTTTCGCCGATAGAGGGAGCCTACGTGAGTATTTCACTCTCTAGAACTTCTCTTAATTTGGTATGGGACCTATGTTCGTTTTGAAAGTCATCGATTCTTGATTGATAGATTAAATATGGACTGATGATTCATAATAATGATGAAACAATTGTATCCTATTATCATTCAACAAGATCGATGAATTTTTCGAAACGCTCTTAATATTCACTCTCGAAAGTGATGTGTTCGTTCTCGTTGACAACATTTGTGTAGACATATATATATATATATATATATATATATATATATATATATATATATATATATATATATATATATATATATATATATATATATATATATATATATATATATATATATATATATATATATATATATATATATATATATATATATATATATATATATATATATATATATATATATATATATATATATATATATATATTATAAATATATATATATATTTATATTGAAATTGATTCATTGCCTGTTTAAGATAGATTATTTTCAATTTTATTAGCAATAACAGGCTTATTTTAATGTGAAAAACTCTATTCTCCTTGAACGTTTCGTTGTATATCACAAATTAACTCAAATAATTGTTTTAATTTGTTCTGACGAAGTTGAGATATACAACGAAACGTCAACGAAAATAAAGTTTTTCACATTAAAAAAAGCCTGTTATTGATAATAACATTGAAAAATATATATATATATATATATATATATATATATATATATATATATATATATATATATAATATTCAATTATGAATGTGTCATTAATAATATTAATCAAAATTCATTCCTCAATTTGCATAAGATAGCAATTCGTTTTTCCGTTCAAATTACACTATAAAAAAAAAGTCACTCACTCTTGTAGTAATTACTTAATTCGAATTCAATCACTTTTCCATATTCTTAATATTCTCTTGTTTCTTCCTCAATTAGAGATCACTCAGTTTTTCATTACCGAGTTGATTGGAAAAAATATTCCGTCATTTTTTTTACGACTTCAGAATGATAGATTATATCAAATTGGAAACTAATTATAATTTTATATTCACAAATCTTGGTTGAACAAGAAAGAAGATCAAACAAAAACAACAGATTTCAATAGAGGGAATTTTTCATTAGAAAAAATTTTTTTTTGAAATTATTTTGTTATCAATAAAATTTTTCAAATTATTAACCTAAATCAATGATATAGGAATGTGTAGCACCTCATTTCTATATTGTGTACTTGAGTTCATTGATTTAGAATTCATTTTTTGTCAATTGTTACAAAATTTCGAAATTATATTTCGAGAGCACCTGTGTAAAAAAATTATGTTATATAAGTATAGAATAACATTTATTATGTATCTGACGATCTTCTTCTGAATGAAAACTTTTCAGTGTGTAATTAGTAGTAATTTAGATAAATTTTGAGATAATTGGGAAGTATAATAGTCCAACTCGAAAGACTTTTGTCAAGACTTTTTGACAAAAATTTGTCAAAAATTATTGGGTACAGGTTTCGACTGATAACCACAGTCAAAAGTTAATGCAAGTGTTCTTTGGATACTTTTTGTGTCAGTTTATAACTGTTTCGAGTGAGACTGATACACCTCTCAATATATTCAATCAAATGTTTGCTAGGGAGCAATTGTCTTCAATATATTTGGAAATTGAAGAACTTCTATCTATTTAAATTCAATATATTAAAAAATTCTATTTTTGTTTCAGGTAAGATGCATTCCATTTTTTATGGTAAGTCCTAGCTACCTCTGCTAGATTCCTTCAGTACTTTTTCACTTTCAGATCAATAATATACTTCAAATTTATTTACAAGATAACATTTTCAACACCAAAATACGAGTATTACTCATAACTATCGATCTCATAAGTATAAATATGGGTTTCTCAATTCATTCTGAATTTTCTGTTAATTCAAAACGAATTCATATAGAAATTAACTTTGAAACAAAGGTTATGAAAATTGGGAGTGAAAAAGAGAAACAAAACAAGCTTTTGTCCATCTCATGAGCGGAAAAGGTATTGAAAATTTCAAAGAATAAACCACACATACTAATGTTTCGGTTCATAAGTTGACATATAGATTTGTCAATCCCATTCGATTATTTCAGATACGATCTCTCTCTTTGAAATACGATGTATATCCAAAATATGCTGAAAAATTGTTGTTTTCGAGAAAAACTTCGAGCAAGTATTAGAAAATATAAGATGCTCTTCCATTTTCAACATATTCCATCAGTTTTCCAACTTGTTCTACTATATATCAGAAATTGAGTGAATTCTATAGATTTTCGTTCGGGGTTTTCTACTGCACCATTTAATGATCAAGAGAAAATCCTTCACTTCTGCTTTCAACAATATTCCATATTGATAAGTGATGTTTTCCAAAGAAACAAAGACTATAGTTTCTAGACAAGACAATTTTATTCATTCAGAAAACTAATTTTAAATATCCATTCAAAAAACAGGAACAAAAACAGTATTAGCTGGAATGTAATTATATAAGAAATGGGTCCTGACAAATTGCGGTGATAAAACTAGCGGCAGCGGTGCTGGTACTTGAATTACTTTAGTATCTGTACCGCGAACTGCTGGTACGATAGGCGCAGAAGCAGCATAACGTCTGGCGACTATAGGAATGAGTTCTTCTCTATGGATGCTTCCACTAGGTCCAACAACACTAGTTCTTCTCACTGGGGATGCTACCACTGTATCCTTTACTGGGATAACGCTAGCGCTAGACATGGCCAAGAAGGCGACAAAATATATCTGCAAAAAAAATTTCAATATCGAACGTAAAAAAATTTTTTTTATTTTTTATCTGCAACACTAAGAACTTGAGTTTAACTTTGCATTCTAACTGCATTAAACCGAAATGTAATGTGGAATAAAACAATTTCCATTCAACAATATTTCGTTAAAATCCACTACAACACAGAACGAAAAAATAGTTCACCACTTGGTTGTAAAATTAGGATTCAATACAATAAGCAATATCAGTAAGTCGTCTACATAGCCTAATGGTTTGAATTAAAATCCCGGGTGACATATATAGCCAATGTATTGAGTTTAAGTAATAATCAAATTGAAAACATTATCAGATGAGTTGTCGTCACAGATTACTGAGATTAAAAGAAAATGATAGGTATAAGTTTTAACTTTCAACATCGATACTCAATATACCTATCTCCCGGAATATTAGGAATATTTTGTAATTTATCAAATTTGATGAAAGGATTTGACAGTTTAAACAGATTTGAACGATTTAAATGTAAAAACTTCATGAAAATACACGAGTCTACTTACAATAGTGTTCATGGTTCACAACTGGGTAATTTTGAAACGAACTGATGTCGTTTTATATAGGTGTAAAAAACATATATTTCTGATAATTGCGGAAATGTTAACTTATTTTGCAAATGAAATAATTGTTATTTTACACAATCTAGTGGTAATATTTTAATGTATTGAATTTTCATTAACTTCCGAAATGCGTAAAATATCCCAGCTAAAATTAATTTTTGTTTACAAGGATGATTTTGATGAATATCATGCATTTTTATGTAGGAAATTTGATCTGGAAAGATTTTCTGCGGTTATACAACTCGATATTGAAAAACCTGTAATGAAACTCTTATTAGAGTAATAACAATATCGAATGAATCTTATGGAATGATAATGTTGTACTAAAAAAGTAGAGTACTAGTAAAAAGTTGTACTACTTATAAATACAACTTAAAGTAAACTTCAAAGTTTTAGCTCAATGATTCAATGAATCCTTCAGTTCTATTCCAGAAATTCGTATCTATAAGAAATAAATAAATAATAAAATTTATTGAGAAACATTCCATACATTGTAAAATTACATTCATTCAATTGATACAATAATTACAACTAAGAAGAAGGCTCACTAAAGGACTGAATTATGTTTTGAGTCTGATCTTTCATTCAGCCCTCGAGCAAAAATATCGGTTCAAACAAAAATATTCATTTAGTTTTCATTCACGATAATAATATGATACAACTATATTGAAAAGAAGAGAAAAAAAATTACCTCAAAAATATTGTACCTTTGAGACAATTTTACATGCTGAGGGATATTCGTGGTAAACAAATAAACAAACATATGATACAAAAAATTTATTCATTCTTTATTGCCTACATTGGAATCATCGAAGTACTCTGCCACACTATAGTATGCCTTTGTCAACATCAACTCTCTTCTGAAACAAATGAGCTTTCATCAATTTGAAATTTGACGGCAAATTAGTTTGAAGATTTTGAGAGGTTTGCAGATAGGTTCACAAGAGGTTCGTTGATGAATATTGAATATTAATCGAAATATTCGCTCCTTTGTAATAAACACCCTATTCATTTCTGTAGAGCAGTCCCACAGCAGAATATTATAATTTAGATGACTATATACAAGACTGTAATACACATTCATAACACAGCTAAATCAGCAATATTTATTGAAGAACTTGATGATTCTTTTCACGTTCTGTAGAAAAGTTGAATACTTGATGCTCTCATTAGTTTTTTTCCATTTACCAAATACGAAATATTGATGTGTTTTGGTCAAACTGCTTAAGAAACCATCAACAAATGGTAGGGACGTAGTACCTAATGACTTTCTAATACACTTAATTTCTGAACTAACTGATCATTATCAACCGAATCGGTATAAATAAATTAAATTTTGGTAGAATATTAGTCACTTCTTATAGTCAGTCGTACAACTAATAATGAAATTCTTGGTGAGTATTTAATCAATAGTCGAAACATTGTTGTTTCAATATTTCAAATTTCAATTCTAAATGGAGTTCATATGAATTCGCTCCTATGTATTTCTGTTAAGATAGATAGATTTCAATGATGCAATTCAAATTGTTACATTTCCTTATGAAAATTGCGACTGAGTTAGAGATATATTCCTTTTTCGTAATTCGATCTCCATTTTGAATTCATCATTTTCATTTCATAACGTTCGATCAGTTTCAGCAGGAAATATGAAAAGCCTTCTTTCTTTCAAAGTGCAATTCAATTATGTGAAATGAAGAGCACTTGTAAGAGACTTATTTTACGTAGATGGAAGAATATTTATTACTATGAATACAGTTTTCTATTCTGCAACAACAAAAAACCGAATTCAGGAAATTACGCTCAACAAGTAAAAATAACGTTAACATTTTTTTCTATTGTGATGAACTGAATTAAACTCTTCAAAATGAAACTTCATTAAGTTACAAGTCTTGAAACCACTGAATTCATTGCAAATACAACTATTTTCTTCTATTGCGGCATTATCAAATATGAACTCTTAATTGTCAACTCTAATTAACTCTAATTGAGTCACAGTGATTCAGAATACTCACATTGCTGTCATATTCGAATATCGGTGTCAGTGTAAGTTCGTAATTAAGATTCCAAACGTAATACTTGAAGATTATTCTGTCATTCTGTCATGCCTGTGATTATACGACATTTGCAGTTTTCCATTGTTTTCTTCGCCATTGTGGCCGCCGCCAATAGCGCTGTGCTCCAGACCACCAAGTTGTACCCAGGAGGAGGCTTCGTTTCTGAAGAAAAAACGATTCCATTTGCGTCATTTGCCAGATTTAACCCTTACGTACCTGTACCAGCAGTTCCATCAGTGTATGACGCCCTTTACTTCAGAAACTTCAATCCGTATCCATACGAAGTGCATACTAACTATCTTGGACAAATTGTACCTTGAATAAACTTGAAGTGCCTCAAATAAAATGAATACAAGAAATCAGAAGAAGTTTTGCTTCAAATAAAGATGAGTAATTTTTTCCAAATCGAAATCAAGCGACGATTTTCACTTTCATCGTTCAGGAATTTCGAAACGAAAAATTTATAAGAAGAGTTTTTTGAAATATCTCGTATATTAATTTGTGAATGCCACTTTCAACTCGATTAAACTGTGTCATATGTTTGATCCTAAACGAACAATCTTGACAAATAACAAACATTTTACCATCATGCTTCTTCGAAGAGAATATATTTTAAGGAAAATTACTCATAGAACAAAACAATCATAACCTCAAATGTCATTTGAATGTTACTTGGATGTTGCTTGGACATAAATTTGAGTTAATGCATGTTTTTATCATTCGAACATGAGATGAATCTTTTTTTTTTCATTTCTCGTAGTCAAAAACAGAACATATTCATTTCAAAATATCATAATGTTATTCTGCTTCATGATATTATCCTGTCGAAATCTTATCAGCGTTGTCATACAAATTCATGACAAAATCAAACTGAAAATTTTGAAGCATGCTATGATATGTAGGAAGATGTTCCCATTGTCCATGAAGTCCGACTCTCAATGTCAATCGAATGAATCAAAAACAATAATATAGTGTAACCGCTAGGAAAAGGATTTCTATGATTTTTTCCCTAAAGCAGAAAAAATCGTTTTCACCACTCAAATGAGTTGAAACAATTTTCATCCTACCACACATACTTTTTTCATTTCGATAGTCAGTGAATGAAAACTCTACTATTAAAATATTTCGGAAAACAAGGCGACATTAATTAATGAACATCAGCTTCAAATTTGAATTTATTCTATGCAATTAGAGAACTATTTTCAATGTTTTTGAAAAATGAAGGTTGTTTAGGGTTATTGGTTGTCTGTAGTTTTATGGGCTATTACCGAAACGGAATAAGATCAAAATCCTATATCGCTTCTTGTATTTCAGCCTCAGCTAAATTGATTGTCTTCAATTTCGTTTCATCTATGACCTCTCCACTTATCAATTAACTAAAAAATATTTTTTTCATAATGGAGAAGTAAGTAACTTTATTCGGCACAGCCAAAAGACGTTAAAAAAGAGAAATTATATATACAAACATCAAACAATATATTTTACGATTGAAATATCATTTTTCACAAGAAAATACAATATTTTTTTTGAATCACTCTGATTCTCACATAATTTTATTTGCGGATCTGGACTATTGAATAATTACTTGTCAAGTAATAACACTTATCAATATAAATCATTTCATCTGAAACGTATTCTACACGGTCAACGATATAGTTAAGGACCTTACAATTTTGTAAATAAAGTCTGAAGTTTTATATACTACTAGCTACATGTCGAACTTTGTTCGGTCGTAGAGGCAATAAATGAGCAGATTTTTGATTTTATAAAAGTCAATTTTTTAATTCGATAATGTAAATTAAAAAATCAAGTATTTTATTGATTCTTCATTGGCCATGTATTTTAGTGCTTGGTTCCACTCTTTAGTGAAGCACCTTGTGATAGACGACATTTTTCGTTTTGTTATCAGGTGATAGAACAAATAAGGCAGATGGTCTTCCGACCCGTGAACATGCCACATGTAAATGACCATGGGAAAAACATGGATTTTCTAGATTCAGACCACAAACTTTTAAGCATAGGACTTGAGATTTGTTTATAGTCATGGCGAATGCAAGACGGATCGGAAATTGAATTCGTTTAAGCCCCAACGGCATGTCTGTTGAAATCATGGGATCCTTGGAATGAGAACTTCCTCACTGTCGAATTTTCCTTTGAGTTTCGTCGCGTAAATCACACTGTTCATCAATTTCCTTACCACCAAACGCGTTCTGTTGCAGAGTTTTGGTTGGTTTATGTTTCGAACCATGATTACTACGGAGCCAACTTTTACTCCTAAATTGTGCGGTGGTAAGCCCGGTATATCCAAGGAGTTTAAAGATTCAATTGGATAGTTGGTGGCTTCATCTTCATTTATTACAAAATCAATTAATTTGAAAGAATGCAGTGTACCAATGATCTCATTCTGAATTATGAAGTTTAAGTCATCTACATCTTTATTCTCAACCGCCAAAAATTTCTCGCTCAGTCAACCATTCATTATTTTTGTGATTAGTAATGATGTTTGGGAATACTTTGTTGATGAGTTCGTCTTTTGATGACACAAAGATACAGAAATTCTGAGTAAATGAAATCAATCCGCTCGATTTGTCGACAGATGCTCGACCATTATCGATAGTCAGTAATTGCTCAGAGAAATCTTCAGCAGATGTATCGTTCAGCAATGCAGCTCTCATATTTGTTGTCAGCTGAAGTTTCTTCACATAGCGCCATAGATTCGATGACTTTAGGCAAGCGTTCATTTAGTCTGCAACTGTTGATCTTGGAATTACTGGCCGTGTTTGGCGGAAATCTCCAGACAGTAAAGTCATTGTGCCTCCAAAACATCTCGAGTCATTGCGTAGATCTTCCAATGTTCGATGAAGTGCTTCCAATGCCCGTTTATGTGCCATTGTGCATTCGTCCCAGATGATGATTTTCGATTGTGATAAAACTTTTGCCATTGCGTAGTGTTTCTCAATATTAAATATTGGTTCTTCAATAGTTTCGATTCAACGACAATTTTAATGCTGATTGAGCCGTACGCCATCCTTTCAACAATGTGGCTGCTATTCCAGAAGAAACAACTGCAACCGCAATGTTGGATCTGACTCTAACAGTGGCTAAAACTACTGACATGAGCTATGCCTTAACAGCTCCATCAGGGGAATCCAGAAATATAAACCAGCATTTCCATCATCAATTGCCTTTAACAATGTATCATAAAGTTTCTTCTGTTGGTGATGAAACAGGGGTACATTCGGTTGAACTATTAAGTCAAATTCCTGGTGATCATATTCACTTTCCCGTTCAAATTATCTATTGCATGCGTCATTCAAATCACGATTTAGGAACGTGATAAAAAGTATCCTATGTCCTTCTCCTGGTTCTAACCTACCTCCACACCAATTTTCAGTCAAATCAGTTCTGCCGTTCTTGAGTTATAAATAGTGTAACTAACACGTCTCTTTTTCTGTCCCTTTGTCCCTTTGTACGCTTTAATCTTTGAAACTACGCAACGGATTTTGATGCGGTTTTTTTAATAGATAGAGTGATTCAAGAGGAAGGTTTATATGTAATAGTGGACAAATAATGTTATTTTTGAGGTTTCTGATGTGATGTCGTAAATAATTACATTTTTTCGCTAACATATGAACCCTACGAGATTTATCAAAATAATATAAGTATTATATTGAAAAGGTCTACAGAGAACTATGGTATATGCCTATCTCTTATGGATATATAAAAATATTTACTTTTTATAATAATTTTCGAAGGGAATTTAACATTACGAATTTAACCAATACAACATTAATCCTTATCCAATTAAATACCATATATATATATATATATATATATATATATATATATATATATATATATATATATATATATATATATATATATATATATATATATACAATTATAATAATTTATATGGCAAAACAACGTTGGCCGGGTCAGCTATATATATATATATATATATATATATATATATATATATATATATATATATATATATATATAGACGTGCCACCTAATCTTCAAACAACTTAGTCTTTCTAACTTTTCAGGAGGAGAAAAATGATATTTCATATTCTTATTGAAGAGAGATCCAAATTTGTTTCACAACAATATGAAAGATGCTGGAATCATTTTGTAAAATCAAAGAGATTTGATAAAATGAATCATTTCAGAAGGCCGTAATTCATTGGAAAGAAGCACTTCTGACAAAATAAAATGTTCGTATTATGGAACAACTTATACAACGCATATCTACCTGAACATCGACACCGTGCTTTTTAACATAGTGAAAATTACGTATTGTTTACAGGATGAAAAATTATCAGCCAAAACAACCAACAGCTGATCGATTAGTTGGTGGAAAAAATTATTATCGCATTACTGAATCAATACTTTCAACCAACAGATTACTACCCTCTTCAGTCAATCTCAGAAATTTCTTTTCGTGCAAAATTAAGCCTTCTGTGATTCAAATGGTATCCCAGTAAAAATATGTGAAGAGAATACTCTTTTAATCAACCCTATCTTACTATTGTCTGCCATAAACTGAAATATACGAAATTTTCACTTAGGACATCATTGATGTTGATGGAAAAACTTCAGAATCGTCGTACATTCATTACACCCTTACCTGTTCGGTGTGTTAAATCCATTGCGCCCTAACAAAACGAAGATATATTCAATTTACCAAAGTTCAAAACATTCAGAAGGGTCGTAAATTCAAACCAGCGAAGTTTTATGAAAGTCGAATTTAAATTCTTCCAGAGATTCACCTTTATAAAAAAACTTTTTCACCATTTATCCATTATCGTTGCAGGAACTTTTCTCTTATATTTGTGTATTTTCACGAGAGCGGTTTATTGATTTGTACTTGATTGAAGGAAATTCGTTGTCGTAAATTCATTTTATGAGGGATATATTCTATATTTGTGTCAGTTGTTTTATGGCTTTTCTATTTCTGGTGTAAAATTTATGATTTTTTTGGATGTTTGATCATATCAGAATTTTGGATGTAGTTTTTTCGCTAAGACGTTTTCAAAAGTTTCGTTCCTCAACTGGAGAATGCGATTCTTCTTTCCCTCACTCATAACTTAACATTTGTTTCTTCATTCATTCGAAGTATTTGATTTATAGATTAAACATAATTTATTTCTTCAATTATTCAACACTTTTTCTCTTCTTATGTGATTATCATGTTGAATTGAAAATTTTGTTGAACAAAATCACGTAATTAAGAATCTTAATCAATAATATGTTCTTGATGCGGATAATTACATTTTCCTATTATCCTCGAATCATTTAAGTTGGAAAATCGAAATTCAACATTGCAATGTTTTGCTATTGGTACTTTTTTCACAGATTTTAGTCGGCCTCTGTGGTATATCAGGCATATATTTTGACCTGAATTCCTGCATATAACATGTGTCCTCTTTTTTAATTAATTTCTTCACCAATGTCTGTTATGTTGTGAAACAATACCTCATTTATTTGTTCTCTTTTTATACACCTTCATTCATACAATATCAGTGTTGGCTGGTGTAATATGACTCCTTATTGCATACCACACCCACGAGTTGTGAACATGATACATTTTTTTATTCCAGTCGATTTATTTCATAATGAACAGGAACTCATTCAGTTTCGTAAGCGATTTATAAACGTTTGGAATAGCTGGTTCTAGCAGGGAAATGAAATTTGAGCAACTCATTGTTTTTCATCCGGAAATTCCTGAAGATTAACAATATATTTCCTGGAAACCCGGGATGACCTTTATTCATTTTCTACCATCCGTAAAAAACCTCCAGAATAATAAATGTATATATATATATATATATATATATATATATATATATATATATATATATATTTATATATATGTATATATATATATATATATATATATATATATATATATATAACATATTATATATTTTCTTTATTATGCTAAAAATGGTTGAGAAACATTTTTTTTATTTCGGTTAGATTAATTCCTGCTGTATCCCACCTCTTATTACTTTATGGGTCGTAAGTTTATACCAATGCAATTCGAATAAAGTTATGTTATAAATATATGTTCAAAAATGTTAGCAACACCATGAGTGTATGAATTTTGAGTACTATGAGTACTAATAGAGTTCCATTGTTATTATTATATTGCAACTTCAGTTTCGTATCATTAGTAAAATGTCAAGCACATTAACGAGCTTGAAAATGTAGTAATACAACGAAACTGCAGTTGCAATATGATAAATATAGTGATGATAAACAAAGCTTTTTATCATATATTTTGTGAAGTCACAGACGAATCCATCCTTTGCATTCGGTTTGCATATGTTATAAATATATTATACATACAACATATCATTTGATTTTTGCTATATTTTTCTGTTTATCATCACAAACATAAAAAATCCACCTTCAAAATTCACAGATACTCGATACAACTCATTCAAGATGATAACGAAAATTCCAAAATTATATCAGGGTATATAGAATATACAGAACATATTGATTATGAATTTCTAGGTTTGAAAACCATAGTTACAACAACGTATACACATTGAATTTGATTTAAATATTCGCTGATCTCTAAATGAAAATCTTGATGAATATATTGAATAGAAAAAACACTTGGCCTATTTGACTAAAAACATTAATTTCCTGAAAATTTTTCATTTGTTCTCAGAAGTTGAATTTTGAACATTGAAAGTTGAAGCAAAAGAGGTTGAAACTTAAAGGATTCAATCTCTGATCATGATTTATCACTCCAAAGTAATTGTCAAGCAATTAAAATTGTGAAAGAGATATTCTATTACCTCTATACCTTTTTTTCCAAAAACGTCATATTCTTCTCATTGCATCTCATCGAAAAATCTTTTAATTATTGGGATTGCTTTACTCACGGATTCGCCTAGATATGAGTTTAAATAATTAGAGAATAAATAGAGACTGTTTGAATCAACTAAAATATTGAGAATAGTTTCATTGTTCAAAACAGGCAATAGAATTACGAACCTTTTAGCAAAGATTTCAGCTACTACAAAGTAATGGGTCTCGAATTCTATAATTGTTTGAGTAAATGTTATACATATATATATATATATATATATATATATATATATATATATATATATATATATATATATATATATATATATAATTGATAGTTTCACATTCAATCAAATGAGTTTTATCAAACTTTTGATTAAAGGCTGAAAATTCAAATTTCGAAAGAATGAAAAATCTGAAAATAATTCAAATACTCAGTGAACGAAGCATAAACATCAGGGAATTTCAGATTTTTGTACAATCTCAGAAAACCTTTTCCTCGGGAAAATAAAATTGTGTATCTCGAAGAACATTCAACTCAAATCCATGTTATAGATTTCTTCAATGTAAAACTGACATGGAAATATTTCTCTCATCATAAACTGACAACATAGATCAATACCTAATTCAAAGATCACTTAAAATGAATCATTCTATGCAGTTCCAAAATCAAAAATACAAATCATTTTTTAAAACTTACCAATGCAATTGAAGCACTTCTAATGAAGAGTCAATATAGACTACTACCGGTGTGGAGGATTTCGTTAGATGCAATTTCTTCATTTTAATACTGTAGCGTATTTCTCCGCAAAAGTATGGCTGATGACATATTCTGCAAGTTACATATGCGGAAAAGATGAATATGTTGGTGTTACCCTGGGTGTGACAAGGTTGGGCGTTATTATAAAATCTAAATCGGAACCGAGTAAAACAGTAGTACAGTTTATCTACAACTAAGAAAATGAATGCATTGGTAAGTATATTTTTCTATTGAGAATAATTGACGTCTTTATTTCAATAAGAATTAAACATTTCCAATTCAAACCTCTTTCCAAAATACTTTCCCACTTTTCCAATATAAAATATGAGTAGTTTTCTTTCTATTGTTTTGAAAAAATTTCGGAACCCATAACACTGAGTTCATACTTTTCCATGATTTATTGACATTAAAGAAAGAATTTAAACCGAAACAAGATCCATTATCAGGTTATTTCTTCATTGACATTCCTTCGAAACCCTTACCATGTTGCTGATGAATTTTCTCAAGAAAATTACATTTTTGTATGGTGATTTGCCCTTATCCTTCAGTACAAAACCTTAACTAACAAGCAAAATTAATTTTTCCAAAAATACATGTCATGATTTTGCCTCGGTTTCGAAATTAACCTCATATTTTCTGGTTTTGTAGGAAACAATTTTTGAATTCAAATAGAAATACGAGTAATTCAATAGGCAGTAAATTAATTCTAAATTAAATTCTGCTAAAAACATAAGTTGGCTATCAGGTTCAACAGACTTATTCGTTTTTCTCATTCGAACAAAACATTTCTTTTCATGCGAATGTGTAAAAAAATACAAAAATATTTTGATAACAATAAGTTACTATAAGTAGGCTCTATTATCTCTGTCAAAATCAAACTATGTTTTCGAAACATAGTTTTGGTTTGTATGAATTTGATTCACGTCAAAAATAAATATTTGTAGTATTTTGGTATAACTCTTTATCGAAGTCTTATTCACCTGTAATTAATCAATTCAAAAGGATATACAACTCACATTGAGCATTTGAAGACTTCCCAATTATTCTGGACTTCATGAATAATTGAACTTTTAAATTTTGATCAACTCACGTATTTTACTTCAACAAGGTGAAATTTCTGATTTTCATTCTGAACAATGTGTTTCAAAATGTATTCTATTTTCTATCGTGTCTCTCAATATTGAACTTTGAAAAAAGGGTCTGTTGCTATGAAGTCTGAGCAGTTTTTGAGCGAATTCAATTTCTTCCCCACTTTAATTTGTGTACCTAAATTTCAGCATAAGAATCTAGTCATTCAAAAGTACTACTCATTATTATATTGAAGATACTAGGATATTAAATTATTACTCATTCAAATACTTCGATGAATGAAATTTCTAACTTTATCCTCTGATTCCAGAGTCTCGTTGTACTTCTTGTAGCAGTAGCTGCAGCCAGTGCCAGTATTTTGGCAGCTCCTGGTGCTTTAATAGGGCCATCAGGTGCAATAATAGCCGGACGTGGAGCTATTGCCGCTGGACCTCTTGGTCTTGGCTTGGCTAGCCCCCTCGGTCTCGGCTTGGCAAATCCCCTCGGTCTCGGCTTGGCAAGCCCCCTCGGTCTCGGTTTAGGCGGACACCTAGGCCTTGCTGCCCCCTTGGGAGTACGTGTCACCGCTACCAATTTGCGCGTTGCCCCAGCCGGAGCTCCAGTAGGTGTCTTGGTACCTGCAGGTAATGGACTTGAAGGTCAATGGGTTCCGGAAATCTCTGAAAAACTTCACGACGATGGTTCTTACAAACCTGAAATTTATGGAGCTTGAGAAACTTCGAACTTTGACTGAATTTCATATGTACCTTGAAGATACACTGTTTATATATACTTAATAAATTTTTTTCACTTCATTTCTCTGTTTTTAAAAGTTTGTTCCCAATTTGAAAAATGTTTCGAAAGTTTCAATATTATTTATTGATTATTTTATATATATATATATATATATATATATATATATATATATATATATATATATATATATATATATATATGTATATAATATAATCAATTAATTATTTTGACAAAGTTTTGATATACAATGTTTTTAGCTAAAAGTTCAACAAAAAATGAAGTTTTGTTGACGTTTCGTTGTATATCACAACTTTGTCAGAACCAATCAATTAATTAGTAATTTGTAAAGAAAACACTTTCTTCATTTAAATCTGCCGCGCTTTATATAATACTCGCATCCTCCAATTAACTCTCACTAGACGAAACCATATATAATATGCCTGTCAAATGTTCAAGTTTCGAAGATAAACGTGCAGTAAAAAAAACTAAGAAGGAGATGAAAATTACCTAGTAAATAATAAATAAATTTTTAAGAGTGTTAATTAAGTGAAGCAAAGAGTGATAATAATAAATTTGAATTGTTTTTTTTTGTTTCACAGAGAAACGAAACTGATATATATATATATATATATATATATATATATATATATATATATATATATATATATATATATATATATATATATATATATATATATATATAATATAATCAATTAACAAAATTTCAATTTGAATATGTCATAGTAGAGTTAGCCATGTGAATATGAACTGATCATCGCCCTTTGACGCATAAATGTTAGAGAATATTACGATCGATGCCATACTCGATGGAAGGACAAGACAGGCTGTTTAGTTCTGCTAGGAGGATGTCAATAGGTTGCGTTAGTTGTTGGTATATTACACAGGCCAATTTGGCAATAACCTCTTAAATTTTGAGATACAGTTGGTAACAAGTTGTAGAAACAAATCATTTGTCGTAATTATCTGTAACACTAGTGTTCATATTTCAATGAAATTTGGTCTAGGTACACCTAGTGTGCATCAAATGACATTACAGTAGAATCTCACTTATCTGGCACATTTAGAAACCAGAAGGTGCTGTGTTATTTGAATGTCCGGATTACTGGATTGCATGAACAAATTCATAATGAATATAATAAAGCAGTTTATGAGGAAACAACAATGTGTTTGTGTATCTATTCTGCACGTTTTTGAAACAGTAACTTAGGTATCTCAAAATTACCTTGTAATTACTCTATAATAGTTTCCAATTGAAGTCTGTTGCTTTGCAGTTTGTACTGTTGGTTGGAAAACATTTTCTCGTATGTTTCGGAAAGTTATATCTGTGAAAGATATGCCGTTTTCATCAGATCATATTATACCTATGTATCTGGTTTATATGGATATATATTATATATATATATATATATATATATATATATATATATATATATATATATATATATATATATATATATATATATATATATATATATATATATATATATATATATATATATATATATATATATATATATATATATATATATATATATATGGATATATATATATATATATATATATATATATATATATATATATATATATATATATATATATGTATCTGGTTTAACTGTAGTTGTAGTAGTTCCTGGCTCGAATATTTTTACAAGGCTCTTTTATTCTTGTAGCACTTTACGTATTTCTTAATCTGTCATATTTCTTGTGTATCTTTGGTCTCTTCTGACCAAAAAATTAAGTTTTCCGAAATTAACGGTACCGAATTATTACACCTGTCGGTCTATCGAAGTGTCGCGTACGTGAGATTCTAATGTACTTCATTTACAACAGTTTTTCAACATCCAAAGTTGTATTCGCTCTGAATCGTGCTAACATATTCTGCCAGATATTGATGATACTCAATGAATCCCCATGAGATAAAAATGTATACGTATGTATTGGAATAAAGTTTCAAATCAAGTATATGATAAGAGAAATTCCATTTTTATTTATACTCTTCATTAGACCTACAAATTCTGACGTGAATTGAAGCTACCTTGTAATATTCAATAGCAATATAAAATTTTTCTTCCCATTAAGCAAAACTATAATGGATATTTCAAAAACATCTTCTTCAATTGTATCAATGACTGCATTTCGATATATACGAGTAGAAGAATAAATTGAATAAGTTGTTATAGGATCATTATTCGTATTGAATGTTCAATAAGAGTTCAGAACCATCGTTTCAGTAGTATACTGTCGGATTATATAAGTTCTTAAATAATAATGATGAAACAATTGTATACTATTATCATTCAACAGGTTGGATGAATTTTCGAAGGGCACTTTATATTGACTCTCGAAACAGATAGCTGCTTTCTCATTGACAACATTTGTGTAGACAACTCCTAACAGTTTTATATGAAATATTTCGATATTTAGATTCAGAGTCACAGTATTTACTATTATTAATGCTTTGTATATATATATATATATATATATATATATATATATATATATATATATATATATATATATATATATATATATATATATATATATATATAGCAGTATGTTGAATGAGAAATTGAGTTTCAATGATCGATGTCTTCATATCGTCTAAATTCTCGAGAACATCAAGTTTGTGTTCGTATATCATCGATAAAAATGCTATACTTTGGATATTGTTCCGCTCAGTTATTCGGTTTGAGCGTCGAAAACCGCCACAAAGTTGCAGAATACGCTAAGCGAACAATTTCGAAATGTAATAGCTTTACTCCAATCGAAAGAATGTTGAATTGCCTAGAACTTATATCAGTTAATCAGAGAATATTTTTGCTACAATTATATTTATATTTTAAATTTAGAATGAATTGAATTCATGTGGAGTAATAGAAAATGTAACATGTTTAAGTGATGCGCTGCTTTTAACGATAATAATTCCAGAAATGCTACAATATATTGCCAAGCTTCATAAATACTGTAGTAGTCTGGAGGTATTCAAGTGCAAATTAGCTGAGTTGAATGTGAATTTTGTTTTGATTGTGCTGGCGCTACATGGAAATCATATAAATATTTTGTAAATAGAGGTCCAAACAAGGATGGAATAAGTGATGGATCTCATTCATTATACATCATTAATTATACAGAAAAATACAATTTGTTTTTCTTCCCTGTATTCATTATATTGCGACTGCATTTTTCTAGTATAAGGTACTACTGATCAAGTACACCAATTGACAAATACACCAAGTGTATTTTTCTCTATACTACTATGTATTATCACAAAATAACGAACAAATCTATCCAATATAATTTATTCTTCCTATTTTGTATTCTGTTCGTAAACTAGGAAGTTCAAGACCCAACGCAAAGACACAAAACCTTTCGAAAATGATTCCAGAAATCAGCAGATACGTTGAATTTCGTCAATATGTCATTTTCAGTAACGTCTTTACATCTCAACCTTTTCAAAACACACAAATATACATCTGTATGTGTGTGTCAATTTTCGATGATAGAATTCATTAAATGAAAATGCAAATGTTCCTTTTGAAGGTAAAACTTTATTGATGAACATCTGAACTAATGAAAAATAAATATAATTTTTACAATATGCAAATCACCTCGTGAATACGTGAACCAGTGAGCTGACGACGAATTTTCCATATATATACAAAATGCGAGCGAACCTGAGCGAAGATCATTGGACATCTTGAACATCTTTGTAGAACGAATTCTACAAATCATTTAGTGACCGTATACGTGGGGTTTGTAAGAACCGTCATCGTAGAGGTGTTCGTTGATGTCTGGTACCCATTGACCTTCAATTCCTGATCCAACGAGGCCACCATGACCAACATCAAGATGAGCAGCGAGTCCAAGTCCTCCAAGACCAAGACCAAGTCCGTGTCCAAGTCCTAATCCATGACCAGCGAGGCCGAGACCGAGTCCACGGGCGGCGATGACTCCTGGGGCAATGATTCCTACACCAGCATGTCCTAGGTTAGGTCCAGTAGGGCCAACTACGGCAGCGCCACCTAGACCATTGGCGGCGATGGAGCCAGATGGTCCAGCAATTACTGCACCACCGTGGATGCCGTGAATGCCACTGGCAGCAGCTACGGCTACGACAGCCAAGAAAGTGATTGCACCCTGAAACAACAGAAAAACTTTTATTGGCTGCATTCCTAATATTTTTAAAGTAGATTTTTTGTACTCAAAAATTTTCTAGTTATTCGTTTTGAGTTCTCAGTATTCTTGAAGAACCTTTAAAGATGGGCTAAAAAACCGGGGAATAAACTCTTATTATTGGAATCGAAGCAATAATGGAATTATCCTTTTAAAAAACGTATTACCATAATTTCCAATTATTTTATAACGGTAAAATTGAAAACATTCATCGATCGTGTTTTTGAGAATTCTTGCAGCGAAATAATTTCTCATTTTTGTCGTTCAGAAACCATTAATTTTAAAATTGTGAATTTCTATTCTAGTGTATGTTAGTATAGATAAATTTTAAAATAAGTTTGGATATGTTGTGGTGAATACTGAAAATCGTAACCTGTGTTTTGGTTATTTGTCTATATCATCCTCAATAGCAGAAAATATTTGAGAAATACATGAGAACTAATTGTCGACTTATTCATCTGAATTTTGAAAACTTAAATATCCTTTTCTGATTTATATTCATGTTAGTAGTTACTTCTTGGTCTATATGCTTTTGTTGAATTTTATATAAAACTTCATGAATATTATTGACGATACTCTCACTATATCACTAATACATATTTCGAAAGTCAATGATTGAAATAAATCTATTAACACATTTTCCATCAATTCCATGTTTGATATTACTTTTTTCATCCAAGGAGGACTTCGAAAAAATTGTATACAAATTTCTTGTTCCTATTTTTTCAACTGTATTGGAATGAGTAAGAGTTGAACACGCCAATGTAATAGAAATAATTTCGTATATGTGTATTACATATATATATATATATATATATATATATATATATATATATATATATATATATATATATATATATGTATGTATATAAAGTAATATAATTTATGTATCTAAATGTAATTATATACTATGTATATAATTTCTGTATATATTTCTGTTTCTTGAAATTGGGGTTTTTCAAAAAGAAGAGATTTCTATTGACATCATTTCTTTCAAAGAGAAGTTTCTTCATAGATTATAGATTCTTTATGAAATGCCAATAAATAGTAAATGTTTATGATAATATTTACGTTTTTATAAAATTTTCATGATTCGCGTCCGTAGTCTTGAATATTCAAATACTTCTCAGTTCATATAATCAGGAATAAGTATTCATATTTCGATTCAGAAATATAAAAATCAATAAATAACGTCTGAAACATTAGAAATACACTGAAAGCTTCTTATATCCGAGGTTGTATTTTTTCTGAATCTGTAATAGTAAATTGTTTTATGGATATGACGGATTGCATTAAATCAATGAATTATCTAGTGTGCTAAAAACTAGCACTATTGATGAAGTATTCAAGCGTAAATTGACTAAAACTATTTCAGATTGAGAGATATGTTCAACCACATTGTTCATATTCTCACAAAAAATGAACAAAACTTCACAAAAAAGTCACAGATGAGTTTTTGTATAGCTTTTGCCGGATCAATGTATTGAATTATCAGTAACTTTCTTCCTATTTTCGAAACAACAGAGACATTACCAATGGATAAGTCTCCATGAAATTAATTCCCTCAAAAAAACAATAAATTGAAATTTATTCGGGTGGTTAACCCATTTTCAAGAGTATACAATGTAACCTACATAGTATACTCTTTTTCCTATTAACTCATATCAATATTAAATAATATTTAATCATATTTATCAAGATTTCTGGTTCTCGAAAATTAATTTCAATATTATTATGGTATATACTGGAGTTTTATGAAGAGAGAGTGGAATGAAAAGTCAAATGTCATGAAAATAGAGAAGCTAGCATAAAATGGTTCCAGTAAAAAATGCAAAGTCAACGAAATTTCTTGGAAATATCCCATCTGCTAAAAACCTATTTCCAAACATTTTACTTTTCTGAAAAAATCTAGAAAATATATTCCCGTTATGAGCCTATTTCTTTGTATTCAAGTATTTAAATTTCATTGGTTTTAGTTTTTGAATTTCATTATATTTGAGATTTATCTGAGAAAATAATTTCTTGTTGAAAATATTCAATTGAAAGATATCGACTTACCAAACAGTTCATTGTGTCTTGCTTGTTTTACCTCAATGGAACAAGTGATAACAATGAGAGCATTGCATTTGATTTTATAGTTCAATGGATAACCTTGCTCACACCCAATTACTTCCCTAAGATTGTATAACTAAGCGGCTTTCTAAGGTGTTTCATTCAAAGACACTGTATCAAATACATGCTGAAGTTCAATAAAATGATAATTATTAGCATATTTTTTCAACTGAATCACAAAAAATGAAATACTCTACCTCGTATGATATATCTGTTTCCTGGCGGACTCGGTAAACTTGACATAAATGCAGAATTATTCAATAACTGGAATGTATTGTTCCGGATCAATGCGCTGTAGTAATTGAGGAATTTCTGAACAGTAGAACGGATGGGCGAAAAACTATTTGAAATACATCGAACTGCGTTTCAAAGAAAGTTTTTATATTTTTTTGATTCAATTGAGTAGCTGGATGCAACTACGAATTGCATTCGACATTTTGTTTTGAGATATTCTATAATAATGGGTGATTTTTTAAGCGTAGTTTTTTTTTAAATCAAATAAAACACTCAATTTGCAATCATTTCACAGTTTTCTCAAACACATCATTTATTCAAGATTTTTATTGAAATTGATAATTTGGCCTTTGCCTTTTACATTTCAAAGATAACCAAATGGTCCATTCGGAAGGTCCAATTTTGCGTCACTTTTTCGAGCATTTCGGCCTGTATCCCACGAATTACGCGAGTCATGTTATCCTGTAAGGCTTCAATCGTGTTCGGCTTGTTCACATACACCAACGACTCTACATAACCCACAAGAAATGATCCAGAGGCGTCAAATCGCATGATCTTGGCGGCCAATTCATAGAGCCATTTCGATAGATAAGCTACTCACCAAATTCATCGTTCAACATGTCCATTGTTTCACGAGCTGTGTGACATGTGGCACCGTCTTGATGAAACCACATGTCAACCAAGTTCAACGGACGACAACTGGGGCAAAAAAGTTGCGTCTCATGGCTCGATATCGTTCGCCGTTGACGGTAACGTTTCTTCCACGGTCGTCTTGAAGAAAAATGGACCGATGATGCCACCAGCCCATAAACCACACCAAACTATCGTTTTTTCAGGATGCTTCTGTTATTCTTGTATGACATGTGCCTGTTCATCACTCCCGATGCGACAGTTTTGTTTATTTACATATTCGTTAAGCCAAAAATGAGCCTCATCGCTGAACACAATTTTTCGATAAAAGAGCGGGTTTTCATTAAGCTGTTCTGAAGCCCATTCACCAAAATTAGACATCGTGGTAGGTCATTCGGCTTCAGTTCTTGCAGAAGTTGAATTTTATTGGCTTTCAAACCCAAATCAACCCGTAAAATTTCCCATGTGGTTGAGTAACACATGCCCTATTGCTGAGAACGGCGACGAATTGACATTTCACGATCCTCATTAACACTGTACGTTAGTAGAAATCTTAGTTGTATATTATTTGTATTTTTTCCTACATTTAGTTGGTATACCTGACTTAAGAAATAGATTTTCTGTGTTAATTTCCAGGTATACGATTCTATACGATAAATATCAGGTTGTATTCTATGGTCCTCATTCCAAGTTAGTCATAGAACATTCCTGGTATTTTCTGTGAAAATAGCTATAAGTATTGAGTTTGTGAAATTACGATTATTATTGATTCAACATTTGATAAAGAAGTAGTGCTTCGACACATCGTCATGCGTTATGAGAACATTCTAAATATTGTTTCATTATGAAAATATTTTTTTTTTTAATTTTTTTTTTCATTTTTTTTTAATTTTTTTTTTTTTTCATTTCTTCATACAAGGGCTCACTCAGCAGATAGTTTAAAACTGTCCTATAAAAAGGGGCATATATTACAAATGATACTTAGGTACTAAAGTTTTCGATACATTTACTATTTAGATCAATATATAACCAACACAAAATACTTATTTGTACTGAAAAAAATTGAAGAAAACATACATAATGAAAGAGTAATTAAATATAAACTGATAATTATATAATTATCGTCCTTTTAATAAACTATTTTTGAAGTTTCTTTTAAAAGTAATAAAATACGGAGAGAAGATATCCAAGTTGATCTCTATACTCATCAAGTTTAGCCTATGAAAAGATGTATGGATGGGTGAATTCAACTTATAATTTGTTTTGCTCTTCTTTACAACCAGTATTCAACAATTTCTAACTACAGTGGAGAGTAATTGAAGTTTATAAAGCTCGTACATGCAGCAGAATCTATTAATCCATTAAGTAATTTGTAGGAGAAACAAATATCAAAGTGCTCTCGTCTCAAACTCAAACATTGCTAACTATGAAAGCTCATATAACTCCCATACGAGTGTACATGACGGTAACTGTTAAAACGAAAATCAATATCATTAATGAACTTTCGTTGAAAATTTTTTATTCCATTCGTGTATTCATCATAATGTGGATTCCAATCGACCGACGCGTACTATAACTTGGATGTTACAATAGAATTATACAACAGAATCACGTCGACCAAAATACCTAGTCATTCATGATATGAAACCTGCTGATATGATTTCTGCGGGCATGTTGGACAATGCCTTTAGTATCCAATTCAAATTTAAGTTTTTCATCAAGTTCATTAACACCCAAATCATTCACTGAACTGACTTCAGTCAAACAGTGTTAGGTCAAATTAGGACAAGGGAAATAAAAAAGATCTATTTGCAGTCTGGTTCAGTCAAACTGTCAACAATCAAGCCATATTTGAGAGACATTTCGAAGGATTTTCATCCATTGATGATGAATTCTCGTACTGCAGATTCAATTATTTTGTTCTGACTTCTATTTTTTTTTGCCTGATGTTGATGAACATTAGTACTAGTACTAACATTACTACAATTAGTACTAACATTTGCATGATTAACATTAGTACTAGTTCTTAAGAAGCTAGGTAAATTATTGAGCACATGAAGTAATCCATAATTTATACTATTTTCAGATTTAGTAAGTTTTAAAAATTATCAGTATCGATAGTTTCATATCCGTGCTCTTCACTGACATATCTTTCGTGTTTCATAACATTGCATGGAAGTATCTATTTTAAAATCTCAAATATGAATATATATGTAGCGAAGAGGATTGTTTCTTTGATAGAAATGAGTTCCAAAGAGTTCAGATCATTTTTATCTCGGTTATCTATTGCATCTTAATATTGTACGCATAGCCCATTTCTGAAATTTTATATTTGTTGAGTTCCACTTTTGTTGAAACCTAATAACAGAGTACTGCGTGAAAGGAATGTTCAGTTGAGCAGGGTCCGTTAATAGACCCTCACATTTTCAGACCACCTGTAGCATATCCCGAGTAAAAAAGTATGAAGTACCTTGAATTTTTGAGGAACTTTTCATGTTTGCGCAAGAAGAACAATGAAATCAAACTTCGAGACACTCGTGGCCTACAAATTTCCTGGCATTCTCTTCAATTATGCGTACGATATATAAAAGAATTGTTAGAATATTTTTTTAGACTTAATCATTTAATACTGACCAAACAAGTCTCGAAAACTTGATTTGTATAATGTATCCGCTTTTTTCGATAAAGAGTGAATATATATATATATATATATATATATATATATATATATATATATATATATATATATATATATATATATATACATATATATATATATATATATATATATATATATATATATATATATATATATATCAAAATATTTCAAATAAAACTCTCAGGGAGCTGTTGTAAACAGCAAATGCTGCCAACGAGAACGAACCTATCACTTCCGAGCGTGAATATTAAGAGCGCTTCGACCAAATCTTCGATCTTGTTGAATGATAATAGAATACAATTGTATCATTATTATTATGAACCATCAGTCCATATTTAAACAATCAATCACGAATCGATGACTTCCAAAACGCCAGCAGGACCTAGATCCGAATTAGATGAACAGCACTTTGTGTAAATTCACGTGAGCTCCTCTATTAAAGAAAAGAGGAATAAACTCTCCCTAGCATTCTAGGCTCCTACATCATTAGTGCTAGTACATGAGGCTTCGTAGGCATTTCATTCGAACACCACAGAAATCTGTCTGCATTATGTAAGAATAGTCCCATGCCTAATCGCTCCAGATCACTCCCCGGCGGGCAAAATAAAGCTAGTTTCAAGATTCACGAATCATTCAAAATAGTAAATACTGAGACTCTCAATCGAAATATCGAAATATTTCAAATAAAAATCTCAGGGAGCTGTCAAAGAAGACGAACCTCGAGTGCGCTTCGAGTGCGCTTCGATACTTGACTCTTAAGTCTTGAGACTGATAGTGTCAAGACACCTGACACTGTCAAGACAAGTGTCTTGAGAATGAGCTTACCACTCAAAACATGTCGACTCAACGTTGTAACTTCATTGTACTAATATTCAATATATTTGTGAAACTTTAAGCAAGAGTTTGATTCAAATTATTATTTAATATATAGTGAACTTTATCACTAGAACATTCAAAAGGTAGCAGTTGAAACATTTTCATAAATATCATACTGAACCTCGTTTTCTAAAAGAAGTGTCAATATAAAAATTATAACCTTGGTAGGATTGCAATCGTTATTGCGTTTTTTGGACCTCATAGCTTTTTTCATATATTAAATGAAAACAGAAACACTTGACTTGGTTTCACGAAATTTATGATAAATACTTGACAAGTGTTTCGGTGTTACACCATTTTCAAAAGTTGAACTCTTTTCAAAGTGAAACAATTATTAAGTATTTATTATAAATTTTGTGAAACCACGTCAAGTGTTTTTGTTTTCATTTAATATGTTGAGCAATGTTTCACCAAGAGATCAGTGAACAATCATCTTTTCATATGTTACCAAATTTCAATCTGGGAAAGAATTTTGAACAAGCAAACTGATTGGTCTCAAAATTGAGAATAAAAACCGTAACTGTTGTAATACTGTACTAAACTATTACTGATAATTCGAAACTGAAAGTTCGAGATTCATTATGACACTCTGTATGTGTTTAATTTTCTATCATATATAAGTTCACTGAATCTGTTCTCTAAACATTGCTCTAAATACCATAATCAGGGCTTAAGTGTCTTTAGGAAGGTGCAATTATTGACCGTCCGAATAGATCATATAATATGAAGTCATCGACAACATCTTGGTGGGTACGGGGAACAGTCAAGTTGTTCAATCACTTCTGTTGTTCTTCTAGTATATTACCAATTGTTGGTCGAATATATGACTTCAGACGTCTGAGAGCGCTGAATGACCGTTTTGCTGATGTTGTCGTGATTAGACCTACATGTAGAAAATTAATGCACTTCACTACTTTTCATATGTTACCAAATTTCAATCTGGCGGAGAATTTTGAACGTGCAAACTGATTGGTTTCAAAATTTAGAATAAATACCATAAATTCGATGGACGATGAATCAACTCTGTTATAGTTCATATTTAAATTGAATGGTAATAAAAATACTTGTCTAAAAATCACTGACTGAACAATTCTTTATTCGACTAGTTTTTCCTTTCACGGTTTACGGTGAGAACGGAGTTGATCTTGATGTTCTATATGCTTCCACCTGCTGTTCTATTTGCTACCAGCTGTTCTATATTTGGCTGCACGGAATAAGAGAATTCCGTGATAAATACATAATAAACATGAAAATAAACATGAATAAAGAGAATCAGATTTACATTTTTTAAATCTTAAGTCTTCTTCTTCTTCTTCGGCCTCGTCTTGTCCCGTTACGCGGGGTCGCCTTTCGTGATCTTGAGGCGCCATTCCTTTCGCTGGTTAGCATCGCCATCCGATAGGCCCAACCTCTTCATGTTCCTCTGGACATTCGTCAACCAAGAATTTGGTGGTCTACCTCCTTCTCTCTTCTGTGTAGCTATGGAAAGGCACTTTTTCATTATATGGTCTTCGGGACGTCGCTTAACAGGTCGAAGGCTTTTTCAAAGCCTATAAAGATTATCCATAGATTATCCTTGTTTTCCGGGCTTTTTGTATCAACAATCGGAGAGCATGAATCATATCTGTTTTTCCCCTGCTCTCTGTGAAACCGAATTGGTTCTCTGTCAATTCAATAATATTTTGGAAACGCTCGCTCAGGACATGTTCCGACGTCATTTCCAAGTAATTTCCAGTAGATGGCAGTAGTTATAACTTCACAAGTGAACGCTAACAGATTGTAAAATTGCATAACCTACATGTTTTTAATGCGAACTCTCTGAGTTTTTAGATCCTATTGATAGATCTCAAAGACAATATTCATTCCTTTGTGAAAATGAAAATGGCTTATTATCTGTTCTAGATCACAATATTCAAGCACTAATGAAAATCATATGATTGGAAATAATGTAATGGATATTTAATTCATATTTATTGACACGATGACTATTCGATTGAATGAGCTATTTCACTGAATAACTAGAATTGGTAACTATCATTGAAACGTACGTCTGTTAGCAACAGTTACAACATAATCGTATTCAATAAATCCAAAGCAGAATCATTATATGAAATGCAGACTCAAGTGTATTTGTTGTTCAGTTTTGCTATAATATGAAAAGTGTTTCAAATTCAATCCTATAGATGGAAGTGTGATGAATGCTTTACTTCATATCCTCATTTTTTGGTTCATAAGAGGTTTTCTCAACGTCGCTTAGTTTATCAGTTTCATGCGAAACGAAACAGCATTTCTTGAGTTTCCGTAAATTATGGTATCCATATGAAGGTTCTCTAGCATTATCTCTGTAAGGATATGGCTAGCGTCGAATCGTAAATTGTGGTTAGATATCATAGGTTATTCAAAGGCGTAGTTGCCAAACAACTTCAGTAACCCTATACGGTTTTCGTTTAACTCATGCTGGTGGATTCGATGGTCGCCGCGGCGAAGAATGACGTATTCTTCAGGTGTTGTTCAATAAGAAGTGCACCATTTCGTATTTCAAATTCCAAATAAAGAGAAAAAAATGGAAAGTTCTTCAGAATAACATCAATCAAGAAAATCAAAGACATACGACATATATTTTACATTTAATTACAAATCCTTATTTTAACAGTCTATACAATCAAGTGTTTCACACCGACGCTCAATTCAGGTTTGTAGGAACCATCATCGTACAATTTTTCGGTGAAGTCGTGAACATATTGTCCCTCCAAACCAGAACCAGATGGTACCAAACCGTATGGGGATGGAGACAAGGGTTGAGCTCTCAATTCGGGTTTGTAAGATCCATCGTCGAAGAGTTTTTCAGTCAAGTCGTGGACGTAGGCACCTTCGAGTCCAGAACCAGATGGCACCAAACCGTATGGGGATGGCGAAAGAGGTTGAGCTCTCAATTGGGGTCTGTAGGAACCATCGTCATACAGATGTTCAAGGTGATCTGGGATGTATTGTCCTTCAAATCCATGACCTCTTGGCACCACTACGGCTCCAGCTACATAAGGAGAAACTACTGCTCTGCTGGCTACTAGGGGAAGCAATCCAGCGTTGGCGGCAGCAAAAGCTCCGAAAGCAAAAAGGATGGTCTGAAATTAGGGAAACTATCATTATAACCTTTGTCATGAATTTCAGAAGTATAGCATCAACTAGATGATAAGTAATATTTCTGGTTATTCTCGAGGGTATTGACAGCTCACAGCACCTTCAAACACTCCAAATAAATTCATTGGATAATGCTTCTTGCATAACTAGCAAAACAGGAATAAAAACTTTCAAAACTTCTATTTTATATGTCGTAAATTCTATCAAAATCCTTCTCAGCTCATCTCGATGTACAAAAAGCAATTTGTTTGAAGAAAAAGCTACATATTCATCAGTTCTCAAAGAACAATCTCGGCCGATTTAAGATAACGAAACTTCGTGTTAATATTGCTTCAGTAAGCGGATATCACTTAGTTTCATTTTCATTTTCATTAAATTTAAACCCGAAACTCATCTGCTCAAATTTCCTGTTCATTCTGCCAACCTGGCGAAATATAATATAAACTTTGATCTCACGATGTTAAAATTCGACCCTAGAAGGCAAATGGAAACGAGGTAAATGAAATAATGCAAATATATCCACCTCTGAATGAAGGGACCCTCTACAATTTTGAATTATATGCCATAATTCTCAAAGGATAATTAGGAAATTTGTTTTTTCAAAATAGGGTAGCTCCGAAATATTCTCTACATTACTGCATATATCTGAGATTGTAATAGTGTAATAATGTCATGAAATATAATAATAAATAACATGTTGCAGTTTCCAATTTAATAGATTGCCATTATGAAATGTTATGTTGCCATATGTTTAAGTTGAATTGAAATGTATTAATATTTATAACCCTTCAATTTGAATGTGAGTATGTAGGTGAAATTACACACTAGGAAATACCAAGGTTTTAAATAGGCGACTTTCATAATATTGAACAGCCAACTTGAAATATTCTTTGTTGAAAAACAACTGATTGAAAAATGTCAATATCTTCAAGGTGTTATTTTCAAGCTGTAAAGTATTGAAAATAATTACAATTTGTATAACTCATATTCAGAAAGAATTTAACTAACAAGGATATTTATAAATTTTTTTCTTTCATCCAGATTTTAAATTTCGAAATTATTGAGTGAAATATTGAAAGAGACAATTTGAGAACTCAGAATAAACTGTATTTCTTACAGAATTCCTTATTCCATAGGTGCATACGTTTTATCATTGTTCATGCTATCCCAATTGATGATGAAAATAATTGATATTTGACAATGAAAGTATTGTAACCGATGGTGACGTATAATACCGAAACGTTTTCCACAATTAATAGCAAATAAAGTTCATTTACGATGAAATAATGCAGTAGATTGAAGGTGACGTATAATACCGAAACTTTTTTTACGATAAATAGCACATGGGGTTTACTTTCGATGAAATAATGCAGTAGATGGAAAGATATAAGGTGTACTCACGAATGCGTTCATTTTGACACTGTAGAGGTGGACTGGACAATGATGCAGATACCACGAATTTCGTTCAATTTATACGATACAAATTCGTCCTTGCCACGCCCGAATAAGCTGACAAAACTCGCAACGTGTTCCCATATTGTGTCTTCAGGGTTTGGTCACTCGAAAATTTACATAAAAAACTTCCTTTTTTGAGCGAAAGAGACAAACCGAAGTATTCGATAAGGTCGTTGATTCGATAGTTTGCTGGTGGTTTTTTCATATAGTAGATTTGTGTGTTTTTGTGGATTTTCAGATAAGACTCAGATACAGAAATATTTGGATTATCAAAAGGTTACTTGTCTTTGTGAAATTCTTCAAGAAACACTTGAAAAGTTGATGGTTGAGTGAGTTTTTGATTTTTTTAGTGTTATGGATTTGTGATTGTGAAGGTAGAATGTTGGAATTATTTCTTCATTTGCAAACGTGAAGCTGATTAGTTTGATAATAATAATATTAATATTTATTGAGAAACATTCCATCACATTGTAAAATCACATTCATTCAATTGATACAATAATTACAACTAAAAAGAAGGCTCTCAAAAGAACTGAATTCAGTTTAGAGTCTGATCTTCCATTCGGTCTTCGAGCAAAAATATTGGTTCAAACTTACGTTTATATTCACAACAATATCGACTAAATTTGAAAAGAAATACCTACATAATATTAACCTTTTGAGGCAATTTCACATGGCGAGGGACATTCGTGGTAATAAAATAAACAAACATTGTTAACAGCAATTACTTAACTCTGTTCTCAAACAAATTAGCTTTCAGTAATTTCAAATTTGACGGCAAATGGTTGAAGATTTTAACACTCTGATAATAAAGTGAGTACTCTATCATAGGGTGATATCACTATAGATATAGAGATAGATGTGAAGAGATAATAGAGTGATATCACTATAAGTCAGATGAAATGGATACAATATTGGTTTCGTTAAATGTTTACAATTGTTATTAACCATTCTTATTTTTCAAGTGTATAAATTTTTTGAGTGATTGTTCAAACATTTGGGAATTTTCATACATCAATTCGAATCGAACAGCGAGTTTCATTCTTGACGATATTCAAACATCATTTCTCTCAAAGAATCTTTTCATCAGATATATTTCAAAATTGTTCATTTTCAGCTATTATTATACACTCAAATGAGTTTTTCGAAAGCACTCTGAATAGTTGCAGTTGTATTTTACATTTTTTATTCTGTTATTGTTATTATTTGAAACACAACTTATTATTCTAAGTAACAGAGGAAAAACGCATGCAAATATTTTGTTGAAAAAATCAATAAGGGTAAAATGAAAGGGACATCAAAGTAGATTGAAGTATATAAATGAAAGATTCAAAACAACTCCTGAATTTTTTTCTCGAAATGAATTTCCAATTTTTATATATCAAAATGGATGAGAATGGGTTAAAAGTTGAAAAATTGAAATAAATTCATATTGACCTGAAGTGGTTACCGAGATATATATTTTCTATATTAGATAACTGAGTTAGAATTCTCGCTTTACTGTTGGTGAAACACTATTCAATGATAATTTAAAGTGTTGACTTAATTTCTAACGATGTATTGAAAAATAGTACAATAAAATTATAGAGTTCCGTTGGTCAGCATGTTTCGAGCAGTCAGCTCAGACATATTCAAGTCTTGATGAGCTGACCGCTCGAAACACAGGCTCGATACATTCGTGAATTATCAAGCCAATAGTGTAATTCAAATTATTATAATCTATATCAAGTGAAACAGATAACCGATAAATTATATACACTATAATGACTTATTGACTATACCAAATAAAACTGATTGAGAATTTATTTTCTTTTCTCATTGACACAAATTCCTCGGAAACATTCTCGATGATTTGTTTGTCCATCAATTACTTCAACTGAAAGTCTAGCTTCTAGAAGGAAGATTGATTCTTGGATTTGACTGAACTTGGTCAAATTTCAGAACGATTTCTGAAATAATCGACACGGAGTGTTTCGCTTGTTTCTTGGTGAAACATTATGTTAAAAACAATAAATTAAAATTAACACACTTGTCATTAGTTTCACTTAATATATTGAAAAATTTGAGTAACATTGTATACTCTTGATAATGGGTTAACCACCCGAAACACATGTGCGTTTTTAATATATTTAGTGAATCTTAAGCCAAGTGTATTAATTTTATTTTATTGTCTGAAATAATCGTTTTCTTCAAAGTTTTGACAAAGCTTCTATGAGTTCGAAGCGTTATCTAGAAATAAATTTACGATTTGTATTATCGGTTATTACTACCTACTAAAAGACCCATTCTCATTAAATGAGAAGAAAGATATTTGGCGACCTAGTTCAATTTGAAACGATTCAATGAATTGTTCCATTAATTTCACTGAAACAGCACAATAAAATGAACAAACCATTAGACTCTAACATCGAACAATTAGAAAGTTGAAACAAAATGTTGACCAGGGGAGTATGCATAGATTTCTTCTTGAACTTGAATTTGAGTTTTGTTTCCTTGCTCTTTCAGATATATAGGTCACATAATTATAGAGGTAGGCATTCATGTAGGTAGCACATATGAGCAAAGTTAATTTGACTTTCAAATCTGAAAAATACTCTTCCAAATCAGTATTCGATAGTAATTATCGTCCTGATATGGTTCGAATAGAAATGTCTGACAAACGTGAGGAAAATACGGAAGTGCATCTTTCTCAACAGAGTAGGCGAGATTTAATATTAAAATAATCGAATTAATTGGATGAAGAAGTGTTTCTCATTATGAGTCATGATTTGACTTGATATGGATGCAGTTATAGGTAGAAATAATTATCTAATTATTCTGATTAATTGCGTTGCGCAACTAACACGTTCGCTGGAAAACCAATAAAAAGAGCATATTCATGTGTTCGAATACCAACGACATTGAATCCGTTAAGAGAAAACTAGGAACGAAGTATAATCGAGTGTTTTACTAAAAACTTGATGGAAAATTGTGAACCAAAGAAACTAATGCGAATGGATGAAAGTGAAATTTGACACCCGACGTTTATATGAAGTCCATTAAGCTTTTATATAAAATACACAGGTATTATCAAATTCATTGAAATAAATAATAATGATAAGTCTTTAAAATTGATGATTGATGAGGCCGATACTTAGAGAAAATTAATATCCATAATGAAACATGAACAATGTTCATTATTAACAATTAATCATTGTGAATTCAGTATTTGATAAAGAAGTAGTACCTACTTCAAAACGCGTCTTTATTTTCCTACGGGTAAAAAACACCCAGTTACAAGAAATATTCAAAAAAATATAAACAGTATTAACATCTAATGATATAATGCAAACGTTTAAAAAATGATTATCAATAAAAGAAGTAATTATGATGAATAACAGTCAACGAGAATATAGCTATACTCAAAATTCACTATAAATGAAAATATTCCAAGTAAACCCGACTTATGAAAGCAAATGAAACACTGGTATATCGCATTTGTCAGACACATCCTGGAATAGTGAACACTTAAATCTATTTGGTGATTGTACGAGGGAATTAGTTTTCGGAGTACCCATGAAAAAAATTGACTTGAACGTGAACATTGTCTAGGAAAATGAAAATCAATAGAGCCAATAAGGGTAGGACAGTCTATATAACCATGTAAGAGGTTATACAGAAACCTCAGAGACAACTTCATCAGACAAACCTCAAAGTCCTTGTCAACTTTGAGTGATTTAGCTCCAAATCTTTTTAACAAATCAGTTTGGTTATAACTTCTGGCCGGAAAACGTGATCTTCCCTCCAAATTAGTTATTTGAGAAATTTTCGTTGTATCGACTCTAAATGATTTTTATGGGAATTGTAAATGAGACGTCAAATCATACATCCGAAATCTAATTTGCTCTTCACAAGTGCATTAAATAATTGTATAAGTGTTTTTGTTTTCGAAAAGTGTCCAGCAATACGCACAATAAATCCATAAGATTTGAATGCTGTTGAAATTGTTTTATTTATATGAGGTAAAATAAATGATGAAATAAATCAGAAACAGCGGTTAGGCCTTCCTGTAAGCTTATGCAGTCCTCATTCTTTTCAATTTTGCGACATACTTTGAATCATCAGCATACATGATTAAATAAACATTGCATCACTACTACTTGAATGATAACCAATATAATGGCAAGTTAGGTTATTTTTGTCGATATGTTTTTGTGTTCACTTTCTTATTCGTGCTGTTGAATATCAATTCAAAACTTACACCCCTATATTGTTTTCTTATGTACCTATAGTTATTCATAATTTATGAAATAGAATATGATTCAAAGTATTAAGAATATAACGAAGTAAGAATGATTTGAAAGATTATTAAAATAACTTTGTGAAGGCCTTTGACACAAGAACCCTCATAAAGTTCAAACTTCATAATCATTTGACGTATTGTTCAATTCTGAGAATCAGAAGATAGTTTGAATGAATATGCGAATTGGAACTATTAAGACATATGGAACGGATATGCAATTTTATATCACTAGCCTACTCTTACTATATGAAAGCAGTAAAGTTCAAAGCATCGTCCATGAGTAGTTGTTCGCCAAAATGAGCTATTTTAACTTCAAATATGGAGCAATAAACTGTTTAGAAAGCTTCTTTTCAAATAGATCTCAAAGATGCGTTAGAAATGAAGTCAAATATTCACACCCCGCCCCTATGACAAGGGGTACCCCAAAGGCACCATTCTAGGTCCTATATTTTACCTTATGTACACCTTCCTTTTCCATAATTACCTCTGTAAATAATTGAATTGAGCAGATCCTCATGAGCCGAACATACGCGGTTCACTGAATAAGGATCTTGTAAGAATTAATTTTTATGCTAAAAACCATGTTCTGGAATTTAGTGTAGACCGGACACAACATTTTTACTGGTTAACTGAGCAACTCAAAGGGGAATTACAACTTTCACAAAATGCTTGAAATGTTAGAATACAGGACGATTGGATCATATAAGTCATATATATGGGATACTCTTCCATAAAATACTGAAAATGGACTTCAGGTTTCAGTCTCAATATTATGTCTTTATATTCAACATGGTTTTCATGAACACCAACCAAAAGATAAAAAAAAACTTTTCATGATGTTATTCAATTCTTCAATCTTTTTCAGTACAATTAAGTTTTTTGTATTGTAAATCAAACGATTTTAGTCAATGCATTGAAAACTTCATTTGTATGTATAAAACATGTATAAAATTTCTTTAAGTGTACATATTAGATATTTTTTAGTTGATAGGTAAATAACATTATAAAAATAGTAATGATAATATTTATTTAGCTCAAGCTATACAAAAAATTTACATAGTTTGAACTGTCAATTTTTAATTACATAACTATTACCTATCTAATTATTTAAAATATAATTTCTCTGATCAGCCTTAAATATCTTGATACTAGTACTACTTTTCAGTGTACTTGGTAAATTATTGAAAGCCTTAAATCCGTCATAGAACGAGTATATGCTATTATTAGATTAAGCGGGATTACAACTTTGGATAGAAAAACTGACATATGTTACATTTTTTATTACATTAAATGGGAGCAACTCATTTTTTATTTTGAATATGAATATATGAAGCAAAGAGTATTTTTTGTTCAACAGACATTAGTTCCAAAGAGTACAGCATAATTTTAACAGGGGTATACCTATTTCACTTTAAAATGGCTCGCATGGCTCTATTCTGTAACTTTTGTAATTGTTGAATTTTTTTTTTGGTCAAACCAAATAACAAAATGGCACAATATTCAAAATGTGGCATCATTATTGATTTGAACAACAATAATTTCACATATGTCGACAGATTTCCCCAATCCTTTCAAAAATGTGATTTTTTAGTGATTTTAGATGAAATGAAATCAACATGATCATTGAAACTCAATTTTTCGTCAAGCATAATGCCTAAACATTTTACTGTTTCTACTCTTCTAATTTTTTTTCATTAATCTTTATAGTTATATCCTCATTTTTATTGGTTTCAAAGGTTTTACTCGTATCCAAACACTAAAGTTAGATTTTCGCACATTTCGGCATAAGCTATTGTCACATAACCATTCATTAATTGCAGATAGGTCTCTATTGATTCCCTCTCTCATATTCTTAATATCTTTGCCACATATATAGAGCAAAGGTTCATCAGCGAATACACGTACACGTACATTTTTTCACATGAGAGACAATATCGTTTATATATAAGGTGAACAATCTATAAGACAGTTCCTTGAGGTTACAATTGTAATATGTGCTCCTCTTTTATGGGACAGTTTTTAGTATCTGTTTATTGACCCTTGTATGTAAAATTTAAAAAATTTTAAAATTTCATCGACAACTTACCCCTTGTTTCTATCCGCCAAACTTGTTCCTGAAAATAAATTGCATTCTCGAAACATTCGTAAAAAAAATGCTGATAAATATAACAGTACATAATACTGTAAAGTTCCAGGCATAATTTTTGTTTTTAGTCTCTCAATATTTGAATAATTAGTAAATAATGAAAACAAAATGATTTCTTCGTTTCAATAAATGAAAACATCAATTAGAAATAAATTTTTTTTTTCGGTACATTTCAAGACACGTTTTGATGTCTCCCCAAAATAGAGTCGAAATTTGTGTTCTGTGTGAGCAATAAGACAGTCTATATAGCATCTATCCAGACAAAAATTTAGGAGAGGTATAAAAGGAATTTTATATTGTTCGTTTTATGATCAGTATCAATTCTATGGAGGCGCCTGCTATCAAGTCAAGTCTTGAAAATTATGTTACTACTTGAATGGAGATGAAGAAGACAACAAATCAATTGAAACCAGTAATCGCTGAAAATGGTAAGACAGGACAGGTTCTGCATCTGTTCATATTCCTTATTGATTTGTGCATATTCATTTAAATTGAATGAAAAACAAGCTTTGTTTCATGGAATTATATCAATTTCTTGACAATTTTTCCGAAGCGTTACTGAAAATTTTGAATTTTAAAACATTTATGTATTACAATTTCAATTAAACACTTGTCTTAATGTTTCACGAATGTATTGTAAAATAATACAATAAAATTGCTTAAAACTTGGGAGTCAACATCTTCCCATCGGTTAATTCATTATCAATACATTCATGAAATATTAAGCCAATAGTTCAATTTAAATTAATAGTCATTTATGTTTAACCAAGACGTAAGCGAGAAAGAATTCAATGTCAGTTATTTATGTATTTCACATCTGTGCCTAACATCAACACGAAGTGGAAGAGAAATAAGGTTAAAAAAGGATTGCTATACTCGGAATGGAGGTACTCGAGAGATAATAAACAGGCTCAGGAAAAAAAAGTTTCCATTTTCATAGCCAGAGTTTCTGAAACAAGAAATAGAACAATCAAATCGAGTGCAAAAAAGTAATAATGGCAAGGAACTGAAGGTCACTTGATCGTTATTGGATATTGCCATCAGTTGGATTCAAGAATCGCCAATTGTTCTATAAGATCCATAATTTGTTTCATTCTTGAAAACAATTGGTAATTTTTTGACTAAACACTAATATAAACTATCAATATACCCTGCCTTTCTCAGTATTATTTTTTTATTCAACTTCATTGTTTTGATTGAAATCTCTTCAATTTTAAAACCTTTTTCTTTGAAAGCTGGTACATGTTTTTCTTGAGATATTAGGTTTTTATTGTGTTTTGGGTACTTTTTAAAGTGCCCAAAACACAATGGTATTCAAATGAGTTCGGCTCTTTTTAAATATCTCTCACATTAAGATTTCATAATAGGTAAATATGTAAACTACATAATTGTTAGTTTTGATAACAGTTGTGCAGTTCAACTTTTCAAAAGTGGAGTAACACCTCAAAACAAATGTCAAGTTTTGAATATAATTCTCTAAATGAGATTCAAATGTTTTTCATTCAATTTAAATCAAATCATTCTTCACTTAAGGCATCAGAGAATCATGAACCAACTTTCTCCAAGATAGTTCTGTTCAAATTACCAATTTCAATGAGAGGAAACAACATTTTTGATGTTGATTCGGTAAAATTTCATCATTGAACGTAATTCAACATGTAACAAATTATTTCTATAAATTATTTGAACCTTACATATTCAGAAAATTATCATTTTCTGTGAATAGAATGAAAACACTTTGCTTGGTTCCACAAAAATTATGTTTAATAGAATTTCTCAACAATTTTTTCCGGATGTTGCCTCATATTCGAAAGCTAGTCTAAATCTCCTTCAGTCTAGCTTTCGAAAATGGGCTAACATCTCGAAATAATATAATATAATTTCCGTGAAACCAAGTCGAAAGTTTTCTTTTCAATACTTTCAACTATACTTTACCCAGAGATCAGAGGACATTCCATCTACTTTATTAGAAAATTGTTGACATAATACCATTAAATTCAGAATTCATCAACTTGTTTTTCGAAAGAAAACTTTGAAATTTCATCAAAAAATATCATACAAACCTAAAATTCCAATTTAAATCTTAGAGGATTTAAAGCATTGTCATTTAAATTTAAGGTGACAATTATTTGAATTGTCATTTCAAATTTCAATTTTTTTATCAAAATTCAAATTTAAAGAGCTGTCAATTATTCTAGAAAAACATCTAACAATAATTAACAAAACTCTGGCGGAGTCTCTGATAAGATATGGTATTGTGCGTGGAGTGGTGCCTATAACACAGCAATAAAATAGCTTGAAATTCAACAAAATGGCTGCTGAAAATCCTTCATAACAAATATATCAGATATCCTACTGAGTTGCTGTATAAGAAAGCTGACATACTGAATATACGTCAGCTGTTTGTTCAATCTCTGCTCAACTTCACGTAAAAAAAGATAAACAGTTGTTACTTTATTGAACATAGCGTGAATACCAGATATAGCAGAAACTCTTTATCAATTCCGCAATACAATAAATCCATATGTCTTTGTAGCTACTCCTATTTGGCACCAAGCATTTATAATGAATTGCCATTTGAATTAAAAACTATGGTTAACATTAAAAAATCCAAGTCTGACATAAAGAACTGGATGAAGACAAAGAAAAGATATATGAATCATCAACTTTAAAACATTTAAAAGCTCAAAATACTCGTAAAACAACATATGAGAGTGTTACACATTTTTATAATATTGATATTCGTTTCTCCCCAATATTGTTATCAAATTTTTATATTGATTAGTTTTTTCTCAAATTATTAAAATAGATACCTTGATATGTATGTATCTAGGTTATAAATATTGCAGAATATACATAGACATTATTCGTACTCACCACAAGTTACGGTCTTTGTGAGAAAATGTATTATCTTTGTTGAGGCAATAAAATTGACAAGATAGATTTTAAAATTGGAATACTATTGTTTCACTTATATAATTGTATTACAACATTTTAAATAAAGATAAATACTATTATTATTATATATCTACAGTGTGTTTCAGGGAAATTGTTGAATTCAGGAGTCATAATATCACTTCTGATAATATTACTAGAAACTAATTACAATGATGAAATGAGTTTCGTAATTTTAGTGAATACGTATTTAGAAATTGTTGGAAAAATTCGCTAATTTTTCCAACAATGCACAGTCATTTTCCACATAAAAGGAACTCCCTCGAATTCAGTTGTGGTATTTTATAGAGAACACATAAGTTTCTTTTCAATACACTGAAAGTATTTTCATCCACTTAGGTCACTTTGTCAACGCACATAAAAACACAGATCCTTTTACAAATCACTCCCATAAAGCCCCGATAATCTCCAACCCCTATAGATATATTATTTCGACATACATTCGGGAACAGTACCGATAAAAGTCAGCCTTGAATTGTGCTCTAACTGGAATCTGAACGAGAATAGTTCGCTGAACCTGCTCTAAATTATTCCGAATGGGTTTTCGTGCCAGCCTTGATTGAATTCCAGATAAATAGCACAAAGGGGTCGTTTGCAATTGTCTTTTCGCTGCTTACGGAAGAGAAAATCGATTATTGTTCTTTGGAACGCTGATAAGTCATATTCCTAGAATAGACCAAATCGTATTACGCCAGAATAGTGAATGGATCGAAAATCATCGAAGAAGAGCTATTTCGCTTTTTTCCGTTTTGTTTGTAGATTTCTGGGTCAATCTCTTTCATGTCGAGTTTTATTGACGTCTTTCTTCGATTCGTTGAATTAGAATCGATTGTGCATTCAGAATATTACCTCGTATTTTTAATTCAAGTGATTTTCTCTTTATGCGGTTGATTTTATTTCCATTGTGGCATCTAAAGGATAGCTTCTTCATTAGAATCATATTTTGTTAATTTTTATTGTTAACATAAACTGCTCATTTCATATATATTCCGAGTTATTAGCTAATTATCCGAAGTTCAATACATTTAAAATATATAAATTCAATGGACAATGAATCAACTCTGTGATATCGCCTCCCATTCAACTTATGATATACTAAATGAAAACACTTGGCTTGGTTTCACAAAATTTATGATAACTACGAGTACTTAACAATTGTTTTAGGGTGTTATCCAATTTTCAAATTTAAACTGTAATTTTATTAAATAAAAACAATTGGCTTGGTTCACAAAATTTATAGTCAATAATTGACAATTCTTTCTGGGTGTTACTTTATTTTTAAAAGTTGAAATGAACATATTTTTCGACCAACATTCTTGTATACCTATACATCCTCACCTGCAATAGACTTAAGGCTGATATCGATGTCTCCGAAGTAGAAAGACATATTATTATACGAGTGGAAATATTAAATTAAATCTAAGAATCATCGAATAACAAAGAAGGTTTTAAATCAAGAAATTGAAGAAAGAAACAATAGTGATAAACTGAAGGTAAGTTGATCATTTAATATTGTTTTTTCCTTCGATCGAAGGAATTTCCACTTGTTCTAGAAGATCCAGAGTTTAACTTTTCATCTGTGGGTGCAGCCGTTTCAATGAGATCAATAAGACCCCGAAATAAGAGTTCAAGAGTTCATTATAATTCTGTGAAACTCATCCAAGTATTTTTATTCAATATATTAAACAATGTTTCTCCAAGGGATCAGTGAACATTCAATCAACTGTATTAACAACTAACGATGTCATTCTCATTCTAATCATTCCCATTTTATTTACATTCGCGATGCCAAAAAGTTAAGTTCAATGGTGATCATTCGGAGAGCATTGGAGTTGATTTTGGCGTACCTCAGTGTACGGTCTTAGGTCCATTACTATTCTCTCATACATTAATGATATTGTTTTGCATGTAAAAAATTGCTTTATACGATTGTTCGCAGATGATACAATGATTTATGTTAGTGGTAAAAATATCCAGACTATGACAGAATGGATCAATAGAGACTTGGCAGCAATAAATGAATGGCTAAGCGATAACAGTTTATCGCTTAATGTAAAAAAGTCTAAATTTATAGTTTTTGGTACAAGTAAAATTCTTAAGGTAAATAGTAACGAAAATATAAGTATTAAAATTAAAAACTAGAACATTGAAAGGTAAAACTTGTTAAATACTTAGGCGTTATGTTAGATGAGAAATTGAGTTTCAATGATCATGTCGACTTCATATCGTCTAAAATCTCCAAGAAAATCAACTTTCTCAAAAGAATTGGTAAAAATCTGACGATATATGAAGTTATTGCAATGGCTAAGCGATAACAGTTTATCGCTTAATGTAAAAAAGTCTAAATTTAAAGTTTTTGGTACAAGTAGAATTCTTAAGGTAAATAGTAACGAAGATATAAGTATTAAAATTAAAAACAAGAACATTGAAAGGGTAAAAATTATTAAATACTTAGGCGTTATGTTAGATGAGAAATTGAGTTTCAATGATCATGTCGACTTCATATCGTCTAAAATCTCCAAGAAAATCAACTTTCTCAAAAGAATTGGTAAAAATCTGACGACATATATGAAGTAATTGCTCTTCAAGTCAATAAGAAAGCCACACTTTGAATATTGTTTCACTCTGTTATTGGGATTGACTAAAGAAAAAACTCAACAGTTAGAAAAGTTACAGAATAGAGCTATTTGAAATGAAATTGATATACTCCAATCGAAAGCATGATAAATTGTTTAGAACTAATGTCAGTTCAACAGAGAATACTTTTTGCTACATAATATATTTACATTTAAAGTTGAACACAAATTGTTCCCATATAGTGTAATAAAAAATGTAACATGTGTCAGTGATGTGCACAGTTATAATACAAGAAATGCTGACAATTTCTACATTTCCAAGTTTGTAAACTTTCCAAACATAGGAATATTATATTTTATGAAGGAACCAACGCATTTAATAAATTGTGTAGCTCCATAAAAGTAGTTAGTGACCTTAAGGTATTCAAGCGTAAATTAGCTAAGTTCGTTTTGAACATATAATTGTAAATAATATATTTTGAACCTTAATGTATATATGATTTTGTAATAACAATTGCTGAATGAATATTATTATTATTACTGTGAAGATAAAAGGACATATAAAATGTCCAGTTTCAGTCGAGATATAATTCAAATAAAATGCTCACAATCTCAATTTCAGACCTGTACAAAATTTTTCTCTTCGAGAAAAACAAATGCACTTCTCAATCACAAATTAAATTAATCAAATCTAAAAAATTGAATAAATACGTTGCTGTCGGCAAACTGTTCGAGAGACAATAAATGTCAAGGATTTTCAACGACATTTTTATTTCTGAAAATAAACGGCGGAATAACTCCCATCCACAAGCTTTAATTAAAATTCTTTTGTCTGCCACTTTTAGATTTCAGCATTGGGGCGATAAAAATCTGAAAGCGAAAAGAGTGCCTTAATTTTCAACCCACCGTTATCATTAATCATGCAATAATTTCTCAAATTTCCTACAGAGATCGCTACGTTAAAGCTTAGAAAACTTGTTTGACTTCTGAATTGTCAATTTGATTGCCAGCAGTTTAAGGTTCGTTCACTCGGGTCGCGGTTGAAAGACTAGGATATAAAAATATTTATTTGTTTCATTAATCAATACTTTAATTTCATTCTCACTTTTTATCGCCAAATAAAAGGACAGATTTCAAATTGATATATTGTAATTGATTAAAAAGTTCAGAGTTTTTGAGAATTATAAATATTCTCATAAAAACACTAACAACCATCGATATAAGACTTATATATATATATATATATATATATATATATATATATATATATATATATATATATATATATATATATATATATATATATATATATATATATATATATATATATATATATATATATATATATATATATATTAATATATATATATTATTATTATTATTTCATTTCGAAAGTTTTTAGCAATAACAGGCTTTTTTTGATATGAAAAACTTCATTTTTGTTGACGTTTGTTATATTACAACTTTGTCAAAACTTATTAATTAATTAATTAAATTAATTAGTTTTGACAAAGTTGTAATATAACAACGAAACGTCAACAAAAATAAAGTTTTTCATATCAAAAAAAGCCTGTTATTGCTAAAAACTTTCGAAATAAAATATCTTAAACAGGCAATAAATCAATTTCAAGAAATATATATATATATATATATATATATATATATATATATTATTATAACGATTGTTCCCCATAAGGAGAGCGATTGAACTTCAATTCGCAATTCTTAGGACTTTTGCTTCATCTTTTTTTCCACCCTTTAATCTTCATCCTCCTTCCTTTCATATGTCCATTTTATTCCAGGTTGGAAAGTTGATTTTTACCCAAACTTCACATTTTCGATTTTATAGTGACCCTAGGTGCGATCTTTGAGATTTTTTATATAGATCTGTTGTAGATCTTTTTGAACCCCTTTCAGCCACTCCCTTCAGTATTCTGGACTGTTTGGTTATGTAGACAGGTGTATAGAACTTTGCTCGTCGTTTTCTGATTTCTTCCGTTATTGTGTTTGTCTTTTGATGAAGTTCATTTCGAGGTCTTTTCATCCAAATTCCGTTTCTACTGAATGGCCCGTGAATCATTCTGGAAATTTTCAATAGGAAAACAAGAACGGTCATTACTCTAATTCTTGAGTGACCCTCAACAACCATTGCTTCAGCTGCGTAGATTGATTTTGGAAAAACCGTTGTGTTTATAATGCCTCAATTTGGCACCTCTCGAATGCACTTTTCATTATAGTACGCCCGTGTTAATTTGTAGGCCCTTTGGAGCTTGGTAATTCTCTGTTCATTTGCGATTCTCCGAGGTATTCAAAATGGCCGATTTGCAGAATTTTTTTCTGTTTCGTTTCTCTCTTCTTAAGATTTCTTTCATCTGATCTTTTGTCATCTTTATGTCTCTCAAATATAAATTCGACATCGCTGGATTTTTTGGAATATGTCTTTCCACTGGATGTTCTTTCATCTGTGAGAAAATAAAAATTTATTATTATTATAATAAAATATCAATATCAATATAAATATCAATAATTACACTCTCTCACAGAGACTACTGTGGGGTCTATTTCCAAATAATCATGCTCGTGGCGGCGGTCCCTAATGCGCCTTCTGATAGGCGGTCCCTAATAACCTAATAATAGGTGGCAATGATTTAGGTTATGTCGCAGTAACTTCCTGACACTTCTTTGATGTGGAAAGTAGCTCGAATTTCCTACTTCTCTGAATATTTTCAAGAGATTGTTCGGGACTATAACATTAGATGTGTGAACAATGTAAAATTTTTGGTTCATTCACGAACAGAATTCATATGCACTCATATAATTATGTGTTAATATGTGAATGTACATGTATTTGTGTGTTTAAATTCATATGTATGTATAAGTTTGGTCAGCATTTATGTTTTTTTTTTACTCCAATAATTATTGTATTTCATTTCATCAGTTGTGATTCATATCACAAACCCATTCATTTAAAATGAAAGTACAAAATTGAAACTTTCGTACTACCAATTTTGTTTTTTGTATATGTTGTGTTTCCTGTTTTGTAATTAGGACTTGTCCTGTAAAACAGTGTATGTTAAATAAATGAATAAATAAAATAAATCACATCCCAAGATGATTGGAACAGTCTTGACTACATTCACGTGCCCCTGTCACTGAACTTCAAGTTCTCGATACTTAGATATTTCATCAGCATTCTTCTCCATTAGGTTTTGCATTCAGAATTGCAACCTCAATAAAAGTAATTTCTCTGTCTATTTTGTCAACTGAGACAAGGTCAGGCCTATTGTCAGGAACTGTTTTATTATAATTATTTTCATTTGTATTATTGTTGGAGGATGAAAGAAATAGCAAGTTATTTTTGGGTTTCATTCTATCATTCTATTTCAATTTGATTTTTCACAAACTTGAATCGGATAGATCAACATTCCAGATATCTCCAGACATATTGAAAGGAAACACGAAACGAAGAGCAAAAATAGAACGGAAACTTGATCAAAATGTACACAGCGAACTGTTGACAGAGAAATCACACATTTAGTTCAAATTTTCTACTGAATCATAAAAATTCAATCAAATGCACTCAGTGTAATTAACTATTAATTGTGACTTTACGATCTATGTTTTGTGTTTTTCATTAAATTTGTGATCATTATCTTTCGACAAGATACAGTCATCAGTATAATCGATTATATATAAGTACATGGATGATATTTCATCAGTCGAATATCAAACGCAAGAAAATGAAGTTCGTGGTAAGTACATAAGTATATTTTGTATTTGAACTATATTCATTCTTGATTTCTCCTAATGGAATTGAAATTTTTTCATGATGCAAAAGATTATTGAATATTTTGAGAGCTTTTTTATATAGCAGTTTAAATATCTGGCTGTGATTTTTGTTTTATGTTTACTTTTTAGTTGTATTCTGTTCACTTCAATAGAGTCCCCTCAATTCATTTTTTTCAACTGTTTATTGTTCAGAATGAATCTGAAACGTAGAAAATAGATTCAAATGAAATAAAAATATTAAAGCGAAGATATAAATTTCAGTAATTTTCCATTTTCGTGAAATTACTTATACATTTCAAAAGTAATACTTGTATGTCTTGCCTTCCTCCAATATCGTCCTTTGGCAAAGAATTGAACGAGATTTTGAATAATATCATAATTTTTCCCTTTCTAGATTTTTGCTGTATTTTTGCTCTTTGCTGTAGTACACACATACGTAATAGTACCTAGCACATACCATCATGTCTACAGCTCAGGATTTTTAGTACCAAAAGGACATGGATTAGAAGGACAGTATTTTACAGACGTAAATCATTTGCTATATGACGATGGAACATACAAACCATGGTTTTATGGGCTATGAGAGAATTCTTCAACTGAAACGAGCACCTATGTACATAAAGATTCAACACATTTCAATTTGAAATATATGTGATACACAAGATATCAATTTTCTTTTCGCAGTATTTGCTTCTTGAAAGTTTATTGGAAGTATTAAATGGCACTAAAAAGCGCCATCTATGATATGATTTGAGTCACATTTCACAGAACGACTAACTCCTCGGTCGAAAATGGGGTGCTATTTTCCTCGATTTTGTTATTTAACCTCGGGTTCAAACTTCATTGAGTCGATTGACTGCACATAAAATGGTGACTAATCAGTAATATATGAACGACCGTAACTATTTTTTCCAATATCCAGTTCTTATGAAATTAAGTTTATCTATCGCCTTGGGAAAAAAATTAATCGACTTGAGATCCAGAGAGAAAATAAAATATATTCCTGGAATATAGTTGAACCTTTATTTCAGGTCAGACTTTTAGAAATACATCTGTGAAAATCAAATTCAGATGCATTCAGTAATTTTCACGTATTGCGTTGACAAACATACAAAATTTTAAAAAATTCTCAAAACCACCATAATGTTATAGTTTTCTGAATGATTTATGAGGTTGAATATTTAGAGATAATTAAACTCCATTATGAAACATGGATATAATTTTCTCTTATATCAAATACCATGATATTATATACAAAATCCATTATGAAACATGGATATAATTTTCTCTTATATCAAATTGAGCCTGCGATGAATTTTATGCAGGTAGAAAACTTTCATTCCTACATTTTATTATACGAAATTAATTAGATTCGTGCGTTATTCTCTAAATATGAATAGTATAATAATAAGGACAAAAAGAGTTGATCCACTGAAATTTTTGATTTGGCCTGCCCTATATTAGCTGTTTTTTTTCAATTTTGATTTCAATTCTTAGAAACTGTTCTTGTTCTTTCTTTTCCCTTTTGGCACTCTAGAATGGGTATAGACATCTGTATTTGTAAAATTGTACCAGTTTTGATATGTCATCTCAAAAAGAAGATATAATTCGAAACGCACGTCATGGGTTTTACCTGAAATATGAAAAAATATATATTAGTTTTCATCATTCATGATATACAGAAAGAAATAAGCATGTTTGAATTATTATATCTATAAATAACCTGACATATTAGCAAAACATTAAAATTAATATTTATATAGCACAATTCTAATCTGCAATTATGAATAACATTTCCATGGGAATTTCTCAATTATCGTAAAGACCGAAGGTGTGTTCCTTATATTTGATAAGACTTTCCTCACCTACTCCTCACGTTTCATCTAATAAAGCAATATTTAAACAAGTGTCAATAAATGGGTAGTAAAAATGGCAAAAAGTAAGATACGCATACTTGCAATAGACGGAACAAGGTTGGCTGGGTGTAACCTATAAATGGAATGGTGACTCGATGCATACTGTCAGTTTGTAATTACTTCGGTACTTGCAGATCCATAATCAGAGTAAAATGCAACAAAAGGTACGTAATTATTCCATATAATGAACCATTAACATTAGAAATACGTTAGAAGGTTGACAGTTGCAGACATCGAATGAAAATATTTAACCAATTAATAACACTGTTCACAGAGTGTACTTCGAAGGTTTTTTCTGGCTGTTCACTCTAACCAAATTTTGAAACAATATCAACCAAAAATTCTCATAAATGATAAATTCAGTTTATATCGCTAATAGACAACAATAAATCGTTACAAAACACTCAAAATGACTTACTTATCAAAAGCAACTTGTTCTTAAATTATGCACGAGTTCTGATTTTTTCATAACTATCACGACTTTCAATGATCATTAATCCATTTCTCAGTCTCCTGAATGAATACAACTAAGAGCTCTTGTACTGTTCCAGAAGACAATATAAAAATCATTTCTACCTCTACTTCATTGTTCGTGTATTTGACAGACGAAACGCAATCTATCGCTAAGGTGAAGACGCAATTTTAGATATTTCATCATATAGATAAAATTGTTTTATATCCTATTTTCTGTTTCACGTTATTCTGTTTTCTGTTATCATGCCGACAACTTACAATATAGTCTTGACATGTGCATACTTAGTAGACCTCAATATCAGCCTCATTGCGTTATTCTGCAGTACCTCAAATATACTCAACTCAGTTTGAGGTCAGTTGAATGAAAACGTAGAACAATACTCAAATGAAGTTGTACAATTAACTTTTTATTATTTGTCTCTAATATATACTAGGAAATCTACTTTTTCCTTTCAGAAAACAAATGTCTCTAGGAATTTTATGTCTGATATATCTACAGTTTCCTTTGTAGTCGAGATGTTCATTTCAGACCTTATATTCAAATTCGAACTTTATCAAGACTATTATCCTCAATATATCGCAATTCAAACAAATTTCAAATTGCCAATTGTCAAAAAGTTCTTGATACACTTCAGGCATCAGGTCCTCTAAATTATCATTCATATATATCATTATGTCGTCAGTAAATAAGCCTATTTTACAATGTTTCACCTTATGCAAGCCTTTCTATATGAAAAAACAAACTGGACCCAACACAGTTCCTCACGGTACCCCACATTTCGTTTTCGTCATTTCTGAGAATATGTGACCAATTTCTAGGACCCAAGTAATTTCAATGCTTTTTCTCTAGGCCCCATTTACTTTTATTCGCTCAGTAAAAATTTCCTGTGTAATCGACTTCCAACTGTTTTCATAAATCTCCATGAAACATTGGTGAATAATTTCTCTGGCAGTTTGTTAGGCATCAACAAAACTCGCGAACATCTTCAATATAAGTATTTATATTCAATTAACCTCTTCAATACATCTTCAATTCGTATAATTATTTGATAATCTAATTTTAATAAATTACGACATCATCTATCATAGTGTTAATTATTCACCATTATATTATATATTCCTCATCAAATGTCCTGTAGAAAATCTTAGTCACTCGATCCTATAGAATGCAGCTTTCATCCGAACAACCAGAAAAATTATTTTTTGTGAATATTTTGCTACAATTTTCAAATGTCTCTGTATCTACTATCTTAATACTGTCAATTAAATCTGCAACAAAACAAAATACGAGAAATTCCAAACTTGCAAAACGAAATGAATGATTGCAATTTTCACTGTCTTCGACTAAGGTTTTTCTAATCTGCTGAACTGTTGAAACAGATTTGTGAAGTATCTCTTCGAGTATTTTGTTACTATGAGTGTGTACCACTTACCTTCGAAAGTGGATGGCGATGTTTAGTCGATATCAATATTGCCAGCATTTGATACATCACAATTCTTTCAATAAACTCTATAGTCATTTGTAAAATATATTTACAAAGTTGCTCAGAATATGACTGCAATTATGTATGAGTGAAATCGGAGAAAGAAGCTTATATTCCTATAGCATATTCAATTTACCAGGTCTTCCTTGCCTTTTTCTTCACCTTTGCCGCGTCGTGCGCTTCGGTAATTCCCACAGTCGAAGTTCTACAAGGCCCAAGCAGCAAAACAACTCTTCTTGGTCCAGATGGAAGCGCCCTGAATGCCGCGGCACCAGGTGGTACTGTGGTTACCAGAGGAGGTGCAGGTTTAGTCCCAGCTGGGCCTGCTCTGCTAGGAGTTGGAGCTCCTATTGCAGTTCGAGGTCCTGCTGGTGCTATTATCACCAGTTATAGTGGAGCAGGTCCTGCAGTGGTACCTGCAGTTGTCGCAGGAGGCGGAATTGTAGCTGCTCCTGCTGTTCATGGAGGTGTTGCTGTTGGTGGAATAATTGGTGGCGATCCAGATGACAACGGTTATCAAGGAGCTTACCTCGGTGATAATTCAGGTGCATGGCACGATGGTGGTGCTTACTGAGTATTATGAGTTTTCTTTATTTTTATTAAAGCGTATATTATTGAGATGGTTTTTTCCTCATTTTTCAGATTGTCCCTGCAAAACCTTGAAATATATTTTGATAACTGAAACATGTATTCTACTTGATAAGCGAAAATCAATTGTTGATCACTTTGACAATTTTTAAGAGCAGAAGAATTGTCCAGTTTGAATATTAAAGTCCAGAAGAAGATCACGTATTATATATTCGTTTTTTTTTTTGAATCATTATATCATTCGATCGATATTTTCGAATGTCAAGACAATTTCAACCTCCGCATCGATGACCAAAATATTAAAATTGATTTACACTAATGTTTGATCAGACCTTCAACATACAATGTGTGAAATATATTGAGAAAATCTATGATAATATTTTTTTCCATGTCATCATGTATGATGACTCATCATTATTGAATGATAGCATCCTCATATTATGCGATTTCGGATGTCAAAAATACTGTTCCTCAATTCTCACAACGTAGGAGAGTTCCTTATGGTTCCATGGTTCTCTTCCGAATTTTTTTTTGGTCGAACAGAAGTCCCTGAATATTCAAAAAAGGCATAAAATGTTGAATTGGTGTTAAATTTCGGTTTAAAATCACATTTGAAGAATCAGGTTATGTCCTTTATATTAATATCACAGATAGATCAACACAGGTTCAAAAACTGTATAAAAAATTAAGTCTATAAGAAAATTCATTTTGCATTAGTTATGGCTACGAATTCACGGTTCCTGATATTCGTAGCTATGAACTAACCCTAGTGGTACCCACGTTTACAAGTCCCTCGGTCACTGTTCCGATGTCATGTTAGTTCACTAGCTCAATTATGACTTTCAAACTTCTTTATAACTTGTTATTCGACTGTTTTGTTTTTGAAATTTCAAACGCCATGACGTCTCGAATAATTTCACTGATTATGTTGAATTCATTTTTTTCTATAGTTTCATTAGAATTTGCATTCTTGTTTCACATAAATTATAAATAAAAGTTAACCATTATTTTAGATTGTTTTGGATCAACTGTAAAATATTAATAACCATAATTGTTAACCGCTACCGTAAAGTATGACCGTCACGTTTACCCCAAGAGTCCCAACCGTTACATCGTGTACCTACATATTTGAATAGATGTTTGTGCTTCAATGACAAAAAGATACATATAAGAACTGAATATGAAAAATAATTTAAATGCTTGATTTTTTCAAGTATCACTGAACCTTTCTTCATTTGATTTTTTTTGAAACCTTTCACTCAATAGCTTCAGATCGAAGTTCAAGATTTCATAGTAACAAGAAACATTTGCTACCACAGATTGTAGCATGAGCTACAATATCGAATGAAATATCGAAAAAATTCCTTATAATTGGGGATGTTTGAATGAATAACCACCTTAAGTTGTAAAATATACGCAAGTAATCAATTTTTATTTCAAACCTACTTCTTGTTTACAAAGTGGTACAATTGTAAGCATTTGGTTTCAATCAATGAATTTATAGTTTCCAGTAATAAAATACTCGATATTTCAGAGAATAATGACAAACAACATTGGCATAAAAATCCCTCTCAAATCTTCGTGCATGAATAAGTTATTGATTTTGATTATGAGAATATATTTCACATTGCAAATGTGTAGTACATAAAATCTTTTATTGTGAGATCGCAAAATATGATAATATACATATTACACAAAAGTTGTCCCACAATTATCTGCTGAAGGTCTGCCTGATACCGTCAAGGGTTAGAAAAAATTTCAATGCTCCAAAAATTCTACAAAAATTAGTTTATCGTACCTCAAAATTTCGTATTTTTTCAAAATATAAAATAATGTTTTATGTAGGATTTGAACGCATGATTCAAATCTGAATAACAGATAGTCTAACAGCTAGCAGCGTTTTTGAGAGAGATTTCCAGGTAGGCCAGTTTTTAGATAGGTATGTTATCTCTCTCCTTTTCCCGGACTTCATGTGGTTGCGTTCATCAGTGCGCATGTAAAATATTGATTCTTTTAATCATTTTAAGAAGTTTTGTTTTTTTTATTATTTTTATTGAACTATTTGCAACATGCATCTATCTTTGCCAGATATTTTTATTGTTGATTAAACCATGCCAGATGCTAATTTGAATTAAAGAAATTTTTTTTTTCAAAATAATTCAGTATGGCTGAAACTTTTATATGATATTATTCAAGTATCTAAAAACCTTAAATCAATTTGCCAAACAATAATTCGATTGTTAAACCTTCAGTCAGACCGATTAAAAGTAAAATGTGATTCGGTATGTTGAAGAATACAGATAATCACAAATTGTTTTACAGATAATAACTTACTTCAAGACGATGACAATCCAGAAGACGACGACAATGAAAATAACAGGATTAATGATGATGATGATAATTATCAATATATCTCCGTTATTTGTGATACAATTATGAATTGAAGAATATAATTTTTGTTTATTTTCATAATATTTTCCTGATTTTGTGCAACAATAAATAATTATTTTGATACTTTATTAAGCGACACATTCATTCAATAGATTTTCTTTCTCTGTAATTTATTTGATAATCATTCCTACACCAAGCAAACTGATCCAACATCACTTTTCACTTTTGAATTGGTCTGGCTGAAGGTTTGGGAATCGAATTTCTGTTTGGCAAATTATTTTTAGGTTTTTTGATACTTAAATAACATCATTCAAAATTTCAGCAATTATAAATTACTTTGAAGAAAAATTTTTTTCAATTAAATTCATGCCGTGGTCTGGCATGGTTAAATCAACAATAAAAATATCTGGCAATATTAGATTCATGTTGCGTTAAAAGTTCAATAAAAATAGTTAAAGAAAAGCGAAACTTTCTGAAATGATTTGAAAAATCGATATTTCACCTGTACAGGTAGGATGCGCACTGAATCACTACCGCCAGCCAGACCTCCCTTATGACGTCCGGGAGAGAGAAATAACATATCTAAAAACTGGCCTACCTGAAATTCTTGTTTTCCTGACGTTGCTCTCGTACTAAAATAATGGAATAAATTTACAAAAAAAAATAATGAAACGTTTTCATTGTAAAAAGTTCGAAAAAGTTGCTTCAATTCCTGATAAAAATCCAGCGGTCTAGAGATAGAAGCCGTGATCCAACTTATGTGTTCCGAAAAGGACAGCGAACAGTCAAAAACAACCCCAGGCGTAAATCATTTGCTATATGACGATGGAATACACAAACTATGGTTTTATGGGCTATGCGAGAATTCTTCAACTGAATCGAGCACCTATGTACATAAAGATTCAACACATTTCAATTTGAAGTATATTTAATATAAGTACACAAGATATCAATTTTCTTCTCGCAGTCGTTGCTTATCTATGCTAAGCAAACCTACGCGCCATCTATGATAGATTAAAGTAACATTTCAGAGAACGACTTACTCCTCTGTTGAAATGGGGCCCTATTTTCGTTGATTTCAGAAGTTAATTCATCATATCTAAAAATTTCTCACGTTTTCAAAACATAAAAGAATGTCCTATGTGAGATTTGAACCCTCGCTGTAAAGTTGAATAACAAATAATAGGCAAATTCAAATATACTACGAAAAAAATATAAAGGAAGCTTTTTATTGTACAAAGTTCGAAAAAGTTCATCCAATTCCTGATAAAAACCCAGCGTTCTAGATATAGAAGCCGTGATACAATTTTTATGTTTTGAAAAGAACAGCGAATAGTCAAACCAACCCTTAGATCCTGGAACTCAACACATAAATCTAGAATCGAATTTTCCAATAACTAGTCGTGGTAAGTAGAAGTGGAACTAATCTAAGGCATTTCCGAACACACTTCAAATTCTTCATCAAATGAAAAAGCTTGTTCCAATGAATCCTTCATTGAGTTACATATATTAATCGAAACAACAAAAGTACAAATGCAAATGCACAGAATTAGAGCAAAACTTTAAATGAACTGCGTAAGCGTAGTCTGTTACTATTCTCTGACCCTTCGAATTGAAATAACCACTTCAAAATGATAGCAATACTCCGTATCCCTATAATCATTGTTGAAATGTCAGAGTTAGAGGTATTTAAGTTGGATTGTGTGATTTGCTCCAGACTTCGATTAATATCCATAACTCGAGAACCGGTTTGCGTAAATCCATTCTTTCTATTATGCTACGGATAATACGATCATTATCCGGAACAAATTGAATCCTGACATTTGAACGAAGCCTGAGAGCGTTAATTTATAGATCCGCAGTTTCTGTATTATACCGTGGAAGCTCGGAAATACCATATTCCCGTTTTTCACAGCTGATATTAGTACCGATATTTTGTCATTTGAACATAAGTTTTCATTGATAATAACACAGGAGTTTTCCATGTTAGTAAGTATAGATAATTATTTGAAACCCGTCGATATAAGCTTGAAAAATTATGCAATAAAGACTTTACTCCTTTCGACCCATTCGTGTGAATTTGCTAACTAATTGATGTGCACTTGAACTCGATCACTGCTCGAAATATATATCAATTATTAATCGATTGGGTGGACACTCGATGAAAATCTTAATAGATAATTTAAATAAAGCTGGTTTTTGTGATTTTCCCTATAATTAATTTCAAACATGACAATATTGTTTCGCCAACATACTGGCTTCATCAGATGTTGATGATAGACTCAGCTAATACATCGTGGACTGCTTGTATTTATCCTGAAGTGTGTGAAAATGACCATAGAATACTGTTGTTCTTTTGTGAGGGAATGACTATACAACATATTTCTTCTGAATTGTAGGGTATGATCATAGAATACTTTTCTTCAATTGCCTTTTACTGGAAAAAATTTAATAAGGGAGAATTATTGATTGAAACTTGGCCATTTAATAAACTATTTCATTTCTTCCTCTTATTAATTTGCATGGCTTCCAACAGGGTAAGTTTATAACCTTTTTGTTCCATATGCAATACTTTGAAGTTGTTGTTGAAGGCATGGTTCTCTTCTAAAGATGTGTGTCATGCGTAGAATCGGTTTATTTTTTTCAAAGCATCTTTGGTGTTCAGATATTCTAAGTTAGAAATTCCTGCCAGTTTGGCCAACATATACTTTGGGACAGGTATCACAGCTCAACTCATTGATACCCGATTTATCATCAGGCGAAATGTTATCTTTCGCATTTCTGATGTGCTTACCCACGGTATTAGGTGTTTGAAAGCCATCGTTGAATTTCTATCAGATAAAAACTTCGAGATTTTAAATACAGAGTTGCCTGAATAAGTAAAAGCTCAGAAGTTTATAGATTCACAAAAGAAATAGAATTGGAATGCTCTAGAAACTTCTTGGACCTTACAATAACAAGTTCTAACAATAAACATGAGTTTTCAATTTTCCGCAAACTCTCACATTCGTTCAAACAATTCATTGCTCGTCCTCACATCCGTTCCATCAATAATCAGCGGCGTCCAACACAGTATGATACACAGATTGATAAATATGCCTTTATCAGCAGATAATTACACTAAAGGATTGAATATCATTAAACAGATCGCACAAAACAATGGATATCATTAGTGTTTCGTCGATAACATTTTAAGGAAAAGATTATATAATAAGGCCATTTCTCAGGTATATCCTAAAGTAGCAGATAGTCATAAAAATTTCAGAAAATCAACGGATTCAGGCAACGTTGTATCTAAAATTTCGAAGTTTTTATCTGATAGAAATTTAACGATAGTTTTCAAAACATCGAATACCGTGGGTAGACACATTAGAAATGCGAAAGATAAAATTTCGCCTGATGATAAATCGGGTATCAATGGGTTGTGTTGGTACCTGTCCCGAAGTATATGTTGGCCAAACTGGCAGGAATTTCAAACTTACCAGATCTGAACACCAAAGATGCTTTGAAAAAATAAAACCGATTCTACGTATGCAACACATCTTATAAAAGAAAACCATGACTTCAACAACAACTTCAAAATATTGCATACCGAACAAAAAGGTTTCAAACTAACCCTGTTAGAAGCCATGGAAATTAATAAGAGGAAGAAATCAAATAGTTTATTGAATGATCACGTTTCAATCAATAATTCTCCTTTATTAAATTTATTCCAGTAAAAGGCAATTGAAGAAAAGTATTCTATGGTCATCCCCCATACTTCAGAAATAATATGTTCTATAGCCATTCCCCTACTTCAAAAGAACAATGTTCTATGGTCAGTTTCATACACTTCAGGATAAATACAAGCAATCCACAATATATTAGCTCAGTTTGTCTTAAACATCTGATGAAGCCACTGTGTTGGCGAAACAATATTGTCATGTCGCATTCCAAAGACTTTGGATTATAAAAACCTGATTTTCCAAGGACGTTTTATCTATCGTTGTTGAAAACTATCAAAGAGAGAAGATCCTTAAACGAATAAAATATCAGATGACGACTTAGTCATATTTTTGAGGGTGTCATATGTCAAAGACACCTCACAACGCTTCCTCAAACCCAAGATGGCGATTTCAGTTACATTCAGATTTGCAAGTTTTAAAAAAATCTCAAGAGTACAGAATAGTCATCTCTAAATCGTAATGGTTATCAGAGTTATGTCTTTCAGAAATAATTCAAATAAACTTTTCTCTCAGCAAAGTATCAGGTGTTTTGTTTCAAAATACTCGCATATATTATAATGTCGCAGAAAACTTTCCTAATATAGTTGTTTTCTCCCTTTTTTGTTTCAATAGCGGAATACGGAATTCTTGTTCATTCTTATGAGATGTGGGAATTGTGAATGAAATAAAACCCACGTCAAGAATTGTCGTTATTCACAATGTTAGCTGGAACATTACTCTTCAACTTGAGAATAATGTAAAGGAATTGAGGTCGTTCCCTCAGTGCAAACAACATGCCTCGTTCAATTTACAGAGGCAGCAAGTATTCAATGTTGACGGTCTTTTGAGAACACATCATTTCTTGTCTGTGTAAAAACGTCAAGTTTATTTGTAAAAGAGATGTAACATTTACGAGCTGGTGGAATAAGTGAAGAATCGAATAATTTTTCAGATATTCACAGAATATTGTTGCTTTCATTATGTTTTATGTCACAAAGTTGATTCCCACTTCCCAATTTATTCCCACTTAATTCTGCAAGTGATTTCGTGCAGATCTATATATATGACGATTACTTCTCTTGCCAATGTATTGAAATGTTGATATTAATATAAAATAAACTTTATTCATTTAATTTTTTTTATTTATTCAATAGTATTGGCGTTTACTTGATGTAAATCCATTATAATTGAATACAAACTAAAATTCAAACACTTGAACTTTGGATGTACACTTTATTAACAGCATAGCACGTCGCGTTCCGTTGTTACAAACGACTTCTTCAGATGCTAACAAAATACTATTATTTCTTATCTTATAAGATCATAAGATAAGAAATAGTGTTGCAATTGATCAGCACGGGTTCATGACTAGGAGATCTTGCTCCACAAACTTGGTTGAGTTTTCTCAGTTCATATTGCAAAAGAGTTTCTCAGAAACAATTTGCGAAATATTGAAGAAAAAAAACCATTTGTACCAACAGAAGAAATATTAAGTAATTATTAGTGAATAATTAAGAAAAGATGAATGTTGGGGACAAAAGCGAGATTTATAAAAATTTTTGCAACGAATATCCGGCGTTTTATATCGGCCAAACAGCTAGAAAAAAACAATATCTAATATCAAAAACTAATGTCGAAGAGCATAAAAAGTCGATTTTGTTCTTAAAACTCGATTAAAAAACCTGGATTCCCAGAACATTGTATTAACTCCAACCATTTTATTTACTCTTGTAGTTTCAAATAGATTTTGTTGTTCGTTCCCAGGGATACCAACTTGAGAATTTTCCCCATAAATTTAAAGAGACAAAATGTTTGGTGGGGTTTTTTGGGGGCTTAAAATTTTCAGCAGTAATCTTAAGGGTATTTTTAGTAAGCCAAAATATTCCATATCATAATTTAAATACCTAAAATTAATTTTGATATCTATCTTGAATAAAAAAATCCATTTCATGATGACAATATTCGATACTATTTCGTAATGTAGCTTGGTTAGTGCAAAAGTTTATAATTAGTAAACAAATAATCTAATTTTTGTCTAAAAAATACCTATAAACTATTCCTAATATTCTGATTTCCAAAAATGAAATCAAAAATTTAATGATAATAATAAAAACGCTTAAAACCTTATAATTGCAAAATAAAAACTCAATATATATTTCTTCTTTGAATTTTATATCTGTGAGATTAGTTATTTGTAGTGTATTTGTAAAATTACATGTGTTGTTAATTCAGCATTTAAAAAAGAAGTAGTACTTCGAAACGCGCGTCATGCGTATTGTTGTTAATATCTGAAAAAATTTCAAATATTGTTTCATTATAGATTTTAATTTTCTCCACGTATCGGCCTCATCAACCATCAACTTAAATATGAGTCAGTTGCAAAAACCCAGTCGTAAAATGTAAAAAATTTCGAAATGTCAAAATGTCAAAATTTTCGGGATTCTCTTCCAAAATCCTCCTGATTCAATTTATTTGAACCAGTTGTAGTAGAATTAATATCAAATAAGCAATCTCACTGAATCCGACAAGTAATGTCCAATTGCTTTTCTCAATATAACGAAGAAATTCCATGTAGAGTAAGTATTTCGCCTCATTACATACGTCTAGAGGAATGCAGAATGTCGACTTGAAAATTGATAGAATAATATTCATTTTTAAATTAGTTCACCAAGACGCGGACCTTGAGGAACAAAGCAATTGCTTGGCTAACTCATTCATCATTCAGGGTGTGCCCAGGTATTATATTCTCGAGTTGCTGGCTCTTTTTCTTCAGAGATTAGATGCCTGCCTCAGATAAATTGCGAATTTGAACAACTATGTGCAATACTGGCGCTTGTTTCTGGTTAGATTGAAGAAGGAGTGTACTTCTTAGAGAAAATATGAATACTTCGTTCATATATTACGTAGAAATGCAGGTTGTACATTTACCAATTGACCCTCTCATGCAACACTTGTTGAAGATATTGAAACAGTGTAATATTTGAAACTGACACAATCAACTAAATATTGATTCAAAAATAACTGATAAAATCATTCAAACTACTTCCCTCCCAAAACTGCTAGCAAATTTTGTCCCAAAAGAAATTCAGATTGGGGATTCAAAAAACAAAATATAAAAACCAGGGATTTTCACGAAACAGGTACTGGGACTTCATTCTCTCTTGTTCCCTGTAATCTTTCTGTAATTAGAGAAAAATAATAGAGGTCTTAATTCTAAGAACCCAGTATTGGATTAGATTCCATTGAGGATAGTTTTAATAAATAACACGGAGGTTTCGCTTATATCTTGATTACATGAGAAAATCAATTTGAAATATTCTCAATTTGATTTTCAAATTAGGTGAAACATTATGTTTGGCTTGTGATTCATTAAATATATTAAAAACCCTACATATGTTTCGGGTGGTTACCCATTATCAAGAGTATACAATATTACTCCAACAGTTTTCTTCCTCTGAGAACAGTTTTCTTCCCCTGCTAAAGAAAGTTCTGAAGATTTCGGCCACTAATCTTGTGTACCACCCCATTCTGAAAGGGTTGAAGACCTTTCTTCGAAATGAAATGGGAGAGAAAAGATTCACCATCTGTTCACTCGAATGTTATGATAAATATCAACGATATTTTAAATAAATTACTTGTTAGACGATCGGAGTTGAATTCAGTTATCTATTCCAGAACTAAACACGTTTAATCACAACCTTTCATTTCAGTTATCGAATAATTGATACAAAACGAAAAAAAACCTTAATTTTTCGCTTCCTAGAATCAATCTCCTACTTATTATTATTAATATGGGTTGTTTTACTGATAGTAATAATGAACAATCTGTCACATGTCAACAGAAATGTAGGGGTGCAAGAAAAATATATAAGTTCGCCCTAAGATACAGAAAGGCCAATGGAATATTTGATCATTCTATCGAAAATAACCATTTATACACTTGAAATAATAAGGAACGTATTATTCCGTGAAGAAATAATATTTTTTTCAATTCAGCCAACTATAAAATTGTACTACATACATATCTCACTTCACAATCGACCATTCTTTCAAGAAGTCAACGGATTGTAAAGGAATCTCCTCAAGGCAGCATTCATTCAGTTATTCAACATAATATCTTCATATTTCAGTGAAAGATATTTCTATATTCCTCATTTAATTTGTGGAAAAGTTCAAGAACCTACTCATGTAGTTTTAACGTCTTTTCCTTCGAGAGTTTCAATGGGTTTGTCACGTGGTATTTCCTATATTGCTATATCGCCAAACGGTACCTGCTATGGCGTTCGTGTTAAGCAGACTCTATTGCCCTTGACAGTTTCTGCCTCTTTCTCCAGCATATTCAGCCGAAGCAATGTCCATCAATTGAACAATGATAACTGCACATATTGTACTAATATTAGCAATAAAATTCACATTGTAACTTCTGCTACCATAAAAACTAGGAATAATAATAAAAACCATGAAACATTGAATATAAGGATATTGGTCAAAAAAACGTTTATGCTATAAACTATTGTCTGAAATTCAATGTAGATAAAACACAACTTTCATTCAATAATAATAATGAGCATAAATTTCCAACAGGTAACTACCCAATTATAGGAGAATACATAATGAAATACAAAAAATGGTGACTCAAAATATCAATAACAACAGATATACAATATTAAAAAAAATTATAATAATAAAAAATATTTTCAAATATAATAATCTGAATCTAAATATTCAATTATTCTACTGAATCTCTAAACAATGAGTAATAACTAATTAAGAAAACAAATCACTTATAATTCAAACCTGAAGAAATCAAGATACCTCAATGGTTAAGATTTAAATGCACATCATCACAAGTGAACCCCAGTGTAGAACACCGCAGCTTAATATCTGGTTTGCAATAGAACATGCAAAGCTAAGCGGCGATGTCGATAGAAGATTAGTTCTGTGGGTTTTTGAGTGAAATGTCTGGCTTATTCTAGTACATCTCTGAGGAACAAAGAAGTTAAGTTCACCCAGAAGCTCAGGATAGTCGAGATTATCACTGAGCAAATTGAATAAAAATTTCAATGCATTCAAACTTCTCCTGGTGTGGAGGCTCCTAGTGTCAAACCTCGATAGCAAACAAGCGTGAGCACAACCGCTAGGTGGATATACACCAGTCCTCTGGAAATGAGAGCCATTTCAAGAACTTCCTGTGCAGTGCCTCCAGGCGGTTTATGTGACAATTATATATAACTCCAAGTATCGGTCCAACAAAATTATTTTCAGAAATAAATTACATTCGCGAAACATTCGTGACAAAATGTCGATAGATATACTGAAACATGATAACGTAAAGTTTCAGGTATCATCTCAAAATTATTGAATTTCAAGACTAAAATGAAAAGTTATTGCTAGATAAACAGCGAAAAAGGAAACCATACATTTTTAGCAATAATATACTGGTGCTAAGGGATTAAAGTAAGAATGGCGAAAGCCAATATTAACAAACATTTGGAATGGTTTTCAGCAGCTCATGTGCTTTGTTAATTTTCAAGAAACCACCGTAATGAGTTGCCATTTGATAAAATTGAATTATTATTATTCATCACGTTTTCAGTTGAATTTTTTCTATTGAGAATCAGTAGTAAACATCTATTCGGTAATGAAAATTATTTTCGAATACCCTCATCTCAAAATGGAATTTCTTAGTTAAATCAGTTCAATGACCGTTAGTATTTATATTAATCTAAAAATTTATTTTAACACACATCGCTTCGAAAACTAGCCGGACCATATTTTCAATCTACAAATTAAAGATCCATTTATTTTTGTATAAACCAGTTTTCTGTTTGTGAATAATTCAAACGTTTTTAATAGCTTCCCAAGTTTTGATTTGAATTTGAAGAATTTTTTCATCCAGAATACTACAGTATAAATCAATGTCCCCGAGAATTCTGCGCAGTTTATTTCTAACATACGAGTCAACTAATTTTCTTGATAAAAATCCAATTAAACATTTTTCGAAGTTTTTAAGTTCACATTTAGCCAGTTTTTTAATGCTTGATTTCAAGTTATGGAAATAACAGGAAAATTGAAACAACATGGCCACAAAGCAAAGAATTATGTAACTTCATTTTGAGTTTCTGAATTTTTCTAAATATTTATTTGTGAAAATGATTTCACGTGCAATATGAAACCTCACAATTGAACTATTATTGAATATTCCATCTAAATGAACCTAGGCTGAAAGATTTGAATCTAGGCAAGAGGAATTCATATATCTCAAACAATAAAAGGTGACGATATAAATAAATGTTATGGTATTTCGTCTAACTTAATCGTAGTGGCCTTGAACTTGCCGCGACAGTTCGAAAATTCGCAGGCGGCGTGGCGTAAGTGAAAGTTCTTCCGGGCATAACAAACGGAGCAGAAATCAAGGTAGGCTATGAAGGCGCCGAGAACAGTGGCTTTGTATGTACGTGTAAGCTTTGTGGCGTGTTCACATAGCAGCTATGTGGAATTGTAGACCAGTTGAAGACCTTGCCTTCGGCTGTGCAGGTAGAGTGAACCTGTTGCTCACAGATCCGGAGTATTGAGAATAAACTGAAGCAAGTGAATATATCTCTTAGATATACAGATTGATTTTGTTATCGTTAAATTAATGAACTAATTTCCATCACAAAAGGTCACGAATTTAAAAAAAATCGGATTTCTGCAGGCAAGGATAGTCCATCGAAAAATTTTATATATAATGATAAGGATGATTGCACTTATTCAACTCAAAAATCAGTTCACCATGAAATAAAGCAACATTGAAGCCATGAAGAGTTCGACAATGTTTTCTGTAAAATTACAAAAAGAACATTTTAAGATACTTTAAATGAAATTCAGATTGCTGTGATTTGTCACTTTCTCGGTTCTGACCGCCCGCTAGAGTAGAAAATCGACAAAACACATTGACAGATAGATTTATTGGATAAAAAACACTTGCCTCAGTTTCACAAAATTATATAAATAGCTTTACCATTATTAAGGGGTATTGCCCTATTTTCAAGAACTAAACTGTCATAACGCAAAAATCATTAGAATTCTGACAAATTCAAGAATCTTTTATTCGATAATTTAAACAATATTTCGCCAAGAGATCAGCCAAATGAGTATTTATAACAATGATAATCTGTATTCATATAAACACATAACAATGTATTCTAACTGCAATAACAATATAATAGCTTATTTTCAAATAATCATATATTTATATTACTGTTAGTTACATAAAAATGATCAACACAAAGAGAATTTTTGAAAAAGCTTCTCAGAAGGACAATATTTGTGGCGACAGATTTTAGAGCACCTCTTTCAATTATGAAGTAAATAAAATTTTAGACAATAAATAAACAATCTCTATTTACATTATTACATAAAGAACATGAAATTATCTGATACCTTCAACTATGTGTGATAATCTTTTATAATTGAATAAGCCGTTCCCTACTGGCTTGTTTTCTTTTTGAAGTTCTACCATATAAACAATATTTTTTGGAAAAATGTAAACAACAGGAAAAATCAAAGATTGATCTTGTAAGTTCACACATACAAACACACAAACAATAACAATATTATCTCTCTGTACCTTCAGATTGTAAAGTTCAATTAATAAGTTTGCCGTGATATTTTACTTAATATTTATGATATGTATCTGTAGTTCAAGGTTACCCAAATTCTTTCTCAGGTGGGCCTAATTAATATTAGAAAGCTTTTCGGCAAAATCGAGAAAAAGCAACAAAATAAAAGCATTAACCACTATTTTTTATTATTGAAACACGTTCAGCTACTTTTCATTTTTCAATGAATACTGAATTTTAAGGAATACGAATCTTCAATTATATATTTATCAAATCTAAAAATAACTGAAATCTAACTTTTTATATAGTGATATAAAACTATAACTATTTAGTTTACTATTCAATTGTCCATTCTTAATAAAAATATAAAATATCGTTCGATATCGCGGTCTGTACTTTGGTCACCCCTGGCTTTATAAATGTGAATGATACTCGGTTGAAGCATGGGATCATCCCTCAAACATTTAGTTAGCGCTTTATTCGGGCTTTAAAAATTTCACTTCGAAAATATGAATAATAAACAAATTATGATTCATTAAATTTTCACCATTGCCCGAAAAGAAATTAATATTCAACGAAGCGAAACATTCGACCTATATTCTTCGACGAAAGAATTTAGGTCGAGACTTGGTTTGTCCTAAATTTTACTCGTTTGTATATATGCTCAAAATGTAACTATTTGAATTGCATCAATAAATGTCGCTTATCTCTTGGTGAAACATTATGTTAAAAACAATAAATCAAAACTAACACACTTGGTTTAAGTTTCACTAAATATATTGAAAACTCTGCATATGTTTCGGTTGTTTAACCGATTATCAAAAGTATACAATATTACTCAAAATAATATTGTAATATTGTATACTCAGTAATATTGTATACTCTCGATAATGGGCTTGAATATAAACTAAAATTCAAACACTTGAACTTTTGATTTACACTTTTATTGATGCGTTTCGTCGTTACAAACGACTTCTTGAATCAGTATTGTATTAGCATCTGAAGAAGTCCTTTTTAACAACGAAACGCGTCATGCTTTGTTATCAATAAAAGTGTAAATAAAGTTCAAGTGTTTGAAGTTTATATTCAATTATAATGGATTTATATCAAGTAAACATCAACACTCTTCACACATTTTTCACGGTTTATCGGGCTAACACAACCCTGACCATCGATTCAAATGTCGCCAATACGTGTATCGAACCATTATAATCACGGATACAAAACGACACTGCTATTACGCTAAGTTCAGTACAATTTACAATGTCATTAACAAATAGATTGGCTCGTCAATACATCATTAATTGAACCGATAGCTGGTATAATGGTATCGATTCGCTATGCAGGTTCGTAGTATAACGTTTTAATCTAGGAAGCAATAGGTAGCTTATAGAGGTTGGTAATCTGGGAAGACGTGAAAAAATTACCTGTTTGCATATGGCTAAATTTACTAAATATATGGATGAAACCGATGTATATACCGATGGAAAAGCCATATTAAAAACCTTCTCAGGAAATTAAGATGCGTTTTGCCTGTGTTAAAGAAGCGCAAGAGGTTTTGTGATACTTATCAGGATCCCAACGCACTATTAGCGGCCCTAGTCAAGAAGCCCGAGCGACGCTGATCGCCCAATGGTACAAAACTGGACGTATATGAATATATGCAGGAGGATCCTGCATACTCTAGGTCACCTAGTCCTAGATCCTCGATCACCTAGGTCCTCTAGGTTATCGAGGCGATATCCTCGATCACCTAGGGGACATACCACATCAATTAGCGCGCGATAAGTGTCGCAGTGGGGAATCGTATTATTCTTTCAGAGGGTTATTACAAATATATCAATATTATAAATATAATTGTAATCAAACATATGTTCTTAATTAACGTGGGTAAAGGTTTCTGTGGTTTCCTTTACCATCAAATGTCAGATGAAAATGATCTGTTCTTTCGACCGAATGGCACGTCATAATGATGAGTCGGCCACAGACGAACCTTCAAAATATGATGTAAACATATGAAAAACAATTTTTTGTAACGTTATAATTGATCACGGGCTTGGAAGAGCTTGTAATTTTCAAATAACAATGAATGGTAATGTGAACAAATATCTCAATAAAACGTTATCATTCATTCATTCATTCATTCATTCATTCGTTCGTTCGTTCGTTCGTTCGTTCGTTCGCTCGTTCGCTCGTTCGCTCGTTCGTTGGTTCGTTCCTTCATTCATTCATTCATTCATTCCTTTGTTCGTTCATTTCGTTCGTTCCTTCATTCATTCATTCATTCATTCCTTCTTTCGTTCGTTGCGTCGCTCATTCGTTCGTTCATTCGTTCCTTCGTTCGTTCGTTCGTTCCTTCCTTCATTCTTTCATTCATTAATTCCTTCGTTCGTTCGTTTCGTTCGTTCGTTCTCTCGTTTGTTCATTCGTTCGTTCGTTCGTTCTTTCGTTCGATCGTTCGCTCGTTTTTTCGTTCATTCGTTCGTTCGTTTGTTCTTTCGTTCGATCGTTCGGGTTCATTTGTTCGTTCGTTCATTCATTAATTCATACCTCATTCAATCATTCATTCATACTTATTAGTTGAGAGCAATGTATTTTTTTCTTATACAGTCTCTATTGTCCATGAAGATTTAATTTGGAGTGGAATGCGTATGAACAAACTATAAATTAAGTTTAAGCTGAAAAATTGAGAAATGTTTTCTAAAAATTGGAATTACAGTTTAATCTGAAAAATTTTTAAATGTCTTCTGAAAATAATATATAACAAATCTATCACCTACTTATCTGATGATGCCAGATAATTATTTCAAAAGAGGCAACTCTATTGTAATAGCCTACTCTCATTCAATTTAAAAGAAAATCATCTACAAATTCTGTAAGTTATCAGTATGGCACAAGAACTGCCTCTTATGGTTATATAGTGCCAAGAATTAATTAAACGGTTTCTCGAAGAAGTCCTCCTGTGGAGGCTCCTACAGCCTCGAAAAACTTTCTATGTAGGTGAAAAATTTACATTTATACACTTCATATAAAAAAAACTGTTAATTCTCCCAATCGAACCAATTCATCAATTACCTCAGAAATTGTCAATTGTTTCGATTTAATATACTCAAAAGTTATATATTCAATAGTGTTGGCGTTTACTTTATGTAAATCCATTATAATTGAATATAAACTTAAATTCAAACACTTGAACTTATGATTTACACTTTATTGACTACATAGCATGACGCGTTTCGTCGTTACAAACGACTTCTTGCTATGTAGTCAATAACGTGTAAATCATAGGAAAATTGTGAGAACTATACTTTATATAGAAGTCTACTTTATTTTCAACGAAAACACAATGTTCTCCTTTCAGCTCTATGGATATATGTTGCCTCTTTGAACCTATTATATGGAGACGGCCAAGACCTTAGTTACTGGGGCCAGCCACTCCTGCTCCTTCCAAAAATACTTTAAAATTTTCGTCAGTAAGAGAATATCTAGAAATGAAAGAAGTACTGTTCATAAACGATGATATTCTTTTATGTATCTGTCAATTCTCGAACGATGTATCTACATACCAAAGCATTCGAAAAGTGGAGTTTATATTCTGGAAATTACGTCCAAAACATAAACTTCAACGGTAGCGCCAGACATGTAGTTAAAACAGAATGGCTCTAATTTTCCTGTCTACAGACTAGATGAAGAGAAAGGACAACTAGACTCATAATCAAATTGAAGTGACATGTCGGTTATGCTGACAACATACGATTTTCAATATTATTTCCATTTTATATTTTCTGTCAGTCACGTATTTTGCTGAGAGGTATAAAATTTTATAGTTCTTCTTCACAATATGGATATAAAATCCCAGATTGAGTGAGAGAATTCTGACTAATGACAGAAACAAATTAATCATTAAAATTCAACTATTTTCATCTTATTAAATTAATGATTGATTTATTTCTGTCATACGTAGTAGTGTCCACCAATGGAAATTATTCATTTGAGAGTTTTGACGATGCTTTAATTTGTAGCAAAACGTTAACTAAAAATTAATATTTCCATTTTAAAGTCGATATATTCCGTTTATTGCACTGTGGCGCAACTGATGAGTACCTTGTAGTAAGAAACACTAACTGTCGTGCGTTTCCTACGCACGATTTCCATTTTCTATAACAAATATCCCTTGAAGGATATTGAAGAGATAACATTGTACATGTTTCACATAGCCAGCTGTGTTATAATATTTTTTTGAATAATTCGTAAAAAATTATAATTTGTTTATATCGAAAGAAAGTTATAGAATACTTTTGATATTGAACTTAACAAGTGCGTTGATATGAGCACGACAGCTATAGAATTCATTCTCTTGTTTTCTTATTATCTATTTCCTCATGTTTCAAGTAGCCTCTTAGTGGCAATCTGTAGACAGGGGTAATCGAGGATTTCTAGTAGCGGAACCTAGATGGCATTAGTTCATCAAATTCCTTGAAATTGTCAGAAAGAGTCGTTGCAAAATTAGTATCATTGATAACCAAGAATGTGTCAAACATTCAGTGTTCCATGTATTCATGTTTTTCTGTTGACTACCTAGATTTGAAATATATATAGTAATACGATTGATAATATGTAGTAATATATAGGCATACTATTTAAACGTATATTTCTGTCTTATGATCCATAAGAGGGCATTTCAGGATTGATGTCGATGCCTTCCAGGTTATAGCGCAACTGATGAGTACCTTTCAGTGCGAAACAGTAATTGCCTCGCGTTACCAACAAATGTTGCCTCTAATTTCAATATTCTCTAACAATTATCCGCTGAAGGATAATGGAGACATCATATTTTACATATTTCACATAGCCATATTATGAATTGAATAATTCCTAAAAAATCAGGTGCGCATTTGTGTTACGTTAGAAATCCAAGAATTGTGGTGCAAACTGCTTCTTCACTAAATGTAATCTCCAGAGTTAGCCCGTTGCCAGAATTTGCTCTCTCGTATCCTGAAGAAATGGCTGCTTGATGAGAGATGGTTGGAGTAAAGGGGTGACCACTGAAAATGACCCCTATTTTGGGAGCCCCAATGAAACATGGCGTTTCGGGCAGTCAAGTACTTGATGAAATTCTGTACTGAAATTTCAAGCTGAAAAGAGATTTACTGAAGGAATGAAACGTTTTTGATTGGAAAAATATATTTACTCTAAAAAGTCTCTAACTTATTAAACTGCCCGTATAGGTACTATTATCGAAACTAAAGACCTATGGCTTTGACGGAAAGCTTCTGAGTTGGCTTTCAAGTTCCTTAATAAATAGAAAACAAAGAGTTAGATTTGGCGATGTTGATTCAGGGAATATAAATACTTATATGGGGGTGCCACAGGGAAGTGTCCTTGGTCCACTCTTTTTTATGCTGTATTTAAATGACATTAATTCTTGTTTGGATTGTGATTTTTGAATTTGTTCGCCGATGGTACAATGATAACGTGTTATGGAGAGGATATGAATAAAGATTTGGAGGTAATCAATAAGTATCTATTGGTCAATGAATTGAAACGGAACGTATATAAAAAAAGGCAATAATTATAACTTCCAAGTACAAATATAGCCAATTGAACGTGAATGATATAAACTGGATGATGGATGATGACGAACTGGATTCGATAACTTCTTCAAAATATTAGGGTTTTTATATAAACTCTCTTTTGAATTTTTATGCTCATTTTGGATATATATGTAAGAAAATATATTATTCCATGAGAATATCTATCAATTTGTCTCTAATGTTCAGACTAAGTATACATCAGGCTATTGTAAGTCACATTTCGATTATTGTGCCTCAATCCTTTTTCTGTTCAATTCAAATCAAAACGATCAGTTTCAGAAATTGCAGAATCTTTACATGAGAATAATACTAGGGTTGCAGTTACCTGACCTCTATAATCTCTATGTTGAAAACACTTTTATGGTTTTCTTTTGAAGAAAGATGTCATTTTATGACAATGTTGTTAATTTGTTGTTGCTAATTGTTTTGTAGTTGATTTTGGATTATTTCCTATACAGAAATGCTGTTTGCTTTTAATATGAAATGTTATACATTTATTAAGCTCTACTTATATTAAGAAAACCTATTACGTTAAGGAACTTATTATTATATATACGTATAGCTTGAAAATGTTCCGTTCCAAATTGCAATGATTCTTCATTTCGTGAAGTCGAAGAATATTTGCTGCAGTCCACTGTTTTTTGACGAAAACAATATCTGAACTCATTGAAACAGTAAAAGTTACTCAGATATAAAACTTTTTCAATCTTTCGATGTAATATAGGTGATGTATTCTGAGATTCAACGTACATAGAATAAAACGATATATGAGAATAGTAACCTCTCTCGAAAGTCCATAGCAGCATCCGCTTTTTCAATTCGTTGCTTTCGTTTTAGCGAAATGCATTTGCGATAAAACGTCTATTCTTGGAAATTTTCTATATTTGGATGGAAGTTACTTCTCAAACAAGTTTGTGTGTTATTCAGCATGAACTTCATTTTACGATTTTTAAAGGGTTTATCTTTTGACCGGATCCATCGCCTTATAGTAAAACAACGAGAGCATTGTCCTTTATATTCCTGCAGACTTCATTGACTTTTCGAACAAGGCTTTATAAAAGTGTAATAGTAAGGAGAAGTGAATCATAGATGTCTGAGAATTCTGAATAATATAATTTCATCATTGTCAAAAAACACAGCAGTTATATGATCGACTGACATTGATACTTCTATATTTCAAAAAATATCTTAAGTTCATTTCAATTTTGTCATATTCATATTATTCCAAATCACTGCATATCAGTTGTGTAGTGGCAGTCATCCAGGTATGACGTGTTTTCAGCTGCTCCGGCAAAAATCGGTTTATATTAGGTAAAACTTGTAAAAAGAGTAGCCAAATGTGTTATGTGAATGATCTGATGGATCATTTTGACGCTCCACATTCGATGTTCGCAGACGATTTGAAAATATATCTGAAATTAGATCACAGGACAACTGTTTCAACTTCAGCTCGCGCTGGACCATGTTGCCAGTTGGTGTGAGGATAATTATTTGAGTTTGAATGTCTCAAAGTGTAATGTTGTCTCTTACACAAGGAAAAAAGATCAGGTGGTCACGTTCTTTCTCGTTCTGATAAGGTGAGAGATCTTGGTGTAGTCTTCCATCAGAAGCTTTTCTTCATTCCACAGATCACCCAACTCAATTCATCTGCTTCGAAAATATATGGATTCGTTATACGCAATGGCAAATATTAATAATTCCTCAACATTCATAGCACTATTCAGTGCCCTATGTTTGCTTCAGTAACTATGGCAGCATGATTTGGTATCCTATTTACACTTGCCATCTTGAGGCCACTCAGAAGGTTCTTGAAATTCTTAGTTTGGAGGGAGGATTAAGTTTATCCACAGAGAGGAGTAAATCGTAATGAATTATTGAGTAGATTTTGTTAAATCTCATTGCAGGGCAGGAGGGAAACTTTATCACTCAAAATTTTGAACAATTTACTGCACAACAATATTGATTGTCTTTCTCTCTTGTCCGATGAAATTTCGAGTTCCTAAGCAAATTTTCGTACTACAGAATTATTTCACCTAGAGACTCCAAGGACCAACCCACAAATACAATCCCCCATTTGGTTTATGGAGTCTACATTCAATAGAGTTGCCAATAATTGTGACATTCACTTTAACTCCATAGAAGTTATTATTAGTAGTTATGTGAACAAAAAAATTGACTGAAATGAAATGATTTAGATTGAGTTTCATGTAATATTTCCTTGAATTCTATTATTTGGTTATTAATTACTATTTCAGTTTTTTTAGATTAGATTGAGCTCTTTGTTATATTTTTTTCATTTTATTCATTCAGTTATTATTCAACATTTTGAGATTCAATTTCAATTTCATTATGCGTGTATTCAAGTGATTCGTTATCAATTTTTCTTGAATTTCTAAAAGCAGAAAGTTCTCATGTTTTTGTCTAGCTTTCATTTGCAAGAAAATAGTAAGTAGAATGTGGCATAAATAAGTTCACTTCCATTGAAGATATCATCCAATTGTCACTATTGTATCTTCCGAATATTTGGAAGTCTTGGCTAAATTTCACAAAAATTATATGAATTGCTTGACAAATGATGTGAAGCAACATAACAGTGTTTTCGAAACCGTTTTATTGTAACGGCCGTAAACATTGAAAAAACATACACTATATTCACGTTACTCTTACGGTTCTCACAAAATCGCAAAGAAAAAGTAACTGCAAATGAAAAATTATTGAATCGAATAGCTAGCAACAAATTTCGATTCACATTGTAACAAATTATCCACGTTTCTGTAACCAACATGAACTCCGTTCTCTTCAACACAATAGTCTATAAATTCCAAGCTCCAATGATTTTTACATTTATGGCCTTCCCGGAATTCGAATATACTGGAAATATAACCGATACATTCAACACACCGTGAATATCTGAATCGTAATTTTCACATTTTCCTGCCGTTACTTTTTATGTACAACGTTCTTTTTTTTGCAGCCTTGTCCTGAGGCGAGAGATTTTCGCGAAGACCAGTGCTCAGCATTCAACGAAAAACCGTACAAGGATACTCTCTACGAGTGGTTCGCTCACTACGATGAAGATGATGCCTGCGCGCTCGTCTGTAAAGGAAAACGCATGAAAAGTGACCACCTGGACGATAACACCGAAGACCCTGTACTCATCATAGCGAGGATGGAAGACAAGGTGCACGATGGTACGAGGTGCAGACTTGGTAGCCTCGACATGTGCATCGATGGAAAATGCCAGGTACCTTCTTCCTATATTCATAATTGAAAAGTTATAGGCTTGAAAAAGCTTCGATATTCCATGAGAAAATTGACATGAAAATAATATTATATATTCATATCAGAATTTATTTCGTGTTAGATAATATGCGCAAAAATTCAAGAAGATATTTTTGACCAAACTTTCCAGAATAATTCGTTTCTTGGTTATTTTTGAAAACCCGCTTTGTTTCAAAGAAAAACGAGTAGCACATTTCACGACAATAACCATATGTCAGTACCAGAAAGGTACTGGTAGGTCTCTGTATGTTGGAAGATCTTTAGACTTGTCAAGTAAGGCCACAAGCATGGCCTGCTCAACCCCCAGACTTAAACCTCGATTATTTCTTGTGGGAATACCTGGAGTCTTCAGTTTGCGCTAATGGAGAATTCAGATCATTTTCATTTATTCGTGTTTCAATTATATCAATTTGGATTGAAGCAAAGCAAATTACTGAAATTTTGCTAACTACAACGTAACTGAGAACTTTGAATTAGAAATTGAAATTTCAATTTTGTTCCTTCATATTCCATTTTTCTATTATTTCATTTGTATATTACTGGACAAATTAAATTTCATACAAATTTTGAAAAATTAGTTCGTTTTAATTTAAGCGATCTCATTGCTATAGGATAAATCAAATACTTCCATTTCATTCAGAATTTTATTGTCATAACGTAACACATTTCGTCAGTATAAGCGACTTCTTCAGACGTTGGCAGAACATGATTGAGAATCATATTCTGTTTAGCTGTTTAGGTTTACTTCTAATGATTGTGAAATTAGCAATGAAGGCCGAAAATGCTTCAGTTGATACTCAAGGCTCTCATCGTTTCCATGTAGAAAATTTGGCATTAAAAATTGGCATTTTCCGAAATGAAATATGATGTTTTCAATACTCAGTATCCGAGAGGAGGTTGATACGTTTCCACCACTATGTCAACTTTCATTTAGATATGATAATAATCTCTTCTTTTTCTGATAATTTCATTTTAAGTCGATAATAGGTGATGTTTTGAGCGTGGTTTTTTTAAATCAAATAGAGCACTCAATATGCATCATATATTCAAAATTTTCATTGAAATTGATAACTTGGTCTTTGCCATTTACATTTTAAATATAACAACATGTAAATGTTGTCCGCGGCTATGTATCAAATGGGCCATTCGGAAGGTCCAATTTTGCGTCACTTTTTCGAGCATTTCAGCCTGTGTCCCACGAATTACGCGTGTAATGTTATCCTGTAAGGCTTCAATCGTGTTCGGCTTGTCCACATACACTAACGACTTCACATAACCGCACAAGAAATAATCCAGAGGCGTCAAGTCGCATGATCTTGGCGGCCAATTTACAGGGCCATTTCGAGGGATAAGCTGCTCACCAAATTCATCCTTCAACATGTCCATTGTTTCACGAGCTGTGTGGCATGTGGGCACCGTCTTGATGAAACCACATGTCAACCAAGTTCAACTCGGCCAACTGAGGCAAAAAAAGTTGCGTATCATGCGATACGTTCGCCGTTGACGGTAACGTTGCTTCCACGGTCGTCTTCAAAGAAAAATGGAGCGATCATGTCACCAGCCCATAAACCACACCAAACTGTCGTTTTTTCGGGATACATCGTTAACTCTTGTATGGCATGTGGCTGTTCATCACTCCAGATGCGACAGTTTTGTTTATTTACCTATCCGTTGAGCCAGAAATGAACCTCATTGCTCAACACAATTTTTCGATAAAACAGCGGATTTTCAGCGGCTCGACGCCCTGCCCCACCCCCTCATATACACCACTGCATTTATTTATCTTCCTCCTCAATCAACTATTCAGTACTTTTTGTACCTGTGATCAAAATATAACAATTTTATTTCTATCTATATATCTGTCTAAGAAATATACAAAACTTTGATCAACTTGAAGAAGAAGAATCATTCATTGCTAAGGGTTTCTCCCAAGTGCCAATCACACTAACTTAAATTTTCAAAGAATATACTGTATTTAAGACGATTATCATAGACATGAATACTCCATTAATCGCGGCAACCTTCTGCTGATCTCAGTCATCAAATTCCCACGGCGAATTTGTTCTACATACAATTTAAATAATTCAGATCGATTCATTCCGAGATTCTATTTTCGATACTGCCAAATGGGAAACTCTCACTGCTCCGAATGTTTCCTTTTCTTCCCGTCGTATACTTCAGCTATTACACGTCTTTCATGTATTCACCTGAACGAACTGAGTGACAGTTAGTTCTAGCGCATAAATCCCAACAGATCAGTAGAATGCGAAACGAGAAGGCATATTACCCTTTCCTGCTGTTGCTCTTGTAGAACTATACCTCCTTCTTTATATTCGAATACGTTTGGATTTTGCGATCGTAAAGTTCGGTCCTTTCTGCCTCGAATCCACTGTAGACGTATTTTGGGTATTTTATTTCTTACACCGTATGTTTCCTTGCGGAATGGAAATCAAATTACTCGGCATTTTCCGTGCGTTATTGATTTCGTATGTTTCAGAAGATGGAAGATTCGATGTTAATCTACATATTTCCTCAGTATTTTTTGAATCGTGTAGAATTTCAACTACCAGAAGAAACATTTTCTGCTTCTATTAAGCTATCTGTTTGGGCCTCTATACTACTGGTGAGCTATAAGAATAGGTGCCATAAATTGGGGAATATAGAAAATGCACATCCACCATTTCACTGAAATCATATTTACCATATATTTCATTGAAAACAATTTTCGATTCAGGGATTTGCAGTGTTTCAATAATTCTTGAGTTTTAATATGCATTTGAGGCTAAAAAGGCGTGACGTATGATAGCAATCCTTTGCAGTCGTTAATTCTATTAATCGGAAATGAAAATATTTTTATGTAAAACACTAACAAAAATACCTTTTCACAGCTATAAATTCTGACTGTATCTTGTCTTTATATTTCCGAATGCCTAATTCGTTGTCATAAATTGAAAGAATCTAACACGGTGAGTTTGAATCAGAAATAAGCAAGATCTCCGTGCAGCCTGCTGCAGTTTGGGCAAATCAGAATGGTCAGAATTTCTACTGTTTTCTAAATATTTTAACTTGAATTATTTATCAAGAATTCGCTATCTCAAGAACATATCAAATATCCCTACATGATTTTATACCCAATTGATGTTTGGAATATTATTGGAACCACTTGCAGAAATAATAATAATTACTCTTACATTGAACGCTCACGAAACTATTAATCTTTTAAGACTGAAAACTTTTATGATTCATCAATCCAAATATACAAAATCGTACTGAGTAGATTTGATAGATTTATATTGTTCCTTTTAGTTATTTTATGTTTGATATTTCATCGATATACCTTGCGCATGCACCAAATTGTACGTTGAAAATAATATCAGTATTTGAAATCGAACATTACAATTTTTATATGAATTGACACTAATCTTCTGAATGTATCTCTCTACAAAATTGTTATTCTAAAAATATATATATCATCATCAAAAAATTCTTTGGCGCATTCAACGCAAAGAGTTAAGTTGACTTGACATTAACTTAATAACAATAGCCTTTATTCAATATTTTCCATGATAAAATATCAAATATTATTCATAGTATTTGAACTTTCCATTATTAATAATATTTGAATTTCAATTCATTATATAATAGTTTTTCCATTCAATTTGAATTTAAATTCTCAGATTCTATTCTTTTTCTTTGTTTTTCTGTGTTCTGACTCTCTGGAATAAGTATTAACATCCTGTGTTAATTCAGCATCTTAAGAAAAAGCTGTACTTCGAAACACGCGTTATTCGTATAATTTAATATATGAGAAAATTCAAATTCGATAATTGATAGTTAATTTCATTTTTGATATTAATGTTATTATTGAAGGAATGGTTCAAGACCAAGGAATTATTATCGTTTTTGAACAAACATTAGAACGTCGAGGAAAACTATGAATAACTTCACTCTTGCTGAACTAATTTCGTGAGTTTCAACAATACAATTCAGAACGCAAGGGGATATTTCAATTGGTTCCTGTCCTGTTTTTTCTTACTTCATTTCTGGAAATGGAGTACCATTATCTCTTTCGTTTACTTAGGTTTTTCAAGAGTTTATGAACGAATGATAATTTTTTTCGGCATCTCTCGCATGTTTAACCGTTATCATATGTTTCACCAACCGTACTTTTCTGGTTTTCTTTTTATATTTTATTTATGTCATTCCCTTTATATCTCGCATCGCAATTTCCTCATGGTAATATTGTGTTCGCGAAATGCACAGGCAAGATTAACAAAAGTTGATCCACTGAAAATTTGCTTTCTATGGATTGTTCGTGAAGCCACCCTCCTATATTTACGAAATATGTTACAATGCCGCTGGGATATAAATACTTTGTGTTTGTCAAATAGGATGGACCGGTCCGGTATTTCATAGAATCGTGCTCACTGATGATTAAAGATTATTTCGTCTATGGCAAATACTTTTCTTTTGTGCTAACATCACATATATTGAATAAGCAAATTTCCTATTTTAGTGATTGAACAATGGAGTTATTCATCTAACTCCTGTAGATACATCGAAATTCAGTTGATAACTTTCAGAAATTAGGATGTTATTTTTGAGTATTTCAATCAGTATTGGTATACTTCGGCCAGTATTCTTATCTACTTGTTCAATGTTCGTATTCATAACTTCATGAAAGTAATGAAAACTAGTTCTTAACAACTCAAATGAAAATATGTTAAGTATAAGCGTCTCGTCTTCATTTTCATTCCTTTTTACAGTAACCTTTTTTTTATATCGAATTTTTCAAAAAAAATTGTGATAAATGGCACGACTTGCACTAGAGCTTGCTACTCAAGTATGTACATATATTATGATGTCTCCACAAATATTTCGAATACAAGAAGAATTCGATGCCGAAAGTTGTTATAATTATAACTTATGCCATAACAATAATATTAAATTAAAATTGAAACACTTTGATTAAGTTGCATTGAATATATCAACAACTCTACATATATTTCGGGTGGTTAGCCAATTATCAAGTGTATACAAGAAAATTACGATTAAAAATAGTACGAGTATATTATGAGTAATATTGTTGTATACTCTTGAAATAATGGGCTAACCACCCGAAACATATATAGTTGTTAATACATTCAGTTAAACTTAAGCCAAATAATATGATTCAATTTAAAATTATTTAACATAATATTTCACCAAGTGGAAAGCGAAACCTCCGTGCTATTTATTATGTGATAACTATGAAATGTTTTTAATAACTACAAAATAACAATAAGTTCATAATAAAAACTACAAAAACAATAACTACATATTCTTTTCTCTTCGAAAAGAAAATTTCATCATAAAAAAAACTTGTGGAAAAACCAAATATCACAACTGACTTCTACCGAAAGAAGTTAGATATCCGTGTTATATCCAAAGTTATGATATCCATGTAATAACAAGTCGGATAATTTATTTAGTTTCTTTTCAAGCGACGTTCTGTGTTGAGTAATTACGTAATTAATTGTAGTTGAATTGTAGTAGCATGAAATTTGAACTATACACTGAAAATACTTGAAATTAGGCCTTTAGTTTCAATAACAACGGAGTCATAAGGAATCGAAAAACCTTTGCAAAACTGCTCCGACATTAGAATGGTACGGCCGTGGTATTTTTTGGTCGACTTGGCGCTTGCACTACTTTCTCAGATATATTTTCATTTATTTGTAGGAGTATACTTTATTGATACTATTTTGCGTTTTCTAGATTGTTGGATGTGACCTAAAACTAGGCTCTTCAAAGCAAGTCGATGCTTGTGGTGTATGTGGAGGTGATGGTACATCCTGTGCTCGACCACTTTACCACTGGACACTGATACCAATGTCACTATGTTCTGCTACTTGTGGAGGAGGTAAGAGATCATGTTCAATACAAATATTGGTAAATATACATGCTTCACATGGTTATGAATGATTTTTACTGAAAGTTATGAAATTTTCCTTCCCTAAAATGTATTTACATTGGAAATTAACTGCATCAGCCACTGTGATATTTTCAGAATTACTGCCATGTTTTAGAATTAATACCATGTTGGGGTTTATTTAGTCGACGTTTTTTTAATAATATCTCAGAATTCTTGAAAGATTTCCATAAAATTCTTTATTTGTCTTCTTTAACAATACGTAATACTTTTGCATTAATGTGCATTGAGTATTATTTTTTTATGGAATTAATAGAACCAGTTAGGTCAATTCAATGGTTTAAAACGATAAAATCCCATGTCATGAAATCGAAATATACTGGTTGACTTCTGGTTCAGTTATAGATCAATCATTCATCAAAACAGTTTGATATCGGATCTGAATTATTAGATTATTTTATGAATTGTATTTTTCATAGACATTAATAATGATTTTCTCTTTGAAGGATACAAAATGTCAAGAGCAATATGCCAAAATAGGATAACTGGAGATGAAGTGGACGAACAACTTTGCAATGATTCACAAAAACCTGATCCTTCTGTCATACCTTGTAACAACCACAATTGTCCTCCAAGGTATCTATAACTAATATACTTACTATCTTTGTCATTATATATTCATTTCATTTTTGAAAGCCCATTCAGTAAATGTTACACTTAGATTGAAGTTATTTATGTGATCTGGCTACCAATTAGAAGGAATCTACAGTTGGAGGGAATCTAAAATTTAATATTGTTGTTCAATTTAATTTCCCTTCCACTCTGCATTCCGACGATGGTTTTGACTGCTTTTGTGCTTAAAATCTCATTCATACCCATTGAAAATGTTTCATTATAACCACGAAACTCAATTACATACACAAAGATCTGCGTCTCATCTGGAATTCGTATTCGGACATTCCATTTCGTAGACTCTAACCAGCATTTATAATAACAACAACCTTAACAGTTTATAAATATTCGATTTAACAATTCACAATTTGAAAGGGGTATGTTACCAACCTTGGAACTATCAAAGTTAGATTGCTACATATATCTTCATTTCTTCGTATCACAATTTGCAAGATTCCACCCAGTAGTTTAACTGCAAGATGGATGATTATTCGATATGCTTCCTTTAATATTCAGTAAGGCCTCCTCAGTTTGAATATTCAGTATATGTGTACTATAATATTAATACCTTTTGGTAAATTTCATTTTCTGACATTGACAACAGAACATTTCAAAATCCGTTCTCTTCTTTTTTTGCTGAGGGAATACCGTAACTTCTTGTTTGGTTGGATAAAGGGCATCCTATTTATAGGTACATGTCATCAGCACCATCTTGAGGTCATTCAGAGAAGTTTCTTGAACTTCTTAGTTTTTATGGAGTATAAATTATTCAGGTGATTCAGTTAAATTTCATTGCAGGGCAGGAGAGAAACTTTATCACTCAATTGTTTGTAGAAATTACTTCACTAGAGTATTGCTTGTACTCCTCTCTTGTCCGCTTTTAAATTTCCTGTTCCTAGGCAAAATTCACTTCAGTATTCACTACAGAATTATTATACCTAGAGACTCCAAAGACCAACTTGATAATACAATCCCCCATCTGGTTTATGGAGACTACATTCAATACAATTGTTGATAAATGTGACATTCACCTATACTCCACAGCAGTTATTATCAGAAGTTATGTGAAAAAGGGAAGATGACTAAAATGAATTGAATTGGATTGAGTTCTCTGTAATATTTCATTTAATTTTCTTCGACAAATCTTTTGTAGTTGAATGATATTGACTGAAATTTCTTCAGTAAGTTAACATGTTCATCCTTTTTCTATTATATAGATGGCATTCTGGAGAATGGGGTTCATGTACAGTCACTTGTGGAGGTGGTTCAAGGCTGAGACAAGTATATTGTGTTGAAGAAGCCAACAATACCAAAATTAAGGTAAGAACCAAATGAATTTATTATCTTCGAAAATGAAAGAATCTTAATCAAAATCTATATAAAACAGAAAAGCTAACTATAAATTAATGATTTAGTGCAACCACTATCTTGATAATAACTGGAATAAAAGAACAAACTTGTATTAAAAAGGAATCTTGATGAGAATTATGTAGTTTCAATTGAATTCAATTCAGTTTTTTCTTCTATAGCTATGTTTCAAATAAGTACTAATTCTTCTAAATGAATTTTCCTGATACGAAGGAATTGATGTTCTTAATGTTATATATTAGGTACGTAAGACTCTATAAGTAATAAGTTATATCATTCAACAGCCTCCCCATATTCGGTTTTTGTTAAATAAAAATCTAAAGAAAATATGTAGAAATGTTTACTTTGTTTCATCAAGAAACTTCAGGAAGATTTGTAGGTAACTATTGTAACGGGTGTTTTTTTAGAGATATAGAACTTTAAGTTGGCATTACTGTTGAAGATGGCGACCGATTTAACAGCTGAGAAGTGATTTATTCTCAGTTTGGTTTGGCAATTCATCATGAATAGACTCACGCCTGAACAACGCTTGCAAATAGTGCAATTTGGGCCCAAAACGAGATTGCCGTTGTTCCCGATTTTCATAAGCGAATTTTGTTTATCGATGAAGCGCACTTCTGGTTGAATGGCTACGTCAACAAACAAAACTGCCGCATTTGGAGTGAAGATAATCCTCAAGTGTATATCAAAACACCGTTACATTCAGAAAAACTGACTGTTTGGTGCGCTTTATGGTCTGCTGGAATCATTGGTCCGTACTTCTTCAAAAACGATGATGTCCAGAACGTTACAGTCAATGGTGATCGGTATAGAGCCATGATTACTAACTTTTTCATTCCTGAATTGAACAACCATGATATCCAGGAGGTGTGGTTTCAACAAGACGGCGCAACATGTCGCACAGCTCGTGGCACAATCGATTCATTGAAAGACACGTTTGGTGACTGTCGAATTTCACGTTTTGGACCTGTGCATTGGCCTCCAAGATCTTGTGATTTGACACCGCTAGACTACTTTCTGTGGCGCTATGTAAAGTCATTCGTCTATACGGATAAGCCACAAACGCTTGACCATTTGGGAGACAATATTCGCCGTGTTATTGCCGATATACGACCACAAATGTTGGAGAAAGTCATCGGAAATTGGACGTCCACATTGGACTACATCCGAGCCAGCCGTGGCGGTCGTATGCTAAAAATCATCTTCGAAATGTAATGCCACAAGATTATCTTTCGAATAAAAAAAATTCTTGTCAATCGAATGATCCATACTTGTTTGATTGCAATTTAAAGTTCTATACCTCTAAAAAAACACCCTTTAGGTACTAATCATTTATACTGGTGCTTGTTCCAAACCATTTGAGTCCTACGTAATAAAAGGAAGGTATAATAAGGATATCTTTCACAACAGGGTATAATTCTAGTGCCTCTAGAATTGGAATTAATGTCTTTCTATATCTTTTTCGCATATTATTTTATGTCTATATTGAGTAATATTCTAGTTTCGAAGTACATTTAAGTTGTAGAATATAAGGAAACTTCATTTTGATATATTTTCGTCAATGTTCAATTCAAATTATTGTAATTGTAAAACGTACAGAGAATTAGCTATATACATATCTTCGATAGAGACATCTCATAAATAACTCCTAACTTGAACATCGTCCATATGTGATTTATTCCTTCTCTCTGATTCGACTATCTCCTCGCTGTTCAAAATCAAGATTTATATTTCTACCATACAGACTTGTTTCCATTGTAAATGATGTATCAGGGGCTCCGCTACAAGCCAGAAATATCCTGCTATTATGTTAGTTTATCTCGTCCGATTTGATTCACATCCACAAATGCACGGAACCTGATAATTCACCAAGTTCAAGATAGAGAAACAGCTATTAATTTCGAGGAAACACGCGGTTTAGATAAATGTATCGAACTTACTTGTCAACTCTCAAAGCAGGTACGGAGTTTCGGTGAATTATTCCGACCACCGCAACTTGGACCGCAAAGTGACAGTTGGATATTAGTGGAGTTCTTTGTACGATTCGATGCTAAACCGAGTCGCGTGCAAGGCTTGAACGAAAAAGGAAAGCACCTCAATTGACGTTGAGTTACGAGGGTTGGCTAATAAGAAACTGCCTAACAGTGAGAAATTTTAGGTCGAAGTAAGATTTGAAATGGTTCATTTTTTGATACTCAAAAAAATAAAATTCAGTATTGGTCTAATTCAAACTTAATATATTTCTTCCAAAAATATAATCGTATTTCATAAAAAATTAAAAGATTTAACAACGAATAACTATTGAGATTGATAATAATTATTAACTGCGTATTTTAAGGAGAATTTTTCAAAATCAACATCAATATCTTCTCTCAAATGTCTGTTGTTATACTGCAGATGTATATAGTAATTTAGTGAATCCTAATTGCCAATTTGTATTCTGAAATGTTTCGAACTTCATTACGTATGATATCGATCATCAAATCAAAAAATTGATTTTCCTCAAATAATATTATGAATTTGTTGGAATTTTGGTATTAGGGAGGAAAAATATGAAGCCTTTACCAATTATTTCGGGAGATGACTGGCTCTCTCCTAATGTTGTTTTCTTTTGTAATTTCGGCTTTTTTCAGGTGAATGAGATGAAATGTTTTGGTCTCAAGCCCAGATTTCAAGAACCATGCAATCAGTTCGAATGTCCAACTTGGCGCTCTTCTACTTGGTCAGGAGTAAGTATCTATTCATTCATTTTTGTATATACAGACCGTAAGTCATTGATGATAATCTTGAAGCATATCTAGTTGAGCTATTGCATATTGCATAGCTTTCATCGCTGGTTTCGAGCGCGGTGACCGACCCAAGAAATTCCGTAACGAAAATAAAACCTAACACTCTAACCGACTACCATGTAACTCGGCCTAGCGTGCGCTTGACTTTTATATATATGGTACGACTGCACATGCGTTAATTTGTTGAAGATATTTGTGCGTGCTTTTGCAAACTTAGAAATGGCCCACACATAGTCATGGTAGCAATTTACATTCAAATCCAAAATTGGACGAGGTAGAGAATTTTATTCATCGCACTTTAGTGAAGTACACTGAAGAAGGGTGGAAATAATTGTTACAACTGGTAATAAATTTCTACTTATCTTGGCTGGCGATTTCAACATCAACTTCGCTGATAAAAATTATAGCGATAGACAACTTTTCTTTCGGAAAAATTGAATTTGAAAATGAATAATGATCCACTGTAAAAAAAAATAATAAAATATGGGACCACCATTGACGCGGTATTTTCCAGATATTCAGAGGATATTTAGTCTCAAACTTATGTTCATAATTTCAGTTACGATAAACCTATAGTTTCAGAGATAAAAACCCTTGAATAACCTATATGTATTTTAAGATAATAAGAATATTTTCAACGATAATAACTTCTCATTTCTTCAACAAAAGATCAAAATTTGTTTTCTTATCGGTCACCACGCTCAAAAAGTGTAACTTGATTTTTATATCAAAGAAAAAAACTTGAATTAATATCAAAGAAAAAAATACTGCATAAATAAAAACTAAATAAATAATTATAATTGCATTAGTTGATAAAAAATGCTATGTAATAGCTTTACCGCTGCAGTGAGTGCCACACATTAAATTTTTTTTCCATTCTCTAAATTATACCAGAACCAATTTCTAACATCAAATTGTGTTTTTCAAAAAGAATGATCGGTTTCGATATGCATATATCTGCAGTTACTCTGTAATTGCAGATAGAATACAGCGAGAATCTCATCTGAATCTGAATCTCTTGGCAAATTCCAGTATTTCAAGATTATTGGAACTTTGGCTCCAATTTAGTGACTTTTTCAATACAATTTCTTTTCTTTTGGTACAACTCCATAATTTTCAAATTGTTTCTCAAGAAAGCAATAACTTTCACTTCACTATTTTTAGGTTGCCAGTTATTTGAAATCAATGAATGAATTATTGAGTGACAGAATGAGTGTATGAATGAATGACTGAATCATTGAAAGAATGAATGAATGATTGTCTGAGTGAGTGGAATGAATGAATTAAGGATTACATGAATTTATGAAGAAATGAAAACTCGTGTGCATTATTATGTTAATATCAGAATGGAGGCTATTTACAACCATAAAAGAAAATTATGTTTCTTAGAGATTCAAACATTATTGAAAATTAGTCTCAATACAACACTCAATGATTGTTTGAGTGTGAAATTCAGTTTTTGTTTTTCAACTGTTATACAACTGTTTGAACAATATATCTGAAAGCTTCTGCCAAATGGCAATAGAATACTTGGCAAATTGGAATCAAGAATCAAATAGTGATTTCTTTTTGAAAATCTCATGATAATAATAATAATAATAATAATAATAATAATAATAAGCATATATTTCCAACAGGTAACTACCAAATTATAATGAATACATATGGTTACTAAAAATATCAATAACAACATAGATATACAATATTAAGAAATATTTATAATAATAAAAAACATTATCAAATATAGTAATAATAATCTAAATTTATAATGTCAATATCAAAATGTTCAAATATAATCATGATCAAAGAGAAAAATCACTCAGAAATCCATTCGAAAGAAATCAAGATACCTCACTGTTAAGATTTAAATACACATTTTTGATAGAAACAAGTGAGTCCCAGTGCAAATCACAGCAGCTTGATACCTGGTTTGCAGTATAACATACAAAGCTAAGCGGCGATTGTGAGAGAAGATTGGTTCTGTGGATTTTTGAGTAGAATGTCTGGCTTATTCCAGTACACCTAGGAGGAGTAAGTTTAAGTTTACCCAGAAGCTCAGGACAGTCTAGATTATCATTGAGCAAATTGAAAAAACAAATTCAATGCATTCAAACTTCTCCTGGTGTGGAGGCTCCCAGTGTCAAACCTAGATAGCAAACAAGCGTGACTACAACCCCTAGGTGGATATACACCGTCCTCTCGAAATGAGAGCAGTTTCAAGAACTTCCTCTGCATTGCCTCCAAGCTGTTTATGTGACAATTATATATTGGTCGCCAAACAAGACAGCCATACACAAGTTACTCCTCACTAGGACATTAAATAAATGGACAAGTATTGAGGAACTACAAAACAATCCAGCATTCCGGACGATGAAACCATAAATTTTGCTACATAATAAAATGAATTGGTTGATATGAGGTATGAATGAGAATTTTTGATCAAATACTGGGCCGAGATCCTTAACCTCCTGAAGGCGAGCCAGATAAACACCTTCAATGTTGTAATCGAAAGATATCACATTTCTCTTTCTAGTAAAATTCACCACATTACCTTTCATAACATTCATGCATAGATAACACGCTCTTATAAATTTTAATGTCGTCCGCATAGGCTAACTTCATGCAGTCACACCAACTCAAACAGGACAAATAGTAGGGGTTCAAGATTGGATCCCTGTGGCACTCCAGAAGGTACTTGAAATTCTCTCAATTCGCAATTCTTTATTTGTACCTCATTTGTATCTCATAAAGGGAATTATCTGGTTAGCTATCACTGCTGCAATCTAGCGGATTTGGAGTCAACTAGTATCAACACAATAACCTCTATGTTTTTAATTATTTATTACTGGATCTCAAATCAACAATTATCAATCCTTTTTTATAGTGTTCGGTTTCCTGCGGAGAGGGAGTCCAAGTGCGTCTTGTAGAGTGTCGCGACGACAAAGAAGAACTCAGCAAAAAGTGCGATCCTCTGTTGAAACCGACTGACACCAAACCATGCTCTACTGGGATCCAATGTCAGTTTAATATCGATTTCAATGAAGAGTTTTCCGTGCTTCCGTATCATCAACCCTTGATACAACCCTATCCTCCACCACCATTGCCGGAAAAACTAGTGGGTGATCCTATAGTGCCATCAGAGACAACGTGAGTAAAATATTACAATTTCTGCCATGTTCACTGACTCACTGCTTATAGATGTCATTATGTTTCATTTTTATTTCGGCTTTTTTGAACGTGAAGAACACAATTAAATTTGTGGAATATATGTTTATTACTGGAGACACAGATCCTTCAGAGTAGCAAATACAAATCAAAATGAAAATTTTTCAAAATTTCTGATACAATGTAGTGGGTGATTTTTTAAGCGTAGTTTTTTTTTGAATAAAACTCTCAATTTGCATCATATATTCAAAATTTCTATTGAAATTGATAACTTGGCCTTTGTTATTCAAACCACATGTCAACGAAGTTCAACTCGGCCAACTGGAGCAAAAAAAAGTTGCGTATAATGGCTCGATATCATTTGCCGTTGACGGTAACGTTTCTTCCACGGTCGTCTTTGAAGAAAAATGGTCCGATGCGATGCGACAGTTCTGTTTATTTACATATCCGTCAAGCCAGAAATGGGCTTCATCGCTGAACACAATTTTTTGATAAAACAGCGGATTTTCATTAAGCTGTTCTAAGGCCCATTCACCAAAAACTAGACGTTGTGGTAGGTCAGTCGGCTTCAATTCCTGCAGAAGTTGAATTTTATAGATTTTCAAACCAAAGTCGACCGGAAAAATTTTCCATGTGGTTGAGTAACACATACCCAATTGCTGAGAACGGCGACGAATTGACATTTCACGATCCTCATTAACACTGTACGCTACGGCTGCAATATTCTCTTCAGTACGCACTGTACGCATGCGAGACAATGGTTTAATGTCCAAAAAAGTAAACTTGGTGCGAAATTTGGTGATAACAACACGAGATGTTGATTCACCAGGTCGATTATGACGACCATAATATGGTCGTAACAAACGATACACATTTTTCACAGAGTACGAATTTCGATAGTAAATTTCAACAATTTGCAATCGGTGCTCGTTTGTAAGTCTTTCCATAATGAAATGGCAGTGTATACTGAAAACATTTCACTTTGACAGATGACGTTTGGATGCCATTACCAACCATTGCCGTCAACCTGAAAAACTTAACTCTTAAAAAATCACCCGTTATGACAAATTGATTAAGGAATTCGCGGCCAGTCGTTGAACTACAATTGTCCTGGTTTGGGTCTAAGGGTCGTCGTCGGTTGGAATTTTTTCCTAACTTTTCGCTAGCACGAGTGGCGAGCTTCTTCAGAGATCGTTCCATTTATGATTCTGGAAGTTGACTTCCAGAATTAGAATTCCGAAAGGGTAGAATTCCATTTCTACATTATTGCTTGTAAAAACATGTCCTACAGAACGTATATTATTCTGTTAAATTTTCAAAACGATTGAAGTGTTTTCTCGATTCTTCAAATAATATTCTATGAATATATGAAAAAGATTAAGATTCGATCTGATGGTCCGTCTATTGATTCATTAAATATTGAAATTCAATTCTCAACACATTTTTCGCAAAACTAATTTACGAAATTCGAAATTCGCGTTTCGAATTTCAAATATATCAAAATAATTGATTACTTTGCTTTAAATATCCAAATGAAAGTGATTGCCAAAAAATAAATTAATTATCTGTCAGAAACAATCATTTAAAATTGAATAAACACGTAACTGTTACACGTAACGTACTCAAAGTAGTGTTGTTGGTTGTATATAAAAACAAATCGTTTCATATTTGGCTACCCATGCACAATCAGCATTCATCCACAATGTACATGTGTCCATCTCATTCACATTTTCACTTGATATCTACTTTATTCCAGAAGATACAATGTTTACTTTGTCTGCGGTTGGGTCTATGTGAGGTATAAAAAATTGTAATAATATTACCTTGAAACTTATTTTACACTCACTATATAACGGGAAATGAACCAGTAAAAATAAAAACGTCGATGAGGGCGATGTTTCACTTGGGAAAACAGATTTCCATTCAAAATAAAACGTAAAATTTCGATGATATAAATGAATCGTTATTTTATTCTACTGGAGGATTTTCTCTACTCACCGCGTACTACCTGGATTTTGGTAGGTGATTCCTGATTATCGCGATTTGCTAACTGACATTGGTGAAAGAGCTACTATAGCTGCGAAAAACACTGAGCTCCACCACAACGTCCACTGTTCAAGGACAACATAAAACTTCCTATTGAAGTGAAATCCACGTCAAGCGACTGATATAGAGAAATTTAAGCTAAGTTATAAGTCTAAGGTTAATAGAATGTTTCATAATAATTTTGTTTTCATAAAGAATATCTGCTGAGTATTCGTGTTCAGTCCCATAGTGCCCAAATAACAACTTATTTTTCACATTATAGAAACATACATTCTGAAAATTATTCCAGAAAGAACCAACTTAAGAGCTAGCCGAGATTCATTAAGTCAACTTTCACTAACTCTGAAGAGTAATCTGATCTCTGGCAGAGGGAATCTAACACTTTTGGCACCAATACGGTGGAAACGCCGTTTTGAAAAATACAGCGATTGTGCGAAAACCAATGCAGTTTTTCGGCGTGTAGTAGGTACCCTTTTTCAATTTTCATATCCAGTAGAACTTTCTGAGGAAAGTTGCAGCCGGTTTTGGGTCGATTAGGCTCTTCTTCTTTTCTGTTATTAATTTTTTCAATTTTATGCATATAATGCATTAATCTTGTTCCACTAAGTATTTACTCTTATTGGTATTAATTTGATGTCATCAATACATAATTCATTCATTTTCCTCTTCGTCATCATCTTCCGACTGTTAATCTGCAAGTGGGTACTTCAACTCATAGGTGTCATCAAATGGAATTTCAGAATTGAGTATCACCGTGGTTGCTTGTTCTCTACCTAAAGTTACAGAATGATAGACATATCCGCCATCAAAATTACCAAGCTTTCCATTGATTTTCATGTAAAATGTCCTTAAGGTACCTAAGCTTCAAAGTCTGCAACATTCATAATGCTATCTTCTACAGGTTGTGTAAAATCAATAATAATCTTCAATGCTACCTTCTTTTACTTCTGTCCTTTGCCTCCAATTTGTTGATTTATCTTCTTTGGCTGTGGTTTAACCCCAGTTACTATATCTGCCTTTTCTTCAACGCCCATTTCAGTATAGTCTCAACAAAAACTGTTACTTCCAAAAAGTCGAAAAGTGCATCTGAAGATTAACTATGAAGTACTCGTATGTTCATGAAATTCGAAAAAACAAGCGAATCAAGAATCAGTGGATAGAAATTTTCTGTTATCGAAATTCTCTCTTAAGGATCAAGACATACTCTAGATATATATACCTGCGCTCTTCAACAACTGCCTAAGTTTTTCCTGCTTAGGATGGAAACTATTGTTATTGTTTACGCCTCTTCGGCTTGAAATGCTATATATTTATGATAGAGAACAAAGTTTCGAACATCGTTAGAAGAACAAGTAAAACTAACAAACTTCTATCTTATAGAAGCCTCTCCGGGAGTGGATTGTTATCATTTTTACAGCACCGATCGATCAAAAGAAAACAAACTCGTGGCGATTTAATATAACACATTCGAAGTGAGGCGTCGATACGAGTTCTTCTATATTTTTGTTGGAAAATTGAAAGAATATCTCACAGGACGATGATCTTTTTTGTGTATTTTCTGAAGCAATGTGTACTCAATCAAATTAAATTCTCAACTTATGCTCAGTCAAGGAAAGTATGCAATATTATTAGCAGTTTGGAAATGACGAAAATACACTCAAGATGGTAACCACTTTCTCAATAAGTTCTTCATTTCCAATTAAAGAAAATAATGACAATATATATGATAATAATGGAATAACTGAACTGATAAAATCACTAAACTGAAAAAGAAAAATTCAACAAAGAGCTCAATCTGATCTATAAAACTAATAATAGTAACTAATTACTAAATGATAAAATTAAATGAAATATTACAAAGAACTCAATCTAATTCAATTCATTTTAGTTAATTTTACTTATTCAAATCCCGCCTAAAAATAACTTTTATGGTGTCAAATTAAATATCACATTCATTATCATTTCTATTGAATGTTGACACCATTAACCAAATGGGGGATTGTATTAGCGGGTTGGTCCCTGGAATCTCTAGGTGAAATAATTCTGTCGTACGAAAATTTTGCTTAGAAACAATAATTTTCAAAGCGGAAAAGATAGAGGACAATCAATACTGTTGTGTAGTAAATTGTTAAAATTTTAGTGATATAGTCTCTTTCCTGCCCAGCAAAGATTAACTAATCGACTCAATAATTCGTTATGATTGAACTCCTCTCTGTGGATAAACTTCATCCTCTCTCAAACTGAGAATTTCAAGAATCTTCTCAGTGCGATTTCAAAAAGATAAAACCCCAATTCACTCATTCGTTGTCACTTCGGCCAAAATCATAATCAAAATACAAATACTCTTTCATCTACTTTATATAACTTCAGCTCGCGCTGGACCATGTTGCTAGTTGGTGTGAGGACAATTATTTATGTTTGAATTTGTCAAAATGTAATATTGTCTCTTTCACAAGGAAAAGAGACCGAATTAAGTTTGATTATAGTGTCGGTGGTCAAATTCTTACTCGTTCTGATAAGGTGAGAGATCTTGGTGAAGTCTTCGATCGGAAGCTTTCCTTTGTTCCACACACCATCCAACTCATTTCATCTACCTGGAAAATAAATGGATTCGTTATACGCAATGGAAATTATTTTAATAATTCCTCAACATTCATAGGACTATTCAATACCTAATCCGTAGCAAGTTGGAGTATGGCAGCATGATCTGGCATCCTATTAGAACCTTATCCTATAAGGTTCTAGAAATTCTTAGTTTGGAGAGAGGATAAAGATTATCCACAAAGAGGAGGCAATCATAACGAATTATTGAGTCGATTTAGTTTAATCTCATTACAGAGCGGGAGAAAAACTTTATCATTCAAATATTTCTGCAAATTACTGCACAATAGTATTGATTGTCCTCCTCTCTTGTCCGCTTTGAAATTTCGTGTTTCTAGAAAAAATTCTTGTAATACAGAATTATTCCACCTAGAGACTCCGAGGACCAACACTCCAAAACAATCCCTCATTTGGTTTATGGAGTTCAATAGAGTTGACGATAATTGTGACATTCACTTTGGCTCCATAGGAGTTATTATTAGGAGTTATGTGAACAAAGGGAATAGACTAAAATGACTTTTAGTCAATTTTGAATCAATTGTCAATCAAATGAATATTGATTTAGATTGAGTTCTTTGTTATATTATATTAGATCTTATTATTTACTTATTACTTACTATTTTATTTTTTTAGATTAGATTGAGCTTTTTGTTATATCTCTTTCATTTCAATTATTTAGTTGTATTCAACATTATGTTATTATTTTCTTTGATTGGGTATAAGGCTTGTTGAGAATAAAGAACTCATTATTATTATTATCTACCATAATTTTCATAGTAACTCGTGATCTGATCAAGTCTGTGGCCATTATTATAAAATACTAAGTGATTAAACAGTTCATATAATAGAAAATCTGTTGAAATCACCTAAACTTCGTTATTTTGTATAGCTTAGTAGCCACCGTTTTAAACACAAAGTCGAACCTTACAAACATAGAAGAAAATTGTGTTGAAAGTAAGGATTAATTGAAAACTGAAGTGATTTGATTTTTATTGCATTTATTAACGCAAAATTGAGGGATAATACGTTCATTTTGTCTAATATTTGGAGTATTGTGTTTTCAACTCAAATTTCAAAAGGTCTGACGACCGATAATGAAATCTAGAACCAACATAGTAATTTCTTCTTCATTTTATAGTACAATTATTGTAGAACTTGTTTCGTTGCCATCAAATTCAACGTAATGAATATTAACATTTCGAATCGTAAAACTTCACTGGTTCATTTCCTCTTTCAGCACATTTTTGCAAAATTTCTGAGTTTGCCTGATAATTACGAATCTGGTATCATATGCGATACATATTAAGCCATTAAAAAAATGAAATCCATTGGCCAACATGGATTTAAAAATTAATTACCAGAGCAATCTCCGAAATTTTTTATTTCAGATTGAAATGTGGTAGCTTCAAAGTTATCCAAATTAAGCACCAATCGTTAAAATGCACCGCCTCGAATTTATGAATTTATAGAGCACTTGGCAACATCTGTCACTCTCGCTAATGCTGCAAACGCTGACACGCTATCTTTTCAATATCACTAGCCTTTTTTCGCAATTTTTAATTCACATCGTTATATTTAGATAGAGGGATGTGAATAGATATAAAGGTGATATTCATTCAGGCTTTCTAATTCAAATTGTCACGACCATATGAAGTTTAAAGTAGAGTTATCATTCAAAAATATATTTTTTCATTGTGTTCTCGAAAAATTCATGGATCATGTTCTACTGTTCAAAATACCTATGCCTTATCTTTCAATACCTTATTATATAATAGGGAAAATATTCCAAATGAAGACAGCTTTCAATAATGTTGACGTTACGGTTTTGATGACATAAACTTATAATAATAACGACAACAACTTTATTGCCAACAAGATCATGATGAACCGGCAGCGTCAGGTAAAATTATCACATTATTGAAATTACAGAAATAAATAGAGTAAATAATGAAAATTATTAGAGTTTAACGCAGTTTACTTTGTTCCTTCCTTAAAGATATATGAAGTAAATTATAATCTTTAACTGCCATGCACAATAATGTTCAATCACTGACCTTCGTCATAGTTTTCATCTCATTTCGCAATATGCTGTGAGGTTTGAAAATGAGAGAACATGAAATTATCGAAATATATCCCACACACACCTCTCATTTTGTAACATGATTTCAAAATATCACATAAAACTTCATACCAACTTCATGAAGATCTATTTTTTAATTTTATCTAATATTCAAATTATGGATTTTGCTTGAGGTATTTTAACCAAATGGAATACATAATTCATTGGAGACACAAACAAAACATACAAATTATTGCTTTGGAATAATTTCTCATCATATTTACACATATATAACAATGGCGAACAGCAATTCTGTTTTCATAGATCTGTGACTTGTTTTTGACTAAATTCTGGTCTCTGAAATCAAAAATGTTATCAAATTTTCTCTATCGCGTCAAGTTTTAAAACTACAGGATACCCTCTCTTGACCCTAAAAATCATACAAAATGGGCATACAAAGGAAAATAAAGTGACTGATAAGCAAACGTATAAGAATATTTTATTTATACAAAGGTTATTATAATATTAAAAGTTGAATTGTGTTTATACAAAAATGATATTAGGGTAAAATTTTCCGCTTATAACTTTTCCTAGAATGTTCAATCTGGGGAAAGATGCTCCAACAGTAGTCAGCCTACATAACCTCCAAATTTTGGTGGAATCGCTCGCCCTATTCATCGCTAACAGCGCCAAGATTTTCTGGAAAGTTGGCAAGATGGCTATGTAGAAATGCAGTTCGATACTTACAGCCAAGCTTTCTAAAGCTTTCTAAGAGTTGTTGAACAATTTCGACGTAATTCTGGGCTCTTTTTCCAACAAAGTCCTTGACAATACTTTAGAATGCCAACCAAGCATTCTTTTCAAGTTCGGTCATTGTTTCAATGAAACGTTCATCTTTAATGAGTTGACGAATCTGTGGCCCATCAAAGACACCAGCCACAAGGCAAGCTAGGAAATGCCGAAATGATATATTTAAAACAGCCCCCTTCAGTTGACAAAGCTTTAACAAATTACTTCATGAGACCTAGTTTTATATGCAAGGCGGAAATATAATGTTTTTCTGTCACAAGTGGCTGATTTAGAATGTTTGGATCAACAAGTTTCAGGTCAGATCTTGGCGGCCACTTTGACTGCACCCAATGCTTTCCGCGAGCTCTGCTCGATACATAGAAAACAGGGATCTTGGTATATCCGCGATGCTGACCAAGAACAAAGTTCATTGGTGTAAGTTATATTGCAACAAGTCAATGACCTCCTTTATGTCTTCGTATTCTTCATGCAAAGAAACTGAATGACCTTTTGGGACTGATCCATATAAATTAAAGTTCCGCCGACAGGAGTGCAATTGGGCTTTCTGTAATTCGCGTCCAGTCCGCGAGCCGTAATAGTATGCGCAACAACTGTAGAAAAAAAAACTAGACGTGATAGAAAAAAAAACTTGACGTGATAGAAAAAACTGATTAATTTTGTTTTGGAATCAGCATGTCAATTTACCTCTTAAGCAGCCTAAAAAGAAGCCAAGAGAAATTATGTCACAAATTGTTCCCCAATCTAATCAGCATTTTCAGTTGAACTATTGTGTTAATGTCCCATTTCAGATTTGTTCCTGATCAGTGGGGCCCATGCAGTGTGACATGCGGAGACGGAATAAGGAAAAGGGAAGTTCACTGCAAGATCTTCCTAGAATTTTCGAGAACAATAGCAAAATTACCGGATCACAACTGCGGTACACCCAAACCAATAGAAATAGAAAAATGCTACATGGGACCTTGTAACGAAGATAAAATCGAAATAAGCGTTGATGCAATAAAAGATGACCCATATAGTCGTGATATAAAAGTTGCAGCTGGTGAGTAACATTTTTTTTGAATTGGATAATTTATTATAAAATTAGGTAGCAAGAACATTTCTGTTGGTTTATGTTAAATAAATGTGGCAGCGTTAGTGTCTGTCGTGCATGTATGTCTAATACAACTTTACGTCTCTTCTATCAATGTCGAATAATTGTTGAACAAAACTTATCACTCGTTTCTGAATAATCTTCGCTTTCGATGCAACATGTATCGAAAGTATGCTTTGTAAGTTATTATTTGGTTAAACTAAAAAAGATATAGAAGAAACTGAGGAAGTTTTTATTTGGTTCAAATCGTCACATAATGAAAACTCGTTATCCATGTCAATTGAGCCACAAGTGGCGGGAAAGATACTTATATACTTATTAAGTTCAATTTATAGTTTTCATTGATTTTATCCCAATTTGATTTGATAGTTTTTCGAATGGAAATCTAGACATTTTGTAGTATTCTGAAGACTGGTAAGGATATTCGTTGAGTACATCATGTGATAACTGAAATTTAATATTTTCACAAATTATTATATAGGAACATTATTCCCAAATATTTCCTACGTGTTTCAAGTGATGAAACATTAAATCTTGTAATGAGTAACTCATAATTTATACCTCGTTCTGGATACACACCGTCGCAGCAAAACAATAAATATTTCAAAAATCGTCTTTGCACGGATTCAAGATTCCTTATATTACACAAGTATCCTGGATACCAAACGACACTAGCATATTCTAGTTTTGAACGTATTAAGGTATTTTTTAGGAGCATAGTTGATTGAGATTGAGAGAGCCATTTAGAATTTCTTATTACAAAACCTAATAACAAACCTCTGTAACAACTTGAAACAATATCATTAATGTGAGTAATAAAAGTTAATTTCGTGTCGAAAGTTACTCCTAAATCTCTGAATTCGGTACATCTATTGATTTTATTACTATTCACATTGCAATCGAAATGAACTATACTTTTTTACGAGAAAAAGACATTATGTTGCATTTAGAAATATTCAGTGTCAGTAGATTTATTTCACACCACTGATTCAAATTTGAGATATGTGGCAATGACTTACTGTTGAAATTTCGCGAAATATCTTACAATCGTCCGCGTATAGGAGAAAATTAAAGTTCATGTTGGAGGAAATGTCGTTCACAAAAATATTGAAAAGAAGCGCACCCAAAACAGAACCCTGTGGAAACCCAATTTCTGACCAAGTGACAAATTATGTGTTCCGAGTAGGACAGCTTATGGTCGAAAAGAACCAACAGATCCTAAAACTTAAATTGTTACCATATTTCGGTAGAACTACGAAAAGATTCTGGTGAAATATGAAAACTAATCTAGAAATTACCTATGTAAAAAAGCCTATGTCGGTATTGTCACAAAAAGTGTTATTAAACTTGTTCTTGCTATGATTACTTTTTAACAAAGTTTCGAATTATTGAATATACATAAGTTTTCATGATATTTCTTTCATATATACAACTCACACACATCAATTGACGGAATTCTTTCCACCTTATATTCCAAGCATGAACAATCCCACCAATTCTTTTTTTCCCACGAAATATTACACCACTGAGTTTTTTCACCGTACTTTCTTCTTCACTTGAATCAAAGTGCTCTGATGGCCTTTCCTTACTCCCTCATGATATGCGAATTCTCCATTGAATAATCTCAAGCAGAAATATTTTGCTTAACTTACTTGGCAAAAATTTCCGAAAAACTAATATATGAGATATAACTAGTTTAGTTTTCGTATTGTTCACATCAACTTTGGATATCTTGTTTCTCGTTGAAGTGACCATGTAGAAAGGATATCAATAAAGGAGGTTTTTTTTCAGGTACACCCGGCAAGACATATTCTTGGAAAGAACAAGGCTACACACACTGCAGCGCAACTTGCTTGGGAGGTATGCAAGAACTAATTGTAAACTGCATACGCGACGATACTGGAAAAGTGACATCCCCTTACCTCTGTCCCATAGAAACCAAACCAGAAATCCTCAAAAGAATCTGCAACGACCACCCTTGTCCACCAAAATGGAATTATTCCGACTTTTCACCCTGTACGCAAAGTTGCGGCATCGGTCTTCAAACCCGAGAAGTCAACTGCATCCATGAAGTGACCCAAGGCGGAAGAAACACCATTATAGTACCAAATAACAATTGTCCCCAACCACCACCACCCGATAGACAATATTGCAATGTTCTGGACTGTCCGGTAAAATGGGTGGTCACCGAGTGGTCCAGATGTTCAAAATCCTGCGATGGTGGTGAGAAAACAAGACGGGTCGAATGTAAACAAACTATGGCGCAAAATCACACAGTAAGTCGTCCTTCAAACATGTGTCCTTCGCCTAAGCCATCAGAAAAGAAACCGTGTAACACCAAGAGCTGTGTGGTCGAAAGCGACAAACCAAAAATTTTTGCCTCCAACAATACGTTCATCCAACACAATGTTAAACAGAAGAAGATATCATTGACGGTTGGTGGAGCGGCTACCATATTCCTTGGCACCACGGTTAAAATCAAATGTCCTGTGAAGAGATTTGATCGAACAAAGATAACATGGTTGAAAGATAAGACACCGTTGCCTAAATCAAAGAAATTCAAGACATCGAAAAAAGGCGCCTTAAGAATACAGAATTTATCTATGAGGGAAAGCGGCTCGTATACCTGCATAGCTGGAAAATCTTCTGCTAGCATTCAAATATCCGTGCGGCCTAAACCTGGGGAATTTCCAACTTCCGAAGAGATTCAAAAGCCAGGATATAAGCATCAGGGTGATATAACAGCCGATTTAGGTGGACATCGAGACGGTATGATATACAGCGAAGATCAAAGTCATGAGCAAAGACCCGATGGTCATATGAAGAAAAGTAACAAGGAGGTTTTGTTCACTCCTACACTTCCTTCACTGACAATTGGAGATCCTTTGAAGGCGTTACCACCACAAAGCACAAGTACGCACAACGACAACAATAATAAAAATCAGGTAAGAAAACTAACTCTGTAATGTTAAGTAACCTACAATCATTCATCTAGGATAACACATTATTTTCGTATAATAAAGCATACGTTTTGGGTAAAAAGGTTACTATAATGGTAAAAGAAGACGTCTTAAATGACATTTTGCGACGTCCATATGCATACCATTTCTCAATATCGCGGCCCAAAGATACGAGGTAGCAAAGTTAAAATGACTACTCTTGAGTTTCGGATAACTCCTTTTCAAAATTCTCAAGAAACTTTACAGGTAAAACTTTCAAAAGACTGGACCATATTTGCAGTTACTGTAAATAGCGTGTTCTAAAAACAGACTTACACAATTCAGAAATTGAAATTAAAACACAAAGTTTCACTAAAAAACAAATTTGATCTTTCAAATCAGAAGGATAACATTGACACAAGTCTATGAAAAATGTGTAATAAATATACGACTTTTCAATATTTGATTTACTTTTTCTATTATATCCCAATGTTTATATGAAACCTGTTTTATTTACTGTTGATTATTATCAAGTTCATCTTACACATTAGTTCTAATTATAATTCTTTTAATTTCGTATTAATGATTAAAGTTTAAATTCTCATAGTAACGCAATGTTCTAGTTCTTCTTCAGGACACATGATCAATTAATTGAATATACAAATACCAAATGCTTGTGTTATGATGAAAATATTATATATCACATAATGAAGAGTTTTAAGAATAAAGAAATTCTTTATACCCATAATAAGCCTGTATATAATACTATATAAGTTTCATTTTCCCTTTTGTTTCATACTTATAAGAATAAAGTAGTATTTATAACAAATAACATTGTTAGAACAAATAAAGAAGTTCTTATACTTAATGTATAAACCTGAGGTTCTCAATTGGTCTCCGAGATTTGCCCTTCTTCCTAAGAACGGCCCATGAGAATGGTGGGAATCGAACCCACGAGCACCAGTAAATAGCAATCGTTATAACCGTTCGGCCATTGAACCTCTAAAAAACTTTCCGGTACCGGGAATCGAACCCGAGCCTCCTGGGTGAGAGCCAGGTATCCTAGCCACTAGACCATACCGGACACATTTATATTTACATTTTGATTGTTATTTGCATATTGAGACAGTTGTTGATGTGTATCCGAAGAAGAAATACTTTGTGAAGCGCGTCATGTACTTGTTTCAATATATAGGAGAAATTTACATAATATTCATGGATAATAATTTTCCTAAGAATCATCCTAATCAATTGTCCATATAAATTTTCACATTCACCTATCTGAACCCGTTGCCTTGAAAAGAGATAATTGCCTTCTCATTTCCATTCATTTTCTCATTTATATTCAACTATAAATACAAAACTTGTTCAATTTACATATTCTGAATGATTCTTTCCAAATTGTCATTGTAATTGCATATGTCACATTCATACACTTTTTTTTTGAGTTGGTGCTCTTTATAACTATAACGCCGTTGTGCAAACATATATATATATATATATATATATATATATATATATATATATATATATATATATATATATATATATATATATATATATATATATATATATATATATATATATATATATATATATATATATGTTTGCACAACGGCGTTATAGTTATAAAAGCAATAACTCAAAAAATATATATATATATATATATATATATATATATATATATATATATATATATATATATATATATATATATATATATATATATATATATATATATATATATATATATATATATATATATATATATATATATATAATATATATATATATATATATATATATATATATATATATATATATATATATATATATATATGTATGTTTGCACAACGGCGTTATAGTTTAAAGAGCACCAACTCAAAAAATATATATATATATATATATATATATATATATATATATATATATATATATATATATATATATAAGAGAATGAATACTACTAGAACATCATTTGAAAAATTGAAATTAATATTATATTTATAGAACTTTATTAGTACTCCATTACAAAATTCATACATACATATATGTACATACATACACACATATTGTACATGGTGTTGCTCACATTTTTTAACATACTTTGTTCAAATTGCATTGGTATAACTTTACTAACTATAAGAGTACTAAGTAAAGCTAGCTATGTGAACAAGTACGATGTGATGCCTCCATTAAATAAATATTAGAGAAATATTGAAATCGATGCCACACCTGATGGAAGTGCGAGACAGTTGTTGCTTTCTGCATTTAAGTTGATTTTTTCGTTCTCTTTACTATTTAGTGTGCTTCACAAATTCGAAAATAATCACTTTTGAAAGTGATAGCTTCGTTCTCGTTTTGAACCCTTTTAATTATTATACCAAGTTCAATCGAACCTGATGAAGATAATTAGACATAAATAGACAAATAGTAATTTTTCAACATGTTTTTTACGGCATGAAAAATTGCTTTGCGCAATATAATCCAACCTCATTGGCCCATAGGAGTTTTCGTAGAACATTATAGTAGTAACTAATTTTCCTCGCATTTCCTTTAACGCTGCAAGGATCGACCTTTATCCTCCTCTGAATCATTAAAACCAGCTGGAGGCAGCCCCAGTTCAGCATCTCGAGTGATGCCTCACTTTCAGGGCCTTCTCTATAATTTACAGGTGAGACTTCGGAAGTTAGTTTACGTCCTTCCAGATATCAGAAGCATCAATTCGTACTTCTATTTTTTGTTGTTACCGTTTGCTTATTTTCTTTATTTTCTTATCGAAGTTAGAAGTAACCGGAATTATCTACTGATCAAGGTGAAGAATTCAGTTAAACATTCAGTCAAGCTTTATCTGTCTAAGATATTTTGTTTCAATTTGTTTTATTATTCTATTCATTTTTAAATTCAATTAGTCGTTTTTTCTTACGCTTTGAATGAATGTTTATAATTATCTAGCAATTAAAATTGCTGACCTGTTATCAATGCACCTTGTGATAAAATACTCTTTATAAACTAAAAAATGAGTTTTCATTGAGGAGTGACTCAAAATTTTTTCAATCATATAGTCAAGAGAAAAAAATGTAACATCAAAAATTTCATATATTTTGTGAAAATGTTTGCAACTAACTTTCATGAAAATATGTTGATATGTAACATATTTTTTCGTAAATTAATATCAATGTCACATAAATTTTCTGACATATCTAAAAATTTAAAAAATTCAGTGAATTTATATGTTTGTTTCTCATGAATTTCCGTTTATATTTGTGTTCTCTCTTCATACAGAAATTCCGCAAAATTTCTCTGCTTTCATTGTGAATAATATCAAGTTCAATCAATTAAATATTAATCAAAAAGTTGAAGAATTATAAATAAAATACTCGATACTGAATAAAGTATACGCAATATAATACTTGAAAAATTGATTTTTAATGACTGAAGTACTCACAATTTGTTCACATATTTGTTTATCATGAATAAATAATTGCATTCACTCAAATCCACAATTACATAACTGCATTATAATTAGATAGATAATTTTGTCTTCAGTGTTGCAAATTTGTATTAAGAAGAGACATTGACAGAATGGAAATAAACACAGATTATATAGAAGACAAGACATGTTATTAAAATATCAATTTTCGCTAATACAATTGCCTATAGATGTAAAAGTCGTTCTTTTAACGTTATATATAGAGTGTCCTGTGTATACTATTCATTACAGTATATCATTAATTTTAGGGGATGACGCACAAATTTTCGAAACTAGTTTGAATCTATTCTGTAAAAGTATTCACAATTATGAATATTAAATAGAGGATTCATTTAACAATTATTCAAACAAATGTAATTCTTGCTATTAAGATAAATTTTATTACGATTATAATGCATATATATTACAAAAATAGACTTAAGATGATTTCGTTCTGAAGAGCACCAACTAATTAGAAACGTAGCTTCTTTGGCCCTTCCAGATGTTCGGCAATTCTCGAGGACATCGGATGATTTCGTCATCAGAAGATTACCTTCCTCGAGACATTTACAACGGAGATCAACATTTTAGAAGTGTTGTTATTGACGACAATCGACAAAGCGAAGAAGTAATTCTTGGACGAGGAGCAGAAAATTTGAGGTTCGAATGGGAATCAGAAGAATGGTCCAAATGTTCGGAGATCTGCAACGGTATTCAAAGCAGGGTTGCCAGATGTGTCGTTAAGCTGAATAACGTGACAGAGGAAGTGACGGTGTCTCTTTGCGAAGATGCTAACTTGAAGCGACCGGATACGTTCAGAAAGTGTAATAGGGAAGAATGTCCTCAATGGCGTATGGAAGAAGAGTGGTCTGATTGCAAGAAGTCAGAATGTTCTGGAAAAAACAAAAGTGAGCAACAACTTTATTTCTAATAAATGACACGGAGTTTCACTTATCTCTTGGTGAAACATTATGTTAAAAACAATACATTAAAGTAAACATACTCAATTTAAGTTTCACAGAATATATTGAAAATTCTGAAGAAAGCAAACTTATTCAGACATATTAATACACAATTCAAGTTATCAGTCCAAAAAGTAAAAATGAGTGCTTAACATTCATTAGTTCATAATTTACTTTAGCTTTCGTCGTCTGCTTATAATTTTAGAAAAGAAGTATGTATAATGAAAACAATTGCTATCAACAATGGATAGAAACCCTTCTTTATTGATAAACTAATAAAAAATAAACAGAGAAAGATACTATTACAAAGAATTTTTCCTATTCACTTAGAAAAACAACAAAAATTATCCATTCAATTAATTGTATATACTACTGAGCAATAAAATTTATAGAAGATTACATAAAAAGAACTTGAATTACAGTATGCACCAACAAAAAGAATTTGGGTTCATTGTTTGTAAATAACAAGGACAAACTGGACTTATTTTCGAGAAGTTGCGTGTATAAAATATTTTGCAGTGAATGTGATAGTTTTTACCTAGATCAAACTGGAAGTTGTATACAAAAAAGAATCGATGAACATGGAGAATCAATACTATTGAATAAACCTAATACGGATTTTTCGGAACACTGCATTAAACATAATCTCTTCTTGGGACCCAGGAAGACCGAAATATTGCACTCAAGTAGTAAGGGCAAAAGATTAGATACCCTTGAAGTGTTGGAAATTTCGATAGCCAAAAGAAAAATTTACCTATTTGCAATGACCAGGTGGATTTTTCCGTGAAACCAGTGTTAAATTCTGTGGTTTAGGATATATAATTGAAAGCTGTACATTTTGAAATTCAGTAATATTGAATACTCTTGATAATGGGTTAACCACCCGATACGTATATAGAGTTTTTAATATATCCAGTGAAACTCAAGTTGAGTGTGTTAATTTTAATTTATAGTCTATTTCTCTCTTCATGTCACTTCAGCAAAAATATCTATATCAGTTGTCTTCTATTAAAAGTTTCTTTAATCTATAAGAAATACCATACACTCATCAAATTGATTGCATTCAAGTAATGCATACCTCATTTCATCCGGAATTTCATTTTTTTCTTGAATGAGGATATTTTTGTTTCTGCTTATTATTGCCGAACTTAATGAGAAAATTATATACAAATTAAGGTATCTCTTTTATTCAGTTTCACAAAATCAGGAAGACCTGCTTCCACAAGACGTCGCCAACGCTGACCAACTTTTCAGAGGAGGTTCCGTCGAAGGAGAAGATCCAGGACGAAGACAAACGCTGGACAGAAAAATGAAAAATATGAAATTCGAATGGAAATTAGGAGAATGGAGCACATGTTCTGAACGTTGCGGGTTCAATGGTATCCAAACCAGAATCGCAAAATGCGTAGTCAAGATGGACAACGTTACTGAAGAATTACAGCCTTCTCTCTGTGAGGACGCCGATTTGACTACTCCCGACACCCTGAGGAAGTGTAACAGGGAAGCATGTCCACGATGGAAAGTAGAAGGATGGAGTGATTGTAGGAAGTCGAAGTGTTTTGGATTACATAAAGGTGAGATTGAACACTGTACTGCATTCCGATTATTGATCTAGCCATATGATAGAGATGATTTGACTAAAAGACTTATTGGTTACCTGGTATATGTTCCAGGTTTTTCAATACGAGACTTCGTTACAGTTCGAAGACGTCTTGTCATTTCTGGAGTCTACTTGTTTAATTTTCCCAATCGAAGGATCTGATAACTAATTTTATTTTCAGGAAAAAAAACTTTTGACTAAAATAAATGAATAAAATTTCAAAAATATTTGTTCACGTAAAAAAATAAGAAGTTGAATGAAATTAATTTAGCCCATCGTACGATTATGTACATTAACCATATTTTTATGTATCAAATTAATTACTTGGCTTAATGTTTCACGATTATATTCAACAATATCAAGCAGTCAACATGTTTCGAGCGTGAGCTCATCTTTAAGACTAAACTAAAATGAGTAAAAAACAGCAAATTTGATTCTATAAAATGGAGTTAAGTAGGGGGTATGTTTGAAAATCTACCTGTTCATTTAAGATATCTTCTTTTTTCTTCTAAGAGCTTCCATTATTTCTAAAATGTCTAAAAGTTATCCTTTATTGCCTGCGTGCAGCATTTGGTTTTCTCTACGTATATATACCGTATTATTGAATTTAAAATAACTTTGTTATATAACTTTGGTATATCAACAGTTAGACGGGCTACCTATGGAATCACCTTTATCACCCCTACTAAGTGAAATATTTATGAGTAGTTTAGAAAAAAAAAAGAAAGAAAATTTTCATCTCTAACATCACGCTAACAAAAACGTTTTTCTGTGGAGACGGTATGTAGACGATGTTTTTTGTATCTGGAGTGGTCCCGACAGACAATTGGATAACTTTTTGAAATATATTAACTCATTTTATACATCCATTAAATTCACAAAAAAAATAGAAAATGACAAAAAAACATCAAACTTTTTAGAATTGACCATTACTAGAAAAGATGATTCTTTAACATTTGATATATACAGAAAACCTACATGCACAGATAGCTTCATTCCTTGAGATAATAATCATCCATTAAATATTAAACTTAGCTCCTTTTATTCTTTTATACATAGACTTTTGTCCATTCCGCTTTCCGATGAAAAGTTTAACAAAGAATTGAAGTGAAAGCTTTGAAACTTTTAGCAAATAATAACGGTTATGATGGAAACATAATAGATAAACTTATAAGAAAAAACCAACGGAAAAATGTTTTTAAATTCAATTTATCCCTCTCAAATTACAAAAAGCAAACAAAAATATTATTTTATTAATTTCATACCTCATCTCCGCGAAAATATTTGCGAAAGATTAAAGAAAAAAGAGATAAAAACCATTTGTACTAACAAAAGAAATATTAAGTCACTTTTAGCGAATAATAAAGAAAAGATAATGTGGAAGACAAAAACGGGATTTATAAAATTTTTTGTAACGAATGTCCGGCGTTTTATATCGGCCAAACAGGTAGAAAAACTCGTGTTGAAGAGCATAAAAAGTCGATTTTGTACAATGTTAATCAAACCGGGTTCTCAGAACATTGTATTTACTCCAACCATTTTATAGACTTTTTATAGAAATATTTATGAGTGGTTTAGAGATAAAACTTCTCTAACTCTAACAACACCCTAACAAAAACTTTTTTTTGGGACGGTATGTAGACAAAGTTTTTTGTATCTGGAGTGGGTCCGACAGAGAATTAGACAACTTTATGAAATATATTAACTCATTTTATACATCCATTAAATTTCACAAATTATTCGAAAGAATATTATAGCAGAGCTGGCTATTTGAAACATGAACAATTTGATGTCTCCATTATCCTTCAAGGATAATGGATAACGTTCGTAATAATAAAAAATTTTTCAGAAACGTAAAAAGACAGTTCGCTATTTCGTACTACAAACTACTCTTCAGTTACGTCACATCAACATAGCCATCTCTTTATCCGAAAAATTCTATTCTATTGAAAAATTCGTAAGAAATTAACGAAAGAAAATTATAGTATACTTTTAATATTATATTTAAAAATTAATACTAGAACATTCATTCGAAAATTTTAAATTAATCAAAATAATGTTATAGTAGAGCTATAATAGCTTTATGAACGTTTCGGATGTGATACCTTCATTATCCTTCAAGAGATAAATATTATATAAAATAATAATGAAAATAATATATAATAATAATAAATCATAAATAGCTCTAATATTACATTTTTTGATTAATTTGAATTTTTCGAATGAATGTTTTAGTATTCATTTTCTTGAATATTCCATTCAGTTCCATAAGCACAAAAACTTCATTTCCTTTAATATATATATATATATATATATATATATATATATATATATATATATATATATATATATATCTTGAAATTGATTTATTGCCTGTTTGAGGTATTTATTTTGAAAGTTTTTAGCATTAACAGGCTTTTTTAATATGAAAAAGTTTATTTCTGTTGACGTTTCGTTGTTATATTACAACTTTGTCAAAACTAATGAATAATTGAATTTATGAGTTACTATGGATATCAAATGTCAAACTTAATTTTTTGAAAAATCAAATTAGTTTTTTTGTATATTCACTTATTGATTTTCATTATCAGAGGAATATTTCTGGCTCAGCATTCGCTTCGGAAGTTTTAGTCTTCTTCACCATGAGGAAACCTCTGAAAAACTCATGGTAAGCCAGGTGATTCTTAAGTGTGATTATATTTACATATATACAATTACATATAGTTTTTTATATACTTATCCAGAATGTGTATATTGTTCGTTTATGTGTGTGAAATTGAAGGTAGATCTGGAAAGAATGAGTTGTGAGATGTGATGTTTTGTGATTGTTGTGTGTTTATTTTGCGAGTGTTATTTGTGAGGTTTATTAAGTTGTTGTAGATAGAATTTAGATGTTTAATGTCCGTTCTTTCATTGACTGTGTTTTCCAAATTTTTACGAATGTGTAACATTTCTAAAATTTCTCTACATTTTTGTCTCTTTCAGTTGCCAAAATTTTCGTATTTTTGTAATCAAAATCATGTTTTTCTGTTATTTTATGTTTATTTAAGGCTGTGATTTGAGTTTTCGCGTATTTATGTGCTTTGATTCTTTCTTCGAGATTTTGTGCTGTTTGACCGATATAGCTTTTATTGCAATTGTTACACGGAATATTATAAACTGTATGAGTTTTTCTCTGAATTACAGTTTTACTTTTTAATTTTGTATATATTTCTTTGATTTGATTTTTGGCAGTATGTGCTATTCTTAAATTATAAGGTTTTAATATTTTAGCAATATTTGTACTTAGTTTTGGAATATATGGTAAGGGAATGTAATTATTTTCGTTAGATTCATTTCTTTTTGAATTTAAAGTATTATATAATTTATGAATTCTGCTTTTCATGATTTTGTTGATTAAATTTGATGGGTAATTATTTTTCATGAGAAGAGTACGAACTTCTTCAAGTGTTTCATGTCGTAAACATGGTGATGTTAATTTTAGTGATCTATCTATAAAATTAATTATTATACCTTTTTCTGGGAATAATGATGATTACTTATATAATTTATGGTTCGTTGCGAATTTATTTCTTTTCTGTACCATCTTGTAAAAATTTTGTTATCTTTTCTTATAATTGTTATATCAAGAAAATTTAATTTTTCATCTTTTTCTTCTTCAAGTGTGAATTGTAATTTATTATGAAAACTATTGAAACGTTCTAGTATATTATTAATTTGATCTTTATCTGCTATTATTAAACAATCATCAACATATCTTTTATATAATAAGATATTTTCTTCTAAATTTTTTATTATATCTTCTTCTAAAAATTCCATTACTAATTGTGCAATGACACTTGAAATTGGACTGCCCATTGCTACACCATCTAGTTGTTGATAAAATTCATTTTTATATTGAAAAAAATTTGTTCCTAAAGTGAATTTTACTGCTTCAATGAATTCATTTTTTGGAATACAAGTGAAATTTTTAAAATATTCCATTTTAGATCTATTATGTTTGGAACGATTGCATTGGGTATATTAGTATAAAGTGAGATTACATCTAAAGAATATAATTTATGATTTTCATTAAGTTGTAAATTTTTTAGATTATCAACTAAATGATAAGAGTTCTTGATATAAAATTGATTTTGATTTATTACATTTTTTAAAATTGAAGAAAGAAATTTAGAAAGATTATATAGAGGAGATTGAATATATGAAACAATTGGTCTTAATGGAATATTATTTTTATGTATTTTAGGTAAACCATAAAATTTGGGTGGTAGACTATTATGTTGTATTAACTCTTTAGCTGTTTTTGGTGATATAAAATTATTTGTTTCCCATTTTTTTATTAGTTTGTTAGTTTCATTCTGTAAAGTTTTTGTTAGATCTCTCTTAATTTTTTTATACGTAATTGTATCACTAAGCATTTCGTTAATTTTTTGTTCATATTCAATAGTTTCTAGAATGACTGTTTTATTTCCTTTATCGGATTTTGTTATAGTTAATTGTGGATTAGATTTTATGAATGATTTTGTTTTATTTAAATTTTTCATAAGAAGTTTATTTTCAGCTGTATTTTTTATATTTTGAAAATTATTATGGTATGATTCAATTGTATTAGTTACTTTTAGTCGAATTGAGTTTTGATTTTCAGTAGGTAATTCGGAAATTCCTTTTTCTATTTTCGTAATGATATTGAAAATCGGAATTTGATCTACGTTATTTATTTGTACCGCGTGTTTTGGATCTAAATTGAGTATATTGTTGACATATTCTGGTATTTCTGTTTTTGTTGTATTTATAACATTCTCATAAGATGATGATGTTGGAAATTCTATATTTATTTGTTCAACGTAAAGTTTGTTGAATTTTCTTATTTTCTTATTTTCAAACAGGCAATAAATCAATTTCAAGAAATATAAAATTGCTAGCTGAAATAAAGCAATTTTCACAACTCACAAATATTATGTCTGGAAATTTCAATTTTTTCAAGAATATAGGAGAACGATATGGATATCAAACCAAAATCCAACTCAAACGCCTCGCCAATTTGAATAAAAAACTAACAAACCTAAAATCAAGAAGAATATTCCTACTTAGATGTAAGCATAATGAAATATGCCCCACATTCCTGAAGTTGAACAGAAATCATATCAACTTTAATTGTGAGTACTTATCCAGAAAATTCAAAAATCTCAACAAAAAATATATACAAAAAACTATCAACCTTATTATTACAGATACAACAAAAGAAATAAAAACACTCACAAAAATAATACAAAATCTAACACAATCATTAAGAAATACTCTTCCAACTCATATATTCGAAAATTTTCAACAAAATGAAACTAGAAAAATTAATATTCTTATTGAAAAAAATAAACTCAAGAAAATAAGAAAATTCAACAAACTTTACGTTGAACAAATAAATATAGAATTTCCAACATCATCATCTTATGAGAATGTTATAAATACAACAAAAACAGAAATACCAGAATATGTCAACAATATACTCAATTTAGATCCAAAACACGCGGTACAAATAAATAACGTAGATCAAATTCCGATTTTCAATATCATTACGAAAATAGAAAAGGAATTTCCGAATTACCTACTGAAAATCAAAACTCAATTCGACTAAAAGTAACTAATACAATTGAATCATACCATAATAATTTTCAAAATATAAAAAATACAGCTGAAAATAAACTTCTTATGAAAAATTTAAATAAAACAAAATCATTCATAAAATCTAATCCACAATTAACTATAACAAAATCCGATAAAGGAAATAAAACAGTCATTCTAGAAACTATTGAATATGAACAAAAAATTAACGAAATGCTTAGTGATACAATTACGTATAAAAAAATTAAGAGAGATCTAACAAAAACTTTACAGAATGAAACTAACAAACTAATAAAAAAATGGGAAACAAATAATTTTATATCACCAAAAACAGCTAAAGAGTTAATACAACATAATAGTCTACCACCCAAATTTTATGGTTTACCTAAAATACATAAAAATAATATTCCATTAAGACCAATTGTTTCATATATTCAATCTCCTCTATATAATCTTTCTAAATTTCTTTCTTCAATTTTAAAAATGTAATAAATCAAAATCAATTTTATATCAAGAACTCTTATCATTTAGTTGATAATCTAAAAAATTTACAACTTAATGAAAATCATAAATTATATTCTTTAGATGTAATCTCACTTTATACTAATATACCCAATGCAATCGTTCCAAACATAATAGATCTAAAATGGAATATTTTAAAAAATTTCACTTGTATTCCAAAAAATGAATTCATTGAAGCAGTAAAATTCACTTTAGGAACAAATTTTTTTCAATATAAAAATGAATTTTATCAACAACTAGATGGTGTAGCAATGGGCAGTCCAATTTCAAGTGTCATTGCACAATTAGTAATGGAATTTTTAGAAGAAGATATAATAAAAAATTTAGAAGAAAATATCTTATTATATAAAAGATATGTTGATGATTGTTTAATAATAGCAGATAAAGATCAAATTAATAATATACTAGAACGTTTCAATAGTTTTCATAATAAATTACAATTCACACTTGAAGAAGAAAAAGATGAAAAATTAAATTTTCTTGATATAACAATTATAAGAAAAGATAACAAAATTTTTACAAGATGGTACAGAAAAGAAATAAATTCGCAACGAACCATAAATTATATAAGTAATCATCATTATTCCCAGAAAAAAGGTATAATAATTAATTTTATAGATAGATCACTAAAATTAACATCACCATGTTTACGACATGAAACACTTGAAGAAGTTCGTACTCTTCTCATGAAAAATAATTACCCATCAAATTTAATCAACAAAATCATGAAAAGCAGAATTCATAAATTATATAATACTTTAAATTCAAAAAGAAATGAATCTAACGAAAATAATTACATTCCCTTACCATATATTCCAAAACTAAGTACAAATATTGCTAAAATATTAAAACCTTATAATTTAAGAATAGCACATACTGCCAAAAATCAAATCAAAGAAATATATACAAAATTAAAAAGTAAAACTGTAATTCAGAGAAAAACTCATACAGTTTATAATATTCCGTGTAACAATTGCAATAAAAGCTATATCGGTCAAACAGCACAAAATCTCGAAGAAAGAATCAAAGCACATAAATACGCGAAAACTCAAATCACAGCCTTAAATAAACATAAAATAACAGAAAAACATGATTTTGATTACAAAAATACGAAAATTTTGGCAACTGAAAGAGACAAAAAATGTAGAGAAATTTTAGAAATGTTACACATTCGTAAAAATTTGGACAACACAGTCAATGAAAGAACGGACATTAAACATCTAAATTCTATCTACAACAACTTAATAAACCTCACAAATAACACTCACAAAATAAACACACAACAATCACAAAACATCACATCTCACAACTCATTCTTTCCAGATCTACCTTCAATTTCACACACATAAACGAACAATATACACATTCTGGATAAGTATATAAAAAACTATATGTAATTGTATATATGTAAATATAATCACACTTAAGAATCACCTGGCTTACCATGAGTTTTTCAGAGGTTTCCTCATGGTGAAGAAGACTAAAACTTCCGAAGCGAATGCTGAGCCAGAAATATTCCTCTGATAATGAAAATCAATAAGTGAATATACAAAAAAACTAATTTGATTTTTCAAAAAATTAAGTTTGACATTTGATATCCATAGTAACTCATAAATTCAATTATTCATTAGTTTTGACAAAGTTGTAATATAACAACGAAACGTCAACAGAAATAAACTTTTTCATATTAAAAAAGCCTGTTAATGCTAAAAACTTTCAAATATATATATATATATATATATATATATATATATATATATATATATACAGAACGGCGTAGTTCAAGTTATTAGATGTTCAATCTTGAATGTTGATTTAAAAACACAGATGATAGCCAATTAATTAGCTTATTAGCTTGATACATATGTAAACGGTTGTCACAAACACTAACAACATAAATTGCAAGTAAATACCGTAAATTTCTTCATTTCTATTTTCATACTTGTACATACCTTTTAAATTTATATTTATATATATATATATATATATATATATATATATATATATATATCATATATAATGCGTTTAGAAACTGGTTGAAAGGAAACTCTTTGTTATGTGTCGAAAGAATGATGCGTCGAAAATAATTGTTCGCCATTAAAATGGTCGTGTCGTTTCAGCTCTCCAAAGAAGGGTGGTAAAATGCTATTCAGCAAATGACACGGTTCTCGGTCCTTCTAAATGTGATAAGAAGCAGAAACCCGCTCAACAGCAAGAATGCTACAGCGAGAGGTGCGTTGGAAAGTGGAAAGCGGGCACCTGGTCGGAGGTAAATAATTTTCATGGTGATTTAATCGATAGAATGCCAGCTAGGTGGAAGCACTCTTAAATTAAAACATTAGTGGTTCAATTTAGTGTTAAAGTGGATTTATGGAGGATTTTCTGTTACTATCGACTTCCTGTACCTTTTTAAGCGATAAGAATTGAATTATTGCTTCTTTTTTACTCGAATTTTCCTTTTTTTGAGATTATTAAGAATTATTTTTCCAAAATTAACGAGTAATTATATATTTTTAAATCTCTATCCATTTAAAGAAATATTACACGATCAATTTTTTATTATATTGAAGAAAATTACTTTATTTACTGTGAACATAATATTAACCCAACTCTTTTTTTATTGAAGACTTACTGTATACAAGTCATGGTTTTTTTTATTGGGAGTCGTGTTTATGAATGTGTAGTGACATTGTTTTCTCATGTATCTGTTCTATTCATATCTGTACTGATATATATATATATATATATATATATATATATATATAGGAAAAAGTTGGAATCTGGAAAAAGAGTCGTGAAATGAATATGTAATTATAGCTTTAGAATATAAAGAATCAGAAAAAGTGAAGCGCTAACCTATCAAAAGAATCATGTATTATAAGAGGTGTTTTTTTACAGATATAGATCTTTAACTTTGCATTACCGACGGCGACCGATTCAACAGCTGAGAAGTGATTTATTCTCAGTTTGATTTGGCAATTCATCATCAAAAGCCAAGCGATCATCAAGCAAGACGTAGATTCGTCGAATGGGCCCAAAACGAGATTGCCGTTGTTCCGATTTTCATAAGCGAATTTTGTTTAGCGATGAAGCTCACTTCTGATTGAATGGCTACGTCTGCAAACAGAACTGCCGCATTTGGAGTGAAGATAATCGTCAAGTGAATGTCAAAACACCGTTACATCCAGAAAAACTGACTGTTTTTCTGGATGTAACGGTGCGGTTACATCCAGAAGCGGTTTGTGCGCTTTATGGGCTGGTGGAATCATTAGTCCGTACTTCTTCAAAAACGATGATGGCCAGCACGTTACAGTCAATGGTGATCGGTATAGAGCCATGATTACTAACTTTTTCATTCCTGAATTGAACAACCATGATGTCCAGAAGCTGTGGTTTCAAAAAGACGGCGCAACATGTCACACAGCTCCTGCCACAATCGATTTATTGAAAGACACCTTTGGTGACCGCCTAATTTCACGTTTTGGACCTGTGAATTGGCCTCCAAGATCTTGTGATTTAACACAGCTAGACTACTTTCTGTGGGGTTATGTAAAGTCATTGGTCTATGCGGATAAGCCACAAACGCTTGACCATTTGGAAGACAATATTCGCTGTGTTATTGCCGATATACGGCCACAAATGTTGGAAAAAGTATTCGAAAATTGGACGTCCAGATTGGACTACGTCCGAGCAAGCCGTGACGGTCATATGCCAGAAATAATATTTAAAATATAATGCCACAAGTTTATCTATCGAATAAAAAAAATATTCATTTACGTATAATATTTCCAAATGATTTTGTGGAATTTAGCAGTCATTTGAACGTTGATCTCTTATCAACGTTATTCTTTTTTCATCAATTATTTACTTGAAATACATAGTAGTGATCAGCTTATCTGTGTTTTCGAACCGGAAAGAAGGAAAATGTGTTCAGTGTCATGTCAATGATTTCCTGAACTGAACTTATAAAGTAAAAATAAATTTGCTGCTTCATGGTAGGAGATATATTTTCCCCATTCAGTAAATCTATCAACAACGCGACATTATTATACGGCACTTCGATATTACCACTGATATTACTAATTCTACTAATTACTAATGTTACTGATCAATTTTGTAGTTAAAACTAATAGTTTCCGAAATGTTTCAGTGAAATGTTTCCTTTTGTCATTTCGCTATGAAAATGAAAGTAGTTTTCTCGTAATTATTATTAATTCCAATGTTGCAGATTATGCGAAAAATATTGTGTTGAAAGATAAAGTGGAAAAACATGTAGGGGTATATGAAATAAAATCTGTCGATTAAAAAATTCTGGCTAAATTACCTAAAATTGTGTGAAAACTTGCTACAAACCTCTTAACAATAACTTCGATACTTTTGATAAAACTTCATCTACGTATAAAATTTTCTAATGATTTTGTGGAATTCAGCAATAATTTTGAAATATAGGATACATTCTTGAGCAACAAATCTATAACCATGAAAACGCATTTGTAATAAATGAACTGAAAGCAGAGAAATAACAAGGTGAAAATTCAGTTTATACCGAAAAAATAAATATAATAAATAACATGATTGAAACAATTCCAATTGAAAATTCTGAACAATTAGTTTAAATATATCCAAAAATACCAAAAACATATTGAAGTCCATTTCTTTTCAAATCGTCTTCTTTCGAATAACTAACATTTTTTCTCATATGATGAGAATAAGCTCAATTTTTTATAACTTCGAACTTGCCTATTCGATTTATTTCATTTGTGGTCAGGTAGGCTCTAAACATATCATGAAAACAGACTTATTCTACCAATTTTAAACTTTGATAAGAAAATCCTTTATCTGCGCTTAATGAAATACATTAATCTGAAATTATGTCTTACAGTGTGCCGCAGGATGTGATATGCACGGTGTCAAATATAGAATACTACAGTGTGTTTGGTTTGGTACAAAAAAGCCCGCTGGAACTGCTTGCAAAGACATTCCACGTCCTCCAGTGATGAAGCCCTGCGTTGGCCCACCTTGTTCAAATACAGGTTTGTTCCTTTTTTTGAATCATTGTCTCAAATGTCTAAGTCTCAGATTCGATCCCTGGAACCAATAAAGGTCAAAAATAAATTCTGCTATGTCTAGGAAAGTAAAGACAAACTAAACTTAATTTTTTATCACGATTACTTTCACGAGTTTGTCTCGAATGAGAAAGCGATCTCAATTGAAGAACCGCAAGATTGATCTTCAGACTTTGTTTCAGATTGACAAAATGTTAGAGAATTGAAGTGAAAACCAAATGTATTGTTTGATATTGTTCTTCCTCACTGATCTTTCTATAAGGGAGATATCTAATTATTCATTGAAATGGAAAACCCTTAACTTAAGTATCACTTAGTATAGGAGTTCCACAGTGGTCAAAGCTTGGACCATTGCTGTTGTCACATGCGGTATTCTACGGTTGTTTTATTTCGATCAGCTATTCGGTCCAAGTAGATGAGCTCGAGGATATATCGTAGGGCCATTCTAAATTAATTAAAATGTGCTTAAGTGGACGACTGTCTAAGACAGTCCTCAAGACTGTCTCAGGTAGCGACTTACCATTAAAGCCACATTCTTGACTGAATATTTCTTATACCATATTTATAGTAATATGTCGTATTTTATGTTCATCTTTCTTTAAATAGACTAGAGCTAAAAATCTCGATATTTCAAAATTATCGAATATTTAACATGTAATTTTCAGATGATGTTTAATTTCAATCAGTTGCAGATTGCAAAGACCATTCGGTGTTCTGTCCCAACGTGAAGGCAATGAGCATGTGCAAGGTATCGTGGTACACCCAGCAGTGTTGTGAATCGTGTAAGAATTAAGAAGCGGAAGATAGTGCAAAAATGACATTGGTTCTTGTACAAATTTTTTCACGAGGCAAATTATATCAACTGTATAGTTATATGGCAATAGCAACGTGGAAAATGCATTATGGTTGAGCTTTTTGCCATTTTCTGTTGGCTCATAGTATGGTAATCACTTTGGAGAGAATGTTTTGTTAACATATAATTGAAATGATAGGAACAGTTCACTTGAAGTTCTTTTTTCATCAATGATTTCCTTGAAATACATAGTAGTGATCAGATTAACTGTGATTTTGAACCGGAAAGAAAAAATTGTTCATTGTCATGTCAATGGATTTCGACTGTACTTACAAAGTAAAAATAAATTTGATGCTCCATGGGGTAGGAGATATATTTTCCCCATTCAATAGATCTGGCAACAACGCGACATTATTTTTTTTCTACTTCGATATTACCTCTGATATTACCAATTTACTGGTCAATGTTGTAGTTAAAGCTGATGATTACTGAAATATTAGAGAGAAATGTTTCCTTTTGTTATTTCGCTGTGAAAATACAAATTTTTATATCGAAATTATTATTAACAATTACAATGTTGAAGATTATACAAAAAATATTGTGTTGAAAGATAAAGTGGTAAAATATGCATTGGGATATGAAATAAAGTCTGACGATTTAAACGTGACCAAAACTAGGAAAATTCAGAAAATGATTGAAAGAAAATTTGGGAAAATAATTATAATGAATAATAAATAAAAAGTTAGAGGGTATCATATCATAATAAATCACTCGATAAGTTGCATGAAAGATGAACTTCAATGAACTTAGCTCATTCAAAATTCATCATCAGTTATTCACTAATATTATGGTATGAGCAGCTAGGGAAATAAGAAAATGATAAATTATGTAGTAGTTTCAAATATCTCCGTTACTGTACTAAGAGCTACACAACCAAGACTGATATTTTAAATATTTTTAATCGTTTCTTCATACAACATTCCATGTATAAACTTATAAGTAAGAAAATGCCTAATGTTGCAGTGTAATATAATTGACTATGGAAAATTGGAAAAATCTGATTAACCATATTACCTACCTATAACAGGTAAAATTAAGTTACCAACTAATTCGTTAAATGTCATTTTCATTTCAACCATGTAAATATTTTTTTAGCAGAATGTCCAAGAATGTTTAGAAACATGTTTAGGAAAATATTTGTAGTATTATTTATTTAGGACTAATTTAGTTGAAATCTTAGTTTAATAACCTTGAACCAAGTGACGATGTAGTAATTAAATTACAATTCGAAGTAGATAAACTAGTTAAATTTTGTTTCGTATCTAAGTAAATCTGATTTGAGGAAATGCACATACATAATATTAAGTTTATAAAATTATATTTATGGTTGTTCTAAATCGAATGAAAAGAATGAATGAATTCTGAATATTTTTTCAAATGGAAAATTTTTTCTATATTATAATAGTTAATTCAGAGCGCACTATAGCAAAGGAGCTAAGAATATATTGTGTAAAATGTATAAAAATAAAGTGTTAAAGGTCCTCAAGATGAATTTTTCCGTTCAAAAACAATTTCATAAATTTCTAAACAATTATTCTTTGTGAGTTGGTAAAATTTTCCTCTTGTGGATCTGATATTTCTCAATTATGTAAAAAAATGCTTCCCTCCCATAAATATGTGAAGATTATAAATTTGCAATAATAAACGAAAATTGTTTCAATTTTTTGTCAATATTTTATCGCTCTGATGAACATCGGATGATAATGAAAATTGTGAAAAATAAAATTTATTGTTGGAATGTAGCATTGACTTATTTGATCTAAATTGAATCCCTAGAACTTTAGTAGTGTTCAATAAAGAACATTAATTTATTGAATATAACTTAAATTCAAACACTTGAACTTATGATTTACACTTTATTGACTACATAGCATGACGCGTTTCGTCGTTACAAACGACTTCTTCAGATGCTTACAGAATAAACAATAAAGTAAAATAAAGTGTAAATCATAAGTTCAAGTGTTTGAATTTAAGTTATATTCAATTATAATGGATTTACATCAAGTAAACGCCAACACTATTAAACATTAATTTATTACTTAAGACGAATTTGGGTGTATAAGGGTTGATCATGTCTTATTTTTTAAAAGGGGTGGAAGGGAATCTTGATAGTTCTTATGTAAGATAAAATGATATGCAAAGTTGAGATTTGTTTCTGAAATTTGTTACTTTCAAAAATAAACCCAACCAAGCCCACACCTATATTTATTTTTTTCTTCAAATTTCCACGTAAAAAATTTAAAGATTGAGGGGTAAGGGGGTCAGAAACTAGTGAAAATCGTCTTACGTAATGAAAGAATGACCCCTTATTGTTTTAATTGAATAAAATGTGATACTTATCAACATCAATATTACAAATAATTTTAACTGGTCAAACACACGGTCATAATGACATTTCTCAATTGTTACTATCATGGATCTTTCTGAATCTGTTAATACGCAAACTTTCCAATATTATTCTTGTATTGAAATTATTCATTTGCCAATACTTCAAAAGGTGAACATTTTAGAAATATACAACCTTATTTTTCATTTGATTATACAATTTAACTTCATTCTTATTGCTGAATAAGACGAGCTTTTATAACTGAACTGAATAAGACGAAAAAAACAAATTTTTCGCCCTTTTCTCCCTTTAATTTTTGGTTGGAGTTTTTAAACACTTGAACTTCTAGGCAAAATCAATTATTAATTTAGAGTTCACAAAGGTCATTTTTGACATAAGAACTTAAATATTTAAAAAACGGTAGGTCTTAGGTGAAGGACATAATACAAAAAGTCTATTTGAAATTTAGTGAAGAGTTGAAATTTTTAAAAATATTTGGTATGTTGAACTATTCGTAGTAAGAAGAGTGACACCTACTTCCGGTAAAACCGGAATTGTCAAACTTGTTACTATTGTAGCCGATGTTCCCCCGAGACTTCCAAGTTTCCAAAAATCTCCTATGTTTAATGTATACAGATCGATTTAGTTGCCAATGGTACACCCGGTATATGTATACTTTATTTCCCAGGCATTCAGTATACAATAGAAAGTCAAAACATTGTCAATTAACAGTAAATTAGATCCAACTAAAACAAAGATGTGTAAGAAAACCACAAATTTTACTCAAAGACATTTCACACAATTAACAGACAAAACTTCAAATTTACAATGAGATTAATGTTTCAATTGATTAGGAAGTACTGGAGACAAAAGCATCACTTTCCCGACTAGTAAACACAGTTTCTGATTTATTCCTCCTCAAATGTTCAGCCAACTGAGTACTTTCCAAAAATTTCAAATTTTCTAGACTCTCATCTCTACGTCTGATATCAACTCGTAGATTATCAATCAAACATTCGATTTTCTCACTCTGCTCGTTCTCCCTTCCAAATTGTTTATTATATTCCACACTCAACCTTTCCATATCTCGACAGAAGTCACGTCTTCTCAAAATATCTTCTTGAGTGTTGTCTATCCTCTGGATCATAGTGTTGAGCTCTGTGTTGATTCGATGTAGCTCACCCTTCAGTTCCGACATGAATTTTTCGTTGGATTTACAAATGTCAGTTGTTGGCATACCTTCGGAAAAATCGGAAGAGGAACAGTCGCTGGAAAGTGGGATCACAGGGACATCGTCGTATTCGAAATCACCCATAGGAGTATTCGATACTCTGCTAGATTCCCTATCCTGTTCGTCCTTTTCCATCAAGAATTTAGTTTGATTTTGTTCAGAAATCCCAAACACTTCCATGGTGTTTAAATAACCTTCGAAATTTTCATCTGACGTTCATGTTACATTTCAAAATTGTATCACTTGATTTTAAACATTGACGTTAGGAATTTCATCGTTCCGACTTTTCAAACTACAGCAAAATTAGATTTAATCGTTTGCAAAGAAATTATTAATTTCAGATCGACTAATCGATTTGCTTCATAAAATCAAATTTTTTGCCAATTATCAATATCGCAATAATACACCTACTTCAAAATTATGTGATAAATGTCACATAAAATATTATTTTTCTAATACCTGCACTTAACTGAGACTCTCTAAGACAGTCAATCCTCAGGACTGTATCAGGTGGCGACTTTTACCAGGTCGATATCTCAGGTTTACTATCTCACATACCATTAGAGGTCTATTCTTGACTGAATATTTCTTATACCATATTTATAGTAGAATGTTGTATTTCATGTTTATCTTTCTTCAAGTAGACTGAAGCTAAATATCTCAAATATAGTTATTTCAAAATTATCGAGTATTCAACATGTAATTTTTAGTTGATGTTCAATTTCATAATGAAACAGTTTTTAAACAAAGATTCACACATATATTAAAAAGAATATCTACTGCATGACGTACGTTTCGATGAGATTCGCCTTTTTCAAATGCTACGTACGTTCAGACTCGTGTCTGCACGTAGGATTTGAAAAGGTGAATCTCATCGAAACTAACGTCATGCAGTATTCTTTTTAATATATGTGTAAATCTTTGTTTAACAATTGTTTTATTATGTTTATCGATTTACATCAACTATCGGCCCCATCAATTATTAGTTTTATTCCAATCAGTTGCAGATTGCAAAGACCATTCGGTGTTGTCCTAACGCGAAAGCAATGAGCATGTGCAAAGTATTGTGGTACACCCAGTAGTGTTGTGAATCGTGTTAGAATTGAGAAGCAGAAGATAGTGCAAAAATGACATTGGTTCTTGTAAAAATTTTTTCACGAGGCAAATTATATCAACTGTATAGTTATATGGCAATAGGAACGTGGAAAATGCATTATGGTTGAGCCTTTTGCCATTTTCTATCGGCTCATAGTATGGTAATCACTTTGGAGAAAATGTTTTTGAACCCAGCAAAATTGGGCTTGATCCCTCTAAAGAAATTATGAATTCCAGTTCGACAAAAACCTGCTTTAATGCTTCATAAAATCAAATTTTTGTTGCTAATTATCAATATTGCAATAATACACCAACTTCACAATTATGTAATAAATACCACATGAAATATTCTTTTTCTAATGCCTGCACTTAACTGAAACGACTACCAATGTGAGCTTCTTGATTTGGATGGACTTGTAAGATAGATTTGTCGACATCTAGTCTTTCTAGTAAGAAACAAATCGATGGTGCTCCTTCAATACTATTTTCTGTGCTTTCTTCTGAATAGTATTTTACTCAGCCTCCTGCTTTCTTCGAGTTTGCCTGTAGGATTAATGTCGAAAGCCGATAAAAACTATTTCACAATATACGGAATAGTTACTTCAGCAGGCAATTGTGGTATAAAGAGAACTTCCTATTGTTTTTGTACCCATCATATTCTCATTACACTTTTGTAGGTCCTCTTTTCCAAAGCCTCCAGTGTTCTCTTTCGGCTGCTAACTTCCTTACCTCAATACTTCCATGAAAATCGTTAGATCCACACCAAGAATTTGCTGGCATTACCTCTACTTACATTGATATTCTCATCGTATTCATTCAAAATCTTTTGCACAGTGTGTCAGAACACCTTTTGAATTAGACTGGCGACAACATGTATCCTTGACGGACACCATTCAGGATTATGACCTTATCGGATACGTTGTTATCCATTACTGAGCAATTAAATTGTTTCTAATTGATCTTAGATGTTCTCTAAGAGCAAGTTGGTTTAGTTTCATTACTTTGAAGATATTGATCTGTGTTTGTAGTTTTCAGAGATTTGTTTTGTGTGGGGTTTGAAGAATTTGAATACCCTTTTCAATGAAAAAAGGTCAAAATTATTCTATTTAATTACTCTGGTCTAGTCGACATACTAACCAATATTTAGACATAAATCAGGGTGTTCAAATTATCAAAAATTAGAAATTGTGTGAGCTTTTTCGGCTGGTGTCCAATGTGAAACATCTTCCGTATTGATTGGATGTGGTAAACTCTAATACCTTCCTCAGGAGACATATATCTCTAACTGCCAGAGACATCTTCGGTATGGAAAAGTACTTTAGCGTAGTTGTATACTTGACTAGTACTACTATGGAAAAACTGATGTTGTTCCAGAGTCGTCGCCAAATATATATCTAGTTCCTCGAAGTTTGAGAAGAAAAGTCTGGAAGAAGATGAGTTCCAGTTGACCACAGACAATCCTGAAGATATCAAATGCATGTCTAGCCTCTGTCTAAGCCCTCAAATGTTTTTTCAAACTCTGAATTTCAACAATTATAAATAGTTAATTGTGAGCACATTTTAAGCATGGACACAGTACAAATTCCTTCATAACTCAAACACAGAGTCATTCATCACATTTTCAGTTAACAAACGAATAATAATCTATGAATTCATCTTATCAACATAAAATGGTTATATTTCTTTTCGTTTATATATTTTTGTAAAATTTGTTTTACTGGTTCATATTATCATGATTTTATTGGTGTAAAAATATCACAAATATTTCTCCATCGTCCTATGATTGTTTCTTCTGGAGTATGCCATAGTTTTTCTAGAATTTCCCAACCAAATTTCGAAGTTTTCATCACATAGGTGTTTCCTGGATCTCGGCTATATGTGAAAGCTCCAAGAACTAAAGACTGACACATTCTGGCACAAATACATACCTAAAAATGAAAAAATATATGAAATGAGTATTGCCTAAGTTAGAGAGAGGTGTTCAAATGAAGTATAATTTGTACAAAAGTTGAAGTGAACACTTGTTGTTCACACTACATCTTAATTTATAAATTACATCTAGGTTGTTTGTCGATAATGGACTCCATAATTACTGATTTACTAATTTAAATGAAATTTTGTAGACTGTGTGCAATTTCATTCAACTTGAAGGATAGGATAGGATAGTTTACATGTCAATTTGAATTTGCAATTTCATTTTATTGGAAATTATTTGTTTATTAACAAAGATTCAAGGTTAACTCTGTTAATTCAATAATATTCTAGCAGATGGCGGTATAAAGTACTTCGGTGACTGGATTGAGAAGTATCCACGAGATGGCGCTATGATAAAAATACAATTATTTTATTTAACCTACAATTTATTAGTAAGTATAACAGATGTGATAGACATCGACATATTTAGTATATGATAGACATCGATATCTAGAACCGCAAAAATCTCCATCCTTATTTTCTCTCTCACGATGTGTCTTTTGGCGACCCAAAGATTCTCACTAGCGCCTCAAGTGTCGAAATTGTGAAGCTCTCTAAAAACGGCACTTTGATAGTTTTCGCTAAGATTAACGTCACCGAAAAACTTATTTATAACTTAGATTCATATATTCCTATATAAATATTTTCAATTTCAAATGAATCAGATTTATGTGGTTTCTTGCTAGACGAAACAATAATTATGTTGATGTAATTAAAGCATCTGGAGGATTCACAAAACCAATGCATTCTGGATAATGATAATTTGTTCAGAAATAGGGAAAGATTAGAGATAAGAAGATGATAACTGTAAAAATAAATACAGCTGTTTCTACAAAATCATTTATTGATTGTAAATATAACCACTTTCACAAAACACTTCTGATTCATAAGCTTCCCTTGTTACGCTTTTATAGTTGTACATAACCTCCATAAATTTATCAATGTGAATAACTGTTGAACCCAAATTTGTAAAACCACCAACAATGTTCAAGGTTTCATCAAAATAAGGAGCCAATGCCCATGCCAATAAAATGTATTTCAAGGCACTTTTCCAAAGGTTCTTTGTCGCAAAGAAGGTCACCTATACTCCAATCTTCTTGAGGACGATAATCTCTGTAATCCACTAAATTGACTTGTCGCTGAAGTCATCATGACATGATGATGACTGTTCGGTATACTAACTCTCCCCAACGTCAGTTTCTTCATTCTGAATACCCAGTCCAAGATCTTTCTTTGATGCAACTATTTTCCTGTGTCAATCGGCTCTATTTTTTTGAGCAATTGATTTTATTTTTTTAGCTAATGGTGCTACTTTATCAGAGCTCATTTAAGGAATACTCTGAGACGGCAAGACAATATTCTTTTAGAATCTGGAAAAATTAATCTCATTATCTGACGAGAAGCTTACCTTAGCCAAAACTAAATAATTAACTCATAAAATACTTGTGAATAATAATGTAAGTATAAAAGAATAGTTAAAACATGATTATACTTACTGTTTGGAAAATAGTTTGAAGCTTGGAGATGATGAGAGCAAACTCTTATTGCTGATGAAATCGGCTTGCCTCTTAACGCAGTCTCCATTTTTTCTTTGGAAAAAAATCCCAAATCCCAAATATCACTACATAGTATGAAACAAAATAGTTTTCTCTGTAAATCTGTAATATCTTCGAAAATATTCATTTAAATGATATGCTGTAAAGAGCTAAATAGATCTATATTAAATCTACAATATATTTAAGGTATTTCATTGGATAAGGTTTAATGCTGTATTGGTTAAAATCGCTTCGAAAATTAGCCATTATTTGTCGTAAAAAGTAAATGACAAAAATGTTATTGTGGGATATCCATAAGAAATAAACATGCACTATAGCGGAGTTTTCTGTAGACCTCTTCAATATGTACAATACAATATAATGTACATTATTTTGATAAATCTCGTAGGGTTCAGCCTGCGTTTGCAATATAAGCGAAAAAAATATAATTATTTACACCACATTCGAAACCTCAAAAATAACAGTATTTCTCTACTATTTAATGGATGTGATTATACATGTAAACGTTCCTCTTCAATCACTCTATCTATTGAAAAAACCTCATCAAAATCCGTTGCATAGTTTTAAAGATTTAAGCATACAAAGGGATATATAGGGACAGAGAAAGCGACTTTGTTTTATACTATGTATTGAATATTTAATAGTGTTATTATCTTAGGTAATATTTAATAGTGTATTATCTTAGGTAAAACCAAAACCATTGAACACCAAAATTCCCTGATATATACCTGTATTTTTCAAAATGTTGTTATTATTCTGTAAGCATCTGAAGAAGTCGTTTGTAACGACGAAACGCGTCATGCAATGTAGTCAATAAAGTGTAAATTATAAGTTCAAGTGTTTGAATTTAAGTTATATTCAACTATGTATTGAATATAATAATTTTTATTTTTTTTTTTTTTTTTTTTATCATGACTTATTCAGTTTTCAACATTTCTCAACGTTGTCTGCACAATGTCCAGGAAGCTTTACTTCAATCACGTGTAAAAATTACACACACAATTTGTTTTGAAATATTCATTTATTCATTTTACCCATTGTGAAAGGAAATATGCTACGCCACTGTAATCTGCGAACGTCAAAACCAGCAACAATAAAACCGCCTAATCTAATAACAACGTATACAAATAGACGTCTCCATTCAACCTTCATCTCTGGAATATCAATCAAATCTACAATTACCTTAAGTAATTGAATCTCTTCAGATGACAAGGGTTTTGTGGAATTATATCCTGCCAGAACATATCCACCGCTGTCCAGATCCTTCGTATGGAAAATGATATACGTCATAGTTATTGCTATATCGTACAGGAAACACGTTATGTGGCTGTCCCCGAAGTCCAGCACACCTTTTACATGCCAATCTGCACCATCCCCCCGCTCAACGAGAATGTTCTGTTCGTTAAAATCACCGTGGATGAGTCCTTTTGGGAACTGGTGAGATGATGTGATAACTCGAGATTCAAAGGCGTCCACTATTTCTCTAACCATCTGTTGTTTTTTCGTATCTTTTACTGCAAATAAAAACTCTAAAAGCTGTGGTACATTTTCCATCATCCAAGTAACATTACGATTTTCATATCCTTTATGTGAAAAATTCTGAAAATATAAGACAAATTACAATCTTGCACATTCTACGTTAGTAAAACAATATTCGAATTTTTTTCGTATATTAAAACAAATGAGAGGTAATAATAAAAACTTGTCTAAAAGTCACTGACTGAACAATTCTTTATTCGACTAGTTTCGCCTTTTACAGCATTATCAAGAATGAAACTAGTCGAATAAAGAATTGTTCAGTCAGTGATTTTAAGACAAGTTTTTATTCATTACCTCTCATTTAAATATGAACTATGACAGAATAGATTCATCGTCCATTGAATTTATTATTAAAACAAATACCCATGACGCGTTTCGAACTACTTCTTCTTTTTCAGATGCACTCAAACAACGTTGTTTTCGTGTTAATAATTCTTATTGTCAAACTGATCTAGTTGTCAGAAATCTCCTTAAAAAATTACATCAAAAAGTTTTTTATCACTTCATCTTTATCAGTCGGAAGGGTTTAGAAAATACTATAGCTTATCTTACAAAGGAACACCGAGTCATAAAATCAAATTGAATACTTTCTACAGTGTCATAATTTAATTTTTACTTTCAGAACAAAAAATCACCTTTTAAACACATCAGAAACGATAAAGCCAACCACAAATGCAAAATTTATAGATCTTGTAAATGATCGAATTCAAACGTCTATAAGTTAATAATAATAATAATTAGTTTCTTTATTTCAAATAAGAGAATACACAAACAATCTATGAACTCCCTGAAATAAAATTTGTGTCAAATATATGTATGTACATATCTATAATATAAAAATGAATCGCAAAATGTGTATTGGTAAGCGCATAACTCAACAACAGCTGGACCAACTTAGCCAATTCTTTTTTTTAAATGTTCGTTGAAGTCCAAGTATGGTTTTTACGACAGAAAAATTCGAATAATTACCGAGAAACTAAAAACAGCCCATTTTTTTACCATGCTGATTGCTGACGTTCAGTTTTCTAACTGTAATGTAGAAATGTGAAATGTCCAGGCGTTGGCTACGACTGTACCAATTCAGCCAATTCTTTTTTTAAAATGTTCGTTGAAGTCTACGGATGGATTTTAAGGCGGAAAAATTCGAATGATTGCCGAGAAAACCCTAAAAAAACCCATTTCTTTTTCCCATGCAAACGTTTTCTCACTCAAATGTAGAGTTAACCGATGGACCGATTTCACTATTTTTTTTGTTGTGTTTGTTATTATCAGGGAAAACACTTCAAAAAATTGCGTATAGAATTATAAAATTCAAGAATACTTAATTAATAATAATATAAGTAAAAAATAAAATTATTAATTCTCAGAAAGAGGATGTAAAAAAAGTGAATATCTTATCATCACACATTTCAGTTAATAATTGATGAGGCCGATACTTGAAGTAAATCGATAAACATAATAAAACAATTGTTAAACTGATTTACACATATATTAAAAATAATACTGCATGACGTACGTTTCGATGAGATTCACCTTTTTCAAATGCTACATGCAGACTAATGACAATTTCTCGAATACATACAATATATAAACTTAAATACAGAGAAAACAGGTAGATAACAGGTGGAAGGGATGAATTCATACTGAACTACTATATAGTAAACTAAGTAATTTTGAAAAGATTGAGAAAGGGGCTTGAGGTATGATCGATTTGGCTGTTCAAAAGGTTGCCAGAATATTTGTATTTATTAATTTGAAGTGATTCTAACAAATTAAGCTTCATTCCCTTGTTTGCGGTATTCAAAATTTCAAAATCGGAATTGAATATATGATTTTCATTAATCAAATGATTTGCATAATGAGAATCTGTCTTCTTATTATCAAAGCTACGTTTATGTTCCGAAATTTTAATTTGAAAACTTCTAAACGTTCTACCAATTTAAAACTTATCACAACTACCACAGTTAATTTTATATACACCGGATTTTTTATTTTTGTTGACTTTAGATTTGTTATTTTTGATATGTTTTCGTAAGTTATTTTCAGTACGGTAAGCAATGTGGATGTTATACTTAAAAAGAAGAGATTTGAGTTTTTCACTGAACTTACCGATGTATGTAAGACTGTTATAGTTGATATTGTTTTTGACTAGGGGATAAACCAAACCAATCGCCTTTTAGAAGTTTTTCTTTAATATCATATTATCTATTATTTCAGGATTATAATTATTATTCACGGCTATTTGCTTGATTAAATTTTTCTCGGTATTGAAATTGGTTCTAGAAAGAGGAATATTTACTAATCGATGTATCAAACTATTGAAAGCTGCCATTTTGTGTTGAAATGGATGCATGGAAGTATTTAATATAATTTATCTGGAAGGATTTATCTGAAAAAATTTTTTCAGATAAAAAATTTTAAAAAAAGATTCAAAAATGAGTGGAATAGAGAGAAGTATGTAATTCCTAATGTGGTATTGCTCGTTATAGTTCTCATTCGTCGAAGCAAAAATAGAGTTTTGCCGAAAATTTTCCTTTCAGTTGTTCAATATGGTCTTTCCAAGTAAGTTTGCTATCTAGTGTTACGCCAAGCAGCTTTGCAGTATTTTTCACCGCAGGATTGTCAAAGTGATTAGATTAAAAGACTAAACTTTGAGTTTTGTCATCGTTCAATTTGAGTTTGCCGTGAACCATAATTCGTACAACTCATTATCTCGTTTAAGAATTAAGAACTCGTACCTACTTATGTTCCTTTCTGGCCTGATATTTGGAGACAAAGTATTTTAGTATCTTTTGAAAATACGAGTATATTCAGGTCTATTCTCTGTATGTGAAGGTATGTTAAGTCGATGCTTTGGATACTTCAAAAAAGTTGTCCTTGTGCTATACTCACTATCCGCTTTATGTTCAAACAGTTGCAGATTTTTGGAAACAAAATTAATTTTTCTTGCATATGTATCGCATAATATATGTGTAAATATTTGTTTAACAATTGTTTTATTAAGGTTTTTTTTTCCACCTTTGATGTCTTTAAATCGTCCCCGCTTTCAGCTTAGCAAGTAACCGATCCTGAAATTTCAACTTCTCTAAAATGACGTAAGTCTAGGGTTACTAGTATCTCAATGTATATTTTGATGATGCCCATTAAGAATATTATCGACTAGCTGACCCAGCCAACGTTGTTTTGCCATATAAATTATTATAATTATATATATATAAGTACTTATTATATAAGACTTATATAATATATATATAAGTCGCTTTCTCTGTAAATCTGTAATATCTTCGAAAATATTCATTTAAATCATATGCTGTTAAGGGCCATATAAATCTATATAAAATCTACAATGTATTTAAGGTATTTAATTGGATAAGGATTCATGTTGTATTGGTTAAATTCGTAATGTTAAATTCGCTTCGAAAATTAGTCATTATTTGTAAAAAGTAAATGAGAAAAAAATTTTATTGTGGTATATCCATAAGAGATAGGCATATACCATAGCGGAGTTCTCTGTAGACCTTTTCAATGTGTATAATACTTAGTACATTATTGTGATAAATCTCGTAGGATTCAGCCTTCGTTTGCAATGTTAGCGAAAAAATGTAATTATTTACGACATCACATTAGAAACCTCAAAAATAACATTATTTGTCCACTATTTCATGGATGCTCTTATACATATAAACCTTCGTCTTCAATCACTGTATCTACTAAAGAACACCACATCAAAATCCTTTGCGTAGTTTTAAAGATTTAAGCATACATGGGGATATAGGGACAGAGAAAGCAACTTTGTTTTATACTATGTAGTGAAATATTGCTATTCCTCGCTGGAGAGCTCCGATATAATAAACGCGTCCGTTCGCTGCTAAATTCAAAGTGCTATAGGAAAAACCGCGGCCTCAGACGCGCTATTTATAGGCACGCACGCTTTTGTCGCACCGGGCGGCCGGCCGGTACCGCCGCAAACGCTACGCCCCGCAATTTTTAAATCTGTAATATCTTCGAAAATATTCACTTAAATCATACGGTGTAAAGGGCCATATATATCTATATTAAATGAACAATGTATTCAAGGTATTTAATTGGTTAAGGATTAATGCTGTATGGGTTAAAATCGCTTCGAAAATTAGCCATTATTTGTCGCAAAAAGTAAATGAAAAAAAAAAGTTATTGTGGGTTATCCATAAGAGATAGACATATACCATCACGGACTTTTCTGTAGACCTTTTCAATGTGTACAATACTTAGTACATTATTTTGATAAAACTCGTAGGGTTCAGCCTGCGTTTGCAATGTAAGCGGAAAAAATGTAATTATTTACGACATCAAATTAGAAACCTCAAAAGTAACAGTACTTCTCCACTATTTAGTGGATGTTATTATACATATAAACCTTCCTCTTGAATCACTCTATCTATTTAAAAAAACCGCATCAAAATCCGTTGCGTAGTTTCAAAGATTAAAGCGTACAAAGGGACAAAGGGACTGAAAAAGCGACTTTGCTTTATACTATGTAGTGATTCCCAACATAGTTACCTTCAACGTTTCGTTCAAATTTGCAATGAACGCCCCACATTGGTAGCATAACATTGAAGAACATTCTACATCTTCCAATATATCTCCGGGTACAAATTCCAATACCCTAAAAATATGTTCACCGCTGGCGAATGTTTTCTGTTTTAGGAATTTTCCATCTACTGTCTTTACAGGTTTTGGGCAGCATATATTCCTATTGCCTTGAAATAAAAAAAATCACAAAACTAATATCAGTAGAATCAATATAACTACTTATCTCTCAAATAAATAGTGTGTTCAAGTTTACTTGAAATTTATTCTATAATTACGTTGTAATGTGGAATTCATTTGGACAAATAGCATTTTAATTGATTTCATATTGCGAAAGAAGTTGATAATGGTATAAATAAGTGAAACACTTTGTTTGAACAAGCTATTGATTGAACAATTTATCATGTAGTTTCGAATTGTTCACAAATTACATTAAATAAAATATTATGAAACAAATTATGTACTAGCTGCTTTTTTAAGTAGCTTTTCTCAGTAATTCCAATAAATTCTACTAATAAAGGCATATTTATGGACAAAGGTATAAATGGATCATGCAGTGGGTCATGGTACCAGGGCATTTAATGCACAGCATATGGATATACCTAATATATGATTGGAATCGATGAAAATCAATGTTTCAACCTACTCAATTCTAGAACTCAATAAATTTTGAATTCTCAAATAAATTTTAAATTCTCAATAAATTTTGAACGAATATGTTTTCTATACAATTAATATTAATTAAATTGAAAAGTCAATTGAAAAATTTTCAATTTCAATCAACTATATTTTACTTCATTTTAAAATAAAACTGTTGAGTTTTCAGTTGATAATTGAATAGAAAAAATGAGAGTTGTATGTGTTATTTTAACAGAACAAATATATATTGAAAAAGGAGAGTTGTTTTGATGCTGAAAGTTTTAATTAGCAATAATAACAACAACAGTTTCATTTTAATAAATGAAGCTTGACGCGTTGAAAAATTGATAAAGCAATTTTTAATTAAAGTGTTGCAATATAAATATGAGTAATTGGCGTTTAATTTCACCGTATAAAACCAACTATCTTCCCACTATCTCGTTTTAAAAGATACGAATATCTGTAGATGTAAGAAAGAATATTTCAATTCAATTTGATGTATCTACCAGTTTATTTTTTTTAAGTATTGCTACTGTAATATTGGCTGTTTTCTATATATTTATACCTCCATGTTTTAGGACTTAGCGAGAGAACCGCCGTTAAATTTCTTCCGATTCCATATAATGAATTAAGTAAGCTTGTTTTAATTAATTTATGGTATACCTATATATACAATTTTTTGTATATGAAATTTTCTGTCGTGAAAATAACGCATTAGTTTAAATAGTTTCTAAAATTCTCAATTCAAATTATCACGTTTTATTCAGTGCCTAACTACTGTCCTAAAATGAAAAATCAATGATAAATAATACAAATGATAAACCAATATAAATGATTTTTTTATTCGTTTAGTTTTATCATGAATTTCATTCGTTCAAACATTGCTTTTAGTCATATTACATAATTACTACTGAGTTTCACAAGAATTATTCAATTTGTTTAATGCTATTCGTTTCAAACCATTTTTGTGCAATTTAATCAGAAATTTCATTAGTCGGTAAGCACCCAAGCATTCAACTATGGTTAACCAAGTATGAATCAATTAACTTATTTCTTTGACTCACCTAAAAACAACAAAACACAGTCCTGCGCATTAAAAAATTCGATACTTTTTGAATCGAACGAATTAATAATTTTTAAAATATATCCATCTTCACAAACTTCACCAATATTCTCGTTATTCACAGATTTTTCAACGTTCACTAAAAAGTTCAAATCATCGTACCCATTTAGAACTTTTATACTCATCACTTTCAAACCGTAATGATCAGAGAGTATTTTTTTCACGTCGTCGTGTGTAATCGAGGCTTTAATGCTGTCGGTAGCCAAAATATCTATTGTATCATTCTTTACGCTCATCTTCGCAAGTCTCGTCTACAAATGGATATTTCTATTTGGAGAGCATTCAGTCGTTCACTCAACTTGTTAAGATAACAAATTGGATCTGTTATGCTATCTTTATTGGCGATTGGACAATAACTGGATTGCATAATTATGCAATATACACTGTCATATACATGGAATTACTTCAATGGAAGTAGATTACTATTGACCAAGAAAATAGTTTATTTTCATTTCATTGAATATTTTTTCTTCGAAGCTTAAATTTGAATTTAAGGTTTTTATGTATGAATTTATAAATTTCATTGATAACTCCCTAACAGAAAAATTTCAATTTATTTGCTCTGTTAATCATTCCTTCAAAACTATCATCAGTTGAATAAATTGGGACCACTCACGTATATTACAATTTGAAATTTAAATAATTGTTTAATGCAAGGTTCAGGTTCAAGGTGTTAATGAACAAAGTTAGCATGGTCTTTTAGCCATTCTTCTTCTTGTGATTCCATTATCTCATTCTATAACCATTCTTTTTCTTGTGATTCCTTACCTCGTTTTCTAATTGCTTATTCATTTTGTTTTTAATATCTCATTCAATTCACATTTTCCCATTAGATCAATGAAAAACTTCCAAATTCCATAAATGAATTAAACCTTATTTGTATTCTCTACAATTTTTCCTTTCTTTCTTCATATTCCAACATTTCATCATTATATTTAAACATTACAAGGATTATTTCATTATTTTTCTAAATGTAGCAATAAATTACAAAGTAATTTATTGCTACATTAAAATAAAATAAAAACTTGATTCAAATTATCTTGCATATAGGCATATTTACAATATCGAACATATTGAACAAATTTATGATAAACAAAAATAAAAATGCGTTAAATGTCATTCCCAAATAACCTTATCTGTTTTGCCATTGAAAGTAAATTAAATCAAATTAATATATAATATAATTTATATATTAAAATATAAATAATTTCCTCAAACGTTACAAATTTCTATTCAAAATTCTATTTAAGTTTTATAGAGTTCAAAAATTCAAGTGTAAACATATAATTACTGAGTGGTAAAGTGGAAGAGTGAGAGGAACGAACCTCGTGGTGCATGACAACTACTGTCATACGCTTTGTATACAAACAAACCACTATTGTAAATATACATGCACTTTTATATTAATATTTTGCGAGAAAGAAATATTTTGAATGGATTTGATACTCAATAAAGGAAATGATATAACAAAAAAGTCTTTCACATTAAATCGTCAACAATTCCATAGAGATGGGTAAAACTATAATATTCATAATTTTCAATGTCCAGAAACTATCTTTATTTTCAGTTTAATTCTCAATGTCCATCACACTGATAATAATTCCAGAAGATTGCGGTTTATGTATACTTGTTTCAACGCATCTGGTGACTTAATAGCATCTGCCGACAGCAAAGGGAATCTTTTTTTAATTGATATAACCAGACGAAAGTTTTGGGGACTACCTACTGTGGATTCATGTACACTTCTTCAGTTTTCTTCATATAGGGAATGTGAAATATTGATAGGGTTAAAAACGAACTCTATAATTATAATGAATTTTGAAATTGGTACTATAAAAGGCAACTTGATAGGACATAAAAGTGTGCCAAACAATATTTCATTTTCTCGTTGTACTTTTTGTTTGACTTCTTCAAAGACAGAAGCTATAGTTTGGGATCTGCAGAATAACTTGAAGTTGAAAATATTATCACTTGAAACAGGAGCACTTTTGAAACATGTGAGAATAAAAGAAAATGTCTATACTATAATCCATATATATAATTCCTCAATGTTACAGGTTTCATTTCTTCCACATTCAAATCATATTATAGGTTGTTACACAGACGATATGATGAACATATGGGAGTTTGGAACGTTCAGAATTTTAAGAGTCATTCCACATAGTATTTGGAACAATATGAATATAAAATATTTTGCAATTTCTTGGTGAGTCTTATATTAAAAAAAATAGAATTCAAGCATTCAAATAATAATTTTGTAATATAATTTTATCAAATATCATTTCAGTGATGGTGCTGTAATGGCTGTTTCTAGTAATAACCCAGTCTTAGCAGTTTATTCTTTAAAAAATTTAAAACTCTTGAAATTCATAGAACTTCCTGAACATGTGAAATCAATAAAATTTTTAAAGTTTATAACCTTAAAAGATAATTTAAGATCAATTTTAGCTATACTATCAGGAGATGGTATAATTTTATTCCTTGATACATTGAAAAACATTATCATAAGTGAGTTGAAAGCACAACATGAAATCATTAAGTTTGACCATGTGGACCTAAATATATTTTTAAGTTGTGTACTTTGTACAGGATATATTCAAATTTTTGACATTACCCCCTATACTGAGAAACCAATAAAAGTACCTGCTTTAACAGAAAAAAAATTAAAGTTTAAGTTTCAACAAAGAACTTCACCTAGCAAGATTGAAGAATTAAAAGAAGAGGTAAACATTATTTTCGAATAATTTATTGATATCATTTTTAAGTTTCCAATCTATGAAAACAATAAAAAAATAATTAAGATTTTATTCAATTTTTATAGTACAACTATAAAAACTCCAGTCAAAAAAAACTTATCCTACATCTAATATTGAAATCATTTCCTCAAATACAATTTTCTTTCAGATGGATGATGTTCTAAATATTGACAAATTACGTTCAATTTTAAAAGAGTTTGGTGAATATCCAGAAACTTACAGAACACTAATTTGGGAACAACTACTGCAACTTCCAAACAACACAGTCGTTTATGATGGTATAAGGAAGTACCAAGTCCAAAATGTCTTCCAAAACATTGATGTAGAATATCGGGCAAACAATAGAAGCACAAAATTTTTGAAGATTCTTCTATCAAATCTGGTAACATGGTGTGGATTTTTTGCCCATGTACATTACTTGCCGGTATTCGTGTATCCATTCCTTAAAGTTTTTCAAAATAGGCCCATAGTCTGCTTCGAAGCAATAGCAACAATACTGTGTAAGTATGGATCTCACTTTTTTTTAAGCTCATTTTCTTTGAAAAATATTCATCCAAAATAAATTGTTTCAAGTCATACTAATCAATTATAATTGTGGATAATGTTTGTAATTTCTACTAAAGCACATAAAAACCATATCGATCATTATGAATAATGTGAAGAGATTCAACATAATCCTGAGTTGTTTTTTCTTCTTAATTATTTATATATTTCTGTTATTATAATTATTTATAAAATATAATATTATATACCTATATCCATCATTATTCAAGGAATAAATGTTAGAGAATTTCGAAATAAATACCACAGTTGATGGAAACACAAGACTGACTTTTTTCTACAAGGAACACAATGATAAATAACAATTGCAATCTATATTCCTTGTAGAATGAAGTAGTGCTTCCAGCAGGAACATTACTTTCATCAAGTGAGGCAGAAATTTCAATATTCTGTAACATCAATTAATATAGAATAGAGTTTCATTTTTCGCATATTCTAGTAAAACTTTTCAGTGAACTGGTGCCAGTATTGGTTTGAATATTTTCCCCTACCTCCCATAAATATCATGGGCATTATCGAAAATATACTGCTAGAATGGGACCCACACTACTTAGTCACTTAAGCGAATATGGTATAACCTCCAAAGAGTACGCTTGGCCTCTTCTCGAGAGTGCCTTTTCGGAAGTTCTAACTTCGCAAGCGTGGTATGTGTTTTGGGATCACGTATTGACCAATGAACCATCGTTCCTGATTTTTACAGTAGTTGCATACAATATAATAGAGAGAAACAGTTTGCTCAATATACAAGATAAAATCGAATTAGAATCATTTTTCCACAAGCAAATCCTTTAGACATTAAAAGGTTCGTAGCTAAATCTTACTCAATAATGGACAAAACGAAAAAAGATATTCATCCAAGGCAATACTTGAACATGTTCACCAAGCTTGAGAAGGGCACTTACCCCGAATTTCGAGGATATCCGAAAGTCATAATAGATAGTGAGGCACAAAAATTAACAGATCTTAAAAAAGATCTAGAAGACATTGAACTTGTGGAAGCGAAATCGCTCTTGAATAAGAAGAAAGAAATTGACAAATTATTAGATAGCGACTTGGAAAATATCGAGCGAAAAAGACTGTTTGGTAAGAATATCAAAAATTGCTGTTGAAAATGCCACTGGTTTTTCTGTATCAGCACATCTTTTGCTCTGAAGCTTCATGTAGTTTTCACTTCAATTCACCTCTTCAAAGTTTTCACTTTGAATAATTTTCTTAAAGAGCAGTTGAAATGAAAATATCAAACAAAGTATGCAAACTATCTCAGAACATTAAAATTATAATTAAACTCTCAACAAAGGAGCATTGTAGACTGCTAAATAAATAAAATGAGGTCATATTTTTTTGAATACACCAAAGTTTGATTAAAAAATTATCTTACTCAAATATTATTCTAAAATTGAAATGAATAACTATTATTATGATAAATATAATAAGGCGTTTACAAGGATTTCAAAATTCACATGAACACTAATGGAAAATGCCGAATACGTGTTTAGTTCAAATGTTAAGGTTGCAGTCTGAGATCAAATCACACTATCAAATATTTTGATAGTGTGATTTAAGTCTTACTTACCTCTTAGTGAAACTTAATTAAATAGTAATTTAAATTAAACACTTGGCTTAAAGTTTCACAATGTATTGAACAGTACATTGAATTGTCAAAGTGTTCTGAGTGGTCAGTTCATTATCACGACTAACTGAAGAGTGACATCAAATTTCATTAATTTTATAATTGTATTATTGTTCAATATACACGTGTAACATTAAGCCAACTGTTCAATTCAAATCAATATATTGATATTGACTAGGGACATTATTATATGCAACATAAAAAGCTTGTTATATGCATGAAATTTGCACGAAATTTTGCCGAATATGCAAAACCAAACTATAAATTTTGGGGACACAAAAAAAGAAAAGTAAATCTTTATTTTTTTCATTTCAAAATCAGCACACCATTAGTTAATTGTCCTTGGATAGGCGATCATAGGTAACATTACCCATTGTGTATGTTCGATCATTTAGAACATTTTTGTAAGGTTCCGTCCACATCCACTGCGATAACTATGCATTTGAAGTAGTGGTGACAATAACAATTTGAAGAACTTGAGTGCAATTTGACATTGGTATCACGAGGTTCTCGAAAATCTTGGGTTACCTCGACAATTATTATTATTCAATATCCCTTATATTTTGTGACTAATTTGATCGAAAATATAAATGTACCGATAATAAGGTAATATAAAAATATAAATGTACCGATAATAAGCATCATAACTAGATCTTACGTAAAATATGCTATTAGGCTGAGATTGTCTTAATATGCCAATGAATATAATCCGGTCGCAATAATGACCTAAATTGTGAAATATAGAGTAGGTATTCCGATTTAATTCTGCAAGTGATCCCTGCGCAAAAATCATTTAGTATAAGGGTTCAATAACATTCTTTCACACTATATGCCCTAATACATGAAACAACGAAGGTTTTACTTTTGAACTGAACGTGACGATGTCCTCCCGATTAGATTAATGTTACTCTGTGATCAGGTTATTTTTATGTGTCCATAAATGTTTTGCAATAAATAACCAGAATGTCTTTTCAAAAACCGTTCGAAGCGTCCTGTATATATGTATGTCGTCGACAGTACACTATTTGCTTAGGTGTCTGTTTCTTGATTCGTTAGTGATTGGAGAAAGCTTTTGCGAAGAATTTTCGTCTATATCGTTTTTTTTGCCGACGCAATCCTTTTTCTGTCGGAAACGTAATTTTATAAGATTATCAGTAAAGAACTGTAACGTGGCGATAATATGCCGCCACAAACACAACAGTTTAAGGGCTATTTATTGGAAAAAGACACCAAAACAACATCGTTGTAGCAATCAATTTGTTGAAAATCCAATATTCGATAAAAACTTTAATAATAATTTACGGGAAGTGTTGTTGTCACTCCCAAAGTTCAATTTTTCTCCCTCTTGTCCTATTTCTCTCACATATTTCCATTATGAATTAAATTACTTGAAAGAGTAAAATTCTTTTCATGTAAATCATCATAAACGCACTTTTATCTTTTGCTTATGTGTACATTCTTGTTATAATTTTTGCTTGAAATTAATCAATTAAAATTTTTTTGGACTCCTTGGTAGTTAATAATACCGCATTTTTTCAGAAATGAAGAAAGCCTGCAATGAGAAACTACAAGACCAACAAGTACAGGCTAAGGAACACTTGCAACGTCTTGCTAAACTTCGCCAAAAATTCGACGAGCATCAAGCAAAAGTTCTGAAATACTCAAAGAGCGATCAACTCCGGAAACGACTGGAATCAAAAGAAATGCTATGTAGTGAAATCGAAACGAATCAAAAAGCCAATGATTATCAGGCGGAAAAATCAAAAACTCTTCTTCTCCAGCATTACTCCGAATTGATGAGGCACAAAATGCAGATTGAAGCTCTTCTGCAAGACGAGTCTAGTTCGCTAGATGACTCCCATCTATACGAAAGAGCGAGGAAGGAACATAGAGGAATATTGAAACAAATAAAAAAGGTAAATTAATTAAGAGTTAAAAGTTTAGAGTTGTATTTGCAAAGTTTTGCAAAACTTACCCATCACAGCATGGCTCCAAGAAAACAGCAGTAATGCCTTGTTAATTTTAAATTTTTGTCTATTATATTTACTCAAGATCATTATTACTACGGTAATTTCAGATATCGAGATTGAAACCTTTTTTAAATTGAAAATTTGTAACCATCTTACACTTTTAATGTCTAAAAACGAAACATATTACTTTCTTAATCCTTCTTTAATCCTTTCTTAATCTTAATTTTCTGTAGTTAAGTACTACAGAAAAGAATCCTTTGTTGTGCCAAATTTGAGGAGTCTTAGTGCCCTATGAACAAATATAATGCCTGAAAGACTGAAGTACTCATTCAATTGACCTTTTGCAGAATACTTTTTGAACCGTTATTAAAACTCATACTATTATAATTTAACTTCAGTCAATGAAATGGCAATTTTTGACTCAATGATCACATATTCCGCTTGATTTTGGTAGGCTTTATTATTCATGTTCTCATCTTGTTCTTACATTATTCATGGGAAAACATGTATATGGATAAAAGAACACATAAAATGTATGAGTTCAGAACACAATTTATTGCTGCCTCTTTATTACGTGTACCATAAATCTCTATCATAGACTTCCTCTTTCTGAACTCCTATTTTCTCATTCCACAATATTTTCAACTTGTTTTTTTTTTAAATAAAATTAATTAAATAAATTGAATTTCATTAGATATCAGAGTGCCCAGATGCAGAAATGCTGATACGTCAGTACAATGTAGTATCCAGCTTGGTGGCCATGGAGGATCTTATTAAAAAAGTTGAGTCTGCACTAGCGAAAGAATTATCCAACGAATATGTGGATTTAGTCAAAAGCGAAAGTTGTCTGAGGGTATGAATACACTTTTAATATTCAAATATATATTTAAAAAATTTTATTCAGAGGATATAGCCAGGTTTACATGGGAAATCTTCCCCCGCGGCATTTTCGATTGGCACTTTAGTATCATATTGGTACTAAATAAAATTAATTCATGCCAACTAGCTCTCAAACCCTGCGTTCGAGAGTAAAAAATACTGTGTTTTTAATTCTTCCGTTTTTTTCATAGTAAACTTTAAAAATCAAGTTTTTTTTTACCAATTCTCAGGAATAAAAGGCATGGAAAATTATTTGGTTATGACTCTCAAACGAAAAGCCGATTTTTGGGGAGAGATATAAGATTAAAAACTTATTTTTTACCACATTTCTAAAAGGTGTAACTGTGTCACTTATAAATTCTGTCAGATACTGTGTTATGGAAAAATATGAAAAAATAAACATTTTTATGTAACTTTATTCAACTCTAAACAAACTTATAAATTTTGTACTGTTGCGAAATGTATAGAAAATCATATTTTAACCAAAAATACATATGTATTAAAAAAAAAAATGCATTATGTGAGGAACCTAAACATTATAAATCTTTCGCCAAAAATCGGGTTTTCCTTCAAAATTCATGGCTTTTTTTCATGCCCTTTACTCTTAATAATGAGGAACAGAATCATATTCCATTATTTTCATATTTTACTATGAAAGAAACATAAAAATGGAAAAAAATTTAGAAATAAGTTGAAGAACAGAAAATTGACTTATGAATTATTTTCATATAGTATTTCATCTTCCATTAATTTTAAATTTTACTATGAAAAAATCATTATTAATGGAAAAAAATTAGAAATTAACTGAAGCGCTGAAAATTGATCTGAATTATGTTCATATAGTACTAAAATTAATAGTCCAAAAGGCACATGGGCAAATTTTCCATATAAACACGTAAAGGTTTTACTTTCATGTTGTATTTCTATTTGAGAATGAACTTAAAAAAAAAATTTTTCTAAATAGTAAGCATACATATTTCCCATTTTCATTTGGACGGTATTTGAAGTACAAATTTGATTGACTACTTTATTATGAAATCTTATGAAATAATTGTTTTTTTTTACAGAATATACAGCTTCAATCGGAAACTAAGCAATTGGAGACAGAAGTAAATAATATTTTGAATGCATTATCAAAATCAAAATTTGCTGAAAGCAGATCAAAACTTTCTAAAGATGCTACTAGTAACACACCATTCAGTATATCGGAAGAAGAAAGCAATCTAAAGCATCATATCATAAATTATGGCGCAAATCAATATCCAGACAATCGCAGAGGTCAAGAAGTATCTTTATTCTCCAAACGAAGCAACCCTTCTGCAAAGAATACTTCAGAAAAAAGAACTATTGAAGATGCAAAGATATGGTTGAGAAATGACTGTTGGAAGAAAAAGGTCACAGATAAAAGTGTGAGATTTTCATGTTCAAATATGAACACATAGTATCAGAGACATAACTCACGGACACATAGTATCAGAGACATTAACTCACGGAAACGTTAAATACCAATGAAAACTTTCAGAACGATGATCATCTTATGATATAGAAATATAATTTATACTATTGTAAATAAGTTGAATTGTATATATTTAAATATTGTAAAAATATAATTCCAATTTTATAATCATTACTTTTTTCTGCTATAAACTAATAATAAAAACATCACAAATCCAATATATGTTTAAAATAATATGATATGCGATTCAGGAATGATTTATAATATATTTCATTTAACATCTAAACCAAACAGAAAAAATCATTTTCAACAGGTGTTTATCATTGAACAAATTTAGAATACACTATATAAAAATTATGAATACTTAAACTGCTGTGAAATAACATAAGGTAAAATTTTATTTGCTATTGCTATTCTCAAATTGTCGCATTTTAATATTTTTCTTATAATTACATTATTTAAATGAAATAATTATATCTATTATTTCCAAATTATAATTGATACTAAACATATACAATTTTATGAATTTGTTTTTGACTTATAGAAATATCACTGAATGCTTATTTCATTAAAGGATCCTGAATGGGTTGACTGATCCTTTTTTCAAATGAAAAATAGGTAAGTGAAATTCACATCCTATTCAATTCAGGAAAAATATACAAAGTAAGCAAAACATTAGTGTATTTAGACCTACTCATTTTCAATACTGAACCAAACTTTTAACTGGACAAGTCAATTTGGATCTTCCATTCAACTCTGTTAATTCCATTACTAGAAGACACCCTGTAGTATTTCCACCTAACACAGTTATTAAGTGACATGCAGCTTCTAATGTACCTCCTGTTCCAAGTAAATCATCAATGATTAGAACATTCTTTCCTTCCTCGATTGAATCTGTAGATATTTCAAATGTACTCTAAAATAAAAAAAGTAAATTTAAATGATATTTTAATACCAAGTCACAAGGTAAAATGTTATTTCTCAAGACAAAAATTAATAATTTTCAATGTTTTCACTAAAGTATTTACAAAAAATTTAGTGTAAGTTATTGCTTATAGAAACAATTTTTTCCCTGATACAAAAAATGGTAAAATATTATTGGAAATAATTGCATGTCCTTTAACCTAAGATTTTCACTGATCTCTATCAAATAAGAAAATTACTTACTGTTCCATATTCTAAAGTATAAGTAGTCGTTATTACAGGACCAGGTAACTTCCCCTTTTTTCTAATTGGTACAAACGGCAAATGTAAATCCAACGCTACTATCGTTCCAAATAAAAATCCTCTGGAATCTAGTCCCACTATTACATCAGGCTTTACTTTAAAAGATTTTGCAGTAGCAGTGAGCAACTCTCTCAGTACAGAAAACAAATCAGGTTTGTGCAGAATTGAAAATATGTCTCTGTAATAAAATCATCGTTAGTCCCAAATTCACTTATAAGGAAAATTATTTACTTGCCTGAAAATAATACCAGGTTTGGGAAAATCGGGATAGGACTGTATATTATCTTTTATCAATTGTTTCTTGGATTCATGGTCCGTCATTTTACCTGAGTTAATCGAAATGAAAATGAGGTATTTATGTAACTCTTTATTTTCTGATGTGTATTCAACTATTATCTATAGCATGCAACATCTTGAATACACTGATAAGAAATTCAAAAAAGTAATGAAAAATTGAATATACCACCTGTGCTGCACGTGTCGTCAAAATTCTTAACTATATCAATCACAATGTTGCAATATCTACAATTAATACTGTGCGCCGTGGCATTACTAAGTCTATTTGAATTATTTTCAAGGATAAATAAACAAGTCCAATTGAATGCTGAATTCAATGATACTTTCTGGAATTAATATCATTGATTTTACACTGAATGCAATTGCAATCTGCTATGAGTAAATACCACATGCATTGTTTCATTTTAATATTCTGAGAAAAAATAAAAAAATATCAAAAGCCTTCCCACAGTTTAAATTACCTCATAGTTGCAAATAAGATTATTTACAGCATGGTAATTCCAATGCAATATTACCGTTATACAGTAGTATATAATATACTAAAAATAAAATGAATTTTTCAGGTTGGAGGAAAGTGAACTTAATAAAATCCCATTAATCTTAAGTTCTCAATTCTTCGCTCTTGATTTACATATAGTCTTCAAATAGAGCTAACATTATTACAAAATAATCAGCTTAATGACAGGTCCGGTAAACGTCGCCGCATTGTCAAAACAATGATCAGGGCCCCAAATCCGGAGATGTTCTTTTTAGATGACAAAAAAGGTCTCTTCTTTTTCGAGAACCTACGTTTGTTTTTCCGTTTCCACGTACGTACTGAAGCTTGACTGCGCCGTTTTGGCGAGAAGCAAAAAGCTCGTAACACGTATCAACGACTGCTTATATACCTCTATGTATAATTATATATATCCCTCAACTACCTACCTGGAGTCTCATAGACTCTAGCAAAAATATTTTTGTTAATAATTCGACAAGTTCGTTCCTGCACGCTTCCTGCGTTCGTGTACCTTCGCCCCACCACTCGCAGTGCCGCCTCTGCGCTTGTTAGGTCTGGACGTGTGCTACCTTGCGTTTGGGTAAGTGAATTAATTTACGTAGAGTCTGATAGACTCCACGTAGGTTGTTATGTGATTTTTTGTACTGAAGGGTGTTTTGTTGTTTTAGTGAAAAATGACATCGAAAAGTACCATTATTGAGTCGTGGTTGGAGGAAGAATTGGAAAATGAAGACTGTGCGTTGGATGGAAATTTTAGCGACGTAGAAGACATAGACGATGATTTTGTGCTCGCTCAAGAGGTTGGATCCCACTCCGAAATTGACGGGGACGATATCAATCTAGACGAAGACTGTGTTGGTCCCCAAGCAGAAACTGACTCTCTGGGCATATACATCTCGGACGACGAAGTACCTCTGGCACAGGTACAAGAAAGAAGAACTATTTGGGAAACAATCGTTTTCGTTGGTCTTCAGCACCGCCTTCAAGTCGAACATGGACTTTGCAACACAATATTGTGCAACAAAAAGAGGGCATACAACCAGCCTATGAAAGTGTGATTACTTCTTCATCTTCTGAGATTGATATCTGGAATCAATTCATCACTAACGAAATGCTTGAGCATATTGTGCTCCATACAAATAAGAAGATTCGAGCAATGACACCACACTATAAGAAACAAAGCTGTGTACAAGATTTAGATGCTGTCGAACTCAGTTCAAAAGTATTGCTCTGTGTGTAATCCCAAGTTAAAACGAAAAACCCAATATTTGTGTTTTCAGTGTAAAAACCCGATATGTTTGGGATGTTCAAATATGATGTGTTTTTCGTGTCGCGAAAAACAGTAAACTTGGAGGCTCGCAATTTTTTTGATTTATTGTTGATTTAATAGAAATTTATATAAAAGTTCATAGATAATTTGTTAAAATTTTAGAATTTATGGAAGAAAACTGATTCTTTTTAAGTTTTTTAATTATTATTGATCTTGTTAACCAAATGATTGTTTTTCTTTTTTAAATCCTTAAGTCAAGAAGAGATATTTGATTTTATAAAAATATATGTTGATTTTGTATGTTGATTAACCATAATTAGAAATAAAAACCTTAAAAGAAAACATTGTTTCATTCAACTTATTTTAATTATCAGTACTTTTTGTTTTAGACGGCTACAAATTGTTGGAGTCTGAGATACTCCAGGTAGGTTGTTACGTGACTGAAACTATAGGTAGGTAGTAGAGGGATATATATATATATATATATATATATATATATATATATATATATATATATATATATATATATATATATTTCATGACATTTTGCCTGTAAGAAATATATCCTGTACAGCAGCATTTTTGTTACCAAGTTTCAATTGCTACGACGGTCAGAAAAAAGAATTCATTGAAAATTTCATGTTCATCTTCAAATAGAGATATTTTGAAGTGCCAAAAACAGAAAATTTTGGAAGGAAAGTTGTTATACACCATCAAATTAAAATAATTTTTTGTTTCAAGCTTTTTAAAGGATTAAAATATTCATCAGCAGATTAATAACCTACCTTAAATGATTAGGGAATAGAATTTATTCAAGAAAAAAACATTTTAATACTCAATAATTATTTTATTTAGGATAAAATATAATATATATACTAAACTTATTGAAATTTATAGGAAAAATGGGGATCAGGAAAATATTGATATAATCAACAAAATATTTTAAACTTTATGTTTGAACAATTCATCAAATTACTAACTGAAAATGGATAAATATTATCTATCACAGACACTAGTATGTTATTCATGCGTTTCATTTTAATACTCACAATAATTAAAATAAACGTTAAAAGTAAGTGTTATCAATTGATAAGAAGAATATTTCGTTTGATCACAAAAGAATCAACAGTATATAATTTTTTTCTAGTTGATACAATTTTAAATAATTTTTAGGAAGTTTTCTTAGTCACATATTATTTAACTTTCATTATACTTTTGACAATACAATTCAGTTTTTTATAACCATCTAATTCATATTTTTCTGTTACTACTAAACAACCTAATAGGTTTCCACCCATTGCTTTCACTAACTCACTGGCACATTCCAACGTGCCACCAGTAGCCAAACAATCATCGACAAGTACAGCATTCTGACCTTCCTGAATTGATCCTTCTTGCATTTCCATGGTGTCCTGAAATGGTTTCATACATTTCAAAGAATTATTAAACTATTGAAACAAAACTTTAAATATAAAATTTGTGTGTCTGGTGCAAAACTGCTCACCGTGCCATATTCTAATTCATATGAAGCAGATATCACTTTCCCTGGTAATTTCCCTCTTTTTCTAATAGGAACAAATGGAAGTTTCAATTCCAATGCTATAAGAGGTCCAAACAAAAATCCTTTAGAATCTATGCCAACTATGACATCGGGTTTTGGATCAAATTCTTTTGCAGTATCAACCATCAGATCAAGTAACATTGAAAAGAGCTCAGGTGTACGAAGGATTTTAAACATTTCACTATAAATAAATTGAAAAATTACTTATCAAGAAAATATTCTATTATTTATATGGATTTTACCTGTATAATATTCCCTCTTTAGGAAAATCAGGGAAATATTCTAAATTATCCTCTAGCAGTTGAACTTTTTGTTTCAATGTCTCCAATTTATCATTTTTTGAGTCCTTGATGTCCATTTTGCCACAGTACTAGCTAAGTTCAGCAGAAAAATCAAGCAAAAAAACAATCATTAAATTACGAATTACATATAGGCGCTATATGTAGTCACGTATTGATAAGATATGAAACATGGATTTAAATGATATAGGTAATCTGATTACGAACAAGCAATCAAATATCAAAAATGAAAGCTATTCGTTATACCATCTATTTATGTAAAGAACACGTGACTTAAATTCAAACTTAGACTCCAATCATTCATTTGTAATTTTCATTGCACCACATTATTCAAAAATTTATTTGTTTAACCAAAAAGTATCTTTACTTCGTGCGTTCAATAAATGATAATGAATAAGACATTAGATAATTAGGTTAGATTTGTTTAGACTAGACAGACGCCTCTAAGATGAATAATGACTAAACATAAATATACTAATTTCATATTCAAAGATAAATCCTTTTGTATATAAACATGAAACTGTCCGACCTGGTTCGATAACCGCAAAGGTCACACGTCTACTATGATTTGTAACGTTCCCTATTCATTCATCAATTTTTCTCAGTGAAATATTGAATTTTAAACACGTCCTTTCTTCAGAGAACAAAATGAGATTATAGATGCCTAGTTTTATGGATACCCAAAAATCGTAATATAACCAATACTGAATATTAGTAATGTGAAGGGGACATATTGCCAGCTAAATATTGTTTTTCAATTTATGTTATTACAAATGTTGTTACAAAACATTTTAAGTTCATTTTAACAGCAAGGGAGTGCGAATTTTCTTCTATAAATTCTTTTATTACAAAGAAATGGTGCAATGCTCTATTACACCCAGGAAATCGTTTGCAAATTGTTAAATTATACAAAGAAAGGGTGCAATGCTCTATTACACCCAGGAAATCGTTTGCAAACTGTTAACTTATACAAAGATGTACTAATGTATTACAAATTGAGATTAAGATGAATAATTTTAAGGGAATGAGTTTCCTAGTTTACATTAGTTACTTGCAATAAGTGAATAGCAGCTCAATGTATGGAAAAATAACTTAAATAAAAATGTTTTCATATTAAATTTTATAATTATATATAATTTTTCGTCTTTTGTTGACAGACTTTTGATGTTTTTTTCTCAACATTTTACAATTCATAGAGGTTTTCAACAGCAGGAACTAAAGCTCAATTTAAGTTTTAATTTTTAACATTTTTATTGTCAACATTACATTTTTTGTTCTGTGATTGCGCTAAATTTTCAAAATATTTTGCACTACTGTTAAGTATTATTCATCACAATTTACAATCAGTGCAGGTGCTGTTCATTCTATTCCAAAAAGCATTTTTGCTAAAAACTTTGCGTAATCGTTTACCTAAAAAAATATTAGGTAAGAAGGTATGTACCTATTCAAACAAAATAAAATTTAAAATAGTAAACAATTTTAATATAAAATAGATGCCTGGGTTTTCAATCTTTGGTAATAAATGAGATCATTAGTTAATACCTATTCATTTTGAAAATATGTAGTTAGAGTTAGTGAGGTGCTTTAAACTTGGAATGTAATCAATTCAAAAACAAAACTTTTTCAACTCCTCAATGTCAAACTAAGCATTGTAGATTCAATCAATACTATCAATACTTTTGAACATTGCTATTCTAGTTCCAATGACATGCAGAATATCTTTTGGATCCACAACATCTTCATCAATTTTAATAATCTTGGAACATTCACTGACAAAGAAAGAAATATTATCATTGGTTACTTCATTTGAGTTAGACAATTTCGCTATGAATTTGTTTGTAAATTGGGCTAGTTTAGAAAAAATTGAACTAAAAGCTTCATCTAGATCAAATAACTCCAAAGGCGGAAGAGGTAAATCCCGGAAAGCAGGTGGAAACACAGCAGCCTGTAGCGCTGGATAAGGAGATTCAAACTTCGGTGTGATGATTTTAAGGGATTGGTGTTTCACATTGAGATCGCCATACATTTTCAGGATGTCAGGAACCAAATATGTATTAATGGAATGCATTTTGTATTCTAGTAATTGTGTATAATCTAAGGCTGTTGCATGACTCATTGCATCAGTAAGGCAAAGCTTTGGTTTGTCAGCTAATTCTGCAGTATTAGACACTATATTGTATTCTATATTCTCTAAATCATCATGTTCTGAATATAACATCTGTGTTTGTTCTGTAGACATTAAATAATTGAAAATAATTTCTCTGAATTTATCATTATCTTCATGGTCAATGTATTTATCTGAAAACATGTGGCCACTTCCAAGAGCTATAATTTTTGCACCTGTATTTTGATTGCAATAAACTGCTCCAAGTGGCCTATCTACAGGAAATGATGCTGAGCCACTATAAAATAGAACACTTGCAGGTTTAGACACATTGATGGTGCATCCATATGGATAAATTAAATTAAGATGTTTCTTTTCGATATTGAGTGATTGATTTACTCTACCATCACTTATGAAAACTTCTTTAGGATGTGAATACTTATAATAATGTGTACGAATAAGGGCATCTGCATTAACAATTATTCCAAATTCTTCTAATAAAACATGTATATTACTTTCATCATTGGAATTACTTTCCAATAATACAATAAGAATTCGACCGCCTCTATTGATATACGTGTTGAGAGCATTTAATTCACTATCTTCAAATGGAGTCTGCGACGCAGGTAACACTAAAATACCACAATCAACTAAAGTTTGAGAAGTTATAACATCCTTGTTTATAACAACTTTGCCATATGATTTCAATTTCCTATGTAGTATTTTCCAGTTATCATAAACTTTAAAAATCTCGTTTTTTGAAGCATTTATAACAATAGGGTTCATAGTAACCATGTTATTGTCGGTTTCTGGGCTCATATTCATCCTTTTTTCATGCATTTTTGAAAATATATCAAGTTGACAGTTTGTCTTCTGTTATATTGTTGCAATTGACATTGACGGACATTATGTTTATGTTATGACGTTTATGTATACCAGATGTAGAAATCAAATTTAACTAGTGGGGCGTCACGAAGTGAAATTTGATCACAGATTATTGATATTCTTCTGTGGTATGTTTTCTTCCATCGAATGACAATGACAATATCCCTACAAACAAATTTAATATCAATACATACGTTTAGGTTAGGTAATAGACATTGTAGTTCAGGAGGAAATTTTTTTTGGTCACATTAAGCCCTGTTTTATTTATTTCTACTGATATAGTTTTTGAATGCAAAAATAATATAAAATCTGTATTTATGGCTAACCATTACGAGGTCCCAAATTGGTAATGCACCGTCCTTATTTGTTAATTGTACTATTGTAAACAAGTGATATTATTTTAAATTTGGTGTTTTAGGGCCGGGAAACCTCCTGTTGGATTACATTTAGATGTTCTTAAAGGTGATAAATTGATACAGAAACTTATGATAGATGAGAAAAAATGCTATCTCTTTGGTAGGAATGCACAAATGAATGATTTCTCAATAGATCATGCATCTTGTTCAAGGGTTCATGCAGCTCTTGTGTGGCATAAACATCTGCTAAGAGCATTCTTAGTTGATTTAGGAAGTAGTAAGTATATGAAAACATGTCTAAACTGGTAAACTATTTAATGTTATATAAATTTTAGCTCATGGTACTTTTATTGGATCATTAAGACTAGAAGCTTATAAACCCACCCAGCTACCTATAGACTCTAATTTTCATTTTGGAGCTTCCACCCGCAATTACATTATACGAGAAAGGCCACAGACTGGAATTAGGCCAATTATTGATGAAATTGAGAAGGCTGGTGAAGAAACAGAAGGTGGATTACTTGGACTTCCAGAAACAGAAACAGAATTAGATGTAAGTGTAAAGAGAACATATATTTGAATAGCATTACATAGAAACCTTTTTATAGAACTTGACAGAATTTAATACTGCTCATAATCGAAGAATTTCTATGCTTGGAATATCTGATGACACTGAGAAGAGGTCAACAAATAGGAAAAGAAAAAGGCAGTTTGTATCTTTCAATGAAGATGATGAAATAATAAATCCAGAGGACATAGATCCTAGTATAGGACGATTTAGAAATTTAGTACAAACTACAGTAGTACCGACAGCCTTTAAGAAACAAAAACTTTCAGAAAGTATTGGAATATCTTCTTCAGAATTTAAACAACCTAGACCTATGCATAGTACTTCCATAGATCTGTATAATGATTTACCTCCAGAAACTCATTGTGCAACTATGAATATTTATAGTTCATTAGGTACACGATTAGGTATGATGTTACCTAATCCTGCACCAGATGTTGATTTGGGGCCGCCGAATCCAACACCATTTGTGCCCCAACAAGTACAGAACAGTGATTCTTCAGAACCTAAAAAGAAGAAATATGCAAAAGAAGCATGGCCAGGAAAAAAACCAACTCAGACATTGCTTGTTTAATTTTAAGATTTATATAATATTTTGTATTAAGTTTGACTTATTCATAAGTGTATTTTTTTTGGAAATTTATTGTGTATATAGATCTATTAATATTTGTTTTATTTACTGTATATACTCGATAGTATCTTTTGAGAATATTCTAATCGTAAAAAACGTATTCAGTTTGTCAACGTTTGTTCAAAAGTATTGATGTATTTGATTTCATCATAGAGTTAATAACAAAAAAGTTAATTTTTATTAAAATTGAACGCTATTCTCGATTATATAGTAATGCTAAAATATTGTCGAAATGCATGAATGATTGAAGAAGACTTTGTTCAAATGTATTTATTAATGTTTGATTACATTAGAGAAACAAAAAAGTAAATTTTTTCGAAAATTGAACCCTATCCTCGATCATATAACAATGCAAAAATATTTTTGAAATGTATGCATGGATGATCGAAGAAATGATATAACTTTAATAAAAGCAATTGATCAAAAAATATACTTATGCCCAAACATTCGAACGAAATTCAATAGAAAATGATTGAATTTGAAATACATGCTCTGACCTAAGTTATAATGGAACGACTGCTGAAATATGAAATCTTCATATTATGAGTAAAATAAAAAAATTAAACTTTCTCAAATCATTTTATTTTTGAACAGCATATTTTTGTTAGTCTGTATATGAAAACTTCACATTAGTACGTTCTAACTTGAATTTCTCTTTACTGAAAGTAAATACAAACAATATACCTACTGAACTGAGCAACCAGTTGATGACATTGGAATCAATGAAGTTATTAAAGTTTATAAATAGTTCTGATTTTATGACTATTAAATAATTATTAATCAAGAATAACCAATCTCACTAGAATAATTTTCTGTTGTAAAAAGTCAAGTGAACTGCTATACCCAAATTTGGACATAGCAATTATATTGAATTCGTCGACTCTACCAGATATTCATAGTTTAGGTGCCTAGCTATTTAACTACAATATAAAACCAGAGCGGTTGACTTAACCAAGTCGATAATGTAGATAGCATTAGACGCAGTAGATTGACGAGCGGAGCATTACAAGCGTTAGAACGTAGCTACATACAAGTAAGGAGAACTGAGCCCTTAGTTGAACGCCATTAAATTTTTGGAGTGGATGAATTTTCAAAGCAAAATCAATACTTTCCACATACGAACTACTTATATACTAGTGGTTGATTAGTGTTCTTAATTTTCTTTAGCTTCGTTATTAATTTTGAGTCATTAATTTTTCAGGATAGTGTCGTAAACGTCTTAATATTTATTCAAGCAGAATGAAACTGGTAATTGTCAAGTAGGTTTAAAATATCCGTCATATTTCGCAGTTTTATCTACTGATTTGCTTTAAAAAATATACTAAATTCAACCTCTGTAGCCAGAGTACCTCTCCATTCGACCCCAAAGCGATATTTAGGTCTGCATCATTTGATGCTTGAGTGGAAGTAAGCGTTGGTGCAAAAGTTGCTGTACAGGCCCTTTCACAGTCGAGGAATAATGCGAGTTCTTAGAGCATTCTGCTGTTTTAGAGTAGCTTTTGTTATTAGGTCCACGCCTTTGGTAAGCTTGACCTGGACATTAACTTTCTTCGCTCCCTCGTGCGAGAATTCCACCTCGAGGTATAACCATCAGGAGGATCTATCCAGTGCGGGAAGGTTGTCTTCAAGGTTATAGTCTAATATTTAGCCATTATACGTTCTTTGGAAGATCATACTCAAAACTGAATTCAGTCCTTTTGTGAGCATTCTTCTTAGTTGTAATTATTGTATCAATTGAATGAATGTAATTTTACAATGTGAGGAATGTTTCTCAATAAATTTTATTATCACACTGGCTAACCTGGCGAACTTTGTACGCCCGTTTGTTTTTCCATGAATATTTTCCAAAAAGCCGGGAAGATAGTGGACAAATGTTCCACTATTTGTGCTACACTATTTGGATTTTAGTATTTAGCCCGTGTGGTGGCAGGGACTTACTCACTTACGAAGGGACTGCAATACCTCCTGTTATTTCAAATCAGTTGAATTATCAAAAAATTCCTATATTAACACGTTTGATGTATTGAAAGTTATTAACCTGTCCATTCTATAGTTGATCGACATGTTCCTAATTTCGTATCAATTACTTGTCCCATATATCTCATCATTAATTATATGATATATTTGTTGGATATAAGTCAAAAAATGTTCAGAATTTAATCCATTACCGGAAACCCATGAATAATGTGGCTCTGGTGGCCGTACTAATAGTTTCTATTTGACTCGGCTCTTCAGCAAAATTTTGTCGCATCATTGGTAGTATTTTGTTATCAATAACAATTAAACTTTGCCTTGCAATATTGACCCACAACATTCATTGGTCCAATAGCAACGATTTGCTGTGAACGTATTTCAACGTTATGATTCAATGCAGGTCGATAGGAGTTAAACGTAACCTTTTCATATTGTTAATTTCGATTCTATAGATTCCGTTCAACTTCATTCCGAGCTTCGCGTTGCTCGTCAGTTTGACTTGCTATTTTTATATACTTGCTGCATTGCGAGTGAAGTTTGTACATCTAAAAGCTATCATTTTTAAAAACGAACTTTCAACTGTAAATTAAAGAAAACTATGTATTCTTCTTTATAATTAAATATACCATGTGTTATGTTAGTGACGTGTATGTTAGTCTATTCAATCTTACCAAAATTTTATATTAAATTGAACTTTTAGTGATAGTCGCGATAGCTTTGAACTAACCGAGGTGTGTGATAAGTTATTCAGTTTTTGTATATCCTCTTTTCGAGAATTAATAACTATTTCTTCCTTATATAATCAATGAAGTGTTCTTGAATTTTCTAATTTCACACACAATTTTTCAAATTTTTTCCTTGGCAATAACGAAAACAACAAAAAAAAATAGTGAAATCGGTCCAGCCGTTTCCAAATTTTTCTCGCCGTAAAAAACAATCCTTGGTCTTCAACGAACATTTAAAAAAAAATTGGCATAATTAGCCCAGGCGTTGTTGAGTTTTAGCGATTCATTTTTATATTATAGATTTGGTTTCGGTCGTGTACTGATGTTACTGCAGAAAGCGGCAAGTTCAAAGACAACATTTTTCCCATTTGAACATTCGTGGTCATCTGGCATATTCGAAGTTCTATCAGTGATAAAATGTTCTCTTGTCGGAGAACATTGATGCTCATTGTCGGACTTTAACGGTTCAGTGTAATATCCCTATTTGTAGTTCCTTAATGTAATCGGAAACTATGCCTTCGATGAATTCCTGACAGTAAGTAGTATGGTTCTGTAGTTCTCTATTCATGAAGCTGACACACTGTATGGTTAGTAGCACTTCTTGCCTCGCCAAATTCCCGACTGAATAATTTTTGTGTTTAAGGGATGTTTGGTCAATATTATTTGTCCGATTGATAAAATATAACTTTTTAATAGTTACCTTATTGAACATATTGAAAAATCTGATATGTGAAAGCCAAGGAAATTTATATATATATATAGTGAATTTCATATATTTTTTGGAAGAGCTTCAAAGTGTTCAAGTACTTCAGAAAAATATCCTACAAAACTTATATAAAAACCAGCCATACAAATTTGAGTTAGTTACAAGGTTTCAACTATGTGAAAATAACTAATTTCAGATCGCTCTTCATCTTATTCTATATATTTCATACCGCTTACCTTAATACGACACTAATATTTCAGATGATAGAATTTTTTACTTTTACTATCTTGATCTACTGCCCCTATATGAAAGGCGTATTATACATGGGGTACGTAATAGCAATGTATATTACGTTATGCTAAATCTCCACACTCTAGTAATTCCCAAAATCCTCAATTTGACAGCCACACGAATATATTGAAAGTTATAGAAGTTATCAAATTCCATAACTAGTTTAATGAAACATAAATTTTTAAATAAAGTTTTATTTATTTATTATCAATAAACCTGATCCTTAAAACATGGCTAAGTCGAAATTGAATAGGCCTTCAAGATATCAGAAGACATCACACACTTAGTTATACATCCAACATTTTAAAATCTTCATCTTCAACATTCATTATACCTTTTAATATTTTACTAACCTTTGTAACTCAGACGCCATTTAACTAATTATGTATAAATTCTTGTGGGTTTATTGCATCGTGAAAAAGAGTATTTAAAATATATTCTTCAGTATACAAAATTTTTCCTTTTCTTGATATATTTTCATTTATAATCGCTCAGATTAGAAAACTTTACGAATATATGATTACGTTAAAATACTGCTTCAAAATAAATTTGGGATCATTTCAGAGAAGAAGGAATTGAAATTTTCAACATGAAAAATAACCGAAATAAATGCAGTCGCCAATAATCAAATAAGATTTGATTTGTACCAAACTCGACGAATTTACAGCGATTCCTTGTCAATTAGAATTCGCCTATCATTTTGTCACAATTTAAATATATTTCGAAAACAAATATAAAAAAAATTATAGAATATTTTCTAAGCTATTAATATGTCTTGATTATATAAATTACACTTATTAATACTTTCGAAAAATTAAGACTGGTTTTCAAGAGATGCATCATTTGTTTTTTCTACTACTGCACTACAGTCCTTCATTTCTGGGACGTCTTTTTTAATTTCTGCTAACTTGCTCTTATCTTCAGATATACTTTTTCTGGAGTTTTTGCGGCTTCTTGGTCTTCTTCTTTGAAGTAATAATTCACAGGAACTTTTTGGAATGAAAGTGGTCCACTCGTTGGATTTCGAGTCAAGGTATTCAATTGAATTTAGGAAGTTCTTGCCTGTAATTAAAAAATAACAAATTAATTACTGCTGATGAAGGGGTTAATTGCGATTGAAGTTTTCCGTTTATTTATCTTATTTTCACGAGTAAATAAAACGTGAATAGAAATACTTTATAATTTAAATAAAACTAAGTAGTTTTCTGATTGTCACTATAATTAATTGAAAACATGACGATATTGTTTCGCCAACCTTGTGGCTTAAAACGACTTAGTTTCATTTAAATTATGTATTTCGATTTTCTTCAAGTATCGGCCCAATAGATTAATGATTAAAGAAATACTTGAATATATCCTTGTAAGAATATTATATCTTATTAAAGAATAAGAAGACTAGGTGGAGGATTGTCATAGTTTTTGTGGCTTGGTGACTTGGGGGTATTCTGTAAATTTCTTGGGTGTTGCTTTAGACAAACAAATACGATAGCTAAGTTGAGGAATATTCTGAACTTTGCTGCTTATATGTTCATCATGATAAAAGCAAGATGGAGGCTGTAGTTATTAGAACTCTTTACGTTTTCAGTTTGCAATCTGTACTAATCTATGGAATTACCTTTTGGGACAGCTCGTCTAGTGCCGACAAAATTTTTCTCATTCAAAAAATAATGTTTGGGTTCGGTTTTCGAAAATTTTGCTGCCAAGTTTTTAGATCCAACAAAATACGAAGTGTTTTGTCTATATATTTATGGTCTTTTTGTCCACCTCAAGTTAATAAAGCTGTATTTAAAGTTAAAAGTTATATTTGCTATAAATAATTGGAAATAGTACACGGCAGATAAGTATATCAAATGCTCTGCCACATTCATGGTATCACTAGATTTGAAAGTGGACTTCTATATCTTGATCTGCGAACGATATTGTACATTTAGTACAATATTGATATGTAACATGGATAATGGTGGAGATTAATGAATATTATTATTATTACTATGTAATACTTCTTTGACGTTAAGAATTCATAATCATTGGTTCAGAGATATACAACATGAAATGATAAGAACATTTTAAATGTTGTGATGTAATAGTAATAACAGTAAAGCCAGGCCCGACAGATAGTTTCTCGGACAGCGGCAATCTTCAGGCCACCGCCGTGAAGATTGCCGCCATGGGGAACACCACCACCCCCAGAGATCTCAATCTTTTCAATATATTATATCTGGGATAAGTGAAAGTTTCCCTGTGAGGGAGCCAGAAAATCATAAGATCTGATACCGGGGATAAACGTCTTTATTGTCACACATAAGAAAATTCGAGATTTCGCATAAGTTATTCTTTCATCCAACTTCCGCAAAATGTATTGAAAAGTGGATTGAGAGAAATTATCAGTTATCATAGGAAATCATTTTACTGACCTGTAAATCCTCCTACGGCATATAGTCTATCTCCCACGACGGCAACTTCTACGTTAGCCCTCGGAGTTGTCATGCTGGGTCCAACCACCCACGTCTGAGATTCTTCGTCGAAGACCTCTGTGCTGTTCAGAGAGTGGGTGCCGTCGGAGCCGCCAACCACGTATAATTTATTGTTGAACACAGCCACCCCGCATCCTCTTCGGGCAGTGATGATAGGCTTGCCGAACGTCCAGCAATTATCTTCTGGGCTGTAGATCTCAACCGAGCTCAGACAATTCCAGGCGTCGCAACCGCCGATCGCGTACACTTGACTGTTATGAGCAGCTACAGCGGCCTGATATCGGCCTGTGAATTGAATAAAATAAGTATAAAATAACTGAAGCGGTGAAAGAAAAAATTTTTTTCTCGTGTCAACGTAAGCGAGTTCTCTCGTTTCGTTTGCAGATAATTTTAAGAAAGATATTTGTTAAAAAAGTGGTTTTTATAAAATGTTTTACTCTGAATGTGATCGATTTTACATAGGACAAACTGAAGGTTGTATTCAAAAAAGAACTGAAGAACACAAAAAATCAATTTTCTTACTGGATTACTTACAACTAGTGGATTTTCCGATCATTGCATAGAATATAATTTCCTGGATTCAAAAAACCCAGCTATTACATACAAGTATTAAGTGAAAGAGGAATTTACAAGTAAGTAGAATTTAATGGTTGCAAGCATCAAGTGGATTGCTTGAACACAAACAAAAGTACATTAAAAGAAAGTTAAAGTTTCATTTTCGATGTTGAGGAGATCGAACTGCCTCTGTGACTCCCGTTTGAGATCGTTCGAGAACAACAAGTAACAACCACATGTCGAATAGTTAGTTCATTACAAATAAGGATAAAGATAAGTCAAAAATACTAGTGGCGTTGAATATTTCCACTCGTAGAATAATATATCACGACAGTCATCTACAGTACAGTGAAATAGACAGAAGTGTGACATAAGCGATATTGACATTTGTTGTATTTATTTTCAGTTTGTAAATAAAGGATATTTATTGATTAAAGTACATCTTCAAAGAAAAAACTCAGCATCTACAAAAATTACAGAATTATGCCAACAACTTTGAAATGTATTAAATATGCTCCAATAAAAAAAATGTTAAATTGTTCAGAGCTAATGTCAGTTAAAGGCAATTAAAAATAAGCGTAAATTAGCTAAGTTAGTTTGAACAAATAATGGTTATTAATCAATTTTGCATGCCAAATGTATGTATGAAGTTTGTTATAGCTATTGCTAAATAAATTTTATTATTGTTCATCAATCAACAAATGAGGAATAGGAAAACCTTTCAAAGAGATCAAGTAAAAATGTTTATTTTGACAGATCGATTGTTGGAGTTGAATATAGTATAAGTATAAATTATTCCTTGTGATAGTTAAAGTGAAAGGTGATAGTTAAATTTTCTTATATCAAATAAAAACAGTTGGCTTGGTTTCACAACATTTATAATAAATACAATTGTTTCAGGATTGTTTCAGGGTGTTAAGCCATTTTCAAAAGTTAAACATGAATTTAACAAAGTTCATGGGTTGTTTAACTTTTGGAAATAAGGTAACGCCCCGAAAGTATTTATTAGTATTTATAAATGTATTTATTATAAATTTTGTGAAACCAAGCCAAGTGTTTTTATTTAATATATTAAACGACGTTTCACCAAGAGATCAGAGAACATTCAATCAACTTTAAATTTTCTTATTCACAGATATAAGAATCAACAATGATTTCAAACTTTTCAAGTTCAGCATTACTTAAATTTAATATGATGGCTAAATCTTTATTAAACAAGCACTTACCTGTATTTAATGGGGCTATCGAGGTCCATTTTGAGGTTTCGGGATCGAAAACATCGCACTGCTTGATTCCCACTTGTCCGTTCCAACCGCCGATGCAATATATTAAATTATTGAGCGTGCAACCACCAGAATTACTCCTGGCCAATGGCAACGGGGGCATTTTTATCCATTTTCCCATGGAAAGATCGAGCATCTCAACAGAATCCAATTCTGTGGTGCCGTTGCTGCCGCCCACTGCGTACACTTTGTCGTTTAATACTGCTATTTTCACTCTACCCCTGCTTTCCCGCATCTGAGGAAGTTTTTTCCACGTGTTGGTTTCCGGGATATATTGTTCGACGGACCGGAGGCATTCTGTTCTGTCGTATCCACCTGAAAAATAAGTAACACGCATTTAGAATAGAACTTCACAGTTTAGTTTCAATATTTCACCTATGTCCTGGTATACAAATTTGAAAAGGTAATGTCACAAATCTCTAATAGAAAACAGCATTTTGACATAGCAAATACACAGCTGAATAATAAAACTATTCAAATACAAGTCAAAGTACCTTAAAACACCTTATATACAGTCAAAATATTTTTTTGTGTACTCTGCTATTGGCATTAGTATCAATTTCTTTAATAAATATGTATTAATTTTTTAATTATGTATTATTTTTAATGATATGTATTTGAATCAAGTGTTTTGATTTGTTTTTGTGTATTATGATTAAATTTTTATAAATAAATATTACAACTGGCATAATGTTTCAATCTGTATAATAACCAAGTATTTCAATCAAATAAGTCATGATTTGTTTAGCTATTAATATGAAATTAAATTTAATAAATAAATGAAAATACATTTGCATCTATTTCAAATTGTATGATAAATTTAATTTGGTGAGATTTATACCCTGACCTGAGGAATAACATTGTTTTGAAGGACATTTCAGCTGTTAGCAGATATTGAAATACATTTTACGTTTGTTTTCATAGTAGAATTAATGGATTTCATAGTTTTTAGACAAGAATGCCAAGAGAAACGCATACTCGCCATTCAAGAAACAATTAGTGGTATATCTCGTGAATGATAATAATTCAGACCTTTAAAGTGTTTAGAAATTTTTTTTTTATTTTTACTATATTTTATGAGTGACTGTTATCCAAAATAAATAGATTAGCATAGTATAAGTTAATATAGTTCACATATATTAAAATTCAACTTACCGCAAACAAGAAGTGTATTATTGAGATTAGCACAACCGAAAGCACATCTTTTACTAGACATATTTGCAGCTCCACAATAGAAATCTGGTTTTTCTTCACTTCCTGGTCTGCTAGTTACTGGTGTGGTTACTGGGGATGGAGTGCTTGGTAAATTCAGTCTGCAATAGGATAAATAACATTGAAATTAATGATTGATTAGGCGATACTTGGAAAAAATTAATATCTATACACCCATAGTAACAAATTTGAATTTTCACTTATATTGGATAATAAACATGAAGCGCGTTTCGAAGAACAATTTCCTGTTCAGAGGCTAAATTAACACTGGTTAACACGCGTCATTCTTATTACTTGATATATGTGAAAATTGAAATTTGTGTGTTTGAAAATGTTATTTCAAAAGTATATTATAGTTTTAAGTAATACAATATAAACAGAAGAGAGAACGTATACTTTCTAGATAAATGAACTATTGTCTTGCCTTTAATTCTAGAAACAGCATTTTTCTGAAATATATTCTAATGTTCTTAAAACCAATCTCATAGATACAAAATTTTTTTATTATTAATTATACTCGTTGAAACATGGATCACAATGAAAATTGGTAGTAAATATACCGAAAAGAAATACGTAACCAACTAATTCCATAATATTTAAGGCAATAATTTGACCCACATAAGAGTTTTTAATCATTTAAAACAAGAGAATGTAAATATTTGGCATGATGCCAAACAGTTCATTTCTATAACACATGTTTTGTAGACCATTCCAGCTGTAAAATTCACAATAAAGTGTTGAGAGTCCCAATACATGTCCAGTAAAAATGCATGTTGCATAAAAGAATTTGAAGTGTTGAGAGTTGAAACATATGACGAATAAAAGAACTTAAGTTGAATGTACTTATTGCGAAATTTGTTTAATTTCTGAACAATCTTTTACCAAGTGTTACTTCAAGAATTTTTATGATGAATAATGATTACATATATGGTAGATAAATTCTCAAGAATGTTTGGTATATATTTAGAAACAGAACATTTATCGACACAACCACAAATCTTTAATGTTTTCTGATTTGAAACATAGCAGTATTACAAAAGTACTTACCTTAATAATAATGATATAGTTGTTAACCTGCCGCCAATGGTGACCAAACCTAAATAGCTGTAATCTCCAACCTGATCGGTAGCGATTAAATTCCAATCTGGTTCTAACTCGTTTTCTTCTTCCAATCCGATCTCCCTACTATACACTAAAACTCTAGGTTTTGAAGGCTGACATTTAACTTTACGTTTGTTTTTCGCACTAGGCTTTGTGTCTTTCAGAGTTTTCTTTCTGTAATCTTGAACGATTTCTGTGTCACTGATGTCACCTGAAAAAGAAATCGCAAAATACCATTAGCTTATTTATTTATTTTATTTTTCAATATTTATTTAGTTTCATTTACAATTTTCTCAAAAATTTATTTATATTGAGCTAAAGCTTTTCTAGCACCACCACAAAAAAAAAAATACGAAAACCCAGATGAACTATATATAGTTCATATAACAATACAAAAAGATTTCTTTAAGATATTTTTTAAATGTATTTACATTTACAGTAATCAAAAAAATCCAGATTATCATTAAGAATCTTAACAGCTTTATAAGTAAAACTTCTTTCAACTTTGGATGATCTACGTTGTGGTGTGTCGAAATTATTGCTATGTACATTCCCATATGTAATGACATAGACGTCTTTTTACCCGGAGTTTATTTAAATACAAGGGACTTTTTGAACTCAGTATTTTATATAATATAACATTTTTATAAATATAACATTAATTCATATATATATATATATATATATATATATATATATATATATATATATATATATATATATATATATATATATATATATATATATATATATATATATATATATATATATATATATATATAACAGCTGCAAACTGATATAGAAACATGAATTCGTACTTAAGCAGTGTATGTTCATTATAATGTGGAGTCACAGGTTCTTTTCGTTTTATATTTTACGAATATTCAAGGCAACAATTCTGCATTTTCCGCACTATCGAGTTCAGATCATGATTAATTAATTGTATAGAAGTGTTAGAATTGTATAGAACATCTTGAGGTACGAAGGGCATATAAAGCTGAGAGTCATCAGCATACTGATATATTTTGTAATGTGTCAAAAAAAATTTAGGCCCTAGAATCCTTCCTTGAGGAACACTTCAAGTAAAATAATTATATATAGTTGTTGTAAATAATGTAGTTATTTTTTCATTTACTTCGGCTTTATCAGCTGTATATACTTCAAGATATCACCCAATGGTTGAACGCCATTCTAGCCATATAATAGGTAATTTCATACCCAATTGTATTACTTATTTTTGACAAGTGTATACTTTTATTCCTAGTATTGCATTCGTTAAGAATAATTTTTTTTGCTAATTCAATATAGTGAAATGTTACTGCTTCACAACTGTTCCATAAATACCACAAAAAGTATTGGAAATAAAAGTGTCCTTCGTGGAAACCCATAAGATATTTCCTTATAATCAGTTTTCCTTATAATTTGAATCATCCTTTTTTTACGCTAACAGAAATATTTGTAAGTTATTGCTTTTCATACCAAATATTTATAATAAATTCAATGGACGATGAATCTACTCTGTAATAGTTCATATTTAAATGAGAGGTAATAATAAAAACTTGTCTAAAAATCACTGACTGAACAACTCTTTCTTGATAATGCTGTAAAAGGCGAAACTAGTCGAATAAAGAGTTGTTCAGTCAGTGATTTTTAGACAAGTTTTTATTATTACCTCTCATTCAAATATTTATAATTTGTGCAACAAGATCTTTTGATTTATTGCATTAAAAACTGGTAAAATCAATAAAATTTTAAATTAGTGATTTACATCATCCCATATTCATTGATAAATAATAAATGAGTTCTCGTTCAGCAAGAATAAGATTTTTTCAAGTTGGTCATGATTAGGAGCAAACCATTCCACTAGACTTTTCTGTCTGGAAAGGGCCGTTTATTGTTCATTTTGATTGACCAATTTCAAACATTTCACAATACCTTCGTATTCTTACCTGTAGGCATAGTGGAACAATCCTGCAGAGAATTATCGACAGCAATGTAGAGCATGAATGGTTTTTCTAGCAGAGAATTTACGTTCAGAGATTCTTCAGTTATCTGTTTCTGTATCCAAGCCAATATCAATCGGAACAGCGAATTTGGATTTACCAGAGACATTTCCTCTTTGGATTGGCTCAAAATTTCTATCTGTATGCAGTGCAGATTAAGTACGTTGTTCAGCTTACTCACTTTATTGAACTGAAAATGAAAAGATCAACGTTAAGATGCAGAATTTCTCATTTCACTATTCAAATTGTCTTACTTCTTTAGCGATAAAGGCGTCTATGTGCTGAATGAATTCTTTATTTCTCGATAATCCAGGTAGAGATCGTATTTCAATGCAATTGTCGACAGAAAGGTGTTTGATGAGATGTTGGGCACAAATCCTTGAAACTCTTTCCATTTTGAGTTGATTAGCCGCCAAAAATACAGTTTTGACCTGCAAATACATAATTTGAATACATAATTTTTTTGTAATACATTATGAAATGAATGTAAACATTGAACAGGAAAGCAATATATTACTAGGGGTTAAACAGGAACAGTAATCTAATATTATCTAGGGGTTAAACAGGAACAGTAATCTAATATTATCAAGAGATACGGAATATAATTATAATGAACTATTTGATATTATAAAGAAAACCTTCCAAAAAGGTTATTTTAATTAATATTGCAAAATAGTAAACTGCTAAATATTATAGACTGCGGTGTAGACAACAAGAAAAAACTAGACCTATACTAATCGCTTTTATGTTTTATCATGAAAAGTTGGAAGTACTGTGAAACAAAGCTCAAATGTCCGAGCTCAATCTTATTTATATAAGGTAGGATTTATCAAAATCTACAATTACAATTGAAGGAAGATAGAAAAAAGGAAATGAAGCCTTCATCAAGAACAATAAACGTATAGTTGAAGAAAAAACGTAGGTCAAAAGAGGAAAATGGATTCGTCATAATGAAGCAATAAACTTATAGTTGTAGAAAAAACGTAGGTCAAAAGAGGAAAATGGATTCGTCAAAATGAAGCGTCGCTTGCTTATTTGTTGCTAAAGTTATTGCTAAATTTGTAGAAGATTACATAAAAATAACGTGAATACAATAAACACCAACAAAAAGAATTTGGGTTCATTGTTGGTAAATAACAAGTCAAACTGGACATCAAAAAAAGAATTGATGAACATACAAGATCAATACTGTTGAATAAACCTAATACGGGTTTTTCTGAACACTGAGTTAACATAATCATTTCTTGGATCCCAGGAAGGCCGAAATAGTACACATAGGTATTAAGGGAAAAAGAATAGATACCCTTGAAGCCTTGGAAATTTCGATAGCCAAAAAGAAGAATTTACCTATTTGTAATGACCAGGTGGATTTTTCCGTGAAACCAGTGTTAAATTCTGAGGTTTAGGATATATAAGTGAAAGTTGTACGTTTGAAATTCAGTAATATTGTATACTCTGGATAATGGGTTAACCACACGAAACATATGTAGAGTTTTCAATATATTCAGTGAAACTTAAGTCAAGTGTGTTAATTTTCAATTTTATAATATTGATTTGATCAGGAACACTGGTTAGGCACTTGAAAGTCTATAGGACCAAGAAGAGGAGAACAGTTCATATTACCATGTAAGCTCAACAAACAATAAGTTTCTGCCAATTTGCAGTGATTTAGCCCCAAACATGTTAAACAGATCTTCCCTCTAAATTAGATATTTCAAGGTTTTTTTTTAATTGATTCTAAATGATACTTGTGATAGTTGTAAATGGAACGATAAATAATACATCCGAAATAAAAATTGCTCTTCACTAGTGTACTGAATAATTGCATTAGTATACTAATGTTTTACATACTAACCTGTCTATAATTTGCCTGAAGTGTTGCAGTGTAAGCATAATCGACCAAGATTTCCAATGCATTCTTATCGAACCCACCATTCAGTTTGTAGGTTATGCAGTTCTCGCTCCTCTTCTGATCCTGATTTGTGGTGAACAGTTCGAACAGGTATGGCGAAGCGCTCGCCAATACGGCCTTATGCGCATGCACTTCGATATTATCGACCTATACAAACGAACAAAAAACACTGTGTACCAGTTGTACGTACTTGTTGTGATATTAACGAAATAATTGTTTTGACAAGTTAATTCTACTGGCAAATGATAAATTCGGTAACAGAAATAATAAAGAAAAACGGATTACCATCACCTACACTTGACGAATCGTTCTGTAAAACAGAAAAAATTAAAACGTTCTTTGGAAAGAACGGCACAAATACAGGAAATTACAGATCGGTCAAAAATTACCTAATACATTGTTTTTCTGTAAAGAAAATGTTAGGGGAGCTAACCTATCTACGAATAAGTAGCCCATTGAGCGCTGGTGCCTCGTGGAAATTGAAGTTATATTTAATGTGATAAACGTCTGATCGAACAATTTCAATAGCAAATATTGTAGAGGTTCATTTGTTTGTGATAATGCATAGCATTATTATAGAGAAAAAATACACTTTGTTCTTTATCTGTATCTTTAATAATATATTTTCGACTGCAGTTTCGTATTATTTTTGATTATTTGAAAAGAAGTACCTACAGAGTTAACCAGCCTCAGAATTTGCGTTCTGTAGCCACAAAACATGTATTCTGTGGCGAATTTTTTATATCTATTTAACCATTGAACAAGTTGACAGTGGTATTTTTATTGTGTTCATCGATTTCTATGCATTCTAAAATATCAAAAATTTCTGTTCTCTTTGTGTAGCCTAAATAAAGAGTTGGGAGCTTATAAATTTGGTTTTAAACAGTGCAATAGCTTTAACACAGTTTATGGAGTCCACATTCAATAGAGTTCCCAATAATTGTGACATTCACTTTGACTCCATAGAAGTTATTATCAGGAGTTATGTGAACAAAGGAAATTGACTAAAATGAATTGATTTAGATTCTTTGTAATAATTTCTTCATTAATTTCTATAATTTAGTTATTAATTACTATTCTAGTTTTTTAGATTAGATTTGTTATATTTCTTTCATTTTATTTATTTATTTAGTTATTATTTTCTGTAATTGGGTATTATACCTGTTGTGATTGAAGAACCTATTATTATTATTATTATATTATTTGCACATATAGAAATCTATTAAACAAAGAAACAACAGAACCATCTATATAGTATAGTTTTCAATATCGATTAAATGATAACCAATGGAAATAAAGAATCGGCGCATGCCTAGACTTACTTCAATAATACTTGGCTCTCTAGTCAGAATGGAACTTACATAGATCTTCATCAACTTGGCGAATAACATGAATATGGCCACAGGAATTGGAAGAATTTTTGTAATGTAATCTCCACAATATTTACATTACCAGCCCTGTACTTATGAATGAAATGAAATCGAATGTTTTGAATAATTATAGTAGACCAAGAACCAGTGAAAATTTTTGAGTTGTCATGTCATAATGACAACTTAAAATTGGTCACTGGTTAAAGACGTACTCACTATTCAATACCTGTTTGATAATAAAAGCAATTTTTGTCAACCCAAATGGCCAGACTAGACTACCCTAACATTTTAAAAAGCGTAGAAGAAAAGATTCAATTTTGTTATGAGGGTTTCCGCGTATGAAAAATCCGATAGATGGCAATACGTAGGCTTGAGGTCCGACTGCTGCATGATTGGTTATTTTTGACATGACATATGTCAAAACTCACCAATCACGTAGCAGTTAGACTTCATATCTAAGTCTTGCCATCTAGTGGATTACGCGAAACCACAGCCACAAAACTCTACCTCTATACGAACATCAGTCAACGGGCAACTTATTTTTAGATAGATCGGCTACGAACTCACTGCTACTTCTACTTTTTTTTAATATAGATACTCAAAATCTACTCACTACCGATCTTTTAAATTCAAAATTGACGAGAGGAGCCAGGCAGTGTAACTGACCGTAAACATGGACATTGTTACCAACATGACAGTCAACCGTCGAAAAATGAACGTAAAAGACAAACAAATGAAATGATATGACGCAACACATTTACGGTGGATTGTCATTTGTAAAATGCAATGCTCTACAGTCAGGTGCACATACGTGAAGAATAACGTCACAGAATTGACGGTTTTTCCGCATCATGTTCAGGGCGGACAGGGTGGTGGCCTTGTGGACGTCGTCCAAGAAATCGAGCCTAGTGTCGGGGTGGGTTTCCGGGTCCCTCATGTCTTCCGATGTATCGTGGGTGACACTATGCCCTGCAAGTAAATAACTGAGTGAGTTTATTGGTGCAATACAACATGAATAACTGATAAAGAAGTTTTAATATAAAATTAAATTATTGAAACAAGAAAGTTATAACAAGAAAAAGAAGGTACATTATATACTGGAAGGAGTAAACTCGTGTAAGATAAACCTGTGTTAAACTGTAAATCACATTTCTAGAAGTGTATTTTTCAGGAGTGTTCTGTACTTATGAGGTTAGGAAACAGGTAGTAGTCGCTTGGGTCGAAGTTTGGAGAGTAAGGAGGATGAGGCATCAAGTCAAACTTCAATTCGTGGATTTTGGACATGACAATCGACGAATGCGTTGGTGCGTTATCGTGATGAAACAAAATTTTTCCAAATGAGGTCGTTTAATTTGTACCTCGTCCTTCAAACGTTGCAATAAGTCTGCGCAGTATTGACCAGTATATAGTCAAGGGACAGTCTTGCCCTTTTCAAGATAATCAATGTATATAATTCCTCTCGCGTCCCAAAAAACAGTAGACACAACCTTGTTTGCCGATAAAATTGTTTTTGCCTTCTTTGGAGTTGGTTCCCCCCTTTCCAACCCACTGTCTTAACTGTTCTTTATTTTCAGGAGTGTAGTGGTGAACCCAAATCTGATCAACTGTTATGAATCGACGCAAAAATTCGTTTGGATTAAGCATATACACGGCCAAATTTTCGGCGGAAATGTTTTTTCAAATCAGTTTTTGGTCAGGCGTTATCAAACGCGGCACCCATCTTGCACAAAGCCTTTCCATGCTCAAATGGTTGTGCAAAATATTTCGAACACGTTCAGCTGACATCCTACAGGTCTCACCTATCTTATGCACTTGGAATCTGCGATCTTCCAATACTATTTGATGGATTATCTCAATCATTTCTAAAGTTGTGACCTCAACGGGCCGTCCTGAGCGAGGTTCATCAGAGGTGCTCGTACGCCCCATTTTTAGTTCAGAAACCCACCGCTTAATAGTTGAATATGGTGGGGAGGGGTCTCCTAAGTGAATCAATCTCTTAATTTATTTGTTTTGGTGTAAAACCTTTCAAATAGAAGTATTTGATGACAGCACGTTTCTCCAATTTTTCCATATTCACGAAAATAACGGAAGCGCCTCGCGCAATGTGCTCTCAAACGCAAACTAACGTAGCGATTGGGCTGATACTTTACATACAACCTCAGTAGAAAAGATACTGTAGGACGTCTCTCCAAAAGTAGACTTAGTGACGCAATATCTTGGTCAGGCCGGAAAATTTTCACCCCACCCTCGTATAAGGTGCGGATTTTTAAGGCGAAGTATTGACATTTTTCTAACACGAGGTCCATTGTGGGACCTGCTCAATCTGGTGTAATTCAATCTAATGTCAGATTTACATCTGTTATTATAGTGGTGAATACTACCACCTATATCTAGACTACCTGGGAGGGATAGTATGCGAAATTCTCTGTAATTATTCTCAATACATGCTCTAAAATCCGTGTGCGAGAAATAATTTTGATTGCCTTCCTCTCTGTAGTCTGAATATGGTCCTCCTAGCTAAAATAATTGCTAAAAGAAATATCGAAGCACAGAATCAAACAAAGAGAAATATACCAACTTAACCACTATTCCCACCACAGAACCGACCAAGCAAGACAACAAGAATTGTAAAATGAAGGTTAGAACATCGAAAACTCCATGTGAATTGAAGGGTGAAATTTCTGAGGGTAGTTACATGATAATACAATTACCAATAAAACTTGAAGTTGATTGACCGTCTCAAACCAAAGATAAACTTAATTAAAAAGTCGATAGTGAATATGGAATGTTTACACGACGGTTTTTTAATGTTTTTTCCAGTTATGAAAAAAACTAACCATCAGAAACTAACAATCACTATTTTGAGTTTTTTGAAAAGAAAAAATATTGACCGATCTATTGTTAGTTAATAATAAATTAAAGTTCGACAAAATGTGAAAAAGTATATACACACTAACGGGGATGACTGAGACAATTTGTGTGGGTAACGACCCCAAGAGTACAGTCTCAGACATAAATTATGGCACACTTTGTTATAAGCTCGTGCACTCTCACCGCGCGCACAATCCAAGAATTTTGACAATTTTGTACCACGACAACTACCTCTATTTGGATTGTTCGTGGAAATGAATCAAAGTGAACCCTTTTGACACCGATTCAAAATAGAAAAATGTGGATTATTTTCTTCCGAAATACATTGCTGACGATTGAATTATAAAACCGTTAAGTAATGTTTTCAGTTGATTAATTACCACCAAATATCCGTTAATAGAAATTTTACTAAAAGGTTTTCATTTCACATCAAAATGAAGACTGCGAAAAGTTAACACCTTGTCAAATAAATGATTATTTTCATTGTTTAACTTGTTTTATTTCACAAGCGGATCAACTGACATATTAGCGCAATAGTAAAATGATAAAAGACGTATCTAACCTCAATTAAAAATTTACGATTATGATGGCAAATAAGAACAAATAATTAATAAAGCATATTCTTAGAGAAAAAGTAATACTTCTTTCCAATTGTCTATAGTTTACAAGCGAAATATCCAAAATATTGAACTAAAATTTGTCTACAACTTAAACTATATCGATAAAATCCGGTATATCTATTTGATATCAATCACATAAAACGTATTAAATATATGAAATGTGAAAATGCAAGATTACAAATAATAAACCATTTATCAATATTTGCTGTCAAATGTAACGATAGAATTCAAAGTATTAAATCTACTCTCATAAATTATACGAGGAAAGTAATCCCAGTTCGTGATAACAATTTTACGATAACAAAGTCAAAATTTACATTAGATTTTTGGTTGCGTGTGATACACCTACGTTAAATCGTCTCAGTAAAACAGATCGATGCATCGACCTGCTGGGTTCGAAACTCGGGTTGGTAAAAACTATAGCAATTTTAATTTAAAATATGAGGAAATAGATGTTAACTAATGTAATTATATTATCAATACAAGGACTCGTTAATGTATATAAAAAGCATTAGGGAGAAACAACTATACAATAAATTTAGAATTGATTACATGAAAACATCAGTATTCGTTATCAATAGGATTACCGTGTACTAATGAATAGTAATAAAATAATAACATAAAATTATAATTGAAAAACTTTTTGATTATCAACAGAGACACTCTGTCGTCGTTCTTAACCTAAGAAACTTAAAAATCTAAATTTTTCTGAATCTGTTCTTTTGTCACCCCTATGGCACATTTTTGAACTTGCAACTTTTATTATTATTTTTTTAGATGAAATCCACAACAGTTTTTACTATGAATTAATCATATTCCAATTGACTAAAAATGTTTGTGGAATAAATGAGAATCTATGTGATTTACCTCCAAATATATCCTAAAACTGGGTTTGAATGGTGATAGCTATTTTCAATCATTGTAGTACTGTTTAGTCCGTTGCCCAAGTTTATAGTCTCTACGAGCAGTTCAATTCAACCAACACATCACATACATTGTTATTACAGAGTTTTTGCAACAGCATTTATACACTGAATTACATCTAAAGTCAAAATGATATATTCCACTTGCTGTCATTTTGAAGCCTACTATGTTTAAATGCAAAATTTAAAAAAATTGGAATGAAGTGAATGAACAAATTCTATCCATATAAATTACTTTGCATCAAAATTTTTTGAAATATATATTTGCAGCATTTTAATTTGATATTTATTAATGTCTCAAATGATCGAATTCTAAACGAATTATTGAAACTGAACTTCACACATTGCTGAAAATTCTATGATTTAAATATTTGGTAGTCATAAAAATGAATCACAGAAATTGAGTCTTCAAAAACACAATTCCTATGCTATCAATAAGCACATGCCATATAGGTTAGAATGTTGTAATAATACTGATACAGATACCTACAAACGAGCAATATTTGTGTAATTTCAAAGTATCTATAAAAATTCCAGTCAATATACAAGCTGTAAATTTTGTCACTAGTTGTTTCTATATCTTCAAATTTACTTTTCATTTTGTCTCATTATATTATTGTCATATTCTTGATTGGAATCTCCCGTAAAAATGCATCACAGAAATGGACTCGTCGAACAAAGAGACACATTTTCTACGTTTTCAATAAACACATGCCATCTAAGTTACAATATTATGGCAATAAAGAAACCCACAAATGAGCAATATTTGTGTTAATTTCATGATATCTATAAAAATTCCAGTCAATATACAATGGTAAATTTTAGTCACGAGTTATTTCTATATCCTCAAATTTACTTTTCATTTTGTCTCATTATATTATCGTCATATTCTTAATTGCAATCTCGGACATACACGTCACAGACATTACAATACGTCTAGAAATTATAATAAGCTGATGAAATAGATCACGTGTTTGGAAATTTCGTGGCCTCCTACATATCAAATTCACTACGTAAATAGACGGAGAACCTGTTTAGTCACTGATCTCTAGGATGAATGCACAAGACAAATAGTTCGAACACAAATTGTATAAATTGTAAAATAATCGATCATGTAATGAAAATAACATTGAGATTATTAACTTTTCGTGTGATGTACAAGGTGCTTCCAAAAAATTGTCAGATTTTTCGATAAATGACTATTTTTACTGAATTGTTTTGACTGAATTAGGACAAATGAAATTATTTGATGAATATGAAAGATTATATTCTTTGAAAGAGCATAGCCGAATTTCTACTCAAAATAATATTTCTTTTCATGCCTTATTAAAGTTGCCTACGTGTTACAAATTGGCGAGTTTTGAAAGTGCTACAGCGTGGCATTTACTGAACTTTCAAAGGAACCTCTTTCACTAATGATATTGAAACCTTTGAATTATTTCTGACACTTCAATTCAATTCTTTATTTGGCTTCCTATTATTTTACCACAAGGTTTTTCTATGATGAAGATATATATACTTGCTAAGGAATTAACAAATATAATGTTAGGCAATCAATATTCTCTGAGATATCAGAAAGTATAAAGAGAGACAGACAATTGCTTTCCCGACATTTTAAAATGGATAATATAATTTTTATTTAGCTTGACTAATAATTAACTAATTAATTTTGGTGAACTGCTAGTTACCACAGGATTTTCTATGATGAATAATTACATGAATTTGCAATAAATGATGAGCAAATATTTTACTCTGAGATATCATTGAAGGTAGAGAGACTTTGAATTGTGTTTCTGACAGTTTAAATTGAAACATACTTTCTTTATCTGGCTGACTAAGAGTTTTCAGAGGTTTTTCAATGATGAAGAAGATAAATTTACTTCTGAAACGAATTATAAAAGCATTTTCCTCTGATGTATCAATAACGTTAGAGAGGCAAACCTTGAATTGTGTTGCAGACTCTTTAAATTGAAACATACACTTTTATAATTGGCTTACTATGAGTTTTTCAAAACCTAATGATGAATAATATGATAATAATAATTGAATAAAAAAACTCTGCTTAGTTTTACAGGGCTGAAACTTTTTTTTCATATTATCTTCTGAAAATTAGGTAACACACTGAAACAATTTTCATACAATTCTATGAAATTAGTCCAAGTGTTTTTCTTACAATTTATATTAAACCATGTTTCAGTAAAAGATCAGAGAATCATCGATCAACTTTGGTAGCAAGTATTTTCTTTCTATTCAATCCACAGAGTAAGAACTTTGAAACATCAACGACAAATAAAAAATTACAATTTTTCTGTAATTATTGCAGAATATAGAAAATGATATTTGATGAAAAATGCAGGACAGTCAAGAAAACCTATACAAAGAAAAAAAAAATGATATATATATATATATATATATATATATATATATATATAACGGAGATTTTTTAAGAGTTGATTAACAGGCTTTTTTAATATGAAAAAGTTTATTTCTGTTGACGTTTTGTTGTTATATTACAACTTTGTCAAATAATATAATTAATTAATATAATAATATTAATATAACAACAAAACGTCAACAGAAATAAACTTTTTCATATTAAAGTTAATGCTAAAAACTTTCAAAATAAATACCTCAAACAGGCAATAAATCAATTTCAAGATATATATATATATATATATATATATATATATATATATATATATATATATATATATATATATATATATATATATATATATATATATATATATATATATATATATATATATATAACGGTATTGGCGGCACTGGTTGGTAATGACATCCAAACGACATCTGTCAAAGTGAAAAGTTTTCAGTATACTCTGCCATTTCATCATGGAAAAACTTACGAACGAGCAACGATTGCAAATTGTTGAAATTTACTATCAAAATTCGTGCACTGTGAAAAATGTGTATCGTTTGTTACGACCATATCATGGTCGTCATAATCGACCTGGTGAATCAACAATCCGTGTTGTTAACACCAAATTTCGCACCACGTTTACTTTGTTGGACATTAAACCATTGTCTCGCATGCGAACAGTGCGTACTAAAGAGAATATTGCAGCCGTAGCGTACAGTGTGAATGAAGATCGTGGAATGTCAATTCGTCGCCGTTCTCTGCAATTGGGCATGTGTTACTCAACTACATGGGAAATTTTACGTGTTGATTTGGGGTTTTCGGAAGCCTATAAAATTCAACTTCTGTGAGAATTGAAGCCAAATGACCTACCACAACGCCTAATTTTTGGTGAATGGGCCTTAGAACAGCTTAATCAAAATCCGCTGTTTTATCGAAAAATTGTGTTCAACGATGAGGCTCATTTCTGGCTTAACGGATATGTAAATAAACAAAACTGTCGCATCTGTAGTGATGAACAGCCACATGCCATACAAGAATTACCGATGCATCCCGAAAAAACGACAGTTTATGGGCTGGTGACATCATCGGTCCATTTTTTTTCAAAGACGACCGTGGAAGAAACGTTACCGTCAACGGGGAACGATATCGAGCCATGATACGAAACTTTTTTTTTGCTCCAGTCGGCCGAGTTGAACTTGGTTGACATGTGGTTTCATCAAGACGGTGCCACATGCACACAGCTCGTGAAACAATGCACATGTTGAAGGATGAATTTTTTGAGCAGCTTATCTCTCGAAATTGCCTTGTGAATTGGCCGCCAAGATCATGCGATTTGACGCCTCTGGATTATTTCTTGTGGGGTTATGTAAAATCGTTAAATCGAATATCTTGACCAAGCTTGTTAAAGCTATATTTTCAGACTGAATCGATGTCTACCTGCGATGAGATATTTATACCTTCTAGAATTTTGTACCGACAATATTATGAATTAAAAACAAGGTTTGTCAGGCAGAAAGTGAGGTTAAGAGTTTACGGTATTTACCTGAGATTTACGTTGTTTGTTTATTTGTAACAGCCGTTTAACCAAAAATGATGTAGATTCCTCACGTGGAATTTTGTGTTGTTTTGTTCTGTGTTTTTCCTTTTTAATCAACTTTCAAGTGTGTAACATCTAATAATAACTTGAACTACGCCGTTCTGATGAGAGCCAACAAGCTTGAAACATATGTAAACGACAACCGCGGACAACATTTACATGAAAATGGCAAAGGCCAAGTTATCGATTTCAATAAAAATTTTGAATATATGATGCAAATTGAGTGTTTTAATCGATTAAAAAAAAACTACGCTTATGAGAATCAATATCATAGGCAATATCGGAAGCAATATTGCCGTCTGATAAATCCATTTGCATCGAGTCTTTAGTTATGTAAACCACTGGAGACAATACCTTTTTCACAACACATGGGACAAATTTCGGAGCCAATTGTGAAAAGTTGTTTCGCAACATCGATAATTTAAGTTTTCTCTTCCACACCCTGTCACTAAATCTTAATCTCTTCTCCTTAAATTATACCTTTGTGCATTGACCTTGTATGCATGATGGATTCTCTTCTGGACATATTCCGTACAACTCCCGGCAGCTTTTTCTTGAACTGAAGGATCCAAAACCTTATTTTTAATAGAAACGATATTGTCGGAGTTTTCGAAATATGACCAAAGAAACCACCATCGGTGGGTACATTTCTAAGAAAACATAAAAGGAGGGAGAAAAACTTGTTACTTCATTTTGCTAATCTAATAGCTTGTGCTATTTGATGAATATTTTGTTCGTTTGTGATTATCTTGAATAAATGATCTAATTGCTGTGGTAATTGTCTATTTACTCTCTCAGTAGGATTTGTTGCGGAAAATATTTGGCGTTATCACAAATCTTTTGTACGTTGCCAGCTTTTTATTAAATTTTGAAATCATTGCAGTGAACTGTACACCGTTATCTACAACGAAAATTTTGAGGTACTCAAATATTAAAAAACTTGATTTCAATGAATTTACAAATGGCTGAGGTAGCTCGATATAACGGATAGAAACATATGTAAACGGCTGTTACAAATAAACAAACAACGTAAATCTCAGGTAAATACCGTAAACTCTTAACCTCACTTTCTGCCTGACAAACCTTGTTTTTAATTCATAATATTGTCGGTACAAAATTCTAGAAGGTATAAATATCTCATCGCAGGTAGACATCGATTCAGTCTGAAAATATATAACAAGCTTGGTCAAGATATTCGATTTAACCAAAAATGATGTAGATTCTTAAAAAATCACCCATTGTATGTTATATATATATATATAACTATATATATATATATATATATATATATATATATATATATATATATATATATATATATATATAGTCGATATATATCCATATATAGCCTCTCATAGATTTCGCTTTGATAGAAATGAGGTGACGCGAAACAAGAAGAAATCAGACATAAAATTGCTAGGCAATTACGAGCAACTCAAGACACGACCTCAGGCTACCAGAAAATTATTTACCGTGCATTCACCCAACAGTGTGACCCGGAGATACCAGATTGAATAACGTATATCTATCAATGCATTTAAAACTACTTTTTCCATGCCAATAAAACAGCATATATTTTTAGACAACGAGTAATCACTTCAAGAGTTGAAAACTATTCGTACGTCGTAGGTAGACGATGCGGTTCATTATTATAACCAATTTTCGTATTAAGTACTAATTATAGCATCATTGAAGCTATACGAAAATTGTTAACGCTTTAGTTAAGTGACTGTGCTCTAACACGAATGAACTAATTAATTATTTCAATTTTTTTAGTTGAGTAAATTCTAATTGTTAATAATGAAACTTTTTTCATCATCTTAATTCAATCTCATCTAGAATCTCTGAAAAAAACCCTTTTTAAAACGAATTGGAAAAAAAATTGTCAACATATTTGAAGATGTATAATAATAATGCCACAATGGTCTACTATGTTATTAGGTTTTGACCAAGAAAAACTATATTACAGTGCAATATATATATATGATAATAGAATAGATTGAAAAACGTCAATTTAAATCAAAACTGATGAGTTCTCGGCAAAAATGATGCCACTATTAATGATTAACAACCAATTGATTTCCTGGTCTATATTTCGAATCTGTTTATATTCTTCATCAGGACTCTAGAAAATACAGATGTTAGATAAAATGTAATGTAAAATGAATTACATCTTACGGTAACTAGGCTGAATGTTTGACCAAACTGTAAGAAGCAGTATATGCAGTTGGAATAAATATATAATAATCCAAAAAAAAAATTTCAGACAATAAAATTTAGAAATTGGTGTAACCTGACAATCAACAAGATGATGATAATAAACTGTTTATCATCAACATCTGATGAAGCCACTGTGTTGTCGAAACAATATTGTCATGTTTTGAATTATAGTGAAAATCAGAAAACTACTTAGTTTTATTTAAAATATGTTTTTAGATTTTTATCAGTATCGGCCCAATCGATTAACGAATCGTAAAAGAATTAAGAACCGGACTGTCGGAAAACAGATCAACGTCAATGAAGAACAGAGAGAGTGAAATTGTAAACACTCAAGAACCAAATGTCACCACAAATTAGTAACACATAACCTCCATCAAAAACTCAGAAGTTAGTTGTAGAATGGCTTATTTAAAATTTTTTCGAAATCAAACAACTGTATATGCAGCTGATCCTAGCAATGTCTGTTTTTTTGCTTACCTCTTGGCAAAACAAGAACATTTATTATTATTTTTCAATTCATTCGTGAAACATTGTGCCAAGAGTATAAATTAAATTATTAAAATTATTCGTTAATATAAGAAAATACAAACGGTTCTCATCAAGAGTGCCGAGTGAATTCTATTTAAATTACAGGAGCATGTGAAATAATTCAAGACTTCATTTTATAGAAAAAATAATTGTCATTACATTTAAATACAGTTAAATGTGAAAACCGTAAATATAGTTTTCTACAACTCTAAATTTTGATCGTATAACTATTTTTCCCCAACACTGGTATATCAACGAAATATATTTTCGACCTTCAAACAAATTACAGAGACCTGTAGCCGAAAAATACAACAACCTCAATTATTCAATAAATCAATTCGTAACCTTGAAAAGTGAACGAGTCATCACAATTGCTAAACGCCTGCTGAATAGTCGTTTGATTAAGATACTCTGGTTTACACTGGACACATACTAGGAGGCTTCTCGGAAATGACGAACGCAATATTTGCCCATTATAATAATAATGGACAGGCAATGAGACGTCGACGTTAACTGAAGGCTGTAATTAGAGTTATGATGACAACCGCGAAAAAATAATTTTCTATTCTTGTTCGCGTTACGAGAAAAAACGCAAAGTAAACAATTTTTAACTTCGCCTTAATGTAGTGATATAGATAACGTGACCATATTTTCAATACCAAGGCAGGACGACATCTGGGAAAATATATAATAAAAAACTTTTTTTTAGTGTTTCACAAGTTTTTTTCTTGATTATGGAAGAGACAATAACACAAAACAACCAAAGCAGTAAAGAGAGAACGCTGTAGATGTAAAAAAATATGTAGATTTTCACTATAATACATTACAAGTCAACTGGAAGACAATCAGCAACAGTTTTTATAGCGTCATGGAATATGTGGGCTCCACATCCAATGTCAATAAGCTGTTTGCCGAATAATTCGTTCAATATTGAATGGAATTGAATTCGGGAAGAATTTCAAATTATCGTTTGGTCTGTTTGCAAAAGCGGGACTATATCGACGTCCTTGGGAACTACAGAACAGATAGACAGAAAGCGGGACTGTCTCGACCAAAGGGGGACGTATGGTCACGAATGATGCACGAAAAGACAACAAAAGTTTGATTTATGTCTTATTAAAACTTACCAAATTCTGAATATTACTCTTCGTTTCAATTGTTTTCGAAATTTTTTAAAACGCTTTAAATTTTTGTGCAATACAGTTTTCAGCTGGAATATTTCCAAATCAATTTTTTTCTACTACGTCAAAGTACCCACATAATTTACTCAGATCCTACAATTTTTTTTCAATACACAATATTTTTTTAAACAATAACTAATTCAGTTCATCACAAATGAAGAGGCACACTGACATTAGAAATTGAGGAATTGACAGTAAAATTAACTGTTTTTCAAGATAATGAACGATGTTATCACATTTTTCTCTGCATATTGAAAATTCATATCAGATCATATCAGATTCAAAACATTTGGCGAGAATTTCAAAAGCATTTGGAATAAACCGAGTGACAACGGAATTTGATAGCCAGTATCATAGTATCAAATGACGGAGCATTTTTGATCGATTTCAAAAAATTTGTATTTTCATTCCACCTTTTAATTTCAACGTTACAGTTATTAAAACAGATTCAATTGCCAATATGTTCACACATCAACAAGGAATACATTTTCTACGAAGCTTTTTGTAGTTAGGTACCGGTTTTTAGCAGCTATTACGATAGCTCTGGCTAATTCATCGCGACTATTGTATTCTTGTTATGTATTTGTAAGTATTTGACCTATAATATACTGCTGTGGTATATTTCTGTGTTCTACAGAAATAAATAGGGTCTTTCTTAGGTACATAGAATCGAATAGTTCGTTCAATGTTCGATATTCATCGATGAGCATCTTGTGTGAAAAATACCTTCTCATCCGAACTTGTTTATATATTAATAAACGTTTTATTATATGTTAAAGAAAATGAAGATAGGGTTAAATAAAAACAATAATCTTCAACATTATTCATTATTATTATTCATAATTCTTCAACAAGAACAGTGATGTGCACTTCTTCCCAAGCATAAAACAGCTAAATTTGAGTACTCACTCTAATATCAGTGTTTAAAAATCTTCAACCATTCATCGCCAAATTCGAACACAGTTGAGTCTTGCTGTTGATAAAGCCATATTATAGTGTGGCAGAATACTTTAGATGATTGGAATGGCGACAGTATTCTATTAATCAGTTTTTTGTATCATGTTTGTTTATTTTTTTTTCACAAGGGTAATTATCTTCAACGATTTATATTTTTTAGAAAATTTTTCTTCTTCAAATGTAGTTTGTACGCTATTGTAAATTTATTTTTGCAAAATTTGAAATATATTTTTGTTCTAGGACTGAAAGAAGATCATACTGAAAAATAAATTCAGTCCTTTTGCATTAATCTTAGTTGTAATTACTAAATCAATTGAATAAATGTAATAGAACAATTTAAAGAATGTTTAACAATACAAAATATGATATGTAAGTTCTAATTACCCCATAACTGAAAATTGACATGAAAAAACAACCTGACATAAGTAAAATTATATATATGCGAGACTGGAGTTATGAAGTATGTCCAACTCTGTCAATAAAATGGCGAATGCGCTAATAAAATGATATTGAATAAGTATGATTCATTCAAACACGCAACGCGATTATCCCATAACTTTTCCCCTAGAAGTTGGATCGAAATTTATAAGCTACAAACACCGATAAAATATTCGTAGTATCAGCATTCGAAACTTTTCGATTGTAAAACGCTCGGATGAGAACAAACATTAAACGACAGGAATATGTTTCAATTGGAGATTACGTCTTCGCCACATATATAAAACAAAAACTAGCATAAAAATATTTCTCCTGGTCAAGTATTACACAAGAAACGAATACCATAAAATTATTCTACCGTGAAGTGAATCAATAAAATGATTTATATCGCATCTGCATCTGGCAGTAAATTAGCAGTAATCGTAAAATAAATAACTCGTTTATTTCGTTAATGATATATCGTAGAAACACAAACTGTCTAGTCTGTGTTGGGCGATGTCCTCTAAAATCCTGTCACACTGGTTTCCATCCCATCGAATACTTAAATGAGTTCAATAACTCTTACATGTTTGCACCTGATTCGACTATGCGGATTCGATTCAATAAATTCTCGTATGACATTTTATACTACCCGGAATTGAAAGATTAGCACCGGAAATGTCAAGTGTTAAAGTTAACAGAGTTAGTAACACCAGAAGTAATGAATCACTGAAGTGTAGTAGAGATTTCTATAAATAAATAGTGGGCGTTTCACGCTTAGATTTATGAATTAAATACATCAATATATTTCACTTAATATATGACTTTTTACAAATTAACTTCTGGAAAAGGAGCTTCATATCCTTCATTTTAAAGACATTAAACGAATTATACACAAATTGTGTTGAAAGTTTTCTTCATAAATAAGAATGATTAAACGCTCTTACTATTTATTTTTCGACTTGTTCATTTCATTTCCTTTTGAAATTGATGAATATTTCTGGGAATTGCTCCACAAAAGCCTCAATAAATGAGAAATGAAAGCTACAATGTTGAATTCATTATTTCGATATTTTTGTTACTTTTGATAATACCACATTACTTCTTTTGCAAATTATATATTACTTCTTTAAAATATCGAAATGATTCGAATAAAATCACCCCCAGGAGCTGTCTATCAGAATGTTCAGTGAACTACGAAAAACATCGAATTTGTTAGATATGTCAAACTTCATTCTTTTTTTTTTGAATTATCAGCATTATCGGGATGTGTAACATTGCTCTTCCTAAACTAATCGAAGCCCTATCTTTTCCAAAGACGTAATAAACAGAGTTTCAATACTCACATGCCTCCCTCTGTCGAAGAAAGAGAGCATCGAATCTCGATTCTTTAGACACATGCCACTGATGATTTCCAGAATAGAATGAAACAGTTCTATATGGTAATTCCAACGATTTCAATGTATTTTGGATTTCACTAAAATCCTGGGAGTTTTACACGAATACTTCTATCTTTCGAATAAAAACTCCAGAATAAGTTGACTATGATTTACGCATTATAACCATAAACTTCGCAATTGGATATATATATATATATATATATATATATATATATATATATATATATATATATATATATATATATATATATATATATATATATATATATATAAAGCATTATTGGAAAAGCGAAATACAATCGAATAAAACATATTTAATACAAGGTATATTGCATATTTTACCTGTTCGAAAATATTCATTTTGAGGCATGTTGCAACTTTTTTTTATTTTGTTACACGTAGAGCTGTTTTACTTGGCACTGATAAGTTTGTTTTGAATATCACAAATATCTGAAGTGGCTGGTGTTATTTGAATATCGATATTTGCTTTTCTTTCTCAAAGCTGCACTCGTATAATTGGCTATAATCCATAGTTTTGTTCTTTTAATTATTTGTCTGCCCACTTTACAAACGAATTTAACGTTTTACCGACCTTCACCTGTCTTTAAATATGACAAACATTGGCTTGAATTTCCAAATAACAACGAGGTCGACGTCATTCGCTATTATTTAGATGTCAAAAATAAAACAATGAAATATTGCTTCTTATCTATTTTCTACTTAAAGATCGAATACATATTGCCGTAAAGGGTTAATCTAAACTCTATAAATTTGTATATCACTACAAAGTATAAAACAAAGTCGCTTTCTCTGTCCCTGCATCCTTATGTTATGCTTAAATCTTTAAAACTACGAAACAGATTTTGATCCGTTTTTTTTTTATAGATAGAGTGATTGAAGAGGACGGTTTATATGTATAATAACATCCATTAAATAGTGGAGAAATACTGTTATTTTTGAGGTTTCTAATGTGATGTCGTAAATAATTACATTTTTTCCGCTTACATTGCAAACGCAGGCTGAACCCTACGAGATTTATCATAATAATATACTAAGTATTATACACATTGAAAGGTCTACAGAGAACTCCGCTATGGTATATGTCTATCTCTTATGGATATCCCCAATAACATTTTTATGTCATTTACTTTTTACGACAAATAATGGCTAATTTTTGAAGCGCTTTTAACCAATACAGCATTAATCCTAATCCAATTAAATACCATAAATACATTGTTGATTTAATATAGATCTATATGGCCCTTTACAGTATATGATTTAAATGAATTTTTTCGAAGATATTACAGATTTAAATTTTATATATAATTTTATATATTTTTACCTGTGCGAAGCCGCTAGTGTTCAATATAATTCTTTCAATCAAAATTTAGATTGGTAATAATATATGGATAAATAAGAAAAAACTGTAAATTAGAGAAAATCAAGTTAGGGTTGCGTATGTTGAATAGTAACAGTTATAAGACTGTTTCCTTACTGTACCGTGAAATTTTGGTATAATATTTTATTGTTCCGAACGTAAGGGTATGTCAATTATATTTCAATGACTTTGGGTTGTCATTACTACCTACAAAACATATATTTGAATTGAAGGAATAAGAAAGACTGTAATAAAGTACAGTCTTTCTTACAGTCCCGAATTTTATGTATTGACTAGTGTTTGAATGTGTGCTTCACTTAGTAATTTGATATGGGCTATACAGATCGATTGAAAGTTTCATATCTGATTTTTTATTATGTTGTTTTTCGATTAGCCATCTACCGATATAAACAAAACCGAAATATACACACAAGCTGTCAAGAATTTTACATGAAATTAAATGAAAAAAATGGCATCACATGAGAGTTATAATGAGTGTAATTAATCTTAGAGAACGTAACTAGCATACTTATGATAACATTCTGAAAACAAGCCAAGCAAATTTGAAAAATACGTGTATAATATTAGAGTACACAGAAAATTAACTCTGTAAAATTGGCAAAAGGATATTTCCGGAAAATTTTCGATATTTTTATCTTCAGATATATTCGACACAAAAAACACGAAAGTAAATTTTTAAATCTAATTTCTTGATGAAAATCTGTTTTTGAAAAACAAAGATTAGAAAGAACCTCAAACAACCAAATCAAAATTGCTTGTACAAAACTATTTGACGTATAGCAATGAAACTATATTTGAGGTTAAAAAGGAAATGAAGAAAAAATCAACTATAGTCATTGTTTTACAAGAATATTTCAAACTAATGAATCAATGCTATCACATTTATCACCGGTATATAGAGTAAAAGAAGTAAAAAGTTCAAGAAATATACCGATCTGAATGACATAAATGCCTAATTCAAATAAATATGTTTCATTATGCTCAATAAACACTAAGTTTTTAATTTTTTTTTTTTTAATTTCAAGCTGAATACTTTCTTTGAATTTCAATATAGTTATGCTATTTGCAAACGCAGGTTGAAACTGTATGTAATTTTCTTCTTTATAATCGACAAAACGTGAATTCAATGTTAAGTTCTTTAGTAAACAGTCAGAATGTTATAGGCGGGAGTTAGGTATATTCTCTTAGATTTTTATATTTCATTATTCTGCATGTCTTTTTTTGTTGATTTTATTTAACGAGTTTTAAATTTTGTCAATTTGAAGCTTCGCGAATCGGAGATTCTGCATGAAACATCTCAACTACACAACAATATTTCATTTGATATTTTGAAAACAATTCCTGAATTAATAAATACAATTGAATGAAATTAATCACACAAATATTAGGCATATGATAATGAATACACCGATTCCATTTCAATGTAAATATTTGTACTCTGAATCATCGATTACCGAATGAATATATAAAAAATTTGTTGAAGCAGTCCCATGAGCTAGGAATAACATTCAAATATATTGATATTGACGTGCCGTTTTTGAGGATCCATAGCTTTTTGCTTCTTATTGTAAAATTTTAAACCTTTCATTTTATATTTTCACTGTATAATAAAATAATGATGACATTTTTAAGCTATTATATTTATTTATATTTTCATATTATTATATCATTTAATATATTATATAACTATTAAGTCATAGATAAGTTATTGTATATTTTTAGATATTAGTGTATATATATAATTAACTATCATGTAACCTGTTGGCTAATGATGTTTATCAAGGCCAAATTATTTTAAATAAAAAAAATTCACTCTTATTCATTCCATTATTATAATCCATTCAATTTCTATGATCAACTGAAATTATTTTTCAGAAGTGAAGAAAACAATGAAATCTTCCGAAACCTTCAGAAGGTTTCTGCTATTCAACACTGATTTAACAACACATAACATTCTCAAATAAGTATACTCAAATAAATAAGACTACCTTTTTCTACAATCGAACTGTAAGTTAATTTTGCCGATATACTTTGGCGCTTATTTTTTTGTTCTTACTGAATATCAATGAAAAAAAAGAGATGAACCTTAAAATTGTTTTCATTTGTATAGTTATTTATAATTTGTGATATACAACTTGCTCGAAGGAATGAAGAAAACCACAGAGGAAGCATATAGTAGGTTCTTTGACAAAAGAACCGCCAATAAAGGTCTAACTTAAAAATTAAATGAATTATGGTTGTAATTTGACCACTGTGCTAAGAGAGAGATCTAACGGGCAAATAAATTTGGAGACCTCTAGTATAAAGCACGCTCCGGCTGAAAAATTCAGTATTTTTTCCAACTGTAAAAGTCTATTTTATTTATTTGGTATCAAATGCGTTATAAAACTGATTACAGTTTATATGTTGTGCATTATAACCTTGAAAAATGGTCGCTAATGAGTTTTTTTCACAATGTTTCATATCACAAAACCTTTTCGAAAAGAAATATCACTGTATGATCTAAAAAAGCAACTTTGACAATAAAAACATCACACTTTTGCAAATGCATGGGTTATATGACAACTTCATAAACCTGAAGGGGGTCCTAAGGGCAAATATGTTTGGGGGCATCTGATTGGAATCTTGCTCTTGCTGTGAAATTCAGTTTTTTTCCCGCTGTGGAAGCCTATTTTATTTATATGATATCAGATGCGTTATAAAAATGGTAACAGTTAACATCTTGTGCATTATAAACTTGAAAAATGGTCGCCAATGAGTTTTTTCGCAATGTTTCATATCACAATATATCTTTACGAAAAGAAATATCACTGTATGATCTTAAAAACAATTTTGACAACTAAAAATATCACACTTGCATGGGTTATATGACAACTACATAAACCTAAAAGAGGTCCTAGAGGGCAAATAGATTTCGCGGCCACTGTTTTGTGTCTTGCTCTTGCTGTAAAATTCAGTTTTATTTCATCTGAGTTAACATATTCAATTTATATTCGAACACGTGGGAAAAGAAATTACAATTTACAAGTTTTGGAAGCCTCTGATTTAAATCTTGCCCTTGCTGTGAAATTCATTTTTTATCTGTTTTTTTATTCATTTATATCTTATTATGTGGTAAAAGTAAATCAAATTTACAAGTTTTGGATGCCTCTGAACAAAAGTTCTTTAACTTAAAGTTAAGTTTTTTATTCATCTGGGTAAAACCATTTTATTTATATTTCAACACGTGGTAAAAGAAATTACAATTAACAAGTTGGGATTGTTACCTTGCAAAACGGTGGGCCAATTATTGACGACATCTTCGTATTTCAATGGAAGCACCGCACAAAAGGCGTTAATTTCCGTTACAAACTCCAACATCATCGAAAACCTTGGTCGATAAAATGTTCACGAATAGTTATAATACGGGAAATTCGAAAGCTTTATATATTCTCACAGATTTATCCGAATCTTATCATCGAATCGTCGAATCAAATCGTTCCGAATGAAGTGGACAATGATCACTTAATTGATATAGTATGTATTGTTGCAAATTACGTCTGACTTATACCGATGTAATCTTAATTGAACGAGATAAAACTCGATCGCTAAATTCAGTTTTGCGGTAACTTGGGTTTATTCGAACTTGAAACCAACATCAATTTGGATGTGGAAATTTGATTATTGCGATTTTGAATGTTTCCAACAGAATTTTAAATCTTCTCTTGTTGATTATTTCGTGTATGCAGCCACTAAAATTATGGAAAAGGAGAATTGTTACTAATTTCTTGGTGTTTCGAATTCATAATATTCGATTATTGAATTCGACATTGTGGTAATTTGATTTCAATCATTCTTTAAAATCAATCCATCATTTTTTACAAACTTTTTATGTATTTTTCAAATTTTTATATATTCGAAATATACATAAATATAAAGCAAATATGAATGTTTTAAGCACAATTTTGACTTTTGGTATGAGGGTTTTGCTTCGTAAATCCAATTTTATAACAATCAAGGTACAACAAAAGTTATATAAAATATTTTAAATTTAATTATGTTGAGTTTAGAATCATTACAGGAGCTCAATTAGTATTCGAAGAGAAATTTGTACAATGAAAGTTATGAATTATGCTAATAATAGGTTAATTTTTATTTTTTTTTTCAAATTTAACCTAGTTTCTCTGGGAAGTTATAGTGGATATACTTAATTTTTATTGTTCATGAACATATAGTCTACTATTTAGATAGTTTGTGTTTTTGGACTAATAATTGATGTATCGTATGTTCTTTATACTATGTTTATATTTTTTCAGTTTATACAACATTAATAGATTAGTGAATTAATTTTGTATCAACCCATGTGTTAAACATATATAAAATAAAATATTGACTTCTCAGGATTATATAAAGAGTTTTGTAAAGAGTTATATAAAGGAATATTGGGAATTGTGCCTCCTCAATTATCTTGCTTTAATCAAAAAATTGTAGTAGTTTTTTATATTACAAGTGGTCACCAGGTAGTCAAAAATCTTTACAAATCATTCAGTTCTCAAGCTTGAACTACAACTAATACACCTTTCATGGGCTGCCAAATTTCAACTGTAGCGTGAATCATTTTTCAAAATTTAAAATTTTTAGCATTTGAAATACTTATTTGAAAGGTATGTGAAGAACGTATTGAAAAAATTTTTCCGCAGAAATTATATTTAGGCATTGAATTAAAATATTAAAAATTATTCAACAATATTTAATTAATTATAAAACATTTATCTTACTTCTTTTGTTAATTCTTCGAAATTTAGTTTTTGTAAAATTGTAAAAACTATTGAACGTAAAGTTTTTGAATAATTCACCAAAATACAACAAATGACCCTTCATTTCTGCTTTCCAACAAGTTGTATTTCATAAATTTTAAATACCTTACTATACAAATAAAAAAAATCATTTTTTTCACATTCAATAAAACCAAAGAATGATGTATCTTCAATCATATAACCTATCCTATTTAATCTTGCACAATACCAACGAGACGTCTTATATTCTTAAAAAATTCCCCGAACCGATTATAGATATTTCATCATAAAAATCAATACAGACCATTGAATTAGGTCAACGCTTAAAGAGACGGCGAATTTTAGGCATTCATTGTTTTTGACACTTTTCTTGAATGTTTCTTCAAAAAAATGTTTCCTAAATGTCGTTGAACGTTCCATTTTAAAACTACCAAATTTCAAATCGATTTAGATAAATATAACAGAAAAGTTTTATTGGAATCGTCAACAATTTCCCAAATACGTACATCGAAAATGCAATCTCATGTTGTCAAGTTGCGATGATTTGTGGAGATTATTACTTTTGAGATTAAGATAAATATTATCCATTGATGGAAAAACTTTGTGAAGATGAGTTTTTTTATAAAATTCTACGTAGTCAACCTTATGCAAATCTACATTATATATGGCGTATTCAAAAACTTTAGTCTAAATTTCGCAAACAATTACAATATGTCAAACAATAATACCTTATAAATAAGGGACAATCTTATGCTGTGTCTTTATTTGAGTTCCGGTGTACCTTGGAAGTCCCACAAGGTTCTCTCTTGGGACCAGCATTTTTCATTATACCTATATGAACTACATCCAATTATGGTTTTATTTCAGCAGATTATTATTATATGCCGGTGATTTTGAAATTTGTTCAGAGATATAATCCAATAAATATACGCAAAATCATAATTCAATATTTTCGGTTAAGATTGCGGAGTCAAAACTATCCTCTAACATTTTGAACCTCCAGAGATCAGCGTTTTCGCGAAACGGTCTCGTATCGCCGAAATGCTTTCCCCTGAAGATACCCACCGCAGTACTAAGCGAAACGTCAGGAGTTGAATATCCTGTACTGCATGGTCGAAAATCGCGGTAACCTTCATATATTTTCATAAAAAATCTGGGTGTGACAGCTTCCAACAAATGAGATTATTTTAGATTAAATGTATTATAAATAAAAGAAATCGTTTGCTAATTCAATACTCCTTAGAATATTTTGTAAGTTTTTTAACGAATTGTTACAAATTTTAAAATATTCCCAGAAAATTACACTAAATTGTTTTTTTTCATTCATATTGCACACAGATTATTATTCTTTGAATTCCTGTAAATTAAATTTGTAGGTATATATGATACTTAAATTTTCTGATATTCCTTTATTCCCTTTGTAATGCTAATTTTTCTTTATTTTCAATTTTTAATAATTTGCAACTTATAACAATTTATAAGGCGTTTCAAATTTGAAATTTCAATCTAAGACGACAAAAATAAATCTTTTATCTTATTCTCTCTGAATTTTCACATCAATAAATGAAAAATTTATTATCTGAATCTGAAGAAAGATATTAATCTATAGGAAAATTTTTCTGGAAACAAATATAAACAAGTAGATCTGGCGATAAATAGCTATAACCAATATAGAATTTATTGTAATTTTGTTAAAAATCACAGATAAAAACATTAACTTAGAGTGGATAAATTTCATTCATAACTGACGTGTATAAACCCTTTTCTATTGTTATTAAAATAATATGCTTATTGGCTGCAATTCATTAATGATTTTCAGTATTATCAAATGTTATTGACAAATCATTCATGGATAAAATTTAAACACTTGAACTTTAGATTCACACTTTTATTGAAAACATAGCATGACGCTTTTCGTCGTTATAAACGATTTCTTCAGATGCTAATAGAATAATGACTAACAACAAATTTGACAAAACAGGTATAATTAACAAGGCAACTTTAGGATTTTATGACTCTGGGTTTTATCCAAGATAATCCATACAAATTAAAATTTTAATTTACCAAAAATTGATGATTCTTTTAGCATCTGGAGAAGTCATTTATAACGACGAAACGCGTCTTCTATGTTTTCAATGAAAGTGTAAATCTAACAAAATTATTATTGAAAAAATTTAGCAAGTAAAAGTAACAAGGGATCCTTAGGATTCTGACTCTGGGTTTCATCCAAGATGAATCACTCTAAATTATAATTTTATTGATGATTGATGAGGCGAAACTTTTTACAATAACTTATTGTAATAATAAATATCGATACAATAAATTTAATTAAGTGACTAGAAAAATTAATATCCATAATGAAACAATATTTTGAAATTTCTCATAATTTAATACAAATACGCAAGGTATTTACGCAAAGTCATCATTAATTCAGCATTTGATGAAGAAATAGTACTGCGAAACGTCGTCATGCGTATTTGTATTAAATTATGAGAAAATTCTAAATGTTGTTTCATTATATGAAACCTGTAAAGATTTAACAAGGGTGAATTGTTTAATTTATATGTTCATTAATCAAATTTCCAGAATTTTTATGCCGATTTATTTCTATTTCCGAAAAATCTAATCGAATACTTTTTTTCGAACTTGTGGTTTTCAAATGGAAACATAAATGTTATATTTCTCTTCATTTCACTTATTTCGCTCATGAAAATAATTTAACATTATGTTATTATTTTCCGTAATTGGGTATTATACCTCTTGAGAAAAAAATTATTATTATTATAAAAAGAGCGTTATTCTGTAAATTCAAACTACATTACAGATATATTTTTGTATGTTTATATTTTGTATGTTTGCATGCAAATCCATATCAAAATTGAAATGGTTACTAAAACTACTATTTTATAGGTTTACGCGCTATCATTAATCAATCAACGTCGGAATTGTGAAACCTATATCACTATTGTGTAATAAAAATGACTAAATCTACGGAACCGTGGTTTTTAATCATTCTAATTACAGATCTCATTCAAATCTATAAATCACAAACTGATAGAAACATAGAATAATCAAATATTCCTTAGTATTTTAAGAATAAATTCCCAATTGCTCCCAGTATATAATAAAACTAACGCAAAAAAGTCACATCATTATGTACACTTCAGAATTTGAATTAATGCACTAAATTTATTGAAAATGTCATTAAAAATTATACTTATCTTACGTCATTGAAAATAAATCTTATGACGTTTGTTTGTTTTCCACAAATAAAGCAATGGAAAATCATTCATGAAACAGTCCAATTTTGTTTCATGAATGTTGACAAAGAAAATCAAATACCGTCACTATAAATAGAACGAAATTGTTTTGAAGATACGTTTCATAAGTGATAACTAAATATTGGTATAATGCAGGTTTTTCGCGTATAAACATTTCGAAATCACGAATTTAAACTTCACGTCATTTCATAAAATACAAACTGTTTATGTCTGCTATAATACACCAGGATCGATAATTTTGAAAACCGTAAAAAGTGAAAAAAAATAATAGTAGGATGAAACCCGTTAGAAAAGGACGAGAATATACCAAAAATGAAAGGAAAAATAATTTACGGGTTGTCTGAGGTCGGGGGTGAGTTTTTAAGGGTAAAAAAAACACCTCGATTTCCGTCAACTACAGAACTACAAGTCCTATGGAAAAAAATTAAATGACAAAGTTGTAAGTAACAAAGAAACCTACAACTTTTGTGATCACACTTTTTCCACATAACCTCAAAATGTATGTGAAAAATTCAAATAATCGAGTTCTTCGTTTTTATTTTTATCTTATGCAAAAAAAATTTTTTCACGAAATTTGGTGAAAACTTACCTTTCTATGTCCTAAAGACACTGTAATTTTTTTGATTTGAAATATTTATTTTTTCACCTTATTTTGACTTAATATCGAAAAAACACCCTAATTTTCAATCGAAAATTCTCGCGTCAAAATATCAAATTTTTAAAAAAAGTCGAGGAGTTTTTTGTCCGTTGAAATCTCTTCTTTCTGATGATGTATTGAATAAAATATATACATTACTATGGTAAATGTTCTCAGAAAATGCAAAGAAAAGCAAAAAACTCGAATCCGAAAATTTTTTTTAATCACTATGTACAATTTTGAGCTATTTAGTAAAATTTACACTTCAATTACTTGAAAAACGAAAGATTCTAACTTACATTGATAAACAAAAAAATAAAAATCGAAATATACTACTATAACAACCAAATAAGTTAATATTTAATAAAACATCTACAATATTTTGATAAAGTTGTAAAATATTCTTTAAATTATGTGCACAGTTGCCGGTTTATTGCAATTTTAAGATAACTAGGGCTAAAGGGTAAAGGGGCTAGGTGGATTTTTACTGCACAAAGTAATTTCGCAGAAAAATGAAACGTTGGAAGAGATCATTAATAAATATTTTCGCTATGTAGAAAAACATTACGCAGAAAGCAGCTATATCATTTTGATGGGTATCCTGAAATTAAAAAATCAGTTACTGTGACAACAGTACCAGCAGCTACTTCAACTAAAAAAGGAGAACGAAGTCGTAGAAAACCTCAAATATTCCAGAGTTTGATTATCAAAACCATACAAAAATACCATTTCTGCAAGAAAAATTTTTATCTAACGAGAAAAGCAAGATCAAAATAATAAAAACGTTAATGAAAAGATTACAGTCACAAAGATTTTCCCGTAAACAAGCAGAAAAAGATGCTGATGCAGATATTAAAACTTCGATAGAAATTGCCAGAGATACCAATAAAACTGTCATTGTTGTGGTCCTTTTGAATCAATTAACTTCAAATAATCATAACATTTATTTTCTCAAACCAAGTTCTGGAAATGTAAAAGATCTATTTTCACGTCTAATAGTTTCAAATATGAATCCTTCAAAAACATCGCTGCATTGTTTTTCTGGGAAATTGAGGCGGAAACAGAAATCGCTATTGCTATTATTATAATTAAATAGAAAACAACAATTTTCTAACCAGGTACATATAATCTATGAAAGCGGTCGATTCATTGATTATATGCACTGTTTTTCAATAAAATATAGTATAAATTTTATCCGTAATTGATAATTTTAATGCTAGAGTGAGTATATTTCCTTCGGTAAGCTATTAATTAGTTCATTCATATTTTCCATTTGGTTTCCAGAGGAAACTTGTTAGTTTTGTTTCAATTTGTGTTCTTAACATTATTAGAAAAGTTTTATTCACTTTTCGGTTGATGGGAAATACAGAGAGCTTTTACTGAAATTCCAAGTGTTGATCAAACCGCAAAATGAAGGAAGTTTTGCTTTTGTTCGATAAAGACTGTTGAGAAAGCCTTTCACAGCAAGTTTAGTATAAAGGTCCCACTGCCTACAGGTCCCAGAAAGATTCTTTTTTGTTCGTTCGAAGAGAAAATAAAAATAATGAGAGAACTCCAAATTTAATGAATTTTATCACGAAATGGAAAAAATAATATTTTATCTGGACAGTAATTGATGATAATCCCTTCAAATTCCGATAACTCAACTATAAGTATAGCTTCAATCATAAATTATCGAAACTAATCAACTATGCAGTAAATATTTTTTCATTATTTGCTATTTAAGTAGATTGAATTCTAGATTATTAGATAAGAAGTCTGAAATTTTATCATATTTAGACTGAATAATCGTTAGAATGTTATATAAATTGTCCTTTGTTTCAATTCAATTGAATTCACCGTGAAAATATGAATAAATTAAACCTATTAATAATCAGAAAAACATTATTAATTATCCAAGAAAATCAATAACGTACTTTTACGTAGTATGATGAAAAACTACGCAATAATTTTAGCACAGAGTTGAAGAAGCTCGCGAGACCTTATAACCTCCCACCTTGTAATTGAAAAATAACAATGAATTTTAATGTAAACAAAAATCTCAATAAGACGTCTTTTCATTCATTCATTAATACGCAATAATTTGAAAGTTGACACTCCAGCGAATTATTAATCCAAATGAATTACAAAAAACGAAAATTTCTTTCGAAGCCATTAGTTAGAAGTAATTTAATGTACCAGGTGTCTTCAAAAAATATTCAACTTAAGTTGAAAAATTCATTTTCTTTCATTAGTGTTTTTTATTTTTACATTACCTTCAAGATATGCAGTGATCACAGAAAAAACATCTAAGAAGCGATGAATGATTCCCAGACCATTTTTATTAAATAGCTAGAGTCAGACTAAAAAACGAACCGAAGAGGCCTATACTATATTCCAAAGTGTATCTTGCAACCTTGATGAAAAAGAAGATGTTAATCCTCAAAATAAGAATTTTGAGGATAAGTCTCGAACATCTTTATTTGAGCCTTAATCAGGCAATGTTGCCAGATGTAGGGGATAACATATCACTGTAACTTGTTTAAACTGGTGTCCTCATTTATCTCAACACCGAACTAGTCTCCCGAACTCGCTTTCTATCCCTAAGTAAAAAAACAATGTTGGGATACACGATAAATTCGGGGTTCAGTTAATGAAAGTAGAATTACCATTTCAATTAAATTAGAAATTAGAGCGATCCTGCGCAGAATTGAAGAAAAACTGAAAACTTTAAGTCAATTATTCACCGAAATATTAGTATGCAACTCTTTAATTCTATTATGTTACCTATATGGATTAATTGTAATAAGGGTTTTTTCCCGCTTCTCCAGAGAAAAATTAGCAACACTGCGTCAAGGTCACTTTCGAATGGTATAAACACTTGACATATTTTGAACGACTCGAAACTTCATATTTGTAAGTTGTTAATAAAGTGAATAGTTAAAAGCAAATCGCACATTCTAAAATTATCTCTCAGAACTGAGTTTTTCAAATATAAATAGCAGAAAATTGACGAGAGTTATACGAAATACCTCACAACATACATAGACCAATGAGGAAGGTTAAGAAAGATCACAATAAAGCTATAACTTCAACATTTAATCAAAACTATTCAGTATTAATATTGAGCAGGCCTCGTACATTTTCAATTTCAACTGAAAACTATAGTCCGGTATAAAATTGTTTTTTATCATCTCAACCCAACAAATTCATCTCATTTTAATTTTATCAAATGGTACAGTTGATAATTATCTACTTCGCAAATTACAAATGAGTTAAAATTTTTCAAATCTAAATAAATTTGCTCCAATCTCAAGGTTGTCGTGTGGTTCTCACTTCATAGAATTCAAATTAAATTTTGAAGGTGTTTTAGCACGATTGATTATCACTTTTAAGCTTTGCGCGGCGCAGTGAATTGAAAAACGTATTAGATATTTCAATTCCAAATCAGAAATGCAGTTTGTTCGAGATGTTCGCAACTCGTAATTCTCATTCTTGAAATAATGCGAAATCTGATAACTAATCAATAACATCTACTATCAATAACCACATCATGAAATATTTATATTCTGTTCGACTCTGGAGTACCCCAAGACTCTAATCTAATACCATGGCTTTTCATGAATGAGGTCATGAGTTGAAGACACTAAAATATGATGATTTATTCACATGCGTTTGAATATGCAATTATATTATAATAAAAAATCAACGATTGTCAAAGTTATTTTTCTTTGTATCAAGAAACAGAGAAAGCCTGCTACACACCATATCTTTTGTACAATTTCTTGACTTTCGAAATTGCACAACGTACAAACAAATTAATTAACTTCCATTGCAATGAACAATTTTTTATAACTATAATGCAAAAATACTAATTATTTAACTTCCAATTATTTTTTAATAAAATATATTACTTAAACAATGAAATAAAAGTTCCATACGTCTACTAAGCTACAATGCCAACGAAAAATGATTGAATGAATATTCCTCGAATACAGGAACTGAAAATTTGGGTTTATATTTAACGAATTTATATGATTACGAAAAATAACAATTGCGGTTCGAAGAAGTTCGACAATTTCGAGGTAGCATTTTATGTTAAAATAATTAGAATGACTCAACCCCAACACACGCTTCCTCATAAATTTCTTCAGAAAGTGACTCATAATGAACACGACAAAATATAGTGGTAATTTCCGAAGTTTTTCCGGAAACTTGAGTTCATTTCTAAGTGTACCTAAATGCCCTCATAAATTCTTGTATGAAAAAATTATCGGGGGTAGTTCAAACAATTTTATAGCTTTTCATTAGTGTTTACGAAGTCGAGATATTACCCATATTTGGTACAATTGATATACTACTTGTTCTCGGGGTGAAAATTCGGCAATAATTAATTTAATTTTGAATTTGAACTTCATGAGGACTCTAGATGAAAATTATTGTTATCTCTATATCACTTTTCCTTTATACTTTCCAGCAAGTTTTTTGACAAAATCAAATAACGAAGCAAATGAAAATAATGTCACAGCTTCATTTCTTGTTTTTTAATTATTGTTCAATGAGAGCAAAGAAAATATAACCATTGAAATCTAAAGACAAAACCTTTGACCTACAGTTTGACCAAAGGGTAAGCGACGTATGTATGTTAAATACTACTAAAGCAGTAGTGTTTATGTATTAATTAATTCAATGTATTACATATAAACTGCATTATGTAAATAATGCAGTTCTTCATATAAATTTTAACTATGTTAAAAAAATTCGTAAAAAGCACATGAATTTTGAGAATAAGTCTCGAACATGTTTATTTGAAAGCTTTAATCAGGCAATGTTGCCAGATGTAGGGGATAACTAGTACATGTTTGAACTGGTGTCGAAGTAGAATTACCATTTCATTGGAGCGATCACGCGAACAATTGAAGAAAAACTGAAAACTTTAAGTCAATTATTCACCGAAATATGAGTATGCAACTCTCTAATTCCATTATGTTATCTATATGGAATAATTATTGTAATAAGATTTTTTCTCGCTTCTCCAGAGAAAAATTAGCAACACTGCTTCAAGGTCAATTTCGAATGGTCTACATTGTTTTATTAACACTTGTCATATTTTGAAAGACTTGAAACTTCATATCTGTGAGTTGTTAATAAAATGAATAGTTAAAAGCAAATCGCACATTAAAAGCACTAGTGTCTATGTATTAATTCAATGTATTTCAATGCATTTCATATAAACTGCATTATGTAATTCTTCTTCATAAAAATTTTAACTGTGTTAAAACATTTCCTAAAAAGGGACACAAGATTTTCAGTATTATTATATAGTTCGGACAGATAAATTCATCGTTGGGATTATAATTAAATGCTTCACCTATCATATAGATAGGTATATTATATTTTTATACAATTAATTTCAATGAAAAAAAATATTTAATTTCAAAAAATAGATAATTATGTATTTTTGTAATTCACATCTTTTAATTCAAATACAGCAAATTTAATTATTGGTTTCGTTGTTATTACTTTTTTCGTTGAAATTATTTTTTCGAATAAAAAAGGGGTACATACGAAACTGTTTCATTAAATTGTGTAAATGAAATATTTTCGATAGAAGTAAAATTATCTGTTATAGTATCACTTTTAATAACATCGAATTGAAGAAAGTTGTAAAAAATATAAAAACTCATTCACTTCAAACGCCTCTCAACATTTCAACAACAAAAATTAAGTGTCAAATCGAGTTTTTAAATTTAAATAAAACTAAGTAGTTTTCTGATTTTCACTACTTTGTGGCTTCATCAGATGTTGATGATAAACTCATCTTTATTTAATAGTGTTGGCGTTTACTTGATGTAAATCCATTATAATTGAATATAAACTTAAATTCAAACACTTTAACTTATGATTTACACTTTATTGACTACATAGCATGGCGCGTTTCGTCGTTACAAACGACTTCTTCAGATGCTTACAGAATAATAACAACATTTTGAAAAACACAGGTATAAATATCAGGGAATTTGGGAATCTATGACTTCGGCTTTTACCTGAGATATTTCATTTTATGTGGATATGGGTGGCATGAGGAGTTATGTATTATGGTAGCGTTTCGAAGTATGATACACAGATTAACTAATATACCTTTATCAGAAGAAAATTTCAATAAAGAACTGAAAATCATTAAATAGATTGCGGTTAATAATAATTATGAAAGCGAACTAGTGTCAAAAATTCTTCACAAAAAACTCTATCGGAAAGCTCTACGATTAGTATTTCCTTATCAGTCGGATAGAAATCGTAAATATAATAGTTTAACATAATTTGGAACCGTCAGTCAAAAAGTCAAGACCTTTTTAAGTAAACATAATATTTCATTTAAAACGAACAATAATTTATCAAGACACATTAAGAACAATAAATACAAAATTAAAAGAGAAGACAAATCAGGTGTTTACCATTTGAATTGTGGAACATGTCCCGGTATATATATATATATATATATATATATATATATATAAAAGTATTCGAACTATGCTATATATATATATATTACCATATATATATATAGGTAAAACTAGTATAAATTTCGGTATTCAACGAATACAGAAGTGGTACATAAACATAGCTTCGCATCACGTAAATAAATATGTAATTCGAACTATGATAAAATGGAACCATTTATTGTGCTTACCATTTATTATTAACAGAAAACCATACTTTTTTCCGATACGAATTTTCATCTTAGTCAAGCAGCACCATCGGCCATTCACATTACTCAATCACCGCAAAACATTATAGTCTAAGATCCCGATATAGAACGACCTTCACCGAGATGTTTATTTGATGAAACATATTTTATATTCAATTTAATTTGCCAATAATTATATTCCATATGGGTTGCCTAATAAATTTCAGTCCAGGATATGATTAATTAATAATTAAAAAAAGATTTTTTTTTTAATATTTCACCGGTTTGACTATTAGACAAATTCCACTCCAATCGAAAGTATGAAGCCCATAGAATATGCTAACGTTAGGTTGGCTATTCTTTTCCAGTCATAACTCTCTGGTTGCCAGGTGTAAACAGGTAAATCGATAGTAGCATTTTACACCGGTCTGATAATTTAATCAAATTTACATGAAAATAAAGATTATTTAATTATGAACACGGTAAAATAGGGTTGCCTGCGAAAAATCAGTCCTGAATTACGGTTGTCGAATTTTAAAAAGTGAAATATTGCCGCGAGTGAAAGTGTACGACTGAGAGGTCCCAAGCAACCGTTCCGTGCGTTAGAAGAGGACAGAGCATAACAGCTGCTTAAGGTCCGCCAATTTAAAGAAAAAGAGCGCGCATGCTATTTGTCAGTGCAACTGAAAAGGATAGCGATAGACTTGTATATGCTGTGTATCATTTTAGAGTAATGTATTATTAAAATAGAAGAATATATTTTTAATTAATTAATTATTTATGTGTATATATTTAATGTGATATTAAAGTATATATACATATATAGTAAAAGTAAATAAGAAGGCTATAGCAATAAATATGTAATACTAATTAAGAAAAAATTTTTTTATCAAAAAAATTATAAATAAATAACTTTTTTTTTAATTATTCAGCTTCTGAGTGATCGGAAATAAAGCTGAGATCTTCGAAATCTGCACCTTCTTCGTCATCACTCTCTGTTTCGGTTCTTTCGATGATATCATCTATTCTTAAAGGTGTATGATCCCCAATGAATCCTCGTGGTTTTAAATATTCATCTAAGTACCAACCGCAACTCTCAGGTTCAAGTTTGATACATATTGGATCTGTTGCATTCAGCCACATCGAATTTACGTAAATAGTTCGTAAAACTTTTTGTGTTAATGATATCCAGCACGGAGGTATGGAGTTTGAGTCGAAGCCTTTGATTTTTTTTAGAAACTGCTCACTGTCTTCTTTAGCAGAGTAATTTTTCATAAAAATGCGATATCTTGCATCATTCACATTAGTGCAATTCTTAATCCCATACATACAAGCTGTAAATTCTTGAACAATTTTCATTTTATCTTCAATGAAAATATCAGCAGCATCTGTTAATGACGCAAAAACAGCTGTTATGCTCTGTCCTCTTCTAACGCACGGAACGGTTGCTTGGGACCTCTCAGTCGTACACTTTCACTCGCGGCAATATTTCACTTTTTAAAATTCGACAACCGTAATTCAGGACTGATTTTTCGCAGGCAACCCTATTTTACCGTGTTCATAATTAAATAATCTTTATTTTCATGTAAATTTGATTAAATTATCAGACCGGTGTAAAATGCTACTATCGATTTACCTGTTTACACCTGGCAACCAGAGAGTTATGACTGGAAAAGAATAGCCAACCTAACGTTAGCATATTCTATGGGCTTCATACTTTCGATTGGAGTGGAATTTGTCTAATAGTCAAACCGGTGAAATATTAAAAAAAAAATCTTTTTTTAATTATTAATTAATCATATCCTGGACTGAAATTTATTAGGCAACCCATATGGAATATAATTATTGGCAAATTAAATTGAATATAAAATATGTTTCATCAAATAAACATCTCGGTGAAGGTCGTTCTATATCGGGATCCTATACTATTAGTAAAAGATTACCCATCTCCAGAATACTTGAATTTGATCTTACAGACTCAGGCCCATTTAAGATATACATCGAAAGTAAAGGTGAAAACATTGGATCACTACATCCAATGAGCATTGGTCGTATTATACACGGTCATGATAAATCAATTAGCGACAATATTATTAATATATCTAAGCTAGGGAAAAACCGAATTTGTGTGGAAATGCGTACTGCACTAAGTGCAAACACATTTCTGAAATCCGATATCATTAAACGGAAAAATTTGGAAGCTTATATCCCTAACTTTTTAGCTAGAAGGGTTGGAGTCGTGAGAAATGTTGACACTGATATTACGGAGGACGAAATCAAAAATAATATATCAATAATCGGAAACAGTTCGATCAAAATCATTGATATTAAAAGAATGAAAAAACGAGTTAGAGATAACGCTAACACACCTACAAATGAGTTTTCACCTCTACCAGTCATCCTTGTCTCTTTTAAAGGGCAATTACTACCAGATATGGTATCCATATACAGGGTGGCCTGCCCAGTGGAACCGTACGTACAAAAAGTTATACAATGCTATAATTGTCTCCGTTACGGGCATATATCCAATCACTGCCAAAATAAAAGCCCAAGATGTAAAAGATGTGCCAAGGACCACGCCACAGAAACATGCACCGAGATGTCACCAGTATGTATTTATTGTTCCGGTTCTCATCTTAGTACAGATAGACTAGAATGCCCAGAATTCGAGAAACAAAAACGTTTAAAGAAGCTGATGGCTTGGGAAAATATATCTTATAAAGAAGCTTCGCAAAGAGATTCCAGTAGCTACGCAACAGCTGCCCGGAATAACACAAAAAAGCTTTCCATCAAGTACTATGTCGTCTATGTCTAGAAAACGAAGGATTGTCCAATCACAACCTAACATGGACGAAGAATTAGTAAGGTTACATAAAGAAATCATTTCAACTCCGCATGTCTCAAGGTCAAATGGTACATACTTCAATAGCCAGCCCTCAAATATAGAAAATAATACTTTCACTACTGAACAATTCGATTTATTAGAAGTTATTACGCTAACAGTAAACGAAGTAATCAAAAACAAAATAGACATTAGTAACACTACTGCAGTTTCGAATTTTGTCAATGATAAATTTGGTATCGGATTCCTCAAAAATGCATCACATTGTTATCGTAACCTTCAACACAACCAAAATAAATAACTTATGTATACAAAATTTCGCATACTATTCCGAAGGTCTAAAAATTTTACAGTGGAACGCTAGATCTTTAATAGCAAACAAACACTCTTACACAAACTACATGGAACAAAACAACATAGATATTGCTGCAATTTCCGAAACCTGGTTTAAGCCCAAAGTATCTTATAATTTCAAAAATTTTACAGTGATAAGAAAAGATAGAGAAGACGGAAAAGGCGGAGTCGGAATTCTAATTAGAGATAAAATTGCCTACAAAGAAATTGCACTTTACAATATTCCTGCTGGAGTCATGGCAATTGGAGTTCAAATCCATACATCTCACAGTTTACCCCTTACTATTGTTTCAGTTTACGTCAACCCACGCTTGAATATTGCAACGAGATCCTGGGATAAATTCTTTTCTCACCTTACATATCCAGCCCTTATATGCGGCGATTTCAATGCTCATCACATCAGTTGGGGTAACAATTTTAATGACAATAAAGGTCAATACCTTTTGGAATCAATTGAAAACAATAATCTCACAATAATGAACGACGGAAAACCTACTCTGATGGCTGGCTGGAACAAGAATGATACTGCAGTTGATGTTACTCTAGCCTCTCCTGGTTTTTCTATATATCTTGAATGTGAAAGACTAGACGATCTACTTGGATCCAACCATTACCCAATAGTTATTCGTTCTGGTAATTTAGGTATAAAAAATATTCAACAGATAGGCTGCAAGAAATGGAATTTGACTAAAGCAGATTGGCAGAACTTTTCACATGTAGTGGATGAAAAATTGCATGGTATTGATAAGAATTCAATTACTTACCAACAATTCGTTCAAATAATGAACGAAGCAGCTTCAGTTTCAATAGAAATGAATAAGTCCTATCAGAAACCAATTAGCAAAAATCCAAAAACCAAATCTTGGTGGAACGATCACTGTACCCAAGCCGTCCAGAACAGACGAAACGCACTACACACTTTTAAAAGGGAACCGACGATGAATAATTTTATACACTATCAAAAATGTGCCGCTATGGTTAAAAAGACAACCAACTTACATCGTAGAAACAGCTGGAGAAATTTCTGCGATAGTTTAAATAGGACGACACCGATAAAGACAGTGTGGAACAAAGTCAAATGTTTGAGAAATTCAGCGCTGGTCAAACCACATGAAGTTAAACCGGATACATGGTGTGAAGATTTGTTGAATACCCTCGCCCCTCCTTTTGTCAACCCTTCTTTCAATTTCTCCGAAAACATGCATAATCCTCAAGAATTCCCGCTGCAACCTTTTACTTTGGAGGAATTTCTTACTGTAATCAGAGCGACACATAACTCCGCTCCTGGGGAAGATAACATACACTACCCTATGATTAACTATTTATCTCTGGATGCTAAAAATACATTGCTACATATTTTCAACCGCTTCTGGAACGGGAGGATACTCCTACCGAGTGGAAAAACACAATTGTAATACCAATCCTGAAGCCGGGTAAAGCCCCTGAACATACTTCATCTTACCGACCAATTTCTCTCTGTTCATGTATGCTTAAAACTTTTCAACGTCTTATTAAAAACAGACTGGAATGGTGGCTGGAGCATAACAACAAATTACCACCCAGTCAATTTGGATTTAGAAGGGGTTCCTCTACGCAGGACAATTTGGCAAGATTTTTCTCCAAAATATCATTACACTTGTCTAACAACCAAGTGGTTGTAGCGGTTTTTTTGGACATAATTGGAGCATACAATAATGTTTTGTTAGATCTGCTATATGAAGATATGAAGTCTATATCAATCCCACCCAAAATTGCTTCCATTATTCTGAGATTAATTACCTATAGAAATATTCGTTTGAGGTTGAATGGATTTAAATCAAAGCCCTTCCTTACATCCTTGGGGCTTCCTCAAGGGGACATCTTATCTCCCCTACTCTACATATTATATACAATGAATCTGGAACAAGTACTTCCAGACGATATAGGTATATGCCAATATGCCGACGACATATGTATTTTTACCGCAGCTGACAATATAATGGAGGCACATGCGAAAGTTGCAACAGGTTTAGAAGATTTGATAACGTACTTAGAATCCAAGAATTTATCAGTGTCACCATCGAAATCCACGGCAATGTTCTTCTCTAAAAATAGATCTTACACTCCACTAAACCTAGTAATTGGCAATATGAACATTCCTGTTCAAAACGAAGTAAAATTCCTCGGAATGCAATTGGACACACAACTGAATTTTAAGGCACACATCCAAAAATTGATTAACAAGGGAGAAAAAGGATTAAACGTCTTAAGAGCTATCAGTAGAACGACTTGGGGTGCTCACCCCTCAATAGCTCTTCTATTTTACAAAGCATTTATAAGATCCATCCTAGATTATGGGTCCTTTTTTTACCGAAAAGCACCAAATTCATACTAAAACAACTTGACAGATTTCAGTACAAATGTCTGCGCCAGTGTTCAGGTTTAATGAAATCTACACCTATTTGCGTCCTCTTATCCGAAACAGGAGAAATACCTCTTCACTTCAGAGCGAAATTGTTAGGTATCAAATTCATTCTGCAACTCTGTAGCAAGAACAGCAGCACATACAGTGACCTTTATAACTTAAGTATAATGAACCTAACCACTTCGTTTTGGAAAAATAGAAAGTGCTTTCCTTTGGCAGATTATATGTTAGAAATAAAGGATGCCTGGCCCTCGATAATCACAAGTAATGTACACCCAAATTTTTCTACTAACTATTGGTCCCTATTCCCCAGATTTGAAACGAACTTGGATCCACCGTTCAACCACTACGAGGAACCAGAAATTGAATATCAGTTCAACGCCTTTATCCATAGAAACTTCGAAAATCACCGCAAAATATATACTGACGGCTCCGTCATTAATGGTCAAGCCGGATGTGCTATCTACGACTCCAAAGTATCCCACGAAATTACCTATAAACTGCCAGACCTTTTTTCAACTTACACTTGCGAAAAAATTGCAGTCATTGAAGCAATTAAGTATGCCAATAGAGTACAGGACCAAAATTTCGTCATTATATCCGACTGTCGTAGCGTCATTCAGAAAATATCTAACTTTAAATTTACATCTGCCAATTCGCACATCCTTATTGAAGCAATGAAACAACTTTCTATCGCCCAAGAATTGAAAAAAACATTACTTTATTATGGGTCAGATCACACAAAGGAATTAGAGGCAACGAGATCGCTGACCGTCTAGCCAAAAAATCAACACTACAAACTTCAGAAACAAGCCAACTCTCAATCCCATTGTACGAGGTATTCAAACTAGTTAAAAAGCATATCATTCAGGAATGGACGGAATATTTCAGAAGAGACCCAAAGGGAATTCACTATAAATCTTTAATAAATTATATCCCATCATCTAGAAACAACTGTACGGAAAATAGGAATTTTATTGCTACTATCAACCGTTTACGCGCATCCCATGGTTTCTTCGGTAAACACATGTTCCGAATAGGACTGAAGGAAAACCCCTTTTGTCGATGTGGAGAGGAGGAAACACTAGAACACATTTTCATGATATGTTATTTGTATGAAAACAACAGAAGAATTCTATTTACTAAAATCTATAGGCTTCTGAAAATAGGACCCATAAGTTGGAATACAATAATCGGCAGCAATAACACTAACATTTATTTGATAATCTACGAATTCATGAAAAGAAGCAATTTATCTTTATAAGTAAATGATTTCAGTACGACTTTCATGACAAAAAAAAAAAAAAAAAAAAAATTAGTTTACATTGCTGATGAGTGTATGTCCTGAAAGGACAAGCTCACTACGAGACCCCACTAGACGGAAGTCTCATCTTATTAAAAAAAAAAAAAAAAAAAAAAAGATACGAATTTCGAAATTTTACATAATATAGAGAGAAGAAGTCAATTAGATTATTGGGAAATAGTGGAAATAAATCGCCTTAAAAATTCTGGAAATTTGCTCAATGAACAGATAAAATTAGACAATTAACCCTTGTTAAACCTTTTCAGGTAATAGAAATTATATTTCAGAATGGAATATCTTAGGTAAAACCTGAAGTCATAGAATCCCAAATTCCCTGATATTTATACCTGGGTTTTTCAAAATGTTGTTAAGTGTAAATCAAAAGTTCAAGTGTTTGAAATTTAGTTTATATTCAAATTAGAGTTTGATAAAAAATGCACCTCATGATATAAATTTATGGATCCTATCCAGAAATGTGTGGTCTCTATTTTGACACTTGCTCCAAAAGTTTTGGTCATTACTTATATAGAAATAGGACTTATTTTTTGATGATTTTCAAACTGAAAATGTATATGAGTATAATATAAATATAATATTTATTGTTTTTACCTTGGTACAGGACACCCAACTACAAAATCTGAAAACTTACTGACAATATTTTAATAGGATTTTATCGTTACAGCTTGGTGAACATATTAACTTCGCGTTTCCTAGCAAATTAGTGGAATGGCGTAACAAGGACCTTAGAAGGATTCATCAGGTAGAATTAAACGTGACAATTTGTCAGTGAAGAAATTAAATTCACTCAAGGTTGATATCGACAAAAAAGAATCAAGGATTACGTAATAACTATTAAAACGCCAATGATTTATCATTTGGCGTTTATTTCTGTTTTTCCAAATAATTGTTGGAAAAACAGAAATAATAGTTTCCATCAAAAATAATAGAGCTTGAAATATGATGAGAAATGTTATGCTTTTTTTAATAATAATAACATTTATTGAGAAACATTCTCTTTACTTTGTAAAATTACAACTAAGAAGAATGCTCACAAAAGAACCGAATTCACTTTTGATTCAGATATTACATTCACATACAGATGTTCATTGTTCAATACTCATGATTAGTTACTATTGAATTTAATAAACCTTCATTTCTTTAACATATAGTAAACATCTATAAATATATCAACAAGGTAGAGTGAGTATGTAATTATTAAGTGGTAATTATTAATAAGGTTTGAAAGTTTACGGTCGTTACTACATTTAAATCCATTTCAAAATCAAAATCGCAGTGAAAATAACATTTTATTTGTCATTCAAATTCAGAACTTTCCCAATAACTCGAATATTTCTAGAAAAAACAATTTATAATAATGAAAACAAAAGTTTTCCCGAAAAAATCACGAACTAATTTTGTACAGAACCATTTTGATGTAATATACAGGGTGTTCTTTTATAAAGGTCCGATATTTTATAGGAACATTAATCAGTTCATTTTAAGTGAAAATGTTCATAAAGCATGGTTCTCAAAACCTTCATTTTTGAGAAACAGGTTGTTAAAGATTTATTTTCATTTTTGTTTTACCTGAATGATTTTAAAATAATCGCAATTTGAAAAAAAAATTTCTAGCTTTTAAAAATTCAAATTTGATGTTAGTTTGGTTCTCAATCACAAGAGTCATTTAAGCAAGAGTTCCGTTTTTTGCTGGCGAATTTTAGTAAATTCTCTGGTAAAATAGTCAATTTTTCTTACATTTTCACCGTTGAAAAACGTATGAACGTGGCGAGTAAGTGTTTTCAAGATATATCGAATTAAGGAAAGCAATTCTTCTGTATTTTGAGAATTATAGCAATTAAAACAAATAACAAAGTTCAAACAATTTTGAAATTTTTGATATTTTATCAATTTGAACATAATTCAAACGCAAAATTTTTAAAATAACATCTTCACATATATTCGAATATTCAATTTCTTATTTTTTGAGGTTGAATATAATCGTACTACTTATATTATTTAAATATTTCTAAAAAGGTATTTATCGAATAAGAATTGTTTTAAAAAATTTGTGACTTAATGTTCAATAATATTTAGTATTTTCAAATCTAGTGGAAAAATTTCTTATTGGCTGACTGTACCTATTATTAACAAAAATTGTTTAAACAAAATTTGCCGAAATGTGAAATCTATCAATATTCATTTATACTCAAATTATACATAACTTGTTTTCTCTAAATCGAGTTAAAAGTATATATAGGTTATAAAAAATGTCAAACTATTAATTAGTTGTGTTAATTGTGTACATGCAATGTCGCCACATAAAAACGTCATTAAAAAAAATGACGTCTGAAATTTCAAATAAATAAGAAAATATTACATTCGACTCGAAAAGAGAAACAATATATCATTATGACAGTTATAACTGTCATACGATTTATTAGTAAACATTGGGTATGTTTGGATTAAAATTGTAATTTTTAATTTCAATACTTTCGTTTCATTACTAAATTCAACCTTGTTAACAAATTGTAACAAAAATCAGTAATTTTTTATTATTTATACAAGTATTAATTTTGATATCTATAATTTTATGATTATAATTACGAATATTCAATCATTACAATCGAAAATACTTGTAACTCACCCACAAATAATTGACTCATTGTCATATTAAAACTTCCTTTAGTCATGGCACACTTCAAATATTAAAAAACGCCGGAAACAGTGATCAGATGTTTACGTTCCGTCCAAAACAATCGACGATCACAAGATCACTAGAACTTAAAGTAAACTACTGAATAAACGTCAGAGTCGAACACCTCGAAGTATAATGAACCCCTTTGGACAGAGGCACGAGGTACATATAATACGAACTTTGTACCTGTCGGAACCTCTTTGGAGATGAGCCAGAGATCGGGGTCTATTTCTCCGAAGTTAGACAGGGGCAGGTACTCTAGCGTTAAATTTACCATCTGACCAGAAATAGACTTCATCATACTAATTGCATTTTGAATGTCTATATTTACTACTTTAAGCCAGGATAAATAGGACAAGGACTTATAAGAGGTATGGTTGTAATTCAGGTATGAGTGGTATTAAGCTAAACAACATTTTAAGTGAAAGTTTTATCATCAATATCCCTTAACCATAACTTCGAAAATATTAGAATTTCTAAAATCAATTTTCACCAATTCAAATGATAAAAACATCGCACAGTAAACAATTGATACTTTTCAAGAGTATCGTCCTGAATAACATAACAGCTATTAAAAGGTCTACATCTATTTCAATCTTTCAGTAATCTCAACATCTCTAAGCGAAGTTCATCGAAAATAGCGTGACCTTTACCTATAATGAAAACATTTCAAATAAACAAAGCAAGCGGAATGAAAGATTAAATAAAGAAATTATTTTAAATATTTGCAATGATATATAATTGTAATAAGAAATCAATAAGTCCTGAACACAAAATTTAATTATAGTGAACAGTTTCTGTCACAAATTTTTGGTTGAATGAGCGTCAATGTCGCGACCTTGACATTGCCTACCGAACTTATTTTGTTAGAGATTTCCAAGAGCAATGAAAATAAACTTTGTCTTATCTACAATTTGTAGCGATCCGTTGCATTTAGGGGCTTTTATACGTTTTTCATAATTTTGTGTATTTTTATAGTTAATATTTTCCTCTTATATATTAAAGAAACCAGATAGTTATTTTGAATGAAAAAGTTTCTGTCATTAATTCTTATTTAATGAAAATTATTCATTTCAAAGTTTTGTTACATAACCAATATTTTGATAAGTTAAAAAAATAAATTCAAAAATATTCGTCCAGCTGTTTTGGAGTGATTAGGTATTCAGTGAACAAATATTGATCAAAAATTTCACATTTCTAATATTAATGAATTCATAATGATTGAAATAATGATAATAGAGTAACATATATTTATTAGACACATTTATTTTAATTTGCTAAATCAAAAACTGTTAGTTTATATAATTATTGTCTTACAAATTCGCTCCGTTTAATTTTCAAAACTCATACAGATATATAATTATAATAGACATAGATAGAAAAACTATTAAATAATCGAATTTTTCTTCGAATTGACTTCTCCATTGTTTTTATATCTTCAGAAATACTAAGAATTTAACAATCGGTTTGAACAAGCTATAAAAACGTATGTAAATATTCGATATATTTGTTAATTCTTTAATGATAATACGTTTCAATTGTGAAACAGAACACAGATACTTCATTTTTTATCGCTTTATAATTGAAATATGTTAAAAAAAATATTAGAATAACTATACCGAAATGAAAGTAACACAAAACTTGATAGTTGGGAATCTATAGTGAAACAATAATTAAATTTTTTGGTTTATTGAATGAATAAGCAAGAATCAATATTGATTAAGCACGAAAAAGTGGCCCTTTGAAAAAAAGGATCATGTTTAATTAATTAATAAACTAGAAAATTATAATATTTTCTTCTAACAATGCTAAATAAAGGAGTAGCTCTTCTACGAAATTATTTATCTTTAATAGAATTATCTAATCCTAAATTATTACTTTGAATACGAAATGTTCGTCTTATTACATTGTTTATGATATAGAATTTCTTATAAAGGTTTTAATATTAAGAAACCTTATTTTCAAATAACTACATATAATGAAAATTAATTAAATCATTACATTTTTATTCAGCATTTCGTTGTACCCCCCATTAGGGTCACTTGGCATAATTAAAAATAATTCAAAAAATCAACTTAGGTCTCGCTCAGTAATTTAGGAAATCTAAACTGAAAGACTTGATAATTAGGCTAATTATAATAATTAATACGTTCAAATTCAACAACAATAGGACCCGAATAGTGTCGCTTCTTTGAATACACATTCTCAAATAATAATGAAGTTTTTCCAGAATTATTAAAAAAAAACCAATAAGATGTCGATTTTTTAAATCGGATTACTTCAATAAAATTATCATATTTTGCAAGAGACAATGAAAAAGACGTTTGGTTTTCAAATTTTTAGCAATATTAGGAATATAATTAGAAAACTTCCAGGGGGGTTCGGACCTGATGACCCCCATCGTAGATCTGCCACTGTTTGGTTTAGTTTTACAGAATTATATGAATTCCTTGACAATTGTTTCAGAGTGTTATCTCATTTCTAAAAGTGAAACTGAATTTGTCAAACTAAAAGTTTGACTTATTTCTGAAATTTTTTTTTCTTTTTATGTTTCTTTTCTGATTGATTGACTAATATTTAATCTGGTGAAATAAAAACCGGCTAGAAAGCGTTTGATGTCGAGTGCCTTCGAGTAAACCTTATCCTACAGCTCAAAAAAGTCCGGCTAATTAAGGTTTCATTTGGAAAACTTACAACAATGACCTTTAAATATAGAATGACAAAAAGTTGCCTAAAATATTTCCAATTAACCTCAAGAAAATGCCGGAAAATTCAACTATTTTGAACTATTTAGGTTTAACCTAAAAAAAATTTAATAATAAAATTTCTAGGAATAATGAAATTGATTGATTTTGTCGCATAAGTGAGATGCTAGCACCGTTAATAAACAGACCCTGAATTGTTGTATTCATTACTTTCTAGTATTATTTATGTTATTACGAAATTAGAAATAACGTTTACGACTTTTTGACGAAAACTTAAAGTAGGTACATAAATAATTTATTAAGCGTCCGGTACCCTGATAAGATAAAATTCTAGAGAAAGGTGCATTCCTTCTAAAATTTCTAAAAACAGGTACTACCGCACCAAAGCAGGAGATAAGGATTGAAACCTCTCTCTAAATGAAATGAAAAATTTAACTGTACAGGAACGTATCAGTAATGCAACGCATAATATCTACAAAACCACCTTGATTTTATCCCAATAAAAGTTGAAGGATATTCTAAGAGAAACGACTATTATAGAAAATTAGATCTACCTAGTTTATTTGAATAGAAAACTACATACAGAGATCAAAAGTATGAAAATCTCTGTACACTGTTACTATTTTGAATTGGGAAAGAATTGACAAGATTTGTTTTTTATGAAATGGTATAGTCCAGGAGTTCCCAAACTACGCGCTGGGAAAAGGGACGCCTTGATTCGATTTCTGTCATTCTTTGTAACGTAGATGTAAAAATGTAATACAAAATTTTGATTCATATTGAGGATTGAATTTAATGTTTTTAAGTTTCAAATTTAACTATTTTAAATTAAACATTATTTTTCTTAGTAAATTAAAACCAAAACACTTGGCTTAAGTTTCACTGAGTATATAAACAACTCTACATTTTATTGGGTAGTTAGCCCATTATCAAGAATAATAACAATATTAACTCATATTAAACATATTTTAACTCATGTTATCAGCAATATTAACTCAGTAAATATTTTGTTAATTGTACTCTTGTAATAATAGTTGTTAATATACTTGTTCACATAATGTTTTACCAAGTGATAACCGAACGTCAGTGTCATTATAAAGTTAAGTTAGTGTAAATTATCATCAGAAATCCGTAGCAAGTTGGGGTATGGCAGCATGATCTGACATCCCATTTACACTTGCCAACAACGCCATCTTAAGGCTACACTGTTAAATATTTCTCTGGAAATTTTACCAAAAAGTTTAGGAAGTTTTAACGCAAAACAATTTAGTAAATTTACTCAACAAAATTATTCAAGTTTGTCAATTTAGTTCGATAAAATTACAAAACATTTTATGAAATTCACAAAGTGATAATAAAAAATAATTTGATTAAAACTAAGTGGTTTTGTGATTTTCACTAAATTAATTTCAAACATGATATTGTTTCGTCAACACAGTGGCTTCATCAGATATTGATGACAAACTGAGCTATTACATTGTGAACTGCTTGCAGTTATCCTGAATGAACATCAACAATGGTCTATGGTCATTTCCAAACACTTCAGGATAAATGTAAGCAACCCACAATGTAATGGCTCAGTTTATTATCAAGATCTGATGAAGTCACTGTGTCACTGCAGAGTCTGCACGTAGCATTTGAAAAAGGTGAATCTCATCGAAACGTACGTCATGCAGTATTTTTTTTATATATGTGTAAATCTTTGTTCAACAATTGTTTTATTAAACTTATTATTATTAATAGGGTAGTTATCTAGGGTAGGGTGATGTTACAGAATACTAAAACTGTAAGTGCATCGCTTGCTCAAAAAGATAGGGAACCTCTGGTATAGTCTGAAAGATTTCATAACAATAAGAAGGAAAATGTTGACTACATGCAATAAATTCAAAATAGGAGATGATCAAAATATTTACAAATTAATTTCAGAACAAACTACTTAAATAAACGATTTTTTCAAATATACGTTAATTATTTATAGTTTCTTAACTCTGCAGCTTAGAATACTCATTAATAAAGAAAAAGTTGTTTAATTTGTATAGGTACGAACAGTACTATCTGTATTATTTGGGTTTTACCGAAGCGCATAACGTTTCCCGATTTTTAAGTGTGAAACTTCAATTCATATTTACATTCACGATCTCAAGAAGTAAAGTTCAATGCTCTCTTTTCGGACAGTACTGAAGTTGATTTTGGCATACCTCAGGGTACGGTCTTAGGTCCACTGCTTTTCTCATCATACATTAATTATATTGTTCTTCATGTGAACAAATGATGGCAAGTGTAAATGGGATGCCAGATCATGCTGCCATACTCCAACTTGCTACAGATTACGTTATTAAATAGTGCTATGAATGTTGAGGAATTATTAAAATATTTGCCGTATAACGAATCCATATATTTTCGGAGCAGATGAAATAAGTTGGGTAATGTGTGGGACAAAGGAAAGTTTCTGATCGAAGACTACACAAAGATCTCCCACGTTATCAGAGGAGAAAGAACCTCACCACCGACGCTGTAATCACAGCCAATTCGGTCTCTTTTTCTTGTGAAAGAAACAACATTACACTTTGGCACATAAAAACTCAAATAATTATCCTCATACCAACCAGCAATATGGTCCAGCGCGAGCTAAAGTTGAACACAGTTCTGCTGTGAATCATCCAAGAATTGTGTCTCCTTTACCATTTTAATTTAGTTAAATCAATGAACATTTTTATTGTCGATTTTTATATACTCGTTTTTTACGAAATGCGATTTATAATTTGATATATGATCGATAATTTATTAGATAAAACGTAGCTTTGAAACATCAATTCTTATTCGAATTCACAATGTCAAGAAGTTAGGTTCAATGGTGTCCTTTCGAACAGCACCGTAGTTGATTTTGGCTCACCTCAGGGTACGGTCTTAGGTCCACTGCTTTTCTCATCATACATTAATTATATTGTTTTTCATGTGAACAAATGATATATACGATTATTCGCTGATAATACAATGATTTATGTTAGTGGTAGAAGTGAAATATTCAGACTATGATAGAATGGAGCAATAGTGACTTGGCAGCAACAAATGAATGGCTAAGCGATACCAGTTTATCGCTCAAAGTAAAAAGTCTAAATTTATAGTTATGGATACAAGTAAAATTTTGAAGGTGAATAGTTACGAAGAAATAACTATTAAAATTGAAAACCAAGACATTGAAAGGACGAAAGATATTAAATATTCAGGCATTACAGAGGATCAGAAATTGATTTTCAATGCTTAAAATTTATAGTTTAAAATCTAAAAGAAAACCAACTTTCTGAAAAGAATTGGAAAATATCTGACGACAATGTGAAGTTATCGCTTTTTAAGTCAATAATATAATAATGCCAAACTTTGAATATAGTTCCACTTTCTTATTGAGATTGAGCAAAGAACATAAATCATAAACTATAAATCAGCTATAAAAATTGCTGAATAGAGCCAAAATGCGAACAATTCTGAAATGAAATAAGAAATATTCTAATCGAAAGCATGGTAAAGTGATTAGAACTAATATGCCAGTTGAACGGAGAATACTCTGAGCTACATATATATTTATTTTCAAAATTAAAAATAATTCGTTCCCATACAGAGTAATAAAAAATGTAACATGTGTAAGTGATATGCACACTTATAATAAAAGAAAAACCAACAGTTCCTACATGTAACTTTGTAAGCTTTCTAAATCTAGAAATAATATATTTTATGAAGGATTCAATGCATTTAATGAACTGCCTTGTCCTATAAAAATAATTAGTGAGCTTAAGGTATTTAAGCGTAAATTAGCTAACTTCTTTTCAAACAAATGATTGTTAATAATAAATTTTGAACGTAAATGTATATATGAGTTTTGTAATAGCTATTAATAAATAAATATTATTATTATTACTATTACTTACGTACTATACGTTTGTTAGCTTTCACTAATTTTTCTTTTAACAATATTCCTCGTATAAACAAAATACGCCTCTCAAATTATATTGAGGGTCACTTTAATTTTTACGACAAATTAAACGTCTCTTTATTAATGGCACAGAATGACAATTTAATTCCATTTCGTATCGCATTAGAGACATGGATGACATATGCATTTACTATAGTCAGATTCAGAATGTTGAAAAACAAGCAAAGCGGACATCGGTTGGTCTTTCGGCTGGTACTCATGATCGAACACATTTGGTCTACTGTATCAACCGCGCCTTTTGTGAATTTGCATTGATTGAACGTTGATCATGTGTGGTGGAAAGAAGGTAAACGATTTTATTTGTCTTCGTTTTGTAGGACACCAAAGTCATTTCTTTATCGAAACCGAATATCGAAGTGCCAACTGGTCTATTTCTAGTGTTCACCATTTCTTTGGGGATCTCTCGCTTGTTACTTCGTAAAGTACCTACTACTGTGAACTTATATGGTGGCTTCAATAGTTCAGCAGCCAGAGGAACCGACGTAAACCAATTATCCATCGTTATATTCCGGTTCGACCCTTGGTATGGTTTACATAGTTTTTTCACAAAATAATTTGCTAATGGCTCGTTTCCAGTGTTCGTGTTTAAGAACCTCACTTAAATTGGTAATTACCTCATTAAATGGACGGTTTAAGTGGATTTTTCAGTGGCCTTTTGAAAGTGAACACAGTAGGATTTAACTTTTGAAACTCACGAAAAATTTCCGATCTTCTCCCAAATTTAAAAATATTGAGGACAGACTTTGGATATTCACGGTCACCTTGCAAATTTGAAAAAAAGTCGGAAAAATGATATATGTAAATGGATTAACTTGAATGTAGATTAAAAGTTAATCTAGTTTAAAAGTTTATGTAACTAATGTTGTAGTTACCTAATGTTATGAAACTGTAGTTGTAGTTAAAAGTTTATGTAACTAATAAAATTGAAACAGTAAATAATTGAACTATATTTCAAAAGGTTCGGTTATCTATCTCATTTTGAAAATCAATACATCGTAAGTTTGTGGACTAGCACCGATTGAAAAGCTCCATAATTGTCATTGATTTCTTGCGAAACGTGTAACGAAACTAAAATTGTAACTAAAACGAAATTGTATGCGTGATTGGGCCTCGTGCAAGATAGGAAGGTTTGAGATACGTTTCGTTGAAGAAACGAGAACCAAAATGTGTCAAAACCCAATGAGAAACAAAATTAACGAGACAACGTCCGAGTACAGCTTGTTTCTTTCAATATGTCAAATATAAGTTTGAGACGCAGATTGATGTTTTATTACAGAATACACTCGCCCTATGTTTCGGGTTACCAACAGATTATCGAGAGTTCAATACAACTAATGGGTCAGTTCGAAAAACTAATCGTAATGATTAAAAGTACTACACAATTGTTGAACAGAAGTGTGTAGGTGAACCTACAATTTTCCTTTACCATTTTGATTTACTTCAATCAATAAAACTTTTATGGTAGATTTTTATATTTGCTTGTCTTTTATGGAATGCGATTCATAATTTGATATACTTGATCGATAATTTATAAGATAACTACGTAGTTTTGAATCGTTTTAATAGTTTCCAATATTCCATCAAGTATACCAAGACTAATATTTCAATTAAAATTAGGTTAGGTACCGCTTTATTGGATAACTACGTAGTTTGAATTGTTTTAATACTTTTCAATAATCCACCAAGCCTGCCGAGATCTATATTTCGAACAAAATTAATTATATTCGTAATACAGGAAGACAACTGCGATTTGATTCTCGCATATGATGCTCTGAGTAAAAGGTTCTTAGTGGGGAGGGGTCTTAATTTCGTATTGACTTACCACCGTGTCTAGGGAAATGCTTATATAGCCTTTTTTATTTTTATAATTTTTTTGAAATCATTATAAATTTAATTTTCATACCAATATATCAATCAAAATCTTGACTATGGTAGGCTTGTTTCCTAATAAAGACATTTACAATTTCCCTACCTGATTTTGAAGTGAAAACTTCTTTACTCATTTTACTTTCATTTCTTATTTCAGTTACTCTTTATACAGCCTTTTTTATTTTAATAAATTTTTTGAAATAATACAACAGGCTAATTAATTTGTATACCTTATATCAATCAAAATCTTGACTATAGTTTGATTGTTTTCCAATAAAGAAATTTACAATTTTTCTACCTGATTTTGAAGTGAAAACTTCCTTACTTTTTTTACTTTTATACATTTCAATCCAACATTTTTATTTCTTATTTCAGTTACCATCAGTCTAATAATTATATACATTCTTAGAACACAATGAAATGATTGAAAATAGTTACAAAAAAGTAGTTATTGTTGAAATCGATGATGCAAATAGCGTAAATAATGTTAAAAATGGAGTACATTGAAATTTGTATAAATACAATAATATGGATGGATAATATATCCATCAAAAATATGATTGTATATTAATTGATATTTGAATTAAATTGTATTTATATCTTCTATATCAGGTAATATATTTTTCTTTTAATTCAGTGAACCTACAGTTTAACGCCGGTTCCGAACGGCCATTGGGCTTGTAATCAATGTACATTACCGAGAGCAATTATCATCATCATTAAAATACTTAAATTAAAGACAAACTCACACACCCATGCCTTCACCGGGACTCGAACCCGAATCCTACCGCACCATAGTCGGGTGTTCTCCCGACTAACCCTTGGAGATATAGGCTAGCAGGTGAATACCTTTCAAATCGTTTCTAGGATTGTTTAAGGTGAATATGATGATTTTGATTTGATTTTGAATTTTGAAATTGGAAATTTCAATACTAAAAGTTTTCATTTCTATCGGCAGTCCCTATAACTGCCAATTTAAATTTTTTTTAGAATTTTCAACTAAGTTCTATACGTTTTCTAAGAATTAAAAGAATAAAATAAAACCTTTTGAGAGCGGTAGTAAACATTCATGGGATCTGCAATAGTATTTATAATTTCTAATAAGGAACTACATAATGAATTAAGAAACTACATTAATTAGAACTTATTACTATCAATATGCATAAAAATTAATTCTTCAACCTTAACCACAAAAATTGTAAATATTCCTTTCAGGAAGGGATGAACCTCCCTCCGAAGCCCCCTTTAGGCGCCACTGTTCTCGTAAATGCAATACGTGCATACCAGAAATTCCTAAAAAACACCTGAGACGGAACGAATTGCAATCATTCATAAGATAGTTACGATTCTTTGTTGAACAGGTTTGTTTATAAACAGAAAATGAAGCAACGGAAATTCACCTGCATCTGGTTATTAGCACGTTTCTAACAAACAATAATTTCGAGACGAATATTGGTGCGTTCAACTTTACGCAGCTGACAGTTTATTTTTCAAGTAATAAGATATTTCCTTTTATATCCTAAAGCTTTATATGTTAGCGAAACCAACACTTTTTGAACAAAACGGAAAATTTGATTGAAATTGATCTACCTATAAATTGAAGGTATTTATTATTGACGATTATATTTAACAATTTTATCCGAGATATAAACAAAAGTACCAGTTTTTCTAAAGTTCAGAATCACGAATTTATTACGACTACTGGTGTTCAAGTTTTAAAATCCTTCGAAAAAAGATGAAGTTGACTGAATATTCAGTGATCTCTTGGTGAAAAGTGGTTCAATATATGAAATTAAAAATCATTTAGCTTAGTTTAACATAATTATATTGGTGTTTGACAATTGTTTCGGGGTGTTTTGGCTCATTTTCTAAAGTTAAACTGCTAAAATTTGCAAAATTCTGAATTTTCGAAGTAATTGTATAAATAATAACTCGAAGTAATCCGAGCCCAATGGATGTTTAGAACCGGCGTTAAACTGAAGGTCTAGTGAATTAAAAAAAAAAACTTCTACATATGTTTCGGGTTGTTAACCCATTATTGAATAACATTGTCTACTCCTGATAATGGGTTAATCACCCGAAACATATGTACAGTTTTTAATATATTTATTGAAACTTAAGCCAAATGTGCTAATTTTAATTTAATGTTTATATTTTAAGTTGAAATGCCACTCAGAATAGCACAATGGGATGTGATATTTTCATGATCTATTTTTATTTCTATTGTCTACATATGACTTTGTACTATATATTTATTGAAACTTAAGCCAAATGTGCTAATTTTAATTTAATGTTTATATTTTAAGTTGAAATATTTGTGAATTTTCATGATCTATTTTTATTTCTATTGTCTACATATGACTTTGTAATATATATTTTAATTTTAGTTTATCATTTGGTTGGTTTATATTACTATTGCAATTGATTTTATTTTTATTTTAGTTGACTTCATCAACTATATTTCATAACTTCTGTTTAATATGTGTGACTTTGTAATAGATATTTTATTTTATGTTTGTTCCTTCAGTTATTGTTTATTACTACTTTAATTAATTTATACTTTAATTTATTTTATTTTTATTATATTACTATTGCAATTGATTTTATTTTTATTTTAGTTCACTTCGTCAAATTTATTTCATAACTTCTGTTTAATACGTGTGACTTTGTAATAGATATTTTATTTTATGTTTGTTCCTTCAGTTATTGTTCATTACTACTTTAATTAATTTTTACTTTAATTTATTTTATTTTCGTTGTATATATGCGCTTAGATTTCCTTTTTCCTGCATTTTTTTCTTCAATTATTTCTCATTTATTATTATTTGTGTACAATTGTTATTTATTCCCTATAGTTGGATGTATATGTGTTGGGAAAAAATGAATTATTATTATTATATTAGGTTTATATTTATTACATTTCAGTCATTAGTTCCACCTAGTATTAAGTGTATCTACTACTTTATAATAAGTATTTGAAATTTTTTGTTAATTCTATTTGTGAGAAGTAGGAGAATGGTAGAGAAACTCCTACCATTTGTAAGAAAGAAATTTATCTACAATAAAGATTACATTACATATGAATAACTATTTCTAGAGCTCATTTTAATATCATTATCGCTTGTATAATACAATGTATAAGAGTACCTATTTCCTCTAGACGTGATCAGATAAAACAGTAAATTCGAAAAACTAATTGACTGAGTACGTACCACTTATATACATTGAGTTTTTGTAATCGCTGCAAATAACGTCAATTAAAGATTACATGTTTAAATGATAATATCGAATTATCAATTTATTTACTGATTTCTAGACTGATATGTCATTTGTACAATACTCGAAAACGCGGAGGTGAACATGACAGGAGATAAAATTTTATATTTAGGTCATTAATTAGATAAGCTATGCGAAATAACGAATTGGGTGAAAGTATACGAGGGCTGGTATATATATTTCTGGCCCAATAATGAATAATATAAATATTTACGATCGAAATTGATTCATATTTTTTCAAGATGATATTTATGAAGATTAATAAACTTTTGAAAACGTTCGAAATTTGCAAGCGTTCGAAACAATTTTAGAAGAATTTCTTAAGCTGAATTTAGATAATTTCAAATCAGATATTTAATCGAGGATTGAAATTCCATGTTAAACGATCAATAAATTGAACACATTTATATTGATCTATATTGTCCAGTACAATATTGTTTCGATATACAATACCTTTATTAGGTGGATGGACGCAGTGTTCCTCTGGCGTTTATATAGCGCGAGCGCTCTGTTCAATTCTGTCAACTCAATTCTCAAAAACACATGCACCGGTGTGAAATCAACGAAATCCCTCCAACGTGTGTGGCACCTTAGCTAAAGGTGTCACACACGTGAAGATACGAATTTCGAAATTACAACTGGGTAATAATCATTTGCTGAAACTGAATTAATTCCTTTTTCTTCATACCTCGACAGTGTAGGCAGATTGTAGAATGATTTATTCAACTACACTTTCGATGGGATACTATCACTTTCGATGGGATATGGTCACTTAAACGCAATAGTCGTACGTACCTATAGTACGTACGAGAGGTGAAGAAAAAATGGCTTTATTTTTCAACATAGTTTACAAAAATCTGATGAATGATTTTGTCTAAATATTTTAATCCCTTTCGTTTATTTTTAGTTTGTTCTATTTGGTCATTGTTTATTAATATTTCAATTCATTTAAATTTCATTTTCATTGTATATCTTATAATATTCGTTATTTTCCCTTTAATTTAATGTATGTTTGTTGGAAATAAATGTATTATTATTATTGTTTGATGGTATATAGTCATTTTAATGCCGCAACCGTCATTCTCGTCCTATATGGGCGATATGTTTGAAAAACTATTTTCGAACTAAGTCAGTTTACAAAAATTCGATGAAAGATTTTGTCTACACATTTTAAGCTCTTTCAATGATATATGGTCACTTCAATGTCACGAAGGTCATTGAAGTCGCACCGGTACCCTTATCCTTATCACCCCTAAACGACGCCAATAAAGACGGCGATATTGAAATGACTATATGCCATAGAAAGGTATTGAAATAAGTAAATAAAATCATTCATCAAAATTTCGTGAATTAACTTAGTTTGAAAAATACAGCAAATTTCCACTTCGTTACATTTGTAATAAGTATAATAATAAGTTCTCAACAGGTATAACACCCAATTACAGAAAATAATAACAATGTTGAATACATAACAGAATAATAAAAAATAATTCAACGAAGAGCTCAATCTAATCTAAAAAAATAGTAACTTATAAATACATTATAGCATTCAATGAAATATTACAAATAACTCAATCTAAATCAATTCATTTTAGTCAATTTTCTTTGTTCACATAACTCCTGATAATGAATTCTATGGAGTCGAAGTGAATGTCACAATTATTGGCAACTCTATTGAATGTAGACTCCATAAACCAAATGGGGGATTGTATCAGGGAGTTGATCCTTGGAGTCTCTAGGTGGAATAATTCTGTATTACGAGAATTTTGCCTAGGAACACGAAATTTCAAAGCGGACAAGAGAGGAGGACAATCAATAATATTGTGCAGTAATATGTACAAAAATTTGAGTGATAAAGTTTCTCTCCTGCTCTGAAATGAGATTAAACTAAATCGACTCAATAATTCGTTATGATTGACTCCTCTCTGTGGATTAACTTTATCCTCCTCCAAACTAAGAATTTCAAGAACCTTCTCTGAATAGCCTCAAGATGGCGTTAATGGCAATTGTAAATGGGATGCCAGATCGTGCCGCCATACTCCAACTTGCTACGGATTAGGTATTAAATAGTCCTATGAATGTTGAGGAATTATTAAAATATTTGCAATTACGTATAACGAATCCATATATTTTCGCAGCAGATGAAATAAGTTGGGTGATGTGTGGGACAAAGGAAAGCTTCTGGTCGAAGACTACACCAAGATCTCTCGCCTTATCAGAACGAGAGAGAACCTCACCACCGACGCTATAATCACAGTCAATTCGGTCTCTTTTCCTTGTGAAAGAAGAACATTACACTTTGTATGACCTTTTACTTATATGACGTTTGAGACATTTAAGTGACCATATCCCATCGAAAGTGATGATAATTGTTGAAAAAACGCCCTACCACCTACCTATATTACCGAGATACATAAAAAAAGGAAATAATTCAGTTTCATCAAATGATATAGTTGATTACAGAGTTGCGATTTTGAGTTCTTATACACGATCTTCACGTGTGTGATATCTTTAGGTAAGATTCGTTGCTAACTTAACACCGGTTTGTATATAAGGAAACGCAGATATAAAAACTACCTTCTTTTGCATGATTTGAAAAACCCAGTGCCAACCCTCGTACATTCAAAATATCTACGACTTAGGACGAAAAACTCATAAAGTTACACGTAAGTGGGTTTTCTAAATTATGAATGAATTGAATTAATTTGATATTTTCTGGCGCGAAAACGACCATTAATCTCCAAAAATATTCGAATAGCCAAAATTTCCAAGCATTTTATTGTATTCTATAAAAATGGTCTCCAAGCTATTTTAAGGCGCATAAAATAATCAGCACTTAATAAAAATAATCATCAAAATCCCAAACAATCTTGTCCATCGCTTGAAACAGTTTTCACTCAATAAAGAGTGAAATATTCTTAATCACATTGCGAGAATTGAGTACTTTGTTGTTCTAATGCAAATTTTTCATCAACGTAATGAAATATCTACATATCTTTTTTGCATTGATACTAATTCGACCTATTCTATAATTACTTTTAAGTACACATACACGTAAATTATTCCATAATTTTAATCTCGTTAGTTTGTTTCAAAAATCAAATCATTAGAATCATGGATCATTAGAGTCATAGAGACTGCTTTATCTGCAATTGTTTCAAGAGATGTATGTATCTAGATTGATTTTGAAGATAAGTAAATTTTAAATTGAAGTAAGAATCTAAATACATTTTTTTACTCGACCTCTACTATATTCGATAAATGTTCAATGGTTTGTTTATATGTAAAAATTATTGCTATAGTACTTGTTTTTTTCTTAAGTTTTCTAAAATAAGATAATATCAAAAATGCGAGTTTTGGAAATATTGATTCTAATATTTTACTTACGACGAAAGAATATTATATATTACTTGTCGAAAAAATCCATGTTCAATTAATCTAATTATTTTATTTTTATTATAGCTTTATTTTTAGTCTGTTCTATTTGGTTATTGCTTATTACTATTTCAAGTTTATTTCCGTTGTAGATATGTGCTCTATATACTCTCTTCTTTTTTGGTCTCTCCTCTCATTTTTTTAATCTATTATTATTTACGTACAATTTGTTATTTTTTCCCTGTAAATGGATGTAATACTGTTGTAATACTCTCTTCTTTTTTGGTCTCCCCTCTCATTTTTTTAATCTATTATTATTTACGTACAATTTGTTATTTTTTCCATGTAAATGGATGTAATACTGTTGGGAATAAATGGATTATTATAAATGTATTATCATTGTTATCATTATTAATAGTGCTTTAATTGTAATATGCACAATATAGCTGAATGAACAACTCTATCAAAAAAAGCAAACAATAAACGTTTCCAATATTTCTATTAATATTTTCATGAAAAGTGAGGGGGCAATTGGCCCCCTTTGTTTTCCACCGTTGGAAACATCTGTAAAAATTCAGTGGGCTACGTTTTGAATGAATATAAAGAAAACAAAAGTTCAATAAGATTATCTGGAAAATAAATATTTCGTGCTTCTATCAAAACCCGACCTAGAAAACTATAAAACTAAACATAAATCGAAGTATTGGTTAGTTGACGTATTGTTGGCAACACAAAGCAAATAATAGCCAGAAATACTCGAATTGTAAACTTCTCCATCAATTTTATTATATTCTATAAAATCATCATCTAGGTTATTTTGAGGTATATAAAATATTCAACAGGTTATAAAAAGAATCATTAAACCCACAATCGGTCGACCTAATCGATTACTTACGCTTTTCACTTAATATTCAAGTTCTTCGATTATATTACTTATTGATATTCTGGTTTATGGTACACTAAAATATATTGAAAATTTTCGTTGTGATTTATCTTAATCATTTATGTAACAAACGTTAAATTATGCAGTATTTTAATTAGGCATTAAATTCGATCCAGATAGTTCCATGCTTTTGAATAAGATGATAATAAATAAATTGAAATAAATATAGTTTGTACCAAAACGCAACAAAGAAATGAATTTTACATTTTTAAAATCTATCATTTGCTAAGAATATCAATTTTTATATTAGAGAAAGGCGAGGAAACTCTCAGGAAAAAAAGATTTGAAAAAGATGTGGGTTGCCTCAATTTTCGAACTGCACTGCAATAATCAGGAAATGGGGAAAAGTTATTAATGTCCGTAATCCCCATGTATTTTCACAGGTCAATAAAAAAAATTTAAACTAATAGATCTAAAACAAAAAATAACACATAATACAAACAATAAAAAGATCTCGCATATCATGTTTTAGTCTTATTGCTATTAAAGAGCTTTCTTAGAGCTATAACTCTGAAAGGGTAAACCTTTTGAATCATATACAACATTATTTAAAAGAAAAATTTCTATTTTGTCCCTAAAACACGTGAATGATAAGGACCCAAATGTTGGAGATAATCTATAATACAAAAATGAATCGCAAAATGTGTTGGTAAGCGCATAAATCAACAACGCCTGGACCAATTTTGCCAATTCATTTTCTAAAATGTTCGCTGAAGTCCAAGGATGGGGTTTACGGTGGGAAAAATTCGAATAATTGCCGGGAAAACCCTAAAAACAGCCTATTTATTTTTCTCATACAAACGTTTTCTAACTGAAATGTAGAGTCAACGGCTGGACCGATTTCACTATTTCTTTTTGTTGTGTTAGCCAAGAATTGGTAAGATGTATATTCATATATTTGAGATTGATTTAAAATGAATTATGTAGGGATTACGAGATTAAGGTTTTCTATTTTTCGACCACACCACGTACACATTGAATAAAAACTAATCACTGAATAATAATTTTTTATATGCAAGCAACACAATTGTGTTTATGTATTGGATCGAAAATAGAATAAATACTTCGAAGTAATACCGATTAAAAAATGCATCATATTGTCATAATAATAACAAAACTTGGCTTCCTCTTCATAATAATCGATTTCATGAATGATTTATATTATGAGGTTGATAACTGACATGATAAGTTGGCATTTTTACATCAATATAATTCATTTCGGAAGTGCTCAGTATTTATATAGCTCTATATATTGTTTATTAATAACGGAGTTGTAGCATAATGATTCCTTTGAACAGATATGTTTATAGATAACAGGTTTCTGGCTAGTGCTTATCTATTAAAGTAATGTAAGTTCATTGTGGAAAACCATTTTCTCACAAAGGGAGCTGCACACAAAGTTCCGATCCGAATTGTACATTATAAAATCATTTAGGTATATAAATTTAATATTTCACTACTTACTTGCTTTATGTCTATCTCTACGAATACAAATTTACCAAGAGAAAATTGAGATGAACTTTATAAATATAACGAAACAACACACGATTAGCTATATTATTTTTATTATTAAGTATAACTTACCAATAGATTAGATCTATGTATAAGGTTTGATTTTTTTCTGAACTTCCAATCCTTACAGAATATTAAATGCATATGAAAAGAATCTGGAAATCTCTTTCGAGGGTATTGTAAAAAAAATATATACCAAGCCGAACCGTATTTCGACATCTGGGTCTACCTGCTCAATTACTAACGAAGGGGAATAAAGAAAAGTAAAGAGCTCTGAGTTTATGACTGAAATCTTATGATACAGAGATACGCAATACTTTAGTTATTCATATCATGTATAATATCATTTAAATATTTGTAAATATAAAAACTTACCGTTTGTTTTCGCTACTGCCATGTTTATTAGATTGGACTATCTGCAAAGTTAGAATTAGGAATTTCAATGTTGGATAAAATGATTTAAATGCAAGTAGTGGAAAACAATTAACTGGAATTCTTGGAATAACGAATTGCAAAGAATTTCATAAAACATGGGAGTAAGGTTATTTTCGTATTTATTTCAGGGTTTAAATGTAAAAATTATCAAAAATTGCCAACACCGATTGAAAATATTAACTAGGTAATTGCAATGTTTACTATCAATATTAGCGTAATAATTCTATTTTACAATAAATAGCTCAAGATTAAGGAGTTTGAGAAATGTTCATCTAATTCAAACAAGTGTTATTTGTATCCTACAATAAATCAGCGTATTATCAGATCCACATGTTGTGTTCTAAGACAACTACAATATATTGATTTCTGACCAAAAAGCAGAATAGAAGCATGACAACTTACCAATATCTTGAAAATACAAAATTCTAATAAATGTTCACCAAATTCCGAACGTTATAACACTGAAATAACAGAAAACACAATTTTATGAGCTTCTTTGTATTTCAAAACAACGCTTTTCAAATCTTCCATATTATGCTTCTTCACATTTCATTGAATATATTTACAATACATAACACTATTCTGTGTTTGGTAGTAAGCTTAATACGCATGCCATGGATTAATGAATCAATGTTCGGTTGGACAGATTTCTGATTTATAGAATAAAAAAGGTTACTGAAAATTAAAGAAATCTGTGTCCAGGTAGACGTAGGTGGCTGTAAATGTTTCAATATTTTCATATCAGTCTGTAGTAGGGTATGCCCACAATTCGTATACTACTCTTTTCTCTAAGCTATAATTAACCTGTGGTAGTTTATGTTTTGTTTAAGTTTGGTAAATAGTAATAATACTAATGGTCATGAATTGACAGCAGTAGTTCCCTCTGTGAGTGAAATTGTGAACTTCTCTCTCTGATGATTCTCTGAATTTCGCTATAAGTACTTAATAAAATCACAAAACTTGGTTAACGCATGACATACCTCAATCACATCATTGGTGATAGGACTATAAACTTTATCACATTTACATATTTCAAAAAAAAAATTGAGTAGAAAGTTTTTTTGTAGCGCCATCTAGCCGGCAATAGAAATACCAGTTTGTGCTTTCTATTAGCTCAGAGCAGCAAGCAATACGGTAACTGTACTGAAGTGCTATGGTTAGTGAATTGTTTTCTAGTCTAACTGATTAATACTGCATTGAAAGATTTGTTGGGAGCACTTTTTTATAATGTAATATCAGATATCTTTGAAAATATAAAGCACAAAAAATGTTCATAGACAACATTAAGAAGAATATCGATAAGCCTTTAAAAAGTTGTTAATGTAAACATAGTCTGAAAATATACAACCAGATTAAGACCAAATTAAATTTCTTTTCGAAATAGATTTGTGATTTGAATATTATTTGTATTGAGAATTTAATTTGAATTCATTCATATTTCATTTGGAATTGAATATTCTGGAACTTTGATTGAGGTCAAGCCAAAACAAAGAGGTTTTATTTTAGTTTTGAATTATTAGATTTTGATACAAGTTTGTATCAATAAAAATGTAATAACAGTACTAGGAGACCTCATTTCGTATCACAAATTCCGTATTTGCCGAATATCAATAATGTTGCCTTTGGAGCCGCAATGATCACCTATAAAAGATTACTTATGTAAATATTAACAAAACTGCGACTATATATGTTTCGTTGGCACAATTCCATGAAACTCGTTCATAATTCTCAAAACTATGTCACCTGAATATTGATGAAGTGATTCTTAAACTGTATAATGCTGTCAAAGTAAGTTTAGACCTTAAACAATGTACACAATAAACAATACAATTAGAAAAATTAGGGCATCTGAAGATTTATATAATTTTTTTTGCAAGATGTTTTTGAAGATTATTTTTAACAATAATGTAATTTATATTAAATAAAAAACAGTTGGCTAGGTTTCAAAAAATTTATAATAAATAAATATTTGACAATTGTTTCGGGGTGTTTCCCCATTTTCAAAAGTTAGACTGTCTAAGTTAAAGTCTAACTTTTGAATATGGGGTAACACCCCAAACAGTTGTCAAGTATTTATTTATTATGAAATTTTGTGAAACCTAGCCAAGTGTTTTTTATTCAATATATTAAACAATGTTTCACCAAGAGATCAGCGAACACTAGTCAACTTTAATAATTTAATTTTTATAACGCTCGATAATAAAGCAACTATCAAATATAGGCATAATAATCCATTTTAAAGTTATATTATATATAAGGTAACGCCTTTTTCCTTATATCTCACAAACTATGAATCCCACAAAGAAATTGTAAACACATAATTTCTAGAAAACCGCTGTGTCTACAATTTTGTTGTCTACAACATTTTTCAAAGAAATTAAAATAAAAAAGTTATTAAAAAAACATAAGAAAATTTCGCAACATATTTTTCATTATACGTATAACTTTTGTATTCATTATTTTACGACAAAAGGACCTCAGACCAATACCGCAGAGGGTATTTTACATTCAACATTTTTACCTATAATTTTTCTCGATTTCCTTTAATTATTGGGTTTTCAGGGCGCTCCAAAGTTGATTGGGTTGTTAGTACTCATAAGAATCGGATGACAACAAAACGAGCCTTAATTTTGAATATTTTTATTTCCATACATAGTTTTCAATATTTTTCGTAACATAATTACTTACAATTACCTACAGTACTAAGATATTTTAGGTAATTGTTCCGTTTTTCCTACAATAATACTTGAAATATTATTGTTTTTCACAATAATTTTTACTCATAGTTTACATTCACAAGAATCCTAAGCATGGAAAAAATGTTCACGATACAGTTTGGTGACAAATGAAATCGGCAAAGACAAGGGTTGCAACCCCAAAAACTTGGAGTCAAGCTTCTGGTGAACCTCCCACACACCACTACAATAAAATTGCATCCGTTTCATTGAAATGAAACTTTTCAATGAACTACCAGTTATGTTATATATCACATAAAGTAAACGTCATAGAAATGTATTCTTCTTCTTCTTTTTCCACAAAAGAAATTGTTTATCATCAGTTCAGTTTATCATCAACATCTGATGAAGCCACTGTCGTTGGCGAAACAATATTGTCATGTTTTTGAATTAATTATAGTAAAAATCGAAAAACTACTTAGTTTTATTTGATCCAAAACTGGAGACCTGGATATACCTGGAGTTTGAGAACCGCTGAAAGTGTAACCCAAAAAGCTACTAAAAACACTTTTTTATTTATCAATGAGATTATTCTTTGAGAGAAAATATCAGTTTGAATAAGAATCTTGCGAAAAATCAATAATAATTCTATAGGTCCTCTATTTCCAATGTTTGATTAAGTTTTTCGACAAACAGATATCCGGAGGGTCTTCTATTGCAGTTTTTATAATTTCATCGATACCTACTTGAGTAATGTTTGTACTAAGATAGTAGATATGTAAGAACGCATGAATGAATACAAAAAGGACCTATCAGACGTTAGCAATCAGTTAAGGGTGCTTATTATTCGTGGAATATCAATGAAGTATCGGAATATAACCAGTCTCGCGTGATTTATAGGACAAAGGAACTGGTAGCTTACTTTGAACGTAGAGCTTATACGATTTGCATCAGTTGTTGGCCGAAGTCACAAGTGAGAACATTACTTAGATGCAAACTTAAATCACGGTAAGTTTGCACTATAATTAAAAGTTTCAAAACATAAATTCACAATTAATTTGATAACGTTAAAAAAAATTGGAATACATATATATATATATATATATATATATATATATATATATATATATATATATATATATATATATATTTTTTAATTGGGAATTGCAGTTAGAAAAAATCTTTATTTTTGTTGACGTTTTGTTGTATATATTACAACTTTGTCACTAAAATATTGTATACATTAGTTTTTGAATTTTGAAATAAGTACAAGTGTATCAAATGCATTGTAACTTATGTTTTTTTCAAAATTCAAAAAACTCAAACTTGGCTTTTTTTTATATAAACTGTTAATTTTTGTACTTTTCACCATGAGGAAACCTCCTTGTCTATATTTCGAACAGGTTTACATTCTTCATCAGGACTCTGAAAAATAAAAAACTAGGCTTCATGGTGTGGCTAAGTCAGATGATTCAAACGAGTGTGATTTATATAAATATATATATATATATATATATATATATATATATATATATATATATATATATATATAATTTCAAATGGTTGAGTTTTATATACTTATCCAGAATATGTATATTTATATTTAATTATATCTACCATTAATTTCACACACATAAACCCATAAGGATATTTTAATATACATATTCTGGATAAGTATATGAAACTCAACTATGTGAAATTATATGTATGTATATATGTATATATTACTCACACTCTTTCGAATCACTTGGCTTACCATGAGTTTTTCAGAGGTTTCCTCATGGTGAAGAAGACTAAAACTTCCGAAACGAATGCTAAACCAGAAATATTCCTCTGAATAGTACAGAAACAAAAAAAAAAATTTAATTTTTTTCAAAAAAATACGTTTGACGTTAACATATGTATGAATTTTAATGAATAATTGAATTAAAAAAATTCAATTATTCATCAGTTTTGACAAAGTTGTAACATAAAACGTAACATCAACAAGAATAAAGCTTTTAACATTGGAGATAGCCTGTTATTACTGAAAATATTAAAAAGATAACTATAAACAGGCAATAAATTATATATTTTATATAAATATATATATATATATATATATATATATATATATATATATATATATATATATATATAAATTTCGAAATGGATATTATTGGAGTTGATTGAATGTTCGCGGATCTCTTGGTAAAATATTGTTACTATATCGATTAAAAAACACTTGGTTTAGTTTCACAAAATTATATCCATTGATTTAATATTTTTGAGTGATTATAACATACGAATTGACTTTGAACAAAATCAAAAAGTTTCGAGATGAACATGATGATCTCACTTTTCAAATAAACGTAAACTAAATAACTAGAAACAATAACTAATGAAGATTTTCATAAAAAGTCAGAACAAGTCTTATAATAAATTATTACGGAAGTGTTTAATTAAATTAAATAATTATTTCACTTCACAAATGCGACAAATGTAGCTACATGAAGTATAATATAGAATTCTCTTTCTATATTTCCACAAGATAATGACGTTTTGACATTCATTCGTCAATAAAGTTTGAAAAAAACAATAATCTGTATCCTACGTATTCATTGAATGATGAAATAAAATTTAATGGAGAGATATCTCGAAAATGTTGCAATCTAGATGCGTTTATAGTATTTTATGTACTAAGAAAAATACAGTGAATTGAATGTTGTTTATGGAAGAAAAGTCGTTATAATATTTTATTGTAATATTTCTTCGAAATTTTGCTCGTTTTATATGAACTTTAATCTTTCAATATATTAATAATATGCAACTGTATTTTTGCGATAAATAATATTTATTTTCAATCAGAAACTTGAACTAGTGAGATGTATTATACTACGTTGTACATAGAGTAGCATATTCATGTATGTATATATATATATATATATATATATATATATATATATATATATATATATATATATATATATATATATATATATATTTTCAAGATTCACAAAGTGGAGTAAGAAAAAGTAAGAATCAAATATTTGAAATCATTACGTAATTCAAAAATCAAAATATCAAATCATTTTATAAAACAAATATGTTATAATGAAAAATCACAAAATTTACAATTTTAAGACAAATTAAAGAATAAGTTAGATTATTATAGTTCGTTACTTGATTTGCAAATTTCAACAATAAAATGCAAAGAAAACACTTTTTCTTTATTGATTCAATTTAGATTTGCATTTGTGACGTACGTTCCATCATTGCGATGGCTTCTTCGGACAATAATCATGTTTTTAATAATAATAATTGATATATTAAATAAAAAAACACTTGACTTGGTTTCACGAAATTAATAATAAATACTTGACAATTGTTTCGTGGTGTTAACCCATTTTCAAAAGTTAAACTGTTTAACGTTTGATTGTGGGGCAACACCACTACATATTCAAACATTTATTTCTTCATTAAAGTGCTTGAAAATGCAGTAATAATACGAAACTGCAGTCGCAATATAATGAATATAGTAATAAATTGACTTATAGATTATTGCTTTCTGAAGCAATTGAAGGTTTTTTAACAACAAGAGTCTAATCTTGGAATATTTGACACCATTAGTTCATGTGGATCCATCACGAGAATAGAGTAGTAAAGGAAACACTGTTTTATACAGATTTTCACAGATTTACAAACATTCATTTTACATTTTGTGGCGCATTTTCACCTTTACTATACCTTCTTTGGATATCAATGAATGTTTCAGCCCAAATAAGCTTTCATACTGGTGAAACACACGTCCAATAGTCATAAAAGTGTACGAGTACAGTGAACAATAGTCCAATTGATGATAAAGTACAGCATCCTACCACTTTCGACAGATTTTGTATCAATAATTTGCTGGCTTTAGTATATAATGAATAATAATATAAAATAAAAATAAATTATATTGAGAAACATTCTTTACATTGTTAAATTACATTCATTTCAATTGATACAATAATTACAACTAAGAAGAATGCTCTCAAAAGGACTGAATTCAGTTTTGAGTCTGTTCTTCCATTCAGCCCTCGAGCAAAAATATTGGTTCAAACAAAAATATTGGTTAAATTTATATTTACAATAATATACAAGTTTATTTGAGAAGAAAAGAAAAAAATTACCTCAGAAATATTAAACATTTGAGACAATGTCACATGGTGAAGAACATTTGTGTTAAAAAATATAAAAACATATGATACAAAAATTTTATTCATACATTATTGCCTACATTCGAATCATCGAAGTACTCTGCCACACTATAGTATACCTTTGTTAATAGCAGAGATTCAACTCTCCTCTTAAACAAATGAGTTTTCAGTACTTTCAAATTCGATGGTAAATGGTTGAAAATTTTAATACTCTGATAATAGAGAGAGTGCTCAAATTTAGCTGTTTTATGCATAGGAATAAGTAGTACATTCCTGTTCCTTGTTGAATACTCATGATTACTATTCAATTTAATAAACCTATCTTCATTTTCTTTAACATATAACAAACATCTATAAATATATAAACACGGTAAGGTAAGAAAGTAATTATTAATGAAGATAGATTTACAAGATGTTTTTGGATGAATATTGAATATTAATCGAAATATGCGTTTCTGTGTAATAAACACCTTATTTATTTCTGTAGAGCAGCCCCACAGCATAATATTATAATTTAGAATTATACAGAACTGTAATACACAATCATAACACAGTTTACGATGTTCTTAATTCTAGAGGTTGCAAAAAATGAGTTACTCAATTTTTTACATAAGACCTCAATATGTGATATCCATCTCAAATTTCTGTCTACATATATTCCAAGAACTTCGTTGATTGGGATGATGATATAGTGTTGTCCCCATATTTAACATCGAAGGTACTAATTCCATTGCCCTTCAGACAAAAATGGACACATACAGTTTTGTTAGTATATTGTATTGATTTGTTTTTTCAATATCAAACCGCCGTATCTCCCGCCCCAAATGAAAGAGTTCATTATACACAATAAAAAGATCAATGTTTCCATTATTTTACCATTAATACAATCTCGTGTTGAAATCTAATATATTCTTTTCTAATAAATAAGTAAATATATATTTCATTATAATAAAACAATTTTTAAACAAAGATTTACACATATATATGTGTAAATCTTTGTTTAACAATTGTTTTATTATGTTTATCGATTTACATCAAGTATCGGTCTCATCAATTATTATAATCATTATATTTTTCGAATGAATTCGTTGATGTTTTTGCAGATGGCTAAGGCGAAATGGATTTCGATTGGTCTAATTTTTGCGAGTTTAGTCGCATTATCTTTGACTCAAAGAAATAGATATGATGATAAAAGAGACCTTCCCCCTGGTCCTTATTGTGCCGACGCTGGGTGCTGCCCTGGACGGCAAGATCAATGTTCAGCTCCTATATTAGGTGAATAAGCGTTAATTAAATATTTCATGTGAATTTTTCAAAATTTTAAGATACTCTTTCCTTTAGTGCATTTCAATTCAAATTGAATTATCTATAATATCACATTTCGTATTCATAGATATAATAATCAATTATATCTATGTGTATGAAGTCTAGAAGGGTAAGTTTATGTTGTGATTACTCAAAACATTTTTGGTGTTCTTTTGTACCTAATGAAACTCCGCAATTCAATTTGACATTTTTGGAATATAAGGAAAAGTAGAAAAAATTCAGGAGTATTCTGATATAATCAAGGCAAGGTTGTTTAGTTGAGTGTATTGTAAAGGGTGTTTTTTTAGAGGTATAGAACTTTAAATTGCAATGAAACAATAATGGATCATTCGATTGACAAGAATTTTCTTTATTCGAAAGATAACCTTGTGGTATATGACCGCCACGGCTGGCTCGGATGTAGTCCAATCTGGACGTCCAATTTTCGATGACTTTTTCCAACATTTGTGGCCGTATATCGGCAACAACACCGCAAATATTGTCTTCCAAATGGTCAAGCGTTTGTGGCTTATCCGCATAGACCAATGACTTTACATAGCCCCACAGAAAGTAGTCTAGCGCTGTTAAATCACAAGGTGCTTGTGGCCAATTCACAGGTCCAAAACGTGAAATTAGGCGGTCACCAAACGTGTCTTTCAATAAATCGATTGTGGCACGAGCTGTGTGACATGTGGCGCCGTCTTGTTGAAACCACAGCTCCTGGACATCATGGTTGTTCTATTCAGGAATGAAAAAGTTAGTAATCATGGCTCTATACCGATCACCATTGACCGTAACGTTCTGGCCATCATCCTTTTTGAAGAAGTACGGATCAATGATTCCACCAGCCCATAAAGCCCACCAAACAGTCGATTTTTCTCGATGTAACGGTGTTTTGACATACACTTAAGGATTATCTATACTCTAAATGCGACAGTTTTGTTTGTTGACGTAGCCATTCAACCAGAAGTGCGCTTCATCGTTAAACAAAATTCGCTTATGAAAATCGGGAACAACGTCCATCTCGTTTTTTTGTAAAATTGCACTATTTGCAAGCGTAGTTCAGGCGTGAGTCTATTCATGATAAATTGCCAAACTAAACTGAGAATAAATCACTTCTCAGTTGTTGAATCAGTCGCCATCTTCAACAATAATGCCAACTTAAAGTTCTATACCTCGAAAAAACACCCTTTACTTCTCATTATATATTTGTATATACTAAAGTTCATTCATTATTACTGATATCCTTTCTGTTATATTTCAAGGAACTTTATGTTACTGTGATGACTTTTGTAACCAGACTAGGGTTGAAGATTGTTGCCCTGACTTTTGGTCGCATTGTAAAGGAATTCCACCCCCTGAGCCTCCACCTACTACAACTGTAGAACCTCCACCAGAGACAAGGGCCTGTACCTATAAAGGAGTAAATTATCGCTATGGAGATACAGTTAAGAAGAATTGCAATCTTTGGTAAGCTTTTAAGTTATGCATAAGTTAAAAATCTTAAGAGAATTTCTGTAGAGAATAAAAGTAATGTACTATGTTAAATATACTACTCGAATCTTTGAAAATTTGCAACCAAATTTGTGATGATTGTGAACTGGTGATTTATATTGACGTAATCGTCCTCACCTTGTGAATATGAGGAAAAAACTACATCTTAGAAGTTGCGAAAATTACACAATTTTTGGAAAAAATTTTTTTCAAATGAAAAAACAAGTAAACAAAGTTGAAATTTCCAGATGTTTTCATGTAAGCGACAATGCAATGTATTGTATAGAAAGGAACTCACAAGTCAGAAAGTTACATTTGATACTCCTAAACCCTCAAATCAAAAAGCTATTCGATTGAATATAAACTTAATTCAAACACTTGAATTATGATTTACACTTTATTCACTACCTAGCATGACGCTTTTCGTCGTTACAAACGACTTCTTCAGATGCTTACAGAATAATTACTGTAAGCATCTGAAGAAGTCGTTTGTAACGACGAAACGCGTCATGCTATATAGTGAATAAAGTGTAAATCATAATTCAAGTGTTTGAATATAAGTTTATATCCAACTATAATGGATTTACATCAAGTAAACGACAACACTATTAAATATTTAAAAAGCTATTCATCTATATTCAGAAAATTCATGTATTTTAGGTTTTCAATATATAATATAAAAATGAATCGCAAAATGTGTTGATAAGCGCATAACTCAGCAACCCCTGGACCAATTTATCCAATTGTTTTTTTAAATGTTCGTTGAAGTCCAAGGAAGGTTTGTAAGACGAAAAAATTCGAATAACTGTCAGGAAAACCTTAAAAACAGCCCATTTATTTTTCCCGAACTTACCTTTTCTAACTAAAATGTAGAGTCAACGGCTGGACCGATTTCACTATTTTTTTTTGTTGTGTTTGTTCTTTTCAGAGAAAAAATTTCAAAAATTGCGTGTAAAACTATAAAATTTAAAAATACTTAAATTCTAAAAAATACGGTTGAAATTTCGTTTTTAAAAATGATAGCTATTAGATGTACAAACTCAAGTCGCAGAACTAGCAATGCAGCAAGTCAAAGATATAAAAGAGCAAGTCAAACTGACGAGCAACGCGAAGCTCGGAATGAAGTGGAACGGAATCTATGGAATCGAAATTAACAATATGAAAAGGTTGTGTTTAACTCCTATCGACCTGCATTCAATTATAACGTTGAAATAATTTACAGTTCACAGCAAATCGTTGTTATTGGACCAATGAACGTTGTGTGTCAATATTGCAATGCAAAGTTTAATTGTTATTGATAAGAAAATACTACCAACAATTATTCCGCGAAGAGTTCCGCGATTCCTACCAAAATATTCCGCGAAGAGTCAATTCAAATAGACGCGATTGGTGAAGCCACCGGAGCCACTATATTCATTGGTTTCCGGGAATGGACTAAATTCTGAACATTTTTTGAATTATACCCAGCAAATATCTCATATAATTAATGATGAGATATATAGATCTAGAACTTGCTACCTACGAAATTAGGAACATACCGTCGAACTATAGAACGGACAGGTTAATCACTTTCAATACATCAAAGGTGTTAATTAATTTTTTGATAATTCGAGTGATTTGAAATAACAAGTATTTCAGTCTTTTCGTAAGTGAGTGAGTTCCTGGCTCCACACGGGATAAATATGAAAAACAAGATAGGGTAGCACAAATAGTAGAACATATCTTTTCGGCTTTTTGAAAAATATTCAGAGAAAAATAAATGAGCGCACAAAGTTCGTTTAAAGATTCTGATCTTCTGAGTATTCCGATTCTTTCGTTTTCAGTTTGATTTTTGGTTTTTTCCCAAAGAATTTAACCTCATTGTGACTCTCTGTGTTGACTTACACTGGATTCATCACATTTCATCACAAATTATAAATGTACGGATTTTCAGTTGAAGATTAAATAAGCTGATTTCTTTCACTAAATTTATGGTAATAATTGTACGCCTAACAAAGTATAGGTAATCTTTCAAATGCTGTGCCTGTCTGAAATTTCGACCTACAGTTAACAGCCCGAGATTACGGTGGGAATTGAACCCATCAGTACCAGTGAGTCGGAAGCGTCTTGGGTCACTATATCGCTCCGATACTGAGCCTAATCTTTCATTTTCCACAAATCAAATGAGGAATCTTCATTCTTCATTTCATCCCCTGTATGTTGATGACGAAATACCAATGGAAATTCAGCTTTTGAAGATAATTTTATGGACCTTAATGTATAGATCATTTGGATTTTGTTTCATCGAAGTACTTTCTAGATTGTAATCAAGAATATAGAATAGACAGAAAATTCTATAGCCACACGTCTCTAAAATAATTGCTCGAGAAACAACAAATAATCAATAATTTACTACAGCTTTGCTTTTATTTACTAAAAAAGGAATAGAAATTATTACAACGATACAGATTCATGAAAATTAATGCAAATTCAATAATGGATACCACTTGACCTATTTTCAGATCTATTCATTCTTTTTTTCGGTCATGAATAGGAGTAATTCAAATTAATGAATATTTGAAAAATTGATATTTTATTTACCCAATTTCAATGTTGTGTAATTGAATTTAAATATTCCATTTTCGACCTAACAATCTCAAATGGGAGAAATAACAATTCCTGTCCCCAAACCCGAAATTTCGAATTCAGTATATTCAAATTAACCATTATCAAAATTTGGGACAGAAAAAAATGGAGACAGTAGATTGTTGCATTATTCATGACCAGGTCAAGGATTTGAGAAATATGTCAAGCTGGAATGAATTAACTGACGAGTTCAGAGTATAAAGAATATGTGCTGCTTTTTGTTTCATTTATTTCGCTCAATTTATGCCACTTTCATTGTTATTTCTCTAGATGATCAGTTTTTTCATTTTCGGGAATCGAATAAAAGGCGAAAGCAGATCTACACGTCTTGCAATTTTGCTCTAGATTCTACATATGTTCACATTTCACATTGTTTTCAAACTGAATTGATGATAGAAAGCTCGCTTTTTTCTAACACTGAAATAAACCTTATAAATAATAATAATACACCATATGTCGGGGTTAATAACGAAACATTTACTTTGTGAAATCTTTACTTTGTGTACACCAAATTATTAATAGGTACTATAATTCCGATACATGACCACGAATATGTCATAAAATCTATACCAAAAATGGTGAAAATGCGTAATTTTGAGAAAGTGAATATAAAGTATTTGAAAAATATCGCTAGAAACTTTGAAAAATACGGATAGTTCCGAAGATAAAATAACAGTCAAGATACTGAAGGATGCTTTTGACATTTCTGGATTTTTAGATTTAGTTAACACATCACTGACACATGGAGTATTTCCAAAAGATTGTAAATGTTCATCAATAATACCAAAAACTTGCAAAACTGTTAAAATAGAGCATATTCGACCAATAAATCTACGATCACCTTATGAAATTATTTTAGAAATAAGAGTAAAAACCAGGTATTAGAATTATGTGAAAAATTTCTGAGTTGAATCAGGATTCAAAAGAAATTGCTCTTGTGAGACATGAATACTGGACATATGTGAGGCATAGTGTGGTGCTATAGATGAAGGAGAAACGTTTATAGTAGTATTATTGGATTTAAAAAGAGCTTTTTGAACGTTATGTTGATCATTATTAATGAAAAAACTGAATAAACTTAACTTTGAGGTAGTAGTAAATGATTGGCTTGGATCTTACCTGGATTTGCGAACACAAGAAGTTAAGTTTAATGGCATGCTGTCGGATACCACGAAAGTGGATGTGGGCGTACCTCAAGGAAATGCCTTAAGTCCGTTGTTGCTCTCTTTATATATAAGCGATATTGAGTTTCATGTGAAAAAATGTTCTATACTTTTATTCCCTGACGATACTATGCTCTATACATGTGGCAAAGATATTATTAAGAATATGACAGAGGGCATCAATAGAGACCTTTCTGCAATTAATGAATAGTTATGTGACAAGTACATGTCCCTAAATGTGCAAAAATCTAACTTCATAGTTTTGGGCAAAACCCTTAAGATCAATAAAAATGAGGATATAACTATAAAGATTAACGAACAATTTTGAAGTGCAATAGGTACGAGGATACCTCTGTTAAAATTATGCTGAACCCTTTAGAACTAATATCTGTTCTACAAAGAATACCCTTCGCTTCATATATATATATATATATATATATATATATATATATATATATATATATATATATATATATATATATATATATATATATATATATGTACTTTTCACAGCAAGAAAATTCTTCATTCCTTATTCACTTAGTCGGTTGAAGACTCCGTAAAGGATAAATAGTCGCTACATTGGCGATACGTTGACCAAATCTCCAAACCCGGAGTTCACGTGGAAGCCTAGCAGTGAAGACTTCCTTTGCAGGTGTGTTTTTTTGTTGTGGATTCCATCTCCAAGTTCGTACACCTTGAACTTGGCTACGCCGTTCTGAGGAGAGCCAATAAGCTCGAAACACGTGTCAACGGCTGCTTCCAATTGAGTTGCGGGCTATACCAATAATTGTGTTTTTGTCATTTGTACTTTTCACCGCAAGAAAATTCTTCATTCCTTATATATATATATATATATATATATATATATATATATATATATATATATATATATATATATATATATATATATATATATATATATATATATATATGAAGCGAAGGGTATTCTTCATATTTAAAATAAAAAAATCAGTTGCTTCCCTGTTATGTAATAAAAAATGGAACATATGTCAGTTATGTGCATGGGTATTATACTAGAAATAGGTACTGATAGTTTTTATATTCAAAGTTGTAAGCATTCTAAATCTAAAAATAGCATATACTACGACGGATCTTTCAATAATTTATCAAGTACGTATATTGAAAACTAGTACCAGTATTAAGATATTTAAGCGTATATAAGCAAAATATGTAAATTTTTTGTATAGCTTCAGCTGCATAAATATTTTAATAATAATAGTTTTTAATGAAATATTCCGCCTGTTTTTGAGATAAAAATCTTTAAACTAAGCAACATTTAATAAAAATTAAAAATTCTGGTTGGAAATTATTCTTTAGATAGGTTTATCATTTTTGTTCATCAATTCATCAATCGTTCCGAAGTTTCAGGTCAAATTATGCTTACAAAATTTGAATAAATTTCGAATTTTTCTGTTTCATACAACTTTGCAAACCAAATAGATAGAAATACTCTCAAACGAATTCATACATTTTTCCACAATTTTTTTGAAAATATTTTCCCATGTTTCAGTAAATGTGAACAAATTGGAAACACCGTGGAGTTTTTGTGTGAGAGGAATGTTTGTCTCATAGACCCATTGATCGTTGACACCGTTAACAGAGAACGCAGATATACTTGGACAGCATCAAACTATACAAAGTTCTGGGGAAAAACATTGGATCAAGGAATAGCTACTAGGTAAAGCTTATTTCAATTCAGTTGAATTCAATAAATATCCTAGCATTTTTCTACTATTTCTCAATACGATGAGATCAAACGATGATTATCGAATTCATCTTCAATTTTTAAAACATCAAAAACTGCATTTTCAAAATTATTTTTGAAATCATTAATTCAATTCATTCATTTCTCATAGTTTTAAATTTCATTAAGTTCAAAACGAAATGGCAGTATTCTCTGAAAGTGTTCATTTGTAAAATAAGGAAAAGTATATAATTGTATATATAATTGTATATATATATATATATATATATATATATATATATATATATATATATATATATATATATATATATATATATATATATGACCATTTCATTTTTGGCTTAAAACAGGACTTTCTATTATTAAAACTATTTTTACGATATTAACACTTTTATTGTTCCTTATTAAGAATGGTTGATTGTTATGAATTGGAAATACTAATGGTGAGGATTTTGGAAAAGAATGGAGTTCTAGGCATGCTTCTATATTCATTTAAACTATGATCATCGCACGCAAAACTGAAATATGTAACTCATTTTTTTCAGACGTCATAATTTGTTGATTATTTCACTACGCCCAAAAACATTTTTTCTCAGCTTCCATAGAAACTTTTCGATGATTTCATTCGGTTGTTTTCCGTAATATGGTAATATAGTTATAAATTAATGAAGATTCCTTAATTATTTTCGACTCGCATTCTATTCGTAGTTTCACAAAATTCGGTATTTGTACTTCGCACAAATTCTCCATCTAAGATGTTGCCATTGACTTTTAATTTCGCCAAATAAACTACGAACTATAAAAAGAAGAAACTGTGGTTCTACTTCCGAGTCAAATTAACTTTCAGTTGACTGATTTCTAATGCAGCTTCAACTGTCAGGGTTCACTCTTACTCATAGAAAATTTTTTTAAAACTCGAGGTTGTATTCAAAAAGTTTAAATAAAACTTGCCGACGAGAATGTAAAAAAAACACAATTCTGAGGAGCGATTTTGTAAAAAATTTTTTGATAATTGGAGACATTTGTCAATGTTTTGAAATGAAATCGTGGCTTTCACGGCCGATGTCCATTGTGGAACATGATGTTATAATCTTCCGGGCTGATTGGCCGTAGTCAACTGGAACTCCTCCTCTTCCAGACGTTTTATCACTTGCTCCAGAGTCGTCGCCAGGTACCCAACTACGTCGAAACACTCGCCGCCACTGAAAATGTCTCTTGCAGTTAGGAACGAGTTTAATGTAATTAAATTCCGATTAACGGGACATTTTTGTGTCTCGGGGAGGTCTGTGGGGTTAACGGGACGCACAACCGAATGACGGGACAGTCCCGTTCAATAAGAGACTGATGATTACATTATGTGTACTTACATAGTGCTCAAGGTGATTGCCTATCAAAATTGCGTTTCTTTTTCTCATTTTTAACATTCTTTTCTCAATTTAGTAATGAAAGGTAGTAGAAAACCAAATGGCTTGATCTTCATCATGATAAATTATCACGAAATACTGAATCAATGAACTACTTCAATTTTTGCATATGCAGGTACTTAGTATTATTGAGTACATTTTCTTACAAAATATTTTTTCCAGATTGGGCACTGTACAACCGGAAGCATTCCTTATGCGAATGAATCCCATGAAGAGAATTTATAATCCTAATGATTTACCGCGCCAATTCGATTCTCTGCGAGAATGGCCGACTTATATTACCGCTATACAAGAACAGGGAGATTGTGCAGCATCTTGGGCGATTTCAGCAGCTGCTGTGGCATCTGATAGGTGAATTAATTTATTTTTAACATGTCTAAGAAAATATTCCATTCCTCTCGTTGATATCTATCTATTAGGAAGTTATCGAATTGTCCACTGAAATGTAAAAGTTTCAATTGAAGTATCTCCCACTAGAGGGGTTCCACAGGGTCGAAGTTTGAAACATGTTTTTCAATATACTTACGCGAAATGAAACCCATACTTTCCTGTGTAACGAAGAGAACTGTTAATTGAAGAGCTGTTACCTTTTGAACAAGTCGAGGACAATAGCGTAGTTTGGCCAGATGACTTATTTAAATGTATCCATATTGTTGAATTATTGATTGATGATTCAATGGGTGAGATATTAAAGCAACGAAAAGTTTATATTATCTCAAACGTGGGCATAAGTGATATATACATTTTGAAAGAATGATTTGGAAAGTGCATTGAATATCTTGGAAAAATAATCATTAATTGATTAAGGTAATTTGGGTATGTTATCAAAATTACCCGGTAATAAATCATTGAAAAACAAATTACTATTTCTGCGTTGTGTAAAGTTCTCATTTCGATACTTTGCAATGATCGACGACGTCTACGAGCAAAGTTAATGAATGAATTTTATCCAGAATAATACGAAAATGTTAAAGATTGTCCAGAATTGTTGTCTAATGTCGGAAAATATGATTCATGATATTAGAAACGGATATGAGGAATGAAAAGAAATACTGAACGGACTAAAACTGAAAGAATGCAAAACTAAATCAATATTTCCGATTCATTTCGATATATTATTTTTTTTACTGTTAATTACAGTGAAGAGATATTACTGTTAAGAAACTTAGTACAAAAAATACAGCTGGTCCAGGTGGGATACCTAGTTTTATTGTAAGGGATTGCATTCATGTGTTCTCTGCACTTTTATGTCATATTTTCAATTCAATTATTAAATCGACCAAAATTTCCGAAATTCTTGAAAGCTGCAAAAATAGTACCTTTACTGAAAAAAGGTGATGCAACGGTTATCAGGAATTATAGACCTACATCTCTTATTTCCAACTTTTCAAAATTATTTGAGATCATAGTATTTAATAATATTTATCCAAAGTAAGAAACCAAGTTAAGATTGAACAACACGGATTCATGTCCTATTGATCTTGCATGACTAACCTTGTGATATTTTCATAATTTCTGTTGAAGAATCTTGATGAAAGAAGTCAGGTAGATATTGTATATACCGATTTAATGAAAGCATTTGATCAAATGATTATTAAAATTATGTTGTACAAACTGAAAGCCAAGTCAGGTTTCCCCAAAGATCTAGTTTCCCTATTTCAGTCTCATTGAAATAATCGAACACAGTTTTACAATTTGAGAGTCATAAATCATATGTATATACAGCCATTTCGGTGTACCACAAGGCTCTAATTTAGGTTCACTGTTGTTTATTCTGTTTGTGAACGATTTAATAGACTGTCTAGCAGTTCATAGTCTCACGTATGGCGATGATTTAAAAATATATCGCAAAATCGAAACATATGACGACTGCACAAGCTTACAGGATGGCCTCACCGCCGTTTCTGATTGGTGTTACCACAATGAACTCGATATTAATGTAACTAAATATAACGTTGTCACATTCGCTAAAAAGAAACGGCCTATACAATTCGACTACACAATTCTATAGGCCGTTTACTCTGACCAGGGTCCGAAATTCGAGACTTTGGTATACATAATATTTGATCAGAAATTCCCTTTGATACCTCATATAAATAAAATAATTTCAACAATATTAAAATCTTATGGGTTTATTCTGCGTAATGCTGGACACTTTTCGAATACACAGATAGTTATACAATTATTTAATGCACTTGTAAAGAGTAAATTAGATTTCTGATGTATGATTTGGAGTCCCATTTACAATTCTCATCAAAATCATTTGAAGTCAATACAACGAAAATTTATCAAATATTTAATTTGGAGGGAAGGTCATGTTCATCCGGCCAGAGGATATAGCCAAACTGATGTGTTGAACAGGTTAGGAGCTAAATCACTCGAAGTTGGCAGGGACTTGCTGTCTCTGAAGTTTCTGTATAACCTCTTACATGGCTATATAGACTGTCCTAGCCCTATTGGCTCTATTGTCTTTCATGTTCCTAGACAATGTTCACGTTCAAGTCAATTTTTTGCAACTAATTCCCTCGTGATGATTGATGAGGTTCCGATACAAATTATCAACAGGAGAAATTATTAATATCCATAATTAAAAATTATCCATAAACAGTATTTAATCATTAGAATTTTCTCATCTTTTTTGCCTCCCAATCAAATACAAATTGACGATTTGACGACTTCACATATCGAACATTCAGTGTGATCTACTTATATTGATCTGTTGTCAAATGCTGAATGATGCCACTCTGTTCCGCATTTACTCATAATTATATCGAGTTTTCTTCGGTATTCTGGGTACTCTGTAGAAAAGAACTAATTCCCTTCCGTTATCGGTCAATAACCCATTAGATATATGTTTCTATTGATTCGCTATTCGAGGATGTGTCTGACAAATGCGATATCTGTCTATGATTTAAGTAGTTTAAATAATGAAATATGCTATCGATTACAAGCCCATTGGCCGTTCGGAACAGGCGTTAAAGTGTAGGTCCACTGAATTAAAAAAAAACACTGACTCATTTGCTTTCATCAGTCGGGTTTACTTGAACTCTTTTCATGTATAATAAACTTCGAGGTAAGCTCAAAATCTCATTGTCTATTATTTATTATAATTTTTTTTTTTTTGATAATCAATTTCAAACGTTTGTATCATATCATTAGGTGTTAATACTGTGTATATAATTTTGAATATTTTCTGTAACTGGGCGTTTTTACCAATAGGTAAATAATGACTTAGTATTATTATTATTATATTAGAATATTTTTTTTAGATTTGCCATTGTGTCGAAAGGCTTGGAAACAGTGCAACTCAGTGCTCAGAATTTGATATCTTGCGATCGAAGAGGTCAGCAGAGTTGTAAAGGTGGACATTTAGATAAAGCTTGGAGGTTCATGGGCAGTAATGGTTTAGTTGACGAAGACTGCTTCCCATATCTCGGTTACGACGAAAGATGTCGCATTGATCTGTTTGGCGATCTCAGATCTAGCGGCTGCAGGTTGCCAGCTAACAGCTACAGAACTAAGAAGTACATGGTTGGACCAGCTTACAGGTTGGGCAACGAGACTGATATCATGTTGGAAATAATGAAATCTGGTCCTGTACAAGGTAAAAACCGTTTTGCTAGGAGTTTTAACTCTCATCTTACTATAAATTTTTAGCTACAATGTTGGTGAGAAACGATTTCTTCACTTATTCTGGTGGAATTTATGAGCATAGCGACGTTTTCGATATTCCAAAATCTGGATTTTTATCCGTGAGGATTGTTGGATGGGGAGAAGAATTCACAGACAATGGATTGAAGAAATATTGGGTAAATATTCATTTTTCAAAATTGTTTTACTTTATATTTGGCAATTATTTTTTCACAACACATTTTGGATTTTGTTAGGTATTAGTCATTTTTTACCATTTTTTTTATTTACAATGAATGCTTTACAGCAGGGGTTGCCAAAATTTTATTCTTTCATTGATGATATTAACTTTTATCATCAAAATTGATTTTTCGAAATCATCATCGCCCACCAAAATGAAATTATCAATTGATTAGAATAAAACTCTATTAAATACTGTGTTTGTACATTGTTCAAATGATTCTAAACATTTATTAAAGTGAAAATATATTATGTACATAAATATTTATTGAAAACAAGTAATTATAAATAAGTTGAAATGATAATTGAAAGTAACTTCAAATTAATCGCTTCTTAATCAATGAGATGGACGTGCTTGGTGTTTTATCATAAGGTTTACTATATTGGTTCAGAATTAGTCAATTTGAATCTCAAATACAATTGAAACTACTCAAATAATTTGTTTCTGTACTCAGATACAAAATAAAAAACAAGAAAATAAACTAAATGATATATTTTTATTATAATAGATGGCATATAAAGAATTCATTATTATTAATATTACCATCATTTCCCATTGTGGTTTTGAGGGAACGAACATGAATTCGCAATTTTTAGCACTTGTGCTCCAGCTTTTTAGCACCCCAAAAACGCTTCATCCCCTCAAAATGCTATTTCTTCCGTTTATTGGTCCACTTCACTCCAGTTGATTTTGGTTGGCGCGTTGATTTTTGCTCGAACTTCACGTGTGTGATTTTATAACCACACTCAGTGCGAACTTCGAGATTTTTTATCCAACTTAGATCTTTTTGCACTTCTTTCAGCCACTCTGTGCCGCATTTAATTTTTGTTATTATATCTAGTCATTTCTTCGATATTTTGGACTGTTTCTTCCTATAGATTGCAACTAAAAAAATTTTTTGAGGAAAACTAGAAATTTCCTCTCGTCGTTTTCTGATTTCTTTTTGCATTTGTTTTCTGAAAAAGATAGAACGGAGATCTTTTCATTCAAATGTCATTTATATTGATTGGCCCGTAAATCTTTCTGAGAATATTTCGTACTTGTTTTTCTATTTCTCTAATTCTTGAATGACCGTCACTAACCATTGTTTCATATGAGTAGATTGCTTCTGGAAGAATCGTCGTGTTATAATGCCTCGATTTGGCGCCTCTCGAAATGCACTTTTTATTATAGTGAGCCCATGTTAGTTTGTAGGCCCTTTGGAGCTTGGTAATTTTGTATTGATTAGTGATTCAGTTTAAACCTGAGGACGGTATAAGTTCCCCGAGATATTTAAAATGGCCGACTTGCAGAGTTTCACCATGTTTTGTGATAAGAGAAGATTTATTTTTTGGTTTTCTTTCCATGTATTTGGTTTTATCATCAGAAATTTGTAACCCGGTTTTCTGCGCAATTTCATATAGTTTTTCTACGGAGAGAATGGCTTCAGTTCTGTTGTCTGCGATGATAGCAACATCGTATGCAAAGGCCAGACATTTGACATTTATTCAATTTTCGTTTTTGATACTCACTTGTTTGCCTTTACGTGAAGTTCCCATGCCTGAGAAATGATCTTTTCTAAAACAATATTGAAAAGGATTGGCGAAAGTTGGTCCCCCTGCTGTACACCGGTTTTGATTTCAACGGGATCTGATACTTCGCCCATAAATGTTACCTTGGAGGTTGTACCTGTAAGTGTCTGTTCTAGAATTTTTCGGGTCTTTAGATCGATTTTAAATTCTTTTATGATTTCAAAAAGGGTTTCGCGGTCTACCGAATCATATGCTTTCTTGAAGTCAATGAATGTGATCACTGTATTTTTACATTTCCTCATCTGTAATATGATCTTCTAAGTCCAGATCTGTTCAGCACATGATCGGCCTTTTCTGAATCCAGCTTGTTATTCCCCATTTAGTGGATACGCCTGGTATTCTACTCTGTTTAGGAGTGCTTTAGAAAGTCTATTGTACGCAACCGGGAGTAAGGAAATTCCCCTGTAATTATTGATATCCATTTTGTCCCCTTTTTTGTGCAATGGATGTATCAGGGCGCATTTCCAATCCTGTGGTATCTGTTCCGTTCTCCAGATTTCTGAAATTAACTGATTAAGTTTTTGCGTCAAAGTAGTATCGTTCAGTTTTCAGAGATCCGCAATAATCCCATCTTCTCCTGCTGCTTTGTTGTTTTTGAGTTTCCTAATGATTGCCGTAATCTCTTCCATATCAGGGGCTTACGAGTCTGGACGAAACGTCGAACTTAAGTTTTGAGGAGGATTGCAGTTGAGAAGAGGATATATATATATATATATATATATATATATATATATATATATATATATATATATATATATATATATATATATATATATATATATATATATATAATTGATTTATTGCCTGTTTAAGATATTTTATTTTGAAATTTTTCAGCTATAACAGTCTTTTTTTTTGATATGAAAAAGTTTATTTTTGTTGACGTTTCGTTGTTATATCACAACTTTGTCCAAACTAATGAATAATTGAATTAATGAGTTACTATAGATATCAAATGTCAAACTTAGTTTTTAGAAAAATCAAATTAGATTTTTTGTATCTTCACTCATTGATTTTCATTATCAGAGGAATATTTCTGGCTTAGCATTCGCTTCGGAAATTTTAGTCTTCTTCATAATACTTTACATTCAAAAAGAAGTAAATCTAACGAAAATAATTACATTCCCTTACCATATATTCCAAAATTAAGTAAAAACATTGCTAAAATATTAAAACTTTATAATTTAAGAATAGCACATACTGCCGAAAATCAAGTCGAAGAAATATATACAAAATTAAAAAGTAAAACTGTAACTCCGAGAAAAACTCCTACGGTTTATAATATTCCGTGTAACAATTGCAATAAAAGCTATATCGGACAAACAGCACAAAAATCCCGAAGAAAGAATCAAAGCGCATAAATACGCAAGAATTCAAATAACAGCCTTACATAAACATAAAATAACAGAAAAACATGATTTTGATTACAAAAATACGAAAATTTTGGCAACTGAAAGGGACAAAAAAGTAGAGAAATTTTAGAAATGTTACACATTCGTAAAAATTTAGAAAACACAGTAAATGAAAGAACAGACATTAAACATCTTAATTCTATTTACAACAACTTAATAAACCTCACAAATAACACTCGTAGAATAAACACACAACAATCACCAAACATCACATCTCAAAACTCATTTTTTCCAGATCTACCTTCAGTTTCACACACATTAACCCACAATATACATATTCTGGATAAGGATAAAAAACTATATGTGATTATATATATGTAAATATAAATCACACTTATTAGAATCACCTGGCTTGCCATGAGTTTTTCAGAGGTTTCCTCATGGTGAAAAAACTAATTTGATTTTTCTAAAAAATAAGTTTGACATTGGATATCTATAGTAACTCATAAATTCAATTATTCATTAGTTTTGACTTTTTCATATCAAAAAAAGCCTGTTATTGCTAAAAACTTTCGAAATAATATATATATATATATATATATATATATATATATATATATATATATATATATATATATATGAGACTCTCAATCGAAATATTCAAAATGAAACTCGACAAAATGGTGTCGACGAGAACGAACCTATCACTTTCGAGAGTGAATATTAAGTGCGCTTCGAAAAATCATCGAACTTGTTGAATGATAATAAGATACAATTGTTTAATCCTTATAAGGAATCATCAGTCTTACTCAACCAATCAATAAAGAATCGATGACTTTCAGAACGCCCCCACGTCTTTTATCTCGATTTATGAGTAATTAAATCACCGATATGAAAACATCGCCCAATTCGAATTTCAATTTCGTTTAACTTTCAGAAAGTAGCGAATAGCTGGGGAGAAGACTGGGGAGAAGATGGTTACTTCAGAATTGTAAGAGGAGTTGATGAGAGTGAAATCGAATCGTTCGTGATTGCCGCATGGCCCGAAATCGAAACTAGAAGATACCCATCACGTCCTATGCCAGAAGAACCGGATTTATACTCAAATAGAATATAATTTTGAGAATACACTGCCATTTAGTGTTAGATTTAGTTAGGTTAAGGTTATATAATTGGAAATTGTTTTAGAATTTGATAAATTAACTGACCACTTTGAGGTTATGTATACTCGAAATATGACAATAATGAATAAAATTCAATTGAGTTTGCTTTATTTGTTCCCTTTCAAGTATGACCTCTTTGATTGAGGTATTAAGTAACCATTCCGAAAGTACCGTTCAAGAAGTTGAATTCAGCCATGTTGAAGCAAATTTGGTAGTGAAATATCAAGAAATATCACGAAACTTTTTTGAACGTATCTCAAAATAAAAGTTGGAAAAATTGACATTTTGTATAGAATTGTCTTGAAATGCTTTCGATGTATTTGCAATAGAGAAGCAGATATCTGCAGTAAACAATTAAGATTTATAGCTCATCTGAGTGAAATATCAAGTGATTCATGGAAAATTTAAGAAAGTAAAACTTTGGAATTTCCTAGTTTAAATACTAATGAGTAATTTGAACGATATTATTTGTTTAAATTAATATATTTAACAATCGAAAACATCAATAATATTTCAATTTTTTTCAACATACGTAATGTAATTCAACATTTTATAACAACGTATACAATAATTGTATTCTTAAATGAACCTATCTCCAAAAGTGCAGGCTTCCATTCGAAATGGTAATTGAAAAGTTCGTTTTAAATGAGAGGTAATAATAAATACTTGTCTAAAAATCACTGAAGGAACAATTCTTTATTCGACTAGTTTCCCCTTTTACAGCATTATCAAGAATATTAAATTAAATTAAACTCTTAGCTTAATGTTTCGCGATTATATTTAACAACATGAATTAGTAGACATGTTACGAGCGTGAGCTCATTTTAAAGACTAAAATACAGTAAGGAACGAACAACAAATTTATATCTATGCAATGGATGTAAGGAGGGAGGATAATTGAAAATCTAAGTGTTCATTTACGATGTCATCTTTAAAAAAAAAAGACATCGTAAATGAACAGGTAGATTTTCAATTATCCTCCCTCCTTACATCCATTGTATAGATATAAATTTGTTGTTCGTTCATTAACTGTATTTTAGTCTTGAAAATGAGCTCACGCTCGAAACATGTCGACTAATTCATGTTGTTAAATATAATCGTGAAACATTAAGCCAAGAGTTTAATTTAATTTAATATTTGATTATGTTTCACCAAGAGTTAAGCGAGAATTCAATCTCAGTCATTACCAAGAATGAATACATATTAGAAACAAAACCTTTAAATATTTGCAGATCTGTTCGGACCACAGAATACACCTTAAATTCGTCATAGAGGTGGGGATTTCCAAACTTCGTTTTACTTGAGTAGTATCCTAGTAACGATATTTGTTTGTATTGTGAGGTTTAGTTGTCGTTAATGTAAACCGGGCGAGATGCACGCTTGATTAGTGGGAATACAGAGCGAAATATATCTGTAGTTTGGTTTTATCGGTAATGGATAAATCCATAAGACCAGTGTTTACACTTGAATTGAATTACAAAATTGTACCAGGTTTGGTAACTGTAGGAAAGTATGATGGAACACATCCATGTCTATCAGCAGCAACGACAACAGACAAGGTGATTATTTTTATAATGTCACTTTGTTTTTCATAGCACATCTTGATGAACATAATCATTGAGTAAATCGCAACACCTGACTGAATTCCACAAAAATTGTTTGATAAACTTCGCATATGTTTCGGGCAACTACTCAATTATCAAGAGTTGAATGAAAGTTATCATAATTTATAATAAACTCAAAGTTTGTCAAGCAGTTTTCGCGAAATTTAGCTTCATTTTTCCAATAATACGATACATCAGGTTCTTCGTCAGTTTATAAGATACTCAATTTATATATCACAGATTGAATTGAAGGGTACAGTCGGGTGTGTATGTGGAATCTGCCCCCTAGACGTTTTCGACTAGGAGTTGAAGGTTCAATTTGATACAACCCAAAAATTAAATCACTATAGGATAATTCTAACACCAGAATTTGATATTTTAAAAAAAACTAAGCAGTTTTTTGTTTATACTATAATTCAGTTAAACATATTAATGTAGATAATAAACTGAGCTTATACTTTGTGGACTGCCAGCATTTATCCTGAAGTGTGAGGAAAAAACAATAGAACACTTTTCTTCTGAAGTAGGGAAATGATCATAAAACAAATTTTCTTTTGAAGTGTGGGGAATGACCATAAAATACTTTTCTTCGATTGCCTTTTACTGGAATAAATATAATAAAGGAGTATTATTCATTGGAAGTTGGTCATTCAATAAAATATTCGATTTCTTACTTTTATTAATCTCCATGGCTTTCAACAGCGTTAGTTTATAACCTTTTCGTTCCGTATGTAATATTTTGAAGTTGTTGAAGATATAGTTCTCTTCTAACGGGTGATTTTTTGAGAGCTAAGTTTTTCAGGTTTTCGGCACTGGTTGGTAAGGCATCCAAACGTCATCTGTCAAAGGGAAAAGTTTTCACTATACTCTGCCATTTCATAATGGAAAGACTTACAAACGAGCAACGATTGCTAATTATTGAAATTCACTATCAAAATTCGTGCTCTGTGAAAAATGTGTATCGTTTGTAACGATCATATTATGGTCGTCATAATCGACTTGGTGTATCAATAATTCGTGCTGTTATCACCAAATTTCGCACCAAGTTCACTTTGTTGGACATTAAACCATTGTCTCGTAGGCGTACAGTGCGTACTGAAGAGAATATTGCAGCCGTAGCGTACAGTGTTAATGAGGATCGTGAAATGTCAATTCGTCGCCGTTCTCAGCAATTGGGCATGTGCTACTGAACCACATGGAAAATTTTACGTGTTGATTTGGGTTTGAAAGATTATTAAATTCAACTTCTGCAAGAATTGAAGCCGAATGAACCCACCAAAACGTCTAATTTTTGGTGAATGGGCCTTAGAACAGCTTAATGAAAATCCTCTGTTTTATCGATAAATTGTGTTCAGCGATGAGGCTCATTTCTGGCTTAACGGATATGTAAATAAATAAAACTGTCGGATCTGGAGTGATGAACAGCCTCATGCTATACAAGGATTACCGATGCATCCCGAAAAAACGACAGTTTGGTGTGGTTTATGGTCTGGTGGCATCATCGGTCCATTTTTCTTCGAAGACGACCGTGGAAGAAACCTTACCGTCCTATATCGAGCCATAATCGCAACTTTTTTTACCCCAGTTGGCCGAGTTGGACTTGGTTGATATGTGGTTTCATCAAGACGGTGCCACATGCCACACAGCTCGTGAAACAATGGATATGTTGAAGGATAAATTTGATGAGCAGCTTATCTCTCGAAATGGCCCTGTGAATTGGCCGCCAAGACCATGCGAATTGGCGCTTTGAATGAGTCTTTATTCATATTCTTCAATGGTCTGAAGATGTCTATAATCTGACGAAACTTACGTGCTTTTCATCATCCCTTATTCTTTTCGAATTTCACTATGGGCAAAACAAAATATTGAGAAAGTGGGTTGAATATCAAACTGATTTATCTAGTAAAAGAATGATTTTTAGTGCAAGAGGCAAAAACCACAAGGACAGATTTCCCCTATAAACCCAGCTATACTCTTTTTTTCTGATTGGTTGAATTTGCAGCGATTTGAAATTAACTTAGAACAGTCTCCTCTTAATTTTAGGTAGTTATTCACAGTCCACATCGACGGAATATCTCAGTACATGGCAGAATTAATTATTCTGAATTCAACAGAGAAATTGCTACTTTAAATATCAATCAAGCAATAACAACGTTAACTACAGGACTCTTTATTCCAGATGAAGATAAAGATATTTTGGTCATTGGTAAGTAAACATTTCTAAATAATAATATTTGATGAAGATATCTTTGAAATTATCTATCTTTCAATTGTTATCAAAGCCTTTGCAAGCGTTAAGCGAAAATAAGAAAATAATTAATAAAATTTTTAGATATTCCTTGTTCTGAAAAGCAGAATATATATTTTTACATATACATTTTTCAAAGCAAAAAGCAAAGTTCTGCTTTTTCCAGTTTTGAATTTTTCTCAGTATATTCTCAGAAGCAAAAAACTGAAATTCTTCACTTTTGGAGATCAGTGAAACTTTCTCAAGCTGGGAAAAAATAAATCTATATTTGTTGGAGATTTTGAATGAATTACAAGTATTTCGTATTAACGATTACCTAAATACTTTAATATTGTAACTTATGTAATGTTTGTTTCAAAGTCTATTCTTCTGAAAGATGTAAAATTCGAAAAGAAACAGCTATACTTCCCTCATATCTGAAAATTCATTCGTTCGAATGAGGATAGTTATATTTCCTCATATTTTGAAGATCTAACTATTGAAAAAAAGTTTCTTTGAAAAAGTGAAATTCTAGTTTCTTATGAAATGAGAAAAATCCATAGTTGTCGCAACATTGCTCAGAAAGTATTTATATTATAGGAACGTCATCTCATATTCTGGCATATCACGTACATGACAACAGAGATGTATTTTACAAAGAATGCCCGGATGGCGTAAAAGCAGTCACTATTGGAAATTTTGGGGATGTTAAATTTCCTTTGCTACTAGTGGGTGGAAATTCTGCAATTCATGGTTATAACCATGAAGGAAACGAGATTTTCTGGACAGCGATTGGGGACTCAATCACTTCGATGATCTTAATGGACTATAATAAGGATTCATTAGATGAGGTTTGGTTTTTTAATAAGTTTACTATACTAACCTCCACTTGATATTGATTTGTATTCAAAGGTTTGTCTCGATTATCAATTAAGCACTGGAAAATATAGTAAAAGTATATAAATCATTTATATGGATATATAGTAAGAATAGCAGCGGTCCGCAGATATTTCCCTGTGGGAAACCATGTATTGAGAAGAGAATATTTGACCATCTAATTCTTTATGGAGTTAACGTTTTGGAGCTATTACAATCATATCATAAAAGAATACTCGGATTATCTGGAGAATAAATATAGAATTGTACTATCAAAAAGCCTCATAGCAGCAAAGAAACACAAAGTGTAACTTCTGAACTCTGATGTGTTGTGGTAGCAGATTGCTCTTGTCAAGCGAATCTCTTGGATTACTTTTCAAATCCTCGACTTTCTCTTTCGATCAAAAATCCTTCAATCAACAACGTTTTAAAGGATTACATATCGCTGCTCCAAAGGTTTTCTCTTCTATCTATATATGAGTCCAAAGAACAGTTTTTCTGTCATATCAGTTAGTAAAACCTTTTTATAGTTTTAATTAATAATAATGATAATAACTTTTATTGTATCCAGAACTCAATATTTACAAACTATTGAATGAGGAAGAAAATGAAAATTACAATAATAAGTGTAAGTACTTAACCTATTTGCGAGAGGTGGAGCTCTGTTTGGATAATGATCTCCTCCATCTTTACCCATGACGCTCTATCAGCTCCTGCTTCCATCCAATCTTTTCCAGCAACCAGGATTATTTCATCAGTATACCAACTGGTCTACCAACATTCCTTTGGTCTACTGGTTTAAATGGTCTACCAACATTTCTTTTGCCGAATGGCTCTTACCATTGTGTGGTCTTTTTTGTCCATCTGTTGTCTTTCAAGCGTGATACGTGACCAGCATACTTCCATTTCAACTTTAGAGCTTGTGCCAGTTCATCTGTTTGTTTGGCTTATGCTTTTTTGAATTTTCAGTAAACATTGGTGTTTCTATCTTGTTTTTTGTTTTGTTCGTGAAAACTCATGTTTGGCAGCCATACAAGAGAAAAGGTAAGAGACAGGATTCAAATAGGTACCGTCGTTTACAAGATAAACTGTAGTCGAATTTAAGCATTTCTTTTAGTGCGCAAAATTCATTTCATGTTATGGTTGCTCTACGTCTACGTTATACTTCTTCGTTAGTTTCTATTCCTCCCCTTTTTAATTATTTATCTTTAATCAGCTAGGTTTTCCATATCTGTGTGTTTTGCAGTTGATTGTAAGCTCTGAAGATTTCAAAATAAGAATTTTCAAATGGGACACAATTATATTTGAAAATGTAGAAACTGAAGTTGTAACTCATCTACTTTGTCTACCAGAAAATAGATTTGCGTATGCAGTCTCGAATGGAACAATCGGGGTATACGAACAAGAAACTAGACTGTGGAGGGTGAAGGTATCAGCTGATAGTTTGTCGCGACTATGTTTCATTGATTAAAATCTATAATTTTCAGTCCAAACATTTTGCTATATCCATGCATGCTTACGATCTCATGGGACAAGCAACCTCGCAATTAATAACTGGGTGGTCTAATGGCAAACTTGACTGCAGATCTATCAAATCAGGAGAGGTATTTTTCAAGGACAATATGAATTCTGGTGTAGCTGGGATTTTTGAGGGAGACTACAGATCCATTGGAAAAAACGACGTTATAGCTGTTTCGAAGGAAGGGGAAGGTAATTTATTCAATTGTAAATATAGGACATCATTTATAGAAGGAGGCACCATGTTTAGAACTACTGTCCCTCCATCAAAAGTGTAATAGTTTTTTCAAAAGTGTTTCACAATTTTCATTCTCGGATTTCAACCGAGTGTTTTGAATTATGTGTGTAGGACTTAACTTTTTTAATATTTTCCAAAAAGTTATTTGAATGGACGTAAAAGTAGTAACTGAATATTTCGCTCAAGTGAATTTGAAAAATTTTTATATTTTGAGATTAATAATTTTAGATTGATACCTGGCAGTACGAGAAACAGCTGATTCTCACCATATACCTTATATTTTTTCAGTGCATTGAAAAGCATTGGCATTTACTTGATACAAATCCGGAATAACTATAGGATAATTCAAGCATATGAGTTTAATTCACACTCTTATTATAAGGACGTGTCACGTTTCGTTGTTATAACCGATTTGTTCAGACTTAAGCAGAATGTGATATGGTTAAATCATATTATGTTAACGCCTGAGCAAGTAAGTTATAACGACGAAACGTGACACGTTATGAAAATGAGAGCGGAAATTAGTGGTCTTTCACTGGTTTCTTTTTGTTCATATTTTGTCCAACGTATTTACTCTTTGCGATAATAGGTGGAAACTGGAAACCGGGACATTTCCTTTTCTTCAAGCGTACATTGCGAAATTGCCAAAGTTGCTATTTCGAATTTATGGCGATATTCCTCTCAAAAAATACTATAAAAACGCAGACGAAAAAAATGCATCCACTTGCAGAAAAAGGAAACTTCATTCAACTCAAGTTTGCCATAGCTTACTATGATCCTGTATGTTCATTAAAACGTTTTTTGCTACTCAACAAGGCATTGAAAAAATGATTACATGAAAGGTAACAAGTAGTTTCTTTGTGGCTGCAGTGAGGATGGATATAGATCATCGTCATCTGTATTTTCAGTCTGCATGAAGCTTTTTTTAAATTTTCAGTGAAAGGTTACACTACCTCTAGGAGTTTATCGATCACCACACCAGGTGGATCGGAGCAAGACATAGTAAGAGAGTTATTAGCACAGAAGCAATCATTACAGATGGAACTGAAGCATTACGAAAATAACACAAAGTATAACTCTAGTTTGAACAACCACTTGGACAGTTTTGAGAGTCAGGGTGTAATACCAGCAAGTACGAGACTTCAGATCGGAATAGCAACAAACGATGACCGTTCCAAAAAGGTATGCTGAGCATAAAATTTTTATCGATTTTATAACATTTTGCAAACTTTTTGTCAAGTTAATAGATAAGTTGAGATCACTGGTTGAGAACAATGACCGTTCGGAACCGGCGTTAAACTGTAGATCCACTGAATTGAAAAAAAAATATATATATATATATATATATATATATATATATATATATATATATATATATATATAGTTCTATCTCGTTTCAGTAAGGCGAGATACCTTGGTGCAGTCTTCGACCAGAAGCTTTCCTTTGTCCCGCACATCACCAAACTTATTTCACCTGCTGCGAAAATATATGGATTCGTTATACGTAATGGCAAATATTTTAATAATTCCTCAACATTCATAGGACTATTTATTAGCCTAATCCGTAGCAAGTTGGAGTATGGCAGCACGATCTGGCATCCCATTTACACTTGCCATCAACGCCATTTTGAGGCTATTCAGAGAAGGTTATTGAAATTATTTGTTTGGAGGGAGGATAAAGTTTATCCACAGAGATGAGTCAATCATAACGAATTATTGAGTTGATTTAGTTTAATCTCATTGCAGAGCAGGAGAGAAACGTTATCACTCAAATTTTTGTACAAATTACTGCCCAATAGTATTGATTGTCCTCCTCTTGTCCTCCTTGAAATTTCGTGTTCCTAGGCAAAATTCTCGTAATACAAAATTATTCCACCTAGAGACTCCGAGGACCAACTCCCTAATACAATCCCCCATTTGGTGATTGTGTAACATGTTGTAATTGTGTAACATTGTGATTGTGTAACCAAATAATCCAAGTCTCCAAATCATCGTATATCATAATTCTTTGGAAATATTCTGTTTATTTTTTTTAATATTTAATAGTGTTGGCGTTTACTTGATGTGAATCCATCATAATTGAAAATAAACTAAAATTCAAACACTTGAACTTTTGATTTACACTTTATTGACAACATAGCATGACACGTTTCGTCAGTATTCTGTTAGCATTTGAAGAAGTCGTCTGTAACGACGAAACGCGTCATGCTATGTTGTCAATAAAGTGTAAATCAAAAGTTCAAGTGTTTGAATTTTAGTTTGTATTCAAATATTCTATTTCATATTATAAATTGTACATTTGAGAATTATCGAATTCCTTAATGGAAGCAGCAACGAAAACGCTTTTCTAGATTCACACACTTCCATTAAAAAATTGTGACGTACGTCTCACCATAACTATGGCGTCTTCAAACTGACGTCAGTTCGAAGAGGCCATCGTTAAGTCAGAAGTGGTTAATAACAAAACAGAAAGAATTATTCATACACCCATAATAATAATTTCACCAACTTTTGTCTACTTTCTAAGTTTGAAGTGTATATTTCAATTATATATCAAGTTTCTTTAAATATTGGTTTATTTTGATTATTATTATTACAGCGTTTTGTTGAAATCTATGTTTCCACGAATAACAGCACAATAATTCGGGCAGTCTCAATATTCGCAGAAGGCATATTCGAAGGAGAAACTCACGTGGTTCATCCTTCAGATTCACAAGTTAGCTCAAACTTGACAATACCACTTTCTCTACCGAAGGACAACCCGGTAGATATCCATATAAAGGCGTTTGTTGGTTATCCAAATAGTGAACAGTACCACGTCTTCGAGATCACCAGACAACTGCCAAGGTTCTCCATGTACGCTCTGACCATCCCAGACAAGAAGCCGGAGAGTTATGTTGATTTTAGGATTAATGAGAGGTTACAAAGGATCTGCATGTGGATAAATCAGAACTTTTTGCTATCTAATGACGTAGAAGTTGACGGAGGGCCTAGTTTGGAGCTTAATATGAAGTGTTTGAGGGATGAGAGCACCTTCGTGATGATATTTGAAGTTATAGGAAGAGTTCAATTTTGTACTGATAATATGGGGTTAGCTGCAGATTTGGTGCAATCTTTAGCCAGTTTCTTGAACTTAGAAATATTAGAGGTAAGCGTTTGTTAATTACAACAAAAACTGTTGAACCGGTGAAGAGCTTTTTTCGACATTAACGCCAAGTCGCACTTGATCGCACCTTGGACCTCTTGCTAATTTGCATTTAGATATTAACAAATGTTTCGTAGAATCAAATTTTTCATTGATGCAGATGAATCGGATTCTATTCATAGAATAGAATGAGTTAGAAACATCAAAATTCTGAAAGATGGTATCATTTTGCGAATAAATGAAATTGATGTTGAAGCTGGAAAATTATATACTTTCATCTATATATATAAAAATGAAACTAAAGACTAAGAAGTTTTTTGTTTGCTAATAAGTACTTGTTAATCACGGTAAGTTTTCTTCAATTTAGAGTTGAAATTTCGATTTTAAAAATGCTAGCTATCAGATGTACAAACTTAAGTTGCAGAACTCGCAATGCAGCAAGTCAAAGATAAAAGAGAGCAAGTCAAACTGACGCAACGCGAAGGTCGGAATGAAGTTGAACGGAATCGATGGAATCAAAATTAACAATATGAAAATATTGCGTTCAACTTCTATCGACCTGCATTCAATTATATAGCGTTGAAATAGATTACAATTCACAGTAAATCGTTGCTATTGGACCAGAGAATTGGATGAGAAAATACTACTAGAGACGCGGCAAAATATTGCGCGAAGAGTCAATTCAAATAGACGCTATTGGTACATCCACCAGAGCCACTAATTGAATGGAAATGTACTAAATTCTGAACATTTTTGACTTATATCCAGCAAATATCTCATATAAATAATTGATGATGACAGATATGGGACAAGTTGATACGAAATTAGGAACTTTCTACTAAAGAACGGACAGGTTAATCACTACCAATATATCAAACGTGTTAATATATGAATTTTTTTGATAATTCGGCTGCTTTGAAATGACAGGAACTATTGCACTCTCTTCGGAAGACAGCAAAAGTCCCTGACTCCACACGGGATAAATATTAAAAACAAGATAGTGTAGCACAAATAGTAGAACATGTACTTCCGTATTTTTGAAAAATATTCAGATGAAGATATATGGGCGTACGAAGTTCGCCAGGTCAGTTAGTATCATGATAAAAAGCAAAACCGCATACCAACATGCCTGATCCAAATGAACGCACCTGCGAAAAGTTTTTAGGAGAAGGTCAATTAAAGATTTAAATTTCTCTCATATATAGTAGACAAGCATTGTGCTGTGGAGTTCTTGCTATAAACCTAGACAAGAGAGTCTGCAGAATGAATTCACGTGTTTACCAATGTTGCCAGCATATAATGATTGTGAGTTTATTATTCGTCTCTAAAGTTTTCTAAAATTTACGATTTACCTGACTCTATACTTGTGCTCTGATAAATCCTTGTTAGGTACTGATATATGAATTGATACACAAGTACTTTGAGTGAGTGCACAAATTAATACATATTGCTACGTGTTGAATCTCTTCATACACATCTCTAAATTCTTTTAAGACGAAGTTAAAGAATTTTTTGGTTGGACTAGATTGCTAACCGATATTAGATCTCCCCATTGCCCTTGAAGTTATTCTTTTATTGCAACACATGTTACATATTGAGCATCTCGTGGCTCTTGACAATGTCCAGATTTGGCATCTACATTTAATACATCCAAATCAAACTGAAATGCAGAGAAACAAGCTTGGATAGCTAGATTATATTTGAGAAATGTTTCTGGAGCTCTTAGTACTGAAACTAATACAGTAAAAGCTCTTTATTCGTGGAGTATACATTCCGAAAATATGCCGCGAATACAGAAACCGTGAATATGGGATGGTAATTTATATGAGATTATAGGGGATACGTTCCTGAGTGACGAAATGAAGAAAGTATACATATATAAAAATTAATTTGAATGAAGTTTTTGATCATATTTCTTAATTATTATGTTCAGGCTTAGGCAATGGTTTGAAGAATTTTGTAATATTATCTTGCTTGGCAGTTTTTGAAGGTTCCTTCAATTCAGATATTAAGCAATGACTTTAGCAATTTGTCTTTCAAATAAGACTTCGTTTCATAGATGGATCAATTTTCATAACTAAAATCACAATGCTCATTAGCCATTAAACCTTCACTAAGAATTTTCAAATTCAATGTCACGTTTCCGTGCTCGTTGAAGCCTCTTCCTCAAGAGACTGTGAATTTAACACTTCCTCCAATTCCTTTCCAGTCAAATCTTCATCCTGCGATTGAAGCAACATCTGAATGTCACTAGATTTTATCTATTCAAACCCATCTCGTCCTATTGCATTTGCAATTTTAGCTATGTTTGCAATCAAAGTTTGAATGTGCACAGATTCTTTGTCAATTATATGTGTATGGCTTCAGTTCTTCCAATGAGTACTTTATGTTTACTATGCATTTTGCTATGTCAAAATCCTTCCAGCATTCCATAACATTCATATCAAGATCACATTCCACATCATCCAATATGATTTTGAAGGTTCGTCGTATGTAATAGAGCTTCAAGGCCTGGATTATCTCTTGCTCCATTGGTTGAAGCAAGCCGTCATGTTGGGAGGAAAAAATGCCACTTTATATTTGTATGCATAATTTCAAGTTCGCGAGGTTGACCTGGTGGTTATCCGAAACTAGACCTACTTCAAAATATAAATTCTTTTTTTTTTCAAATAAGTTTCAACTCCCGAAACAAAAAATTCTGGAACCACTTACAAAAAATAGCTATTAGATCCGCGAATAAAGAAATCTATTGTCACGAATATAGAAATTGGGTTGCTTTTTTCAATCCACGAATAGTGATACCGCGAATAAAGGAAGCGCGAATAAGCTTTTACTGTACTGATAAACCATCAGCCACTGGTCAATGTGTAGCATTGATTGCAGTAATAAATAAGTAAGTATATAATTTCAGTGCGTACTATATTGAGTATTGTACCAGTACCTAACTCCAAATAATTAAATAAACTAATTTTACATAGTCAAGCATAATGCTTTCTGCCAGGAATTAGTATGAAGTTTCTGCACCCGTTCAACCAGTTGATTTAGTTGACTTGATGTACATTCCGGAACGAATATTGACATTTTTAATGATTTCAACTCGATTTTATTTAATTCCCTAATCTTTATATTTTCAGTCAAAAGCTCATTTTCCCCTCGAGGAAAAATCATTGAAAGAATTGATTGAGAAATTGTCAGAAATTCAGGAAGCAAGATTGAGGTTAGGAACAGATGTTGCTGATAGATTGGGACAAGTGAGGTCATTGATCATTAGAGCAGAAGATGCTAGACTCAATGATATGTGAGTTGATATATTCTTATGGTCTAATAAATTTAAAATTTGTTTTGTAGAGAAAAACTACCGCAACATTATAAAGACCTTGATAACTTGAATAAAGAACTTATTAGTGGTTATAATGTTAGACTCGCGAATTACAACGAAGGATTAGAGACTATAAAGAAGATTAACACAATTGTACAAAGAGCTTCGAGGTTGAGAGGTGAGAAAATTGTCAAGAGAAACTAAATTTTCCTGATATTAATACATTCATTTCCAGTGGGTCAGAATTCTTCGCAAATGCTAAGCAACTGTAGAACTGCTATCAAAAATAATAACATTGAAGGCCTTATAAAAATAGTCCGAACTGGTTAGCCATATTCGAGGCGGTCCTGTCATTCAAAATTTGCTATTGGGGGCATTTCACGTGAAGCGGACAGAAAAACAAGTGAGGTTCTGAAAATCGATCATATTCGGCTCATTTATACTACTAGTACGTATGTGAACACAAAATTGTGAACACAAAGAATTGTCGTAATTGTAATATCAAATTTTTGAAAGTAGTTTCTACGAATTCAACAAATTTACAATGAAATATTTAACATAGGGATACACATTGGACAAATACTGCTCTTTTTGAAAATACAATGAAATTTGAAAAAAAAATTTTTTTTCATGTCCAAAACCGGAAGTAAACTTCTCAAACTTGAATTTCAGTCAGTTCAACCAATTTTTTTTTCTCAAAATATAGCTGAAGCTATACTTAAAATACCCTAGAAAATTCAAAATGTGATCTATATTAGTTTAGGAGTTAAATTGATTAATGTACATATGCGTCGCACTGGGCATGATATTCTGAAAAATTATTGCGTGATAAATTCGAAAAACTACTTTCAAAAAATTGATATTACAATTACGTCAATTCTTTAGAAACCAATAACTTGTGAAATATACATTATGCATAAAAAATATTTTGTGTTCACATTCATATATACCAGAAACCTCACTTTTTTTTCCTGTCCGCTTCACGTGAAATGCCCCATTTGTCATATACATATTTATTTATTTATTCATTCCAAGATTTTTATTCTGGAGAACGAAATGAGCTCCTCCCCAAAGAATTCTAAGAATTCTACAAAAGTGTTATCAATTGAAATACCAACAATCAACTTTCGAGTGTTAATATTTAGTGATATACAAGTTAACATATATACATATGTCTTTATTATTCACTTACCAGCATAAGGAAAAAGTTCATCCCAAACGTGGAAAAATTGTTTCAACTTCTGTACTTCTTCATCAATGAATACAGCAGCCCATACGTTTTTGTCATTAATTTTTCTTTGAGTTAGATCAAGTAGATCGTCAACTGTGATAATTGGTTTCGTTTTAGCTAGGATTTGTTTCATTTGGATTTATATATAAATAGTTGGTTTTCAAGTTACAATTATATGTCAAATTGAAGTACATAATTGATGGAACTGGTCTGAGAGAAGAACTTGCACACATCTATTTTGGATATAATGAGCTTTTCTCTTAACGAATTCTGATTTTAATAGAGTCTCAATGGTCGACTGAATTAAAGTTATCGAAACAAAAAAAACATAAGACAATACCAAAAACTTATAATCCATATTTGTAATTTGATTCAGAAGTAGAAATCTTTTCCTTCTAATTGTAAAGTGCATTTTAAATATTTATATTCCGCATTTGTGTCTTTTTCTATATTTTCGAACTCTTAAATGGCCCATCTTGTATTTTCAGACTTGGAAATTTCAATAAATTTAAAGGAAACGTTGGCAAAAAACTAGTTTTTCAGATCATTCATCCTCCTCACCAATATTCGTAATAATTTCTAACAATAAATCATAGTAATATTGTGTCAATTGAAGACTTGAAATAACTATAATAATATATCTTGATTATTATGCAAATATGTTATAAATATATATATATATATATATATATATATATATATATATATATATATATATATATATATATATATATAAATTACAGAATAATGAAACATACAGATTTAAAAACATACAGGAATGAAAATAGAAATGAAGAAATCATACGGTATTGACCTAAATTTATTCAATATTGTTTGTTTTTGTGCACTAATAATATTTGTTGATCAATGTTGACTGCTAGGCGATCATCACGAGATGTTGTCTTTCAAGTTATTCCCGAGCATGTTCAAACTTGGATGTTTTTCCTTGCTAGGACTAGTCACAGAATATTGTGTCAATTAAAGACGAAATAACTATGATAATATATATATATATATATATATATATATATATATATATATAAATTTAAAAGGTTTGTACAGGAATGAAAATAGAAATGAAGAAATTTACGGTATTGACCTGAAATTTTTGTTGTTTGTTTTTGTGACAGCCATTTACATATGTTTCAAGTTAATTAGCTATCATCAGAATGGCGTAGTTCAAGTTATTAGATGTTCAAACTTGGATGTTGATTAAAAAAAAACACAGAACAAAGCAAAACGCAAAATTCCATTTGAGGAATCGACATCTTTGTGGTTTGAATTGAGTATCTTTGATTGGAGTTCTATTCGACTCTGTTTTGAAGACTGGATCAATGTCTACCTGTGTTACGATATTTATACCTTCTAGAAATTTTGTACCGACAATAAGATGAATTTAAAAGGTTTGTACAGGAATGAAAATAGAAATGAAGAAATTTACGGTATTTACATGCAATTTATGTTGTTTTTGTGACAGCCGTTTACATATGTTTCAAGCCGTTTACATATATATATATATATATATATATTATATATATATATATATATATATATATATATATATATATATATATATATATATATATATATCCGCTTATATTTCGATAATTTTTTGACGAGTTATTCAAAAGATTATTATAACAGAGATATATATGTGAGACATGAACAATTTGATGTCTCCATTTTCCTTTAAGGAATAAATGTTAGAGAATATTGAAATCGGTGCCAACATTTATTGGAAACGTAAGACTGTCACTTTTACTGTACATCGCAAAACTCAAAGATCAATGGAAGCACATATGAATACATCTAACATTGAAACTTTCAATGAAAGTTTATCAATTAAAATAATTAACATGTGAAATGTAGTATCTTAATTTATAAGGACGTGTGAAACCTTGTGCTTTTTATTGATTCTCAAGATTTGAGATACAGTAATCTATGCATTATATATGCATACGACCTATATTTCCTAAACATAAGAAACCAAAACAGTATATTTCTGTCGTTCATAAGACGATATTTGAAGATTCAAGTCGATGCCTTTCCTTTATTGGACGTGGCGTAACTGAGGAGAGCCTTGTAGCTCGAAACAGTGACTTATGTTTCCAATGAATGTGGGCACAGATTTCAATATTCTCTTGAAGGAAAATGGAGACATCGTACTGTTCATGTTTCAAATAGCCAGGTTTGCTATAATTATTCCTTTGAATAATTCTTCAAAAAATTATCGAAAGAAAGTTATAGTATAATTTTAAAAGTGAATATTTATAAGTGCCATGATATGAGCAATATTATATTTAACTGTAAAATGGAAAGGACATTGTTCAATAACATATCAGTAAAATATTAGTAAATGGCTTTATTACTTTTTACAAATTTTCTGGAACTTCACTTATAAACAAAAACATTATAACACAAAAAACGTAACACTGGTTTCTTTAACAAACTAAATTCTCATTTCACATTTCATTATTTTCTCATATAACTCTTCGTTCAAATCTACATACTCATTCACAGTAGGATCCAAGAAATATACAGATTTATCCCTCAAGTTAACATGAAAACCTTCATATTGTAATTCTACTTTTTGAAATTTAAATGTTCCTGTTTGTGGAATTTTATCAACAATTCTTAGGAAAATTGGTATTGAGTAAGAAGGAAGATTACTTTTGCAGTTTTGGAGAAATTCTTTCAAACATAGTGATCTGGTTGGATCTACTAAAGCTGCCATTCCCGCCTTCCCTTCACTGCCAGGAATCTGAGAACAAATTTTATATTATTTCAAATTCAGCGGAAATTATCTCATGAAACTTGTTCGATGTGAAAAAATTGAAATCCTTCAGCTATAAAATTCGAAACAGATGTTCCGGGATATTATCTCATTGTCAAGAGTTGATACAACTGGATTGAAACAGGTCGAAATTTATCGCTTTATATCCACAAAATTTTCAATTTATATAAAACCAATTATTATTTTATTAGAATTTAATATTAATACGTAGGGTACTACCAGTTTTAATCTAGTTTTATCAACTGTTGATAATTTTTTATATACGTTACGTTTTTACTCATGTTTCATAGTTTTTAACGATATTTCACCAAGTTTTATACTAAAGTTCGATGGAAAATTATGGGAACATTGCATGTTATCAAGAAATACTTCACTCAAAATCGAAAAAAAGTCCGATAATATTGAAATTTTAAATATTAAAATAAATTAAACTCTTGGCTTAATGTTTCACGATTTATTTAACAATTTGTATAGTCAACATGTTTCATGTAGCTCATTTTCAAGACTTGAGTCTTGAAAATGAGCTAACGCTCGAAACATGTTGACTATACAAATTGTTAAATAAATCGTGAAACATTAAGCCAAGAGCTCAATTTATTTTAATATTCAATTATGTTTCACCAAGAGTTAAGCGAGAATTCAATCTCATTCAATATTGAAATTAATAATAATAATAATAATATTTATTTGCATAAACAAAATACAATTTTATCATGCAAAAAGGTAGGATTTTGCACTGCATTCTTCCACTCCACCTGTTATAATTTGAGGAAAACATCTGTAACCTGCTAACCAACATTACAAACAAAACAATCAGAAAATAATATTGAATATGAAAGAAATAATTACAAGAAAATAAAAGTAATCATTGGTTCCCGAATAATATTTTTTAAGATTAATAACCGCAATGAGGAAAACAAAACATAAAACTCCGTAAAAGAAACCGCCTCAACTAATCCAGGTTCTGTAAAATAATGTTTCTCTTTTTTCGTTTGAACGTTGAAACTAGTATTCAATAGATCAAAGAACTTCTTTATAATTTCTGGAGCACAATAATCAAAACAGCCGTCAAACTATGATGTGCGGTGCCTGGGAGTATCATAGTGCCCCCTGAACTTCATATTCACATCATGCACGCACTGCCTTTTTCCTATTCTTTCGAAAAGATATTTTGTATATTTATTAAGAAATAGTTTATAGAGAAATGTTATGTACGAGTACTCCGCATTCTGTGATACACTCATTTCACTAAGCCTCTCTCTGTATGGTGTTATGTGATGTCTGAAAGGAACGTTGCATACAAAACGAATGCACATATTATGAATTCTCTTCAAATAATCCTTATTAGTTCGCGTAAGGTGATAGCAATATAGAGGGAGACAATAATCAATAATGGGATATATTAAAGACCTCACAAGTCATATTTGTACTTATGCAGTCCCTTCAGCTTTATCACAGAAACTCGTTTCACAGAAAGTAGATGTTGCCCAAAAGAAAGTTCATCATCCAACCACAAGCCAAGATCTTTTGCCGTCCTCTCGCATTGCAGATCTTCCCCATTCATACTAACACACATATTATGAAGATCAATTCTCTCAAGATTATATTTGATCAATCGTAGTCTTGTTGGCGTTCAACTTACGACCGCTTTTTGTGCACCACCTCTGCAGCCTCTGCAGATCGAGATTAATATCAGTGATAATATCCGCCAACCCATTAGGAGCATATCCTGCGTACAACTGAACATCATCCGCATACATATGCACTGTTGCTCTGGAAAATATCTCTGGCAGATCAGATGTATACACTGAAAAAGTCCCAAAACACTTCCCTGAGGAACCCCAGACCTTGTTTGAACAATGCCAGACGTCATATTTTCCACCTTTACACACTGCTCACGTTCAGATATATAGTTTCAATTCAGCATCCCCCAAGCTAATATATTTTAGTTTCGAAACAATCAGTTCATCATGTACAAGATCAAAAGCCTGGCTCTGGTCCAATAGCACGAGAACGATAAGATGACCTTTATAAAAGCCGTAAAAGCGGAATGAGAAGTCCTAAACCCTACTGGATAGATGGAAGGATCTTACATTGGTCCAAATATTCAACAAGCTCTCAACTCAAGTTTCACAAATATTCTCGAAATGATTGACAACAAGCTAATGGTCCTAAGGTCAGAGTAAGAATACGGACTGTTGCTCTTTAGCAACGTCGTAATGACTGCTATCTTCCACTGTTTGGGGTATCGGTGTTTTTTTGTGTTTCTATATTGCAATATTCAATAAATACTACAGTTCCAAAATTCTCAATTGTTATATGTTCACGAAATTGTGGAATATGCCGAAGAAAACTAGAAAAATTCTTTCAAATACGTTGTTTATGAGAGGAAAATGTCTGGAGGTGATATATCAGCATATTTTCAGCTTCACAAAACTAACATGATTATTTTGATTATTGGAATTATTCAGTTATTATGAATTAATTATAATTTTCTTGGAAATTATTCGATACTCTTAAAAACGTTGAAGATATTTCTCAGCTTTTGAAATGATTCAATATGAAGTAGAGAAAACTGAACTTGAAATTTCGCCAAATCTGAAAGAATATGAGAGACTCTCAATATTCCCTAAAAATATAAATTTTTTTGCGGAATAATAGTAAACTTATTCAACACTTTGAATAAGTTTTGTCATTTTCATCAAATTTCCCTGCTTTCAAAGGATGGTTCAGACAATGTGGTTAAGAGTTATCAAATTAAATGAAAATTTGTGTTGCTTTTAAAACATCTACTGGGAAATTGAAAAAATTTTGAGGTCTTATCAATCTGAGTTTATCAAATTTCTAACGAGCTCCCCGGTAAATTGTTGGTGATCGCAAAAATCGCTCCAAAATTTGCGAGACATATTAAATTCACTTGATTAATGTACAACAGTGAAACTAGATAATTCTATTTAAATTTCTATTCAATATCTTTTTGATTCGAGATTACAAACAAATTTCGATGAAAGATCTCCCTAAGCTTAATCTGGTTGATCTCTGCTTGAAATCTAATACTTAGATAGCCACTTGAAATTTGGTGAAACCTCAACTTTTAACAACAAGAGATTCGTGAACTACAGGGAATATAGTGAACCTTCAAATTGAAACTCTATTTCAAATCCAGGGATATTGCGCTTAAAAGCGCACTTAAAATTTATGAAGTGAGATATATTTAAAAATCAGAAAAATTATCAGTACCAATATTCGCTCAAGAATCCAATATCGGAATGAACGAAATTATAACGGCAATATACTGCGTACTTACCATCGGTGCATTTCAAACTACGATAATTTCATGCGATGCGGTCTTAAAATTGCTTTTTCAACCAGTGTAAGGTATTTTACAACGTCACAAATTGTTAATACTTGAAGAAGAGTTTTGAATCAACTTACCTCAACTCCATAAACTACTACATCTTTGTTTGTGAAGGTGCTTATGATATCTTCAACCTCTGTCGTTGAAACATTTTCTCCTTTCCATCTGAAATAATCAAAAAACGAAGAGATCAGTACGGAAGTGAGAAAAGTATCGAAAAATAGGAGGTATTTAGAAAGGAAAAAATATATATATATATATATATATATATATATATATATATATATATATATATATATATATATACACCTGTCAGACATGATGGAAATTGAATGACAAGTGTAGTAGATTTCGCGATATTCGCGCTGATAAACTGACAAATTGAATTAGACATTCACACATTGTCAAGGAGTAGACGAAACGTACAAAACGAAACTGGTAAACAAGACTGTCACTTCCAACTCATAGTTGGTAAACAATTCCACAAAGACACCAGAATTAGGATGGATTCTCAAACAAAACTGCAAATGTTGGAGATACATCTGAAGTGAGTTGGGAATTTACAACTATATTATTTATATCATTTTGAACTCTCATTATTTCTAGTTGTTCCATGTGTGGGAGAAGTGGTCCCTTGTTTAGAATGTGCAGTGCCTTAAAACCAGTCTGCAGGTCGAATATATGGCCCTCGTCAAGAAGATGTTGGGAAAATTGGGAGAAACCCGTAGACAGGTGGTTGCGAAACTTAGTGTGTTCGCGGATACGGATGCCAAAACTGCGAAAAGTTCGTCCAATGTACAGTGCTGAACATGTGGCACAATTAAGCTGATATACTCCTGACTTATTAAGGATATCTATTTTGTCTTTATTATTGATTAAAGCCATTCCCAGAGTGTTTGTAGTTCTGAATGAAACTTTGAAGTAGTTTTTCAGTAGATTGGCTAATCTGTGTGAAGTGGGATCAAGTTTACAATGGAACTGTTCAACGAGAATAGAAGCTTGAACTTTCTGGATCTCACCTTGACGGTTGGAAAAAGCAGATTGGAGTTCGAAATATATAGAAAATCAACACAAACCTCCTCTATAATCCATAACACATCGAGTCATCCCTTCACATAAAAAATTGCAGCTTTTAAGTCTTACATACATAGACTTACAACATTGCCATTGTCAAATGCAGCATTCGACAAGGAAGTTTTAATTCTGAAACATATTGCCCTTACTAATGGTTATAACAGTCAGATAATAGATAAACTTATTATGAGAAAACAAAAGAAAATCATCCAACAAGATGTTTATATTAATAATTCACTACAAATAGATAGGAATGATAGTAAATATGTTTCATTAACTTATATGGGTCCCACTTCACACAGATTAGCCAATCTACTGAAAAACTACTTCAAAGTTTCATTCAGAACTACAAACACTCTGGGAATGGCTTTAATCAATAATAAAGACAAAATAGATATCCTTAATAAGTCAGGAGTATATCAGCTTAATTGTGCCACATGTTCAGCACATGGAAGATCAGCATTGGACGAACTTTTCGCAGTTTTGGCATCCGTATCCGCGAACACACTAAGTTTCGCAACCACCTGTCTACGGGTTTCTCCCAATTTTCCCAACATCTTCTTGACGAGGACCATATATTCGACCTGCAGACTGGTTTTAAGGCACTGCACATTCTGAACAAGGGACCACTTCTTCCACACATGGAACAACTAGGAATAATGAGAGTTCAAAATGATATAAATAATGTAGTTGTTAATTCCCAACTCACTTCAGATGTATCTCCAACATTTGCAGTTTTGTTTGAGAATCCATCCTAATTCTGGTGTCTTTGTGGAATTGTTTACCAACTATGAGTTGGAAGTGACAATTTTGTTTACCAGTTTCGTTTTGTACGTTTCGTCTACTCCTTGACAGTGTGTCAATGTCTAATTCAATTTGTCAGTTTATCAGCGCGAATATCGCGAAATCTACTACACTTGTCATTCAATTTCCATCATGTCTGACAGGTGAATTTGAGAAGTCTACAGTGAAAATTTATAGTTATTTATTTAGAATATTTATTGAGTCAATAATATAGTTATTCATTCAGAAAATTTATTAAGTATTTGTACTAGTCCATTGTTATTCAACAACATACGTGTAATTGACATGTCCTCATACTTGACCAATGTGGTCTACTGTAAGTTTTATGGCGTTGTATCTTGCATTGTTCTTCATCTTGACATGTTTTTCACAGCCCTCTGAAGCCTGATGATGCGAATAATACTTCGCGAAACCGGTAGCTTATTAAACCAAATTTTGGAGTTGTGAGAATTGTGTTTCATTTAACCCTCATTATATATATATATATATATATATATATATATATATATATATATATATATATATATATATATATATATATATATATATATATATATATATATATATATATATATATATATATATATATATATATATATATATATATATATATATATATATATATATATATATATATATATATATATATATATATATATATATATATATATATTAGGATGTCCCTTAAATTTCAATGTCAATATATTTTTACGCATACCTTCTAAAAACTTTCATATCGACCTAATATTATACAAAAATAAATATTAGTCCGATTTATAAACGATAACCCGTGCCGACTTGAGTTTTTAACTTGTCCATACTAGTTGCGCGGGTGCAGCGCTGCGACCTGTTACTGCGAGTTTCAATTGTCATTTCATACGTGATTTCTAACATTATTAGTGCGTTTTTATTCATTGTGTGAAGAAGTCTGTGGAATCACGAAGTGATAAACAAAATATTTACCTTATCGGACTGCCAAGCCGCCAGATAAATGCTTAGGTGGAACTAACAAAAAATTGGCGGAAAAAGGAGAACGAGTTGAGCAAAGACGATTGGAAGAAGAGGAAAGGAAGGTAAAACAAAGAGAAATATTGGCTGTTGCATCTACTTCTTAACAAATTAGAGAGTTCTTCTGGAAAACATCAAGCTAAAGCCATTTCAACTAGCACTCTCTGAATGTAACCTCCATGATGAAGTACAGATAATATGCTGCGATACAACAGCTTCAAATACTGGCCGTTTCAGTGGAGCTTGTGCTATTTTGGAGCAGACTTCAGAAAGGAAATTACTGCTTTTTGCAGTAATTCTTGTTGGTTCTTCAAGCTGTTTTTGAAACCAAGGTTGAGCGAATTACAAGCAGCTCAGATACTCCAATTTTCAAAAAGTTAAGAGATGATCTGAAAATATTAAGACCGATAATATTAACACCGAAAAGCACATATTGCTGAAACAAAAATTATATCTCTGTTAACTTTCGATAAGACCGAACTCGAAAAACCTTTTATTAGAAACAATTACTGTGAATTGGTGGAACTATGCGTTGTGTTCTTAGGCGGAAATACAGAGAATAAACTAAAACTCAGGCCCCCTGAAGCTTTGTATCAAGCTCGATGGATGGCGAGAGCGATCTATTCTATAAAAATATGTTTGCTTCAATCGCAACTTAAACGTATATCAAATCGTACACTAAACCTTGGCTCGAATGCACAGTGGCAATTAAAGCACGAAAAAGTAGACGCAACAAGTTCCAAGGCATCCATAAGCAAGTTTGTTCATTCATAATTAATAATTTAAACAGTGATGAAAGTTCAGATTCCGCCAAACGCTATATCCCATCGAAGGAAGAAATTTCGCGAAATTTTTCAAGTAAGCTTAATATTTTCTTATTTCTTATTTCAAAGTTTCTGGTTTAGTTTTTGCTTTTTTAAACTTTTTTTTCTTTGTTTCAGATATGACGCTGGATGATTTTGTAAGAAGCAAACAATTTCTATCTCGACCGCAGATCGACGACAGTTTTCTTCGAGAGGATGTATCTTCTTGCGGTGGCAATCCTACCTTTTTGGAAGCTAAAAGACCAATAAGTCGTTTGAAGTTAATCGTAACGCAGTGTCGTAAATGACACTGCTGAAAGAGCTGTTAAATTAGTGAAAGATTTTTATAGACTTATCACGGCTGAAAAAGAGCAAAAACAGTTTTTGTTGCGTTGTGTTCAGGAACATAAAAATCTGTATCCATACTGAAAAAAACTACACAAAAAAGAAGTTACCCTAATTAATTATTATTATGATTTGTATTTGAATAAAAATTTATATTGATCTTATTTCATTTTTACTCATATTTACTTTATTTGTTGCATTTTAATTAGTTTCGGATCAAACCAAAATGTCAGGCCAAAACACCATTTTTTATCAAACTTCAGAGCTCGGTCGGCACGGGTTGCAATCATGCTACAATCATACTTTTGCCATTTGAGGGACACCCTAATATATATATATATATATATATATATATATATATATATATATTAATAATAATAATAAACTTTATTCAGTTGAAAGGTTACACAATCACAATACTTGCTTTCCAAAATGTACAAATCACTCATCACGAGAGAAAAGCTTAGTATGTCCAAAATGGATGCGTGTAAGCTGGTCCCTCAGACGACTTTAATTATTTTAGTTTAAACTTAATTCAAACATTTATTTATAAAATTTAGTAAGAAACTAACAAAACTGACTAATTATTTCCTTCTTATAAAACAATAAAATAGGGTGAACAAGGTAGAGCTTAAATAAAACTTAAATTTCTTTCTGATGAGGCTTATCGAATTTATATTCCTTAGATACAATTTATGACTTTCTGGCAATGAATTGTGACATTTGACGCTAAAGTAAGTGAAATGTCTTTGTGTAGTCGATTTTTTACAGAATGGAGTTAATGAAGCTGACGCAACCCTGCTACGTTTAAGATGATTGATTTAAGATATCCTGAAGTATTTCTTTATTATGGTAGGTATATATCAAACAACTGTACATATAAAGTTGCCTGATATCTAGTATTCCACTCTCTCTGAAGTTTGAAGAGTATTGTAGGTTTTCATTATAAATAATTTTCAAAATTCTCTTCTGCACAAATTCAAGTTTATTTAGGTGGTTACTTGCTACGGCACCCCATGCAAGGATTCAATACTGTAATCTACTCTGTACAAGAGCATAGTAGATAACATGGAGATGAGATATGTCCAAGATTCTCCTCCAAAATTTGAACCTTGAACAACAACAGTCGTAGAGCTCGAGCAATATTACCAACGTTCTCGTTCCACAGCAAATGGCAATCCAGTGTCAATCCAAGATACATCAATTTGTTTTTTCCCTGTATTTTGATTATACTTTGTTGTCTTGCCTGATCTTGATTCTGCTATGATTCCAAACACTTGGATTTTACAATATTCTTGAATTAACGTAGTTGTCGTGGTGCATTAGCCATGGCACCACCAATTGTCAGAAACTCTTGAATTGTGCATCAGGTGAGGGTACATAATAATAATAATAATTTAATAGTGTTGGCGTTTACTTGGTGTAAATCCATTATAATTGAATATGAACTTAAATTCAAACACTTGAACTTATGATTTACACTTTATTGACTACATAGCATGACGCGTTTCGTCGTTAAAAACGACTTCTTCAGATGCTTACAGAATAATCTGAAGATCTGAAGCTTACAGAATCTTTATTCTGTAAGCATCTGAAGAAGTCGTTTGTAACGACGAAACGCGTCATGCTATGTAGTCAATAAAGTGTATATCATAAGTTCAAGTGTTTGAATTTAAAATTATATTCAATAATAATAATAATATTCATTCACCAATAGCTATTACAAAATCATATATACATTTAATTTCAAAATATATTATTTTCACTTATATGTTTAACACGAACTTAGCTAATTTACGCTTGACTTCACTTCAAGGTCACTAATTGTTTTTATGGAGCTAGGAAATTAATTGAATGCGTTGAATACTTCATAAAATATACTACTTCTACATCCAGAAAGCTTACAAACTTGCATGTACAAATTGTCAGCATTTCTTGTATTATAACTCTGCACATCACTGACACATGTTAAATTTTTTATTACTATACATGGGAACAATTTGTTTTTCACTTTTAATTGAAAGTAATTACGCAGTTTTCGAGTAAATCAAATACAAATCTAGGGAGACCATTCCAAACCATCCAATAATCTCTTCCATAATATTGGCCATGTCATAGAGGAGGACGAGAATAAACGACGAAGATGTCGACAATGTAGAAGTACAAAAAATTATATGTGTAAAAAATATCAGGTGGTTCTTCATGCAGATTGTTTTAAAATATTTCACTCACGCTAATACCCTAGTGCAAGGAAGGCGAACCAATGGCACGCGTGTCATTGATGGCACGCGACACAATATTTTAGGCACGTCGCCGATCATAAAACATGTGTAAAAAATGTGTTAAGTAGGTATTAAACATTCCAAAATGTAATTCTTTTGTTTACTTTATTTCATAAAGAGTTTAGATAGTATTTATTATTATTATTTTCCAAATAATCTGAAAGTCTAAATTATTTTTTGGCACGGCAATGACCCCATTAAACATTTTTTTTAGAAAAAATGGCACATTGATCCATAAAGGTTCGCCTACCCTGCCCTAGTGTCATTAGACTGCTGGTAAAATTTAAGTTCAGTAAACCCATGTACTGAATGATGTACTTATAAACGTAATGAACAAAAAAATCATTAAATATGCACTTATTTTACCCTTCGAAAGTATAGTGCATTGATTTTATGCCGAATGTCTCGGTTTTAGTTCTAACGATGGCAGTCGTAGAATACCACTTTCTGACTTCCTTAGAAATGATTCAGCCATAGACTGTTCTGACTATTGCAACCTCGCAACAAGCCGTTCAGAACCTGCTTGTTTTTCCACATGCAGTAAAGTTTCACCTGCAATGTCTTGAGATCAGCGTAAGTATCGAGAGTACTACGTGTTGTACAATTTGGATTTCAGTAAAATTCAGGTTTTCTTAGAATAACTTACCTAAAAGTATCCCCTGTTCTGTCCAGAAAGTAAAAATAACCATTTTCATCCCTCATCATTACATCGCCAGAATTGAAATACTGATCACCTTTTCTCAAAACACCTTCCATTAGTTTTTTCTCTGAAGCTTTCTTATCCGTATATCCGTCGAATTTAGTTAGAAGAAATATTTTGGATACTTGACAGAGTAGTAAACCGGGTTCGTTGTAAGCACAGGGTTGACAAAATCCTTGATTGTTCTTTATCGGTTCACCAGAGGGATGACATTTAACGAGCAACACGGGCGCAAACATATCGAAAAGTAAGGGAATATATCCAATAGATCCTACTGTATTGTCCAGATTAACTACAAAAAAAATTTTTGGTAACTGCACTAAAATTAAATAACTACATTCTTCAATACTTGCAGTATTTAGAAGAGAGAAAAGAAGTCATACCTTCTTAAATAACTTGATCATAATTATAACCTTTATGTTTATAAATTCGCATCTTCAAAGGAATACTTACACAGACCAAAGTTTCCTTCAGTGCTGCCGTATAATTCGAAAATTTGGCCAACTTTGAATGTTTTGATGAATTTTTTCCATGTTTCTGGCTTCATTCCGTTTCCGAACATTTTCGGCAGTGTGTATGTTGGCTTTTCCTTCGACTTTCGATGTGCAGCTAGGACGTATCTTGCCATTTCTCCGATATATTGGGATACCTGTACAACATAACCATTTTAAATCTGATTCATATATATATATATATATATATATATATATATATATATATATATATATATATATATATATATATATATATATATATATATATATATATATATATATATATATATTGATTTATATATTTATTTTGAAAGTATTCATATATATGAAAAAGTTTATATATATATATATGAGTTTTGACAAAGTAATATAACAACGAAACGTCATATATATTGAAAAAGCCTATATATATATATATATATATATATATATATATATATATATATATATATATATATATATATATATGTGATTTAATAATAATAAAGTATGTAAAACACACATCGATGGAATTGCAAAGTATTCATTACTCTACGATCTTCCGCTTGAAATCACAAGAAGATGCTTGGAGGTTGAAATCGTTGCCTCACTTCGATGGACGTGGTGCGACTGACGAGTTTCTTGCAGAACGAAACATATATGTCTCGCACTTCCATCAGGTGTGGCATCGATTTCAATATTTCTCTAACATTTATCCCTTGAAGTATAATGGAGACATCACATCGTACACGTTCACATATCTAGCTCTACTATAACATTCTCTTGATTAATTTCAATTTTTCAAATGAATGTTCTAGTGTTCATTTTCTTAAATATTTCATTCAGTGCCATAAGCACAAAAAAATTTCATTTCCTTAAAAATATCGCCGAATATGCCCCTGAAATACGGGAATAAACGCGAGCGTACTACTAACGCAACCTATTGACATTTAAAAACATCGTTCGATGATATTTGTCAAATAGACATTGCAATTTAGTAGATACCTACGGGTATAGAAGATATGTGAAATTTCGATGCTTGGTGTTTCTGTAATCTGAGAGAGGTGTTTTCCACTGATTTTTATAGATGGAATTGCAAAGTATTCATTACTCTACGATCTTCCGCTTGAAATCACAAGAAGATGCTTGGAGGTTGAAATCGTTGCCTCACTTCGATGGACGTGGTGCGACTGACGAGTTCCTTGCAGAACGAAACATATATATGTCTCGCACTTTCATCAGGTGTGACATCGATTTCAATATTTCTCTAACATTTATCCCTTGAAGGATAATCGAGACATCACATCGTACACGTTCACATAATATATATATATATATATATATATATATATATATATATATATATATATATATATTTATCGGCAACTGCAAGTTTGGGAACAGTATATGATATACCGAGTATATTATATACTGTCCTGAAAGTCATAGTTGTAGATACGTATTTTTGAGTTTATACTGTCTCCAAAGATATCTGCATGGTGGTATATCTATATACCGCATGTGGTTCTCTGAGAATATATACATGCGTATTCAAACGTTGAATAGTATTACATACCATAATGATATTCAGAGATACATAGTAAATATCAAAATAGAACATCAATTATGATCTGATACCTAAGAAATGATTTTTATTGCAGATTGTAGAAATTTTTTTATTTTTTTCTATATAAACTAATATTAGATACTTTGATAAATGAATTCAGTTCATTTAAATAAATAATTTCGGCTCACTTAATCAACATTAAGTCTCATGGACGCATTTCAGAGCTTATGCACTCATATACATTTAGAAAGAATATTTATACATAATCAGGTCAAGTTGAATGAAATTGAATGAATGGTATTTTGAAATTTATTGACCTTTGCTACATGTGGGTATATAAGAAGAGCATCAAGAAGTGAAAAAGTTTTATTCTTCAATAATGATAAAGTTTCCATTATATATTATGCTATTGAATTTTTAGTTGAATATATTACATAAATGTTGGTGATATCAGTTAGAGTGAAATCATATGAAAAGCATTCATGATTGAAAATCTGTTATTAAGCTTCCAATTGCTTTGAAAGGATCAATTTTTTATAACATCTGTAAAGATACCTATGTGTAGAGACCTAAGAAAGTTTATTATAATAAAAGAGAAAATTGGATTTCATTGGAATGCAGACTGGACAAATGCAGTGTACAGTGGACAATGTAGGCACAAATTTTGAGATCAATAGTTATCACTAAATAGGATAAATATAAATGAAGAACTTATGAGTAAAATGTATGAAGAATAATCTATTTCTATGGAAAAAATGGAACCAGACTAATACCAGTATGAATGAGTATGATAATCGTTTACGGAGACTCAGTGGTTGCTAGCTTTCTACTTGTAAAAAAGGCGCACGGTCTGATTTAAAAATTTATATTTTTGTAGTTGTTGCTTGAGAAATCATTAATAACGAAAAAATTTCTTACGATGACTCTTTGTAGATGTAATAAAAATTTGTGTAAATCAGCCACATCCAACGCCTGACTTTAATTGTGAAAACTACACTTTTCACAATTATATATTTCAGCAATATTGATAATATTGCTTGGACTTTAATTTTTAATATCAGATATTAATTCTTCATTAGAGAAAATGTTGAAAATGGTTACGATTTTTATACTTCTTGTCCACTTGTTTCACTTTTATTGTCTGAAAACTTCTTCTATTGGTATATTTCAATAGGTAGAAACAATCTTGCTGTTTTTATCACAAGATATTTTTCAATCCATTGATATCTTGATTTTGTCATTACCATCTACTGTGTTAGTTCTCTCTACAGATCAGGTTTTTCATTGATTTCATTTATCAATTTGTCTCGTTCTTTCATAATCGAGTTAAAAAATTTCAAATATCAAAAATATGCTAAATATATTTATGCTAAGCTAACTATATTTGGTATTTTATAGTTCACGGCACAAAGATTTATTGTTATTAGTACACAATGAATATTTCGGTATAATCGACGAACATGCGAATAAAACACAAAAAAAATTTCCGAAATCAGAGTTCTCCTATGAATGTCTTATAATATATAAAAATTATCAAATTTATTTCAAGTGTTTTGGGAAATTGTATTGATTCCAGATTGTGTTCGCTGGATTAATCTTCGTTTCACATTCATTCAATTAGACAGTAATAAATTATAATTGTACAAAAAATTGTATACAATTGCGAAGTATTATTTCCTAAATATGATTGAATAATTTTCAGCCTGATCAATTTAGTAAAGTAAAGATCTATCGTGTCGAATTTATTAAGTGAAACATAATGGAAATATAAACTGAATTACTCGTGAAAAAGTTGTTCTTGGTGCATACGAGTAAAGAATCTGACAAAACAGATGTCCCAAGTACCTGAATACTGAAATCCCTTAAAGTGAAAGATTTATGATTTGTTGAGCCATCGCCGAAATACAACTACAAATGGGGTGCAAGTTAAGTTTAAAAATTGACAATAAAATAGATGGTAAAATTCAATATGACAAGAATGGTAAAACATTGATGGTTATAGGTGCAAAACATTAAAAGTCACTGATTGTAAAAATCGGGCGGTACAAATATATGCAATTGTTTTATATCACTTATATATTATATTTTAAATTCTGTGGCTTGGTTATAATAATAAGAGTTGATGTCAATTTTTCTCAAGTTAAAACAAGTTGAAAAAATTCATATGATAAAATAATGTTTCTTCATACTATTAATAAACAAATACAAAAAATAATAATGGGAATCTTAATATAAGAAAGATCTATTCTAAGTCATTCTCAAAAATCTCAAATATCTCAACTATTTTGACTTAGGCCCTTTTAGAACAAAGCCACAGAATGACTGTAGATTCGAGTTCATTCTACTTCGCAAGTTACACGATTTCGTTAACCATGAGAGAAATTTTCTTTTCAGAGCCAAACATTAAAAGTTTATTCCAAGTTTGGGAGTAACTAGTACGCATTGAAACATTTTTGAAATATTGAAAAAGATTTTATCATGAATTGAATGTAACAAATTATTACAGTTTCATGAAGGCATGATAATTTTGGCCGATGTTGTGAGGGCTGCTAGCTGAGTTCCAAAATTAAATTGATTCAATTTGTAAAGTTTAACCTTTGCAAATGTGGTGGCATTTCGATACAATTATCAAGAAGTGTTTTCATTCAATTAGTATTTCAGCATGTTTCACTACTAGGTAGACGAATATTCAACCACCTTGAATGTATTTCTCAGAATTATCTCACAATTTTCAATGTTATGTAAATTATTAACCTCATCAGTATTGACTTCAAAAATATAGAACTCAGAAACAAAGAATTATTGGTAAATACAATTTTCATATGTACGTTTTGTGGAAGCGAAACCCATTTAGGCCCTTATGAACTAAATGTACATTTTCGAGTACACATTTAATACATATTTATATACATTTTCACATATTTAAGTACACATATATCCAAGGTTTGGAATTGTAATTGACAACTCATTTCACACTTTCTAAAATTTTTTAAAACTGTAGGAGATCAATGGAGTTCGGTCTTCATATCGAGAGTCTAGAGAAGGGAAAATATCCGTTCTTAGATAGAAACTCAGAAAAAAGTTTCATTTCTGCATTAATACATTGTCTAGGTTAGAGTTCTAAAACTTTTTGAGCAAATTCCGTTATGGGGTTTTGAAATTTTTTTGAAACATTTGAACCAAAATATGTATTCGGAAGATTGATTTGTTAAACCTTTGTAGTTGTTATAATATTATTTTATACTATTTATATATGTTATAATGAATACTACTAATTAATGAGATTGAATTCTCGCTTAACTCTTGGTGAAACATAATTGAATATTACAATAAATTAAACTCTTGGCTTAATGTTTCACGATTTATTTAACAATATGTATAGTCAACATGTTTCGAGCGTTAGCTTATTTTCAAGACTAAACTACTATAAGAAACGTACAACAAATTTATATCTACAAAATGGATCTACAACATCTATGAACAATTTAAACTTAGAAAAAACTATTTGTGCTAATATCATATCAAAACCTCTAACTGAAAAACAATTTAATGAATTAATACCATCAAAAAACTTAAATCGAAAATTTCAGATAAAGAGTTAATAATATGTAAAGCGGACAAAGGAAACACTGTAACCATTATGAACAAACAGTTATATATAGAAAAATCGAAAAATTTGTTTGATTCCTCTAATTTTGAAATACTCAAAACTGAACCCACAAATAAATTTCAGGTAGAAGTAAAATCACTTATCAATAACTGCAATAGTATTTTCCAAGACACTAACAAATCATTTTTGTCAATTATGAATCCGCACATACCCAGCTTATACACTCTACCTAAAATACACAAAATCGATTGCCCAATGCGACCAATTGCTTCATATATCAACGCACCAGCTTATAAAATTTGTAAATATCTCAACTCAAAATTACCATCATTAATTAAATTCAACCCGGTTCACAGTATAAAAAACTCCATCGAACTTATCAATCAATTGAAAACTTTAAAAATTCCCATTAAAGCAAAATTGATCTCTTTTGACGTAACAAATTTGTTTCCTTCTATACCCAATGCAGAAATAAAAAATATTATTAATAGCACTTTAGATCTCAACAATGATATTTCACAAGTAATTAAAAAAGAAACAATGTCAGCATTGTCCTTGTGTTTGAAGCAAAGTTATTTCAAATTCAATAACACGGTTTATCAACAGTTAGACGGGCTACCTATGGGTTCACCTTTATCACCCCTACTAAGTGAAATTTTTATGAATAGTTTAGAGAAAAAAATTTTCAGCTCTAACATCACGCTAACAAAAAACGTTTTTCTTTGGAGACGGTATATGGATGATGTTTTCTGTATCTGGAGTGGGTCCGACAGACAATTAGACAACTTTTTAAAATATATCAACTCATTTTATACATCCATTAAATTCACAAAAGAAATAGAAAATGACCAAAAAACATTAAACTTTTTAGATTTGACCATTACTAGGAAAGATGATTCTCTAACATTTGATATATACAGAAAACCTACATGCACAGATACCCTAATTCCTAAAGATAGCAGTCAACCGCTTAACATTAAACTCAGCTCTTTTTATTCTTTTATACATAGACTCACGACTATCCCGCTTTCCGAAGAAAATTTCAACAAAGAAGTGAAAACTTTGAAACTTTTAGCGAAAAATAACGGTTATGACGAAAATATAATAGATAATCTCATAAGAAAAAAGCAACGAAAAATTCTCGTAAATTCAATTTATCCATCTCAAATTATTAAAAACAAACAAAAATATCATTTTATTAATTTCATACCTCATCTGAGTGAAAAAATTTGCGAAAGATTAAAGAAGAAGAACCATTTGTACCAACAAAAGGAATATTAAGTCACTTTTAGTAAATAATAAAGAAAAGACAAATGTTGAAGACAAAAGCGGTATTTATAAGATTTTTTGTAATGAATGTCCAGCATTTTATATCGGCCAAACAGGTAGAAAAATAAAAACTCGGGTTGATGAACATAAAAGGTCGATTTTGTACAATGTTAATAAAACTGGATTCTCAGAACATTGTATTAGCTCTAATCACTTCATATATTTTGATAAAACTAAATGCCTACACTCAGGTAATAAAGGTAAACGTTTAGACCTTCTGGAGGCAATTGAAATTAGCAGTTCTTGGAAGAGAAAAGAAGAAATTGTAAATGAACAAGTAGATTTTCAACTATCCTCCTTACTCACATCCATTTTGTAGATATAAATTTGTTGTACGTTTCTTATAGTAGTTTAGTCTTGAAAATGAGCTAAAGGTCGAAACATGTTGACTATACATATTGTTAAATAAATCGTGAAACATTAAGCCAAGAGTTTAATTTATTTTAATATACTACTAATTAGCCAACAATATTTCAGGAAGTATGTCTTAATTCAAACAACAATTCGAGAAATCATTTGTTGGCGAATTATTTGTCGATAATATTGTTAAATCAGTTTTAATCTTGATTTTATCATTCGAAGTGTTCAATTTATGGAATTCATGAACTGAAGTGTTAGTTTCTCTACTGATCCGGTTTTTCATGATCATGTATTTCTATTACCAATTTGTCCGTTATTTCATAATCGAGATAGTATTTTCAAATGAAAATATCACGAAAGTCACAAAATTTCCTGTCATCCGTAAATGATATTCGGCATAATCGACAAACATACACATTACACTTAAAAATGATTTCCAAAATCAGAGTTATGCTATGAATGTCCTACAATACATTCAATAATTAATGATTGAATATTTTTCAAAAATGTTGTGGAATTGTATTCCAGATTATGTTCGCTAGATTATTCGTTTCTCACGCATTTGATTGGATGGACAATTAACAATATAATGATAAACAATTGTATACAACAGAGAATTGCTTTTTCTTGAATACGATTCAATAATTTGCAACCTCTGTAAATTGCAATTGAAAACCTTATTCAGGAAATTGAAGTTCTATTGCGTTGCACTTCTTAAGTGAAGCTAATTGAAAAATATCAATTGAATTTTTCGCTCATCTATTGTATAAAATTCATTTGTTTATTTATTCATTTATTATTAATTGGAAATTGGAAACATATTACATATTTTGAAATTATCTGACAACTTTTGCAAACACGATCTGTTGAAAATACGAAAGTACGAACGTACAATCTGTTGAAACAGATGTGGCCCCAACTACCTGATACCCGAAATTCCTTGCTTGCAGTGAAAGATTTACGAGTATATAGACATAATTTCAGAAAGCAGTGCCGAACTGACACAACAATGAGTCTGCACGTTAAATATAAGAATTCTAATAAAATGAATTGTTTAAGTCACAAATGACTGAAATAATAAAATGGGAACATTGAATGTTATAGGTTTTTGAATGTTTAAAATAACGTTGTGTGATAAGAAGAATGTATATATTTTTGATTGATACAGATTTTAGTTTGGATTGAAGACATATATTTTACAAAAATACAAAACCAGAACAAAAAAATGGTTTCTAATACCATTTTCATCTGTAGGTTTCGTAGCAGCGAATTTCATTTGCCCCATTCTAAACTATTTAGACATTGTTTATTAAGTCTAGCGCCAGCTTTCTTAGGTACAGCCCTGTAGATTACATCTCATATTTCACGATTTGTAACAGTTCAACATAGGGGTTTGAAAGTTTTTCGTCACACTTTCGGCAGAAAAATACAAATTGAACAAAAATTAAAATTAAGATTCATGAATGATTGAATAATGATTAGTGAATCAAAGTGTTTCATCAATGCATAAGTACATAGTTTATGTTATATCGTTTTATTTCATTCTTATCATATTACTTTTGTAACTAATATTTCGACCAGTATCTCGATCTTCAATCATCAATTCGGAAAATTATTCGTTGTTTTTTTGGGAATTAAACAGCAAGTACGTGACTATGGATTATGAACCATTCGTTCTAAAAGACTTGTCTATCGAGATGCTAACATTTTTGAAAATTTATTCCACGAAATAATTCGCTTACCTCGTACATATCTATGATAATTCAATACATGCACTTTAAAAATATTGAATACAGACAAAACATATATTTCAATACGAAAACCTTAAAAAAACCTAATTTTCTATAAATAATAGACATCTTAGCGGAGAAAAAGTCATCCAAATATTTTTTCAAATTCTGAAATTAGTAGCACGTTTAAGAATGCCATTTTTGAGTATTGAGTATATAATAGTACATGTTACCGAATTATTCATATAGTACTGTTATTGCAGACTTGATTTCAACATTCATTAAGATCATATGAAATAAAAAATATCTCTAGCGTATTGAAGTTTTTCAGTTCTATTAAATCAAGACACAGAAAAAACATCTCGCATGTATGATAGTTTATAAAAATCTTTTCATTTCATATTTCACCAAATTGATCTATTTATAGAAAAAATGAGCAATATTCAGTGAAAATATTGACCAGTATTGTAATCTTAGTCACTTTCAATTGATTTATGCTTTCGATTATTCATGGTATCCTCTACCCAGTAGGCCGGAAGTGGGCTACCTATGTGTTGTACATACTGCCCTTTTATTTTGACACAAAGGCCAAGAACGCATTTGGTTCGTCTTTTCTACCAATAAATTTTCTATCTATTCCATCTAAAGTTTATGTCTATGCAATTCTTGAATAGAATTCAACTTCTGTAATATTATTTGGGAATCAATATAATTAGAGTATAAGAGTCACCTACTCGATCCATGTATTTTTTATCCATATATTGATTTTGTAACGTTAATAACTTCGCTAATGAAAGCCAGTATTATTCCCCATTTTTAGTGTTAAAATTTCCACTAGTACTCATAAGTGGACTTCCACTTATCACAGATATCATATATCAGATTGACAGTAATCAGACCCGTAGCCGTAGTCCCTCAGGTAGAAATCTTCAAGAGGAGTTGATTTACGTGAAGTAATTATTATAGTATATCAATGTTTTTTTATTTATTATTATACTATCATTATTCGAAAACCAAATTATCTACAAATATTTCATATCAAACGCAACGTAAACCTGGTATGTACATCTTCAGGCGATATGAATACTCCATGTCTCAAAATGGCAAGATTCTAATTTTTCTGACAATTTCAATTGATAAATTGCGTATGACATCAAATGAAGGTTTTAATATCTGAATCGTAATAACTTAATAATATTGTACTGTTACTGAGGATTTTAATTCTAACATTCATTCAAATCACATGAGATTTGGACTCAATACTGCGCGAATTGAATGAGGAATTGAAGATTTTAAATATTTAATACCGTTATTTTGCATTTAGGAATGACGATTTTTCTCGGAATTCGGTTAATAACATCTAGATTACATCTCATATTTCACGATTTGTAACAGTTCAACACAGGGATTTGAAAGTTTTTTTGTCACACTTTCGTCAGAAAAATACAAATTGAACAAAAATTAAAATTAAGATTCATGAATGATTAGTGAATCAAAGTGTTTTATCAATGCATAAGTACATAGTTTATGTTATATCGTTTTATTTCATTCTTATCATATTACTTTTGTTAACTAATATTTCGACCAGTATCTCGATCTTCAATCATCAATTCGGAAAATTATTTGTTGTTTTTTGGGAATTAAACAGCAAGTACGTGACTATGGATTATGAAGCATTCGTTCTAAAAGACATGTCTATCGAGACGCTAACATTTTTGAAAATTTATTCCACGAAATAATTCGCTTACCTCCTACATATCTATGATAATTTAATACATGCACTTTAAAAATATTGAATACAGACAAAACATATATTTCAATACGAAAACCTTAAAAAACCTAATTTTCTATAGATAATAGAGATCTTAGCAGAGAAAAAGTCATCCAAATATTTGTTCAAATTCTGAAATTAGTAGCACGTTTAAGAATGCCATTTTTATGGATAACAGTTAGATGTGTTGACTTTTAAATTTTCAGTTATTCTAAATATCAATTGAGACAGTTCGTTTTTTCTATATGTTTCTCCTCAATACTCTATTAAGTTGAAACAGAAAACAAATAAGCATTCGTGAATTTATCAGTGTCTCAATTATATAATTCCGAAGTCGATATCAGTAGAAGGTATTTGATGTACACGCTGATATGGGAGAAGATCGATTTGCTGTACTTCTTTTCAATTCGATGAAAATTATTGTTTATAGAGAAGATTAATTAATATTAATCATATTTGGATGTTTTAATATTTTAAATCAAACGCAACAAATCAAGTACTTACATCTTCAGGCGATATAAATTCTCCAAGCCTCAAAATGGCAACATTCTAATTTTTCTGACAATTTCAATTCACAAGTTGTCGCATGACATCAAATGAAGGTTTTAATACCTGAGTCGGAGTCATCAATATAACTAAACGATATCGTACTGTTATTTGGAATTTTCATTTCAAACAGTTATTCAGATCAAATGAGATTTGGACTCAAAACTGTGCGAATTGAATTAGGGATTGAAGATTTGAAATGTTCAATACCGTTAAAAATGACGATTTTTCTCGTATTATTTGTGCATGTTTGCAATATTTTCAGTTATTCGGTTAATAACACATATTTCTGTAGGTTCTTCTGTCGAATGATCATGTTCTTATTCTATTTCAAAATGTCTCCAAAGTTGGAACGAATGTCCCCAACCTTCAGAAAAATGTCTTAATATAAGTGTGTACCCAAAGTCATGGTTGGCGATCAGGAGATGTTTGGGGTCAGACCTCAAACGTGCCAAATGTCCCGAAAGTTATGGTTGCAGATAAAAAATGTCCCGATACTCGTGGTTGCCGATAAATATATATATATATATATATATATATATATATATATATATATATATAGAAATACATTTCCAGAGGAAGGCTAAACTCGATATCTGGAAGACTTGTAGGCTTCGATATCTGGAAAATTCACCATGTAAACTTGTACCTCTGATGTTACTTTTATTTGGAGTGAATATAGTAGCTACCCTAATTCCAATTTGCTCCTGTGACCAACGGGCTTGTGTTCATTCCTTCTGCAGAACTATCATATGAGATGAAGGAGAACTACTAAAGTTTCGATATGTAAAATAATGATTGATGTTCAAAATAATAAAAGAGGAAAGTCTAGATTTTATCTATATTGATAAACCATTTCAAGTGAACTGATCATTGGAGTAATTTTAGTCTGAGATTATAGAAACACTGACAAGGCCCTTATTTGTACGTACGATTTGATACGTATTCTGTTTCGCTATGATACGAGTCTGAGGTGAAGAGACTGAAAGTAATGGATGGTGGAAAAATGCGAATGTTGCGAAACCAAGATAACCTTTTCTTTCTTGTTTTCCATTTTCCACCTGCGATTCTTCCCAGTAAAATGCCATGGTACCGGTCACCATGGTCAATAGACAAAGAGAGAAAATTTTCCTCTTTTCACGTGTTCGAACCACTCTTGATCTTCCAGTTCGGCCATCTGGGGTGTGTCGTCAATTCTCAGGTGTTTGGTCTATGATATGTTGACGTTAAGACGTTAACTTACATGTCCTAACACTAACGAATTGAGTCAATTATATTGATTGTGGGTGCTTTTGGAGTGCACATTCTTCTGCCATTGAGAAATGGCGAAACATGACACTTTAACTTTTAGTATCTGAGTACGAAATTTTTTGATAACTCCATTAAATGATTTGAGAGATATGGACATCTTAAATGATGCAAAAAACCTCCTTAATGTACCGAATCACGGAGTTAACGGAACTTGTCGTTCTGCATGCTATTAATGAACGTAAATTGGAAAACTATATATACTATGGACTATTAGTCGTTAATGAAATGAATTCGACTGTTTGCTCTTCATAAGTCACAAATTCGAAATAAATACTCCAATGAAAATTGTGCTGACGGAGAAGTATGAGCACAAAAACGACCACCACATTTTTTTCAACAAGATGAGTGATACTTTGAAGTACTGTAGTGGGAAATACTCACTGTGCATTGGAATTTTTCGCAGTCTTTCCAGAAGTTGCTAGCGGAAAATTTCTTTTTTATGACAACCGTTGTTCCTTGTAATAAAGCCTGCGAGACGCCCGCTAGTAACCCTAATGTATGGTAGAGTGGAACTGGGCAATAGAGAACGTCTTTTGGTTCAATTTTCACCCCAGTTTGAAAGTGAGAAACCCTAAAATGTACCTGTGGAAAAAGTTGGGTTCAACAATTTTGTTATACTCTCGTTCGAATATACAGAGACAAAGGAAGGGAATACACATAAACATTTATGTAAAATAGGAAGTTGAAGTCATTCTTGGTCATTAATGAGAAGACTAATTTACTTTAAGGACTAAAAGCAACTAAAGATTCGACCTTCGACCTCAGTTTGTTTTTTACGCACGGAAATAAAAAGAAGTTATTCGGTGCCAAGTCAGGACTACACGGTGGATGACTCATCGAACCGATATTTTGGGTGCTCAAAAACGTAGTTGTTTGAGTCGATGTGTGAGAGCTCGCATTGTCTTGGTGAAAAGTGATCCGTCTTCGGCAGTTGGTTCTCCTGATTTCTTGGGAGACAACTGGCAAACAAATGGTTGTGAACCGCTCAGAATTGACTGTTCTGCGTTGTTCGAATGGTAAGGTTGCGAAATGTTCAATTTTTTCGATTCTTTTCGGTTTGCTTGGAAGTGCTTCCTGTGCGAACAAATTTTGGTGGATTTGGGTCATCTTGAAACACACATACAGTCGACTGCTGTTTACTTTCGGGCTCATACGCGTAAATCCACGATTCAGCTGGCACGATGTCATAGACGTGTTTCGAAGCACCGAGATCGTATATTTTGAGCACTCCTCTGGACCAATTAACACGAAAATTTTTCTGACAGCCAAATGTTAATGCGATATTGCATGTATACTGGTCCCATTAATGCCTAAGGTTACCTCAATCTCACGATAGCTCACATGACGATCTTGCAATATCAATTCGCGCAAAGCATCAATGGTTTTAAGTTAATCCACGTCGAATGTTGTAAAAAAATAATCGCAAGAAAATGTTCACGATTTAATTCCATTTTAGGACCGAGATGAATCTTTTAAGTACCTGTAAACAACACAAATAGCGCTCGTATGGCAAAAGATTCTGAGTACGTATATCCTCAAAAATATCTAACTTCACGATAGAGCTGTCAGTTGTCAGATTGCAATACTAGGGTTGCTAAATCACGAAACATAAAAGGCAACCCAGCTCACCGAAGAAATTTTGGTTTTACATGGTGTTAGAACACTTTCGAATTAATTCTATGGAAACGAAATGAAACAATTTGCATGATGCGAAACATGTTGGCGATTTAGGAATTAAATAAAATTAATTAAAACCGTATACCTTGTGTTTCTTATTATCGAAGCCTTTGGCAGTCCAGTAGTTCCTGATGTGTAGATAAAAAAAATTATTTCGGAAGTATTGCCGGCATCTATATCTACGTCTAATGAATAATCAGTGATCTCTTCCAATTTCGAACAGATATCGGATGCTTCAGGAAGAATTTCGGCAGGTTGGTCGTTGAACTGGAACATTTTCAACTCCGGCATAACTGATTGTAGATTTTCCACCACTGAAATGAAACAGTCGACAAAATTCGATCGAAATGACGATAAAAATGGGATACCTATTATCAAAAGCAAAGTTTGTGAAATTTATGAAGAAAGTTTCGATTAATTTGAACATTTGACTTAATTGGAAACGTTTATTTACTTCATAGATTTCAGGCTCTTAGACTGTTATTGAGTGTTTTACAAATGATTTGAGAAAAATATTGATAATATTGTCCTCACGCTCATTAATAAGTTATCAATCCTTGGAATTTGACGACAAAATATTTGTTCAATGAATGGAATATTTTATTACTATCAATTTTTATGAAAACAATAAATCAAAATTAACAAACTTGGCTTAAGTTGCACTAAATATATCAAAAACTCTACATATGTTTCGGGTGGTTTGCCCATTATCTAATACAATGACTATACAATGTTACTGAATGTTACTCTTATGTAGAGTTTTTAAAATATTTAGTGAAACTAAAGCCAAGTGTGTTAATTTTAATTTATTAATTTTAACATAATATTTCACCAAGAGATGAGCGAAACCTCTGTGTTATTAATTTTTATGAAGTACTTAATTATATTTGATGCAGTGTTCGATGATCTGCTGATATCATTGTTTTATAGTAGAAATTTTTTCTTTGTATTGTGTGAATAACAGAATATTCACAATTAATAACATAATTGTTCTAATGTTCATCCCATGTCATTCTACACCGATTACATCACGAAATTGGTTTCATAAATATTTTATAACATTGTGTAATTAATAATTTGAATAAAACTGAGTAGTTTTTTGATTTTCACTATAATTTGGTTAAACATAACAATATTCTTCCGCCAACACAGTGGCTTCATGAGTTGTAGATGATATGTAATTTATGTATATAGATTTTCATCAATTTTCGGCCCAATCGATTAATGATTATGTATTGTGAATTATCTGTTCATATCATAAAATCAGATTCATCTATGTATATAATGAAAATGTTATTATACAATTCGTTCTACTCAATTTCAATTGAATTAAAATGAATTTTAAGAAGAGATAATATGTCAAAATCCAAAATAATGTTATAATAATAGGATTGGTTCCAAATGGTTGCAACATGTGTGAGACATCTACCGGTATATTACTGAATATAGTGACCAACCAGAAAGGAAACTACAAAATTCTGTTTGAAAGAAATCTGGAATGGCTCTGCGTCTAAAGACATGAAGGGCGATCCGAAAATGAGACAGTGGGTGCATACATGAATGAATCTATAGATAAACAACGAATTATATTAAATAATATTGATAATACTAATAATATTTATGTAGCTGAAGCTATACAAAAAATTCACATATCTTGAATTTTGAATTAAATACCTATCTTATTATTTAAAATATACTTTCTTAGATTAGATTAGTCTTGAATATACTTGGTAAATTATTGGAAGCCTGAAAAACGTCGTAGTATATGCTGTTTTAAGATTTAGTATGCCTACAACTTTGGTTATAAAAACTATCCAGGTATTTCTAGTATTATACCCATGCACATCAATGACATATGTTACATTTCTTATTACATTACATGGAAGCAACGGATTTTTTAATTCAATTATGAATATATATGAAGCAAAGAGTATATTTTGTTTAACATACATTAGTTCCAAAGAGTTCAGCATAATTTTAACAGGGGTATACCTATTGCACTTTAAAATTATTCGCATGGCTCTATTCTGTAACTTTTGTAATTGTTGATTTTTTTCTTTATTCAAACCCAATAACAAAGTGGAGCAATATTCAAAATGTGGTATTATAATTGATTTGAACAACAATAATTTTACATATGTCAACAGAGTTTTTCCTCTTCTTCTCAAAAAATTGATTTTTTTTCAGAGATTTTGGATGATATGAAATCAACATGATCATTGAAATTAAATTTTTCGTCTAACGTAATGTCTAAACATTCTACTGTTTCTACTTCTCAAATTTTTTAAAATTAATCTTTATAGTTATATGCTCATTTTCATTAATCTTGAGGGTACCACTTTTACCCAAAACAATGAAGTCAGATTTTTGCACATTTAGCTATTTAAGCTATTGTCACGTAACCGTTCATTAATAGCAGAAATTATTGTTCCCCTTTGTCATATTCTCAATATCTTTTCCACATATGTAGAGCGTAGTATCATCAGCGAATGAACGTATAAAACATTTTTTCACGTGAGAGAAAATACCTTTTATATATAAGGAGAGAACAAAAACGGACCTAAGACAGTTCCTTGAAGTACGCCTACATCCCCTTTCGTGCTATCCGACAGCATGGCATTATATATTTTGCCATTAGAAATATAATATATTTAGTTATTGAAATACTGTGACTTCTTACCTTCTCTGAATCTCGAACCATATAGTAGGGAGTTGCTATTTCCTGATCTTATAGCATGAGCTAAGGCGTCCTTTGACACCACATTAACATTTATCAATGCTGCTGTTACACCAATTTTTGCTAAACCTAAAACAACACAGACGAACTCTGGTCTTGAGTCCATTAAAATTGCAATACTGTCGCCTCTTTTGTAACCCAGATTTTTGAAATATTGACCCACTTTGCTGGAAAGGATATCGACCTAAAATATACCATCATATTTGATCCTGCGACTCAAATCTTTCATAATAACCAAAAATTTTATGTTACATACCCGTTCGAAACTCCAATCTTCATCTTCGAAGTGAAACGCTATTTTATTTGGATAGGTTTTTGCTGTTATTCGAAATAGTTTTGCTAGAGTGGAGTTAATCTGGAGGTGGTAGATGAAGTTGTAATTCAATCTTAGGAACATCCATATCAATCTAGAAAATAAGAAAAATGAACATAACCTGTGAGCATTACGTTGAAAGAAGTATATATGGAAGTAAAGAGTACACAAGGCGTTATATTGTGAAGTTTTGAATATCGATGAAAGAAAAGAATATTCGAAGATATGTTTTATAAAATTTCAGAATTTACGATATACATACACCAGGTACGTTGCCATATTATAGCTTTTCGTTATGACCACATTCCAAAAATGTAAAATGTAAATTATGTAAAACCGTAAATGTAAATGTAAATTTATTTCATACAAGGTGTTTCAATGGTGAACGAAAATACTTCAAGGGTGAATTTAATAGGTCTCAAGATTTTATAAACCACGATACAGGATGTTAAGAATTTTCTCATAATTTAATTGCATGAACGTTTCGAAGTACTACTTCTTTTAAAATTATCATTTATCATTTAATAAAGAAGTAGTACTTCGAAACGTTCATGCGTATTTGTATTGAATTATGAGAAAATTCTTAATATTATTTCATTATGGATATTAATTTTCTCCAAGTATCGGCCTCATCAAAAATCAATACAGGATTTTTTATTACTTTCGTTGATCTCTTCTTAAAATCATTCGATATTTGCCACTTATATTTCTTATAAGGACCCCAAATGAGTCACGCAATAATCACAAAAACCCCAGGTCCGGATTATCAAAAATTAAGAAAGCAATTGAGACATTGAAACACCTTTTACAGTAAGAATTTCGAAATCCGTTCGCATGTTTCGACGGATTAAGAGCACGAAAAACTCGACCAAGAAATTCTCTTTGATTTTTTGAGTACAAAATTTAACTACTCTGAATTTAAATGTAAGAGGAATTTAATTATCAATAACCTTTAGTGTATTGACCGGGATTGAATTCTCGCTCAACTCTTGGTAAAACATACTTAAATATTCAATTAAATTGAACACTTGGCTTAATGTTTCACGATTATATTTAACAAGATCAAATAGCCAACATGTTTCGAGCGTGAGCTCATCTTCAAGATAAAACGACGATAAGGAACGAACAACAAATTTGAAGCTATAAAATGGAGGTAAGTAGGGGGAATATTTGAAAATCTACCTGTTCATTTACGATATCTCCTTTTTTTTCTTTTCTTGTCCAAGAGCAATAGAAATAAGTAGCTCATGGCAGAAAAAAGAAAAAGAAAACCCTACTTACCTCCATTTTAGAGATTTCAATTTGTTGTTCGTTCCATATTGTAGTTAAATTTTGAAGATAAGCTCATGCTCGCAATATGTTGACTATTTGAGTTTCATTTTAGTATATTATTTATAATAGGAATATATCCAATTACAATAATCCCTTACAACTTCGCAATTGGAGAGTCCGAAGAGGCAGATATTTCACAATAATTATTCTATAAATTCAATGGAGACTCAAAAGGGCTTTATTCTGCTTTTCTCGCCAACCTTTTGCTGTATTCGCATCGATGGAAGGAGGTTCTGATTCTGAATTGGGTTTGGGTTATTTGTTGTTTCAGCTGGCTAAGAAGTGATCTGGCAGTATGTCTGAATTGACAGTCCAGTGTTTTTGGAACCATTGCATGCATTTCGAACTGAAGCAGTTTCTCCATAAGCTTGATTAAACAAATATACGATCTAAAGAGCTGACAACACTCTTCCTGTATAATTTCCCAGTCAAAGATTTTTTAAATGAGAATTTGAAGGCGGCAATCTCAACTGGCCTTCAGGAACACCTGATTTTCATCCCGTAGATATTTTGTACAGTTACTTTAAAGAATACAGATTTTAAAATCAATATAAAGGGTGTTTTTTTAGAGATATTGAAATTTAAATTGCAATAAAACAACGATGATCATTCGATTGACAATAATTTTTTTTATTCCAAAGATAATCTTGTGGTATGAGATTTTGAATATGATTTCTGGCATACGACCGCCACGGTTGGCTCGGATGTAGTCCAATCTGGACGTCCAATTTTCGATGACTTTTTCCAACATTTGTGACCGTATATCGGCAATAACACGGCGCATATTGTCTTCCAAATGGTCAAGCGTTTGTGGCTTATCCGCATAGACCAATGGCTTTACATTGCCCCACGGAAAGTAGTCTAGCGGTGTTAAATCACAAGATCTTGGAGGCCAATTCACAGGTCCAAAACGTTAAATTAGGTGGTCACCAAACGTGTCTTTCAATAAAGCGATTGTGGCACGAGCTGTGCCCCATCGTCTTGTTGAAACTACAGATCCTGGACATCATGGTTGTTCAATTCAGGAATGAAAAAGTTAGTAATCATGGCTCTATACCGATCACCATTGACTGTAACGTTCTGGCCATCATCGTTTTCGAAGAAGTACGGACCAATGATTCAACCAGTCCCATAAAGAGCACCAAATGCGGCAGTTTTGTTTGTTGACGTAGCCATTTAACCAGAAGTGCACCTCATCGCCAAACAAAATTCACTTATGAAAATCGGGAACAGCGGCAATCTCGTTTTGGACCCATTCGACGAATCTACGCCTTGCTTGATGATCGTTTGGCTTCAATTCTTGCACGAGTTGGATTTTGTAAGCACGCAAACCAAGATCCTTCCGCTAAATCTTCTATAAAGTGGATGGACACAGATCCACTTTATGTGCTCGATGGCGGATGGACTCATTCGGGTCTTCCTCAATGCTACGCTCTACAGTAGCAATAGCTTCTTCTGTACGTACCGTATCGGTACGCATCTCTGGGGATGCGAGTTATCAATAAGAGTAAACGTGGTGCGAAAACGTTAAATGGTTAATCGAATTAACTGCTCTGATGAACGATTTTGTCGACGATGAAATGGACGTAGTGCACGATACGTATTCCGCACAGAACCATTATTTTCGAAATAGAATTGCACTATTTGCAAGCGTTGTTCAGGCGTGAGTCTATTCATGATGAATTGCCAAACCAAACTGATAATAAATCACTTCTCAGCTGTTTAATCGGTCGCCATCTCCAACAGTAATGACAACTTAAAGTTCTATACCTCTATAAAAAACACCCATTAGTATTCTTTTCAAATAAATACACCGGATCACCTCATTAGAAGAAAACAAGAAGCCTGCATGGAAATGAATAACAGTCGCGATGCAATTCCAAGATCAGTTACATATCAAAATATATTGGAATAAAGATGAAACTAACGTATATATTTATCTCTTTTCAAATGTGAAAAGTACCTAACCTATCTCTAATATGTTTCATTGTTTTGGTCTTTTAATCTATGTGTCATTCAGTGCAAATCTTTCATTTCTCTATTGAAAAATATATTATACAAATGTGAAAAAAATATATACCATAGAAAAATATAAAAATTTAAAAATATATACAAAAAGTATTATACAAATGTGAGAAGAAATATACTTACTTGAGATCTCTTGGTAATGTCTTGATAATAATAGCAAGTGATTTTCTCTGGAATGTTAAGAAGAATGTAGAAACAATTCCTACTAAAAAGGCGACACCAACAATGTCCTGAAAAGAAATAAATCAGGGTTTAAGTCATATTCGTTAATTTCGTTTGTTTTTTTCTTGTATTAAATTTTGAACAATTTAATAAACCATCCTCATGTTCTAGCATATATTGTCATTAATGTCCCCAGAGGTCTCTAAGGGCGAGAGAATTGTTTCACCTACCGTTTAGATATGCATATTCGCCACAGAATACTCCCCTGTGTCGTGTAATGAGGTATAGTAATAAAGCATAAACATTTTTGATTATTTTTGACAAAAATAACAATAACAAAAATGATTTATAATTTATCGAACCTCTAATATTAGCTATTTCTTTATATATGTATGGATATATGTCTTGTACTCTGTGGATACTATACTGGGTATCTCTTTTGTATCTGTTTGTTCCCTATGTATCCCTATGTTCGCAGTGAAATAAGAAATAGAATTGAATTTGTCATATTAGGTACAATTTCCACTGAAGATTAGAAGACAACACTCATTTTATTATCACTAATTCGAATGAATTTGCGAAACAATTTGAAAGTAGGTTATACTACATGAATGAAATTTGTAAAATCCTTCTCTGAATGGAAAAACGTTTGAAAACTTTGTTGAACAATAGTAAAAAATTGAACATGCCGGTTTCTTACCTCAGAAAAATTCAACATTTTTATAACAACGCGTTATTCCAGCAAGTTGAATACAGTTCGATAGCACATTGAGGTACTCATTTCACTGCATTGAATGACCTATTGTTAGTTGTGTGACACTCATTAGAATACAAATGAATAATATTTAGAATAAATATCTACTAACTACTCGTACAAAGTATAGAAACATATAATGGACTTTTTTCGAATGAACTGAGGTGGTGCTTCGACAATTTGTTATGCAGTCCTAGGGTATCAATTATGCTACTGCGCTGGTATTCATCGGCAAAACGTGAATTCTCGGGTAGAAACATGACAACCTCAAAGATATATGACTAAATGGTCAACTTCTGCTGACCATACGTAACTTTGCAATAGACAATATTTCATTTTTGTTTTTAGTTATCTGGTTATTGTTCAATACTATTTCAATTTATTTTGAATTAATTTTTTCGTTATATATATTAGCTTATACTCCCTATTTTTGTTTTTTTTTCTTGTTAATTTCTTTTCTTATTCATTATTATTTGTGTACAATTTTGCAATTTTTTGTAAATTGTAATTTTTTTTGTAATTTTTTCTCTGTAATTGGATGTATATCTGTTGGGAATAAATGTCTTATTATTATTATTATTATATTTTATATAGAGCGGCTACCGTGAGAACACTAAGTTCCCTAAAAACCCCTCTACAACTTCATCTGGTAGACACATGGAGAATGTTGCTGATTGCTCTCCTCTGTAATTTTTGAGTCCTATGGAATTCACTACTAGTGACCCAAGCAATAATGCCATATCTCAGCAATGACACCACATTTGCATAGTAAACCATCTTAAGAACGTTTTGGTGTAAGAGTCTTCTCAAGACACACAGTGCGTAACATGCTTTACCAGGTCTCTTACATAATTCCTCTATACTTGTCCAACTCACACTGTTGTCCACATTGACGCCCAAAATTTTGTTTCCTTTTCTAGTATTATGTTAATGTTAGTATCGGTCAATTTATGTAAAGATGTCATCATTGCAGCGGAATGTTTCGTCTTAAATATAATATTAAATAATTCGTTTTCGAATTGTTTATCATCAAGCTATTGGAAATAAATCATTCTTCTGCACTTCTCATAAGGTTTTTGACTTCTTGATGCATTTATTCTAGTATCAAAGTTGTGTCATCTGCATAACTTACCAAATGACATATCTGGCATATGCTGTCAACCAAGTCATTAGTGTATATCACAAATAAAATAGGCCCTAGTCAATATAAATGGTTATGTGCAGAAAGACGTACTAAATGAACAATCAAACACACGTTGAAACTCCTCAAAACTTTTTTCTAACTTATTTTTTCTAATTTATTGTTAGAGTTCAAGACAATTCAAGTGTTTGAAAATCTTGAAAATAATTTAGTAGCCCGGAATGAAATGAGAAAACGTGACAGAACTGAGAGAAGAAAATAATAATCGTGTTTCCAGACATTTATGAATGCAGATAAAAACTCCAAAGAAATCCTGAATACTAAATTTATAAAACTTTTGATCTAACATTTCATTATTTGTTAAATTTATTGTATAGAGATCGTGCGTTTGGAGGTATTCAGAAGATCTATAGATAGGGCACTGAAGATATTTTTCAACTGAAGTATGATTATTTTCCAATAATAACTATTCCAATAAATAATTGTAAAATTGTAAATAATAAATAACTATTCCAATATAAAAAAATGAGAATCCAAAAACGAAACTGAATTAAAATTTTAAAATCAGAGCAATGTATTATGTATTAGCCAATACATTTATAATAAAATTAACAGAATTAACAGAGCATTTTCACTTATACAATGAACTTTAAAATGTTCCAACAATTTTAAAGTTTCAATGTTCCAGAATTATTTGTATCAATATTCTTCAAGAAATTACGTTTTTGAATAGTTTATTAGTTTTTAGTTTTTAGTTTAATAGTTGAATTAGTTTGATTAGTTTTTTTTTGACACAGATCAAACACTTGAATTTTATTTTTAAAATTTTGAAGATCTTCAATTTCAAAAGCATATGCACCATAATTAATAGAATTGAAAATTAAAGGAACCGAAAAATTGTAATAAACAATTTGTTTATTATGATTAACATAAGTATTAAAAGAAGTATAAATGGTAGAAGTATATAGAAAGATTAGAGAATTTCGAGAAAATAATAGTTTCAAGCAAAAAAGTTTCATTTTCAAAATATTTAAAAACCGTTCGTATCTATATTTTTCAAAAAATTTTGTTATTGAAGAAATTGATTGACTACTTTCTGTTTTTTGTTTCGAAGATCAAAAACACTTAATTTTTGTTTCCAGTTTCCATTACTGCTATCTGAAGATGCTCAAATGCAAAAACACATTTATGCACCATAATTAATTCAATTAGTAATTAAAGGAACCTTTATCTCGTGAATTAAAGGTTTGTAAACTACAATTAAGATAACCTATAAGAAGAACAATAAAAGATTAGAAATTCAATTGAATAATAAGTTCAAGCAAGAAAAGCTTCATTTTCAAACGATGTAAACACTATTCGTATGAATATTCTTTTAAAATTGCGTTATAGAAAAGATTGAATTACGAGTTTTTGTTTTGACAAAGATCAAACACATGATTTTTGTTTTTAGTTTAGATGAATTTTGAAAATTTTCAATTTCAAAAGCAAACATATGCACCATTATTCATTCAATAATTCAGTCATTGAAGGACCAAAAATTGTAATAAACAATGTGTTTACTATGATTATAATATTAACATAAGTAGATACTACAAGTAGTATAAATAGTATAATGAATGCTTAGAAAATTTCAAGTGAATAACAGTTTTAAGCAAAAAAGTTTAATTTTCAAAATATTCAAAAACCGTTTGTAACTATTTTTCAAAAAGTTTTGTTATTGAAGAAATTGATTGACTACTTTTTGTTATTTTTTTTCAAAGATCAAAAACCTCTGCTTTTTGTTTTCAATTTCAATGACTGAAATTTGAAAATCTTCAATTCCAAAAACATATTTATGTAACATAATTAATTTAATTATTATTTAAAGCAACCGAAATTTTGTAAATAAACGATTTGTTTATTAAAGTCAAGATAACCAATAAGTACTACAATAAAAAATTATAAATTTCAAGAGAAAAAAATAGTTTCAAACAAAAAAAGTTTCATATTCAAAAGATTTGAACACTATTCGTAATCATTATTTTCCAAGAAATTTTGTTGTTGAAGAGATTGAGAGATTTGATTTATTTTTCAAAGATAGTCAAAGATAAAAAACACTTCGTTTTTTTCCGAATTTCGGAGAATTTTGAATATCTTTAATTAAAAACATATTTATGCAACGAAAATGTGTAAATGAACAATTTTGTTACTATAATCAACATAACTGAAAGTAGTATAATAAAAAAAATTTCATGTGAATAATTTTAATTTCCAAATGAGACCACTGTAATTCTTTGAATAATTTTCTTTATACTCACAATAATCGAAAACATTATAACTCGCGACTACATAAAAATCAACACAACATACACGTTACCATAATCGAATGTGCTTCTTATCTTTCGTTAAACTCACTATTCTAAACATGTGAGGTCAAAGATACACGTTGCAGACAAGAAATGCCATAAACTTTAAAACATGCTTGACAGAAATCAAGGAAATGAAAATTGAACTAGCTATAAGAAGATTTGAAAGAAGAAAAAAATTATTTTCTTGATTGCGTATCAATTCCAGAATCATAGATTTGGTCCCACTATCTTCTCAATATTCAACATAACGAATGAGCGATTATCACTTTCGAGAGTGAAAAATGAGTACTCTTCGAAAAATCATCGAACTTATTGAATGATAAAAAGATACAAATGTTTCATCAGCATTAGGAATCAGCAGTCTTATTCAATCAATCAAGCAAGAATCGATCTCTTTCAAAAGGCCCTCAAGTCCTCATCCGAATGAGGAGCACATTAGTTCGTCAATTAATCACATATGTGCCCTCTACCGGAGAAAAGACGTATTAACTCCTTCTGGCATTCTAGATTCTTCCTCCTGAGAAATTAGTGAGAGTACGTTCCGAAGCGCACTTGATATTCACTGCCGAAAGTGATAGGTGCGTTCTCGTTGACAACATTTTTGTAGACAGCTCCCTGAGAGTTTTATTCCAAATATTTCGGTATGTATATATTTTCTAGGATTGGCTTTGGATGAACATTGCACATGGAGACAACAAATAGAAATGGCAAACAGATGCTTAAATTCGGTATGCTATACCGTCAGAATCATATGAAATATGAGAATCATAGGAAAAATTTATGGACCTATCAATGGAAAGGACATTCGGATGACAAGACATCAAAACGAACTAATTGAATGTTCGGTGAAAGTCTTGGAGGAACATTGTTGAATATTGGATGAAACAGTTGGCTTGGTTTCACAAAAATTATATTAAACTATTGGCAATTGTGTCGGGGTGTTAACCCATTATCAAAAATTGGAAAATGTGGCCTAGGATGGCTAGAAGGAACCCAAACATTTAACGGGTGATTTTTTGAGAGTTAAGTTTTTCAGGTTGGCGGAACTGGTTGGTAATGGCATCCAAACGTCATCTGTCAAAGTGAAGAGTTTTCAGTATGCTCTGCCAATTCATCAGGGAAAGACTTACAAACGCGCAACGATTGCAAATTGTTGAAATTCACTATCAAAATTCGTGCTCTGTGAAAAATGTGTATCGTTTGTAACGATCATATTATGGTCGTCATAATCGACTTGGTGTATCAACATTTCGTGCTGTTATCACCAAATTTCACACCAAGTTGACTTTCTTGGACATTGAACCATTGTCTCGCATGCGTACAGTGCGCACTGTAGAGAATATTGCAGCCGTAGGGTACAGTGTTAATGAGGATCGTGAAATGTCAATTCGTCACCGTTCTAAGCACCTGGGCATGTGTTAGTCAACAACATGGAAAATATTACGTGTTGATTTGCATTTGAAAGCGTATAAAATTCAACTTCTGCTAGAATTGAAGCCGAATGACTCACCAAAACGTCTAATTTTTGGCGAATGGACCTTATAACAGCTTAATGAAAATCCGCTGTTTTATCGTAAAATTGTGTTCAGCGATGAGGCTGATTTCTGGCTTAACGGATATGTAAATAAACAAAACTGTCGCATCTGGAGTGATGAAGAGCCACATGCCATACAAGAATTACCGATGCATCTCGAAAAATGACAGTGGTTTATGGGCTGGTGACATCATCGGTGCATTTTTCTTCAAAGACGACCGTGGAAGAAACGTTATCGTCAACGGCGAACGATATTGAGCCATGATATTTTTTTGCCCAAGTTGACCGAGTTGAACTTGGTTGACATGTGGTTTCAACAAGACGGTGCCACATGCCACACAGCTAGTGAAACAATGGACATGTTGAAGGATGAATTTGGTGAGCTGCTATCTCTCGAAATGGCCCTGTGAATTGGCCGCCAAGATCATGCGATTTCACGCCTCTGGATTATTTCTTTTGGCGTTATGTGAAGTCGTTAGTATATGTGGATAAGTTGAACACGATTGAAGCCTTAGAGGATAACATAACACGCGTAATTCGTGGGATACAGGCCGAAATGCTCGAAAAAGTGGCGCAAAATTGGACCTTCCGAATAGAACATTTGATACGGACAACAGTTACACGAAGTTATCTTTAAAATGTAAATGACAAAGGCTCAGTTACCAATTTTGATAAAAAGTTTTAATATATGATTCAAATTGAGTGTTTTATTCGATTTAAAAAAAACTACGTTTAAAAATTCACCCATTACAACAAATCTATTTTAAAAATCTCAAAGATTGCAGGGAGTGTAATGAAATCGCACTTGTGAAGTGTGAGCAAAAAACATCTCACCCAAGTAGAATAAAATCGAGAGATGAACGAAAGCAGAAGCATTTTTAGAGAATGCTTCCACAGAGAATCCAAACCAAAAGCACTGATACTTACGAATTCAAGCTCAATCGATCCCTTTATTGGTTTAGAAAATAACTTTAGAATATCTGTTACATTTTGATTCATTTCAAAGTCTCAATCGATAGGTGAAAATATATCGGAAAGAATTTCCGATAGTGATAAGGTAACGAAACAGATCACGAATAAAATTTCGATTGTCTAGAAAACCCAATTTCCTCTAAATTCTAAAAAGAATTTCGCAAGACCTCTGTTTCCTAAATTACAATAAAAGTTGAAACATGTACTGGATTTTGATAAAACTCAGATTCAAACGAATTTACAATACTAGAAAATGATAATATAACATTTGAAAATGTGACTGAATAGCTGGTATATGTATACGAAAAATTTTTTGGATAACTACTGTAAAGTCTAAATTCATAATTATAAAATTAGAATTAGAATATTTTTACTGGTCATCTATTTATGTTTTAAATATTCTTATTTTTAACATAGGCACTCTTTCATTTGATACATATTCAATGAATTGTAACTGTAGTTTTTATAATGATTTATTCAACAACTATTTGTGAATGTTGCGGAAATGCAGCTCAATCAAAAATGCGTTACAAGTCACTCATACTCACTTGCTTGATAATATTCTTTGGCGATACAAATTTAGAAATCGTTCCAGAAATACCACTCAGAATTGACGACATGATTTTCTCCAAATTTTCTATATAAGTTGTGAACACATTCTATCAAAATTTTCGAAAACTGCCGTAATAAATTATATTATGATAGTTTGATTACTATTTCGAACAAGTTGGTATTATGGTCGAATGTAGCATCTAAAACAGAGATAATGTGCGCAGCATGCATCCAGGAATAACAAAGTGAATGAACTGTAAACTATATACAGCGGTTTCGAAAAGTACCGGATGATACACCAGAGGTTCAAAAAATGGCCAATGTATATCCTCGGGGAGTTAAACCTGCAGATATCCGTTTATTTAATCTCCGATTCATTCAGATTTTACCTTTTGGGATATATCCATTCCAACACCCGATAATATATATAGACTACTGTGTTTAGAAGAAATATTGAATATACTATTCAATATATCTTATATAAAAGAACATATATCAGAAATATTTTGATGTGATGTTTTGAGATAGTTTTTTTAAATCGAATAAAACACTCAATTTGCATCATATATCCGAAATTTTTATTGAAATTGACAATTTGGCCTTTACCATTTACATTTTGAAGATAACTTCATGTAAATTTTATCCGCGGATTCGTATCAAATGGTCCATTCGGAAGGTCCCATTTTGCGTCAATTTTTCGAGCATTTCGGCCTGTATCCCACGTATTACGCGTGGTATGTTATCGTCTAAGGCTTCAATCGTGTTCGGCTTGTCCACATACACTAACGACTTTACAAAACCCCACAAGAAATAATCCAGAGGCGTCAAATCGCATGATCTTGGCTGCCAATTCACAGGGCCATTTCGAGAGATAGGCTGCTCACCAAATTCATCCTTCAACATGTCCATTGTTTCACGAGCTGTGTGGCATGTGGCACCGTCTTGATGAAACCACATGTCAACCAAGTTCAACTGGGTCAACTGGGGTCAAAAAAAGTTGCGTATCATGTCGATATCGTTCGCCGTTGACGATAACATTTCTTCCACGGTCGTCTTCGAAGAAAAATAGACCGATAATACCACAAGCCCATAAACCACATCAAACTCTCGTTTTTTTGGGATGCATCGGTAATTCTTGTTCTTGTAGCATGTGGCTGTTCATCACTCCAGATGCGACAGTTTTGTCTATTTACATATCCATTAAGCCAGAAATGAGTCTCATCGCTGAACACAATTTTTCGATAAAACACCGGATTTTCAATAAGCTGTTTCAAGGCCCATTCACCAAAAATTAGACTTTGTGGTAGGTCATTCGGCTTCAATTCTTGCCGAAGTTGAATTTTATAGGCTTTCAAACCCAAATCAACACCATGTGATTGAGTAACACATGATCAATTGCTGAGAACGGCGACGAATTGACATTTCACGATCCTCATCAACACTGTACGCTACGGCTGCAATATTCTCTTCAGTACGCACTGTACTCATACGAGACAATGGTGTAATGTCCCACAAAGTAAACTTGGTGCAAAATTTGGTGATAACAGCAAATTGTTGATACACCAGGTCGGTTATGACGACCATAATGTGGTCGTTACAAGCGATACACACTTTTTACAGAGCACGAACTTCGATAGTAAATTTCAATAATTTGCAATCGTTGCTTGTTTGCGAGTCTTTCCATAATGAAATGGCAAAGTATACTGGAAACTTTTCACCTTGACAGATGACGTTTGGATGCCATTACCAACTAGGGCCGCCAACCTGAAACACTTAACTCTTAAAAAAATCTAAAATTATTCTTGAAGAAAGTCAAAATTAAAAGAAGGTTTCGATTCGAATTCGAAAATTTTACACAATATGCATAAAAACAGACAAATTGGAAAATAGTGGAAATCAAAATTTGCGTCTGAAAAAATCGGTGAACCGACGAAACAAATATGTATAATGTATAATAAGCGAGTAAATCAAAAATTCAGATGAATGAAATTTCTTATGTTCCATTGAAATGTGCAATATTATTAAATTCATCTCTTTCGCAATGAAAATCCTTCAACTTGCCTGTTAATTTTGGCTTGATCAGTGTTCCTGATGCAAAAATTTATCTTGTTATAATATTCAAAACAATAGAAATTGGTACTATGCTGTAACTTGCCCAGTTTGCACCACTTCATCATGTTTGTTTCTTGAGCCATGAATGTGAAAAACCAGAAAAAACAGGGGGCCCAGTACTGAACCCTGTTGGACCCTGATCTACACCAACACACACCCATATACACATATATAAAACTATAATATACAAAACTACATAAGTTAAGTTACAAAATGTTAAGTTACATAATTATACATGTAACTTAAAGAGTTATTCAGTTTTCAAAATCATTCCACTACAACCTTCTAAAAGAGTTTAAAGCTGTGTTGCTGAGATCCAACTCCAGGCATAAGTAATGTATTGTGGCCTCACTCTATGTACCGGTGAATTCATTATTATATGAGTGAGTAATCAGGATTAATTAACGCTAAGGTGTACGCGTTGTCAGGTATCTCGAACTGGAATAAGTAGATGAATCACAAATAATAATTCAGATTATCTTGTTATTGAAAACTTTGTATCAGAGATTGAAACAGCAATCGTTCTGCTCGATGTTAAAATAAGTGAGGTTATTTGTACTCTTGTGGAATTCATAGTGACAAAGATGCTCAAACCTCTTACTTTCCAATATAAAAAAAATACCAATTGAGAAGGCCGAATTATCTATCAAACAACTGCAAACAAAAACACAACCTCATTTATTGTAACGAATTTCGCCAGCAGGTTCATAGATGGCTCTGCAGCTGAAAAACAAGGGGTAATGGTTGTCAAATTGCTCCACTTGTCTTTCTTCTTCTTCTTCTCTTACTCTCCTCTAGAGAGGAGACTTGGGCTTCAATTATTGATGTACCCAGATGATTGTAGTGTGAATCTTTTAACTGTTATACCCCATAACGCCCACCCTGTAATCCTCTAAAGGAGGGATGGGAATGACATTGTACAAACACGTAATATCAGAACCATATTTTGACGTTTTTTTGGCAATCATCATTAGTTAGATTAATTTTTTATATTCATTATATTCATATATATTCATAGTATTGTTAGTAAATGTAACTTGTAACGTGTTACACATGTAATATAGAGAAACGTCAATCTCCATAAATTGCCTATTCTCACTGTAAAAGCGGCAGGAAAACTTCTTCATTACAGGAACCTGTTTATAACGGTATAAAGAGAGAACATACACTTGGTTTTTTATCACTCCTATAACTCTTTATAACAGTATTCTATTCACGTTTGAATAGACACCTCAAGCGTGATATTAGTGCTGAAATCCAATTTAAGATGTCAGCAGTTCGACAACGAAGAGAAATGTATTCTCAAAAGGCATCAGTTTTTACTATCGAATCACAGATGTCGCATTGAATCAGCGTCGATACCAAAGTTCAATGAATCCTCTCAGCTGGCTCTCTGACCTACTTTTGGGAACGGAATCCATGCACATTCTTCCACGTGTGAATCAGGTTGATGACGTCGAGTGACGTAGCAACGACTCGCATCCACGAGCGGGATGCAGATGGAGATGATGCTGTAAATTTTAAATAGCGCACCAGCATATGACGCTTCCAGGGCAGTGGATACATTTTAAAATGAAAAGTGGAATTGGAGTGGTTCTAAATTTTGAATTGGCATTCCTAATTCGGGATATATTAAGTGAAAAACTCGAAATAACTTGATATTCTTTATAAGTCGATATTACTAAATAATAATTTGAGAGTCAAAAAAATGTTTTGATTTTTTCTGGTAGTGAATATTTATTTATTTCAGTGCATTTGAGGTTAACTGAAAACCAAATGAATTCCTGAATTTCATTTTGTACTATCGGTTAATTTTTATTTACGTCAAATGAGAATGTTGAGAATTTTCTTGAAGAACTTCGTATTTCAGAATTTTATACAAAATGTTGAACAAGCGACCAAAATTCGAGAGGTATGATGTGCACTAAACACGATGTAATTTACCAATTCATACCTAAATAAGGTACATATGAACCAGTTGGTAATTTTGAGAATTTACTCCTCTTTTGATAAGTTCATTCTCGGCTGCCAGATGCATTGAAAATTGTTCATAGAAATAATTAATTGAAATTTCACACTTGAAAAATACCTCTCCCATGAAATAATACAAGAGATTTATGTCTGCAGAGCGGGTGGGCTATTATTGATGTTAACTGCTTTCAATCCAGAGAAATTCTTTGATTAGAAAAATGTGAGAAAAGTAGCTTTTTGTGTACAAATCACAAAACGTTTTTAGTGGCTTGCGATATATTACAGTTTTCATCCACATGATGAAGGTGGAATACCGAATGGAATTGTATACCGAAACAATATTGTAGCAATATACGAAATATTTTTGAAATTAAAAAAAAATTGTTTGATTCATTAATATGTATCCCCTAGGAACTCAAGTATTTGAAATGTTGAATTCCTCCTTTTCGGTAAGTAAATAAAACAGGGGTGGTTATGCCACAAAAAAGACTATTCAAAAATAATTAGAAACCAAAATAACTCAAGAAAAAATAATTCAAATTCTGCTTCAATTTCAACTGATCTTTTGTAGCGCAGTAAAATATCTGGAATCATTTTCTATCAATATTATTCAGTATTTTCATAACATCTCTGGAGGGTTATTATAACAATTCGGTATAGTTTTCTTCCATTCTCCACGTAATGTCGTGAAGTAATATGTAAAAAGTATCAAATTCTAGTTTTTAAGTGATTAAAATTCATTACACTCGTTTAGACTTTGTATGTCCTTTTAGATGAGATATGGCGAATGCGCAAGGCAGTACTATAAAATATATTACAATAATTTTTTTCTATATAATTAGATTTCCTACTGAATTAAAAACAAATTTTCCCAATAGTGATAATATCCAGCTAGAGAGAAGGCGACCGAAAATTAGGACTCTCTACCTCCAAAACGAAACAATACTAAAGACATGCATTACGTTTCTCTCAAATTGTTGTCGATGAAACAGAAGTTGATAGATTTCAACCAAGACGTTACAACCATTGGACAAATTGACAAGCACCAGAAGCAGGGGGAACACAGCTGTTTCACTTCAGAAGCAGAGAAGCAGTAAATGATGGTGTGCCATAGAGAAGTCTTCCTCATCTTAAGCCTGACATATGGTAACAAGAAGAATTATCTTGGGACGAGGACACTAATCTGATTGAATTTAGAACTTAACTCTACATAGGTTTCCACACGGAGATGAAACCTCCAAAGTGATGTGGTGGGTGAAAACATGTTAATTCAATAGACATGATAGAAAAAATTATGTGAAACCGGCACGGACACCTGAAATCTGTTGAATGACAAATATTTTGTATATTGAACATATATTATGAAATCCTCCATCATAATATCTTACCTCCATCAGTAATTTCACCTTCTCCTCTTCTCCGTACTCTTCAGATCCATGGTTTATCACAGGACTAGGCGTCAGAGTGATGCAACCATTTATTTCTTTCATATTTGACTTTTCAAACCATTCGAACTATTTACTTCTGGATAAAATTATCATATCAGTGGAATCGTGTCACTAGTGCTGAAGGCCCAAGGCGGTATGCGTAGTAGGCACAAGTGACCAAACTGTTGGCCAGAATATTCAAGTTGGAGGGAAATCCTTCGAACTTCCTGTGGATCCACACGTTCCTTCTTTATGCTTGCAACGTCAGTTTCAACGAATTGTGGCATGTAGGGGAAGGTGTTTCTGGGGTTGTTCGCTGCTACGTTCATGACTTGCCTGGAGGCAGGGCTTGATGATGAATACCAGTTTAACTCTGCAGGAAGTCATTGAATATATCAAATCATTGAACTGTAGGTCGTTTATTAGTTTCTAAAGATCTGAGGTATTTAGGTTCTCAGTTTGCCATGCTCCTGAAACTGTTGTAGGCTATGGTCTTGTTTCAAAATTGATGCAGTCTGTTTCGGAGCACCGTTTTTCGACTAAGCGTCGTCAAATTGTTGTTATTGTTATATTTATTTATAATGACGTTTTTTCACTTTGTTTTCAATTGTTTTGAGATGATTATCGAGTGAGCTGTGTGAATTATTGTTTATCTGAGATGATTCCATTTTTAACGCTCAGTTTGAACCTATTGAGAAATATTTTCAATCCTATAAAATAAATTCCTTGCTACCTTTAGTTTCATTCATCTGCTCTATCATACTTTTCCTTCATTAATAATTTCACCCTCTCCTCTGTTTATCTGACTTTTCTGATCTTATCACTCTGTATGACTCGTATATTTATCGTATAATATCGGTTCATTTAATTATGGAAATATATCTAATATATCGTGTATTACTGAACAGATTATTATCTTACGTGTAGGTTGAAAGCTACAAAAAAACTATTATAATATGGTGTGAAAACTATAGTAAAAAATATTTTAAAATTTCTTATGAAATTTACCTCATTCATTTTACATACTTGATTTCGTGTAAAGAGAGAGATTTTACTTTACGTGAAATTTGGTTATGTTTAATGTTGACAGAATGTCTTATGAACTTTTTATATGTCCATTTGGCGTATAATCTGACCAGTTTGAACATGAACATAATTTTATGTAAACTCATAGACATACACAAATGTCACTACCCTACAACGGGATTCAAACACAGAACATCTATTACACTGACCGTTGAACCGTTATACAAACATCTGCTGCAATAAAATAAGACTATTCTACAATTAATTGTAGATTGTAGAAAACTAATAAATATATATTTCTAGAAGATATGATATTTTTTGTAGAAATAGAGGATTTTCTATTTGCTGCTGAATAGAAATTTGAAGTGACATAACGTCAGATAATGAAATAAAACATATCAAATTCATCTCACTTCAATTATAAATGTATCAATTAATCTTCTAACTCTAGAATATTATTATATTTATATTATTATATAAATTATCTATACGAGTATGAACTATTTATTTCAACATTTTCCACTCCTGTTGATAGTATTGTATGTGTTTTATGATAACTGATTTCTTTTTTTTTTTGTCTAAGAAAACGTTCAATAATATTTTTTTTATCTTTCATGGAATTCAGTGTCAACGTTTCAAAATTTACTTTGAATTGAAAAAGACAAATAATCAAACATTTCAAAAAGAAATAATTATTTTCACCGAGTGAAAAACAAATTATCTTCAATAATGTTGAATTATTTATATATACAAGCTACAAACACAAGGAAGTTGTTATATATTTTCGTGATTCATTATAAAACTCATAACTTTGGATTTATCGAATATTTTCAAGCAAATTCAATATTTTACATTATGTAACTTAAGTATTTTCTTTATTTTCTCTCATTTGGTTTTTCGAGTATCCTATATTTTTGACGAAAATATGATTCATTATTGATTTTTATCATTTATTATTGTGGAATTCTTTACTTATAAAAGTTCATATAAATATGATCATTGTTCTTTTTATTATTAGACAGATTCAATTTAACTGTTTGCTTAGTGAGTCCATTCATGTAAGAGAATAAATAAGTTTGAAACGAATGTCCGTAATTAACTAGGAATATGAGTTTAATAAACTAAACGAAAGGTTTTTGTGTAAATCTGTGTAATTCTTTTTATTATTTGCAATACTCGAACTGAGAATCAAATTTTCGTACTTATTCTATCCAAGATGAATTGATCTAACAGCAGAATACTTTTAATATCGTATCGATTGTTCAATTTTGATCTCGAATAAAAAAGTTACGTCCACTTTCATTGATTCGAGTTCTCCTAAAATCAAAGTGCAGTATCACCTCCGTTGCCCGCATTTGGCACTCGACAACGTGACGGGAGGACTGAAACGCAGGCGCGAGTGAAACATTACAAACTGATGGAAAGAACGCTAAGAAAGCTTAGTATCATAAAGTTAGCTTGGGCAAGCGCACGTAGGTGTGGTACCAAGTAGGCTGCGGTTCGACTACTGTCATTCGGTTATCCAAATTAAACTATTTTGTTTTCGATCGAGCGGAAATTCGGGATTTCCACGAAAATCATTAATTAAAGTTGAATTAAAACTTCATCGACAAACTTTGGAGAAAATAATCTAAAAATTTGTTCGGTATTCATCGATGAAAAAAAGTGTTCGATCGAACTGTAATTCGAGAAAAGTGCGAAAAAAGGATTATAAAATCTCATTTTCGAGATAGGACAAGTTGGTGCGTTAGTGCCGGCGCGCTCTTTTGGATTAAAACGACCGCCTAGACTTAATTTCGTTAGTGAAAGTTAACATCGGAGTGAAAGTTTCCGAATATTCAGACATTACTGTGCCGAAAAATGGAATCTCCTCAAATGTACGACAATCAACACGCTTCTCAAAACAATAATGGACTTAACAATACGGAAGTGAAAAAAACTGTTATTATAAATAATAATAACAATAATAACAATTTGACAACCCTGAATAACAATGGTGCTTCAAAACAGACGGCCACAATTTTGAAGCAACATCACCACCTGCAACAGTTCCAGCACAATGGCGAGCTGAATGATCTAAACACCCCAGAAATCTCCCTAGATCTGCAGAACCTAATTGATGACTCCCAGTTCAATGATGGGATTTTTAATGACTTTCTGCAGAGTCAAACCGGGAAACATCTCCAAACCCTCCACTCTAGGCAAGTTATGAGCGTAGCGGCGAATACTTACCCTCGAAACACCCTCCCTTACATGCCCCAACCTGTGCACAGTGGAGCCACTTACTCTGTTACACAAAACTCACATAATAGCGATTCGAATAGTTCTGTTGGAAGTGACGTTCCAAGTATAAAGGAAGAACCCGTGGATCCACAGGAAGTTCGAAGGATTTCCTGCAACCTGAATGTCCTTCCCAACGCTTACGGCACTGGTGCTTACCCCCCAAACCCCAACGCAACATTCACCACTCTGACTCCTAGTCCGGTGATGCACCATGGTCTCAATATGAATGCCATGAAAAGCAAGAGCGTAATGTTGAACCAACATGTTGCGAGAAAAAATATGAAACCTTGCGATAAAAACAGTGACGAGTACCGACGGAGAAGGGAAAGAAACAATATTGCAGTTCGCAAAAGCCGGGAGAAGGCTAAAGTCAGGACCAGAGAAACTGAAGAAAAAGTAAAATTGCTGATGAAAGAAAACGATAGACTGAGCAAAAGAATAGAACTCCTGACTGAAGAACTCAACGTACTGAGGAGTCTATTTTCCAGCGTTGGGCAGATACCTGAACATCTTCACAGGGAATTCAACAAGCATATGGATCAGTTCCAGTTGCAGCAACAACAGCACATGTAAGAAATTTAGAAAAATTTAGGATGTTGTTTTGTAATTTTTATTCGAAAATCTGATTATTTCTTACTGGTACTCTTTATGTTCCTAGGTCTGATGATAGACGAATGATGGAAATGGTGCACGATTATGGGACTTAGTATCAAGACAATTATAGAAACTGTTAGCGTAAACGCAAAAATAGCTTTAAAAGATCAAAATTCAACGACATTGCTTTTGGAACATTTTGCAATAGAAATGTATAAATCGGATGTTATTTATTTATTCAAATGTTATTTAGGAAAATTTGAAACGTAATTATCTAGTCAGTATCCATTCCGTTTCGACGTATTTAATTCGAGTAACCATACAGTGTCTTCGAAACTTTAGGTGCTATTTTAGAAATATCGTTAATTCGATTCCAGTGATCTTCCACATACAACATCACAATTTATTATTTAAATTCATAAAAAATTTGTTTTTGTTCATGCTGCATAGGATCTCTATACGAATAAAGTGTTCTGTAATTTAATTTATTAGTCTTAAATAATGCAATATCTCGAGTAACTCGAGTTGTTGTATCTTAACCAAGAGTTTGCTGACGGGTATTAATATAATTATTCCGTTCTTGACTTTGTGATCTTAAAGTTTGTATTGACTATACGAATATGTAAGTTTGTAAATGATGTATATTTGTATTTTGAGAAGATGTATTTTTGTAAAAATATATCTGTGTTGTATGTTATAATTGTAAGTATTTGTAAAATATAGATGTAAGTTATGTATATGAATGTAAAGTACGTAAATGTTAATATATATTTCCAAAGAAGTACATTTTTGTAATATAAATTTCGTAGGGTGTAAATTTTTTACTACTTACTTTCTTGTTTTTATTTAATACATTTTTAAGATATACGAAGTTGTTTCATTTCTTTTGTGATAACAGTTATAAAATTTTAGATTCATTTCAGATTCTGGTGTCATTAGGTCATTTAATATATAATTTGTTTACATTTAAACCTGATTAGATAACATAAACCATTTCACATGTCATCAGAATTAATCTACAGTACTCTTTCATAAAAAAAGAGATGAAATAAGTTTAGAATGTCGAGTACTTTATTACTGAAGAGTGTAAACACACTGGTAGATCGAAGGACAAGTTATGCATTGAGTTATGTCATTCATTATATAACTATCACCTACTGTAAAGCTAAGATAATTATTCTACAATAAAACGGGGGATAGTCATTTTAATTATATTAGGAATTATTGTAATAGGAATTTTTCTTGGGGTTGATTGAAACAGCTTTCTTTTTAATCATTTATTTTGAATGTTGAATGTTTATTATTGTTGTAAACTGAACTATTGAAAATTTCGTTGCTTCAACAACATTTTGAGAAATTATTTAGCTCTTACATTGATCATTTATATCATTGGAACATTTTGAGGTGTTTAAAATACTGAAATCCTATTCCCTGAATGAAAATAATGGTAAGTAAAAGAAAAGTAAGAAAGAAACAAATTTTTATTTGAATTTGCATGAATGAATATGTTGAACAAAAAATTTTTCATTAGTGAATATTATGCAAAAACTGTAACAAAATAATAAGCACAAATATAAAACCATAATATTAAGTTATGAAATATATTTGTGTTATTCAAATTTAAGAAGGAGGCAAAGAGAATAATTTCTAGAGATGTATTGATATGTAGAGAACAGTTATCAAATGGAGTACCAGGATATTTTTATATTCCTTCCTGTTTTATTAATTTAAATATTATTTTGAAGGTGACCCTATGCGGAATTTCTTCAATATTGTTTTCAATATTTTTTCTATATACATGTTGGTTTACTTGAGGGATTCAATATATTTTCATTACAAACCTTATTATGATGAATGAATGATAATGTTGAAGAAAGGACATACATCAAATATAACCTCTCAATGTGGAATATTTATATAATAGATAGGTTTTAATTTTTATAAAGACAAAGCACAATATTTATATACTAAATAATCCATTTATATATCCCGGGCATTTTACATAATGTCCGGGCATTAAAAAAAAATACTGATAATGGATGGCAATTCAATAATATACAGTAAAAGCTCCTTATTCGCGGTTTCACTATTCGTGGATTGAAAAAATGCAACCCAATTTCTATATTCGTGCAATAGATTTCTTTATTCGCGGATCTAATAGCTATTTTTTGTAAGTAGTTCCAGAATTTTTTTGTTTCGGAAGTTGTGACTTATTTGAAAAAAAAGAATAAAGACTTTGAGCAGATCTAGTTTCAGATAATGAACCAGGTCAACATCGTGAACTTGAAATTATGCATCCAAATATAAAGTGACATTTTTTACTCCCAACATGACGCCTTGCTTCAACCTATGGAGCAAGAGATAATCCAGGCCTTGAAGCTCTATTACATTAGACGAACCTTCAAAGTCATATGGAATGTGATCTTGATATGAATTTCATGGAATATTGGAAGGATTTTGACAAAGCAAAATGCATAAACTTAATGCATGTCAAAAACTTCATTTAAATTAATTTTTTCATGTGTATCCTTTTTTTCATTTTGTCACCCAGGAACGTATCCCCTATAATCTCATATAAATTACCATTTCTTATTCATGGTTTCTGTCTTCGCGGCATATTTTCAGAACGAATACCCTGTACCCTGCGAATAAAGAGCTTTTACTGTATTCTCAAATAATTGAGTTGTCCGGGTATTATACATAGTTTTCATCTCGTATGGGACTCTCGTATGGATACCCATAGGACTCAAACTGATAACCCAAATAACATAAATTCAATGAAAATCGAATTGAAAATATTAACACAAAACAAAAATTTAACAATATTCCTTCAACGTAAAATATTCCAATCGTAAATTCTTTAAGTATTCAGACTCATTATTTCGATTAATTAGAGAGGGTTTCTACATTCTTCTCTACTAGTCTTCAGCTCTGAGCTCGATCAACATATGGAAGCTAATTCTCTGCAATTGCAGCAGAAGGATATTTATTTTTTGATAACCTAAGGAAACGCATTAAATCAGTCACCAATTTTTAAATTTTTTCGGTCGTTACTTGATGTAAATCCATCCCAAAAACTAAAATAGAAACAAAAAAGTCTTTTCCAGCGTTCATTGAGAGTAAATTTCATTGAAAATTTCTATTATATTTTATCATTTTGATGACTTCTTCCGACAATCTGAAACAAATTTTTATTAAATTGCCCAATGGTCACGTAGCAATATTCATAATAACCAGACGATATTATTAATTAAGAAGTTTAGACAATAATCAATCACTTGGTCCGATAAAGCTAGCCATTTTTCGTCGACAACATACACAAGTAATATGAAAAATTATGTAGCTACTCAAATCCGTTGCTTGAAGGTTAGGGTTGATTTCTTGTTGAAAACTTATCCAGTACGTTCTTAACAATATATGAAAAAGTTATAGCTTTTATGATTTTTTTTTCGATATTTGTGATTAAAAAATTTTCAACCTTGCAGATGAATATTTTATTTTCCAAATCATGCTGTTGTCATTAAGCACATAAAACATAAAAATATTTTTTTTTGTTAAATATCACAAAATGCCATACAATACACAACAAACTCGGTTAAACGTTTGATAATATTGTAATGTATACTAGTGAAACCACAGAGAACTTTGCAAATCAAATATTTTCAGATCATTATAACGAACAGTTTCATTTCTTACTTTGCATATAGGGGAGTTTTGATACAATTCAGATTGAATTATTCTCGAAATTATATTGGATCGCTTCGAATGTAGTTCATAAATTTGAGAAACTGTTGTTTCAATTTTTCCACCATTTTTTTATGACTCGTAAATATTGTTTCGACGATATTTCCCATAATATTTTCACAACTTATAAGAAATTTACAGTTTTACAAATCATAAAAACTTTTTATCATGTAGAAGTAAAGAGAACAATTCCAAGACGAGTGTTACAATTATCCTAAGTGATATATCTTTACTGTGAACTTCATGATGATAATGTGGCAAAGTGTTGATATTATGAACAATAAATTAAAATTAACACACTGGGCTTTTGCCTAATAATATAATTCATTTAATTTTCATTAAATTTCACTAAGTTTTACTAAATAATATAATTTATTTAATTTGATAAATAATATATGTATTTAGCGAAACTTAAGCCAAGTATGTTAATTTTAATTTCTTGTTTTTAACATAATGTTTCACCAATAGACAAGCGAAACCTCCATGTCATTTGTTAATATTATAATGAAACAAGAAAAGTGAATGCTAGAAATAAAATTAACTCAAATGATAAAAATAAAATTTTCAAATTTATCAATTTATGATAATGAAAAATCGTTTTGTATTTTTCATCTAAGTACATTTTGTTTTGATCTCAAATTGTTACTAGTTATTTAAGGTTTTCAATTCCAGATGCAATTTGTTTAATATTCTTGGTACTCATTATATCAAGTTTATATGTTTTTTCACTGGAATGCATTTGATAGATATCATTATTTTCTATCAAAATTCTGACGTATATTTTCTGTGATTCGTCCTGAAAAAGTATAAACTACATCAATATTACGTCATTACACTGTTCTCGAGGTTTTGGAATTTCAAAAATTCGAACTTCGAACGAAATAAACAAAAGTCAAATTGGTCACCAATAATGACAATTATTGTTCAAGTACAAGTATTGACACGAATGGCAGTAAGAAAAAGTTTGCAATATTGAATTAACATGTTGCCAGAAAGAACATGCAAGAGTGCAAAAAGAGCAACCGAGGAAGGACCAGAAAAAGGATAAAAAGAGTGACCAATAAGCTGTTGAGCACATAACTTTAACAGATAATTTGAGGAGCAGATTGACCAGTCTCAGCTGCAGCAATAGTAAGACTTGAATTTAGGAATGATATTTTCAAGAAAATAGGGATTCAGAAAATGTCATTTTGACATTTTCATCGACAATATGATCATTCCTCGAATATGTAAATAAACATCAAGAAATATCTTCGTATGTATCTCTCCTTATGTAGAGATTTTGCTTTTATTCTGTCAGCGAGTATTCGCAGCACTTCAAGGCAAAGTCATTAATATGAACATGCTCACCACATCCTTTTATGTGTTAATTTTCATTATTTTGTGCATTATACGAAGTTTTTTTTTTCAGTCTTAATCACTAAGTTTACGAAGTCTACACTTATTAGACTTCAATCATTAGTTTCATCTTGGTTTAATTTTTTTATATTTATCTAATATTTTTGTATTATTATCTAATGTATGTTCATTGTATTTGTGGAGGAGTGGAACAATGATTCGTCAAACTCCTACCATTTGTAAGAAATTTGTTTTCTCTACAATAATGATATTCTATTCTACAATAAAGATATTCTATTCTACAATAAAGATATTCTATGAGTATCACAACCGATTATATTTCGTTAGCTCATTTTCAAGACTAAACTACTATTTTAAACTACTATTTATTTTAATATTCAGTTTAATGTACATATTTTGATTACCTAATAATCATTATTCTTTAAGAACGAATAAACTATCCTACATAAATACAATATGAACGAAATAAAAGTTGTAGATACAAAATTTGGACAAAATGTTTGAATGAAGTTTAGAAAAGTATTTACAATCACTGAGAGAAAAGTACAGTTCAGAAGAGAGGCAAATTAAGAGCATAAGTCGAATACCAGTTCCGAGATCCTGTAGATCGAAATTCCTGCCTGTTGGTTTCACTAAAAATATAATTGAAGTAGGTACTTTAACCTACTAGTTGATGTACATACATAAAGTAATTTTAAGTATAAACGTTATCTTGAGTAAGTCGAAGTCTCAGTCAAGTTTGGTTACTGAGCTATTATGTAGTACTGTATCTATTATATAGAACAATTAAGTTCAATTCATAATAATTTAATGAACTAATCGAACATTATTCAAAATAACATCTCAAAATCAACAAACAAAATTCTAACGATAAAACATCAAAAGAACAAAACGTTCAAACTTGAATGACCTATGTAAATTTTCTGGTTAAGTAAATTCGTCAACTTTCAGGTTTCACTTCCAAAGCTCGAACTGAAATTTTGTATTGAAATTATAAACGTTGATTTAGGAAAAGGATGTATAAATAATTATATGCGATGACTCGAAAAGTAACAAAGAGACCGGACTTCATCCCGGAGTCGTACTATCCAGTTTAACAACTGGAAAAAATCTGATCTGTACAAAAATTATAAACTAAAATGGAAGCTGAAATCTACGAAACGCTTCTCTACAACAATTGTGAGGGAACGAAAGGAAGCAATAACATAAACTCAGTTTATGATTTACACTTTATTGACTCCATAGGATGATGCGTTTCGTCGTTACAAACGACTTCTTCAGATGCTAACAGAATAATGACAACAAGTTTGAAAAAGAGTATAAATGTGAAGGCTATTTCACATTTATACCTCTAAAAGAAGTATAAATGATTCTATGAATTTGGGTTTTACCTAAGATATTCCATTCAGAAATCTGATTTATTACCTGAAAAGGTTTAACAAGGGTGAATTGTTTAATTCTGTTCTGTCTAAATCTGTTCATTATGCAAATTTCCAGAATTTTTATGCCGATAATTTGTCGAGACACATTAAGAACAATAAAAACAAAATTTGAAAAAAAGACAAATCAAGTGTTTACCAATTGAAATGTGGAACATGTCCCGATATATATATATATATATATATATATATATATATATATATATATATATATATATATATATATATATATATATATATATATATATATATATATATATATATATATATAAAACAAGTTGAAAAGTTGAAATTTCGGTACTAGAATCCAGGAACATGAATATAGTTTCACGCATAACAAAAGCAATTGAAATTATGCTAACCATTTATTTTTAACAGAAAACCATACTTCTGATACGAATTTCAAAATTTTACATAATATACAGAAAAGTAGTTACAATTAGATTTTTGGGAAAGAGTGGAAATAATCAGCAAAGTGTAAATCATAAGTTCAAGTGTTTAAATTTAAGTTTATATTCAATTATAATGGATTAACATCAAGTAAACGCCTACATTATTAAACATAAACTCAGTTACTAGAAGGTGAAGACCTTTGAGAACAGGTGAGGATTATTCTGAAAGGGCACGTTATTTATAATTTGACTCTAAGAATACTTAGAGTCAAATCCTGAGAAGGATTTGACTCCTAAGTATTAAATATTCAAGGAATTTCCAAATACCGAATACCTTTCCAAATAAGTTTGAACATTCAAACTCATAAAAGAAAAATCTCCTCGAATTCATCATCTGTAACTGTCAGTGATCTTCCACATACATCAGAATTTATTATTGAAATTCATAAAAAAATTAATTTTCTTTATGTTGCATAGGATCTCTAAAGTGTTGTGTAATTTAATGTATTACTCAAATAATGCAATATCTGGAGAAACTCGAGTTGTTGTTTCTTAACCAAGAGTTTGCTAACGGGTATTAATATAATTATTCCTTTATTGACTTTGTGATCTTGAAGTTTGTATTGACTATACGTATATGTAAGTTTGTAAATGATGTACATATATATTTTGAGAAGATGTATTTTTGTAAAACTAAACCTGTATTGTATGTTGTAATCATAAGTTTTTGATAAATGACAGGAAGGTTTTGCTTATCTCTTGGTGAAACATTATGTTAAAAGCAATAGATTAAAATTAACACACTTGGCTTAGGTTTCTCTAAATATTTAGTTAAACTGAAGCGGAGTGTGTTAATTTTAATTTATTGTAAGTCTATTGTAATTGTAAGTGTTCGTAAAATATTGATGTATGTTTTGTCTATAAATGTAAAGTACGTAAATGTTGAAATATATTTCCAACGAAGTACATTTTTGTAATTCTTGTAGTTTGGTAGGGTGTAAAATTTTTACTACTTATTTTCTTGTTTCTATTTGATAAATTTTTATGATAAATGAAGTTGTTTCGTTTCTTTTCTGATAACAGTTCGAAATATTTCAGATTCAATTCGAATTCTGGTGTCTATAGGTCATCTAGTATTTAATTTGTTTACATTCAAATCTGATAAGATAACACAAACGACTTCACATGTCATCAGAATTAATCTACAGTACTCTTTCAGAAAAAAGGATGAAATAAGTTTAGAATGTCGAGTACTTTATTACTGAAGAGTGTAAACACACTGGTAGATCGAAGGACAAGTTAAGCATTGAGATATGTCATTCATTATATAACTATCAACTATTGTAAAGCTGAGATAATTTTCCTACAATAAATAGGGGACAGTCATTTTAATTATGGTAGGAACTATTGGAATAATTATAAATTTCGGGGTTAATTGAGTTAGGGCGACAAATTTCTACTAGTTTTTCATCATTTATTCAGGATAAACCACAATTTTTTTGATGTTGAACGTTTATTATCTTTGGAAACTGTATCATCAAAAATATCGTTGCTAAAAAAATTTAGAGAAATTAGATGGTCTTTCTATTAAAACTTTATTAGTTGTATCATAGGAACATTTGGAGGTATTAAACACACTGAACTCCCCAACGAATGAAAGTGATGGTAAGTAAAAGAAAAGTAAGAAAGAAAGAAATTTCTTTATAAATACCTATTTTGTACCCTAAGTATATTTTGGGGTGTCATAAAAGATGAAATTATTAATGAATTTTTAGCAAAAAAAAATTTTTTTTTTGAACCATCATAAACAAAAAAAGTCAGGGATAATTTCTTTCATCATGCATAAACTGTAACAAAATCAAAGAAATAATAAGCAAATATTTTTCTCATGTTGCTCAGATCTTATCTATCTCCGAGAAGGAAGTTCGTACATGTATCTAGTATACTCTCTGAGGGTTTTGAGGCTGACTCAGGGGTACCTCATGGGTCCGTTTTAGGACCTCTGCTTTTCGTTTGCTTGATCAACTATTGGGCAGACTTTTTGACCGTCGGTCATTTAATTATGTTTGGGGATGACAGCTTCAATGCAGTTTCAGCGAGAACGCATGAGTTCTCGCTGAAACTGCATGAGAACGCAGTTGAAAGACAGACTCGGTGAGATGAAGTTGAGATTATATATTATATATGAATATAATTTGATACTAAATTTTGTCAAGACAGTTCGATTGAATTTCTACAGTAGGTGCATCTACGACGCAGCAATGTTCCCATCATTCATCCATACGGAGAATTCTACCAGATTTCTTGGCCTTTGTGTGAACGATGGGCAGCGCTGGACAGATCACATAAGACAAGTCTGCAAACGTATCAAGCAGCATTTTATGCAATAATAAATCATCGTGATGAACTGAATCTTGACGCACTCCTCGACATGCTTTACTCATTAGTGTACACTCATCTGTCTTATGGTGTTGTTCTCTGGGGAAATTCAACTGACAGTGGAAGAGTTTTTGATTGTCAAAAAAACTATAAGAGCTATATTCAGGCTACCTTCCAGAGAACACTGTACTGACATCTTCAGAAGAAATAAGTTGCTTACTCTTCCACGTATATACAAAACTATCGAAAGAAACATTTGAGTTAGCAGAAGAGAGTAAATCTCAGACTTTTAGACTCACCCGAGTCAGGGGAGTTATAGGTGCAGAGGCAGGCACTTGGTGGACGGATTTAAACGAATTTGGATTCACCGAATTCAGTACTTCATTTTATCGGCACCAAAGAGTATGATTTGTGGAATTTCGAAACATATTGTTATAATTTCGGACTACCAACATCAGCTTTAAGAGTTCCAGTAACATCTTGGGCTGAACGAATTGAATAACCCAGAGATTTTCCTACATGCCCAGTAAAAAGTGGAGAAACTCATCAAAAAGCTTGTTTTAGGGAAACTCATTCCAATATGCCCCAATACTTGTACAGCGGAGCCACTGACACCTACAAATGCTACACAAACACAAAACTTGACACCAATATTTCCAAACTGAGATCGAATTTTCGCTTGCTTCTTGGTGAGACATGATTGAATAAAATTTAAATCAATTTCTTGGCTTAATGTTTCAAAAATTTATATTTGTGAAACATTAAGCCAAGAGTTTGATTCAATTTTTTTTTCAGTATTTCCGTTGAAAGTTACCCCAATAGAGAAGAAGAATTTTTGGATCTCGATGCATTTAGAAGAATATTCTGCATTCTAAACAATTTTTACAACACCAATTAGGACAAAATTAAGTGCAAAATATAATTTATAACTTAAGCAGATGGAACATGAAAACGTGTGATAAAAACACGGAGAAATATACAGTGGTAGAGCTAGAAACAGTATCGAAGCTGGAAAAATTCAGGAACATTTAGCTGCAGTGAACATTCAACTGAACTGCTACATATACAGTATTCAACAAGGACATCGATCAGATTCCTCTGTAGTGAGAGCAGAATATGTAGAAAACATTATCACATTAAGGAACAGGAATAACCAAACAAAACACATAAACTGGAGCTGATATTTCTTGAATCCTTCTTTTCAATAAACGAATGATTTTATAGACATTTCTAATTGTTTGTGAGTGTCATCATTTGTTTCGAGATATTCCTTCTTTTAACTGATGATTTTTTAACTTGATCATCCTCCTCAATACCATATCTATGTTTTGAAAGTTCTCTTGCTATTGCTAAATAGTTCTGTAGATTAATCAGGGCCGTTTTTCTTGATCTGAATAAATCTCGCATGGTTTCTGATACATAAAGGAGGTGTATATTTAGTTGAGAAGACATATTTCACAATTGCCACTAATGAAATATCTACATCTAATTTGGAAGGAATTATTATCGGGACATTATTTTTTAAATAATTTCGAAATTATTTCAAAACGTTTGGGAAAATTATGTAGTCACTCAAATTTTTGTCGAAAATCCGATTTTTCTTGGAGTATGGTTAACCAAATTTGAAAATGTATACCATCTGTTGATACATAGAATGTAGAACTCCATATGAGCTTCTATCAATATTTCAATATATATGGCTATGTTCTCTGTGATTTGTTATGACAATATGAGAAGTATATCAAGTGTCATAGCTCTGTGCTTGAAGTTTTGAAATTTCGAGAAAGTTTTATTCAAAATTTTCCACCTCTATTTTTATGGATAGGTGTTGTGGTGTTATATCGTTGGAAGTAGGTTCAGCTTTCTCAGGTATATCTCTGCTGGTAACAAGAATTATTTATTTACTGGACAAATATCATATTAATAATTTTCAGATTGTATCTATAGCAGAGTTGATCTTACAGAAACTGTTTTATATGGAAGACGGTAAGAAAAGGTACAATGAATATATTTATATATATACTTCAAAATAATGAAATTTCTCACATCGACAGTAATTTTGTGGAATATAAAAGGCATAATTATAATTATGGAACAACATCACAAGTACCTACTCGTTCTCCTCGACCAATATTAATGATGAATCGTAATAATTTAGATTTTATTTGAATTAGTGAAAAATTGAGATTTTGCTTCAGATTCCATACGCAGATATCTATATTATTAGGATGAAAAATACTTGACACGGAGGTTTCGCTGATCTGTTGATGAAAGATTATGTTGAACACAATAAGTTGAAATTAACACACGAATGTAAGTTCAACTGAATATATTGAAAACTCTATATATGTTTCGGGTGTTAACCCATTATGAAGGGTATAGAATGTTACTGAAATTCAAAATGTACAAAAGTGTTCAAAATGTTTATAAGTGAAAGCTGTACATTTTGAAATTAACTTACACTGTATACTCTTGATAATGGGTTAATTACTCGAAACATATGTAGAGTTTTTAATATATTCAGTGAAACTTAACTCAAGTGTGTTGATTTCAATTTATTGAAAAACTCTTGGTTTGACCAATTAAATCGACAAAAAAATACACATTTATGAAATATAGGACGACAATTAGGATGAGGATCTGAAATATTCGTACTCGAATTTGGTTTTCTAAAGTGATTGTATACTTTCTGTTATTTCAAATCAATCGAATTATCAGAAAATTTCTATATCAACACGTTTGAGGTATTGGAAGTTATTAATCGGAAGTTATGAAGAAAATGTTAGATAAGATGTAGAAGTTCTTTTACATCCTCTTTTTGAGAATTAATAATCATTTCTTACTTATATTATTAATTAAGTATTCTTAAATTTTATAATTTTACACGTTTTTTTTGAAATTTTGTCCCTGACAGAAACAAACACAACAAAAAAAAATAGTGAAATCGGTCCAGCCGTTGACTCTACATTTTGGTTAGAAAATGTTTGTATGTGAAAAAGAAATGGGCTGTTTTGAGGTTTTTCCGGCAATTATTCGATTTTTTCACGCCTTAAAAACCATCCTTGTACTTCAACGAACATTTTAAAAAACGAATTGCAAAATTGGTCCTGGCGTTGTTGAGTTATGCGCTTACCAACACATTTTGCTATTCATTTCTATAAATAGATATGTATATACAAAATTAAAAATATATGTACGCATTGTTTTTTCTAAGTAGACATATACCTAACCAATTGGTGTCTGTTATGTAGCTTCAAAATATTTGAAACCAATTGCTTTTTTCAGTGGAAAGGGCTGCAATTGTCATTCATGCCTTTATTCTTTTCATTGGAGCGATTGCCCTAGTGACAGGTGTTCTTCTGGTGAGTACGCTTGCAATTGGGTTGCATATAACATTTAGGAGGAAATATTCCAGAAATTCTGAATTCTTTATTTAAAACTGTTTTTTTTTGATATAATATATCTTTCAAATATATATGGATATTTTATATATTATATATTATATATATATATATATTATATATATATATATATATATATATATATATATATATATATATATATATATATATATATATATATATATATAGATATATATATATATATATATATATATATATATATATATATATATATATATATATATAAGATTTTACACAGGTATATACCTAACGATTCATTTATTTTGAAAGAAATATTTTTTCATTTACATTATCATTTTCTTACCTAAAAGAAAAATACACTATTTATTCTTTTCATTGGAGCGATTGCCCTAGTGACAGGTGTTCTTCTGGTGAGTACGCTTGCAATTGGGTTGCATATAACACTTAGAAGGAAATATTCCAGAAATTCTGAATTCTTTATTTAAAACTGTTTTTTTTGATATAATATATCTTTCAAATATATATGGATATATTATATATTATATAATATATATTATATATATATAGATATATATATATATATATATATATATATATATATATATATAATAATATATTTATATATATATATATATATATATATATATATATATATATATATATATATATATATATATATATATATATATATATTTATTCATTTTAAAATATTTTTAACATTATCATTTTCTTACCTAAAAGAAAAATCAATTAAAAGTACCTATATCCTATACGATCTTAACACTATCTAGTTAGAAAAGATTTCAGTATACTCTGCCATTTCATCATGAAAAGACTTGTAAACGAGCAACGATTCCAAATTGTTGAAATTTACTATCAAAATTCGTGCTCTGTGAAAAATGTGTATCGTTTGTTGCGACTATATTATGGTAATTATCGACATGGTGAATCAACAATTTGTGCTGTTATCACCAAATTTTGCACCAAGTTTACTTTGTTGGACATTAAACCATCGTCTTGCATGCGTACAGTGCTTACTGAAGAGAATATTGCAGCACTAGAGTACAGTGTTAATGAGGATCCTGAAATGTCAATTCGTCGCCGTTCTCAGCATTTGGGCATGTGTTGCTCAACCACATGGAAAATTTTACGTGTTGATTTGGGTTTGAAAGCTTGTAAAATTCAACTTCTGTAAGAATTGAAGCCGAATGACCTACCACAACGTCTAATTTTTGGTGAATGGGCCTTATAACAGCTTAATGAAAATCCATTTTTTATCATATGTAAATACTTACATATGATTTGTGAATAAACAAAACTATCGCATCTAGAGTGATGAATAGCCACATGCCATACAAGAATTACTGATGCATCCCGAAAAAACGCCAGTTTGGCGTGGTTTATGGGCTGGTGTCATCATCGGTACATTTTTCTTCAAAGATGACCGTGGAAGAAACGTTACCGTCAACGGAAAAAGACATCGAGCCATGATACGCAACTTTTTTTTGCCCCAGTTGGCGAGTTGAAATTGGTTAACATGTGGTTTCATGGAGACGGTGCATTTGCCATACAGCTCCTGAAACAATGGACATGTTGAAGGATGAATTTGGTGGGCAACTTATATCCCGAAATGACTCTATGAATTGACCGCCGAGATTATGTGATTTGACGCCAATGGATTATTTGTTGTGGGGTTATGTAAAGTCGTTAGTGTATGTGGACAAGCTGAACACGATTGAAGCCTTACATAAAAACAAAACACGCGTATTTTAAAGTGACGCAAAATTGGACCTTCCGACTGGACCATTTAATACGGAGCCGCGGACAACATTTACATGAAACATGAAGAAAATGAAAATGGCAAAGGCCAAGTTATCAACTTCAATACACATTTTGAAATTATGATGCCATTGAGTGTTTTATTCGATTTAAAAAAAACTACTCTTAAAAAATCACCCATAACATGCAAATGATATACATTAAACTGGTCAAAATGAATGATACACAAACTTCTGCCTTATACATAACATTTCCACTGATTTTTGTCTGGAGGCTATTATTAGTATTTTCACTTCGGTCTCTTTGAGCTTTAATGAAATGGAATTGAAATTTCGAAATTATTCTCATTTGTATAATTGTTTATAATTCGTGAAATATAACTTACAAAAAACATTTGATAGGGTTTGCGTTTACTTGATGTATATCTATTATAATTGAATATAAACTTAAATTCAAACACTTGAACTTATAATTTACACTTTATTGACTACAGAGCGTGACGCGTTTCGCCAATATTCTGTTAGCATCTGAAGAAGTCGTTTGTAACGACGAAAAGCGTCATGTTATGTTGTGAATAAAGTGTAAATCATGAGTTCAAGTGTTTGAATTTAAGTTTATATTCAATTATAGAAAAACATAAAAGAATCATAAAGGAAGGACAAAGTGGGGTTAGTCTTTGCAAAAAAAACTCTAATAAAGTTTGAACTTAAAATCAAATGAATTTAGGTCGAATTTCGTCTAATTAGCCCCCTAGTGCCTAATAATTTTATCAATTCAATATTTTTGTTTATATTCTTTTTCGTTTAATTGCACTTGTTCCATATATTTTCGATATCACTATATTAATCAGCAATTATTATTGGTGAATTTTTGGATCTAATTATTCTGAATATAGCTTTGAATTTTCTCACTGAACAGGCAGACGAGATATGTACTTTTATTTTCGTGATCTTTTGGTTTGGTACCATGCTATCAGAGATAGCTGCTATTCTTGTAATTGCGACGAGTGAGATAAGGACCCTTCACTATAAACTATTTGGTGGCTTCTATTTCACTATTTTATTCGGTGAGTATTAATATTCTTATGAATTCATGTTTCATTTTCTTTGTACTTTCCATCTTTATGAATAAAAAGGAATCTTTGGAATGTACAACACAGATTGATGTTTTCTGTAAAAAATTGAGTAACTCATTTTTTGCAATCTCTAGAATTGAGAATATTGTACCTAGAAATTGTGTTATGGAAGTGTATTACAGTCTTGTATATAGTCATCTAAATTATAATATTCTGCTGTGGGCTGCTCTACAGAAATAAATAGGGTGTTTATTACATAGAAACGAATACTTCCATTAATATTCAATATTCATCAACGAACATCTTGTAAACTTCATTAATGATTACATATTCACTCTACCCTGTTTATATATTTATAGATGTTTACTATGTTATAGAAAATGAAGATAGGTTTATTAATTGAATAGTAATAATAATAATGAAATAAATTTATTGAGAAACATTCTTTACATTGTAGAATTACATTCATTTCAATTGATACAATAATTAAAATTAAGAAGAATGCTCTCAAAAGGACTGAATTCAGTTTTGAGTCTGATCTTCCATTCAGCCCTCTAGCAAAAATATCGGTCCAAACAGAAACATTGAACCTCAGAAATATTGAACATTCGAGACAATTTCACATGGTGAAGAAAATTTGTGTCAAAAAAATATAAATACATATGATACAAAAAATTGATTCATACATTATTGCCTACATAAGAATCATCGAAATATTTTGCCACACTATAGTATGCCTTTGTTAAGAGCAGAGCTTAAACTCTCCTCTGAAACAAATGAGCTTTCAGTACTTTCAAATTCGATGGTAAATAGTTGAAAATTTTAATACTGTGATAATAGAGAGAGTGCTCAAATTTAGCTGTTTTATGCATAGGAATAAGTAGTACATCCCTGTTCCTTGTTGAATATTCATGATTTCTATTCAATTTAATAAACCTATCTTCATTTTCTTTAACATATAACAAACATCTATAAATATATAAACACGGTAAGGTGAGTATGTAATATTGAAGAATATAGGTTTACAAGATGTTCGTTGATGAATATTAAATCGAAGTATTCGCTTCTGTGTAATAAACACACTATTTATTTCTGTAGAGCAGCCCCACAGCAGAATATTATAATTTAGAAGACTATATACAGGACTGAAATACACATTCATAACACAGTTTCTAGGTACGATGTTCTTAATTCTTGAGATTGCAAAAAATGAGTTACTCAATTTTTCACATAAGGCCTTTTACATATGTGTGATGTTCATCAGTAGTGATGAGTATTCAACAAGGGACAGTGACATGCTACTTATTCCTAAGCATAACACAGCTAAATTTGAGTACTCACTCTATTACCAGAGTATTAAAATCTTCAACCACTTATCGTCAAATTTGAAATTTGAAATTCTTACTTGTAATTATTGTAACAATTGATTGAATGTAATTTTACAATGTAAGGAATGTTTCTCAATATATTTTATTATTATTATTATGTATCTAGGTCACACTATCCGAAACGATTGCACCAAACTAGTTACTATGATTCGTATGAAATTAGATTTTTCAGGAATCATTTGAAAATCTCATCAGTCTGTTAGCGACTGGTCGATTGTCAATACCCTCAGAAATGTACTGAGTGATACATGAATCATGTTGAAATGATAAATCACGGAATATACATGATACGAAATATTTTTGTGTACAATACTTTCAAATAATTTGCAGAAATAACAAATATCTGATTTATCACTTCCTCATATACCTTTTTTTATTGTTTTTTGCGCTGAAGGAATCATACACTTGAAGAAGTCGAATATAATGAATATAAATGTTAATTTGATACCTAATCAAATTTTTGATTGTTTTTTACGCTGAAGGAATCGTACACTTGAAGAAGTCGAATATAATGAAGATTAATTGTTAATCTGATACCTAATCGAATAACCTAGGATGTCTTCACTCATAAGAAAAGTACTACAAACAAATATTAACTTTGTTCGCGGTAAGGATTCTGAACCGATTCAGAAATAATTCATACTGATTCGGGATTGATTTAATACGCATGTTCGGTTATGAATTGGTTCGGAATTATTTCGACCAGCGAACGATTTTAGAACTAGTTTAAGGAATTTTCAAATCACGGTTGTTCTCATCGAATAATATGCCGTATACCCACAGAACATACCAAATTAAGGGTATGTTCTGTGCGTATACCGCTTGCAATTGTCATTCTAATCGAAAAACAATACAATAACACATTATTCTATGGAAGTCGACTTATAAGTAAGCAACCATTTTATTTATTTTCGAAAGCACAAGATAGCAAGATATGTTTATTAGTCACGGTAAGATTTCAGAAATGTCCCAACAACCAGAGGATATTTGTAAATGGACCCACCAAAACATTCTCCTTCTCTTGGAATTGTATCAAAAATACAGGGACCATGTCGGATCGATGCAATTAAAAAACTTCCAAAGAATGTTTGAAGAAATTGCAAAAGAAATGGTAATTCCAGCCAAATGAAATACAGGATACTTGAGTGAACGAACTGTTAGTTTCCGTTTCGTTACCATGTGGCATGTATAAACAAATCATAGAAATAATTTTCTATGATACCAATTGCCAAACTATCGTGAATGCGCAAGTCCCGAACTTACAGTTCCAGATTGATCCTTCGAACTGGTAGAGCCAATTCCGAATCGATTCTGAACCAGTCCCAGTTTATCTGCGAACACAGAACTGTAACTAAAAGTTCGGAACTGGGTGATCCGCGAACGCCAAAATTCAAACTGCGCATGCGAATAGTTCTGAATCGGTTCAGAATCCTTACCGCGAACAAAGCTATTATTATATGTAATTAAACAATGTTTAAAACGGTTAAAATGTAACAGGTTTAATGCACGGATTCACGGATGTAGTAAACAGATTTTTGTTGATACATTAAACAATACATTTTGTTGTAACTTTTTTACAATTGGTAACAGCGAGACAAAGTAATTTTATTCGATTCTCTAATTTTACATTGCTTTTTTTCAGCGATACATACATATATGATGTTAATTGCATTCTGCCTGGGTATAAAGTTATGGCATGATCATCATCACGTCATCATCAGGGCAGTTCGAGGACACTCAATGACATTTCGAGGCCAACATGTCATTTGACTTCTTGCTTTGATTATATTAACTGCAATATTTAGATCTTTTCTCAAGATGAATTACGGAATATATAATCAGAAAAATATAAGTACAATCAAATTGTTAAATAAAATTTTCAACAGAAAAAAGACTTCTATCATTTATATATAAGTACACACACACACAAATATATATATATATATATATATATATATATATATATATATATATATATATATATATATATATATATATATATACTATGCTGTTCTAATTAATTGGGACAAACATTATTTTTTTCGTTTGAGTTACTGTAGTAAGTATGTGAGAACCAGGGTGGCCGAAACACCCTCACACCTTTTTGTTTACTACCTGACGTGAGGGTTCGACCTTGAACATCATTTACATTCTGACCGGTTTTACCTCCGCAGCAATTAATTCAGTTACGAGCCTACCGATGCGACAGTTGGTGGTTTCAATTTTGATACGTGCTGTATTGTCTTGTCCAAAGATGGATATCACTCTGAGGAAGCGTTCCACAATTATCGCGCTTAAAGAACACACATCTATGAATGTAAGAGATACAGCTAAAGCTGTTGATGTGGGAGAGTCCAGCGTTTCGAGAATTTTAAAAACATCTGAAGAAAGTGGCTCATCGTCTCCAAAATTTATAAGGCAAAAATTCATGTTGAATAATTGATTTCACCTGTTTAGTTTGTAGTTGTTATTGATATAAGGTATTATTGTTTGTATGATTCATTGTATAGTTTTACTGTTATCAGTTTATGGTACTAGTTTCTGGATTAAAGAAACCAATACATGCCATTAAAATATAGTGAAAATCACTAAATAATTTTATTTTTATTATATTATTGCTGGTTTATTGGAATACTTCTTAGTATATGGTAATTTCGAGAATACTTGAATAAATTTCACAAAAATTATTTGATACATTCGACGATTTCAATTGTGAAATTTTTAGCTCTAGACTTCAGTCTTACGTTTGATTGTACGAAAGTTCATAACTTGTTTGAAAGAACTAAAAAAATAAATTATATTCATAATCACTCAATATTGAACGCAATTTGAATATATTTTGCATACTTATATTCCACAGAAATTAATAATCTGCACGATTAATTAAACATCATCTTCAATATCTATCTGCTAATTACATCATTATTCAAAAGCAAAACTGAACTAGTGATAATCGCTTCGAAAGAACTCACGTACCTATACTTTTCCATGGATTATAAAATCTTATAACCTATTATATAATATGAGTAATTAGAGATCAAGTTCTGTATTAATTCCATCAAAAAACAAAAAATGAAAGTTGAAATCTAGGTTTGTGTAGTAAAATTCTGTATTATCAATGTCGCGTACAATCATGACTTCCTCGAGTTTATAGTTGTGACCTTGGTTAGGTAAACGTAATATTCAACCATTCCTTCTCGTTTATTCTCTATTTATTTATTATGTTCCTTTTGCTGAATATGGTTGAGTGTATGGAACACCAATTATTATTATATTATTAACATATAATATTTAATAAATGACACGGAGGTTTCGCTTAGTTCTTGATGAAACATATTGTTAAAAACTATAAAATTAAAAATTAGCACACTTGACTTAAGATTCACTGAATATATTAAAAACTGTACATATGTTTCGGGTAGTTATCCCATTATCAAGAGTGTACAATATGTATATATATATATATAATACACATGTAATATTGTACACTCTTGTATATGTAGAACCAAATTTTTCAAAAATTTTCCATATTACTTCCTCCTCTCTTCCTTTCAATCTACTTGAGATATGAAACCCAGTGTCGTCGGCAAACTTTACTAAGTTGCATTCGCCAATTTGAAAATATTGTATAGTAGTGCGCCAAGTAATGATCCTTGGGGCATTCCAATCCTATTCTTCTTAATGTCCGACCATTTATCTTCTATTGTTACTCTGAGAATTCTTCCATGATTCTGCTATGCTATATTGTCAAAAAATTATTTATATTCAAAAATATGGCACAAGTTGGTAACAATATATTGAGTTTGTCCGTGATGTCATCTGTCATTCTAGACGGTTGGTATATTGTCAAGTGTTGTGTACTGAATCCGAATTGATGCTCCAGAATGATTTTTTTGTTGTCTGCAATAGTTTTCAGTCTTCTTTACAGAATATTACAAGTCTTATTGTATACTCTTGATAATGGATTAACTACGCGAAACATACGTCGAGTTTTAATATATTCAGTGAAACTTCAGTCAAGTGTGTTAATTTTTGATTTTATAGTTTTCAATATAATATTTAATTGAATTCAAAAATAATAACACATAAAGATAAGACAAAGGATTCATCTTGTAAATTTTTTCGCTCTGTAAGAGTCAACCATTAGTAAAAAACCTTCGATTTCGGTCTTTAAAATCTATTACTGAGATTGAATTCTCGCTTAACTCTTGGTGAAACATAATTGAATATTGAATTAAATTGAACTCTTGGCTTAATGTTTCACGATTTATTTAAAAATATGTGTAGTCAACATGTTTCCAGCGTTAGCTCATTTTCAAAACTCTAGAGTCTTGAAGAGTCTGAATTGTCAATATTTCGCTTTAATTATATAGTATATTCGTATATATAGTATATTTGTTGGAAATATATGTATTATTGTTATTATAATGATAGATGCAATGAAAATGTTTCTAATTTTTATATCTTGAGAGACGTAACATGCTGAAAAACTTCAAATGAAATAAATTATTGAATGGTAATGGCATTTACTTGGTGCCAATCCCGTATGACTATAGGATAATTAAAACACTTGAATTAGATATACCTATCCTTCAATTGTCATAAAGCGACTTGTTTCATCGGGACCCCTTTTTGCGATTGGAGGTAATTTCCGACTTCTTTTAAAACTAATTCAAATTAATAGAATAGAAAGAATGCTGGGGACCAGAAGGTTTCTAAATGAAAATAAAAAGAAAAAAATATTTTTGTATGCCATTGCATACGTTTTCTGTGAACCCAGATTGATATAGGTCTAATTCAATTCCCACTACTCATTTTGAAACAGTAAAAATTTGAGTGAAGTGTGTTTCCATAATAGCAATATTTCATTATTCTATATATCTTTGTTTTTAAGATGAAAAATAGAGATATATTTTCCTTTGTAAGATACTATTGATTTTTGACCCAATTTTTAAATAATATACTTCTATTTCGACAAAGGAATTTTGACCCCACCCCAAGTTTTTGGCATATATTTTGGAACATTCTATATATAGATATCATATTCTCAAATTTTAAATTATTCTTATTCCCAGGTGATATGGTACAATACTCCATAATGAGGTAATAAGAACAGTAGTTCGAACATCTCTTTCTGGTATTCGTTAGTAAATAGTAGAACTTTTATCAACACCATAGATTTGTAATGAATGAATTTACTTTTCAAGTCAATAGAAAAATTGGATACGATCTGTGAATTATTGCAACGTACTTCGATTTCTTCATCTGATTTGTCGGTCTTTTGCGATTCTAAACTCAAGAGAACAGAAATAAGATGCAATTACCTGAACAAATTTTCAATTATATATTATTTCGACAAACTAGATTGGTTTTTAGATCTTTTGCGGTAAATCGAACATTACTACCTAATGAACCAGATAAGTCACCTCAATATTGTAGCAACATAAAAAGAGAGATATTATGTCTTTAGATTTTGAAATATTAAATTTAACATGGATAAGTTTGATGTCAATAAAGATATATACGAGGTTAGTTCAAAGGAATATGAATTTTGAATTACTTCGTAAAATAGTCATAAATATTAATTTGTTTCATTCAAAGTAATCTCCTCAGATATAATGCACTTTTCCAGCACTTATTCCAATCTTTGAAACACTTGTGAGATATACGGTATGGCGCTTTTCGGTATGGTCATCAGTGAATACGATGGTTGAGGCTTGATGATGATGGTTTTTGGCCAAAAACTTATGAACAAGCATTGAGGTGTGAACTGGTGCATTAACGTGATGCAGAATCCATGATTTCTTTTATAACAATTCTGACCGTTTAAGCCGTATTGCTCCATGTACACCTTGTATAACTTCCTTGTAATGTTCCTTATTAACCGTACAACCTGAAGCAAGAACTCATGGTGCTCTTATGGCCGCTTCTTTTAGGATGATTGGGCCTTGGTTTCGACATCCTAACCATATGCCCACGTTTCGTCACCAGTTATGACCTTTTTGGATCGTCTTTGACGTCATTCAACAACTCCTGAGCGATACTAATGCGACGTTGTTTTTGCTCAAAATGCAGCAATTTCGGTACAAACTTCGCTGCCAAAATTTCATGCCAAAAATGGTCGTTCCCAGACTTTATATGCCCGATTGATATGCCAACACCCTCTGAAACTTCCCTAATAGTGACTCAACGATTTTCCAAAACCATTTTCTTCAGTGTTCCGATGCTTTCTTTGTATCGTATGTTGACGTGGTTGCAACTCCAGAACACTCATCGTCATCAACATCTTCTCGGCCTTCTGTAAAGCGCTTGTTTTACTTATAAACAGTTTTTTGACAAAGTTGACTCGCTGAATACGACAATCAACATTCTAACTGCGTTGAAGGACTTTCGGCTTATCTTTCGAACAGACCCTGTATACGTTAACGGAATGAATTATTTAGTTATTTTCAAAAGTTTTTCGAAATATCGAACTAATCCTTAGATCTCAATGCAGAAAATGAAGGAAATATTGTATTTGAAACATAATAATTCACAAGAAAAATGTCTTTTGTTTGTCATATCATATGTTGGATTTTCTAGTATTGATAATACTGTTTTTTTCTTGAACTTTTGCGCAAGACAACTTCAGACTCCATGAGAGATGAACTTTCTCAATATGTTGAGAATTAGCCTCCATTAAAACCAACAAGAAGTTGATTATTCATTTATTTCAAATTGTGAGAATTTATGCTTATATTTGCACAGTACGCAACAAACGGTTGAATTTGATAATAGTGTCTCAACAAAATGACATAACAAATGCGATATTCTACAGGGCACGGTTCTAGGACCATTTCTCTTTATAATAAATTCCAATGAAAACACCAAATATGTGTAGGATTGTGACATGTCATTGTTTGCTAATCAATAGCACTATGCTGAATATATCTTGTGATATATTCAGTGATACATTATAATGATGAGATGATTGAAAAAAAAACTTTTGCATTGGGTGTATATACCACTTTAAGATAACTAACACTATGTGAAGGTATACGAATTTTTAGCCAACCACTCTGATAGTTAATTCAATTAAACAAGTTCTTCAGTTTTTCAAAACTGTGATAACGTAAACAATAATATTCGACATTTATTATAATTATAATTATTATATATATATATATATATATATATATATATATATATATATATATATATATATATATATATATATATATATATATATATATATATATATATATATATATATATATATATATAAATATATACATATGTTGTCAACAAGAACGAACCTATCACTTTCGAGAGTGAATATTAAGTGCTCTTGAAAAAATCATGACATCACTGAAACTGAAGCCATTTTTTTAAATTGATTTTTATTCAACAAAATGTTTGACGAAATGATAAGCGAAACCTCCTTGTCATTTATTAAATATGTTTAATGTTGATCTGTCACGATAAGACAAATGTATTGAGTCGATTTAGTTTAATCTCATTGCAGAGCAGGACAGAAACTTTAGCACTAAAATTTTTGTACAATATACTGCACAACAGTATTTTTGTCCTCCTCTTTTTTCCGCTTTGAAATTTCGTGTTCCTAGACAAAATTCTCGTATTATAGAATTATTACACCTAGAGACTCTGAGAACCAACTCCTATTACAATCCCCCATTTGGTTTATGGAGTCTACATTCAATAGGGTTGCTAATACCTAATTGTGACATTCACTTTGTTTCCATTGAAGTTATTATTAGGAGTTATGTGGAGAGAGGAAATTGATTAAAATGAATTGATTTAGATTGAATTCTTTGTAAAATTTCTTTAAATGCTATTATTTAGTTATTAGTTACTTTTCTATTTTTTTTTTGAATAGGTTGAGCTCTTTGTTACATCTCTTTTATTTCAATTATTTAGTTATTACTCAACTTTATGTTTTTATTTTTTGTAATTTGGTATTGTACCGGTTGGAGAATAAAGAACTTATTATTATTATTATAACCATTATTATTATATACTTATTCTATTATATGTGTTATCATTATCAAATCTGAACAGAATTTATTACACCAGAAATGGTCCTATTTTAACTTTCAACTCATCTTCGTGATTTCCTGCTTGCAAACATGCAAATCTAGAGCGATAAATTTTTGGTAAATATTCTTATACTCAAATATTTATCCATTTCTTTTGTGCTTTGAAATAGCGAAGGTGCACTGACATTTTATTGTGGTCGAGATAAGATATTTCTCGTTATATAGTTCGGCGAACATTTACACAGTAAATATTTCTCCTCATTTACACGAAATGAAAGCTTACTCGAAGAGAGTTTCCTTGTGTACCTTACTGATCAGATAAGTAAAGAAAGTCTTCGCTCAATATATATATATATATATATATATATATATATATATATATATATATATATATAAAATAAATTAAACTATGAAGAAATTTGAGGTACTTTAGCTGCAATTGTTGCTTTTACTTACCTCAAATTTTTTGTGACAGCTGTTTACATATGTTTCAAGCTAATTGGCTATCATCAGAACGGCGTAGTTCAAGTTTTTTGATGATGTTGATTTGTTTTTAATCAACATCAAGTTTGAACATCTAAAATTGAACTACGCCTTTCTGATGATAGCCAATTAGCTGTCAAACATATGAAAATCAACTGCTGTCACAAAAGATTGCAGGTAAATATCTTCTTTTTATATAAAACTTTTCAAATATATATATATATATATATATATATATATATCTATATATATAAAAATGAATTGCTGTGCGTTCTATACCCATATAAAATATATATATATATATATATATATATATATATATATATATATATATATATATATATATATATATATATATATATATATATATATGTATTCATAAATATAAATAGGTAATTTCTCGACCTAACGATACTTATGTAGAATTTAGGTAACGGGAATAATAGGTCTGGTGAAGTGTTCAAAAACTCATTTATTCATTACAATTCGCAATATTTTGACACATTTTCGTGTCTTCTTCAGGAGAAAAAACAAGCTGCAAAGTAATGACTGCAATTGAATATAAACTTAAATTCTAACCCTTGAACTTATGATTCACACTTTATTGACTACATAGCATGACGCGTTTCGTCGTTACAAACGACTTCTTCAGATCCTAACAGAATAATCTGTTAGCATCATTATTCTGTTAGCATCTGAAGAAGTCGTTTGTAACGACGAAATTCGTCATGCTTTGTAGTCAATAAAGTGTAAATCATAAGTTCAAGTGTTTGAATTTAGGTTTATATTCAATTATAATGGATTTACATCAAGTAAACGCCAACATTATTGAATATAAAAAAACAATTACTACAATGATCAAATTGAACCTGTAAAAAATATGAAACTACTTACAGTTAGAGTTGTTGAAGTGATAATAACAGAACTAACATTATTGAACAATTGTCTGTTTCTACTTATACCCTACATATTGCTAAACTTAATGGTTAGAAATTTCAACACCCTAGAAGGCTGAAGGCCTTTTTTCTCCTGAAGAAGACGCAAAAAAGTGTCGAAATATCGAGAATTGTAATGAATTTATGAGTTTTTAAATACATCACCAGATCGATTATTATTCACATTTTTCAACGTGTAGCTTTTAGAGTGAAAGTTAAATTAAATTGAACTCAGCTTAATGTTTCACGATTTATTTAAAAATATGAAATAGTCAACATGTTTCGAGAGTTAGCTCATTTTCAAGTCATTTTCAGTCTTGAAAATGAGCTAACGCTCGAAACATGTTGACTATTTCATATTTTAAATAAATCGTGAAACATTAAGCCAAGAGTTTAATTTAATTTAATATTCAATTATGTTTCACCAAGAGTTAAGCGAGAATTCAATCTCATTCTTTACAGTGGAAGATATCTTCAAAACCCCAAAACGACATTGAAAAGTACATTGCTGAGATTTGTTCTTAATGATGTTTCTAAATGAACTTTTGATAAATGAGAGAATTCAAAATGTCATAACTGTTAAAATATTATGTGAATGAATATAATCCTCCTCTCATACTAATTCTTGACAAATATTCATTTAATTTAATACAAAAATGAAAACAATAATATGTCAACGTGAAACTATAAATTTCCCAGAAATTCACAACCTTTATTCTGGGAGCAATGTTTTATTTCAGAGCCACAGAAGATACATACTTTTTTGGTCGATTTGACAGATATTTCCGTTATCTATGGTGTAAATGAAATTTCCGCAATATTGTTTTCTTTCTATATTAAGTAGGTTTATTCAAAGAGTAGCGCCTACTTCGATATCTTATATCATAAAAGCCTCAAGCATTTACCATTCTCAATAGTAGTAAATTCAGCATTGAATGTATATGATTGAATGCATAATTCCGATTTTCATACCGGTCGTATCGCACAGAGCCGGTAACATGAGAATTGCACTCGGTAGGAAGACAGGGAGCGGTCGGCGCACAGAGTAAGTATAAATATCACGAAGGTCGCTCTGTGACATTGAGTGTCTTACCCCGCCGCAGTCGCTATTTCCGTGATATAATAATTAACCATGCCCGTGTAACGTATACGTTGTCAACAATCCCACAAAGCTATTGACTTGACGCCATTTCTTCCGTGTAGGGCTGCAAACTGTGGACTACCAATGACAGACACGTGTCATTCCTAACCTCACAATGAAATTATTCGTACTATCATAGATGAATGGTAAAGAGCTTCAAGTATATTGAGAATTTTATTGTCAATACATCATTCGAATACTAGAAACAAATATGAACAAAAAACTGTGAGATGCTAAATAATACTCAACAAGAAACAAAAGAACACAAAACAAAAGAATATGAAACAATACAGACTTCTAACCCATAATTGATCAATTACATTCATTACAATTGATTAATTACAATTGATTAATCGATTGGGACGATACTTGATGAAAATCTAAATACACAATTTAAATAAAACTGAGTAGTTTTTCGATTTTCACTATAATTGATTCAAAACATGACAAAATCGTTTCGCCAACATAGTGGCTTCATCAGATGTTGATGATAAACTGAGTTTATCATCAAACTCAGTTTATCATCAACATCTGATGAAGCCACTGTGTTGGCGAAACGATATCGTCATATTTTGAATTAATTATAGTGAAAATCGGAAAACTACTTATTTTTATTTGAATTTTAATTAATAATTGATGAGGCTGATACTTGACGTAAATCGATAAACATAATAAAACAATAGTTAAACTGATTTTTAGTTATATTGAAAAGAATACTGCATGACGTACGTTTCGATGAGATTCACCTTTTTCAAATGCTACGTGTAGACTAATGACAATTTCTCGAATTCATACATATATCTGAATTATAATTACAATTTATTAATGAAGTAAACAGTAATGATACTCGCAGTGATTCTAAAAAAAAGGGTTGTCCACTCGATTGAAGCAGATCCTGGACAGCACGTTGATATTGGGCGCAAAAATCTACAATCATCTACCGGTTTGTATACGCCAAATGGAAAATAAAAACAAGTTCAAGCAGGGTATAAAAATTTTAATTTTGAAAAACGTCTTTTTTTCTGTCGACGAATATTTAATTCATTGTTTGTAATATTTTTTGTAATATTCTGTCTTATAATTGTTTAGTACTGTACAGGATGCTGTTTTCCTATGGTAGGCACTTTCATTTGTCCTTATACTTATATGTAATTCACTTATTTAATAGTGTTGGCGTTTACTTGATGTAAATTCATTATAATTGAATATAACTTAAATTCAAACACTTGAACTTATGATTTAAACTTTATTGACTACATAGCATGACGCGTTTCGTCGTTACAAACGACTTCTTTAGATGATTATTCTTTTATTATTATATTATTCTGTAAGCATAGCACGAAACGCGTCATGCTATGTAGTCAATGAAGTGTAAATCATAAGTTCAAGTGTTTGAATTTAAGTTATATTCAATTGTAATTCACTTGTCGAAATTTACTTGAAAATTATTTTGCTAAAATTTTACTTTGCTCCTTTTATTGTCACTTTCCCATACTTTGTAAAAGTCAGTGGAAATAAAGATTATTATTATTATTACAAAATTGACAAAACCCCAATAGAGAAGATGTGAAGACTTCGAGTGTTTCGAAATACTGCAGTAAACTAGGAAATGAAATTCTGAATATGTTCAGCTTACTATCATTTGATTATCTTCAACCCAAATAAATGCTGTCTCATATTGATATTATATGTTGTTTTTAAGGCTTTACAAACCTTATAATAGCAAATTTCACATGGTCCTTCGAGCTGGATGTAAGTCAGATATGGATGTTGATATTGATCCTGATATCAATCCTGTGGTGAATACAAAATATACAAAAATTCGAAGGTAACAGTGATAGTACAGTGAAAAGCGAACAATAATCAGTGGTGTTCGAAAAAGTCGCAATTAAACTTAATAATTCGTGTGTTTTCTTCGAATAGACAAGTATTGTGATTGGTGTGCGAATAAAATCGCTATTAGAGGTTACGATTGGTACGTGGTCTACAAATAGACAAATATAAGCGATGTGAAGAGTTATCGCAAAACGTGCGAAGAGAACAATCAAGAGAGACGTCGCAGAATTCGACACAACATAAAGCTAAATATTCAATTCTTTTCATTTCCCTCTATTATTTAGATTCAGTCGAATATCGATTTGAAAATTGATGTTGAGAATTCGAGTGTTTCCAAATCCAGAAGGGCAAAACGACTCTCCACGTGCGAACGAGAACTAAGTTCCTAGAAATGGACAAACTAATGAAACTGATACATTGTGCGGAGTGATAAAAGACGACGAGGACCAGACTCCACTGCTTACCTTATGTTGAGTAGTTCCAGAAAAAAGGTTCGAATTCCAACCACCAAAGTTCAACAATTAAGTAAACTAAAAAAGGGAACTCAAAATACGTGCAGCTTATTATCATTGGCCATCTTCAACCCAAATAATTGGCCTTTTATATTAATTTGAGAGACGCAGTAGTTTATCAAGTTAACAATAGTTAAACATTGCCACGGCCGACTTCAAACAGGCCATGAAGAGATTATGACTCTGTGGCGCTTGTGGTCTATGGAATATTACAACCCCGCAGTTTTACGTTAAATGATTTGAACTTTTAGCATAAATTCTATATTCTAGACTGTGTATAGTGTAATACATGTGTTGTTGATAATTTGTTGAATTCTCATAATCATATTATAAAAAACAAAGTGTTTAGTGTGCTTTCCGATTTCAGTGAAACGAAATCAATTTTGTGTTAAGACTTTCGTAGTTTGAAGTAGAATATTTTAAGGTATTAATTCTCTATGCATCGATTTTGTGTAGTGCAATTAAGGTGTTAGCGATGATAGTTTGTGAATAACATAACATCAAATTAAAGAAATGAAGTGTTTTGTGTGTACCGATTTGATCAAATCAAAATCAAATTTGTGGTGTAATTTGAGTTAGGATCACTTACAAATAATTTTTTTGTGAAATATAGTGTAGAGGGTAGATGTTCCGTATGGATTCAGTAAGTTTCAGGCTTCGAATAGGTGAGCTTCAATAAGTATATTTCCTTGAAATGACGAAAACTTGTTGCATTCCTGGTTGTAAATCGAATTATAACAGCTCCCTGAAGGCCAGTGGGCAACTAGTATCGACCTTCAGTTTCTCTGAAAATTAATTTTTGAAGAATGCAATCTATATCACGAGATCATTGGACTCCAACAAAATATTCAGTTGTTTGTGCTTTGCATTTTTTTTGATTGCAAGCATACTTAAAAGAACAAGAGTGTCTAATAGTACCTCACGCGGTTCCTTCTATTTTTCCAAATTTACCGCAATATTTGTCAAAAATGTGCTCTTACCTAGGAAAAGCCCCAGAGGAAAGGCGCAGAAATTATTTAGCTCGTAATGATTATTTCAATAAAATTTTTGAACAGTCAGATTTAATTGTCAATTTTCAATTCTTCATTACTCCAGTAAAATAAATATTCCTGATTGTTGGAATTTTAAATGGGTTCAGTTAACAAAAAAATTGTTGTTGTTCGCCTTATGTATAAGCGATGTTGTTTCTCATGTGGAAAAATAATAAAAAGATATCAGAGTGGATCCATAGAGACTTTTCAGGAATTAATGAGTGGTTATTTGATAACAGCTTATACCTAAATGTGCACCAATCTAACTTTATAATTTCTTTTTATTATTTTAATATGACTATCTTTCACAATGCAAAATTGTCTCGAATAATTGATATTTTAAAGGCGAGTTTTCTTTTTTCAAATGTCTGTATATACCATTGTGAATTCTACGTTGAATTGAACCAATAAATTTGTTGGAAGACTAAAGAGAAACAGACAGAAAACTGAATTCAGTATTTTTGTGAGCATACTTCTGAGTTTCAATTACTGTATCGATTGAATGCAGGGGCATATATAAGGCAGGGGGCAGGTTACCGATCAGCCAAAATCAGTCAGTGTAATATAAATTAAGTTATGTATCCAGGATAGTGTGGAATTTTGATGAATAAACAAATGTGAATGAGTGGAAAGTAATCTTTATTTTTTCATTTAGAACTTAGTGAGTTGTTGAAATGGATTATTCAAAAGATGTAATAGATGATGGGGTCACCAGTAAGCCGTAAGTGGTTCGTTTAGTAAAACTTAATGTCATTTACGGCCTCCTCCTGCGGACAGAAAGAAGAGACCGTAGTGCTATTGGATCTCCCGCAAATTGTGATAGGACTTTAGCAGTTATCTAGCAGTTCTTCATGTTTCCGTTGCCATCGTGAGGAGACTGAAGACCTACTTAAGAAACAGCACATCCGAAAGTAGACTTAACGGACTAGCTTTTATTTCCATTCACAGGGATATTATTCTAGGTGACCAGGAAGTTATTGATAAATTCCCAAATGCACTATAAACTTGGACTTTGTTCTCTAAACTGTGCAAATATTGTTAACCTATATAAGTCTCAACAATATATAATTTCTTTGACCATTTTTTTTTCCTTCACTGTTATTTCCTTTACTTTGGGTCGCTGTTTGCATGGTCTTGGCTTTTTTGGTTTTCACCGATCTTGCTCCTCCCCTTCGAAAATATAATGCTTATTCGCCACTGATTGAATGATTGTAGTCGAACAAAGGAACAAATGTTTCACATTAAATAAATATTATCATTACTGTAATATTCAAAATCATGAAATCTTCTCAGTACAGAATGAAAGAGATATTTCAAGAACACTCTGTGTTGTCCACGAAATCGTGCTTTCAGTGTCATTCTGAATCAGTAATATGTCTTGTCTAGTAGTAATGTTCCAAAAGAAAACAAAAATCAGCTTGTTTGTGATGCGGGAATTCAGTATAAATATAAATAGCAAAAGCATGTACGAAGAGTCGAGAAAGAAAGTGGTATAAACGGAATACATGGTCATGTGGCCATGTGATAATTACCCAAATTAAATGAAAGTCAAGACGAGCAGTGCAATATGGGATACAGATTAACAAACGGTCTCTTGTTTCAACTTGACTTCAGCATACAGTGCGTAGTTCTTTTACTTCCGGGTCTAGTGCACAGCCAAAACTATTCATTGGGAGAGAATTTCAGCGAATGTACTTAATGTTTACGATATAGTTTGATGCTACATGCAGGGTTGGCCTCAGTAGCCAACGGAAATATTCGAGAATTATCAGAATATATAGAACAGAATTTATCAGATGTTTCGAATGAGAAAATTTCAAAAACTGAAAAATTAAAAATTAACATACTTGACTTAAGTTTCACTGCATATAATAGTAATAATAATAATAATAATAATAATTATATTCATTTTTTAGCATCAGCTATTACAAAATTATACATACATTCAGATTCAAAGTATATTATTTATAATTTCATGTTTAAAACGAACTTAGCTAATTTACGCTTGAATACCTTAAGGTCACTAATTGTTTTTATGGAGCTAGGCAATTCATTAAATGCGTTAAATCCTTCATAAAATATACCATTCCTATGTTTAGAATGCTTACAAACTTGCATGTAGAAATTGTCAGAATTTCTTGGTTTATAACTGTGCACATCTCTGACACATGTTACATTTTTCATTACTTTATATGGGAACAATTTGTTTTTAACTTTAAATATAAATATATTATGTAGCAAAAAGTATTTTGTTAAATTTATTAAAAGACTTTTGCAACTCAGTTCTTGTACCGTTAAAAGTTGGGAGGTATATGTTATACCAAGTCGATTAATTTATTGAGTTCGCTCTTGATGGACTTTTCGTTTTGAGTTATTACGTAATTAGCTCATTCAACAACATCATCAAGTGACAATATCAATATTGAAAATCCTTTATGTTTCAAATAATATCGATTGGTTTCGTCATCTCATGAAAACACAACGTAATTTAAATAAAACTAAGTAGCTTTTCGATTTTCACTAAATCAAAACATGACAGGTTTTGATGACATGTCATGTTTTGATTCAATTATAGTGAATATCGAAAAACTACTTAGTTTTATTTAAATTATGTATTTAGATCTTCATCAAGTATCGGCCTAATCGATTAATGATTTAAAACACAATGTAACTCACAAGTACCTATTACATATTATATTTGATGAGATCGTTTAGTTCGAGTGGCAAGCTATTCTTTCTCATTCATAAAAGATTTATAATATACATATGGTTACTATAAGATATTGTTAGGTTAGTGGACTAACTAAACTGGACCAAAATTACAGAATACTTCAGTTTTTTCCTGATTTATACACTAAACACTAATTTTATTCCGAGTTTGGAGCTTGTTTATAGCAATAGCTTGAGAATCATTCTTGAGTATGTTCATCCTGTTTGACGAACAATATTTAATGGTCACGTAAATCGACCGGAGGCACTGCAGAGAAGGTTTTTGAAATGGGTCTCATTTGGAGACGATGCTTTATATTCATCTAAGGGTCGTTATCACGCTTGTTTACTGTCAAGGTTTGACACAAGGAGACTCCGCAGCAGGAGAAGTTTGAATGCATTGCAATTCTTATTCAATTTGCTCAGTGATAATGTCGACTGTACTGAGCTTCTAGGTCAACTTAATTTCTTTGTTCCTCAGTGTTATATGTACTAGAATAAGCTGAACATTTTACTCAAAAACCCACAGAATCAATTTTCTCTCGCAATCGCCGCTTAGCTTTGCATGTTTTTTTGCAAACCAGGTATAAAGCTACTGTAATTTTCACTTGGACTCACTTGTTTTCATCATTAATCTGCATTTTAATCATCACCATTAGGTGTTCTGATTTCTTCCGGTTTGAATTCTGAGAGATGTTTTCTTGTTTGATTTTTACTCGTTATTTGGAGATTCAGTTGAATAAAAGAATATTTGGATATTGATATTATAGACTCACATTATTTTTTGATATTTTACATCTGTGTTTTCACCAAATTTCAAATTTCATTATTCATTTTATATTTTCCGGTCACCTGTTGAGAATATATTCTTGTTTTTCTTATCATTATGGATATGTCTGCTAGAAGTGACTTAGATTTTCGATAATCGATCATTCAGTGAGTGACAAGATCCAGAAATTTTGAATACGGTTAATTCTTAAACTGCTGGTTCAATTTCGATGAAATTTGAGATATACAGTTTATATACGAATCCAGCTTAATTACTGACTTCAGACTTCTACTTCTATCCACAACCAAGTCATAGGTGGAAGAAAACTGCCTGAACTGCTTCGAAGAAGATATGGTAAACCCTTGTCTACTTGGAGGAGGCACAGCCATATCACCAACTAGCCACAAATTCAACGATAATGTGAATAACTACATTTTTTTCGAATATAATATACCTAATCCTAATTCTCAATAAACATATACCAAATACAGGTTTTCGCAAAGCGTTTAATTCTAATGAAGGCACTGTTTCTGAAGTTGTTTGTGAAACCTTCGAGCAATTAGCAATATTTTCCCAGAAAATGCAATAATAATAATAATAATAATAATAATAATAATAATAATAATAATAATAATAATAATAATAATAATAATAATAATAATAATAATAATAATAATAATAATAATATAATTTTATTGAGAAACATTCCTTACATAGTAAAATTACATTCATTTCAATTGATAAATAATTACAACTAAGAGAAATGCTCAAAAGGACCGAATTCAGTTTGGAGTCTGATCTTCCATTCAGCCCTCGAGCAAAAATATTGGTTCAAACAAAAATCTTGGTTAAATTCATATTTACAGTAATAGACAATTTTGATTGAAAAGAAAAGAAAAATAAAAATTTCCTCAGAGATATTAAACATTTGAGACAATTTCACATGGTGAAGAACATTAGTGTTAAAAAAATATACAAATATATGATACAAAAAATTGATTCAAACATTATTGCCTACATCCGAATCATCGAAGTACTCTGACACACTATAGTATGCCTTTGTTAAGAGCAGAGATTTAACTCTCCTCTTAAACAAATGAGCTTTCAGTACTTTCAAATTCGATGGAAAATGGTTGAAAATTTTAATGCTCTGACAATAGAGAGAGTGCTCAAATTTAGCTGTTTTATGCATAGGAATAAGTAGCACATCCCTGTTTCTTGTTGAATACTCATGATTACTATTCAATTTAATAAACCTATCTTCATTTTCTTTAACATATAACAAACATCTATAAATATATGAACACGGTAGGGTGAGTATGTAATTATTAATGAAGATAGGTTTACAAGATGTTCGCTGATGAATATTGAATATTAATCGAAGTATTCGCTTCTGTGTAATAAACACCCTATTTATTTCTGTAGAGCAACCCCACAGCAGAATATTATAATTTAGATGACTATATACAAGACTGTAATACACATTCATAACACAGTTTCTAGGCACGATGTTCTTGATTCTAAAGATTGCAAAAAATGAGTTACTCAATTTTTTACATAAGACCTCAATGTGTGATGTCCATCTCAAATTTCTGTCTACATATATTCCAAGAAACTTCGTTGATTGGGATGATGATATAGTGTTGTCCCCATATTTAACATCCAAGGTACTAATTCCATTGCCTTTCAGACAAAACTGAACACATACAGTTTTGTCAACGTTCACCATCAGATTGTTCATTTGACACCAACTTACAAACTCCCTCAAAATGCATTTGCATGCCTCCAGAAGTTCTTCAGGAGTCCTGCCAGAAACAACCACCGATGAATCATCGGCAAATAGTGTCACCAAAAACCGGGACAACTTCGCAGGCAGATCGTTTATGAACAATATGAATAGAAGAGGTCCGAGTACAGAGCCTTGAGGCACCCCAAGAGCAATATCATGTCTCTGAGAATAACTCTCGCCTATTTTCACTACCATTGTTCTTTCTTCAAGATAACTACGTAACCAATTCAGAAACACACCTCTGAAACCTAAATTGTAGCATTTATCAAGTAAAAATTCAAAGGATAGTGAATCAAATGCGGAAGATAAATCAAAAAATAACCCCGCTACAAACAAGTGTTCATCCAAACACTCGTAGACGGATTCAAAAAACTTAACCGCAGCTGACTGAGTTGAGTGGCCGCTTCTGAATCCATGTTGCGCGGAGTCAATTATTTTGAATCTATTGAGATAACTCATCATTCTGGCGAAAACAATTTTCTCTATTACCTTGGAAAACACGCTCAAAATGGATATTGGGCGATAATTAGTAATTTCACTCACGGTTCCATTCTTAAATACTGGAATTACTATGGATTGCTTAAGGATATTGGGGAACTTTGCAGTAGTGATGGAAACATTTATAAGATATGCAAAGTGCTCGCCAATAAATCCACTAATTCCTTTCAAAACTTTGGCTGATATGGAATCAACACCGACGCTTTTTTTATTTTTTAAGGCTCTAATGGTATCTTCAACTTCAATTTTAGTGACAGGGTAGAAGTAAAAATTGGTGTTCACCATGGGTGATAATGTGCAAATCCGAGATAGATTATTGCCATATCGAGATGTTAATTTGGTACTAGCCATTGTGGAAAAATGTTCGGCGAAAACATCAGCTAACTGATTCGGATCACCAAACACCTCCCCCTCAAAGTTTGAGGTCACATCACTTCGTCTACCGCCACTTTTCCCAGAAAGACCGTTAACAATATTCCAAATTGTTTTATTTCTTTTCGATGAACCATCAATAGCTGAACTATAAAACGTATATTTCGTATTTTTGATAAGCATATTGTGTTGATTTCTGGCATTTTTATAGTTGTGTAGGAAACATTCCGAACGGGTATTCTTATGTAGTCGATGAAGGTAAGATAGGTTACGTTTACTTTGAAATATCTCAGTTGTTACCCATCTTTTCTTTCGATCTACCGAAAATACTTCACTCATAGGACAGCATTGTTCAAAATGATATCGAATAACATCAATGAATGAATCAAAACATGTATCAGCATCAAAATTATAAATCAGGTCAGAAAAATTGTATTCAGATAAAGAAAACAAAAAATTATTCATATTTTCCTGACTAATATTTCTGAAAGAGTAAGTTGTTTCTTTTTCATTGCGTGCTTGTTTGTGAACTGTCTCAAATAGAATGCATTTGTGGTCACTGATATGAGGTTCAAAAACACTAACTTTGTAATTTTCGGAATCAATATTTGTAATGATATAGTCTACTTTAGAGATACTGGTATGTCCATTTATATTGGTGAATTCTCTAGTAGGATACTGGGACGTAACGTTCAATCCGAAACAATCTAATAGATCTCTGAACAATTTAAAATATTTACAGTCATTTTTTAAATAATCAATGTTCAAATCGCCACATAAAACAATATAATTTACCGTTTGGAAACAATGCTGTAATGCACAAAATAACCGATCAAGAAAAAGATCATAGTTACCTAAACATGGTCTATAAACACTGAGGATGCCAAATCGAATACCTCGATCCGAAATAATAACACCACAGATTTCAACATGCATCTCTTCTGAGAATTTGGAAACCATTAAGTTTTTCACCTTCAAGTTTTGCTTGGTGTACAAGATGGATCCACCGTGTTTTCTGTGGGTACGACAAAAACAATCAGCTCGAACATAACTCCCAATCACCATGGAATTTACACTATCTGCACTACACCAATGTTCCGACACACTCAGAATATCCGTATTTGTTTCCATAAGTAACACCTCCAGATTATCGAGTTTGTTTGAGATACATTGAGCATTCAGCTGTATGATTCTCAAACATTCATTGGCGGCAGGAACAATCAGTCCACTGGATTTTGTTTCGTTTTTTTGTGGAAAAAATGATTCACGATTACTTTATTAGGCCAACTTGAGGCATCGAGAGCTTTGCTATATTCAGAACTGGGTATGAGCACCTTGAACGATGAGTAGGAATCTGGGTAGCGTGAGGTTAATTTTTCACATTTGACCTTGGAAAATTTGTTCTTCAGGAAATTCTGTAGACTTTCGACATTTGTTTCAGGTCTGAGATTTGAAACATGGAAAGCTTTGAATTTTTCTAAGCCCTCCACGTCAGCACCTCCAGAATCAGTTCCCACAACCAGAGTTTTCCTAGGCTTGCTACTTTTTTTTTCACAATTTTCCATTCAGAATCCAATGTTTTATCAAGTTTGGGAGGAGATGCATTATTTTCCTTGAGATTTCCTACCATTTGTGCTGATTCAACCGCCTGATAAATTAATATTTCATCACTGAAAATAGAAGATATTTTGAAAATATGAGAATTTCTCAAATTTAACACTTCGTCTAAACCAAATATGAAAGAGCTATTAACTAGTTGTTTTGATAAACTATAAGAATTTTTATGTGCTGTCTATGACAATATGGAAGATTCTCTTCCATATTGTCATGCAGATAAAAACTCATTGAAGAACCATGACGTAGATTTTCTATGATCAGTTCATAAAACTTTATTGTTCTACAAGTTTCTGAGACATTTCACTCACATAAAAATCTAAATAGCTAATATATTGAGAAGAGCCATTTCTCAATATATTATCAGCCATCTTTTGATTCTCTGAAATATTTTTCGTATGTTTTATTTTCATCTCATTATGTTAATCTTTCTTTGAAGTTTCGTTTGCTCTAAGTGAATATTTTTCAAATTTATTCGGAAATGACTCTTTCTCACTAATGATCTCAAATTCTTTATAATACCTTAAACTAATTTTTAGGTTTAATTCAGTTTCAAAATGAATGTGAGATTAGAAGAAGTTACCTTCAGAGTTTCTTGTGCTCTTTGTGCCATATACTAGTTATGTTTATATTAAAAAATTTTATCACTAAGTACTAACAGAATATTTGATTAAGTTTAGATTCTGATCTACTTTTTCCATAAATGACAAGATGAGATCACCGTCATTTATAGATATTTCAATATCAAATTTTATCAGTGTTTTTGAGCCATATTTTCAATTTTCTCAGAACTGATTAATTTTTATATTTGATTACTCAAATTGGTTATCTTCAAACGAATTGCCTATTAATTTAACTATTAAGGTTTTAAATATCAAAGATTATATCATCGACTAGGTCCATCTACTTTCCTTTTCGAGAGAAACTGTGCCTCTGCCTAAGATTAATATATATTAATATATATCTTTCTTTCGAGTTATTTGATATTATTATATCGAATGAATTCATATAAGGTATTATGCAGATTCAAATTTCCATCTGAGTGAGCGCTTTATAGACTTTAGGAATATTGGATCTAAAAGGGGACCAAGAAACAGCTTCTGTGGCAGTCCAGTGTCATCATCGAATATTATGAAAATAGGCTCCAAATATTGTTTTTGGTAATAGAATCTTGACTTGTTGAATCTGGACATGTTCTGAAGCTTGAGAAGGACAAGAAATGGAAGATTTTTCATGTTTAATCAATCATCACTGATCAGGACCTTACAGGATCCAATGGAAAGAAACATTGAACATCTTATAAGGACTAAGCTTCACAATAACTATGACGTTTTTGGAGATTTTGATACGACCATGCAACAAAAATAATGAAAAATATAGAAATAATGATGAAACTTCTCGCTTGCTTATACTGCCCTTATTGCTTGTGTAAAATCAATTCCTGTCCATTGAAATCAAGATCATACATAAAACAACACATCTTTAAGTAATTTCAATATCTGTTCAATATGCGTAATATTGTGAGCTAAGGAAATTAAGAAGCTCACTAAGAAATAAATTTCATTGTCGAAAATAGATTCGATAAGATTTTCTCACCTCAATCTTCTATTCGATCTTCTTCTATCCCCCTATGACGTGACAAAATCAGATAGAATTTGAAGAAGGAAAGATTTATTTTTGCGTCGTGGGCTGATAGTTTCATTCCATAATTCCACATGCATTTGTGTTTTCACAGAATCAGAAATAGTAAAGATGAAATTTCCCTGATGATAAATCGGGTAATTATGAGTTGAGTTGCGGTACTTGTCCCAAAGTATATGTTGATCAAACTAGCTGGAATTTCAGACTTAGATATCTGAACACCAAAAATGTTTTGAAAAAAAAAATAGAACCGATTCTACGTATGTAACACATCTTAAAGCAGAGAACCATGTCTTCAACAACTTAAAAATATTGCATACGAAACAAAATGGTTATAAACTAACCCTGAAAAAGCCATGGAAATTAATAAGAGAAGAAATCGAATAGTTTATTAAATGATCAAGTTTTAATCAATAATTCTCCTTCATTAAATTTATTTCAGTAAAAGGCAATCGAAGGAAAGTATTCTATGGTTATCCCCCATACAAACAAATATGTTCTATAGTCCTTCCTCTACTTCAAAAGAACCGTCTTCTATGGTCATTTCCACACAATTCATGATAAAGGCAAGCAGTCCACAATGTAATAGCTCAGTTTGTCATCAACATCTGATGAAGCCACTGTGTTGGCGAAACAATATTGTCATATTTGAAATTAATTATTGTGAAAATGAGTAAACTTCTTAGTTTTATTTAAATTTTGTATTTATATTTTCATCAACTATCGGTCAATCAAATCGATTAATGATCAATAAATTAAATTGAAACTTGAACACACTTGGTTTAAGTTTCACTAAATATATTAAAAACATAAGAGAGAAGCGAAACCTTTGTGTCATTCACAATTTAATTGTTTCCTCATACAAGATTTCACACAGGAAAGTAAATGAAACAAATTACAGGAAAAAATAGTTTCATTCAAACCCGAACTTTTCAGAACTAATATCCATTCAATAAGCTCAATGTATAGTATCAATACAAGATAACAATTCTGGGAATGGATTCGATTCATAGAAATATAAATATAGTCCAGATGAACTCATGAAAAAATGTCTATATAAACATAAGAATTGTGTTTATATGGCTCAGTTTATCATCAACATCTGAGGAAGCCACTGTGTGGATGAAACAATATTGTCATGTTTGAAATCAATTATAGTGAAATTAAGTAAACTACTTAGTTTTATTTGAATTATGTACTTAGATTTTCATCAACTATCGGCCGAATCGAATAATGATAAATAAATTAAAATTCAAACTTGAACACACTTGGTTAAATTTTCACTAAATATATTAAAAACATAAGAGAGAAGCGAAACCAAGAGAAAAGCGAAACCTCCGTGTCATTCACTATTAAATTGTTTCCTCATACAAGATTTCACACAGAAAAGTCAATAAAACAAATTTCAGGAAAAAATAATTTCATTCAAACTCAAACTTTTCAGAACTAATATCCATTCAATAGCTCATCGTATGCTATCAATAAAAAGATAACAATTCTGGAAATGAATTCGATTCATAGAAATATAAATATAGTCCAGATGAACTCATGAAAAACTGTCTATATAAACACAAAAATTCATGAAATGAATTGACAGGGTCTGTTTATAACACTCTATGTTATAAACAGACTATAATCTATGTTTATAGATTACACTGTGGAACAATTTGTAACATAATTTCTGTTGAATATAAACTTAAATCCGAACTTTTGAACTTATGATTTACACTTTATTGACTACATAGCATGACGCGTTTCGTCGTTACAAACGGCTTCCTCAGATCCTAACAGAATAATCTGTTAGCATTATTATTTTGTTAGTGTCTGAAGAAGTCGTTTGTAACAACGAAAATCGTCATTCTATGTAGTCAATTAAGTGTTAATCATTAAGTTCAAGTGTTAAAATTCAGGTTTATATTCAATTATAATAGATTTACATCAAGTAAACACCAACACTATTAAATATGAAGAAAATTTCTGCAATGATCAAATTGAATCTGTAAAAAATATAAAACTACTTACAATTAGAGTTTATGCAGTGATAATAACAGAACTAACATTATTCAATTCTCTCTCATTGTCTCTTTCGAATTATACCCTACATTTTGCTCAACTGAATGGTTAGAACTTTCAACACCCTAGAACGCTGAAGGCCTTTTTTTCTCCTGAAGAAGACGCGAAAAAGTGTCCAAATATCGGGAATTGTAATGAATTTATGATTTTTGAAACACTTCACTAGAGTGATTATTCCCGTTACCCAAATTCTACACATTTCTATATATATATATATATATATATATATATATATATATATATATATAAAGGGTGTTTATTGACTACATAGCATGACGCGTTTCGTCGTTACAGATGACTTCTTCAGATGCTTACAGAATAATGAATCATTTTTCTGTAAGTATCTGAAGAGTTTGAATTTGAAGTTATATTCAATTATATTGGATTTACATCAAGTAAGCGCCAACATAATCAAATATAATTTCTGTTGATTTCGATTTTTATGCTGTTTTAGAAGTAAATTGACATGCTGATTCTAAAACTTTAATCAGTTTTTTCTATCACGTCAAGTTTTTTTTACAGTTGTTGCATATAGTATTACGCTTCGTGAACTGAATGCGATTTACAGAAGGCTCTACTGCTTTTTTCAGTAGCGACTGGAGGGGGTAATGACGTTGCGCAATAGTTTTAGATTCGTATTGTCTAGATTGAACAGGTGTACTTCTCACTCTGAAATAGTGAAACCGGTTTCTGACGCGTAGTGTAAGATTTTGTATTTACATAATATAAGCAGTATTTCTTTCTTATTTATATATAAACTGAGAAATTTCTTCAAAATTGCAGATCAAAAATTGCAGTCAAAGTGGCCGCCAAGATCTCACCTGAAACCTGGTGATCCAAACATTCTAAATCTCAGCCTCCACAAAAAAATTTATATTTCTGCCTTTGATCCAAACTAGTCTCATGAAACAATTTGTTAAAGCTTTGCCAACTGAAGGGGACTGTTTCAAGTATATCATTTCGGCATTTCCTAGCTTCTCATATGAGAAGATAAAGGCTGCTGTCTTTGATGAGCACAGATTCGGCAACTTACCAAAGATGAAGGTTTCATTGAAACAATCACCGAATTTGAAAACAATGCGTGGTTGGCATTGAGAAATATTGTCAAAGACTTTCTTGGAAACACAAGACCCCAGAATTACGTCAAAACTGTTCAACAACTCTTAGAAAGCTTTAAAAAACTTGGTTGTAACATGAGCACCAAACTGCATTTCTTACATAGCCATCTTGGTAACTTTTCAAAAAATCTTGGCGCTGTTGATGATGAACAGATGAGCAATTCCATCAAGATTTGAAGGTCATCGAGGCAAGGTATCAAGGTAGATGGGATGTCAGTATGATGGCTGACTACTGTTTATCTTCCTCTGTATGCCCATTTTGTATGACTTTAAGGTAAAGAGCGTAGCCTGTAGTTTAAAAACTTGACGCGATAGAGACAAATTGACAACATTTTTCAATACAGAGACCAAAATTCAGTCAAAAACAAGTCGCTGATCTAAGACAACAAAATTGCTGTTCCCCAGTGTTATCAATAAAAAGAATATGGTGAATATTGGAAAGAAGTTGATGAAATTATATATTTCTCATTTGAAAATATATTTCTGGATTATTCGGGAATCGAAAGATTCATATTCATTGAGGGTTGAATGTCAGCAACGCAAAATATAAAATTCTCACCCCATAAGTATTAAGCTTCGATTAATTTTGGAGCTTAAAATTATTTTAAGAAAACAAATTGAGTATAATTACAAAATGGTGTTGTACACTCAATCTCATCATTGAGATGAAATTATATATGCAAACACCAAAGGCGAATTTCATGATTCACATGACGCTGCAGCTGGTCCTGTATACATTTATAAAAGTAGAAATGTGCGTTGCATATGCTCAAATGGTCGCGAATGTATAATAGCTTAAGGATGCATTCTGGCATAGATCAAGGCTAGATAAAAAGTAGAGGAAAATACAAATAGATGGAAGTTTTATTGCTTGATTTTACTGAACGCAAAGAGAGTCAGTCGTATTTTATGTCAATACAAGTAATTCAGTGAATAGTTTATCGCAACTACTCTCATAAGTCGGAACTAATGCTTGGAAGATAACCTATTTGATCTTTCATTTTAGTTCATGAAAATGGAAATGTGAATATGACATTATAAGAGATCTTCCAGGTGTGGAAAATAAATAATTTTCAAGACTTCCGGAATTTTATATCGACTAATATGAGTCCACAGAATGAAATTCCACTCATATAAGCTAAAAGAGAGGGTACACCTCTAAATAAAAGAAAATAATAATAATAATATTTATTTAGCTAGAGCTCTACAAAAAATCTAATTATTATGAACTTTCAATTTTGATAACTGAGATTGAATTCTTGCTTAACTCTTGGTGAAACATAATTGAATATTTAAATAAATTGAACTCTTGGCTTAATGTTTCACGATTTATTTAACAATATGAATAGTCAACATGTTTCGAGCGTTAGCTCATTTTCAAGACATTTTTCAGTCTTGAAAAGTTTTACTCTCCATTTCAAGAGAGACTGACAAAAATTAATGTTATATTTAGAGCTTTAGGTATTTCGATTTTAATTATATTGAATTGAATTTTGATTCTCAACAATGTCTTCTTCACAATGTACGTCTAAAGATTGGTCTTTCAAAAAATTGAATAATACATAGTTTTAAATCAACAATACTGTTCTCAATAAAACAATTCTTCGATTAATTTTATTTGGTTTTAACTTTCAAATATTGTAGTGAGTCTGTTGTCTGTTTAGTTTCGAAAATTAAAAATTTATTTATTTTTCATACCTTTATTATCAAAAGCATATTGAAACATAAAACTCTTCATTTTTGATCATAAATTATCATTGAATATAAACTTAAATTCAAACACTTGAACTTATGATTTACACTTTATTGACTACATAGTATGACGCGTTTCGTCGTTACAAACGACTTCTTCAGATGCTTACAGAATAATATATTATAATAATAAATTATTCTGTAAGCATCTGAAGAAGTCGTTTGTAACGACGAAACGCGTCATGCTATGTAGTGAATAAAGTGTAAATCATAAGTTCAAGTGTTTGAATTTAAGTTTATATTCAATTATAATGGATTTACATCAAGTAAACGCCAACACTATTAAATACATAAATTATCACTTGGTAAAGATAGACATAGTGAATTATTGAAAAAGTTTCATAAGAACCACTTTGCTAAATTTCAAAAAAATTAATTATAAACTCTAAAATTGAAAATTAACACACCTGACTTAAGTTTCACTGAACATATTCGAAACTCTAGATATATTTCGGGTGGTTAACCCATAAGGAAGAGTAGGTATACAATATTACTGACTCGTATATCTTCTTGTATACTCTTGATGATGGGTTAAACACCAGAAACTTATGTAGAGTTTTTAATATATTCAGTGAAACTTAAGGAGGCGTGTTAATTTTCAATTTTATAGTTTTCAACATAATGTTTCACCAAGAGATATGCGAAACCTCCGTTTCTATTAATATTAATTATATGAGTAATATATTCATTAATATATTAATAATCTTTTATTATCATTTATTATTGAATATCTTTTTGTAAAAAATAGTTTTTAAGGGTGAAATATGTTGTTCGATATTTCTATATATAATATCTCTTTTGTAAAGTTTATTAGCTGTAGTGAATAGTTACTTACTTCCAACTGAGCTCAAAAATCTGAAAACATCTTGAAATTGAGAAAAATTGGATATATTTGCGCATTGTTTCTCGGACATATGGCATAAAATGGCTGCATTTAGTGAAGATATGATGTAACTCCTTATTCGACTTTTCAAATGATGTATTCACAAAGTGCCAAACCTACCTATGAAATATTAAATGTGGGCTGTTCTGATTATACGGTTAAAATAGAAAAAAGGAAGCCTCATGGTCGTATTATTGAATAGAGTGGTGACACTCACTAATACTTGAGAACGTCTTTTGTTAAACAATAAAAAATGTCCTCTGACAAACCCTACTCAGAATTTTTACACATTGTTGAGAATATCTTTCCTGTAGTGTATTCTGTTATTGTTGAATATTAATCCTAAAGGTAATATTACTATTTTATAGGAATTGTTCAATTTTGTTTCCATCTGTTGAGAATAACAAAATTTATTCAGGTTTGAATGAAATTCCCACGAACAAGTTTATTACCTATATATATAGGGTGTTTTTTGTAGAGGTATAGAACTTTAAACTGCAATAAAACAACGATAGGTCATTCGATTGACAAGACATTACATTTGAAATATGATTTCTGGCATATGACTGCCACGGCTGGCTCGGATGTAGTCCAATCTGGATTTTCGATGACTTTTTCCAACATTTGTGGCCGTATATCGGCAATAACACGGCGAATATTGTCTTCCAAATGGTCAAGCGTTTGTGGCTTATCCACATAGACCAATGACTTTACATAGCCCCACAGAAAGTAGTCTAGCGGTGTTAAATCACAAAATCTTGGAGGCCAATTCACAGGTCCAAAACGTGAAATTATTGAAAGTCACCAAACGTGTCTTTCAATAAATCGATTGTGGCACGAGCTGTGTGACATGTTGCGTCGTCTTGTTGAAACCACAGCTCCTGGACATCATGGTTGTTCAATTCAGGAATGAAAAAGTTAGTAATCATGGCTCTATACCGATCACCATTGACTGTAATGTTCTGGACATCATCATTTTTGAAGAAGTACGGACCAATGATTCCACCAGCACATAAAACGCACCAAATAGTCAGTTTTTCTGGATGTAACAGTGTTTTGACATACACTTGAGGATTATCTTCACTCCAAATGCGGCAGTTTTGTTTGTTGACGTAGCCATTCAACCAGAAGTGCTACGTCGATAAAATGGACATAGTGCGCGACACGTATTTCGCACAGAACCATTATTTTCGAAATAAAATTGCATCATTTGCAAGCGTTGTTCAGGCGTGCGTCTATTCATGATGAATTGCCAAACCAAACTGAGAATAAATCACTTCTCAGCTGTTGAATCGGTCGCCATCTTCAACAGTAATGCCAACTTGAAATTCTATACCTCTGAAAAAAAAACACACGTTATTTATGAGTATGAATAAACGAGTCGAAAATGAAATTCATTGTTGCTTATTATTTTTATAATCTCATGACTTTTGAAAAAATATTTCTTCGAATGGTATTACAAATATTTTTCCGAAATTGTTTGTTTCTAAAAACTATTTGATTCTATGATTAATTCGCATATATGAAAAATGGGGAGCATTCATAATTCATTTGATAGACTCAAGATACTAATGAAATAATTGAACCTCAAATTGGTATATAATCAAATATATAGATATAATTGAGTTTATGCGAAGGTTTAATATCACAAAATGATTGTCACAACTTCAGCAGAATATAATTTAAATAAAACGAAATAGTTTTCAGATTTTCACTATAATTCAGTTAAACATAACAATAATGTTTTGCCAACAGAGGGCTTCATCAGATGTAGATGATCATCATCACATCTGATGAAGCCTTTGTGTTGGCGAAACAATATTATTATATTAACCTGAATTATATTGAAAATCGGAAAATTATTTAATTTATTTAAATTATGTATTCAGATTTTCATCAAGTATCGACCCAATCGATCAATGATATTTTTCAAAGACGTTATTTCTGGATATTTCCCACTCTTCTTCATGAAGAACACGTATTATAAATAATCCGTGCAAAATTTCAAACATGCACAATTGCATTAAAACATACTTGTAGAAGGCGTTCACGAAGGTTGTCCATAAGTTTTTCTGCTCATCAAAGTGACAAATGACATTTCACCTATTATTGCAATATCATTTTCAAAGAACAGGTGCTACAGAAATATTTATATTACAGATTATATCCATTTACACTCAGGAATCAAAGATATATGTACAAAAACAGAATGAAAATATATGTGAAAGATATACACGAATTATGAGTTGATTACATGAGTTGATTTTGGAATTTTGAAATTGGAATGACTGAGATTGAATTCTCGCTTAACTCTTGACAAAACATAATAAAATATTAAATTAAATTAAACTCTTGGTTAAGTGTTTCACGATTATATTAAACAACATGAATTTGTCAACATGTTTCGAGCGTGAGCTCATTTTCAAGACTGTCTTCAAAATGAGCTCAAATAAATGAGGATCGTGAAATAACTCAACCACATAGAAAATTTTACGTGTTAATTTGGGTTTGTTAGCCTATAAAATTCAACTTCTGCAACAATTGAAGCCGAATGACCTACCACAACGTCTAATTTTTGGTGAATGGGCCTTAGAGCAGCTTAATGAGAATCAGCTGTTTCATCAAAAAATTGTGTTCAGCGATGAGGTTCATTTCTGGATTAACGGATATGTAAATAAACAAAACTGCCGTATCTGGAGTGATTAACAGCCACATGCCATACAAGAATCACCGGTGTATCCTGAAAAAACGACAGTTTGGTGTGGTATAAGGGCTGGTGGCATCATTGGTCCATTTTGCTTCAAAGACGACCGTTAAAGAAACGTTACCGTCGACGGCGAACGATACCAAGCCATGATAGCAACTTTTTTTTGCCCCAGTTGCCCCCACATGCCACACAGCTCGTGAAACAATGGACATGTTGAACGATGAATTTGCTGAGCAGCTTATCTCTCTGTAAATTGGCTGCCAAGATCATGCGACTTGACGCCTGTGGATTATTTCTTGTGGAGTTATGTAAAGTCGTTAGTGTATGTGGACAAGCCGAACACGATTGAAGGCTTACAGGCCGAAATGCTCGAAAAAGTGACCCAAAATTGGACCTTCCGGTTGGACCATTTGATACAGAGTCGCGAAAACATTTGAATGAAGTTATCTCTGAAATGTGAATGGCAAAGGCTAAGTTATCGATTTCATTGAAAATTTTGGACATATGATGAAAATTGAGTGTTTTATTCGATTAAGAAAAAACTACGCTTAAAAAATCATTATATTGATGAAAGAATTAATGACAAAATCTCCGATTTTTGTAATATTAAAGCATGAATTCTTCGGGTACAATGAAGATCAATACATACATCAAAAAGAATCAATAAAATCTGTAAAATATAATCTGTTTATAACAGAATAAAAGTGACATGTACTCAGTACCTAAAAGTCTCATTAGTACAGTTTTCCAAAAACGCTCTCTAGTTTTTCTATCCCTCTTCATCTTCTCTGTAACAAAAACTATTCATTTTTATTTTCACAAGAATTTCAGAATTATTTTCCTATATTCTTGTTGTGTATTTTATGAGTATCCCACAAAAATCAATTCTATTGATTAAACAGAAATTTTTGCAAATATATTGGATTTATTCAACAAATGAAAATAAACCTCTTTTCTAGAGGAATTTACTTTTGCAGTAAGTACTACGTTAGGAAGTTAAAAAAATTAAACTGGACCAACAAACAGAAAGAAATTGAATTTTGATCACAGTGCCATCAATATTTGGTATATATATATATATATATATATATATATATATATATATATATATATATATATATATATATATATATATATATATATATAAATCATTTATATTGATATAGGAAATGTCGCGAAATTATTCCTATTTATTCTGTTGAAGTGAACGATTCTTTCTTGAAGAATTTTTCACCAAATGTGAAGCAAGTCATGTTATTAAATGAACGTTATATTTGAAGAGAAGTTTTAATGAATATTAGTGAATATTAAATCAAATGAATTCGTGAAATTACAAACGTAGTTTCACAAATTGAAATACTAAAAAATCTCAAGTTTTCTCTGATGACCTGAAAACAAAAAGTGATTACAAACTTTCGTTTCGACCAGCCTTCTGAGTCAAAAACAAAAGAAACAAAAGCTAATAAAAGATTTTTTGTAGTCAGTTCCTCTTTTTACTGTACCTCAGAAAACTATCGAGAGTATTTAAATGTATTGTAAATGCATGTAAATGCATACCAATGTTTATTTGTAGCATGAAACAGAAAAAACCAATTAAGAAGGTGAAGAATAAAGTTTGGAAAAGTCAAATTAAGAGGAAAAACTACATATTGAGTAGTCGTTTGTTTACAACAGAGACAAACTCGATTATAATATTGAAAAACTTGAGACTGAACAACCTCATGAAATTAAAAACCTACTATGTCGTGAGAAACTCGATTTTATCGAAGTTTCGATGGATTTATTTCATTCAGGCAACTTTCAGTGGGATTATGCTGGTTCCTAATTTTCGTGATCTCTATTTTGATGCAATTGAAAAAATTAGCAGTCAAATACTCAAAATATCAGAAGATGAATTTGTTGGGATTCCTCCCTTACATAATTATTTTTGACATAATTTGTGCCCTCCAAAAATGAATGAAGCAGTACTCTTTCATTCATTAATACATTTCACTTCCTAACGAAGATCAGCTTTGATAGACATACTGATAAAAATATGCAAATGAACATTTTCAAGAAATTTTCTTCTCTATGACTCTTTCTCTTCTGCGTATAGATAACGAGAATTTCTATCAGACTCTTCAATGAATTCATTAAATAAAATGCAACTCATTGTCGCACTTACTACGCATTGTTTAAGTCGTAGATTCTATTTCTTGAACTTTCGATAACCTCTCTTATCCATTAGACGACAATTTTATAAGAACTTCAGCTTATATAAGCTCACTAATTTCTTATATTCCGATAAACGCCGGAAATTAATAGAGAGTATAGTTGTAAGGATACTTCGACAACTTGCCATGGAAAGTTTTGATAATTTATTTTGGTCGATTTCTCTTCTGTAACTTGACAAAAAGGGATCATTATTCATTAGGGATTCTACTTTCATATTCCAATCTAATTAACATGATTTTTTCATAAATATTTCATTGAAACTATGGTTCGATACTAGCAAAAAATTTTGAATTTTACAAACTGTATCAATTCATTTAACTAAATGACACGGAGGTTTCGCTTATCTCTAGGAGAAACATTATGTAAAAACAATAAATTGAAATTACCACACTTGGCTTAAGTTCCACTGAATATATTAAAAACTCTGTATAAGTTTCGGGTAGTTAACCCATTATCAAGAGTATATAATGGTACATATGTTATACAGGTTTTAAACATGTATGCACAGTATACATGTTATTAGCAATAAATTTAAATTAACACGCTTGGCTCAAGTTTCACTATATATATTAAAAACTCTACATATGTTTCGGGTGGTTCACCCATTATCAAGAGTATACAATGGTACATATGTTCTACATGTTTTAAACATGTATGCACAGTAAACATATTATAAAAATTAATTTAAATTAACACACTTGGCTCAAGTTTCACTATATATATTTAAAAGTCTAAATATGTTTCGGGTGCTTAACTCATCATCAAGAGTTTAAAATGTTACTCAAACGGCAACATTCAAGTAACATTGTATACTTTAGATAACGGGTTAATCCACATATGTGGAGTTTTCGAGATATTTAGTGAAACTTAAGCCAAATAGTTGATTTTAATTTATTCATTTGAGGTTGGCACAGATTTATTAAAATTCTTTTTAAATCACTTAGAATACGAAATTCGATATTTTGAGGTACTGTTCATGTTGAATTCAAATTATAAACTGAATTCTAGAGATATTTGTAGGCAGACCAGTTCTTCAATATAGTCATAAAATAGCTAAATTAATTTCGAATTGACGAAATCAGAGCAAAGGAGAACAGTTATGGAACTATTTGATCAATGATTTATTTATTCATTCATTTACAATGGTATGCCTTTCAGGCTTATAAATCCTTTCACAAGGATTATGATGATATAAATGATAAGTATGAATGAAAAACTTCACAAATAGTCGATCAATTCACCTGACCAAACAAATATGTATATACATACAAAGGAAGAAAAAAAGAAACATGAAAGAAAAATAAAAACAGAAAATATAACTCCTAGGAGAACACTTAATTATTAGAATAATTAGAATTAAAATTTTTAGAATAATTGAAATTAGAATAAGAATTAAAATGAAGAACTTATTATTATTTTTATTATTATTAGAATAATTCAGATTACAATATACAATATAACATACATACAAAGGAAGAATGAACGAAAAGAAAACTCATCCAACATTGGAAGTCATTGAATGAAATCTTCATTCATTTCATGAATTATTGAAATGTCATTTTGTCATATTTAATAGTGTTGATGTGTATTTGATGTAAATCCATTATAATTGAATATAAACTTGAATTCAAACACTTGAACTTATGATTTACACTTTATGTAGTCAATAAAGTGTAAATCATAAGTTCAAGTGTTTGAATTTAAGTTTATATTCAATGTCATTTCGTCATTAAAAATGTCATTATGTCATTTTCATGAAATATGAAAATAATGCTCATTCATTTGAGAAAACCCATCGAAAAATGCTGCCATTCGAAAAAGATCTCTAAAAGTTAATGAATAAAAAAACTTTTTTTTTCTTAGAATATAAACAAAAAAGGATTGAGGAAATACAATAAAAGAAATAATACATTCCTACTTCTAATGAAACGGTTGGAACAAATTGAAAATTCAATGCTGCGATCTTTTAGTCAGTTAAATTGTTTTCATCTCCACTTTCCATTCTCACTTTCCATCTTCATAAAGATTGAAGATTAGTTATTATCCGAAACCTTGTGTGCATGAAATTTCATAATTGGGTAAAAATTCATAATTTCATTTCCTATATTTATTCGAGTATTCTATATTTATCTGAGATTCTTTTTATTTCATCAACAATTCTCTCTGAATTTTTTGTCCAAGTAATTTTTCTCTGAATTATACTTTTGAATCTACCGTATAATTTTTCTTCAGTCCAGTCCACTTCCAATTTTTCAACTTCTATTCGAGTGGACGTTCAGTTAATTTTCGATATAAATTGACAAGGAATGAAAATGCGATGAATTATTGAAGACAATTCGTATGATTTTTATTGGATAACTTATGTTCATGAAAAATGTATTTTACTAATTGACTAGCATAAAATTAAAAAGTTTTGTAACTGACAAGTTAATAATTTCATATGCACTCTTGAAGGTTAAAAATGAGTAATTTTCATAACCGTTGCAGTCTTCTTATCAAATTATTAAAACTGCTGCTGCGTTATGGGGATTCCCAAAAGAAAGCGTTTGCGGACAACGTTTTATCTGAATATGATTGCCAATGTTTACGTATAATTTGATGAAATACCTGAAAAAGAAAACCATAAAATCATTATTTTCCTCAATATCCATTCGGAATACTTGAGTTTATATATCTCTTCTGTTTTATGCTAAGTATATAGATGAAAATTTTGAAAAGTAATAGCTCTCAAATATCATTTATTTTTCTCTACACAAGCCTGAAACAAAAAACAAGAAATCTGGTGCATTGATTTCTACAATATTATCGCAACTAATGACACACAATAGGGATTCCCACAACACAACGTTCTTGGCCCTTATGTTTTTGAGGGAAATCGTCGCAGTCTTCAAAGATATAAAAAATTTTGAGAAGTAATAGCTCTCAAATAACATTAATTTTTCTCTACACAAGCCTGAAACATAAAAACAAGTAAGTCTGGTGCATTAATTCCGACAATATTATCGCAACAAATGACACACAGTGGGGATTCCCACAACACAACGTTCTTGGCCCTTATGTTTTTGAGGGAAATCGTCGCAGTCTTCAAAGATATAGAACAATATAAGTTATATTGATGGAATGTTCGCTGATCTCTTGGTGAAACATTGTTTAATATATTGAATAAAAGAAGTAAATTTTGTATTATAAAGTTTTCGAAACCAAGCCAAGTGTTTTTTACTTTCAATATATTACAATATAAGTTAATTGAAAATTTCGCCAAAGGGTGACATTGTAGACGTGAAACAAGAGGAAAAGGCACTGAAATAAGTTGATATAACTTTACAAGTGTTTAATCCTGACAGCCTCTGCTTTTTTTTTGGATATACTCAGTTATTAGTTTCTTTGAAAGATGAAAAAGTACATTCAATCGGTTTTTCGGTTCAGAAGTCAAAAGTTTCTTCTCGGTGAACTCGAGAGTCCAATCATCTATGCTAAATTCCGATTCTAACTTCATCACCAGCAGAGCAATAAGTCGAAGAGGTCGGTCGACAACACCACTTCTTGAACGTACTCTCGACAATAAAAGCCATGCGCGGACCGATCTACCTTGGCACACATACAAGTTTATTTATTATGTAGAGTCCCACTTGGTTATATAAGCGGCGTTTTCTATTATTTTCACTTTTAAATGCGGTTTTGTTGATGATCACGTCAGGTTTCCTTTCTCTTCGACCGGCACGGACAGAAAGTAGTTTTGTCGATCGTTGGAGAGGAAAGGGCTGCCGAAATTCGACGATACGAATAGCGGAAGGCCACGGCGTTCGTTTCAAGCAGCCGAACTAGCGACGGATGGGCCCGTAAGATTTCCGGGTGCGAAAATTGATTGCGTATTGAAGAGACGGAAATACCAAACTTTATTTCACGCATACTTGAATTTTTAGGTCTTGTAAGCATTGAATAACCAAATATTCAACGAAGGGAAAGATTGTAGATGTAATCATGCAGCCTCCACTGGAATACTAATTGGCTAGCAAAATTAACGAAAAGATCCTTTGATTGGTTAATATTTCTTGATTTTCATTTTTTGCTTTTCAAGAAAAGTGTTATTATAGTGAATTTTTCATTGTTCTCTTTCCTTCAAGCCAAATGCGTAATTGTTTGACATTTTTCTTCTTTTTTGCGGATCCTTTTTCTAGTTCATATAAGACTCGATTGGTTCAATTGTAGTGTCAGAAGTTCATAGCGGCCAGTCGTTGAACTAGTGTTATCCTGGTTCGGGTCTAAGGTCTAAGTAGACTGAAGTTTATTTCGTCTACTTTTCGTAGGGAACTAAACGTTAGGAAGGAATTCCAACCGACGACGGCCCTTAGACTAGAACAAGGACAACACTAGTTCAATGACGGATTATTTTTGGGAACAAACTGATAAAAAGTTTCGCTTTCCACGTCGTTATACGTGCAGAAAACTATTCGTTTGAGACTTTCATTGCAAAAATACGTATCTTTATTCCAAACGATTTAGACACGTGTACAAGTTCATTCACTATTTGCAAAAATAGAATCCAATGTTGAATATAACAGATATCATTTGACGTATTTTCGTGTGATTGAAAAATGGATATCCTCTGACCCTTGATTCGAATCCAATGTCATGCGTTTTCTGCTTTTATCTGTATACTTATTTTTACAACTGCTATCTTCGCAGGGGGTACAATAATCGCGTGATAATTAACAGAGATTTTGTCGAATTAAAGACTGTTGCATCAGCTTTTCGACTCGGACGATCTCTCAAATTCTTATGATAACAATTCGAAATTATACTGTTTTAGTTGAATATATTGCATCATGCAATAATGACAAGCATATATTGAATATCTCTTCTCAGTAGAAGTCTTGACTCAACTGGATTTTGTCCTCTAATCCAGAGGAAGATGTAGATCCTCTAAAGTTCTGTTAATGATGAGGTGTTTAAGAGATGGCAGGGTTTTAGCTTAGGAACCCATAAGCTTGCTGGTGGGTCTGCTGTTTTTAGGCGGGCAAGCCTGCCCGGTTCAGTATTCAGAGAAAAATTTATTTTCAAGCTGAAATTGTAACTAATAGCATTCTAACCACAGAGTAACCTGAGGGTGTGTCATTCCCCAAACAGATTTTCGACTGCCCCGTCTAAGAGCAAGCTGGTATTTTGGTAATATTGAATAAATGAATTAAATGAAACTTATAGACATAAAAAATCTCAATAGCTGACACAAAGGTTTCGCTTATCTCTTGGTTGAACATCATGTTATAAACAATGAATTATAATTAATACACTTGACTTAATTTTCACTAAATATATTGTAAACTCTACATATGTTTCTGATGGTTAACCCATTATTGAGAGTACACAAAAGGTATTACTAAATTTAAGATTGTACAACTTCAACTATTATATATACACTAGACAACAGAATTTACCACCGGTTTTAAATAGAAAACCACATGTTCGTTTCAAACAGGTAAATTTTTCGTTATAGCTAGCGAAATTTACCAGACATCAAGTGTATCTAGTCTTCTGCCCTTACTTGTAGTAACAGTGTTGAATATTTAGTGAAACTTGAGCCAAGTTGTTGATTTCAATTTATAGTTTTCAAACTTAAAAATAATGAATTAAAAGGACAGAATAATGAATAAATGTAAAAACTTAGATTCAAATGGAGCAAATGTAAAGCTACTTATGAGGGATATTACTTGTATTAGTTTGAAAGGGTATATGATATTTTAGAATAACGAATTCTCGAGTATCACAATAATTTAGGAGAATGAGATAATGATAAATAAATCCGCTGGCTTTGAACTTGAAAATAACACAGGATAGTAGATACCTGTAAAGGATTTTCAAATTATAAGGGTGAAGGGTTGAAAAAATATCAGTAATGTCCATGTGTATATATATATATATATTCAGAAAGAAATTATTGGGTTTTCTGGTTCTCAAAAATATTTATTAAACATCTATATCACATAACGTTTCAGTCCTTTTCTTGGGCCTTTTTCAAATGAAGTTTCATCAATATATTGTCATCAACCAAATGTTGAATTTGAGATTCGGTGAAGGATGAGAATTGCCTTACTGGTGAATCAAAGCACAAATTTCCGAAGAGTTTATGAGGAAGCATCAAATGGGGCTGCGGAGGGGATGTCTTTTGCTTGTTTCATCTGCTTCCTTGTAAGAGTTATATTGATACCTTTTCCACTTTCGAAATATATCTTTGGAACCTGAATCGACCTTGGAAGCTTTTTTATATTCGAGTCATATTTGTAGATCATATCTTCCTCGAATGAATTTTACCATATTGCCAAACCACTGATCCATCCCTGATCAGCTCAACTTGGGAAAACGTGTTTCAGACCTTGTAGGAGCGAAACAGTTGAACAAGACCCGCATTCTCATCCTTCACCGAATCTCAAATTCAACATTTGGTTGATGACAATATATTGATATATAATATAATAAATATAATATAATATAATATAATCTCTGCTTTTGTAAATGAAAAATGAATTTCATCAGTACTATATGGCGCTTTTTAATTTGCGAATTTATTTTAATCTTGATGATTGATGAGGTCGATACTTGGAGGAAATTAATATCCATGATGAAACAATATTTGAAATTTTCTTATAATCTTAATACAAATTCGCATGACGACGTTTCGAAGTACTACGTCTTCAAATGCTGGCTTAATAGTCACTTATTTTGAACTTCTATTTCTGATTAAATTGCGATGTAGAATTAATTTTGAGCTGAATAAATATTATTATTCTCAATCCTAGAACCTTATAAAAATTATGTTTTCCAAATAACAAATAGTTCAAAAATTTCGGAAGATTCTCAGCTAATAACGAGATAAACAATAAAAACTATAAATTACTGTCAAGCAAACATGCCTTGAGAGTTTATCAGAGAGCATTCAATAAACAAAAACCTGAAGGAAACTTTTCAATATATGTTCTTATCATTCTGGATTATCTTCCTCAGGGCACCCGTACTTACAGAGATGTTAAATCAATATTCTACACATATTATGTCACAAATATTTATTTAAATGACCATGTTTACAATCTTTACTATATGGATGTTGGTTTCTATGGATAAGAAGATATAAATATGATGTATACCGGAAATTGTTTGAAGCAAAATCGAATTAAATTTTACCATTGTATATCTTTCTTTATTAATATCCACGGTAATATATTGGCAACGAGATTTCGATTTCGAAAATTAAATTACTATGGATTTAAACGTCAATTGCTTTTGGAGCATCATTTTGTCTGTTTAATACTCAGAGGAATATTTATCACTCGGTTTTCGCTTCAGAGATGTTGTAGTCTTCTTCTTCATGAGGAGACCTCTTTAGGACTCATGGTAACCCAGATAATTGAACTGAGCGATATACTATTTATTTTTTGAATTAAGATGCACATAGCTAATTTATAATATACTGATTGAGAAAATTTATGATTGAGTTGTTGTTTGTGTTTGAACTTGATGGCAGATTAGAAAATAATGGGTTTTGAGATATGTTGTTTTACAAATGTGGTGTATTAATTTTATGTGTTATTTGAGAGGTTTATTAAATCGTTTTAGATCGAATTGAGATGTTTGATATCTGTACCATTATTCATAGTATTCTCTGAATACTGACGAAATGCTAACTTTGTCAGTATTTTAGAACTAAATTTATCTTCTTCAATTGATAAATTCAATGGTTTATTATAATTAAAATATAATGTTATAAGAGATATAATATGTAACGTTATAAACCGTAATATATATTTATATCCCCATATCATATATGGGTATACTACATGTCCAAATATTTATTGTTTTTATAGAAATATATATATATATATATATATATATATATATATATATATATATATATATATATATATATCTTGAAATTGATTCATTGCCTGTTTAAGATTTTTTATTTTGAAAGTTTTTAGCAATAACAGGTTTTTTTTGATATGAAAAAGTTTATTTTTGTTGACGTTTCGTTGTTATATTACAATTGTCAAAACTAATGAATGATTGAATTTATCAATTATCAACAAGAATAAACTTCTCCATATCAAAAAAGCCTGTTATTGCTAAAAACTTTCAAAATAAAATATATATATATATATATATATATATATATATATATATATATATGAGGGTTAAATGAAACACAATTCTCACAATTCCAAAATTTGGTTTAATTAGCTACCGGTTTCGCGAAGTATTATTCGCATCATCAGGCTTCAGAGGAAGTAAACCACATTGGTCAAGTATTAGGACATGCCAATTACACGTATGTTGTTGAATAACAATGGACTAGTAAAAATACTGAATAAATTCTCTAAATGAATAACTATATTATTGACTCAATAAATTTTCTAAATAAATAACTATAAAATTTCACTGTAGACTTCTCAAATTCACATATCAGGATGTCTGACATGTGAGAGGCGCCAAATTGAGGCATTTAAACACAACGATCCTTCCAGAAGCATTCTACGCATCTGAAACAATGGTTATTGACGGTCATTCAAGAATTAGAGAAATAGAAAAACAAAAAAGAAAAATTCTCAGAAAAATTTACAGGCCAATCAATAGAAACGGCATTTGGATGAATATACCTCAGAATCGAAGCACGGAAGAAATCAGAAAATGACGAGCAAGGTTCTATGCACATGTCTACAGAATGAAACAGTCCAGAATACCGAAGAAACTACTCGATATAATTATGAATGATAAATGCGGAACAGAGTGGCTAATAGAGGTCCAAAAGGATCTACAACAGATCAATATAAAAAATCTCGAAGATCGCACTGAATGTCACTATAAAATCGAACATGTGAAGTTTGAGCAAAAGTCAAATCGTCAACCTGGAGTAAAATGGACAGATGAACGGTTGAAAGAGCATTCAGAGGGGATGAGGCGTATTTGGGAGGCAAAAAAGATGAAGCAAAATTCTTAATAATTGCGAATTCACGTTCAGTCGCTGTCCTCATGGGGAATGAGGAGAGCGACTTCTATAGGAGTTATGAACTTTGTGTTCAATCACACGATCCAGAAGGCTTATTTCTGTCAACAAAACCTTTTTTCAATTTTTTTCAACGACATTTAATTCAGAAGTGTATCTTTTCACATCGATGTTCGAACAATTGTATGTTAATCTATGTTATTTTAATCATTTGATCCAACTTTGAGGTGACATGAATGAACATCATAACTAATAATCTACACAGTAAAACCATTCAATGATAATTACAATTTGTTTCCATTTTCGCTGAGTAGATCTACCTACATCTCAATCGATCTCTTTAGCTTGAATCTCAATATTGATATTGAGATTTATGAGTAGTTTTATTATTGCTAGACAATAGAATTATCAATGTTTGAAATATAAATAGTGTGTATTCCATATGAATCCATTGATTCTTCAGTCAAAACACCGATAAGGGAATGGGATCCTATTTACATACAAATATATCACAAACTATATCAGATGAACTGATAGAGAGACGATTTTCAATTATACTTTATACAATTATAACGGAAGCCAGCATTCATAAAAATTAAATACCGAAGATTTTCTTGAGATTTCTAAGATAATACGTATCAGATTTCTACCCCTTGAGATCACTGATTTTAATAATCAGTTTTTCATTCGAAATATTCTGATTTTTTTCAAAAATGACCGCCGTTTAAATCTGATTACTGATGAATGATTCTCATACCTAATTATTGTAGAAACTTGCAAACGATTTCAAATAGTTTTTAAGACAAATTTCTTTACGATGAGAATTCGAATTAGATCAAGGTCAGTAAAAAGTACTATTTGTGAAAGGCATTTAAATTCCAGGTAAGGTTTTGAAATCATATTTTAACAAATATTTTTTCGGTTAGTATAGTCCAGCAAACATGGCTTCAACATATGATACTTTATATTTTGTGTATTCCTGAAATGCATCGATATTCAGAGGAAATAGTTTCTAGATTGAGATTTGTTGTTTGTTTTTTTTTCTTCGGTTTCTCTATTTGTTTCCCTCTTTTTATATGTAAGTATTGTATTTTGTCAGCTAAATTGTTTGAATATATAAGTATTTTTGTTCTATTTTTATTTATAATATATGCCATCACTCGCGCCATTTACATTTATACTTAATTTAACCTCATTATTCGGTTTATGTTAGCTGGAAGATATATTTCGTGAATATTCATCGCAAGTTATGAATGCAATACTTGATTACCACCATAATTTTGTGGTAGAACTTGTGAAGGGTGAAAACTATCTATCAAGTAATGAAGAACACTTCGGTTTCTATACATCTAATAATAACAATAATAATATTGATAATATCTAATTATATACATTCATTCCTAACAGTTATATATCAAATTACAGGAAAAAATAACAATTTGTACACAAATAATAATAAATAAAAAAAAATGAAAGAAAAAACAAAAAAGAGAGTATAAGCGAATATATGCAACGAAAATAAAATCACTTACAAAATCAATTCTTATGTTATGAATTTCCAATAAATGAAATAATTATATTTGTAGAGCAGTGATTTGATTCTGATCGAGTCAACTACCTTCGGATGATGAATATTCAGATAATAGAAGCTCACCTGCATCGCAAAAAGTCGAAGTAAGCATTCCGGAAAATAGCCAGTCCGCATATATTGTCAAGACAATTAGTTTATTCGCAAAATTAAGAACAATGATCTATAAAATGCTTATCAATCGTTTTGTTGTTCCAACAAGTCGATAATGTTAACGTAATCAAAAATGTTTATTTTCATTGAGGTTTTCAAACAATTTTTTTATGTTCCACTAAATATATCGCGCGTGGAGTAATTCATGAAGATTGCAATTTTTTTCGAAATCAATGAGTTTTATTTAGTTGAATATTTCACTCTCAACGAGACAAAAAAAAATTATTTGAGCCGTGAAGATTAATTTGAAATTGATCGGAATATGTTAATTGAATAAAATTAAATAGAGTTATAATTCGAATCATACTAAGTTGTTTGTAATTTTCACTATAATTCAGTCAAACATGACAATGTCGTTTCGCCAACACAGTGGCTTCATCAGATGGAGATGATAAACAGAATATTGTCATCTTTGACTGACTTATAAAATTAGAAACTTCTTAGTTTACAAGAAGTTTCAAGAATCACATTTGTGATTTTATACAATATAAAAGTAGTATATCTTATTGGCGCGATCATCAAATCTTTCAGTTCGGATAGTTCATGTTGAATTTACAAGTCAACTTATGCAACATTTCACTAAGCTTCTCCTACTTCAAGCATTTTCTAATTGGCCCCTCAATTTGGATCTCAATTTCTATCACAAGGTTGAATTTTCACAATGAAATTTGATAGGTTGATATCATATTTTTCTTTTCTCCAAATTCCATTCCTCTGTTAGAAGATTGAGTGTCGTGGGAATGTTTCTAATCATAAGTACAACAGACAAAAACAGAATTAAATGGGATAGAAACAGAAATTAGAAGAATCTTCAAGAAAATATTCGAAAGCGTTAGAGGAAGCATGTTTTTCTCATTTTCTTATTAATACATTTATAAATTCGAGAACATGGATATTTTTCTGTTTCTTGAGAATTGTTTATATCAATGGTCATATTTAGGATCGTGAAAATATAATAAGTTTTCTTCTTTGATATATATATATATATATATATATATATATATATATATATATATATATATATATATATATATATATATATATATATTTAAAACTATTGAAATATATATATATTTACTATATATATATATATATATATATATATATATATATATATATATTATATATATCTTCAGGTTGAAATAAGTGTACTCTTTTTTGTATCTCAAGTTTCGAGAATTATATTTATCTCTTCATCCGGAGCAACTAGAAGGCTGAAGTGAGAAAATGTCAAATATACACAGATATGTGGTAACTTACGAACTGAGGTTGTATAAAGAAGGTGTTGAAATTTACTGAAAAATCATATAAAAGATACTCAAAATGAACAAAACGCATAACATGTAGGAATGGAGTATCAAAAATTATCTAGACAAAGTTTTAGTAGAATCTGAAAACAAAAATGACACTTATAGGTTAATCTTCCATCATAGAAAAATCGTAAATACGCGATGTGTCCATCACTCACAGAACCACACATTCAGTACCAACCCACACATCTCAAGTGTTTGAACAAATCAAACAAAACAATTATAATGGATTTACATCAAGTAAATGCCAACACTATCAAATTCTCTTGTATATCAATTGCAGGGTATGTTAGGATTAAAATCGTCGCCTTTCATTTGTTGAACGTGGCGTAACTGATGATTACCTTGTACTACGAAACAGTGACTGCCTTATGCTTTCAACAAATGCAGGAATCCGATTTCAATATTCTCTAACATTTATCCCTAGAAGGATAATGGAGACATCGCACATTTCATGTTTCACATAGCCAGTTCTGCATAGCCTGCAAAGCATAGTTCTGCTATAATGTTCTTTGGAATAATTTGTCAAAAAATTATCGAAATAAAGTTATAGTAATATAATTTGATAGCGAATATCTACAAGTGCGATAATATAGCATGAAGCTACAGAATTCGTTTCTTGTAGTAAATTTCTGATTAGTAATACATTAGAACCAATCCACGACATACTAAGTACCGAAGTTTAAAACTTTTTAAAAGGGGTAATAAGCTTAGAATAATATTGATTTATTTCAATAATAAAAATATGGGACGTTTTTCCATAAAGGTGCCTGAAAAAAGAGGAAGTCAATCTGAAGAAAGGCTATATAAACAGAGTAAGCCATGCCTTCTCTCCATCGTCGATGTCCATATCGTTTCGTTGGGAGAAACTGTGATTAGAAACACTTGATAATATTATGTGGAACTCAAACATCTAAGACTGATTCGACGCTTACAATCTTATTAGTAATCTAAACTCTATTTGTCGATTAAATGTAAACCTATTTATTTATCTTTCCTATTTGCTCAAGATTATAAATGAATTTATAGTCATCAAGGTTGAGACCTGGCACTATTGTGAATTGATAAAACTTTTTTTTCTGACACAAACGTTTCCTGATTATAATAATCTACTTTCGTCTTTATTCACACATGCAAATTGAAAGCTGGAAGGTTTTGTTTGTAGTGCATTCGATTATGTTTCCTACTTTCGTGTTTGAATCATGATGGAAGGTCAGGGGATGAAAAATGATTAATATTATCAACCCGTGGAACATTGAGCAGGTTTTTCTGATATTAGAACGCGTTCACTCTATTCAGTTATTATTGTTCAAGTATTCAACTTCGAAAGTTCGTAATCTACGTCTTCTTAATAAAGTTGATTTAATGTTCGCTTATTTCTTGGTTAAACACTGTTTAATATATTAAAGGAAAACACTTGGCTTGGTTTCATAAAATTTATTATAAATAGGTACTTGACAAATGTTAAATTTATGTTTAATTTTTGAAAATGGGGTAACATCGTGAAAGAATTGTCAAGTATTTATTGTAAATTTTGTGAAACCAAGCCAAGTCTTTTATATTTTATGTTCATATGGTTATAGTAATTGCAGGCCACCCGGTTGGATTTCACCTGATATAAGAAAAGCCAGCCAGGATATAAAAAATTTATATTGGTTGTGTAAATGTTTGAACACTGTAGAATCTTGGCATACTTACCGAGTGGCTAAAATAAATTATAAGGAAATGCTTGCTGGAGTTAGGAAGTCTTACAACGAAACCCTAATCCGCAATTCTAACAATAGAATGAAAACTGTTTGGAATATTGTTAATCGTGATCTTGGCAGGTGTACTATTCATCGCCCAAGGAAGCTTGTTGTAGAAGGTAGAGTGCACACAGTTCCCAAAAATGTAGCAAATCTTTTTGGTGTATATTTTGCCAACGTGACAGAGGAACTACTTCAGGATCACTTTGGCATCAGTAGATCAACGTCCTGTACCGTTTCCAGGATGAATATTCGATCGTTTTTCTTCCAGCCTGTTACTTCATATGAGGTCATGTCTACGGTGGCTGCCTTGAAGAATAAGCCTAGTGCGGGTCTTGATGGCATATCGATTAAGCTGATAAAGCCTATAATTGCTAGCATCGCTGAACTTTTCGCACATTTAATTAATCTCTCCATTAGTGCTGAGAAGTTTCCGACTTCATTAAAAACGGCAATGATCGTACCCATTCTCAAAAAGAGTAATCCGGAAGACATGGTCAATTACAGGCCAATATCTATTTTGAGTGTCTTTTCTAAAATCTTCGAAAAGATTGTGTATAACAGACTGTGTGACTTTTTGTCAAAGTTCAATATTCTCTCTGAAAGTCAGCATGGTTTCCGTTTGGGTAAATCTACCCAGTCCGCTGCCAGTAGTCTGGTTGAGTTTGTTTGCACAAATCTGGATGAGGGAAAGTATGTGATGGGCATTTTCTTCGATTTATCCCGCGCTTTTGATACTATTGACTTCGGTTTCGTAAGGTGCAAACTCTATAACTTGGGATTCAGGGGGGTAATTTTGGAGTGGATATGCGATTATCTTGCTGACAGGCGGATGACAGTCAGTGTTGATGGCGACTTCTCTGAAATACATAATTTGTCTTCTGGTGTTCCTCAGGGCTCCGTTCTGGGACCATTAATTTTTTTGCTTTTTGTCATCGACTTACCTCAGCACATTAATGCTGAATTGTTGACTCTGTTTGCTGACGACACCTCAATAATTGTCATAGCGCTCACTCATGACGAGCTTATTATCAAGACAGGGGAAATAACAAAATGTTTCAATAACTGGTGCAGCAAGAACCTCCTTGTAAGTAATGCTTCCAAAACGCAGTATGTACATTTCTCCTTTCGGAATAATATGGCCAATATGCGGTTCATTTATAGTGGAACAGGCTATACTTCTGCCAATTGTGTTAAGTTCTTAGGAATTTATGTTGACCAGAACCTGCGCTGGTCTGACCATGTTGATTATGTCAGTAAAATACTTAACAAATCGAGATATGCCTTGTCACGCATAAGGGATTCCATGCCACTCGAATCTTTGTTAACTGTCTATTATAGTTATGTTTATTGTCAAATGTCTTATAATGTTATTCTCTGGGGGAACTCTGCTGATAGTTTTAGAATTTTTTTATGTCAAAAAAGAATTATCCGTACTCTGTTGAATTTACCTCTTAGGGAATCTTGTAGGCAACATTTTATTAGACATAAAATTTTGACTTTCCCATGTATTTATATTTTAAACTGTATTTTGTACATTAAGGACAACATCAATTCATTTAAAACTCATAGTGCGGTTCATAGTTACCCAACGAGAAATAACGACTTACTGGCTCTCCCTAAACACAAAACTGCTAAATTTCAACAGGGTCATATATATCAGGGAATTAAATTATTCAATCATTTACCTGTGACCCTCCGTCATCTTAACCTGATATCACTAAAAAAATGCCTCAAAAAATTGTTATTATCCAAGGGTTATTATGGCGTTGAGGAGTTTATGATGGATGATACATTTCTATAACTTGTGTGGCCTTTTGTCATTCGATATATTCTACGTCTTCTTGTATGATGTTGATTCAATCATGTTAATTCGATTGTATGAATATACAATCACAATACGATTTCACAAGAATAAAAACCGCAATCCACTTTCGGAAGAAGTTGAAATAGTGGATTGTGTTGAGTAAAAAACTCATAAGAAAGTTTTAAATTATAGAAAACTTCTCAACTAGTGGTAATTGTGTGATTTTAAGATAATGATGCAAATTAACACCCCTAAAGTACCTCCTTGATCTGAAATCTACAAATGGCAATTAGAAAATATCGATGTTGAAAAAATAATAATATAATATAGAAACGAAAAATACAAAATTCGAGAAATATGATCAAATTGTGTATACTACAACATTTCAATCATTTCCATAATGAATTACAGTTCAGAGTTCTAGAAGCATCTAATGAAAAATATCAACTTGTAAAGCTTCTTGATATAACGATAATAAAAAGAAATTAAAACATTTCGACAAGTTGGCATAGGAAAGATATCAATTTGAAATAATTGATTATAAAATAATCATTTCCATTCCAAAAAAACGAAAGGAAAGACATGAAATGTTCGACTAAGTTCACGTGAAATACGTACACTCTATAAAAACAAATATATACAAAGATGAAAAGTTAAACAATTACTTAAAGAAAAACACATCAGTCTTTTATATACTATGCAATAATTGCAATAAATTCTTTATTAGTCAAACATCACGAAATATAGAGTAATGAATGAAAGCCCATAAGGATGTTAAAAACGAAATCACTGCCCTAAATAAACAAAAAATAACTGAAAGCAACGACTTTATTTACTATAACAACAAGCAAATATACAAACAAATGAGAAAGGCAAAGAATGAAGAGAAATTGCTTTACATTCGTTAAAATTCATGAAAAACTATGAATTTAAGAAATGAAGAATGAAGCAGCTAAATTCAATATTGAGAACGATTGAGTGACACTGATAGAATCAACAAACAACAGTCATTGAACAACATATCTCAAAAAGCATTTTTTCAAGATCTATCCTCAATTTTGAACACATAAACTCGAATTTAATGGATGATACGAAGGTTTAACATAATTCAAAATAATAGTAAATTAAGATTAAAAAACACTTGGCTCAAATTTCACTGAGTACATTAACAAATCTACCAATGTTTCGGTTGGTTAGCACATTATGCTAAGAGTAATGACGATATTTTTTTAATCTAACTTTAACATCCAGGTTTGAACATCTAGAACTTGAACTACGCCTTTCTGATGATAGCCAATTAGCTTGAAACATATGTGAAAGGCTGTCACAAAAATTGCAGGTCTATACCGTAAGTTTCTTCTTTTCTATTTTCATACCTGTATAAATCTTTTTGAATTTATCTTATTGTCGGTACAAAATTTCCATATAAATATTGTTCCATTGGTAGACATTGATTCAGTTCTCAAAACAGAGTCAAATAGAACTAACAGAGATACTCAATTAAACCACAACGAAGTCGATTCATCACATAGAATTTTGTGTTCTGTTTTGTTTTGTGTTTTTTAATTAATATTAACTGAATTTCAAAATGTATAATTTTTACTTATATATCAAAGAATGAGAAACCGGACATAAATAAAAATCACTTTGAAATATATTATTTTAGAAATAAGAAGTTTATTAGTCTTCGTCACCATGAGGAAACTTCTGAAAAACTCATGGTAAGCCAGGTGATAACAATGACTTTTTGAAAAATTGAGAAATTGCTATTGACGTTTAATATCCAGAGTAATTCATGGAACTTAATCATTCAATAGTCTTGTCAAAGTTGCAATTCGCAACGTAACGTCGATAGAAATGAAGGTTTTCTCAATAAAAAAATGCTTCTTGTTGCTGATAATATTCTAAAAACCTATGATGACCCATTCAGCTATATATGGTTGTATATATATATATATATATATATATATATATATATATATATATATATATATATATATATATATATATATATATATATATATATATATATATATATATATATATATATACCATAAAAATATAAATATATGATGAAAATAAATTCACTATTGAAAAAAGTTTTCAAACAGATGAAAGTGGTGTATATCATCCAATTCTTGTTTTTTTAATACTTGAAAAATTTGTATGATTAAATAACCAACCCATTTTTCGAATGGGTTCATATCATTCAAAACAAATTTTCAAGTCTTTGATCGTAACGTAAACCGAACACTCCTTTTTAACATCTTCAAACGCTGCAACTTCTTCACATCTGAGATTCTTTCTTTTACGCCTCACCTTGTCGTTCGTTGACCTTCTGCTGCATCTGTTCGTTTCATTTGAATTTTATCCATGTTAAAATTTGGAGGTGCGAACAAAGTGCGTGCAACGGTAAATCTGATTTTTAGAGTTCTGGTTCACATTCTTTCTCTATTTTTGATAGTGTTACAGCCATTCTTCCTGATAAAGAGACTAGAACTGCTTGAAATATTTTGTGCATGCGATATTTTTTTAATGAATGATTATCATTTGAAAGTCTAGGCAGTTCAAGCTGTTATTTGTAGCGAAACGTCGACTTGAAATAAAAAGTTTTCATATTGGGAGTCATTGCTCATTTTTAATTTTAAGTTTTTTAATTTTAATTTTTGCGGCATTCAAAAATACATATAACCCCAAATTTTCATTATGTGACCACTAATCCTTATTTTTCAATAGCACTATTAGAAATTTGAGAATTTTCAACCGTGCTCAATAATCATATTGACAACAATTATGTGTTCAAATCAAAATGAGTGAGGTTATCGTCTACTTTCTATACGAATATATAAGTATATTCTAGATTTATAAAGGTGTTTTTCTAGAGGTATAGAACTTTGAATTGCAATAAAACAACGATGGATCATTAGATTGACAAGAATTTTTTTTATTTTTTTATTCGAAAGATAATCTTGTGGCATTATATTCTTAATATGATTTCTGGCATATAACCACCACGGCTGGCTCAGATGTAGTCCAATGTGGACATCCAATTTTCGATGACTTTTCCAACATTTGTGGCCGTATATCGGAAATAACACGGCGAATATTGTCTTCCAAATGGTCAAGCGTTTGTGGCTTATCCGCATAGACCAATGACTTCACATAGCATCACAGAAAGTAGTCTAGCGGTGTTAAATCACGAGATCTTGGAGGCCAATTCACAGGTCCAAAACGTGAAATTAGGCGGTCACCAAACGTGTCTTTCAATAAATCGATTGTCGCACGAGCTGTGTGACATGTTGCGCCGTCTTGTTGAAACCACAGCCCCTGGTCATCATGGTTGTTCAATTCAGGAATGAAAAAGTTAGTAATCATGGCTCTATACCGATTACCATTGGCTGTAACGTTGTGGCCATCATCGTTTTTGAAGAAGTACGGACCAATGATTCCACCAGCCCATGAAGCGCACCAAACAGTAATTTTTATGGATGTAACGGTGTTTTTACATACACTTGAGGATTATTTTCACTCCAAATGCGGCACTTTTGTTTGTTGAGGTAGCCATTCAACCAGAAGTGCGCTTCATCGCTGAAAAAACTTCGCTTATGAAAATCGGGAACAACGGCAATCTCGTTTTGGGCCCATTCGACGAATCTACGCCTTGCTTGATGATCGTTTGGCTTCAATTCTTGCACGAGTTGGATTTTGTAATCACGCAAACCAAGATCCTTCCGCAAAATCTTCCATAAAGTGTATGGACACAGATCCAATTCCTGTGCTCGATGGCGGATGGACTCATTCGGGTCTTCCTCAATGCTACGCTCTACAGTAGCAATAGCTCCTTCTGTACGGCGTCTCTGGGGATGCGAGTTATCAATAAGAGTAAACGTGGTGCGAAAACGTTCCATGGTTAATCGAATTAACTGCTCTGATGGACGATTTTGTCGACGATAAAATGGACGTAGTGCGCGAACCATTATTTCCGAAATGAAATTGCACTATTTGCAAGCGTTGTTCAGGCGTGAGTCTATTTTGATGAATTGCCAAACCAAACTGAGAATAAATCATTTCTCAGCTGTTAAATCGGTCGCCATCTTCAACAGTAATGCCAACTTGAAGTTCTATACCTCTAAAAAAAACACCCGTTAAAACGAAGTCGTGTTAGTTACATTTCACACTATTCAACTTGACAATAGCTCGAAATGTCATCAGATTTTCATGTTCCTGGATTTGTCTTCGTCCTGAATAGAATACTGAGTTTTAAAATACGATATTCATCCATAAAAATCTTGAAATCAATGAAAAAAAACATTGAACGACTAAAAGAAGTTCAGATACCGTCCTCCGTGGCTTAGTCTGGGCATACCCGTAATAGAATTAAGTTAATTAATTAATTAATTACTTAATTCTATTTACAACAACTTAATAAACCTCACAAATAACACTCGTAAAATAAACACACAACAATCACCAAACATCACATCTCAACACTCATTTTTTCCAGATCTACCTTCAGTTTCACACACATAAACCAACAATATACATATTCTGGATAAGTATATAAAAAACTATATGTAATTATATAATGTAAATATGAATCACACTTATTAGAATCACCTGGCTTACCATGAGTTTTTCAGAGGTTTCCTCATGGTGAAGAAGACTAAAACTTCCGAAGCGAATGCTAAGCCAGAAATATTCCTCTGATAATGAAAATCAATGAGTGAAGATACAAAAAAACTAATTTGATTTTTCTAAAAAATAAGTTTGACATTTGATATCTATAGTAACTCATAAATTCAATTATTCATTAGTTTTGACAAAGTTGTAATATAACAACGAAACGTCAACAGAAATAAACTTTTTCCTATCAAAAAAAGCCTGTTATTGCTAAAAACTTTCGAAAAAAAATAATATATATATAGCTTTCTTACTTTATCATCAAAAATTCTCAGTAAACTGTAAAGCTCATAATACTTCTTTACTCATTTGTATAGTCAGACCGCATGTTTGTTGAGGTTTCAAACTGTTCATCTGTCTTTGATAAAAATGAAATATTTTCCTTATGGGTGATAGTTTGCGGAAAATATTCAACATTGCGCAATTGAAGAAGGGCACGGATGCGGTATTGTCATTCCACTTAACCACGTACTACATATTTAGAATTTTATGAATAACATCAATTCTTACACGTCATAGTACTAGATTTATGGTGAATAGGGAGAAGTATTCATATGTAAAATTTATGAATAATAATTGACGAAAATTGCAATGTATTATGGCAACTATCTAATTAATGAAGTGACAAATGAAACCAATGTCTTTTTTAATAACAGAAGATCACTTCTCCCTTGAAGAAATCATTTAATTAATTTCGATTTTCCGAAGGAACGTCATAGTAGTAGTCTCTCTTTCTCTTTCTTATAATATATATATATATATATATATATATATATATATATATATATATATATTTTTTTTTTGAAGGTTTTAGCAATAATAAGCTTTTTTTGATATGAAAAAGTTTATTTTTGTTGACGTTTCGTTGTTATATTACAACTTTGTCAAAACTAATGAATAATTCATTAGTTTTGACAAAGTTGTAATATAACAATGAAACGTCAACAAAAATAAACTTTTTCATATCAAAAAAAGCCTGTTATTGCTAAAAACTTTCAAAATAAAATATCTTAAACAGGCAATAAATCAATTTCAAGAAGTATATATATATATATATATATATATATATATATATATATATATATATATATATATATATATATATATATATATATATATATATATATATATATATATATACAAGCTAAACAAGCGTAAACATGGGCGTATTGTAATGAAAAGTTCATTTCGAGAGGCGCCAAATTGAGGCCTTATAACACAAGGATTTTTCCAGAAACAATCTGCGCAACTGAAACAATGGTTATTGTCGGTCACTCAAGCATTAGACAAATAGGAAAACAAGAACGGAAAATTCTCAGAAAGATTTACGGGCCAATCAATAGAAACGGTATTTGGATGAAAAGACCTCAAAATGAACTGTATCAAAAGACAAATACGAAAACGGAAGAAATCAGAAAACGACGAGCAAAGTTCTATGCAGACATCTACAAAATGAAACAGTCCAGAATACCGAAGGAACTACTCGATAGAATTATAAAGACTTAATGCGGAACAGAGTGGCTAAAAGAGGTCGAAAAACATCTAGAACTGAGTGTCGCAATAAAATCTCACAAGGAATGCTTTGGCAAAATGAGCGCGCCAAACTGAAATAAAAACGACAAATGAACGGAAGAAAGAGCATTCCGAGAGGATGAAGGCGTTTTTGGTGAGCAAAAAACTGAAGCAAAATTCTAAAAATTACGGATTCAATTTCAATTGCTCTCCTCATGGGGAATAATCGTTTTTATAATAATAATTGGATAGATTCGTCAGTTACACCGATATGATGCAAAGTATCATAGGGAAATCGCTATATTTATTATATCGCTACTGCAGTTTCGTAGTAATGTTATATTTTCAAGTACATTATAAAGAAATAGAAATTGTTTTAATAGAAGTACAGAAGTGACCAGCAATTGAGATTGCATACCTCTTCTTCCAAGTATGTCCTTTAGTAGGGTCTATCCTTTTGTCCTTAGAATTTCGTGAAGTAGTGAAATTTTTATACATATTTGATCATTCCATAAATTGACTTATTTTCGTTTCTTGCATATATCTCAATGGTTTTTGAAATGTCTAGTTTATTGCCGTTTGAAAATGTATGTATTATCTTCGAATTATCTGCAGCTGAAAAACTATTCCTGGAATATTCCTGTTGATGTTTTTTGAATCCTGCACCAAATTATCTGTCTGTTTATCCTTAAAAGAATAATGCAAACTATATTGCTGGTCAACTCTATACTAATGTTCAAACAATCCCAATTTGTAACATATTATCATTATTACTATTGTTTCGCACGAGGAGAGCGACTGCACTTGAATTCGCAATTATTGGGACTTTTGCTTCATCTTTTTTGCCTCACAAAAACGCTTCATTCTCTCTGAATTCTCCTTCTTCCGTTCATCTGTCCATTTTACTCCAGGTAGTCGATTTGACTTCTGCTCAAACTTCCCATGTGCGATTTTATTGCGACATTCGGTGCAATTTTCGAGATTCTTCATATTGATCTGTTGTATACCCTTTTGGACTTCTTTTAAGCACTCTGTTCCGCATTTAATATTCATGATTATATGGAGTAGTTTCTTCAGTATTTTGGACTGTTTCATTCTATAGACATGTGCATAATTTCTTTTCTGATTTCTTCCGTTATCATATTTGTCGTTGATACAGTTCATTCTGAGGTCTTTTCATCGAAATGCTGTTTCTATTTATTGCCCCGTAAATCTTTCCGAGAATGTTTCGTTCTTGTTTTTCTATTCATCTAATTATTGAATGATCGTCAATATTCATTGTTTCAGATGCGTGAATTGTTTCTAGAAGAATCGTTGTGTTATAATGCCTCAATTTGGCGCCTCTCGAAATGCATCTTTTGTTATAGTGAGCCCATGTTAGTTTGTAGGACCTTTCGAGCTTGGTAATTCTATGTTCATTAGCGAGTCGGCTTATACCTAAGGACTGTATAACTTCCCCGAGGTATTTGAAATGGCTGACTTATAAAATTTCACCTTTTTTGTGATAAGTAATAATTTGAAACATATATATGTATATATATTCGTTCATTAATTTCCAAACAATCTGGAAGGCCACATATATCGTCAATAAATGGAATGTATTGTTAATAAAACAATTGTTAAACTGATTTACACATATATTAAAAATAATACTGCATGACGTACGTTTCGATGAGATTCACCTTTTTCAAATGCTACGTTTGAAAAAGGTGAATCTCATCGAAACGTACGTCATGCAGTAATATTTTTAATATATGTGTAAATCAGTTTAACAATTGTTTTATTATGTTTAATGATTTACATCAAGTATCGGCCTCATCAATTATTGGAATGTAGGTATTGTCTTTTTTTTTAAGTCCTAAATGGACTCGAATCAACTTAAATCAATCTCTCATTTTCCTAGTGATACCTAATAAGTTATTCTAAATACCTCCATTAGACATATCAGGATATGAGTATGAATTCAATGAATATTAATATACGGCGGAAGTTATAATCACATTGTGGGAAAATATTAATATGGGCTCTTACTGTATTCTATAATTTCGCACGAAGTTATTGGAGTATGAAATGACCTCCATCAACTATTTACGCATACGCCTTGTTTTGAGAAACAATAATATAGATCCTTAAATAATAATGATTTATTGAATTGAAAATCGATCAGAGATTTGAATCAATTTAATATCAATATATTATAACATATTAAAACGGCAGATGCCGTTAAATACTTTTAAAATTTACTCAATTTTTATATCTGGCTCACCTGAGGGACCCCAAACCTATCGCGTCCGGGCTTAGCTAATACCCATTGCTTGTTTACTACGTAAAGCAGTCTCACTGGACGAAATTTCAGGTACCGTAAAAATGTATTGTCAGATTTAAACTGGCTGGCTCTTAGACTAGATCAAATATCGCCATATTTTGAATATATGAACATGAAAGTTCTGAATGAGTTTTTGCTGAGTTCAATTGAAACATTTATTTTTGAACTTTTTCAGTTTATTAATTCCTAGTTTATAATGCAGTAAAAGCTTTTTACTAGCCGGGTATTCATTCCGAAAATATCGCTCGAATAAAGAAACAGTGAATATCGAATGGTAATTTATATGGGATTATAGGGATACGTTCATGGGTGACAAAATGAGAACACGGATTTGAAAAAAATTTATTTGAATAAATTTTTTGACCATTCTGATTAATTATTAGGTTTAGGCTTAGGCAACGGTTTGAAGAATTTTGTAATTTTTTCTTGCTTGGCGGATTTTAAAGTTCCTTCAATTCAGACTGATAATCAGCAATGACTCTAGCAATTTGCCCTCAAAAATAAGAATTCCATAGACGTTTCAAGTTTCATAAAGAAATCCTGAAAGTACATTAGCCATTTTGAAACCTTAATTGAGAATTTTCAAATTAATAGTTTCCTGTGCTTGTTGAAGCCTCTTCTTCAATAGGCTGTGAATTTGAGATTTCCTCCCAGCCGGTTTCAGTCAAGACTTCATCTTGCGATTCAAGCAACATCTGAATCTCACTTGATTCTCTCTGTTAGAAGCCATCTCGTCCTATTCCATTCGAAATTTCGGCTATGTTTGCAGTCAACGTGCACAATTTGAATGTGCACAGATTTTTCGTCATTTTCTGCAGTCAGAGCAGGCCACAGTTTTTTTCCAGCATGATTTCAATGTGTATATATTCAGTTCTTCCAATGATTCTTTTATGTTTACTGTATATTTTGCTGTGTCAAAATTTTCCAGCATTCCATAAGATTTATATCAGGATCACACTCCATATTACCCAATATGATTTTGAAGAACTCTTCTTGAAGAGTTAATAGAGCTTAGAGGCCTGGATTATCTCTTGCTCCTTAGGTTGAAGCAAAGTCGTCCTCGTGGGAGGTAAAAATGTCACTTTTATATTTGGATATATGATTTCAAGTACGCGAGGTTGAACTGGTGCATTATCCTAAACTAAATCTTTTAAATTGATAATTGATGAGGCCGATACTTGGAGAAAATTTATTATTCTTACTACTTCTTTACTACTTCTTCATCAAATGCTGTATTAATCGTTAATCCAGCATTTGATAGAGAAGTAGTATTTCGAATCGTCGTCACGCGTATTTTATATTAAATTTCCAAAAAATTTCAAATATTGTTGTATTATAGATCTCTTAAGTCTAAATTCTGTTTTTAAAATAAGTTTCAACTTCCGAAGAAAAAGTATTCAATCAATCAATCAATCAATAATACGTTCTTTGTCTTTTTGGTTTTGGGGATACATTGTTTTGTAAATATATATATCAAAAGGGCGGGAGGCTATAGAGTTTTGCAACCCTCTAAAAAAAAGTATTAAAAAATAAAAAAGTATTCGGGAACCAATCAAGAAAAAAAAGCTATCAGATCCGCCAATGAAGGAGCGAGAATATATAGCTGCCAATATAGAAATTGCGTCACTTTTTTTTAATTCTCGAATAGTGGAGAAGCGAATGAAGAAAGCGTGAATTGGAGTTTTTTCTGTATTTGGCATACATATATATCATTACTTCATTTTGGTAATTCGACGTTCTTCTGTTATACGGTGAAATTCTAAAATAGTATTCACTTCGATTACACTCATATATCACGACTAAAGGCACAAAAATAGGAAAATTAAAATTTCTGCTTGTTATATGAGATTGCTGTGAATACTGAGAAAGTTCTTATTGAAATGCTATTGTCTTCATAACATTATACATTATTGATTGTTTTTCATGTAAAAAAATGCTCTATACAATTGTTCTCAGATGATACAATGATTTATGTTAGTGGTTAAAATATCCAGATTATGACAGAATGGATCAATGGAGACTTGGCGGCAATAAATAAATGGCTAAGCGATAACAGTTTATCGCTGAATGTAACAAAGTCTAAATTTATGGTTTTTGGTATAAGTAAAATTCTTAAGGTAAATAGCAACGAAAATATAAGTATTAAAATTGAAAACCAGACTATTGAAAGGGTGAAACTTGTTGAATATTTAGGCGTTATATTAGATGAAAAATTGAGTTTCAATGATCATGTAGACTTCATATCGTCTGAAATCTCCGAGAAAATCATCTTTCTCAAAAGATTTGGAAAAAGTCTGATGACATATGTGAAGTTATTGTTCTCTGAGTCAATAATAATGCAACATTTTTAATATTTTTCCACTCTGTTATTGAGATTGAGTAACGAAAAAACTCAACAGCTCCAAAAGTTTCAGAATAGAGCTATGTCATAATAGAACAAATGTCAGTTAAAGAGAGAGAATACTTTCTGCTACATATATAGTTATATTTAAAATTAAAAACAAATTGTTCCCATATAGAGTAATAAAATATGTAACATGTGTCAGTGATGTGCACAGTTATACTACAAGAAATGCTGAAAATTTATACATGTAAGTGTGTGAGCTTTCAAAACTAGGGAACTTCTAAAATGAAGGATTCAACGCATTAAATAAATTGCCTAGCTCCATAAAAACAGTAAGTGACCTTAAAGTATTCAAGCGTAAATCAGCTAAGATCATTTTAAACATATAATTCTGAATAATATATTTTGAACCTAAATGTATATATAATATTGTAATAGCTATTGCTAAATAAATATTATTTCTATTATTATTGTTATAAATATGGATTTCCCAAATTTTTGTCTGATTATGTTAATCTATTTCCATTACTGGATCGAACTGATACTAAATCCACTTTCGATGTTCCTCCCAAAGCAATAAAGCCCTGTCTCTATGAAGAGTGAATTCAAGTGAAAGTAAATACTCACCTTATCTCCCTCTGTTCAAGACACAGGGTGAGCTATCTCGAGAATGATACTATGGATGAAATATAGAGGATGAAATATAGAAGAGTACTTCCATACAAAGATGGATTCCGCCATTTGGACACATAGGTGTTTGGTGCTTTCTAGATGGAACATAGAAACTCGATTATTTGGGTACGTGCCACTGACGATTCCCTAAAAGAGATGAAGCAGCCTATTATATCATTTTTAACGATTTTGATATTCTTTGGAATGCACTAAATATCCACTCTGACTAGTTCTTAGTATGAGTTTTCGATAACACTATTCGTGCAAAGTCCCTGAGAATTTTATTCCAAGATTTCCTGGTCTGTTCATATTTAAACTGAATTTTAATATTCTCAGCAATAACAGACCTCCAAATGCAAAAATTATATACATATCTAGTCGTCTTATTTTTCTTCTATTCTTCTATATTCATTTCTGTTTAGTTTTCTGTTTCTATAGTTTTCATAATTTTCTGAAAAAAAATATAAAACCAGAATGTGAGTGGGTTTATATTTTTATATTTTTCAATGATTTTTCCTAAGTTTGGATGAAAATGTTTCAGCGAAAACAAAAAGAAATGAATTCTTTTCATTTAGATCTGTTATTGCTGAAAATATTAGTTTTTAGTATGTGTGTGCATCTGTAATTTTTTTCTCTTCGTTGAGAATTTCATTTACTTTCAATTTTTTCAATTTAAGCAAGCATCTGGGTGATCAATTATATTGTCTATATTTTTGAGTTCCAAACTAGAATCAAAATTGGGTCGAAATTAAATTTCCACCGTAGATATATTTTATTTCAATCCATTCTTCAAGGTGATAATTTATTCCATATTATCCAAATGTTGTGGTATGATATGATTAATTTATTCAGTTGCATATTCTTGAGGAAACCAACGATTATTAGTGGTAAGTCAAATGATTAAAAGTATCTTTCTCTCGTTATAACTTAATGAGCGCGGCCACACGAACAATATTGCATATCATCTGAAGACTTCCGACTCTTGATTTAGTCTTTCCATTGTGATTATCTAACCATCAACTAATTAACTGAAGATAAAATTTTTCAGATGAAAACAATATTATCATAAAAATAGTTATGATTTTATTAATATATATATATATATATATATATATATATATATATATATATATATATATATATATATATATATATATATATATATATATTTTATTATTATTATTATTTAATGTTTTTAGCAATAAAGTTTTTTTTTAATATGAAAAACTTTATTCTCGTTAACGTTTCGTTGTATGTCACAACTTTGTCAAAACTTATAAAATTTTATTTTATTATTATTACTTTATTATTTTATTTTATTTACTTATTTTATTTTCATTTTCTTTTGTGATATACAACGAAACGTCAACGAGAATAAAGTTTTTCATATTAAAAGAAGCCTGTTATTGCTAAAAACATTCAAAATAAACTATCTTAAACAGGCAATAAATCAATTTAAAAAATATCATACTTATATCAACTTAAATCATATATATACTTAATATACTTAAAATCTACAAAATATATACTTGAAATCATACATATATATATATATATATTTAATATATATATATATATATATAATTACTAAATGGAATAATGGTAATAAATTCGAATAAATATCAAATATCTCGCCTTTGCAGACGAGACATCATCACAGAGAACAGAACTTAAACTATTCTCGACGTAGAAAAACTGCATGAAATTGTTCAGAAAACCGGGTTACAAATTTTATGATGAAACCAAATACACGGAAAGAAAACAAAAAAGTAAATCTTCTCTCATCACAAAACATGGTGAAATTCTGCAAGTCGGCCATTTTATATACCTCGGAGAAGTTATACAGTTATGCTAAGGTTTGAATCGAATCGCTTATGACCACGAAATTACCAAGATCCAAAGTACCTACAAGCTACTATAACAACGTACTATAACAAAGAGTGTATTTCGAGAGGCGCCAAATTGAGACATTATACAACACAACGCTTCCACAATCAATCTACGCAGCTGAAACAATGGTTATAGACGGCCATTCAGGAATTAGAGAAAAAGAAAAACAAGAACGGAAAATAATCAGAACGATTTACAGGCCAATCAATAGAAAGGGCATTTGGATGGAAATACCTCGGAATGAACTTTATCAAAACAAAAACAAACGGAAGAAATCAGAAAACGACGAGTAAAGTTCTGCGCACATGTCTACAGAATGAAACAGTTCAGAATACTGAAGAAACTACTCGATTTGATTATAGAGAGTAAATGCGGAACAGAGTTGCTAAAAAAGGTCCAAAAAGATCTACAGATCAATACAGAAAATCTCGAAAATCGCAGAGTGTAGCTATAAAATCCCTCGTGTGAAGCTTGAGCAAAAATGAACTGTCCAACTTGGACAAAAATGGACAGATGAACGAAAGAAAGAGAATTCCAAAAGCATGAAGCGTTTTCGGGAGGCAAACATGAAGCAGAATTCCTAAGAATTGCGAATTCAAGTACAATCGTTCAACTCATGGGGAACAATCGTTATGGAAATGAAGTTTTTGTGCTTATGGCACTGAATGAAATATTTAGGGAAATGAACACTAGAACATTCATTTGAAAATTTCAAATTAACCAAAAGAATGTTATAGTAGAGCTAGATATGTGGAGGTTTCGCTTATCTCTTGGTGAAATATTATGTTAAAAACTATAAAATTAAAACACTCAAGTTTCATTGAATATATTAAAAACTATATATTTAATACATATGTTTCAAGTGGTGAACCCATTATGAACGGTATACAATATTACAGAATTTCAAAATGTGCATATAAGTTGAAAGTTGGAAGAGAAGGATTCTTGCGGAAAATTAAGGATTGCACTTCACTCTGAATATTGTCGAGTCAGTTTGCACACCCCCACATTCACAGTGTAACAGATACAATAAAACCGAATCACGTTGTTCCTGTACCATAGAATACAGAAGTAAACCTAAATATTATCATGTATATCGTAAAATTCAGTAATGCAACTGTTTCACACTGTTATTGATTTCCTTTTTATCAATCACTTTAACTGACGTATTGCTCATTACATTCGATGAACAAAATTAATTTCGAATCTTTATAGCATATTGTGGTGTAAATTATCATACGAAGATGGTTTTTCAAGTGACTAGTAAATCGATAATTTTTATATTACCAGGAACTTGTATTTACCACAAAAGCAGCCTTTCACGTAGATTTTCACGGTAGCGAGTTAATCTTCTTGTGATTCATACTACAACGATTCATTGAAGAGAATTTTCATGCAGATAGATAATACTTCAGATATGATCAGGAAATATATAATGCGACATATCTTCATGAAATTCTTGTTCTTCTTCTTCTCAGTCGTTCACTCTTGTCAGAGTGGTCGTGGTCGTGTTTCGCTCTTGTGCCACTGCGTCCCAAGCAATACGGCGCCACACTGTTCTATGCTTAGCGGATCTAGAGTTTTCATTGATGCTGGAATGCCTCACAGATTTTATCAGATCTGTTCACCTTGTTGGAAAGCGCCTCACGCGATCTTTTGCCCTCGACTTTCCCTTGGACCACCAATCGTTCGATAGAGTCTTCGTTTCGGGTTATATGTCCAAAGAATTCAAGGATTCGCAGCTGCACACTCGACGATAACCTCTCTTTGATGTTAAGCTCCTTCAGAATCGAGAAATCATGAAAATATGCATCGCATAAATCAATTCGTTTGACCAAATTCGCGAAAAGTGTTCAAAGTACTTGAGATGTGTTTCAGGCAACTTATTCATCATCAAGACTCCACATGATTATATTTATTTCCTAAGGAGATCTTGACAAGCATCAGTTATATCAGTTATAAAAGATATATTTAACATTGAATGTTAATTGTCAACCATAAAGCCATATGTCAACCATAAAGTCAATCTCAACAGCTTTTCCAAATTATTTTATATCTAGTGAATATAAATCTGTTTCAGACATGTTTTTGATTTGAAGCTAGGTCGAAACAATGTTTGAACAGTCCTTGAGCATCTGAAGAAAAGTAGCATTCACTATTAATAGAATAAAACTTTAGATGGAGTGGAATTTTTTGTCTCCTGATAACTTGGTCCCTTGGATATATATTTTGAAGTTATCAATTCAATTTTTATTCATTTATTCGTTTTTTATACAATTAGTCTAGAATTGAGTAATTTTACAGATTGTAAAATGATCAGAGGTATTACATCATACCTTAATTTTGCCCATGTCTTGTTATATTTTCCAAAACAATGTTGAAAGTACGCACATGTCAGTTTGTAGGCTATTTAACGATAAGTAATGATTTTTCTATTTATTATATTTTAATTCAGTAATTTCGTCATAAAACTGAACGCGTAAGGCTATTTGAGTTACAGAACCCGTATTAGATCGTTACGAGCGTAGAAGTGGAAGCTTCCAGCGACGAGCGTAGATGTGGATGCTGTAACCTCGGTCTTATAGAAAGAATTTGATATAAACTTAAATTCAAACACTTGAACTTATGATTTACACTTTATTGACTACATAGCATGACGCGTTTCGTCGTTACAAACGACTTCTTCAGATGCTAACAGAATAATGGAGAATCTGAATCTGAAGAACAAACTGAAGAACGCAATCTGAAGAAATCGTTTGTAACGACGAAACGCGTCATGCTATGTAGTCAATAAAGTATAAATCATATATTCAGGTGTTTGAATTTGAAGTTTATATTCAATTATAATAGATTTACATCAAGTAAACGCCAACACTTTTGAATATTTATAGAAAGAAATTTAATCGTTCACGATTTTATTCATTTACAAAAACCTGTTTCATTCAAAATGTGCATTATCGTAGACCCCAAAAAAACTATACTTCTACAGATCAGTATGCAATGTATACGTTGAACAAAAGTAAGATCTATCTATTAGTTAAAAGTAAAAATAAATTATTAGTTCAAATAAACTGCGCAAAATCTATCAGAATATTTCCAGTGATAAGTAAGAGTGTCGAACTGAAATATTGAATGCACTATCTGAAATTTGGTTCTTTAAATGAATATATAGGTTACACATTGATATATCGAAACACAAGACAGAAGTGTTATCAGAATTCCTTAAGAGTATCGCGTTTCCTCAAAATTATATCTTTTTCACTATCTTGAATCAGAATATGACTTATACTTTCCGTTCGTATAAAACTTGGTGAATATCTTGTCGAATATGAAGTTTTAATTACCACTCAGATTAAAGTCATATCAGTTGACCACAGAAATAAATGTTAAGGAATGATATTTAAATACTGCTTTTTGCTAACGTTTCAATGCAAGGACATCAATACAAGATCAATTTTTATTTTTTCACATTTTGAACACACAAATTTTTTTTTTAAATCAATAATATTCATTTTAAAACATTCCTTACGTTGTAATATCAAATTCGATCAAATATATAGCAATACATATCAATACTAAAAATATATTGTATCAAAAGTAATAAATATATCGTAATAAAAACTAAAAAAATTTATATTTAATAGTGTTGGCGTTTACTGATGTAAATCCATTATAATTGAATATAAACTTAAATTCATAAACTTGAACTTATGATTTACACTTTATTGACTACATAGCATGACGCGTTTCGTCGTTACAAACGACTTCTTCAGATGCTTACAGAATAATATTCATTACAGAATAACATTCATTATTCTGTGAGCATCTGAAGAAGCCGTTTGTAACGACGAAACGCGTCATGCTTTGTAGTCAATAAAGAGTAAATCATAAGTTCAAGTGTTTGAAAAGTTTATATTCTACAACTAAAAAGTATGTTCAAAAAAGGACTGCATTCAGTTTTGAGTCTAATCTCAAATGAACAAAATTATTGGATCAATTTAACATGGAATTCACAATAGTTCACAACGATATTTGAAAAGGGAAAATATTAATCCCTCAAGACACTTTCACCTTTGTTAAGGGTAATTACAACAAAAAAAGTAACAATTATATGATCCAAGAAATTGATTCATATCTTACTGCCTACATTCAAATCATCAAAGTACTCAGATATCAAAGCGCCTCATTATGGTAGGACATTTTTAACACCGAAGACTTATCGCACTTAGTCAAAAATGAGCGTTTAGTAACTACTTTCAAATTCGTCGGTACGTGGTTGAAGATTTTAATATTCTGGTAATAGAGGAGTACTCAAAATTAGCAGTTTTATGTATAGGAATAAGTAGCACATCACTGTTCCTTGTTGAACACTCATGACTCCCATTTAATTTAATAAACCTACCTTCATTTTCTTCAACATATAATAAACACTCATAAATATATGAACAAGATAGGGTCAGTAGGTAATTTTCAAGAAAGATAGGTTTACAAGATATTTTACAGCTGCTACCTTATATATTTTCAAGATAATAATGATAGAAACTCTTTCGCATGGTTCCATCACAATGCTAGTATAAATTACTGCGTTTAACTTTCCTCCTACAATATGTATATGCACTTTTCATCATGTATGAGTGTGTATTTATAGAAATTTCATTGTTTTTTAAGACTGCAACATTTTTTTTTATAGTTATATTCTTTTTGTTTCAATGCACTCAGATTGTTTGGTTTTATATACAGCAATTCAGGTCATTTTGAGTTCCAATGCAACAAATCTTCAAAGTACCTCAACTCTATATTATTCAAGATTACCTTCATTTTATTAACTCATTCTTGAAATCAGAATAACGATGTTATGCTTCATATCTTGACATTCATTAGGCAAATATCAATAATTTGCCTTAGATTGCAATATAGATATCTAATAAAAGTGAGCCCAGGATATCACCTTGAGGGACTCCCATTGTCTTTTTTTTCTCGAGTGAAGTATTTTTCTTTTAAAATCAATTTTGTATCGTTGTCAATGCCAACTTTTATGTCCCATTTTTTTGGAAACATTCTTTCATATTAAATTAAATGTTACGAATTCTACATATTTCAATTTTCTCTACTAGTCTATCATTTCTTTGGGCTCAATGGCTCATCACTATTCATGTATAAAAAAACATGAGGTTAGTTTTTTGAAACCCACTAACTTACCTTCATTTCATTTCACAATTTGTATTTGAGACCTTTTTGCAGCTTATTTATATAAAATATTTTTTACGAATGATTGAAATAACTTCAGGAAAATATGTTCACGATATATCGGAATTTCAAAGAAATGTTCCAGTGTTCCAGGACATTCAGAAAATTGATCAAACTTACTATCTTTTTTCAGATTTCTGAAAAATTTTAAGGTAGTAGTCAAACTTCGGAGATAAGTTTGAGAGATCTTTCACTTCGAACTCTAATATTTGCATCTTTCTCATACCTAATGATAGATAATTCGTAATTCTCAGTAACTTTATCAGTTTACAGGTTCTTCATCATAATTATCCTTCATTACTTTCATTTTATTGATATCTGTGAACTATTCTTATGTACCGACCTATTTCACATGTATATATTCTGGTTTTGCTTTGTTAATGTTTCAAGCCTATCATTTCTACTCTTCTTATATCTATATAATAATATAAAGTATATTGTGATTATTATATAATATACCTTTATCACCATCCCAATCAACTAAGTTACTTGGAATATATCTAGACAGAAATTTGAGATGGAAAACACACATTGATATTTCATGTAAAAAATTGATGATTGATGAGGCCGATTCTTGGAGAAAATTAATATCCCTAATGAAACAATATTTAGAATTTTCTCATAATTCAATACAAATACGCATGAAATAGAAATACGCATGAATCAAATGCGTTTCGAAGTACTACTTCTTCATCAAATGCTGAGTTAATACATTTTAACAGTATTTATTCAGAATTTATACAGAATAATTAACAGTATTGATTTAGCATTTGAAAAAGGAGTAGTACTTCAAAACGTCGTCATGCGTATTCGTATTAAATTATGAGAAAATTTCAAATACTGTTTCATTATAAAAAATCTAGTAACTTTTTTTGCAATCCCTTGAATTAAGAAAATTGTACCTAGAAACTGAGTTAAGAATCTGCATTACAGTCTTCTATATAGTCATCTAAATTATAATATTCTGCTGTGGGGCTGCTCTACAGAAATGAATAGGGTGTTCATTACACAGAAGAGGAAACTTCTCTTAATATTCAATACTCATCAACGAACATCTTGTAAACCCATCTTCAGTAATAATAACATACTCACCCTAGCTTATATTTACTATAATTCTATATTCGATTTTATATTTACTATATATTCAAGAAATTGAAAGTAGTTTCATTCTATCGATTAGTAATCATGAGTATTCAACAAGGTGTCACTCACTTTGACTCCATAGAAATTATTATTAGGAGTTATGTGAAGAACGGAAATCGACTAAAATAAATTGATTCAGTTTGAGTTCGTTGTAATACTTCATTCAATTCTATTATTAATTATGATTTTAGTTTTTTTTAGATTAGGTTGAACTCTTCATTATATGCCTTCCATTTTATTCATTTAGTTATTATTCAACGTTATTATTTCCTATAATTAGGTATAAACCTGTTGAGAATTAGCAAAATTGAAGGGACATATTGAAGGATTTTTATAAGGAAAGAGCTAGTACTCTTGTGATGACTTTTCAACAGATTCTGTACAGAATATTTGATTACCTATTTAATTTTTTTGTTTCTTCTAATTTTTACACTTTTTGTGTGAATGCCAAAAATGTAACAATTTTAATTGCAACAATAAATATCTATAAATCTATACATTTCAAAAGTAATAGCAGTCGTCCATTTTCTCCTGATGTATTTTTTGCGAATTGTACTATAAATACCGCTACTACTATCGTCGAAAGCAATCCAGAACATTCTTATCAATTCCATCACACAAATAAATCGGAAATATGGGGTGATCTCATTCAAATTGACAATGATAAATAATGTCAACGGAGGCAAGTATCCTACGTCACGAAACGTCAGAGAGTTCAGATGTCACACATTTTTTCTCCTTAATCCCGTTTATAAATTTAAAAACAAAACGATATCTATGTTAATACAATGATGATCTGCGATAATGAACTGTTACTATGGCGATACTGAAATTATTAATACAGATATTGATTCAAAATAATCTACTATGGAAATATCGAAAACACATGGAAAGATGTTTGTATGATTTATCAGGATCTCAACACTTAGTAACTGCTCTAAAAGTTATCCTTGAATACGAATAAATAATAAAATTCAATAACATCTGATCGGACGTCATCAAGTTCGAATTTTGTTTCTCTTTTATTTTATATTCACCTTGTATTTATCACTCGAAAAAGATCACAATTAAATCACAAAAACTGCGTTTGTAATTTAATCATATTTTATCTAATAACATCTTATCATTTATTCATTTAGTTATTCATTTATTATACCCAAATAGGAACACATACAGGCTAAGGCCCATCAACAGTATTCGATGAATTAGAATAATATAACATATCTCTAGAAGGAAAACATGAGAGTTTAACTAGCATGAGAGCATCTCATGCCATTTATTAGCATGAGATGCTAATAAATAGCAAATATAAAGAAATATCAAAAGAAACAGTTCAAATTCAACAGCAATTCAACCTTAAAATGTCCATGAATTTGGCTTTGAGACAACGTTTTAGTGCAGGGAGCTACACAGGGAAATCTACATCGTTATGGACTAATAACGATGTGGACCACAGAATTATATAACCAAGCATTCGGCTTTTTGGACAGCATTTGTTCTTTTAAATGAATTATAAACAGGATCATTACTTGTAAGCCTCAAATTAGTATTTTAAAAGTATTGTCCCGCAGAATGCCAGCCACACACAAAACTCCGTGCAACACATTATATAGAAAGATAACATCAGGAAATACTCGACGTTGCATCAGAAACAGTACTCCAAAATCCTTGCGAATGGAGTTATAATTATGATTTTCAATAGTAATATTGTTTCTGTAGGCCAGGAATCTAAGAAACTTGTTTTGAACACACCCCTGTCCTTCAGTGTAGCACGTATACTGAGGAGCCCAGACCGCGGAGGCAAAATTGATCCTGCTGAATACAAATGTATAATACAGTGACGGAACCCTTTTATGATCTACAATGGCCAAATGTCAATCCCAAGGGTTCTATTACAACTACTCAATACATATTCAATATATTTATTCTAATAGAAGTATCTTGGTATATATACCAAGAAATCATCTTCGTTTATATTTTTCAATTTTATGCACTTCACTCTGACGGCAGGGAGAATGGATTCGTGAGGGAAAGTAGGGAGCGTGAGTATTTCATTTATTATGCTCAGGTTATACTACTGGTATAACCTAAATTTTTGGTAGGTTGGTAATTGGTGTGTTTGTTGAAGAACTTAAGTCTTGTAATGAAAGCAAATATGGATCGGCATTGACGTTATTCAGTACTTCTAAGCGATAGTGAGGCGACGTTACTTTTGCTTAAAATTAAGCAATTTCAGAACAAACTTCGCTGCCAAACCTTTCATGCCCAAAACATACAAAAAATTTGCATGGCATAAACCGATTGATATGCCAACATCCTAAGAAACTTCCCTAGTAGTGATTCGGCGATTGTCGTAAACCATATTTTTTCCACTGCTCCGATGTTTTCTTCGTTTTTTGACGTGGTTGCAACTCCAGATCGCTCATCGTCATCAACATCTCCTCAGCTTTCTGTGAAGCGCTTGTGCTACTCATAAACACCTTTTTGAAACGGAGTAAGTTCTCCAAATGCCACAGTTAACATTATGATTCAATTGGAGAACTTTATTCCATTTTCAACGCAAAATTTAATACAGATTCTTTGATCCTTTTTCTTCAATAGTAAAATATCGAAGAACACCCAAAGAAGTGCCTACCTCTACAGTTGTCAAGAAGAAACTGCTAATCCAAAATGGCTTTTAATGTCAACATATGGGAAAACAAAACAAAATTTTCGTTTATTGAAAGAGCACAAAAAAGAGAGCGAAAATTCAAAATTCACTTTTTCTTTGGAAGCTCGTATATGGTTATAAGAATAAAATTGTTTTCTGTGTGTCAAACGAAGTCCTCAGAACAACAATGAAACCAACTCTTAATAATGAGTTTATTGTCGAAATATAGATGCAAACACATCTTTGTGCAAATTAACAACGATCAGACACTTGCTATTCATCCTCAATATTCGACATCAATACTATTGAGTGTCGTTTATTATGAGATACATTTCAACACTAAACAAGTTGCAGCTTAAGTTTGACAGTATTTTGTTAAGCTTGCAGCATCGTCTTTCTCCTATCGTTGCTCAATGAATGAAATTCCGAAGGAAAAATTAACCACCATAATGAGGGTTGAATTGATTTTAAATTGCAGAAGCGCACCGTTAATTGTTCATCTCAGTTTTTCAGAAAAATGTAAGATGAATATTTAATTATTCACTATTTGAAGAACTAAACTAAATTGTGTCACAACATTATTGGAATAAAATATTCTGTTCTTCTATTCCGTTGTTTCTGATATCCATTATTTATTACCAATTTGAAGACAGAAATTCAGTGATCTGCCCATATGACCAAGAAAATCTGGGATAGTAAAATGTAAGGCAGATATTTTCTCATGAATTTCACAGTATCAAGTCTGACCTCGTTGAAGACAATATCTATACATATTTGCTAAAACTGTGATAAGGATTGGAATGAGTAGCTTAGTCATTATCTCATAAAGGTAAATAAATATGGGCGCCAGCTTCTGCTCAGGTCCAGGTAATATTTTGAAGTATCTGTTTCTTGGAAGAACGAAAATATATAGATGACTGTACCAGACATAAATGAAATTCGTAAAAGTTCCCCGAACGAAAATTTTTCACGGTAATTGAAATGCTTCATTAATGAGTTAACTTTATGATGAAGAACTCCTTCAACTTGGTGGAAGCTATAACTTTTCGTGCACAAAAAAATTATGTATATTACAGAATCTGATCATAAAAGAGTTCTTTGATTGTATGTTTATTCTGAATAATCCCTAATTTTATTGTTTTCAAGATAGTTCTTCATTGAAATTTACATGTAAACAAACATTCGTCTCAACTACGAATATAACATCTATAGACAAATATTTACAATCTTATAATACTTCACTGATTAATATTTTAGAGCGTTATTTCATTACATTTTCTCTCAATTTTGCGATTAGTTTTGGGGTTTGCATTTTTTCCGATGCAAACGTAGATGGAAAAACTTTTTTTAAAATATGGAAAATTTATATGAGGAGCTATTTTTAATTACAAATGTTTTATTTTACAAATGGAAAATTCACCGGAGATTTTTGATTAGTTAATTGGTTCGAACATTTTACATTGAATTTCGCAATATCAACTGAGTACTATATTCAGAAACTTCAAAGAAAATATTTCTGTAAAATTGTTCTAGATACGAAAATCTAAAAAGGGCAGTAAATCCCCTTTTTCAGTTCTAATTAGATCTGTAGATTGTGCTTTTAGAAATATTACATAGAAAGATTCGAGTTACATGTTTGTATCATTTGAAAAATAAAACTTCTTTCTAACTCCTTTTAAATATGTCCAAAAGTATCTCCTATTCTTATACAAATTATGCACAGCCATTACCGTATTGTGTTATTCCATGACTTCCTTTGTTCCTTATACCACGTGATATCAACTGAAAAATTCTTTTAAGTTTTTAAAAAATATATTTAAGACTTTTTCAAATGTTTTCAAATAAATTTAACTTTTGAAAATGGGGTGGGGGAAACACCGCGAAATCATTGTCAATTAGTTATCATAAATTTTGTGAAACCAAGCCAAGTGTTATTATTTAATATATTAAACAATGTTTCATCAATAGATCAGCGAGTATTCAATCAATTTTGTGAAAAGCTCTTATTGGTCTTACAATTCTGAGAGATGGTCTTGGCATTCACTTGTTAACTACTTTTTCTGCTTTGGTTACTGAGGTTTTCATGTTCTCATTTATATTTCTTTTCAATTTTAATTCTGGATTCTCTCACACCTGAAAAATTCCATTTTTTCAATATTATTGCCTTTCATCTCCTCCTTATATCCGCTAAACAGTTCAAGATTCTGATCACTCTTCAGTCTTGTTAAGAAGAGCAGAAACGCTTATGGTACAAGAATGAAAAATACAGGAACAAAATTCAGGTAGAACTATGGAGAACGTTTATTTGCTTGAGGTTTTCTTGCAGTAAAAATTCTGACGAAACTCGAATGAACAAGAATGTACTGATGCTTCAAGGCGTACCTCAAGGATCTGTGTAGGATCCTTGTTGTTCTCCTTATATATAAACGATATTTTTTTCAGGTGAAAAAATGCTCCTTACGTTTATTCGCTGATGATACTATGCTTTATGTATATGGCAAATATATTAAGAACTTGACAAAATGGATCGATAGAGACCTTTCGGCAATTGATGAATAGTTATGTGACAATAGCTTAGCTCCAAATGTTCGAACATATAACTTCATACTTTTGTGTACAAAGCAAAATACTTAAGATTAAGAAAAATGAGGATATAACTTACTATAAGGATTAATGAACATAAAATTGGAAGTGTAGAAATAGTAGAATATTTAGGAATTATGTTGGACGGAAAATTGAGTTTCAATGTTGATTTTAATTCACCTAAAATCTTTAAAAAATCAATTTTTTTAGAGAGAATAGAAAAAATCTCTCGAGATATGAAAAATTATTGTTGTTCAAATCCATAATAATGCCACACATTTTGAATATTGCTCCACTTTTTTATTCGATTTCACTAAGGAAAAAATTCAACAATTACAAAATTGACAGAATAGAGCCATGCGAATAATTTTAATGTGCAATAGGTATACCCCAGTTGATATTATGCTGAAATCAGTGGATCTTATGTCTGCTAAACCGAGGATACTCTTTGCTTCATATATTTTCATATTTAAAATTGAAAATCAATTGCTTCCATGTAATGCAATAACTTTGTAGTACATGTCAGTGATGTGCATGGGTATAGTACTAGAAATACTGATAGTTTTCATATCCAAAGTTGTAAGCTTTTGAATCTGAAAATAGCATATACTATGACGGATTCAATGGTTTCAATAATATACCAAGTATCACTAGTACTATTATGTTTTTTTTATACTTCTACCTAAATACATTTTATTATGATTATTAGAGTTTCACAAACCCTTCAATTTCATGTGGAGTATATTTATTGTTACTGTCTATTTCTGTCTAATAATAATAATAGTTTTATTCGTACTCGGGCCACAATGCGTTTAGGCTACTTATATCACTCCAGAGAGATATTTTCTGACCTTAATCCTGAAGTTATATTTGTGATTTTCACGAAAAGTATAAATATGCTGGTGCTACATGTCATTTTCACACGTGCTCCTCGAAAAATCAATAATTTAAAGATTGTTTTGTGAAAGTTAAAATATTTCGTTTCAACTGTTGATAAGGATAAAATTGTTATTTCGAATTGGAGTGAGTGAAAGTGATCAACCCATAAAATGTTTTGTTATACTAATTTTTACTGTAATTGAGCGATACTGAAGTCCTTATCAATATTTCCCAATACTAAATTCTGGAGGCAAGTACTTTACGTCAGAACTCGTCATCAATATTTGATATTTTTCTAATAATCACTTGTTAAATTATTAATAACATTGTTGAGCAAATTCTGATAAATGAGAAAATATTTTTCTAGGACATTACACAAAACAAGCGTAAGGTCTTTATGTTGACGAAGAATTATTCATATGAATATTCATTCATTACATCTATTTTTGTTTATCTAGATATAAATGAGATGTGGAAAACAAGATCTTAGTTATCTTACTATATATTCTGCCTTAGTAAGATAAGATTTGACAACTCGTGTTTTGATACGCATTAAGTCTGTTTTCACTATTTTGTGTATAACATATATTATTTGTTATGGAAGTGTTTTTCGAAATGACCAAATTCAACGAGTCCACGTGTTTTTAGTCATTCGATTATGATATAAATTGATTTATTCTGGTAGAATAGATGACGAAATATTAGTTTCCATTAGTCGACTTAAATTGAAATTTATTTGGAAACGAAGAAAACCTGCAAAATTAAAAACTAAACTGAAACAAAGTGAATATTTTCCAGTACAGGTTTCAATACGAACTGGCAACTACTATGCAAAAATGGCAACCAGTTATCAATAAAGCACAAACGAAATTTATTTCTTAAGAAAGACAACAGATGAGCTGTCCTACTGAGTACTAAAAATAGAACTAAGGAATATATGAAGCCAAATCTTACTTGGAAGTAGTACGTGAATTGTACGAACATTAGTATCATTGAAATGATGGAAGTAGTACGTGAATTGTACGATATTCATTAACATTAGTAGTCTTTTATAGCTGAATTATATCGTTTTTCTGTGTCTTAGATTCTTGTTACCCAAGGCACATTGAATCTTTGCAATTTTTATTTTCTATTATCTGACTTCCGATTGTCTTCGATCATAAAGTTGCAAAATATATAGTTACCTATAGATGTGGTTTTGAATTGTTTCGAAAACTCTTCACTCATCAAAATCCACCATTTCGTACACTTCAGAGTAATCCCTCTCATATATAATAATTTTATGCCAGCGCTTCTTCCAATCCTCCAACCACTTCTGAAATGCGCTTTTCGGTATGGTCATCAGCTCTTCGATTCCGACTTTATCTTATGAGTTGTGGCAAAACGGTTACCTTTCGTTGGTCTCTTCCGTTTTCGGAATAGGAAAATGTCAGAGGAAGCCAACTCTGGTGAATATGGTAGTTGAGACACGACTTAGATGTTGTTTTTGGCCAAAAAATCATGAACAAGCATTGATTTGTGAACTGGTTACATAACATATTTGTAGTGTTCTTTGGCAACCATAAAATCTGTTTGCAAGAATTCATGGCGCACCACGCCGTTGTAACTGGAGAAAACAGTGAGTAAAACCTAAACATTTGATCGAACTAGGAGTGCTTTTTTTGATCTTGGCTCTTCTGGACGCTTCCATTGGAATGGTTGGGCTTTGGTTTCGACGTCTTCACCATAAACCTATGTATCCTCACCAGTTATGACCTTTTTGAACAAATCTGGATCGTCGTTGACTTCATTCAACAACTCCTAATACTAATGTGACGTTGCTTCTGCTCAAAGTTTAGCAATCTCTGAACAACCTTCACTGACAAATTGAATCCTCTTCAACTTCCCTCATTCGACGATTTTCCAATGTTTCGATGTTTTCTTCGTTTCTTAAGGTAGTTGCAACTACAAGTCGCTCATCGTCATGAGCATCTTCTCGGCCTTCTGTGAAGCGCTTGTACCACTTATAAACACTTTTTGAGAAAAGTAGCCTCGCCGAATGCCACAGTCAACATTTTAAGTGCGTTAGAGCTCTTTCTTCCATTTTTAACGCGAAATTTAATACAGATCCTTTGATCCATTTTTTTCAAAATTAAGAAATCGAAGAACACACAAACATGTGACTAACATGTTCAGTTGTCGAAAACAAACTACTGATCCGGGATGGCGGATAATTTCACAATATGAGGAAGAATGTAAGAATATACCGAGAAAAAAATTTCGATAATCGAATTGTATCGAAAATAATCTAAAGCATAGCCCGCATACATTGAAAATTTCTTTCGAACAGACCTCGTATTTCATTATTCGAAAATAGTTTATCCACAATCATAATTTTTAGCAAGAATAGACAGAAAACATGTGATTAACTTGTTCAGTTGTCGAAAATAAACTACTGATCCGGCATGGCGGATAATTCCACAATATGAGATAGAATGTAAGAATATACCGAGAAAAAAATTTCGATAATCGAATTGTATCGAAAATAATCTAAAGCATAGCCCGCGAAAATTAAAAATTTTTTCGAACAGACCTCGTATTTCATGATTCGAAAATAGTTTACCCACAATCATAATTTTTAGCAAGAATAGACAGAAAATATGTGACAAACATTTTCAGTTGTCGAAAATAAACTACTGATCCGGGATGGCGAATAATTTCACAATATGAGGAAGAATGTAAAAATATACCGAGAAAAAAATTTCGATAATCGAATTGTATCGAAAATAATCTAAAGCATAGCCAGCGAAAATTCAAAATTCACCTTTTTTTCGAACAGACCTCGTATTTCATGATTCGAAAATATTTTACCCACAATCATAATTTTTAGCAAGAATAGACAGAAAAATAAAAAAATTGCATTTGCCATTAATGTTTAGCTACAAATTGTAACTTTTCACAACATCGCCATTAATTCCTTCCCAAGTAATTTCTTTAAAAATCACTTCTGATTTTTGAAGATCCATCAGAAAATGTATCCAAACGTAAAACTTACATATTACTAGGATATAATAATATAATCTTCAAATTGTTTCACTTTACCTAGAATTATCCGTTAATTAATCAAAAATATTTAGGTCCTGTGAAAATTAACCATTCTGGAAGATTTTTTGAATAAAGTTTATTTATTTTACTACATCGCTTACTTCGATTCATCACAAATTTTGAAAACTATAAAATTAAAAATTAACACACTTGACTTAAGTTTCACTGAATATATTAAAAACTCTACATATGTTTCGGGTGGTTAACTCATTATCAAGAGTATACAATATTACTCAGTTATATTGTATGTTTCTGATAATGGGTTAACCACCCGAAACTTATGTAGAATTTTCAATATATTCAGTAAAACTTAACTCAATTGTGTTAATTTTTAATTTTATAGTTTTTAACATAATGTTTCACCAAGAGATAAGCGAAACCTCCGTGTCACAAATTTAAATGTAACTTTTTTCGTCTTATAAATCTTATAATAATCGAATTTGGTAGCTTTCAAGGATTTCATTTTGTTCTTTTCAGATTTAACCTGCGGTAATAATCTCTTATTCCCTCGTATCTTCTTCGTCGAGTTCGTGAATCGACGCAAAAGTATCTATCTATCTCTCGTTCAACTAAAAATAAAACGAAACCAAACCGAAGACATGTGGATAACCCAGAATCAAGTGAAAGTGGCCGCTAGAAGTCAGCAGGAGCGCCGATATCTGTATCGAGGAACGTTACAAGTTAAATACTGGTTACGTGCCTCAGTTTTGGGTTGACTGTTCCGTAGAGAGAAGGTTGTTCGCCTGCGGACCAAAGAAATTTATCAGAAAATTCTAATCCTCTGTTACTGTAAGATTTAAATTAAAATCGAGGAAAACAGGTGTTTCGATTGAAAGCACGAAACGCAGGAAAGCGGACTGGGTGGTGTCCGAACTGGTTTAACGAAAATTATTATTGAAACTGGTTGTTTTGGTGAAAATCTGATACTCTCTCCTGAATTCGATCAATGAAAATTATCAGAAATTCTGAATTATTCGGTTTGAATGAAATGACTTATCTCTATACAATGTAATATATTGAATAGTATTGGCACTTACTTATCATCATCCCAATCAACTGAGTTTCTTGGAATATATGTGAGTTTGATTTGACAACACAGATTGATGATTTAAGTGAAAAATTGAGTAACTAATCTTTTGCAATCTCTAGAATTGAGAACATTGTTCCTAGAAACTGTGTTATGAATGTGTATTACATTCTTGTAAAGGGTGTTTTTTTTAGAGGTATAGAATTTTAAATTGCAATAAAATAATAATGGATCATTCGATTGACAAGAATTTTTTTTATCGAAAGATAATCATGTTGCATTACATTCTAAGTATGATTTCTGGCATATGACCGCCACGGCTGGATCCGATGTAGTCCAATCTGGACGTCCAATTTTCGATAACTTTTTCCAACATTTGTGGCCGTATATCGGCAACAACACGGCGAATCTTCCAAATGGTCAAGCGTTTGTGGCTTATCCGCATAGATCAATGACTTTACATAGCCCCACAGAAAGTAGTATACCGGTGTTAAATCACAAGATCTTGGAGGCCAATTCACAGGTCCAAAATGTGAAATTAGGCCGTCACCATTGACACATTGTCTTTCGATAAATCGATTGTGGCACGAGCTGTGTGACATGTTGCGCCGCCTTGTTGAAACCACAGCTCCTGGACATCGTGGTTGTTCAATTCAGGAAAGAAAAAGTTAGTAATCATGGCTCTATACCGATCACCATTGACTGTAACGTTCTGGTCATCATCGTTTTTGAAGAAGTACGGACCAATGATTTCAACAGCCCATAAAGCGCACCGAACAGTCAATTTTTCTGGATGTAACGGTGTTCTGACATACACTTGAGGATTGTCTTCACTCCAAATGCGGCAGTGTTGTTTGTTGACGTAGCCATTCAACCAGAAGTGCGCTTCATCGCTTAACAAAATTCGGTTATGAAAATCAGGAACAACGGCAATCTCTTTTGGGCCCATTCGACGAATCTACGCCTTGCTTGATGATTGTTTGGCTTCAATTCTTGCACGAGTTGGATTTTGCAAGCACGCAAACCAAGATCCTTCCGCAAAATCTTCCATAAAGTGGATGGACACAGATCCAATTCCTGTGCTCGATGGCGGATGGACTCATTCGGGTCTTCCTCAATGCTACGCTCTACAGTAACAATAGCATTTTCTGTACGCACCGTACGGCGTCTCTGGGGATGCGAGTTTAACCGACTCTAAAAACCGACACACAAGTCGTGATGATACACAATCCAGCAAATTTTGTAAATACAATCCAGATTAAACCAGAAATTGAAATGGCCAATGAACGAACCGCCTATAGAGACCAAGCAAATTGTAGTATACTACAAATTGAATTAAAAGTGGACACTAAATCCGCTAAGCGTCAACTTTCTTCGACTCCTGAAACTGAAAATGCCCCTCAAGCACTTCCATTTTTTTCAAAACCGACAAACAAACCAACTCAGCATATCAAATTTTCGACCTCAATGAATGACATTTGACAATTTTGAATCCCATGAAAAAACTCATTGAAGAAGGAATTCGCCATTTTTCCTAAATTATGTGGAGACTTGCGCATTTCTAAAAACAGCCTCAACGCAAATCTGCCTGATCTTATCATCTCAAATTTAACTTTCTAAATTTATTTATCGTATTTAATGAAATCCATGGAAATATAAAAGACAGAAGACTAAAAACTAATATTACTCGATTAAAAAGGAAACTATTGCCTAACACCAATTTTTCTATCACTGAGGATGAAGAATGATTTGAACACTTGAACAATGACTTTCTACCTCAACAATAATTGGAAAACTTCCTTGACTGCTATATGGAGTAAGAATATCAGATTTTCAATTGAGCTCAATTCGCTGAAATTTATTTGAGATTTTGATTTTGTTATAGTTGCTCATGTTATATTAGTTTAATTATATCAATTGTTATTTTACTGCACTTTTTCGCAGCTGATAACTAGGGAATGCAATCTCGACTCGAGATCGTAAATTCGGGATCCCGCGGGATTAGAAACATCAATCGCGCGAGATCCCGAAATTTTCGGGATCCCGTCTAGTTTGAAAAAAATAAAGTTCGGATAACGGATAACTGAAAACGATGAGAATTGCTTGAATGAAAATTCCACACAATAATAAACACACGAAGTAAATTAAGCCTGGCGTCTGACTGAAAGAATGTTAAATCGTTTCCTGAAAGGCCTTCCCAGATTCTATGGAGCGATGTTATCCAATAAATCCACCAAAGAATTGAAACTTTAGCCACAAATTGTTTCGAATGTGGAATGTACCGATATTTTTCATATATTTGAGTGGAAATAACTAAGCAAGCTGTATTGAATTCTTTTCTTTCTTTTTCGTATATATTTTCATATTAATTTTGTTTTTGTGTCATGTATTCTGAGAAAATACCGCTCCCGAATTCTTTTCCGTTTTGTTCTTGACTGTTCAAATTTACACGAAGAATTCATTTATTACAATTATTCCGAAGAATTTTTCTTGAAGTCAGAGCTATCGTTTTCAATCACTCTGCTTATATAATCACTGAAAATTCAAATATAAACTCAACATAATATAATGAAAAAATGTTTTAGTGACATTAAAAAAATTGCGTTGTTAAATTTTTTGAGCTGAATGTGATCATTTTTATGGAAATATATTCACAAAGGAAAATAACATAACAACATTTGAATCGTCTCCTATAGTTATACGTAATCAGAATATCCATAATTATGCGGGTAATAATGAATTCAATATACCCTATTACAACATATGTCAAGAAACATAAAAGCGTTAAAAGAATAATAATTATATAATCACATTATATAATAACAGAGAGAATGAGGGTATTAAAAATCACTAATTCACGCAGAAATCTTTAATCAGAAAAATGTGCGGATTATTTTTTGAATTATTAACGTTGGCATACTCAGCTAACCATGCCTCACTGATTTCAATGCTTATTATACAGGTACGATTATATAACTATAAAATATCGTTGCGGTTTTCAAACTTTTCTTTAATTCTATCCAAAATTACATTTCAGTTCACGAATGTCACTGAATTGTAACGATAATAGAATAATGAAATTATTCTTGATAAGATTTGTGGTTAACATAAGACTTCTTTTTGATTGCCAGTTAAATCCAATTAACGTTAGGTAATTTACATATGAAAATGAAAATAATATTCCGTTTTCCAAGCAATAAATTGCATAGAAAGAGCGAACTAACATTGTCACGTTGGTATTTACTGTTCGTGAGAATATCAGTCGCTTTTAAATCTTGATACTGTTAGTTTGATATAGGGTTATGAGGACTTGATTCATCTTATTCTGCTTTTTATGGGTGACAATTATTCTTGTAACAAGTTTCAATATATTCTATACATGACTATTAGCACGACATTCATTTTAATCGTTCATTTAAAAGTCAGTGTCTGTTTGTCTTGAGGCTGTTTTGTATTCTTATATATTTAGAACTGCGTAACTAATGGACAATGAAAGTTCTAGAGTAGTGTTACCCAACGTGGGGCCCAAGCCCTATAAGAAGCCAATTTAATTGTTAAGGGGGGCAATTCGAAAATGGACTAGATACTTCTAAATTTTAAGTTTTTCAACCTTTTTGGGGAAAACAAAATTTTGGAAGCAAAGGTGGGCATGGCACAAAAAAGGTTAGGAAACACTCTAGAGAGTCTACACTTGGAAATTTCCGAAAGTTACACATACTAGGATCAATTAGAAATAGCGTTCAACGTTTCTGGATACAAAATTCTTTTCAAGATCTCGACAAAAACAAAACATTCACAGTTAATAATAGATACAAATTCCAAACCAAAGAAGAGACGTTTGTTGAATAATTTAGTTCCGTTATTATCACTGCATAAACTCTGATTGTATATAGTTTTATATTTTACTTATTGAATTCGATGATTGTACTCATTACTTTGGCAGCTTGTTTTTTCTCCTAGAGAAAACACGAAAAAATATTGAGAAATGTTATAAATAAATGAGTTTTCAAACAATTATTCTTATATAGTCAATACCGCGACTCTTGACCGATGTCGTAATCTTTTTTTTCAAGACAAACACCACCTAGCTGTTTCAAGAATGACTATTAAATATGTTCCGAAAGTCATCGAACTTGTGGAATGGCAATACCATACACGAGTTTCATCTTTATTAGGAATCTTCAGTGGCATTCATCCAAACAATAAAGTTTCGATGGTATTCCAAACGAATTCAGGTCCTATCTTCAAAATGAGACGAACATTCATTCGTGAACTAATACGTGAGCTCCCTCTATAGGAAAACGAGATGAACTCCTTCGAGAATTGCAGATCGGTTTCTCGTAAGAGAACCAGTGAGAGTGCGTGAAAGCTTCATAGACGTATCATTCAAACACCTCAGAACATTGTATATGGATGCGTAAGAATGGTCTGATACCTTATCGCTCCGGTTCTCACCCTAGCGAGCAATTCGATAACTTGTTTCCAGAATCACGAAACCTTACTGAGAACTGAGACTCTCAATCGAAATATCGTAATATTTATCGTAATATTAGGTGTTATTATCGATGATAAAAAATATTATCGATGAAAATTTGAATTTTAAAATTATTTTAGATATGTTATGAGTAAAATTTCAGAAAAGTAAATTTTTTAGCAAGGATAAATAATTATGTTAGTGTCTTCACAAATATTTAGTGTATAAGTCGATAATATTACCACATATAAAGTTTTGTTCAACAATATTCTACACCTCGCCTCAAAATGACATTCAAAAGTTGCAAAAACTCCAAAATAGAGCATTTAGAATTATATTGAAGTGCAATAGGTACACACCTGTATCACTTATGTTAGAAACACTGAGTTGTTTTATATTAGGCAGCAAATAGTATATAAAACTCTAGACTTTTTTTATAAAATAAAATATAGCAAGCTATATCTTTGACAGTGTAAAATACGTTGAAGATGAACATGGTTACCAAACATAGGTCTAGGAACAAAATGATTTCTATATTGATAAGTACAGTACATATAAATGCCTAAATAATTTATGTGCGAAAGGAATGATTTTATTTAATAGTCTAGATTCGAACCTAAAATTATGTGAGAACCATAATGTGTTCAAAAAATTATTTTATCATTTTGTGAAAATGAATATCTAGGGTGAAATATGTTGTTTGATATTAAATTGACTCTACTCTACTGAAAGAATGAACTCTTGAAACATATTTTTTTGTAAAGTGTTTGAGCTGTGCTAAATAAAGTTTACTACTACTATATTTCCATTAAAGTCACAAGCAGCTGTCTACACGAATCTATTCTGATTTTGCATGCTAAATTTCAATGTATTTTTGATACTTAAAAATATTTATTGGGGAACACTCCCAACATTGTTCTATTACATTTATTCAATTGTTACAGAATCTATAACTAAGGTAAATCTTCACGAAAGAACTGAATTCAGTTTTTAGTCTGAAGTTCCATTCAGTCCTTGAACTAAAATATTAAAATAAATACAGTATTGATGAATGGATTGAAGAGAACTTCATTGATTTAAGTCTGATTTGCCTGCAATAGAAATGAGTACATATATGAATATATTCAAATCCAAAGTACTATGTTTCTATCACGCCTTCAAAAAACCTATTCACTGTCGTTATACGGTATTTCATAACTGTAAACTTCGACTGTGAAGAATTACTCTACAGCCCACGATTTCGGAGATGAAACTTGTATGCATTTTTCAAACGCCTCCGGGCTGATTGTTGCTCTTCCAACTCTCGTAAAGAAATGTGCAGATGAAGTTATAATAAGACTGATGGACATGCAAGATGTAGCAAGACAGTGACCTTTATGTTTAAACAATTAATATTTATACGATGTGACTAACTGAAGCTTCATTATAATAGGAACAACCTTGGGAGGAACTGGAGGATTACATCCAGGAAAAAGAGGCTGTCAAATGGGATTATTCACCCAACAGAGTTACATATGCAATAAGGAATGGGTGGAAGGTTGAATACTGGAGGGAATTGATTATAATGGATAATGTGTTAAAATTATTTGATTGAGCAAAGGAAGTTGATTTCAAGAATAATCACTATAAAATTCACCAAACAGTATAATCAAGAATTATTATTATTATTATTATTATTATTATTATTATTATTATTATTATTATTATTATTATTATTATTATTATTATTATTATTATTATTATTATTATTATTATTATTATTATTATTATTATTATTATTATTATTATTATTATTATTATTATTATTATTATTATTATTATTATTATTATTATTATTATTATTATTATTATTATTATTATTATTATTATTATTATTATTATTATTATTATCATTATAATTATTATTATTATTATGAATATTATTATTGAACTAGTATTGTCCTGGTTCGGGTCTAAGGGCCGTCGTCGGTTGGGATTTCTTCCTAACGTTTCGCTAGCACAAGTGGCGAGCTTCTTCAGAGGTCGTTCCATTTCTGATTCTGGAAGTGGAAATGGAACAGTCCACTTCCAGAACACTAGTTCAACGACTGGCTGCGAAAGCCTCAATCAATTTGTCATTATTATTATTACTATTATTATTATTATTACGCTAGTTCCCCATGAGGAGAGAAGACTGAACTTGAATTCGCATTTATTCGGACTTTTGCTTCATCTTTTTTGCCTCCCAAAAACGTTTCATCCTCTTTGAATGCTCTTTCTTCCGTTCATCTGTCCATTTTAATACAGCTAGGCAATTTGATTTTTCCTCAAACTTCACATGTGCGATTTTATAGCGACTCAGTGCGATCTTCGAGATTTTTTATATTGATCTGTTTTAGATCTTTTGGACCTCTTTTACCACTCCGGACCACAATATCCCGTACTTACTCTTCATAATTATATTGAGTATTTTCTTCGGTATTATGTACTGTTTCATTCTGTAGACATGTGCATAGAACTTTGCTCGTCGTTTTCTGATTTCTTCCGTTATCGTATTTGTCTTTTCATAAAGTTTATTCTGAGGTTTTTCATCCAAATACCGTTTCTATTGATTGGCCCGTAAATCTTTCTGAGAATTTTTCGTTCTTGTTTTCCTATTTCTCTAATACTTGAATGACCGCCTCACTTCGTTGGACGTAGTGCGACTGACGAGTTCCTTGCTGAACGAAACAGCGGTCTCGCACTTCCATCATATGTGGCATCGATTTCAATATTTCTCTAACATTTATCCATTGAAAGATAATGGAGGTATCACATCGCACACGTTCACTTATATAGCTTTATAATAACATTCTTTTGGTTAATTTCAATTTTTCGAATGAATGTTCTAGTGTTCATTTTCTTGAATATTTCATTCAGTGCCATAAACACAAAAATTTTATTTCCTAAAATTGACATTCTCAGCAAAAATATTTGAAAAATTAACAGACTCAGAGTGGGAAAATTTATTTTTTATTCACTTTTTGCTACAAATTTGTGACTTGAAATTCGCCAAAACTTTAAGATAAATATTTTTTCACACAATAATTATTTTTTCCGTGAAATTTTGATATCTACTTCTTTTATAGTTTCATCAGAGGATTATAATGGTTCAGGTTCTCTACGACAATATATTATTTTCTTCGCCATGGAAAATACTCTGAAAAAATCCATAGTAAGCCTGATAATATAATTCGTGAAAACCAAAGAATGTGGTTTTCTTTACTTATCCATGAAATTCATATACTCTACTGCTGAGTGTTTTATTCCATGTTCATTTTTTAGTATTATTATTTGTTGATTATAGTAAATTGTTAGTAGTGTTCGAACTATTCACTTATCTGAAGCATTTCTGAAATTTTTCTACATTTTTCATCCCCCTTAGTTTCTGAAGCTTGTTACAGTATCCAAGCTTTCTGTTATTTTGTTGTGCAACTATTTTAAGCCATATTTGAACAACAAAGGAGGGCAATTAGAATCATTTCGGCTCTGATTAGAGAGCATAAAAAAAATAATTACAGAGAATCGTTGTATCGTATATATATTTCTTTGTTTATTACAAGCCTTAAACCACAGACTCTAACGTTATGGATGCTGGTATTCACAACTATCTTACCAGTTGTGAACCTGATAGCATAATGAATCGAATCGAATCCATCAGGCCAAAAAATGATCGGTAACATCCATTTTTCTTTTCTTTCGAACAAATAATAATTTATAGTACTCTGAATGGTCACTGTTTCGTTATATCTATTTCAATGTTGTTGTTATTGTATTGAACTTATTTTTATTGTATTAGGTTTTCCTTTAATTGAACATATTTCAGAAATGTATATATTAATGAAACTAATACGAAATGAATGATTAATTGAATAATTATATTCGGTCATCTAATCATTAAAGTTTCCATCAATAATTGATAAATTATTATTATTATTAACTGTATATTTTGTTGTTAGATTTTATCGACTGTGACGTAAGTTGGTGGTATCATAGGCACTTCAAAATGAAATTCTCAGGTGTCACTGTTGTTTTTGCATTTCTTCTTATAGATAAGTGTTATCTTTCTCTGAAAACTAAATGTTTCGTGATAATTTAATGAAGTTTGAAATTGAAAATTGATTGAATTATGGTCGAATGAGTACCTCTGGACGACCATTTATATATTATTTATTTTTTTTTCATATAATGTTATGCATACATAAATATTAAAAGAAGACTTTATTCTAATACACTATGAGAATAGTGATAATATGCAGTGAATCACTGCTGAAAAAAATTCAGTACCCACCTTGTAATTAAGATATAAATAAATTCAATGGACGATGAATCTACTCTGTGATAGTTCATATTTAAATGAGAGGTAATAATAAAAACTTGTCTGAAAATCACTGACTGAACAATTCTTTATTCGACTAGTTTCACCTTTTACAGCATTATCAAGAATTCTTGATAATGCTGTAAAAGGTGAAACTAGTCGAATAAAGTATTGTTCAGTGATTTTTAGACAAGTTTTTATTATTACCTCTCATTAAGATATAATCCCACAGCAGAAATAATTCAAATTCTTTCAAGTTTCTGAGTTTCTTATTTTTCAATTATCATTCTATAATCAATTGTTCCCGTTAAAATTCCAAAATGATACAGATGAAGTGAAAAAACAGAATCTTCAATTATTTTTACACAGCAAATTCCCGATTTTGTCGATATACCTACATAGATCTCCATCTGAAGGTCTACAGAAACCACATTTCTGCATAGAAATCTAGAGAAATCAATCATGAAAACAGACATTAATGTCTAGGCTTGTAATGCTCTGATATTTTATGATACCCTTTGATAGTGCTCTGATATTCTATGCTCATATACTTCCAAATGATAAAATAGAAACGTCAAATGATCATAACTCTATTTTAGATTCTCTATGTTTGATTCAGTTGATATTCTGTGGCCTACCCACATCAACCTACCTGACCAAATGTAAAGGTGTAATAGAACCTAATATAGATAGACCTAGCTTGTGAAATTGTGATCCACTTGGTATTCTATGATTTCCTGTGATCCTAAGTGACTAGATGGAAACGTAAAATATATGTGATAATTGAGTTTCCGTTTTTACTTTCTCTACGTTGGTGTAGCTGCAGGCTCCATTCTTCCATTCACGCTATTTTCAGTCCGAATCGAATATCTATAAATCACTCGCAGATTAGGTACTATTGAAAAGGCCGCGCTAGGTTTCAAACATATAATTATCCACCTACTTCAATTTTGTACTGTGAAGTGAAAAAAAAAGTGTAAAACTAGTTTAATTAACTGAAAAATAAGGAATAATCAATTTAAAAAGGCAAAAATAAACGAGATCTAACTATTGAGAGATATTTATTACGGATAATATTATAATTGATTCGACGCGTTTCGTCGTTACAAACGACTTCTTCAGATACTTACAGAATAATAATAACATTATTATTCTGTAAGCATCTGAAGAAGTCGTTTGTAACGACGAAACGCGTCATGCTATGTAGTCAATAAAGTGTAAATCATAAGTTCAAGTGTTTGAATTTAAGTTATATTCAATTATAATGGATTTACATCAAGTAAACGCCAACACTATTAAATATAGCAATGAATCTCAACTTTTGGCTAAATACCACTAAAATCATTAAATTCATCCTCTTTAGTGAATAAAGCAGTGGTCGGTAATATCGGCACCTATATTGTGATAAGTCCACTAGTTGCGTACTTAGCTCAATGTCGTTGAAGTATCTCTCGACTGACCACCTCAAGCAGCTACGGATAATCTCTTGGATATTACGCCATATCCGATAGTAAGAACGCGATGGTAAATAGTATATTCACATCAATTAAACCTTTTACATAACGCCGGTGTAAGTAGAGCGTGAGGTCGTATTGTACCGTGCAGTCCGTTCGTTTAACAATACCCACGCCATAGCTGCTGCGTTCCATCGAGAGGAAAAGTTGAAAATTGCTGGGTAAGGCTAGAATAAGACCCCCGCAGGTCCGTAACGCGACATTTGATTCGGTGCGGTCTATGTCTCTCACAATTTGGTCAATTTAACACTATCACACAACACATAACGAAATAATAATGATAATGATATTAGAAATCAAATTTGACTCACGATTAAAAAAAATTAAAACGAGTGGTTTGCCAAATTGATGACTCCACTCCTCTATTACTGATTCAAGCTCACGTTACATGTTAACATAAACTCAAGTACGAAAAACTACAAAGTTAAAGGAAACTCCCTTGCACTAGAGGCGCATGAGTGACCGCCGAAGAAAATGTTGACACAGAAGCGTTGAACTACTGGTTGGTCTAAGGTACACTATTTGCGAAACTGAAGGCACAGTACTAGCTATTGAAGGCCAGGTTACTCCAATTCATAATTATCTGAAAAAAATAGTTACAGACCCAACAATGAAGACGGCAGGTACCCATACGGAAGCCAAGCATTAGAGGCAATTCAGCAGATATCAGAGGATAACAGATAATAGATTCAGCAGGAGATAGAGGGAGGTTCGTAATACAAAGACAGACATGACCGGGTAGCAAAAATTGTGCTTTAAGAACTAGCACTGAGATCACATATTCTACAAAAAGAAAAAGTGCCTTACTAAAAATATATTCCGGATTACATTTTGGAGAATGATCAGTTCATAGTCAAAAAGTTCCGCACAATAGGACTTATCTTGTCCTGGTAGGGAAGAGAGAGTGGAAAAAGACGTTTATAGAGTTGGCCATTTCAATGGCTAACAACCTAGTTGAAAGGAATGCCGGTTAAATCTCTAAATAGCAAGAACTTGAGGGCGAGTAAAGAGGCAATGCCACATGAACGAAGTCTAGACTGTCTCAATCATATGAGCATCCACTGGTATAATCCCGAAAAATCTAACGAAAAACACCACAGATCTAAGACTTGACAAACATCTATATAAGGAATTGAAGAAATCGGTGCTACCTGCTTCACCAAGAACACTCAGGAAGTTTCTGGGACATTACGAAAATCGACTCAATAGGAGTCCGTATCATGAAGATGACCGCCATTGAGACCCCTCCAATGGTCTTTTAATTTGGAAAAAAACCCGACAGAGCTCAATCACTGTGACACTAGCTGAAAGCTAGTAAAAGCTGAAAGCCTTGAAATCGACATAATAAAATCGAAAACAAATTAGGAAAGCATAATACTAAAACTATTAACACGAACAGAATAAATTTGGGTTCATTTTTAATTAATAATAAAAAGAAACAGGTTACAAAGATAACAGTGAAGTATATCAGATTAATTGTGCTGATTGTGACGTATACTTCATAGGCCAAACTGGACGAAGCATCGAAACCAGAATGAACGAAAACAAATTCTCTATATCAAATAACAAAATTTCTACGAGACTTTCATTACATTGCATTCACAATAACCATTTCATAGATTCAAACTCATTGAAATTGCTGGATCTTCTTGAACAAGTTGAAATTTCTGATTGACACCGAAAGAAAAAACCAATTTCAAATGATCAACCTTATCACCATTGTTACTATCCTCAATTTCTTAATTTAAGACTTTCTTTGTTATTTGATAATTCTCAGATTCAATTCATTACTTTTCCTGTATGTTAACTTGTCCCTCTACTTTCCAGACATCGATATCAGCCTTAAGTTCATTGCAGGTAACGATGTATAGGTATATAACAATGTTGGTCAAAAAATGTTCAGTTTAACTCTTGAAAATGGGGCATCACCCCGAAACAATTGTCAACTATTATAAATTTTGTGAAACCAAGCCAAATGTTTTCATTTAATATATTAAAAAATGTTTCACCAAGGGATCAGCTAAGAATCAATCAACTTTAATGATAATATTCATTAATTCTTCTAGACATTTAGAAAGTATAGGATAAGTCAATTTGAAGAAAATGTAAATACAACATAATAAAATATACAAAATCAGCATAAAATGGAACATTTATTCAATATAAAATGGAGCATTTATATTAAAGCAATGAAGAAAAAATTAAAATCGGGATACAAAGTTATGTTAATGTTTTATCCAGCCTAAACTCCTTCACGCCATATAATAGCGCCTGGATAGTAATATCTACTCTTTTGAGGGCATCTTTCGAGTAATATTAGCTTGAGATTTATCATTCAAACCGAACCGAAGGTTCACAGGTAAATGATTGAATAATTTTAATTCCCTGACATATATATTTTCCCTGATATATATAGCTCTGTGGAAATTTAGATGTTTTCTGACCAGAGATAGTCAGAAAATCGCTATTTCTCGTTCAATAATTATGAATGGCACTCTGAGTTTTGAATGAATATTCTCCTTTATGAAGAGAATATAATTTAAGATATGTACACATGACAAAAAAGTCGAAATTTTATGTTTAATGAAATAGTATTGTCTACAGCAGGGTAGGCGAACCTTTATGCATCAATGTGCCATTTTTTCTGAAAAATGTTTGATAATAATAAAAAATACTATCTAAACTCTTCATTTAGAAGTACTTAGAAGAGCCGGCGTCGAGTGAGTGTTATTGAAAAATATGAAGCAACGCAAGATCTCTTATTTGGGCCACATACTCCGAGGCAATAAATATGAGATCCTAAGACTAATATTAATGGGTAAAATAGAAGGTAGAAGAGGTCCAGGCCGAAAACGGCATTCATGGTTGTGCGATATCAAGAACTGGTGTGGAGTGAAAAACGTGGGTGATATATTCGCACTAGCTACGGAGGGGCAATTACGGATTATAGAATGAGTGGATGATCGCCTACACGCTGTAAGCGTTGGCACGAGAAGAAGAAGAAGAAACTCTTTATGAAATAAAGTAAACAAAAGAGTTACATTTTGGAATGTTCAATACCTACTTAACACATTTTTTACACATGTTTTATGATCGGCGACGTCCCTAAAATATTGTGTCGCGTGCCATCAATGGCACGCGTGCCATTGGTTCGCCTTCCCTGGTCTACAGGATCGACTTGCAGGTAATCATAATTACTATTATGAATGTGATAATCTTCATATCGTTATTTGTTTCGGAAGTTAAACTCAAGAATCAATATTCTGCAAAAGATATTACAACCTGAAACGAATTGTCAAGCAACATTCAACAATATAATTTGAATAACACTAAGTGTTTTTCACAAAAAAATTGCTTAGTTTCATTTGAATTATGTATTTAGATTTTCATCAGGTATCAGCCCAATCGATTAATGATCAACAATATATTTCTATTAAACAAAGTCAAGTGTTCTTTATTCAGTTTATATTATAATTATTATTTTATGATGATTTCATTATTATATCAGAGCCTAATCCAGATCCGATGAAGTATACGATGTGCTTCGGCGCAGAGTATTAGTTGTATTATTCACTTTCTAGATTTAACAGAAACCAGGTCAGCAAATGAAAGCGAAAATACGAACATTCTCACTGTAGAATCGACAACAACTAATGGTTCTAACTAGAACGAATATTTGAATACAAAGGATAATACGCCATTATAATACCGTGGATATATCCCACAGTTCACTCATTTTTGTTCCTCTGAGATTTTACATTACGAAAAAAATCAATTTAAGATAGTGTTCAAGGCTTGCCTGCTCTACCTGATAGTTCCCAATATTAAGGATAAAATAAACAATTACACCGACACAAAACGAACTGAAATTGTTCAAAAAATTGAATGAAATATATCAAAGTAAATTAATTTCAATTGGGAGTATGTTTACAAGATATTTGTAGATTACTAGACATATTTCGCAATTTTTAAACATTCGTTGGATGACTGCCTTCTGATGGCCATTTTTATTTGATTATTCATTTCATTATACAGGCATAACATCTCACAAATCTTGTAGTCATATGTGAACATAAAAAATACACACTGAAAAAATATGAAGAACATACAACATATTGAACATGAGTCCTAACAATTAGACATTACAATTTGAAGGATAAACTCTATGTCTTGAACAATTACACTTCTTTATAGCCACTATGATTTTCCAGTGAAAAAAGTTTAGTTTTTCGAAAAATATAGAAAAAGCAATAACCAGAATTAATGAATCTTATTGTAAGCGAAAAGAAAATGTTGAAAACAGATCAACTTCTGAATTTTGAGTCTGCACGTAGCATTTGAAAAAGACGAATCTCATCGAAACGTGCGTCATGCAGTATTCTTTTTATATATCTGTAAATCTTGGCTTAACAATTGTTTCATTAGCTTCTGAATTATTCGCTTGTCTTTGTGCTCTCCCCAAAGGGCTAATAAAAGCATAAGAGTTGAGGAAAAATGATGAAATTAAGTCTCAAATTGCAGAATGAATTATTATTATTATTATTATTATTATTATTATTATTATTATCATTATCATTATTATTATTATTATTATTATTATTATTATTATTATTATTATTATTATTATTATTATTATTATTATTATTATTATTATTATTATTATTATTATTATTATTATTATTATTATTATTATTATTATTATTATTATTATTATTATTATTATTATTATTATTATTATTATTATTATTATTATTATTATTATTATTATTATTATTATTATTATTATTATTATTATTATTATTATTATTATTATTATTATTATTATTATTATTATTATTATTATTATTATTATTATTATTATTATTATTATTATTATTATTATTATTATTATTATTATCATTATTATTGTTATTAATATTATTATTGCTAGTCAACTCTGTATTTATATTCCAAAAATACCAATGTCTTCATCAATACGCTAGAAATTGTAGTTGGTAATAAAAAACAAAAAGTGCTTTTTCTCCTCACTGAACTGTTTTTCGACGAAATTCCTCTGCACTGTTGTTTTTCACAATAAATATTTACAAACCTTTTTACTGTTAATATTTTAAATATGTATGTCGTACACCGGAGGCCAAACCACGGATGCAAAATATGTATGTCGTACACCGGAGGCCAAACCACGGATGCATACTGAATATTGAGTGTAAAAATAGAATGTATTTTCCATTGCAAAACAGGCAGTTGTTGCATTTGTTCCTGATAAAAGGAGACATTCACAAACATTTTGAATGAAACATAGCAAATCCAAATAATATGAAAAAGGGTAAAATCGAATATATCCAAATTTAAATCAATGTTGATCGCTTTTTCGTTAAATCATTCATTTCTATATTTTTATTCCTGTATCACATATTGGTTATAGAATTTGAAGTCAATTATGCACTCTAAGTGAAACTAAAACCCAAATACTTCTTCATGTCAACCTCCATTAACATTAGGTAGCGAGTAGAGTAGCGAGAAAAAATGTATTCAAATTAGGGGTTTTTTATATCATATTGAATCAACATCTATGATTTTTTATATATATTAACAAAAATACGCATGACGCGTTTCGAAGAACTTCATAAAATTTTTACTTCTTCATCAAATGCTGAATTAACAATAATTGGATTGTTACAATTATTATTGCACCACAGGCTGATACATTCAGGTCACTTTGTAGCCTCAAACAATAATGTATAGATGACATGCTCTCATAAATTTCAGTATCGTTCGCATAAGCCACCTTCAGGCAGTCCACCATCTCTAAGATATCGTTAACAAACAGGACAAATAGGAGGGGTCCAAGATTGGATCCCTGGGGCACTCCAGAAGTTACTGAAAATTCTCTCGATTTGCAATTCTCAATTTGTCCGAATTGACTGCGATTACTGAGTAGGACTTCATGAGAAGTGATAAATCATTCGCAAATCCAAAAAGCTTCCTAGTTTTAACTATAAGAAGTCCATGATCTATCTTATCAAAGGTCTTCTGGTAAGATGCTTCATGAAAGAAACGTCAAACTGATAACCATAGAACCTTACTTCAATGCTTTTTCAATATGTTTGTATAAATATTACTCTGTCAATATGCATGTTATTGTATGTTTTGGAGTTTTGTTCTACAACATCCTTATTACAGAAGAACATGAAAATATCACTGTCGCAATGGTTTTGTCCAATGATTTCTGTGCCCTGTGCAATGATAATAATCAGTCTTTCTTTTCAGATATGATCATAATTAATAAAATAAAACTTAAGTTCAACAATCGCATTTCATTTTCATCAACAACCGATTGTTTCGATTCAAAACATTCGAATTAAAATCAATAGAAAATTTCATTTCGCTTTCCTTCTGAAATGACACTATTCAAAATTATTTTTATCGTTTATTAAATTGAACATGCATTTTACCTGAGAATATACGATTAAAATTGACGGAGCTTGATCTAGGTCATATTTTCAATTCAAACACATAAACAATCCCATTTGGAAGTTCAAATTATCAATCGATATCATCATTCTTTTTATGTTTTAATCATTATTTACTTTAACTTGACAAATTTAATCCATAAAGTGAGAGGTATATAAATTCTACGATGCCATATTTCATTTAAAACGCAAAACTGATAACTTTCCTTCAATTTCTTTATCTGATTTCGTATTCCTCGAATTTGATATAATATCCTGTTCTTGATTAGTTCGTTAATAGCATAATGTTATCTGATATTGACATACAATTCAATTATTTTAGTATGAACAGTAAATAATAAAAAATTAGGTTTAGGTGTGGTTTACTCAAGGCATGCCCTGATAAAGTGATAAAATTCATACACTTCGCATTACATTTGAAGGTTCGAAATTCATTTTTGCGGAGTTTTATCACTCGGGATTCCCTAAGTACGAGAATACGAACATTTTGATCATAGATAATTTAAATTAACCCGTTATCACAACAGTTTTACATGAACATGTATTCCATTTATAATGATAAAAACTTTTCAATCCGTTTAAATCTTCTGAGAAAGGCTAAGTAGCTGAGTGGTATAGTGACCCTATAACTCTTCGACCTGCTGGTGCTGGAGGGTTCGAGTTCCACTGTAATCTTGGGCCATAAGGAATCGGCGCCGGCGTTAGACCTACAATTCAAGGGTGGAGTGAAAAGTATCGAACCTGTTCAAGAAAAACTATGTTCAAAAATTATTTCTCCATCATTTTTCAACATAATCGCCATCAACACTGATACATTTCTCGTGACGGTGTTCTAATTTAGTTATAACAGTTGTAAACGTAGATTCACTGGACTCATCAAAATAATGAATTAAAGTTACGATAACTTCTTCGTTACCCTCAAATCTCCTACCCCTAAGCCATTTTTTGAGGTTAGGAAACAGGTAATAATCGCTGGAGGTAAGTCTGGAGAGTAAGAAGGACGTGGCATCAATTCAAACTTCAATTCGTGAATTTTAGACATGGTAAAATCGACGAATGCACTGGTGCGTTATCGTAATGAAACAAAATTTTTTTCTTTGCCAAATGAGGTCGTTTAATCTGCACCTCGTCCTTAAACGTTGCACTAAGTCTGGTCTGCGTAGTATTGACCAGTGATATCTTGTGATACCCAGTAATACCAGTCTTACTTTTTCAAGATAATCAATGTATATAATTCCTCTCGCATCCCAAAACACAGTAGCCGTTTTCGCAACCGTTGTTGCCGCCGTTTGCCGATAAAATTGTTTTTGCCTTCAATGGAGTTGGTTCCTCCTTTTCCACCAACCGTTCTGACTGTCCTTTATTTTCAGGGTGTAGTGGTGAACCCAAGCCTCATTAACAGTTTCAAATCGAACCAAAAATTTGTTTGAATTATGCCTATATAGCTCCACATTTTCAGTAGAAATGTTTTTTCGAATCAGTTTTGGTCGAGCGTTAGCAAACCCGGCACCCATCGTGCTTACAGCTTTTCCATCCTCAAATGGTTGTGCCAAATATTTCGCACACGTTCAGCTGGCATCTTACATGTCTCAGCTATCTCATGCACTTTCAGTTTGCGGTCTTCCAATACTGTTTGATGGATTTTCTCAATCATTTCTGAAGGTGCAACCACAACCCATTTTGATTTCAGAAACCCACTACTTAATAGTTGAATATGCTGGGGAGGAGTCTCCTAGTGTTGAATCCATCTCTTCTTTTATTTGTTTTGATGTGAAACCTTTCAAATAGAAGTATTTGATGACAGCACGTTTCTCCAATTTTTTCATTTTCACGAAAACAACGGAAGCGCAAAGATCTTTTTCCAATCTTCTTTTCAAAATTTGATTTCAAGAAACTTCTCTGAATAACCTCAAGATGGCGTTGATGGCAAGTGTAAATGGGATGCCAGATCGTGCTGCCATACTCCAACTTGCTACGGATTAGGGTATTAAATAGTCTTATGAATGTTGTTGAATTATTAAAATATTTGCCATTACGTATAACGAAACCATGTATTTTCGCAGCAGATGAAATAAGTTGGGTGATGTATGGGACAAATGGAAAGCTCTGGTCGAAGACAACACCAGGATCTCTCGCCTTATCAGAACGAGAGAGAACGTAACCACCGACGCTATAATCACAGTCAATTCGGTCTTTTTTCGTTGTGAAAGAAACATTACACTTTGACACATTCAAACTCAAATAATAATATCATAACTCAATAAACTTATTTAGCAAATAATTTTTTTATTATCATTATTACTTCAAATCATCATGCTTAGTGATTGTGTCAAAAAAAAAACAATATTAGTGATTGTGTCTACACAAAATTCAACTTGAGATAAATGTCTTGAAAATAGTTTTTACCACGATTATCAGGACTATAGTGTAAATATTCGATAGTATAATTTATACTAAATAATACTCCTCAAATTCATTTTGGCAGCGGATAATTTATTCTACTAGCCTATTCTGAAGTAACATTAAATATTCAACTAGTCAGTATATAAAATACTTCCACTTTTACATGAACCTGCCTGAACTGCATTATCTGAGATCTAACAGAAAGCATCAATTACTTTTATCTGAACATAATGAATCAAGATAAAGTGAGAAAATTGGTAATATTACCGCAATCGCTTGAAATTAACCTGAATAACAATGGAGGTATGAAGTATATGGATTTTAAATCTAAAATGGTGCGGCGAATTCTCTACCGCACAACCTTGAAGAAGAAAAAGTTTCCGCAAAAGAAACCAATTCGTTGAGTATTACGTAAGACAATAATAATTTAGCTTTTATACTCCATTTGCGGCGGCTATGACTTTCGTAGAAGAAGAATGTTAGAGCTTATTAGACCACAGAATCATATGATGACTCGTTTATTGCAGTGTAGGTGTATATTTTACATCACTAGATTTGTCCTTTAAAAAGACATAAATCGAACTGAAAAACTTAACAGAAACTACATCGTAACAATTGATTGAAATGAAAAGAGTTTGAAATAAGACGAAAAACTAGAATTCAAATTTTGAAATGCATAAGATAACGCTCTGTGTATGGATGATTATATCAATATCATAATATAATAATAATAATAATAATAATAATAATAATAATAATAATAATAATAATAATAATAATAATAATCATAATAATAATAATAATAATAATAATAATAATAATAATAATAATATTATAATAATAATAATAATAATAATAATCTTCATTTCCAAATACATAATCACGAACAAAAGACTTTTTGTACGCGACATTCGAATGGAAATTGTGTCACTGTTTCGATGATTCCATCTACAACAAATTAATTAACGAATGAAATTAACTACAATAATTGAATCGTTTATTTTAAAAACCACCTAAGTGCGTTTTTTTTTCAACATTCGGAAAATTTTAAAAAACTGTTTTGCTGCATGAGAGTTGGTCTAGTCTGCTTCAAATATGTCTAACCAAATCAAAATAATGCTATTGGAATAATCTATTTTGTTAAAAAAAAATTCCTTCAAGTTTTTGAGTTTTCGAAAATTTATAACTCAATAATAGATTTTTGTCACTTAGGTGGTTTCTGAAACAAACGATTCAATTATAATAAATATTTATTGAACGTATATGGTTTCAGCTCCATAAAGATAATCGAAGAGATTTTGTTTAAATATTTCAAATTGAACATTACTCTTAATTTTGAGAGGCAGACTGTTAAAAAGATTCATACCCATATACAGTGGCCTATTGTCCTAAAATGAGAATTTATGCTTTGGATGAACATAATTCTTAGGTCATATGGAAACATGTAGTAACTAGGTAGTTCAACATGTAGTTAAAAGGTAGAACTATCAAATTGTTCTTGAAGAAATTAATTAACAATTCAAATATATATATATCCCAGGTAGCGTGAGAATATTGCAGCTTCTGAATATTCTCCTGCGCGATTCTCTAAATGATATACCAGTTATTATTATCAAAATTCTGTTTTGCAGGACAATAATTCTCTTATTTGTTGTACCCCAAAAAGACACCTCAACTCAAAGGCGATTGAAAACAAGAAAAATAAATGATTTTCAGTTGTTGAAAAGATAAATATATTCTCAAAATACAAAAAGAATACCTAACTCTACTCAATTTACTACATAGACTATCAAAATGGTTTATCTAATTCATGGTATCATCCACATGTATACCTAAGAAGTTAGAGGAATCTGGCAATGATACATTCTCACCATTCACACAAAATTAAATCATGTAAAATAATCAGATACTACACCTTCCAATTCGAATAACAAATAACACATTCTGGTATATATGTTATATAGAATATAACATATTCTACTAGAAAAACTTCATTTTCACGGCGTCAGAGGTACTCCTTTGAAGCTTATAGAATCTAACTGATAGGCACTAGGCTGTCTACTATGAAAATCGTAAGTATAATTAATAAAAATCTAAAATAGTGAGCATGGAGTCCCTCAAGGATCAGTTCTGTAGCCAGTGTTCTTCATTATATATGTAAATGACTTACCCAACTTTATGGCTCCCCTGAAAACGGTATTATTAGCGGATGATACCACATTTGTTTACTTTGATAGCAGTCGTTCAGGCTAGGAGATAAAAACCATGTACGTAAATACCAAAACTCAAAGTACTGCTAAGCTGCTTGGTGTAACACTAGATAGCAAACTCACTTGGAAGGACCATATTGAACAACTGAAACGAAAACTTTCTGGTACTCTACATTTGCTTAGACGAATGAGAACTATAACGAGTGTTATAGTTTAAAAATTACACACTTCTCTCTATTCTACTCATTTTTGAGTTATGGCGTTGTTCTGTGGGGAAACTGTGCCAATGCCCTGGTAGTTTTGGAGTTAATAATGACATGCGTTGGTTAATTGGATTCACGCAGAACATTATTTTTAAAATATGAAATAATGCCCTTGCCTACATTTTGGATATATCACGTTCTTTTAGAAATACATACATAGGGATGTATATACGTTATTCAAACAATCTGATCTATATAATTACAATACAAGAGGTGCAAATAATATCCGAACAACTGACTATCGTCTAAGTAAGTCAAAAAAAAACTCGATTGGTTATAATTTATACAATATCTTACCCTCCCATTTCGAAGAGCTTCCTTCAATAAATTCAAAATAAATGACACGGAAGATTCGCTTTTCTCTTGGTGAAACATTATTTTAAAAACAATAAATTAAAATTAACACACTTGACTTAAGTTTCACTGAATACTCTTGATAATTGATTAGAAACATATGTACAGTTTATAATATATTCAGTGAAAGTGTGTTAATATTAATGTATTGTTTTCAATTCTGAATAAGCCTCAAGCATCAGAAAAATAATCTTAGTAAAATCTTTAAAAATCACCTTCGAAACATTTTGTGTGCAGTCTTGTACTTTACTGTGTAGAGCTCCTACATCGAAACAGTTGTGATTTGCACCAAACTTTAACAATGATCTCTTGAACAATTTCTTTTATTTTTTATGTCATTGCGTAAGTTCTTCAATTTTAGTTCAGATAATAGGTTCAGATAGGAATAACAGATGTTATCTATTTCAATCTCACTGCGCCCATCTCAAAAAGTTTTAAAAAAATGCAATAGGTGTGTTTTTATAATAGTAAATCTTCCTCAGAATTTCATAGAATCAAGGATTGGTCCTAGGACCATTACTATGCCTTTTGTATGTAGAAAGTTTATCCAAAGCTGATCTTCCGGCCAAATATTATATGTTTGCTGATGACACGGTTATCATGTTAAAAGACAAAAATCTGGAAAAGCTCAAAAAAAAGTAAATGAACTTCTGAAAATACTTTCAAAATGACTTAATCAAAATAAATTGATTTTAAATGAGGATGAAACAGTGTTCATGTTACTTTCTCCTAAGTGTCGTGATAATATCATCATAAACCTCAACACATACCTTGGTCTTACGATAGATGAGAGATTGAACTGGGAAAAACACATAGACAGGATATTCAACAGAATGTGTGGTCTTCTAAACTGTGTGAAACAGATAAATGTATTTTTGAAGATAAAACTAAACTTATGTTCTATAACGCACATGTAAACAGTGTTTTCAGCTATCTAATTGCACTATGGGGAAACACAGTACAATATCAATCGCCTTCAAAGACTTCAAAATAGAGCAATAAAAAATATATATTCAATTTAAAATATGAAACTTCTGTAATTGTATGAAACAATTGTACGAAAAATACCGAATTCTTCCAGTTAAGATACTTATTTGTCTTGAACTATGTGCATTGGTATACAAAATAGATCATAACATATTAAAGAGTAACATTGTATATGGAAAAATTCTTCACAGATACAATACAAGAGACAAAAACCGATACAGTCTGAATGTCAGCATAAAATCAGCTTTTGAAAGAAAACGACCCAGTTATTTTGAAGCCTCCATGTACAACAACTCACCAAAAAAATTCGTTCAACTCAGACTTTTCCTATATTCAGAAAGAGCTTTAAATCACGTATTTCCGAATGTTAAAATTTTGTTGTTAACTATTCAATTTGAAAGATATTAGAGAAACTCTGTGATAAAAATTTTGTGTTGAATTACAGTTTCAATAAAGATCTATCTATCTATCTGTTGTACTATCTCTTTTTGTTTCCAAGATAAAAACAGAAACAAATTATTTTCCCCATTAGTTGCGTTGTAAACCCCTAGTTTGACTGTTGATTCAACGTTTCTATAACAAACTACCCCTTATTTTGGTCAACGAATCATATAACCAAGTTTTTCGCATTCGTTTTGTGGTCCTTATATATACCTACTCTAAATATTAAATATACTTCCTCAATTAACTATATCTTCCATAGTCTGTGATAAATTGAATGCAGTCGCGCCTATTCTACAAACAATTAAAATGAAAGAATCCGCCACACTGGTGATGTAATAATTCGCACCATTGATAATCGCAGGAGCACACATCAATTCAATAATTACTACGTTACCTAACTGTATAAAATTAGCCTAAAAATAAACACAAACTTGTCTTATAAATAATTGGAGGAGTTAATGACTTCTAAATTACGCGAGTCGTATATCACTGAATGGATGGTAATTATTCTCGAAATTATTACACATAACTTGCGAATTTTTGTCTAGACCAGAGATTCTCAAAAGTTCATCTGATAAAGTTCCTGTGAAAAATTCGGATAAGTACTTCATGATTTTTCCGGGATTAAAAAGAAAGTCGTAGTATTTGAAGTGAATAAATTTAATTTAATTGACTGTGTGTTCTATGATCTCTTCGTGAAACATTAGTGAATATATTGAATAAAAAACACTGTCTTAGTATTGAAAATGGGTAACGCCGTGCGACAATTGACAAGCATTTATTTATTATAAATTTTGTGAAACCGAGCCTGGTGTTTTTTATTTCATCTATGAATAAATTTGTTTAGTACCTACTGTTTTCTTTAGTATTGAAAATCATTGACAACATTTACTCTGAACGAAATAATTATCTCTAGAAATGAAGCATTTGTAGAATTGTTTGGTAAGGGTACTTTATACAGCTTAAAATTAAGATAGTATTTGTTTATACTATCGAAGACTATCGAAGTGAGGCAACGATTCCAACCTCCAAGCATCTTCTTGTGACTTCAAGTGGAAGACCGTAGAGTGATGAATACTCCACAATTCCATCTATAGGAATCAGTAGAAAACACCTCTCAGATTACAGACCAATAAGCATCGAAATTTCTCATATCTTCTATACCCGTAGGTATCTACTAAATTTAAATGAAATGAATAAATAATAAATATTTCATTCAGTGCCATAAGCACTGAATGAAACACATATATATATATATATATATATATATATATATATATATATATATATATATATATATATATATATATATATATATATATATATATATATACAAGGAAATGAAATTTTTTTTGTGCTTATGGCACTGAATGAAATATTTAAGAAAATGAACACTAGAACATTCATTCGAAAAATTGAAATTAATCAAAAGAATGTTATAGTAGAGCTAGATATGTGAATGTGTACGATGTATATAAATATGTACATAAAGGGGCCAAATTGGCCCCTGAAATACGGGAATAAACGCGAGCGTACTACTAACGCAACCTATTGACATTTGAAAACATCGTATGATGATATTTGTCAAATAGACATTGCAATTTAGTAGATACCTACGGGTATAGAAGATATGTGAAATTTCGATGCTTGGTGTGTCTGTAATCCGAGAGAGATGTTTTCTACTGATTTCTATAGATGGAATCGTAGAGTATTCATTACTCTACGATCTTCCGCTTGAAGTCACAAGAAGATGCTTGGAGGTTGAAATCGTTGCCTCACTTCGATGGACGTGGTGCGACTGACGAGTTCCTTGAAGAACGAAACATATTTGTCTCGCACTTCCATCAGGTGTGGCATCGATTTCAATATTTCTCTAACATTTATCCCTTGAAGAATAATGGAGACATCACATCGTACACGTTCACATATCTAACTCTACTATAACATTCTTTTGATTAATTTCAATTTTTCGAATGAATGTTCTAGTGTTCATTTTGTTATATATATATATATATATATATATATATATATATATATATATATATATAGGGTCGAAAAATGCTCAATTCAATATTCATAATTCCATAATAGCTATTAAATTCAGAATACCTGAGAAGAATAGGAACATATTCCATGAAAATTTCATTGTCTTCATGAATTCATATATAATACAATAAATTGATCCGTCTAATATAAATTGCCTCTTTTTTAATTCAAAAAATTCATAAACTCAAATTTCAAATAATTCATTTCGTTGAAGATAAATTAGTGGAGCCTATCATTCAAAAAGAAAATGTATTCAAAATAGTTATATTCTCTTCAAAATCAATCGCTGAATCAACTTCTGGATTCTACTTCATCATTTTGTCATAGTAGTTCAATGATCTTTGTGTGCTTAATCAGGTTGAAGATTCACTAAAATGATGATTCCACAAGCTGAATCATCTAGATGTGGAATTTACTATCTATATTGCTTCGCAAGATAGAACTCTTGTAATTTACATTCTTAGATGTTGCCTGCTCTTTCTTTGTTCATTCGTATTTGTTCAAAATACAAGAAGTTAAGAAAGTGTTATGAAGTTCTTAGGATCATTCGTTGGTATCGTAGATAATTTAGACAGGCTCTTTGTTCGAAGGGTATTTCAATGTTTCATCTATCTTTTCTGATGTTCATGACTGATATATTTTGAAAAAGTTGATCGAATGTCCGCTGATCTCTTGATAAAACATTGTTTAATATCTGAAATAAAAAGACTTGGCTTGGTTTCACAAAATTTATAAGGAATACTTGACAATTGTTTCGGGGTGTTACCCCAATTTCAAAAGTTAAACTTTATCTTTTTAACTTTTTGAAACTTAACTTATTTCTTTTTACTTTCAGCTTTTGTTTTCACTTTGGTTTAACTTTTGAAAATGGGTAACACCCCGAAACAATTGTCAAGTAGGTCATCACAAATTTTGTGAAACCAAGCCAAGTGTTTTTTATTAAATATGATATATTTTATATGAAAAGCTAATCTATATTAATCAAATATAGAGTGAAAATTAAGAAAAATTAGAAGTAACGAATCAAAATATTTTCAAAATTTGAAAAGTCAAACATTTGGTAGCATATTTGTTATTCATTATTCGCAATCAGCATTTCTGTTACAGAACCCCAATTTTTCTCAGGTTCACCTCCATATTCCGTGAAATATCTACGATTCATTATTTCAATTTTTCATTACATATTCCATATTTTTTAATATTGATGAGGATCTATCATTTCCGAATGAACAATATTATTGTCGAAAATATAATAAACATAAAATGATTTTCTCATTTATTCCATTTTTTTCCCATACATATTTAGTGAACCGGGCATAAAAAACAGCAAAAATATTCATAAATACAATATCAACTGAATGCCAAAAAACAACCAACCTGAAACAAGAATCGATAAATAATTGATGTCTATTGAATATTAATTAATCTTGAGCTCTGTATCCACAAAATAAAAAATCGGAAGAGAAGGTTAAACTATTATGTCGCGCCTTCAATACTGTTAGATAGGTCACAGAATAATACAAGGACCACAGAATTTCTGATATGGTCTCTACTGTAACATAATACACTAAAATACCACAAAATTAGTTCATAGTCCACCAGATGTCATTACATACATATATATGTTGTGGGAGGTGAGTTAAAAGGACGTTTAATCATTGGAGTTCTTTATTGAACTTCACCAGCTCAAACATCTACATGTCCTAGCACAGGGTGCTACAAAGTATTAGGCAATCAGTACAATATGGCATTTTGAAGTTGTTGAATATCTATCTACTCACTCTCAATGCGAGCTTTCATATAAAACTGCTCGCAAGAAACTTGCAGAATGAAATACACTTCAAGCAGAAAAAGGAAAACAATATGAAACCACAGTTTAAAATCATTCTAAGAATGTTCTCGGGAACAAAGTGATAAGTACGTTATTATTGATATATATATATATATATATATATATATATATATATATATATATATATATATATATATATATATATATATATATATATATATATATATATATATATATATATATATATATATATATATATATATATATATATATATATATATATTAAATTAGATATATATATATATATATATATATATATATATATATATAAGAGCAACAGGGAATTTGTTGTGATATTATTAATTTCAGCAAACCGACTGTGCCATTAGAAGAAAGGTACTTCAAATTTTATTTTTGTTATAATTTGTACAAGCAAATACCAAAAATAAATTTGTTATTGGCGATTTATACCGAAAAATCGCATTTTTTTTTTTTTTTGTTTATAACATTAATAAAAATAATGCAAACTCAATGACATCAATAGATAAATTGTAGGCGATACAATAACGAACAAAATGGGCCCTCACTAACCCGATCGAGTTATTAGAAGCGGATAACATTCGGATAAACTCGGAAATTTATTGTTTATTCAATTACTTAATTACTTCTTTAATTTTTAAATTACCTGGCTGCGATTCGGTGGAGAAGTAGCGATCTTGGCGCTCTTCAAGTTGAAAAAAAAAATGTAATCTGTGGCTCATAATTTTTTGCGAAATTGCCGATTTCAATAAATCAATGCGCTTAATTGCAAAATGTCTGGATGTCACACGAATTGTCCAATTTGGTTTGTTGAAACGGATGTCGAAAATATAAGCAATGAACAACAAAATGTGTATCTTTAATTTTCGAAAAAATATTGCAAAATTTACGAAAAAAAGGTGCAAATATGACTCCGAACGTCCAAGCGTTCGTAAATGACGCAGTGGTGGGGGGACTTGGAGAGTAGGAGAGGCAAGTATATATAGTAATAAAAGTGCACCGTGTATTATATCATGTTTGATATAATACCGAAATAATCAAACATGATATAATTTACGGCGCGCTGCGCGCTGTATTACTATATGTACTTGCCCCCGTACTCTCTAATTCCCCACACCACTGCGTCATTTACGAGCGCTTGGCCGTTCGAAGTCATGTTTTATATCATGTTTGATATAATACCGAAATAATCAAACATGATATAATTCACGGTACGCCCCCTACTCTCTAATTCCCTCTCTAATTCCCCACACCACTGCGTCATTTACGAGCGCTTGGCCGTTCGAAGTCATGTTTGCATCTTTTTTTGTGCATTTTGCAATATTTTTTCGAAAATTCAAGATACCCATTTTGTTGCATTCTGCTTATGTTTTCAAAATCCGTTTCACCAAATCAAGTTGGAAAATTCGTGTGGCATCAAGACATTTTGCAATTAAGCGCATTGATTTATTGAAACCGGTAATTACTCAACAAATTATTTGGCCACAGCGTCCATTTTCTTTTTAACTTGAAGAGCGCAGAGATCGCTACTTTTCCACAAAATCGCAGCCAGATACGTTGAAAATTAACGAAGTAATTAAGTAATTGAATAAACAATAAATTTCCGAGTTTCTCCGAATTTTTCACGCTTCTTATTATTCGATCGGTTCGAGTGACGGCTCATTTTGGTCGTTATTGAATTGCCCACAATTCATCTATTAATGTCATTGAGTTTGCATAATAATTTTTGATGTTATAAATGAAAAACTAAAAAGTTCAATTTTTCGGTATAAATCTTCAATAAAAAATTTATTATTGATGTTTGCTTATCCAAATTACAACAAAAATGAAGTCTGGTACCTTTCTTCTAATGGCACAGTCGGTTTGTTGAAATAAATTATGTCAAAAATCCCTTATTAGTTGTTCCCCGTTGCTTGTTCTAATAACCAATTAGTATCATTCAACCTACTATGGATATGTTCGTAGTTAAAATCGAAGGATAGAAGTTTCATATTTAATTTAATATTAAGCTGAAAACGTCTGAAAGACATCCAACTACTATCTATTCCAAGCTAGGGTGATCTGTATCCTCACCGACAAAAAGGGTTAAACAACCCTCCACAACTACCTCAAAGTGAGTTTTCGTTGATATCATATTGAATAATTAACATATATAAAATAATTAATAAGTTATTTGATTGTTGCTTGAAATTTATAAATTAAAAATAATCATATATTGAATAAAAAAACTTGGCTTGGTTTCACAAAATTTATAATGAATACTTGACAATAGTTTTTATTAATAATAGGGTGTTACCCCATTTTTCAAAAGTTAAATTGCAGTTTTAGTAGGTTAACATAGTTAAGTGGCAGTTCAACTTTGAAAATGGAGTAACATCCCGAAACAATTGTGAAATATTCATTATAAATTTTGTGAAACCAAGCAAAGTGTTTTTTATATTATATATTTAACAATGTTTCACCAAGACATCAGCAAATATTCAATCAACTTCATTAAAAATAATCACAACAGATATCACACAACGCAAAAACACTTACGATATTAAAATTTCAAAAATTTTAGGAACTCAATTTTAATTGAAATTAACATGCACTTCCATAAAAAAGTGAACAGGTGCTCTCAAAAAAGTTCTTTCTAATTTTACTTCTATAAGTTTGTCTGTGATGATGTTATGTTTAAGCAGAGAGTTTAGTCATTATTGTTCACAAAGGCATACTATAGTGCGGCAGAGTACTTCGATGATTCGAATGTAGCCAATAATGTATGAATCAATTTTTTTTATCATATGTTTACTTTTTATCCACGAATGTCCCTCACAATGTAAAATTGTATCAGGTTCAATATTTCTGAGGTAATTTTTTTTTTCAAATATGTATAGTTGTATATAATTGTGAATGTAAATTTAACCAATATTTTTGTATAAACCAATATTTTGGTTCCACGATGGAATGGAAGATCAGACTCAAAACTGAATTCAGTCCTCTTGTAAGCATTCTTTTCAGTTGTAATTATTGTACCAATTGAATGAATGTAATTTTACGATTTAAGGAATGTTTCTCAATAAATTTTATTATTATATTATTATGAAAAAAAAACATTTCTGCAGAAACCTAAGAATATAGTTGAAATATTCCAGACCAAATGTACTTATTTGCGAATGTTTACAACCACTGTCTTCAAGACGACTTTGGCAGATGTTCTGAACCTATATAGACTCACAAAAGCACTCTTAAAGTAAACACAAACTTGACAGACCTCCGCAAGTCGGATAATTGTTGGATAGGGCAGTTTCGCGCTATTTCGCAGTCACTTGGCTGGTTTTCAAAGCGTTACGTCAGCAAGAGTTCTCATGCAAATCGACTAGCGGATTTTTGCGAGGCCTCCTTGATGACCTCGATTTGGGAACTGTTTTCGTCAGGATAGGTCAATGGTTTGACCAATGTTTATTTACTTTGTGAACTTATAACTGTTCCGTATTTCTTCTAAACCAAATTCATTTTCATATTTTCGAGATCGTAAATGTTCATTGAAAATTAGAATGAATGGCAATTTTTTTCAATCACTCTGTTACGATATCCATTTGCGAAAACGTTTCCTTCTTTTTGTTCTATAAATATCAAATCAAATTTGCTCAACATATAAATCTTCTGCAACCTTAAGCTTGAATTAAATCTACCCTGAATTTGGAGACAATTGTTCCCTACATTTTAAAAAATTTTATGCACTGTAAACAATTATATTCGATTAGGTGAAAGTGGAGTATGTGAAAAACTTTCGAATATTTCATCGAAACCTGGGACAATTGAGAAGGTCCATATATTTATATGAACGATGAAAATGTAAAGAAGATTAGATTTTTGAGAAGATAACCAAGTTCATATATGCATTACTTCATTTTCTTCCGTTTATTCTTCTTCAGTTACGCAGTTTACCGAAATGTTAGCAATCATGTTGGCTTTCATAATTTAAGTCACTGATTATGACTGGAATAGCGGTCTATTTAAGTGCAAAAATTTCTCAGTTCTAATTCAACCGCTGTGGTGTTACTAATACTAATGAAGTATTTGTCCAAAATTCATTCCTGAGTTAGAAGAATCAGTACTGATTCCATCAATGTACATGCTTCTATCCAATGAGCCAATAACCCAAAGCATACAAAATCTTCAACAAAAAGTAAGGTTTGAAGAGTGGAACGAAAATAAGATTCTGCAGGTGATATGTAGATTCAAAACAATCCAAGGGATATATAATAATATAATAATAATATTTATTGATTATCTTAAACACTTTCTTAAGATCAAAAGTGAGGGACCGACGGATGTCAAATATGGATGCCAAACATCAGAGAGGAACCAACATATAAAAGGGGGATGGCAAATACTTGCATCGAAGGAGTACAAAGAGAGATATGACGCTGTAGCAAAGACTGTGCATCAAGAACTGGCTTTAAAATTGCATCTTCTACAGAAGGAAAAGGTGCCTTACGACAAGTAGGTTCCGTAACCAATTTTGGAGAATAACTACTACTGGAACCGCACAATCTTGAGTGATAAAACTATGTCCCACAATAGGCCTGACCTGGTAGTGGTTGGCAAAAAAGCTCGGAAAATCATATTTAGCGAGGTGGCTATTCCAAATGCCAAAGAGCAGGTAATTCGTAATAATAAATATTCTGAGTCTTACTGTACAACTCTTTATTATTACCTCAATACAGTTTATTAATTTTGTTGAAATGAGAGTGATACTCATTTAAAAAAGGGCCACTCACATCAGAAAGGAACAAATTTATAGGTATATAAACGTAATTTCTCATCTTATGCTAAGTTCAAATTAACTCTAGATTACCTTGGTTTTCGATAATGAAAATATGATTCGTTCTGAATTTGATATCATCACGAATCAACTAATTAGCCTTTGAGTATTCGTACATTATATAAATTAAAATAAATATTGCGTATATATTGAGTTTGTCTACATCATTTAGTTATATTCGTAGTTCAATAAATTATATATCATATGACCTGAACTTGAAAAATTCTCTGAAAATTATCAGATAAAGTAGCAAAGATAACTCAAGATAAAGATAAATTAAGTGTTTATAACATATCAACAACAAATAGAAATATTTTATCGAACAAATCAAGTCTGTCTGGAGCAAAGAGTTTTTATAATATACAAGTCATCATTTCAAACAATTGGTGAAATAACTGAAAATGTTTAGTTCGAAAAAATTGTATACGAAGATAATTTGAAGGCATTTGAGAAATTTGACTACTCACTCAAAACCAATCCTGCTTTTGAAAATATCAAAGTATGCAAAAGATTGAATAATTATCTCTTATTGTGTAATGAGTTGAAATTCTTAAGATTCAATTATGTATGAAAATTGGTGTTGAAAAGTTCAAATATTTTGAGAAACTTGCTATTCCAATATTCGATGAATGAATAAATACATATATATATATATATATATATATATATATATATATATATAATTCTCATCCATATCATCAGAATTTCAACATGTTTCTCAATGGACTCCTCAAATCTACCAATGTTTCATTTATATATTTGGATATACAGTATAAATAGCAACGGTCCTTGTTCCGTTCCCTGTGGATAGCAAGAAATAATCTTATATTTCTATCTTTGTTACCCTGTGGAATACCATGTACATTTACTTGAAAGGAAGATATCTCACTGTGGAATTCAACTTTTTGATGCATTTCATCCAAATGAAAATCACACGAATCGTGTACACTACTTTTCATTCAAAGGTTCTCTATTTCCTCCAACTAGAAATTATCTGAAAACGTAGTTTCAGAAGTTCAGATCTGAACATCTGAAAAAGTAGTCTAAGAAGTCGCAAACTGGAATAATTATACTTTTATATACCTTCTGCAATGTTCCACCGGTGTTACCTGTGAAATCAACTGAAAACATTACTCATGAAAGAACTGGATTTTTTCAATTTTAAATAAGTTTTTAATTTTGTTTGCAGAATGTCAATAGTTCTTATAGTATTCATATTATTATTATAGTTGATTACCGGTATTGTAATAATTTATTTGAAAGAACGTTTGCTTTATTTCTCCAAAGTGACTCTATTTCTTTCGTTCAACATGCAGACATAATATATTGGACTATCTGGATATATCGAAATCAATTAAAATTCAATAAGAGCACTTTTAATATCCGGCATAATACCATTTATCATGCTGTCCAAACTATCACACTAATTTCAATTAATTTTCACATAAGCACGTTCTGTACCCTAGGAAACTGAATAAAGCAACTAACGATCACCTAGACCATAGATTTTTTCATACGATATGGCAGCAGCCATTTAAATTAACCAGTGACTTAATTCAATTTTGATTTATTCCGATAAAAAGTGTGTCGGAGTTGAATTTACAATTCAATTCGTATGACGTGTGGCGAATTTATTGTGGGTAATTTCCCTCTTGGCGGCATTAATGCCAATAACGTACTTCATTTCACTTTCGATTTCTGCTCAACAATACGATTGATTTCTGATTTGAATTCGATTAGAGGCGACTTTTTTTGTCAGATGCTGAGCATAAGTGCACGATCGACCTTATTCCGTTGCATTATTGAGTAAGAAGAGATAATGAATACTTCTGCGATATAACGATTACCTTTACGTCTACTGTACGACCGAAGATAATGTCAATTAAATTTTAAATTTACATTTCAATTATACCTCATAGATTGGCTTCGATTAGAGCAAGAGGAAAAGAACTCGGAAGTTTAATATGATAATTAGATACGTCCCCAGGATGTTTCTATTTTTATTACTACTGATTTCACCTCAATTAGCATTGTTTATTGTTCTGAATGTTGGTAGGCAAAGAAACCCAGACTCAATAATAGTTGTAGATAATGTTTTTGACTTCTACACAGTTTGTGATATCTCAATGTCTTGTTGAAAAGTTTGGTATAATAGAATAATATAAAAATAGTTTAATAGGCACGCTCGACAAACGTTTCGGGTTGTTTACCTATTAGCAAGATTTCGATGCAGCTGTTGTGTATCTACATTATAATATGAAGTCTTTAAGAAGATGTCTCAAATTTTAAATGGTGGTATAAAGATATCCTCTCGCACTTATTGTTGCTATATGTAACATAATATATAATCTTGAAAAAATTCAATTTGTTTCGATTATAAATCGATTTGTTTAATATAATAGTAATAATGATAATGAGTTCTTCATTCTCAACAGGTATATTACTCAATCACAGAAAATAAAAATAAAATATGGAATAATAAATAAATAACTTAATTAATAAACCTCAGTCCAATCAAGAAAAACTAAAAAAGTAACTAATAACTAATTATCAGAATTAATTGAAAGATTACAAAGAACTCTTATTCAATTCATTTTATTCCATTTCCCTTTTCATAATTATAATAATATTCATTCAGCTGAAGCTCTACAAAAAATCTACATATATTTAACTGTCAATTTTGATTTACATACCCATCTCATTATTTAAAATATACTTCCTTAGATATCGCTTAAATATCTTAATACTAGTACTAGTTTTCAATATACTTATTCAAAGCCTCAAATCCATCATAGTATATGCTAGTTTCAAATTTACCTTACAACTTTGGATAAAAAAACTATCAGTATTTCTAATATTATACCCATGCACATCTCTGATATATGTTACATTTTTCATTACATTACATGGAAACAACTAAATTTTCATTTTGAATATGAATATATATGAAGCAAACAGTATTCATTGTTCAACAGACATTAGTTCCAAAGAGTTCAGCATAATTTTAACAGTGGTATACCTATTGCACTTTGAAATTGTTCGCATGGCTCTATTCTGTAACTTTTGTACTTGTTGAATTTTTTCTTTAATTTTTTGAATTTTTTGATTTTGGTCATATCAATTAACATAGTGGAGCAATATTCAAAATGTGGAATTTTTATTTATTTGAACAACAATAATTTCACACATGAGGACAGATTTTTTCCTATTCTTTTCAGAAAATTGATTTTTCAGAGATTTCAGATGATATGAAATGATATGATATGTCTCCTACATGTTCATATAACTCCTAAAAATAACTTCTATGGAGTCTAACTGAATTTCGCATTCATTAGCAATTGTTTTGAATGTAGAATCCATAAACCAAATGGGGGTTGTATACACAACGTATAATCAATACTGTCGTGCAGTAATTTGTACAAAAATTTGAGTGATTAAATTCAATTAAATCGACTCAATAATTCGTCATGATTGACGAATTCTGTGGATAAACTTCATCCTTCCTCCGAACTAAAAATTTCAGGAACCTTCTCCAAATGGTCTCAAGATTCTATTGATGACATTTCATTTGGTAAAATAATGTTGAAATACATGAATGTATCAAATTCAGATATTATGGAGTAACCTTTGACAAAAATAAACTTTTTTCGTGTCGAAAAAAGCATCGTTCCAAGTTCTTACAAAACATTCGGTTTCTTAATCAGAACTTCTGATTGGCTTTCTCAATAAGATCAGAATTAGAATATATCTTCTGTGACTCAGTCGGGAAAACACTCGATAATTGTTTTCCAATCAATTTTTAATGAAAATGCAGTTCGCAGCGAAACATAAAATAGATTTTGTCATCTCGAGGTCTGCTTCCTAATAATCTTATTATATTACTATGATGTGCTACTTATTTCGAAACATAAAAGAGCTAAATTTGAGTACTCACTCTATTATCAGAGTATTAAAATCATCATCAATTTACCTTCGAATTTGAAAGTGCTAAATGCTCTTTTGTTTAAGAAAGGAGTTAACTATTTGCTGTTAACAAAGGCATACTATAGTGTGGCCGAGTACTTCGATGATTCGAATGTAGGCAGTAATATATGAATCAATATTTTGATTCCTATATTCGTTTATTTTTTAATGAATAGTCCCGAAGTACTTCTATGTATGAGGTCATTTTTGGTTTCAAATGTCGTTCTATACTATTGTGAATTCCACGTGAAATTGAAGCAAAATTTTTTTCGAATACTGAATAGAAAATTAGAATACATAACACGAAGGTTTTGCTTATCACTTCATGAAAGATTATGTTAAATAATATAAAATTAAAATCGAAACAATAAGCTTAAGTTTCACTGAATATATCAACAACTCAATGTGTCATGTCTCAATGTCATAATATATTCAGTGAAACTGTGAGTGTTCAATTTTGATTTACTTTCAGAAAATCAGGCCTTTTGAAGCATTCGTCCCAGTTATAATTACATTTGTAATTGAAAGAATTCAATATTACATTGTGAGGAATGTTTCAGAATAAATAATGTTCATATTATACTATTATTACATATCTTATTATATACATAATTTCTCGAATTATTGATTATATACAATAATATAATCATTTTGAGAACATTTTCATCAAATATATTCATTTATATAATTGATTTTTTCTCGTCACTGAACCTTAATCTATGAGCTCATGCCACTCAGCTTCGAATAACAGCAAAGTCCTTAACCGATAGGATCTGTGGAAAACAGCAAAATAGTCATAAAAAGGGTTGGATAACCTGAAATCCAAAAGATGAATTGATAAAAATGATAACCGGAACAAATATGTACAAGATATAATTTGAAAGTAACGTGAAATTGTAATTTATTTGCACAATAAAAATGCAATTGAAGGAACAGTACTCTAAAGGTTTCCACACATTGCCAGACTAATTCATAAAAAAATAAATTTACTGTTTCCTCTATTCATTTTGTTGAAATAATAGCTGAAAATGCAATTTGAGCCACTCGACCATATTTGTGTAATGTGAAGCCTTTAATGAAGGTTTTTGATGATATAACCACTAAATATAATACATATCTTCGGAATTAATTTTGCGATTTTCTTCATCGAAGCTTTTACCATTGATTTAACTTACAGAATTATATATTGAATTGCCTGAAACAAAATTAATCAAGATATACGATTAATCCTCCATTTTTCATCTTCTGAAATAAGGAAGCAGTAGAAAATAGATAGCAGAATTGGAAGAAAGTCTACCTTCTGCAGTCAGTAGTATATTGTTTTGAACTACAAAGCAAAATCTAAATGAAAAAAAATTTTTCCATTTTCACACTTTTTTGCAGGTAATGATAAAACCTGCACTTGGAAGTAGCCATTGTCTGGAACAACAGATAGTCCTTTTCCAAGACTTCTTTTCAAGAGTCTTGATGTGTTTCTCCATTTCAAAATTCATTCACCTGAAACCTAACGTCATTCTGATGGGAGCTAACAAGCTATGAACACGTGTCAACAGCTGCTTTCTTGTTAGATATATTTCGTTTTCGTATTTTCCACTTTTTTTTCATAATTTTTTTCATGTAATACATTTTACTATCATTCAAATCATCAGTTGAGATTTCGTGTAGAATAAAAAGTCGCCTCCTTGAAGAAATAATAATTTAGTCCCCCAATCTGTAGAGATCATTTTAAAGTCACAGATGGTCGCTTCCTTTTCAGAAATCGAGGTTCATACATTTTAACCTCGACTACGCCGTTCTGAAAAGTGCTTAAAGCCCTTGTAAAAAGCTAATTCCACTTGCAAACTTTACCGTTATCCTCTACTTTTTTATGATTTCCGCCATATTGAACCTTTCATGACTTTCCAAATTATCAGTTGAAGATACAGTAAATAACAACACATTGCCACCTTGACGAAACATTGATCAAGTTTTCCAATTCGTAGATATAATTTTGAAGCAACAAATATTCGTTTCTTTTCAGAAGCTGAAACTCGACTACGCCATTCTGATGAGAGCTAACAAGCTCGAAACACGTGTCAACGACTGCTTCAAAGTGCAGGCAATACAATCAACCTCTGATTTTCGAATTCTTTGGAGTTAGACAGTAAAGATCATAGATTCCATCGTAAGTTTTAAAGATGGAATATTTATAATATTAATGTTTTCAATCCATCATCAGTGGAATTTCAAGAATTTACTCAAAATTTCGTTTTTTTTTTAACTTTCAAATTGAAAGCTGAAAAATTGATATATAAAAATTGTTGTTTAATCTCATTTCTCAGCTACACTAATGAAGTTACTGTGGAATGAAAATCTTAATGATGTGAAGTCATTAAAATAATGAATGTAAGTATAATATTCGAGTTTGATTAAGAGACAAAATGTACTAAATTCATGTCAAAATCTTAGTAGTGCTATTAATTGTTACGTTGATATATAATTAATTCAAGCATGACTGAAATTACATCTGATAACTTCAGTAACGAATTAATTCATGGGAATTGGGTAATTCTGTTCAGCATTCCGATGCATTATGTGTGAAGGTTTCTGAAATAATCATTCATTATTCACTTTCAGTAAATTAACAGTTCATCGTTATTCAGAAAATTATTACCTTAAACTTTAATGGTGCTCTTATTGCTATGTATCAACGAGGATCTGCAAATTGCAAGATGCTACAAACTGGAATGAGTTTAATCAGAAATTTTTATTAACGTTCAACTTAAATCGAAAGTACTTCTCACAGTTTTTTGACAGAAGAGTTGAAATTTGCATCTCGAAGACCGTAATCTGGAGGAAAGTAACTTTTGGTTGAAATTAAATGAGAAGATTCGAACTGGTAGCACATTTTTCAAGATGTTCTGAAAATGCAATTCCTGCACTATCTTTTTCAGTCTCTAATTAATCAACATTGTTTAAAATCACCCTAGATGGAGATTTATAATAATGCTAATAATAAAATAATTGAATGCTAACAAACCTTTCAGAAGAGTTAAGTGGTTAAGTTCGACGTACAGTTTGTCTTTGCTCCCGAGTGGCTCAAGAACAAGCAGGGAAACGAACCACTTGCAGTGAGATGAGGGCGTTAGAGTCACTATACTGTTGGGCCAGTTTTACTCTAACTTCTAATTTTACTATCCAAATTTCTATCAAACTGAGCTTTTGCCAAAGTGCTCATGTCAATAGATTCAATGTGAGTAATTTCAGCAATTTTGTTTCTCGTCTTAGTAGAATTCTCTCGATATCCTTGAACAACTCATGAATTTTCTCTGCTCTCTGTACTAACCTCTAACCTCAGAGGTTAGTATTTAATGTCAGGTCCTCCATTGCTCGAATGGAGTGTTGACGTATGTACATTGAAAAGTGTGGAAGAAATACATTGTACAAAATTTGTTTAAAAGCTGCAGATATTGAGCCTGTTTTTTGGGATATATCCACTAATATCATTTTAAGTGTCTGCATTCTTCAGCATTTTTCATTGTAGCGAGAAAACTTGCAAGTCATATACTATCTTGAGAATGTAATTGGTTGTTCAAGCAGATCCGTCGCTTTTATCTTTGGTTTTATAATGAAAAAACACATGTTTTATAGTCAAATATAGCATGTCGCATAAAACTTTTCGCTGAAGCCTTCAATACCAAATGAAACAGCTAACTCAAAACTTGAACTCACAACATTTGTAGCGTTTGCACGGAAAACTGAATGTCAACCTGAGTTTCCGGAGGGAATCTTCGTTTTTTCAGTAGTAAAGCCTAGATGACAGTACTTTGAAATGCGATTAACTTGCTATGAGAATTTTGACCACTTTCAACATAAAATGAAGCATTCATTTTAACCAAACAATAAGTAGTACAAATTAAGTATCCATTTTAGAAAAATATATTTTTCAAAACACAACTGTACGTTTGAATAAACCAATGAAACAGTTCAGTTATTTTTTTTACTGTTGAACATATTCCTAAAGTTACTAACCTTCCAATATTTATATACTCAATTTTAGGTGAAATTTCAATTTTTCATGTATAGATATAATTGAAATATTTCTTGTTCGTCTAATTTTGGGTGAGATGTGCGCACACTCAATCCAAATTGAAAGATTGCAATCCTAACCAAATGTTTTTTCAAGTCCTCCGCCTCAGTCGGTCTCAAGTTTTGACTAATTGCGTGAAATTTATGACTTTTTATACCCACTAAGCGTTGGTGATAATTATTAGGAATTTACTTTTGGACATGTCATGAATATCATGATCAAACTATTATTTATTCAGTGGTTTCAGACATCTGAGTCCAGAAAAATTTTGCACATTGAAGGTTGTTTTGCAATAACTCTTTCTCAGAAGGATGTTCCTTAATCGTTAAATGTAATAATAATAATAAGTTCTTTTTTCATAACAGGTATAGCACCCAATCACAGAAAATGATAACAATGTTGAATACATAACTGAATAATTAAAAAAAAAGATTCAACAAAGTCCTCAATCTAATCTAAAAAAATTGTAACTTATAACTAGATAATAGCATTCAATGAAATATTACAAAGAACTCAATCTGAATCAATTCATTTTAGTCAATTTTCTTTGTTGACATAACTCCTGATAATAAATTATATGGAGTCAAAGTGAATGTCACAATTATTGGCAACTCTATTGAATGTAGACCCCCTAAACCAAATGGGGGATTGTATTAGGGAGTTGGTCCTCGGAGTCTCTAGGTGGAATAATTCTGTATTATGAGAATTTTGCCTAGAAACACGAAATTTCAAAGCGGACAAGAGAGGAGGACAATCAATACTATTGTGCAGTAATTTGTACAAAAATTTGAGTGATAAAGTTTGTCTCCTGCTCTGCAATGAGATTAAACTAAATCGGTTCAATAATTCGTTATGATTGACTCCTCTCTGTGGATAAACTTTATCTTCCCTCTAAACTAAGAATTTCAAGACGCTTCTATGAATGTGATACATTTATTACAATAAAAATGTGCTGGTCCTATCCTGTTTTTGCGTTAGAGGATGAAAAAAAAATTTGCTTTTGGTTTTGCTGAATTGTGAATATTAAGAGGAAATGTAAAACGTGAAATGTAATATCTGCCTGACAATGTTTGAGATCTTACTTCCCTAAGAAGGCAGTATTTGTGTATTTATTGGCAGACTATTGATCAAACATTTTCCAAGAAGTCTACTCTGAGTATCGATATTTATTTCGATTTCATCAATGAAATTGAAAAATGATTGATCTAAATTAATATTTTTCTATTTGATGAAATATTTCAATATAGAGTGACATCTTTTATACTTACTTTTGCATGAACGACTTCTGATCATTAAGTAACGAAATTGTTAAATTCTGTTCTTAAACTTCAAGCACTTTTTTTTTCAAACAATTGTCCTTTGTTGGGAAATTCGTACGAAAAAATCGTGACAGGTATGATTTTCCCATTTCGCAATTTTTTATTTGGTCTAGACTGCAGTTTCCATAATCAGGCAATGCTCGGTATGATAAATGGTCATTAGCCAAACCATTTCTTGGTAGAGATAAAATTTAATATTGATTTTCAAGTGTGAAAGTACTCAAAATAACACTCCCACGTGCCAAACAGGATTAAGATAAAAATGCATTCACTCCGGAGGGGTCACAGGAAGATTCTAGATATTCAAGGTCACCGTCATCGCTTGAAATGCGATATTTTGAGATAATTTTCACATCATCAGAGAAGAACATGACTTTTCCAACCTGATTCGAGATGATTGGGACTAATTCCAATGATAAGTGCCCATAGGACAACACAAAACAGTCAATATAGTAATCAAAAAGAAAATTACGAAATTTTTCTAGCGAAAACAGTAAACTGATTTCGAGAGGAAAATCATTGAAAATTGGATATAGTCAATATATTCCAGTCTAAATATTGCAATGATAACTTCTCTATGTTTCTCTGAAGATTAAAACCAGTGACCAAAGCTTAGTAAAACTTTCAATAAACTTCATTCAAAATACTTCATATATCACCATTTACAGGATAATTGAAAAGTGGCTGATATTTCTCATCCTAAACTTGAATTGTATAATGCGCTTGAGAAATATATCGGGGTTCTTCGTTATTACGGCTAATTTCAGTAATGTCAAAAGTTCCTTGTACAACACTCAATAAAACATCGCCACAAAAAAGTCGCTTTCTCTGTCCCTATATCCCTATGTATGTATATCTTTAAAACTACGAAACAGATTCTGATGCGGTTTTTTTTATTCGATAGAGTGATTGAAGAGGAAGGCTTATATGCATAATAACATCAATTAAATAGTGGAGAAATACTGTTATTTTGAGGCTTCTAATGTGATGTCGTAAATAATTACATTTTTTCCGTTTACTTTGCAAACGCAGGCTGAACCCTACGAGATTTATCAAAATAATATACTAGGTATTGTACACATTGAAAAGGTCTACAGAAAACTCCGTTGTGGTATATGTCTATCTCTTATGGATATCCCACCATAACATTTTTTTGTCATTTACTTTTTACGACAAATAATGGTTAATTTTCGAAGCGATTTTAACCAATACAGCATTAATCCTTATCCAATTAAATACCTTAAATACATTGTTGATTTAATATAGATCTATATGGCCTTTTACAGCATATGATTTAAATGGATATTTCGAAGATATTACAGATTTATAGAGAAAGCGACTTTGTTTTCTTATTTCTTACTTTGTCACTTATTTTCATTGATAGATCAGTAATAAACCAATGAAACAAATTTCATTGAACTTTCTATAAGTAGATTAACGTCCAAAAATACATGTAGAGTTCACTATAGAATCTGTTTTGTGGAACTTAGTAAAGTGTTTCCAATTACGCAATACCTGGCTACTTTTTAAATTATGGCTAATTTTTCATTATCGGACCGATTATTGATTTACTAATAGAATAAGCTTCATTGAACGCTTGAAATTGTAGAGAGCCAAAATATACGTGGAGTTCATTGTAAACTCTGTTTCGTTGAATTTATTCAAATGTTTTCAATTGAACTGTGTTTGGCTACTTTGTAATTATGGCTAACTTTTCATTATTGCTAACCCATTCTCAATACACTAATGAAACAAGTTTTATAAAACTTTTTGTGGTGTGTTAAGAGCCCAAAAGATCATTGGAATTTATTATAGATTCTGTTCCTGAATTCCAATATTACGAGTGTTTCAAATTGATCAATATACTCGTATTTAACAAAATTCCACTAAGTGCTGTAGGATAGGTTAATCAAATAACATCATTGATATTTCGTATATAAGCACAATTTTATGGCCTCCGTTATTTCTGTGATCTCAATTTTTGTGTACTTAATTTTCAACAGGAGTAGGTAATTCACAACTATTCAGTTTTTCACGAAAGTTTAAACAATTTTAGTGACGTTTCGGCTTACATAGGTATGTTACGAAATCAGTGAGGACAAAGTGACAAAAATCTACCCAGAAATATAATATTTATATGGTATAATTTGAATAGCTTGGTTGAATTGCAAAAATTTTTAATACAGAAGAAATATGTTGTTATGAATGAGAAATAATTCGAACTTTTGATGAATTATTTTCAGCTCGAAACATATATTGAGTATATGGAAGAATTTTAAATGAGAGGTAATAATAAATACTTGTCTAAAAATCACTGACTGAACAATTATTTATTCGACTAGTTTCGCCTTTTACGGATCAAATCAATGCAAGTGTATTGTTTCAAATTAATTGATAATTCATAAATCGACAAGTGGCGTACGTTGAGATGGGCGGAAGGTTCGACCCTCTCCAGAAAATATACCTTTTTTTTTACTTTGAAAATTCTTCAGTTGGCTATCTACGGAACTGATGAATGAATAAGGAATTCTGGAGTGGCTTCAATTTTCAATTTGGGAAAGGCCCGTGATATAAATTGTATACATTGAAGTATCTGTAGAGCCCTCAATCGAATTGTTTGTAGCAGGTATCCTGCAGATGTCTCCACATTCAGTTGTTCAAATAGATATTTTGGGAGGGTGGCCATATCAATTCAAAGAAGGTAAGAAATTTAAAGAGGTCTCCATGTTGAATAATGATCACACTTGGCACGCCACTGGAGTTTAATCATGCCATAATCAAATGTATAAAGAGGAAATTCTAGAAAAATTTGATTATTCGAATAAGTAATTGTAGATAATCCCTCCTATTGAATTGCACGAGATGTGAATTCTTTAAGGGCCCAATATTGAATATAGCATTAATCGATTGGGCCGATACATGATGAAAATCTAAATACATTATTAAAAAAACGAAGTAGTTTTTTTATTTTCTCTATAATTTAGTTAAACATACCAATATTGTTTCGCCAACACAGATGCAGTTTATTATCTACATCTGATGAAGTCACTGTGATGGCGTAACAATATTGTTAAGTTTAATCAAAATATAGTGGAAATCAAAAACTACTTAATATTAATGATAATAATAATAAGAATAATAATAATAATAATAATAATAATAATAATAATAATGATAATAATAATAATAATAATAATAATAATAATAATAATAATAACAATAACAATAATAATAATAATAACAATAATAATAATAATAATAATAATAATAATAATAATAATGATAATAATAATAATAATAATAAAATTATAATAATAACATAATAATAATAAAATAATAATAATAATAATAAAAATAATGATAATAATAATAATAATGTATTTATTTAGCAGAATTGCTACATCATATTTCAAAATATAGTCAAGTACATATACAAGTCAATGGAAAATCAAAATAATGAAAAATAAAATACTGTGAATTAAGTAAAGTACCAATATATGTAAATAACATAATATAGTAGAAAAACAAAAACGTTATGCTTAGCACCTAACTAATATTACATGATAAACATCAATTAGAGTACTAGCAGAAACAAAGCCCAATTGAATTAGAGTGACTTTAAATGGTATTGCATTTGGTTGAGATGAACGTTCTCAAAAGTCTTTTAAATACTTCTGAACTTTCACAGTTTTTTATATGGGCAGGAAGTCCATTAAATTCAATTAAACCTTTATACAAAATAGATTTTAGCTTTTGTGTAGTGTTACATTTTCCAAGTATAAAGTCTGTTTCAATCTCGTATTATAATTGTGTACATCTTTATATAATCGAACTCTATCACTAATGTAGGTTGGCAACATATTTCTCTTCAGTTTAAAAATGAACACTTGTACATTGAACACAACTCTTTGGCTAACAGATAACATGTTTAACACATTAAGCATGGATTTGACAGGTGTATATTTATCACATTTTAATATAGATCTCATAACCCTATTTTGTATTTTTTCTAATCGATTTATGTGATATTGAGGATAATTAAACAATAAGGAACAACAGAATTGTATATGAGGAAGTGCAATGACTTTATAGAGTGACAACTTTGTACTCATAGACAAAGATTTGCCGATTCGTGATAAAAATCCTACTTTTTTCGAAAATTTTCTCGTTATATAATCTGCGTGTCCGTGAAAGTTCCGAAATTTACAAGAATATTTTCATCGTGAACATTATCAACCTGCACGTTTATCATTCGTGATTTCTTGGCGAATATACTAAATTTTGATTTCCTGCTTTCAAACTTAAACTATCACACAGCCACGCGAATAACTTGTTCATTCCAGTGTTCATAAACTTAGACTTTTCCATTCAAATTATATATTGAGTATATTTTGAATCACTTTCATACAAAATACCACACTGCCTTTTTCAATCGAAATTCGAATGTATAAATAAATATTACTGGAGTAATTGTACTGGTTACTGGTTACTGGAGCCCCATAATCACTAAATCACTAGTAATTTTAGAGATATTCGCATTACGATTCAATTTATTCGAAGTTATATAAAGGAATTCTGTAGAAATATACGGTGAGTGAAGTTTACAGTGACTCTTGATACGCCACTGGAATTGACACATGCCAAAGTTCATATGATTATCCTGCCGCATGAAAAGCCTAAATAAGGTCAAACGTATGCTCAAATCTGTCTAGTTCAGCTAAAAGAGGTGCAGAAACGGAATCTCAAACAAGTACCTCGATCGATAGAGTGATAACGGTGCAAAAACGAAAGTTAATTGACTTCATGGAAATGACAGACACGTTGTCTCTCGCACGTAATGGACACATTTTTACGACAGGAATCCTCTAATTCGGAAAATCAGACAGATGGACTACATTAGAAAAAACGTTCGTTAAATAATGATTAATAAATTCAATAGACGATGAATGAGATCCCTGATAGTTCATATTAAAATGAGAGGAAATGAGAAATAGTCTTAGAGCCAGTAAACATCTGACGGCACATATTTTAGGAAAGCCTAAAATTTTCTCAGTGTGGCAGTTGTACCTACCATACATGAAATGAGACTTAGTTTTTCGGAAAAGCGTGATAATTTGGGAAAAAAAGACATATTTTAGAAAAGCTGTCGTTTTGATATGTTGAAATATATTATTATACGTATTCAAAAACGAAAGGCAGACCATTCCTGCGGTTATTTCTTTGTGGCAGACCATTTGAAAATTGATGAAAAAATTTTCTTTTTGACATATTTTAGGAAACTTCAAATTTTTATATGTTATTCTTGATAGTATCAGAAGCATATATCTCTCATGGAAGACCGATCTGGCGGTGGCTCTGGTCCGGTAAACCCAAAAACACTTTTTCCCGCGCAAATTTACCTGTGTGTAGTATATACGTAGTATACGAAATACGAAAAAGTAGTTTTTAATATAATGCTTCACCAAGAGATAAGCGAAACCTAGGTGTCATTTATTAATAATATTTTTGGCTCAAAATGGGCCTTTGTATCATTCGAAACAGTTTTCCTGCAGTAACTCTCCTATTGTTCTTTATTGAGAAAGATTGATTATTCTGCATTGAAAATACTTTGCAAAATATTTTTTGCATAGTATTTTTGATAAATACAAAAGCAGTCAGTTGACTTTGTATTTATTAGAATAACAAATTTGTTTTAATAGAGCAGGTAAGGATTTCAGAAAATAATGAAATTCTAGGTACTTTTCTTCATATCGTCTTGAATTATCGACATCGATTCCAAAACTGAAAAAGACTCAACAATTATTTCCGATCCCTCATACTATTAGTATATCCCATTTTCAATCGATATGTGCAATATCGATATTCGCGATGCAAGAAATAATGGTTTGAACGGGAAAACTAAGATAATATTGTCTAAGGGAAGTGGAAAAGGAGATGACTTAACTTAACGCAAAAATCTCTTGACTTCGTCGTAAAAATATGCTTGAAAGATGAGAATATGAGAAGCATATACCGACACAGTGAAGTATTTTGAAATGAAATCTTAGCATATGAAGAAATCATGAAATCTCCTCGAAATTTATAGTCTAAGATCTAATAAATATCTAATAGTGTTGGCGTTTACTTGATGTAAATCCATTATGATTGAATATAAACTAAAATTCAAACGCTTGAACTTATGATTTACACTTTATTGACTACATAGCATGACGCGTTTTGATTACGATAGATTATTCTGTAAGCATCTGAAGAAGTCGTTTGTAACGACGAAACGCGTCATGCTATGTAGTCAATAAAGTGTAAATCATAAGTTCAAGTGTTTGAATTTAAGTTTATATTCAATAATAAATATCTGACGACACATATTTTAGAAAAACTTAAAATTTTCTCAGTGAGACAGTTGTACCTACCACACATGAAATGGGACTTAGTTTTGCGAAGTCGCGGTAGGTTCGGTACTGTGCAGGTATAAAAGGAGTGATAATTTGGGGAAAAAACACATATTTCAGGAAAGCTGCCGTTTTGATATGCTGAAATATATTATTTTACGTACTAAAAAACGAAAGGGCAGACTATTCACGCGGTTATTTCCTTGTGGAAGACCATTTGAAAATTGAGAAAAAACTCCTCTTTGACATATTTTAGAAAACTTCAAATTCTCATATGTTATTCTTGATAGTATCAGAAGCATATATCTCTCATGGCAGACCGATCTGGCGGTTGATTTGGTCCGGCAGACCGAAAAACACTTTTTTTCGCGCAAATTTACGTGTGTGTAGTATATACGTAGTATACGAAATGAAGGGATTTTCGTTTTCTCTTTATTCTTCCTAATATATTACTGTAGTATTCCAAACAAAGTTTATTGAATTGAAGTGAGTTTATATCATTACATGCACTGATATAAATGTTCTTGAAAATAATAGTTAAGTATTTTTTAATTTGTTAAATATCATGTTTTATGTTTTGTTTATACTATGAAGTGCACATGACATTAGAAAACGTACTAGGAGGAACTAGGTACCTACTAGAGAACAACCAACGTAAAATGAATGAAAATAATTTCATTAAAGCGAATGATGATGAATGAAGGGGCCATAAAATGATAGGAATTTCAGAATCATTTTCGGAATAGAAAAGTGTTTTTCAGTTGAAAACCTGGAAAAATAATCTCAAAGAAATAAGAATTCATATAAATTATGTGAAATGAGATATTATGTACTTTATCGAGCGATGACATGAATCGAAATTGTTAATAATATTATTATCGAATCAACTGATTTCAAATTCGTTTAGAGATAAAACATTATTTTCATATTAGTTTTTTTCTTAATATAATACAGTAATATATTAGGAAGAATAAAGAGAACACGAAAATCCCTTCATTTCGTATATTACGTATATACTACACACAGGTAAATTTGCGCGGGATAAAGTGTTTTTCGGTCTGCCGGGCCAAAGCAACCGCCAGATCGGTCTGCTATAAGAGATATATGCTTCTGATACTATCAAGAATAACATTTAAAAATTTTAAGTTTCTTTAAACATGTTTCTAAAAAAAAGAAGTTTTTTTTCTAAATTTTCAAATGATCTGCCACAGGTAAATAACCGCGGGAATGGTCTGCCCTCTCGTTTTTGAGTACGAATAATAATATATTTCAACATATCAAAATGGCAGCTTTCCTAAAATGTGTCTTTTTTTCCACAAAATATCACACCTTTTTTACCTGCGCAGTACCAACCTACCGCGACTTCGCAAAACTAAGCCCCATTTCATGTATGGTAGGTACAACTATCTCACTGAGAAAATTTTGGGCTTTCCTAAAATATGTGACTAAAATACTTGTCTAAAAATCACAAACTGAAGCATTATCAGTCCTGATATGCCGTAAAAGGCGAAACTAGTCGAATAAAGTTTTTCAGTTTGTGATTTTTAGACAAATATTTCTCAATACCTTCCTTCCTCACAACCTCAACCCAATTCCAATGAAAAAATCAAGAAAATCGGGTGAAAAACTTTCCGATGACTAAAACTTCTTTTTTCGGAAACCACCCAACAAGATACCAAATATTATTCATCCGATGTCATATCATAGAATTTGAATATCCAATTAGAAGCCCTTGACCATTTAAATTTCTGGAATCCATAGTGGTCAAAGAACCGGACTTAATGCTTCACGATTCGAAATCGCAGAATCCAAGACAATTCGAAAGAAAGCGTCAACGTAAACGAGATGGTAACAAAACATGCTAGATTCTTGGAATGACCGGTCGGAGATCACCTTTGGTTCCTTGACCCGAATTCTAACGGACTGCAGTGCAGACTCTGGTTTTTCCAGCTCTCTACTTTGAAATTAGTAATTTAGGTCAAAGCGAATCCCGGAATTTAACTTTTTCCGAAAGTGAAATTACTCGTAATGAAAAAACAGAATTTTTTCACGTAGTTTACAAAATAAATGCAAAACGAGTGTGTCATAGTAATACTTCACCTTCAGATGATGACTGAATACTGCACAAATTCTGAAATATGTATTTTCATAATAATAATATATTCATTCAGAAAAAGCAATACAAAAACTTACATATAGTTTTATAAATAAAATATTTGGATATTATTATCTATAATATACTTTTTTAACTCACGCTTAAATATCTTTGAACTAGTAGGTAACCTGCTAGTTTTTTTAAGAGAGCTAAATTATTAAAAATAAATCTTCTAGTATATACTATCTTCAGATTCAGAAAGCCTTCAACTCTTTGTGTAAAAACTACCTTTATTTTTAGTATTTTATCCATACACATCACTGACATTTTACATTTTTACGCTTATTTACTGACATTACATTTTTCATTTCATTACATGAAATCAACTATTTTTCATTTTGATATAAATATTGTAGCAGAAAGTATTCTTCATAGCATATTTTTAAATGGGGTATACATTTATAACAAAATAATAATAATAATAATAATCAGTTCTTTATTCTCAACAGGTAAACACCCAATTATAGAAAATAATAACAATATTGGATACATAACTAAATAATTAAAATGAAAGAGATATAACAAAGAGCTCAATCTAATCTAACAAAATAGTAACTTATAACTACATTATGGGATTCAATGAAATATTACAAAGAACTCAATCTAAATCAATTTATTTCAGTGAATTTTTTCTATTCACATAACTCCTGATAATAAATTCTATGGAGTCAAAGTGAATGTCACAATTATTGCCAACTCTATTGAAGGTAGACTCCATAAACTAAATGGGGGATTGTATTAGGGAGTTGGTCCTTGGAGTCTCTAGGTGGAATAATTCTGTAGTACGAGAATTTCGCCTGGGAACACGAAATTTCAAAGCGGACAAGATAGGACGATAATCAATACTGTTGTGCAGTATTTTGTACAAAAATTTGAGTGATAAAGTTTCTATCCTGTTCTGCAATGAGATTAAACTAAATCGACTCAATAATTCATTATGACTCACTCCTCTCTGTGGATAAACTTTATCCACCCTCCAAACTAAGAATTTCAAGAACCTTTAAATGTTATCACTCAAATTTATGTACAAATTACTGCACAACAGTATTGATTATCGTCCTATCTTGTCCGCTTTGAAATTTTGTGTTCCTGGTTAAAATTCTGGTACAACAGAATTATTCCACCTAGAGACTGCAAGTACCAACTGGCTAATTAAATCCCTCATTTGGTTAATGAAGTCTACATTCAATAGAGTTGCCAATAATTGAGACATTCACTTTGACTCCCTGAAAGTTATTATTAGGAGTTATGTGAACTTAGTAAATTGACTGAAATGAATTGATTCAGATTGACTTCTTTGTAATTTTTTATTTCATTTCATTATTTAGTTATTAATTACTTTTCCAGGTTTTTCAGATTAGATTGGGCTCTTGTTATATATTTCTTTTCGTTTTATTCATTTAGTTATTTAGTTTTTTTTCAACATCATATTATCATTTTCTGTTATTGGGTATTACACCTATTGAGAATAACTCATTATTATTAGTATTATTAGGTATAATCACATGCATCAAAATATCATCGGATATAGGATGAACAGAAAGAACGAAATGTCAGATGAAAGAGTCAGAATAGGGAAAATAATAAAATACTCACAAGATGATGAATAATAATTTAAATTAAACTCTCTGCTCAATGTTTCACGAATGCTTTGAAGAATAATACAATAAAATTATAATATTGTGTTAACATGTTGCGTTAACATACTCATTATCAAGTCTGATTCTTGCCAAGAAATACAAACATTAATCAAAGAATTGAATTCAAATTATTATTTTATGTTTCACTAAGAGGTGAACAAAATTTAAATAGTATTTCATAATGGTAAATCATTTCTTTTTCAACTTATTTTGATATGACCTTCTTCAGAACTTATTATTATTTATATCTATAACTAATATGTTAAAACTTGCATCTTGCTTTTCTTTATTTAGTATCGAAATTTTTGTGAACTAGTAAAGCCTGCTTTATTATCATGATAGTTTATCAATAAGCAGAAGCCTCATAATCAATGATAAGTTTATTCTCTCCCTTATTTCATCTCCAGTTTCTGAAAGGATGACATATTTTCAACATATTTTGCAATATTCTGCAATAATTTGAAATTCACTGGAGTAGAAATCAAATATCCCACTTGTTGGCGTTTGATGGATGACCTAGAAAGGAAATTCTTATTCATTAGAAGTATAATAATCATCATATTCTATGCTTCCTTAAGAACGAAAGCGAAAGGATTGACTGTCAATTCGCTGTGTTAAACGTCATCGTCAATGAACAAGAATTAGGTGAAAATGAAAGAGTCGCAAACAAAGAACAATTTTCTTGGAATTGTCTCGATTTTAAGATGCGTTTACAATGTTGTCCTGTAGAATGATCTTCAGCATATAACTGTGTTGAACCGATTTGGGAAGAATATCCTGTTATCAACCCAATACTTATTTTACTGCCAACCAAATAGTACTGGTGATACAGAAAACGTACATTTCTTGAAATAAAAATCAATATTTTGTGTAATGAAAAAATTCAACAGATTTTTAGGTACGTCTGAATGGTTGAATATATATAAACCACTATGGTGATAGCAAAAAAATCTCTTTTCTCGATACCAATTCCATTCAGTATTGACGTAGTTTCAGGTTATGAACTCAATTTCAATTTATTTCTGAACTAGTTGTGTTTGGAATAAAACACACAAAGTAAGTGTTATTAACACAATCTATGCCGAGAAAAAAACGAAGTTTTCTGTCCAGGCCGTGTCTGTCAGTGATGGTTGACATATAAACTTTCAGTTCAAGCCGCGTCAGTCAGTGATTACCGCATTTTACCAGGGTTTTCGTTTCGTTCTTACAAGCCGTTGGCCAGTGCTGTCAAACTTAATCTCATATTAATTGACCCGCGTGGCCCCCTTTGTTTTCCATATCAAGTTGATTTTTACCATAAAAGAAATTTATTGAAAAAACCACAAAAAAATGAATATTTTTTTTGAATTAAACTTAATGAAAAGTGAAACTTGTTGGTAGATAACAACTATACCAAATAGCCATATAAAAAGGAACAGTAATGAAAAATACCTATACAATTATATGTGAACCTTGGCAAAACATTCAACACATAGAAATGATTTGTCTGGGCAAGGATTACAGAAAGTAGGTGCTTTTTTGTTCTTGTTTCTGGCTATTGCACGCCCAAAAGTGCAATTTTGGGCCACACCTTTTGCTTAAACATTCTACTCAAGACCGACGCACTTTCAAAGAAGGTCCTGCCTTCTTCTGAAGAACATGCTTTCTTTTTGTCGTTTGCCCGAAGGTGCTCTGGGTATTAAAGGTTTTGACATAAAGCTCTTTAGTATTTCTTTTAGAGCGCGAAGGGCTACCCGACACCGCCACCCGAGCGCCCCCTGTAAGGGAAAACCGTTTCTTTTCTCTCTGTAGGCCGCGTCGGTCAATGCCGCCTGACGTTGATTATTTTCATCAATAATGGATCAAATTTACTTTTTTTATAACCAAGTAACATCTGAGGAAAAAATAAAACCATATAAGCAAAAAATCGCTTCAGTAAATTTTAAACAGATTTATGATTTTCAATAGGCCTAAAGGAAATATTCCCTGGTGGTCAGCACTGACCGCGTTAGCAGAGAAAGTGTTAATGATTATTTCTATTCTTTGTTGAAGGACGAATTCAGTACTATTTTTAGGAATAAAAATCCAATAATGCAACTGGAAAAATATTAAATATTCAAGAATAACGAAGTTTTTTTGTGGAAACTGAATCGAAAACAATGACATCTTCGATATCTTGAATGAACGCATATCAATGTTTTTCGAAAAGTTGTATAAGGAATCAGGAAGATTTATCAAAAATGCAACTTGCATTGCAGCTCTCAAATGCACCACTGCTGAAGATCTCAACGCTGACCAAAGGTTTGAGGTTATCTAATATATAAATTCCTGTGTTCTAACATTGACATATTTTCCGAAATTTCCTCTATTACCAACGAATTTTGTTACAATAAAACGTTTGAAATAGAATAGCAATATTCCCATAATCCTAATTCGTTAAAGATGACATATGTGTTCAGAAAAAAAGTTTGTAGTGTTCCGAAATGGCAACATCCTGAAATCAGAGAAATTTCTGATTATTTCATGTCACTATTTCAAAAAATCATTTCTCATTTGCTCAAACTTCGTTTGAGCAAACCTCGTTTTTTCTCATTTTTTTTTACAGATTCAATTTCAATTTATACGATACATATAGACATTGTCTTCATTCATTCATTCACGTATCACTACTTGGTACATTCACATTCAATTTCCAGGTAGATTTATTCACTATTAGGAACAGTGGATTCATAAGAAATTGAAATTTTCAGCATCTATGCTTATATTACCGTGAAATGGTTTTTCTCTCTCTCGAAAAACTCGAAGAACACAATTCATAAAACAAAAATTTGTTTGGTAACATTCAATTTCTATAGTGATTGACATATATATGAAAAAATTAAACGAAAATGGTATTAAATTTTGTATAGGTTATTATCATTGACTGGTCTGTTATATAATGTTATTGATTTGACATGATTCGATATATTTGTATCAATATAACCATTGTAGAGTAGGCTATGAGAAAAGGTTGACAGTCTATAATTTGGTTATGAAATTAATCTCAAATGAGATGGACTTTGAAAAATTATAGAAATTGATTATGGATTGAGAATTGTTGAAATGTCACTCATTTGTAGGAAATTTCTGAATATAAATCAATTTTAATCATGTAACCCCCATTAATTTAAAGTGTGCCAAATAAAATAATACAGAGCCTTAGTAGCCGAATGGTATAGTGATTATAGGATCACCATACCATTAGCCCTCGGCTTACTGGTGCTGTTGGGTTCAGTTCTCACTGCGTTCTTGGGCCATTCGGAGTAAGTAGGTCCTATAGAAGCTATATAGGTCTCTGACCTCCGCTCCTATACGAATAATGATAATATTTTTCATCTGTTTACTCACAGAAAATATTCTTAGTCGCAATCAAAATCTAGTCAATCTTTGCCACCAAACGAAACTTGTTGCTGATGATTTCATCTTTCAACATCATTAACAATACGCTTCGCATTAACTGAATATTACATAAGAAAGTGTACTAATTGTTAAGACTTTTTAAGTTTCCACAGATGCAATAACTGTAGAAGAACATGTATTAATCATTTTAGCCAAAATGAAAACTCTGGGCTGCCTATAATAACTAATGCAAATTATAGAGCGCGTTCTGGAAATCAAGAAATTCAAATAGCCAGTGAAGAAACATATATCGAGCCATAAAAACCCCGTAAAGGCCTTGCTCATGGTTCAGCCCTTGATACCGATGTAATTCGACATATTGACATTCTCAGACACTTTGGTATTCGCAGAATTTTTAGGCACATAAAGTAGGAAACTATTTCTGACAGTAGGGAATAAAAATTAATATATTCAATGACAAGGAATGCATGAATGTTTTTAGGGACAACACTGACAGAAAAACGAAAATTGAGGAAGTTGAAAATAAACACTTACCTAATCAAATGGGTGAACTAATGATGTACTCAGAAGAAACGATGCCTCAGTAAACAATAAGACAAAAAATACAGAAAAATATGATATATACTGATGCAGTCCTCCACAACGTCCATTTTTTTGCAACCAGACTGTGGAGAATCGACTTTGAACACTCAAGTGAGGAATACACTAATGATAGGTTTTAAATTTTCCCATCATACTCTACAATAAAAGGCACACTTAAAAAGCTATAAATAATTCAGTTTAGTATCTAGCTGGTTTAGTAGCTATTTGGTTGAAAGAAAATAAGTAGTTATGGTCAATGGCAGCTACTAAAACTGTACAGTTCCTCGTGGGGTTCCTTAAGGTAGTAGTTTTGGCCCACTGCTTTCTGCCTTGTACTCGTTGGATATTTCGAACATCGTCACGAGCAGTTATCAACTTGGTGATTAGGAATGGTCTTAAATTCAATGCTTCAAAAACGAAAACACTCCTTATAGGAAACGAATCTCTTCCATTTAAATCAGAGTCTTGTACTAGAGGACATAGAGTTAGCATGGGAGTCTTGTGCTAAAAACTTGGGGGTTTGGATTGATGAGGAGTTATCATTAAGACGCTATGTTGCCCCTATAAGAAAGGGCAGCTCTATAAAGTCGAAGGGACTACAAGGATTTAAATATGGGTTCAATGAAGCAATTAAGTTCAGACTTGTCAAATCTTTAGTCTACACTTTATTTGATTACTGATGTCTGATCTACTATGGTTTATTAACGAAGAAGGAAAAATATAACCTGGCGAAGATTCATTATCTTGTCTACGCTCTGCATGTTGTATTTCCTACAGATGCCATGTCACACCATACCGTAATAGACTTGAAGAAATCACATATGCACAGAATTCTTAGTATTTGTTGTTTAGTTTTCCTACAAAACTGATTGATAGTGAAACTCCTGAGTAATGTATTCGATAGATTGGAACTAGGTAAATCAGCCTATCAGGTGAATATAAGTGAGGCTGGTAATTTCAGCGTTACTCAGCATAGAACATCTTAATTTGAGAGGTATTTCGATTAGATAGCCTCTCGTACATTAAATAAGTTTAAGTCGTTGTTTGAGGCTGATGATACCTCAACAATTAATTCAAAGAATAAACTTTACAATCGGCTAAGGGAGAAGAGTTTTAGTTAAGTTTTAGATAGATTTAGTTGGGTAGTTTATTTTGTTTTTTTGAATTTTATGTTAATGTTATTTGAATTATATCTGAATTTAAAAATATTTAGTTTTAGTTTCAGGTTTATTATTCAGGTCCCTTATTGTGGAATAACCTGTTAATTTTTTGATTGATTTCTATGGTGTTGAGTTTATGTGTTTTTTTGTTTATACTGGAGGAATGGAAGATTAGCCTGGCTAAACTCCTGCCATTTGTTAGCTTGTATGTAAGGCAATCACAATAAACTTATTATTATTATTATTATTATTAACATTATCATTACCTTTTGGAGAATGAACTATATTACCTACTCAGTAATATGTTATTTATTATATTATATTCACTACTCAGTAGTATGTTAGTACCAGGTTTTTTAGAAGTAAAGAACTTTAAATTGGAATAAAACAACGAAGGATCAGTCGATTGAAAAGAATTTTTATTTTTTCGTAGGATAATCTTGTGGCATTACATTTTCAATATGATTTCTGGCATATGACTGCTACAGCTGGCTCGGATGTAGTCCAATCTGGGCGTCCAATTTTCGATGACTTTTTTCAACATTTGTGGCAGTATATCGCCAATAACACGGCGAATATTGTCTTCCAAATGGTCAAGCGTTTGTGGCTTATCCGCATAGACCGATGACTTTACATAGCCTTACAGAAAGAAGTCTAGCGCTGTTAAATCACAAGATCTTGGAGGCCAATTCGCAGGTCCAAAATGTGAAATTAGGAAGTCACCAAACGTGTCTTTCAATAAATCGATTGTGGCACGAGCTGTGTGGCATGTTGCGCCGTCTTGTTGAAACCATAGCTCCTGGACATCATGGTTGTTCAGTTCTAGAATGAAAAAGTTAGTAATCATGGCTCTATACCGATCACCATTGACTGTAACGTTCTGGTGGCCATCATCGTTTCTGAAGAAGTGCGGACCAATGATTCCACCAGCCCATAAAGCGCACCAAACAGTCAGTTTTTCTGGATGTAAGGGTGTTTTGACATACACTTGAGGATTATCTTCACTCCAAATGCGGCAGTTCTGTTTGTTGACGTAGCCATTCAACCAGAAGGCGCTTCATCACTAAACAAAATTCGCGCAATACGTATTCCGCACAAAACCATCATTTTCGAAATGAAATTACACTATTTGCAAGCGTTGTTCAGGCTTGAGTCTATTCATGATGAATTGCCAAACCAAACTGAGAACAAATCACTTCTCAGCTGTTAAATCGGTCGCCATCTTCAACAGTAATGCCAACTTGAGGTTCTATACCTATAAAAAACACTCATTATAATATTCTATTAAAACCTATCCTAAGCACTGGTGGCTATGATCTGACAACGCAAAAGTAAGTACGCTTTCTTATACTGATTCAAATCTCATTCAATATTCATTCACTTTCGGTGAATATAAACAAAGGTCCATCACCTGTTCATGTAATTCCTTAAAATTCACGTTATTTTAAATTTTGCTGTAGTACTTTGAAAATATACAGTAAAGTTTCCTCCACTTAATATTTGGAATGCAGAATTCGTTGATTTCCATCTTCATTCATTATCTCCATATAACATATAACCTCCAATAAAATCACATGAACATGAAAATGGAGGAAGATTGTAGTCAAAACATTATTTTGAGGCCCATCCCAGTTCACACCAAGAATTGCAACATTATATCCTCGAATAGGTGACTATGTTAACCATATAAATGCGCAAATATGCGTGATCACAAGAATGATTTCGATTTCCTTATATTTCAATAATTCAATAAATCTGTGTATACGAAATTTCAAAAAATCAATTACCCTTGATCGTACTAACGTCATTAATGCGTAGATATAATAACACCAAGGATCTCCCGTCTTATTTGCTTTGGAAATGTTAGTATTAGTTGTCCGATTTCTCACATTGAAGTTACATTGTGGCGTGCCTTTCCATCCATATAATAAAACAACATGCATGAATCATTTTCATTTGACAGCCATAAAGTAATGTATCTCACGGGATTGAAAAAGTTCATGAAATGAATACCGTACTTATTCGCTTTTCGAATCATTGTAATATAAATGCACCGCCATAGAAGATTAGGAGTGTTTTGAAGGATACTTTGTAGCGGAAGTAGATCAAGTATACCTTGGAAAGTCATATACTCGATCATCTAGTTCCTGGATCTCTTTTTATTGAAAGAAACAGGGTAATATACTACCTACTCAAGATATTTTTCCTAATAAACTTTCAACGCATTCAAATATCAACGTTAATATTGAATTATTGTTTCAAACGCCAATGCACTCGATGTTTTAGGTTCCAGATCTCTTTCATTTCAAATATAGATTAACAAAATTACTATGAAAAAAATTCATCGGATATATTTTCATTTTTTATTGCAAAATTCATATCGACTCCAAACATCACTAACCAATATACGAGGTTTATTCAAAAGAAAAAGTAAATTTCGAATTTTTTTTGAAAAGCATTTTTTATTCATCAAAATCCATTCTGTTCCTTTCAGAGTAATCCCTTTCAGATATAATGTACTTATTCCAGCGCTTCTTTCAATGCTCGAAGCATTTCTGAAATGCGCTTCTCGGTATAGCCATTAGCTCGTTCTTCAATTCCAACTTTATCTCATCAATTGCGCTAAAACTTTCATTGGTCTCTTCAGGTTTGGCAGTAGGAAAAAGTCGCAGAGAGTCAAATCTGGTGAATACAATGCTTGAAACATGATTACGGTGTTGGTTTTTTCCAAAAACTCACGAACAATCATTGATGTGTGAGCTGGTGCATTATCGTGATGCAGAATCTATGATTTTTTTTCTACAATTCCGATTGTTTGAGCCATATCCTTTCAAGCAAACGTTGCATGACTTCCTTGTAGTATTCCTTATTAACCGTGCGACCTGTTGGCAAGAACTCATGGTGCATCACGCCATTATGATAAAAAAAACAGCGAACAGAACCTTCTTGGAGGAAAAAAGCACTAGCGTGCTTTTTTCGGTCTTGGCTCTTCTGGCAGCTTGCATTGGGATGATTGGTCCTGGTTTCGTCGTCAAAATTATATGTCCAAATTTCGTCAATGTTTCAACACAAGTTTCGTGCCCAAAATATCCGAAAAATTGCATGGTACAAGCCTATTGATATGACAACATCTTCTGCAACTTATAAAAAATGATTCTACGCTTTTCCGAAAAGATTTATTTCACTGTTTCAATGTTTTCTTCGCTCGTTGACGTGGTTTCAGCCCCAGGACGCTCATTATTATCAACATCTTCTCTGCCTTCTGCAATTCTCTCGTACCACTTACAAACACTTTTTTGAGACAAAAAAGTTTGACAACTCCAGACTTGCCGAATACCATTTCAAAAACATTTTAAGTGAGTTGGAGCACTTCATTCCATTTGTATCGCAAAATTCAATACAGATTCTTCGATCCATTTTTGTTTGATGTAAAAGCTCTCTTCTTTTTCTAAAACCACACAAAAACGTGTCTAACCTTTTCAGTTGTCAAAAACAAGTACCTACTAGTTGAAAACGGCTTATAATGTCATATGAGAAACGTACATATAGTACCAACATTACGAAAAAAAATTGATAATGGAATACACAGCCCTCGAAAATTCAAAATTTCCTTTTTTTGAACAGAGTTCATCTCATAAAATCTGATTCCTATTTCTGTTCTATTAGACGAAACACGGTAATATATTCCCTCCCAAAAAATTACTACTAATAAACTTGAGAAAGTATTGTTAACACATAACTAGCTGACCTTGAGAACTTCGTACCTACCCATATTTATAATTTTTTTGTGAATATTTTCAAAAATCCTGAAAGACGTGTTCTACTATTTCTACTGAAACATTTTTTATATTTTCTCTATTCATCCCTAGTGGAATAGAGGGAGACAGCCATGAACAAGGGAAATACGACACTTTCAGTAATTTCTATTCAACCGAACTATTACCTAATAGTTCCATAAATTAAAATGTTTGATGTATCGAAAGTAATTACCTGTAAATTCTATAAGTGGAACTAAAGGCTCGTCATTTCTTAGCAAGTACCTATTTCTTACTTATGTCACCTCATTTATTATATGAGAAATATTGAAGTCTCTAAATACGTTGAAAATTTCAATACTTTTTTTATTTGAAACATAATTCAAACAGATCTTTGGTCGTCATAATATCATATGTGACGCTTTCCATATTTTGGCACATAATTGGTTGCAATTTCTCATCAATAACAATAAATAATACTATATTATAAACCTCCAAATTATCATCAACACAAGAATCGCAGTTTTTTTGTTGCTAAAAAAGGGTGATTGAATATGAAAAAATGTGAATCTTTCCATACTGTTTATATTCTTGAAGTTAACACTCCAATCTGAAAGACTGACGTTAAATTCTCAATTATTCGTCAATAGATTGACATTTTACTCACTTTCTCCACTAATTGTGAGACTTTATTTTTGTTCAGCCCTATGTTCAAACAGACACTTAAAAGGATAATTCAGTTTCGTGTAGTCTTTCAAAAATGATTTGTCATTATCATATTGAATATATGGTCAATATATGGTCCAGTTTCTAACAGAGGAAATAAGGCTTTCAATTTAGTGTCGAAAAAATGTCTTCAAATACACCATGAAAATATAATATTATCACAAAATTCTTATAACGTAATTCGAAGTTTGATTTTCTAATATACTTCATAATCTAATACTTAGATCTCTTTTTGAACTTCCTTTCGAAACATTCTCTCGAATGAACTTTCAAAAACTCTTCAATCCTTTTTTTATTTCACTTCAATTTTTTCTTTATCATTTATAATTATTGATATAGGTCTCAAAATGAATCCTAAACTTCAGTATACTCTAATACCTGACCATCGCTCTTCATTACAGTATCATAAAGAACAAGTAACAATATGAATTATTAAACATTATACACTTTCTTTAGGAAGAAACTAACTGATCCTATCTTCATACTAAACAGAAATGAATGCAATTGCACCCTTTCCAAATATTTTCCTCCCAAAATATTTTCACCTAAATTATTGATATGTAAGAAATAAAATTTGTGAATTTTGAATATACATTTTGAAGGTAAAACTGAGGTTGTGATGTGTTATTTAACTGCTTGGGTTACTATAAAATAAAATTGATTGAATATTCGCTGATCTCTTGGTGAAACTTTTTTTAATATATTAAATAAAATTGTCAGTTTAACTTTTGAAAATGGGGTAACACCCCAAAAGAATTGTCAGGTATTTATTATAAATTTTGCGAAACCAAGCCAAGTGTTTTTATTCAATACATACTATGAAATAACAAAAATAGTGGGGATTCCTTCAGTTTTATATATAAATTCTCTCAGTTAACGACTCCACTATTACGAAGGCCACCTTTGTTAAAATCTATACTTTGATTTCGCATAATTATCATTACAAGATCAACGGAAACAAGAAACCTTGTGTGCATATCATTGAAATTAGAAAACGAAGTCTTTTCCTTAATGTTCTAATTGATAGTTGAATAATTCCACTAGATAATGAACAGTTTAACAATGAAAATATGTCTAGAATAATTGGTCTAATATCAAACAGACGAATTTTAAACACTTTCAATTCAATTTACGGAAGCGTTCATTTTTTAGTATTGATTCAAAGTCACACTTGAAAAAAAAAAAAACTATCATAGAAGTGACCAGATAATCAAATTTATAGTTCCTCATCAAAGTAACCCATCGAAGTATAAATTTAATTATACGATAACAAACCGGCTGCAAAAGCCAATAAGCTTGATTAAACAATTCCCAAAAGTGTGTGGAGCTATCGGATTGTCAAGTTTCTGATCAAGGAAATGCATCAATTAATTAATTCTTCAGGAATTCCATCAATAAATTGAAACTCCACTTGTAAACAAAATTGGAATGCAAATGTAATCATTTAGATTTATTTGGTACTGCAAAAATTATTCTTCGGACAGTCGAAGAATGTGCTTGAATGCTTCTGTTTATATAATTATATTTATACAGAGTGTTTTGAGAAAGATGTGGAATACAAGGGGGGAAGGAGCTATACGTTAGGTCAAAATGAAGGGTAGTTGTTATATAAACAATGAGTCAAAAACCAAGTATTGAGATGATGTCGCGCTGTAAAAATGGCAAAAAAATAATGTTTTTATTTTTATCTTATTAAGTAATACTCGTATTACTATAGAGACAAATTTTTTCCATTTTTTTACTTTTTCAGAATGAGTGAAGGAATCGAATTAGACTACCGACTTCATTTTGTCAACTGAATTGGTAAAAACGTTTTTGTTTTATATTTCAAATATAAACTTTTTGATTTCCAAATTTTTTCATAAAATTCACCATTTTCAACTAGATATAAAATTTAAATATTGAAATTAAACATTGTACATGTTTTTCAACAAGAATATCCTTTTTTGTTGACGTTTCGTTGTTAATTTTCACTTTGTCGAAACGTGAAATGTGTTTTTGTTTGCGAAAAGTGTCCAGCATTACGCACAATAAATCCATGAGATTCTGAATGTTGAAATTGTTTTATTTATATGAGGTACAAAAGTGAATTTCTGATCAAATATTATATCGAGGTCTCGAATTTCAGAGACCCTAATCAGAATGGTTTCGTTAATTGTGTAGTCAAATTGTATAGGTCGTTTCTCTTCAGTGAATGTGACAAAGTTACATTCAGTTACATTAATATTCAGTTTATTGCGGTAACACCAATCAGAAACAGCGATAATGCCACCCTGTGAGCTTTTGCAGTCCTCATATGTTTTATTTTGGCGATATATTTTTAAATGATCAACATACATTATACTATGAACTGCTAGACAGTCTATTAGATCGATTACAAAAAAAAACAACATGGACCTAAATTAGAGCCTTGTGGTACACCCGTTTATATATAAATATATAAATATATAAATGTGGGTAACTCCGTGCGAATAGATCGAATTAATCAAACAAGCTTAGCAAGGAGCTGAATACACAAGTCTAGTCCCTCCCAGAAAACAAATTTTAAGGAAATCATAATCATTAAAGCGCTTGGTGGAAACACTAGTTTTCAGAGAGCTCTTCATTAGTGCCCGTACTTTTCTCTCTAAGTATTTTATCCTATCCGAAAACACCCAATAATTGTAACGAACAATAATGAGCGACGCATAGGGCTCATAGGGCTCATAGGGTGTTCTAAAATCCCAAACATTAAGAATACAGAAAATATACTCTGATTTACAATATTGTTGGTCGACCTCTAAATTTTATCATACAGGATTGAAAAAGCATTCTTCATTTGTGGTAGAATTTTTCAGGAAAATGCTAGCAAAATGAGTAAAAAGTTCATTGAATATGTCATTTACTTTACGATTTTCAGAAAATGAAAAGCGATTCCAAATGTCCTTTGATCTTGTAATTAAAGGAAATTGAAACTTATCATCTCCATTATCGGCAAACATGAATTGAATAAATTATGCTGATAATCTTTTTTATTTTTCCAATTACTATGACTAGGGATAGCCCTTTCGATGTCTGCCATCTTCAAATATCATAAACTTTTATGATACGTATGATGCAGTTTTTGATAACTGTACTAAAAGAAAGCAATAAAATATTTTATAGTCTTATTTCTGATAGAAATCGAAATAAGTATAGTATATTTCATCGATACAACGGTCCTATATACTCTTTTCATTTTTCAAAGAAATGAACAAGTATTTTGGACAATCTATTATGTCGAAAAATTTCTCAAATTCGGACTAATCTCCACTATCAGCAAGAAAAAATGATACACTGATTAAGATGAAAGAGTTCTCGTAAAATACTTCTATTCTCAGACGGACTAAAGTAACCGATCCATTTTTCTAAGTTGATATGAACTCTTGAGAATGAGCGAGTAACCTGATATATCTGTCAAGTGAATTGAACAATATCTGAAATTTGCCAAGTGCTTTGAATTTCTCAATCATACTTCCCCTCAAATTCCAGGAAGAATTGCACGAATTTCTTTTCAAAGGATCAAGTATCAAACAATGCAAAAAATTCAGTCAAATCCTGTAGAATTTTCAATTATATTTACTATTAACATTTCTAGTGTGGTGCTAGAAGACAATGGACTTAACTGTCATATCATATTGAATGTTATTGGCGTTCACTAGCTGGCAATCCATTATAATTGAATATAAGATCATATTCAAACATTTGAACTTTTGACTTGAACTATTCTATTTATTTCTATTTTAATATTTCTATTTTACTATTCCATTACTGTTTAGTCTGAAGACGTCGTTTATAACGACGAAACGCGTTATACTATCTTTGCACTAAAAGTGTAAATCGAAAGTTTTGCTGTCAAAATTCTTCCAGCAATCCATAACATTCATATAAGGATTCCATATTCTCTTACATGATTTTTTAGGTTTGTCTAATGTGATAGCGCTTAAAGGCCTGGATTATCCCTTGGTCCATAGGTTGAAGCAAAACCGTCGTTTTGGGAGGTAAAAAGGTCACTTTTATATTTGGATGCATAATTTCAATGGCCTGGTGAATCAACCAAAACTAGATATACTTCTTCGTCTGAATTCCTTTTTTTGATTAAGTTTCAACTTCCGAAACAATTCCGCAACCAGCCAGAAAAATAGCGATTATATTCGCGAATAAAGAAATCCATTGCCGCGAAAATAGAAATTGGGTCGCATTTTTTCGATCCGCGAATAGTGAAAACGTGAATAAGGAGCTCTTACTGTACCTTCTCATAGTGCTTTAATTGAATTTTCAAATTAGTTGGGAATATGGGTCGAACAAAATCATTCCTCATTTATACCGTGAATATTCTGGTTCATTCACTATTCAAATATGAACTGTATTTGTTTTTATATTGAATTTTTTTTTGACGATTATTTCATTTCACTTCGTTATTGAATTGAAATATTTGGAAAACTTATCATATTTTGTTGTAGTATTTATGTAGAAGTAACGGTTCCATTTTCATATTTGTCGAGCAAAAATAACTGAATCTTCAAATTTCAGTTCAAGTGGTCAGTTGTGGTTCAATTGATTCATATTGATGATTACGTCGAACAGTCATTTGGGTTTTTATTCACTTCATACTTGATGTGCTGTTTTTATCCGATCTTGGAAGAAATGAGGAAAGTCTATTAGAAAAGCGGTCTATATAAAAGATAATCTTCAAGGAAACCTAATTGTTATTCAACCAAAACGCTCCTCTTTATCTCTAGGATTACTCACAGGAAAGTAGGGAGGAAATCCTGGTCCGATTTGTCTTTGGTTTGAAGCACTGCCAGTTTATTGTTCGCTTGTACATTTCACTCTATTTTTAAATTTTATTCATCATTCTTGAACTTTGAAAAGAAAATGTCAAATCTTGCCTGCATATGAAACATTGACATTTACAATGAGTTCAGCAGATGTGGTTGAGGAAATTGAGAACTGGGGAGACTAGTAGGACTGGAAAATGCTGAAAAAGTCTGAAGTTGGTAGGAATGAAAGTAGTACCAACGTGAAGATATTAGATATTCGATGTTTATGAAAAAAGTTTACAATAAAAGGTACAAGTCTTGAAACCACTAAATTTATTGTGAATTAAACTGGTATCTAGGTACAATAAATCCAGTGGTTTCAAGTACCTTTTGAAGTTTCATTTGAAATGAAATACCACACAGTTAACTTTCATCTATTGATTCCATTGAACCATGTTCAATATGGAATGCCTTCGAGAATAGTAATAATAATTTTTATTTAAGGTTCTCGTAATACAATTATATAGGCGAAACAATAGTTTTCTAATTTTGAAATCTATCTAATAATAATGTATTCATTTAGCAGAATTAATTTCGAATTAATAAGAATTTAGAAGAAAATATTGCAATAACAAGTTAATTAAAAAGTCAAAATAATGAAAAGTAAAATACTGTGAATTAAGTAAAGTACCAATATAAATAACATAATATAGTAGAACAAAAAAACCTTATACTTAGTACCTCACTAATATTACATGATAAACAACAATAAGAGTACTAGCAGAAACAAAGCCCAATTGAATTGTAGTGACTTTAAACTGTATTGCATTTGGTAAGGATGAACTTTTTCGAAAGTCTTTTAAATACTTTCAAACTTTCACAGTCGTTTATATGTGCAGGAAATCCATTAAATTCAATCAAACCTTTATACAAAATACATTTTAGCTTTTGTTTAGTGTTACATTTTCGAAGGAAAAAGTTTGTTTTGAATCTCGTATTATAATTATCTACATCTTTAAATAATCGAACTCTATCACTAATGTAGGTTGGTAACATATTTCTTTTCAGTTTAAAAATGAACACTTGTTCACTAAACAAAACCCTTTAGCTAACAGATAACATATTTAACACAAAGCATGGATTTGACAGGTGTATATCTATTACATTTTAATATAAATCTCAAAGCTCTATTTTGTATTTTTCGATCGATTTATGTGATATTGGTGACAAATAAACAATAAGGGACAACAATTGTAAATGAGGAAGTGCAATTGCTTTATAGAGAGACAACGTTTTACTCATAGACAAAGATTTGCCGATTAGTGATAAGAATCCTACTTCTTTCGAAAATTTTCTCGTTATATAACCTGCTTGTGAATTACAAAATTGTAAATAAATTCAATGGACGATGAATCTACTCTGTGATAGTTCATAATTAAATGAGAGGTAATAATAAAAACTTGTCTAAAAATCACTGACTGAACAATTCTTTATTCGACTAGTTTCGCCTTTTACAGCATTATCAAGAATGAATACATATTACAAAGACAACCTATAAATATTTTGCAAACCGTTCAGTCCAATAAGTCACCGAATGGCAGCTCTCAATTCAATGATCCATAGGGCTTTTTCGATTTCTTTATCTAAACAAGATCTCAGGGAAGAACTTAATGTGATTCGTACGATAGGTAGGAACAATCAGTTCCCACTGAAAATAATCGATACACTAATTATAAAGAAAGAGAAACGCTTCATCAATAGACTTTTATATAGGCTGCACTACATCAATAGTAATAATGACAGAAATGAATTAAGATATGTGAGCATCCCTTATACACACGTTCCCTCTTCAAAAATCCTTAAGTTCTTCAAAAATAATAATTTAAATATATCATTTTCAAGTCACAGTAGATTGGATAGAATGATCTTTAATAACAAATTGTCCGAATCCGAGCCAATGAAGAAGTCTGGAATTTATAGGTTAGACTGTGAAGAATGTAAATCGTCATATGTTGGCCAGACCGGAAGATGTTTTGAAACTAGGCTAAAAGAACACGTAAAAAACGGACAATCTGCTTTTCGGGAACATCTAGAGTCGACAGGACATAAGATCTCAAGTTGTTTTAAACCTAAGATACTTCATTACTGTGAAAAAGGGATTAAAATGAACTACCTGGAAGCCATGGAAATAAATAAACTTCAAAAATCCGATAAGTACGATCTTCTTAATGACCAGTTAGACCTAAACCATTCCCCGCTGTTAAATCTCTGATAATTTGGAAACCCCCTCCTCTATTCTAGGTGGTCCGAACCGGTTTGCAAAATATTTATAGGTTGTCTTTGTAATATGTATTCATTCTTGATAATGCTGCAAAATTATATCCAGGTATTTGATATGTTCATCGCGAACAATGGCTTCTCCGTTCTCAGCAATATATATATATATATATATATATATATATATATATATATATATATATATATATATATATATATATATATATATATATATATATATATATATATATTATCAACCTGCACATTGATCATACATGATTTCTTGGCGAATATACTAAATTTCGATTTTCCTGCATTAAAACTTAATCTATTATCACAATTATCTTGTCAATTTTATTGCCTAAACAAATATAATGCATTTTATCACAAAGACCGTAGCCTGTGATGAGTACGAATAATGTCTATTTATATTCTGCAATATTTAATACCTACATATATATCAAGGTATCTATTTTAATAATTTGAGCAAAAACATATCAGTATAAAAATTTGATACAATATTGAGGAGAAGAGAATTTCAATATTATAAAAATGTGTAACATTATCATATATTGTTTTACAACCATTTTAGCTTTTAAATGTTCACCAGTTGATGAATTATTTATATGTCCTTTGTTTTCATCTAGTTTTTGATGGCAGACTTGAATTTTTTAATGTTAACCATAGTTTTCAATTCAAATAAAGAAAGAGATTTCCTGCTATAACTGGTATTCACTCTATGTTCAATAAAGAAACAACTGTCTATCTTTTTTTTCGTGAGTTTCAGCAGCGATTGAACAAACAGCTGAAACTATAAAAGTTTCTTCTGATTTTAATAACTTTTATTGTTGTTGATAAGTACTTGTACAGTCAGATTTGTTGTTAATTCTGTTCGGAAAACCGACGAAACTCGTCACATTATATGAATTAAAGTGTAAAACAAATTCAAGTGTTCAAATTATCCTATTTTCATTTCAAGTTTTCAATGTCGATAAAACTGCAATTTAATGCGAAACGTCAACTAATAATAAAACCTCTACATTTTGAGGTCTGTTGTTGATGAGAATCTGAATTTTTAGTTCATAGATTTCTAGAATATATATATATATCACAAACAACAGAACTGAAGCCATTCTCGACGTAGAAAAACTACATGAAATTGCGCAGAGCACCGGTTGACAAATTTCTTATGATAAAACCTAATACATGGAAAAAAACCAAAAAATTAATCTTTTCACAAAACATTGTGAAATTCTGCAAGTCGGCCATTTTAAATACCTCGGAAAAGTTATACAGTCCTCCGGTTTGAACCGAATCAATAATGAAAGAGAATTACCAAGCTCCAAAGGGCCTACAAACTAACATGGTCGTACTATAACAAAAATAAATTTCGAGAGGCGCCAAATTGAGACATTATAACACAACGATTCTTCCAGAAGCAATATACGCAGCTGAAACAATGGTTATTGACTGTCATTCAAGAATAAAAAAAATCGAAAAACAAGGACGGAAAATTCTCAGGAAAATATACCGGCCAATCAATCAGAATTGAAATTTATCAAAACACAAATACGATAACGAAAGAATTCAGAAAACGACGAGCAAAACTTTATGCATATGTCTTTTAACACCTATAATTTTCGGGTAAGTTTTCCTAGTTCTAAATCAAATGAGAATTTCAATTGTCTTACATTCGTTAGACCGTTTGTTCATGTTAGAAATGGATTCAATGTGATATACTAGAGTGAGTACATTACTACGGATTAATTTCAAGTCACAAATAGAATAATCAACTAGAAAACACATCATCAACCACAGTACTCAAGAAGTTCGAGTGATATGAACTATAATTTCCGGTTCTATGATTTGAATGAATGAGTACCGCATTTCGTTTTATTCATATTCACATTTTATTATGGAAATATTTATGAAATATTATTGGGTTATTGAATTTGAGCAAGTTATCACACAGCTAATTCGAGCTAATAACTATAAAAAAAATTTTATGAAATGAAGATGAGATAAAATTATATTCGTCTATATATTGAACAATTGAAACAAAAAAATATTTTGAGAATAAAATTCAATACACCTCCTATATTTATGTTTCGAATTGCCGTAAACTTAATTAATAAAACTCAAATGTTTGGAGGTAATTAACTAATCATCAAGAATTGATATTGAAAAGAACTAACTTAGATATGTGTTTTCTGTACTCATTTCTGAAACAACACAAATATTTCGTCAATACATTGGCACGATCAGAGATTTTATAACACACTAAATTATTACGATAGAACACACACACATAGATTTATACAGTTGAAAATACAAGCCATATATGCACATTTATCCAAACTTTCTCAAGAAAACGTCTACTAACTAAAGGTTCTTTCAATCAAAACTCATATATAATGTTAATATATCTCTGTTAACATCGTAAGTTAAATTATATTCAATAAATGACACGGAGGTTTCGCTTAACACTTTTTGAAACATTATGTTAAAACAATAAATTGAAATTAACACAGTTGACTTAAGTTTCACTGAAAATATTAAATACTTTACATATATTTCGGGTAATTAACCCATTATCAAGAGTATATATACAATGTTACGAACAACCTAAGAAACGTACGAACCTCTAATAAGTTATACAGTCCTCGGGTTTGAACCGAATCGCTAATCTGCAGAGAATCGCCAAGCTCCAAACAGCCTACAAGCTAACATGGGCGTAGTATAATAAAAAGTGCATTTCGAGAGGCGCCAAATTGAGGCATTATAACACAATGAAACTTATTATTGAAAGACAAATACAATAACGGAAGAAATTAGAAAACGACGAGCAAAGTTCTATGCACATGTCTACAGAATGAAACAGTCCAGAATACCGAAGGATCTACTCGATATAATTATAGAGAGTAAATGCGGAACAGAGTGGCTGAAGGGGGTCCAAAAAAAACTACACCAGCTCAATATAAAAAATCTCGAAGATCGCTCAGATTGTCGCTATAAAATTGAACAGGTGAGGTTTCGATTATGTCTTGGTGAAACATTATATTAAAAATGTTTTCAACATATTTTGAACTTCAATAACAATTCTTCGAAAGGTAATAGAGAGTTTATCATTGCTTGCATTTTTAATAAATGACACGGAGGTTTCGCTCTTCTCTTGGTGAAACATTATGTTAAAAACCATAAAATTGAAAATTAACACACTTAACTTAAGTTTCACTGAATATATTGAAAACTCTACATATGTTTCGGGTGGTTAACCCATTATCAAGAGTATACAATATTACTGAATTTCAAATTGTTAAACTTTCACTTAGGTATATATCCTAAACCACAGAAATTAAAACTTTGTGTTTCAGGCAATCTTTATTGAACCAAAGATGGTTGTTAGACATTGTGAACTTCAATAACATTCTTCGAAAGGTATTAGCGAGTTTAGCATTGCTTGCATTTTTGATAAATGACACGGAGGTTTCGCTTATGTCTTCGTGAAACATTATATTTAGAACAATGAATTAAAACGTACCAGACCTGGCTTAAGATTCAATAAATATTTTGAAAATTCTACATATGTTTCGGGTGGTCAACCCATTATCAAGAGTATACAATATTACTTTAAGTAAAGAGTAATAGAGCAGTCAAGAGTATACAATAGAGTAATATTGTATACTCTTGATAATGAGTTTTCAATGAATTAAGTGAAATTTAAGCCAAGTGTGTTTAATTTTAATTTATTGTTATTAGACTTTTTTATATTCATATAAATATATTAGCCACTCATAATTTAAATAAAACTGAGTAGTTTCTAGATTTTCGCTATAATTCATTCAAAAACATGACAATTTCGTTTCGTTTCGCCAACACACAGGCTTCATCAGATGTTGATGATAAACTGTTTATCCAGTAACTGTTAAACCAGTTTATCATCAACATATGATGAAGCCTCTGTGTTGGCGAAACGATATTGTCATGTTTTTGAATGAATTATGGTGAAAATGGAAAAACTACTGCGTTTTATTTGAATAATGTATTTAGGTTTTCATCAATTATCGGCCCAATCGATTTATGCTTAGCCATTCATTTATTGCTGTCAAGTCTCTATTGATCTAACTTTGATAACTTTGAAAGACGTGCAGTATTTTCATCAAATAATGGTATATTTGTTCAATGGATGTTTCACTGGGTATTAAAATGGCTTCCATTTCAAGATACCGAGACATACATACGAACATCCCGCGTACCTATAACAAGCCATAAGGTCGCATTCGGATATTCGAATAATTACCGATTCAGTGGCAGAGTCCAAGTTATGAACGCAATTCGTTTTACTCGTACTTCCGCAATTCTATTCAATTATGATTTGTATGCGAGCCACAAACCCATTAAAATTTGGGCGACTTTCGATTTTTTACTAGCGCGGCCTACTTTTGCGGATTCGACAGTACTGTGCGAGTACTTCTGCGTAACTTTCCCTTTCGGTTATTATATGCTTTCGGTTTTCATTTTTGGAACGACTGAAGCGAGATGAGCATCGTCTCTTATTATCATACTACTGCAAAATCATGATAATTCCGTGGGATTTTCGCAATCTTATAGCATGGGAAGTACTCGCACATATAATAGTACATGGGTAGTTCAAAAAAGGACAGAGCTTATAGGAAAAAATATGGACAGTTGCTACTTTATTGTGAATAGGTTGAATACCAGATGAAGAAACTCTCCTTCATCAATTTTGAAATACAGTAAATTCAAATTTATCCGTAGTTACTCTTATATAGCTCCAAAAATGTATAATGAGCTGCCATTTAAATTGATAACTGTGGTTTATATATAGAAATTCGAATCTGAGATAACAAAATGGATGAAAACTACAAATAGGATTAAAAACTACACCATTCATCGAATACTGTACATAAATGATACGAAGGTTTCGCTTATTTCTTCGTGAAACATTATGTTAAAAAAAAGAATTAAAATTAGCACACTTGACTTGAGTTTCACTGAATATATTGAAAACTTTACATATATTTCGGGTGGTTAACCCATTATCACTAGTAACATTAGTAACATTGTATACTCTTGATAATGGGTTAACCACCCGAAGTATATGTAGAGGTTTCAATATATTCAGTGAAACTAATATAATAAGTTCTTTATTCTCAACAGGTTTAACACCCAATTACAGAAAATAATAACAATGTTGAATACATAACTAATTAATTAAAATGAAAAAGATATAGCAAAGAGCTCAATCTAATCTAAAAAATAGTAACTTATATCTACATTATAGCAACCAATGAAATATTACAAAGAATTCATTTTAGTCAATTTTCTATGTTCACATAACTCATGATAATAAATTCTACGGAGTCAAAATGAATATCACAATTATTGGCAACACTATTGAATGTAGACTCCATAAACCAAATGGGGGATTGTATTAGGAGTTGGTCCTCGGAGTCTCTAGGTGGAATAATTCTGCATTACGAGAATTTTGCCTAGGAACACGAAATTTCAAATCGGACAAGAGAGGAGGACAATCAATACTATTGTGCAGTAATTTGTACAAAAATTTGAGTGATAAAGTTTCTCTCCTGCTCTGCAATGAGATTAACCTAAATCCACTCAATAATTCGTTATAATTGACTCCTCTCTGTGGATGATATAAACTTTATCCTCCCTCCAAACTAAAAATTTCAAGAACCTTCTCTGAATAGCCTGAAGATGGCGTTGATGGCAAGTGTAAATGGGATGCCAGATCGTGCTGCCATATTCCATGGTCCTATGAATGTTGAGGAATTATTAAAATTATTACGTATAACGAATCCATATATTTTCGCAGCAGATGAAATATGTTGGGTGATGTGTGGGACAAAGGAAAGCTTCTGGTCGAAGACTACACCAAGATCTCTCACCTTATCAGAACGAGAAAGAACCTGACCATCGACGTTGTAATCACAGTCAATTTCGTATCTTTTTCTTGTGAACGAAACAACATTACACTTTGACACAATCAAACACAAATAATTGTCCTCACACCAACTAGCAACATGGTCCAGCGCGAGCTGAAGTTGAACACAGTTGTCCTGTGATCTAACTTCATGACATCGTTTCAAATCGTCAAATAAAAAATCAAATGAAGATATATATTTAAGTATGTGCCTTTTATTTATGTGAATACCGCATATGTTTCGAAATATAAGGAAATGTATTCATCTTCATTCAAATCAACAAAAATTGAGTGAATTTTTCAATTATGAAATCAGTGTTCATGATGAGCTGACAGCTCGAAGCATGTCGACTGAACGTTGTAATATTATTTTATTATTCAATATATTTGTGAAACATTAAGCCATAAGCAAATTTAAATTTTTATTTATATATTTTTTATGAAATTATTGTATTAACAATAACTCTAACTATGAATAATTGTATAAAAAACCTTGAATGAAGATTATAATCATTATATTATCATTAATATAAAAATATTGCCATGAATAACCTCATTCATTCATTTGATGTCGATTAAACGAGTGAAATTAAAAGTATCCAAACACATTTTTTAACTAGTGATAATAAATGAGATGAGAAGAAATGTTTTTTCATTTGAATTTAATACAACACCGTTAAATCAGATGCCAAATTCAAATATTTTGAAAAAATCTTCTATTGTTGAATGCATTTCGAATGTGTCAATTTCAAATTTAATTTCATGAATTAATTAGTATCATTTTGCAACGAAGGAAAAAATGAGCATTGTTCATCTATATGCAGTGTAATCCGAAATAAACTATCGAAAGAAATTGTGAGGGTCACACTAAATACAAATAAAAAACTTCTGAAAGTTCATTCAAGACAAATTAACTAAACATTGACTTAGTGTAAATCATATTGTTTCAGATTTTCAAGAATTGATGATTGTCAGTTTAACACAAAGAAATATTAATAATTTTTCAACCAATGTATTAATCTCTCAATAATAGTTCAGCAGCACGAAGTCAAGTATATTGAAAAATTTCGAGTCATTCGGCCAAGTGTTTTCAATTATTCCCTACATTTCAAACTGTTTCACCAAGTGTTTAATCGATTGGCATTATCATCAATTTGTTTGTATTTGTTTTCATATCAGTGATACTTCATTGATTTCTTATCAATTATTTGAATTAGAGGATTTTTGCTAGGATGATTCGAAGTATCTTCATTCATATTTTCATTTGTGTTGAAGTTTTCCGTATAAGTTTCTTGTTTTTTAAACAAGCTACCTTCGAAAGATCAAGGATGCATATTGAAATAATTTAAAGTATATTGAAATTCTTCAGTACGATTTGGGAGAATTTAGTTTAAGAACGTTAAAGGAATATCAGATCATAGGATACTGAAAACAGAACAGAAAATGAGAATAATAATATTACTTTAGCAAAAACTATACAAACTTACATATTTGAATTTTCAAGAATTTTGAATTGCATTCCTATCCCATTATCTAAATACACTTTTTGAATTTACTCTCAAATATCTTAACACTTCTACTAGCTTTCGAGAGACTTGATCAATTATTGAAAGCATTAAATCCTTCATAGTATTCACTATTTTTAGATTTAGAAAGTCTGCAGCATTGGCTATAAAAACTATCAGTATCTCTAGTATTATACCATGCACATCACTGACATACGAGTATGTTACATTTTTATTACATTGCATAAAATCAACTGATTTTTAATTTTAAATATGAAAATATATGTAGCCAAGAGTATTGTTTCTTCAAAATTCATTAGTTTCAAAGACATCAGTGTATTTTTAACCGGGTATCTGTTTCACTTTGAAATTGTTTGCATAGTAATACCCATGCAGGGAGCCTCAGAGTAAAACCACGATGGTTTCCAGCTTCGGTAATTCTATCTTGGTCCATGCTAGGGATACCACTGGGTACTTGGCCCAAGGTAGAATTGCCAACCTTGGCCATTCACATGATAAATCAAGCTTGGGCCGAGATAAGTGAGTCTTGGTTAGGCCAATGAATGACATTCCACATAGGTCCAAAGTAGCGTCACCGACACTAGGCTAGTTAGGCATTGTCGAGACGTCAACCAGGTTTTTCCCCTTCCTTGACTCTTTATTGCCCGAAGAAGTCCGGAATTTTCCGACATTCCAAACCTGGTGTTGACGGTGCATGTGAGTTGCACTTCCACCACCTTTGTTGAATTGTTGTTTACAATTACTTAGTTGTATTAAATTAAATGAGTAGGTAGAAAGTTCTTGAACAACATGACAATGTTTAATTCATATTCAAGAGTTAAAAATTGGCGTGAGTTACAAAAAGACAGAATGAAAATAAACAAAATAACTTAAGTGTAAATGAGTTAAGTGTAAATAGACCAATAGATAGTGTAAGTGATAATAATCCGTCTGAAACGGAGCCTTAGATTTTTCATTTTATGATGAAGATGTTGATAATATTAATGCTAGTATTTCTGATAATACTTCAAGTGATAGTGATAATGATGTGACCCAGACTGAATCTATTGATGATCAGAAAATTTACTTCCAGATGAAGAAATTGAACAAACGAAAAATTTCAAATTTCAGATATTATGTAATAGTTTTACATCAAACAAAAATAATGTAATGAAAATTATTACTATATTAATTGAAAAAACTTTCTATTGAATTAAACACTTGGCTCAATGTTTCGCGATTATATTCAACAATATCAAATAGTCAACATATTTCAAGCGTGAACTCATCTTCAATACTAAAATATAATAAGGAACGAACAACAAATTTGAAACCATAAAATGGTGGTGAATAGAAGAAATATTTAAAAATCTATCTGTTCATTTACGATATCTTTTTTTCATCTTAGAGCTATAAGAAAGAGATATCGTAAATGAACAGATAGATTTTCAAAATTTCCCCCGTATTTTGTAAATTCCCGATAAATTTGTTGTTCGCTTCCTTATTGTAGTTTAGTCTTGAAGATGAGCTCACGTTGGAAACATGTTGACTATTTGATATTGTTATATCAAATAATCGTGAAATATTGAGCCAAGTGTTCAATTTAATTTAATATTTTATTATGTTTCACCAAGAGTTAAGCGAGAATTTAATCTCAGTCATTAAATTATGTTTTTATTACGTTTATCTTATGTATTTTTATAGTTATTAAATTATGATTATTATTCAAACGTGGCTCAGTGTTGCCTATGAACCCCGGGCCAATTTTGGGCATGGCCCAAGTTTAGAAATCAGGTGTGGATCAATCGTGGCAACAATGCGTGGCCCCGTGTTCTAGATTCTTACCAATGCTTGGCCATCACTAGTTCACAAGATTGGCCCAAAGTTCTGCAAAGTTGGCCTAAGCTTGGGCCTAATTTGGCCCAGTCCTACTATCCCGTCTGGGTATTCTATAATTTTCTAATTGTTTTTTCCTTTGTCAACCGAATAATTGAGTGGAACAATAATCGAAGTGGTGCATTATTATTATTATTGACTTGAACAACACATAATCTCTCGAAACATGTTGAGAAATTTTTCGAATTCTTTTCAAAAATTTATTGTTTCAGAAATTTTTGGTGATTTTGGTGAAATCCACATGGTAATTGAAGCAAGGATGAACTTGTTCAAGACGGTGGAAATTATTACCGCAAAAGCACACCTTAACGAAAAACAAAAATGGCGCATATCAGAATAAGGTAATATAAATTAATCTTTACTTTTTCAAATCAGTGATGAAGTACTCAATAATTGGCTATTGATCCAATTTTCTAACTTTTGTCAATCATCTTCTTTATATAACATGAATTCGTGAACCAAAAAATTTAAGCGTGGAAATTGCTGTTTCTCAAATATTTCACAGCCGCAATAATATAAAAACGTCACTCTAATAAGACCATTATTGACAAACATATAGTTCCCATAGATGCGATTTTATGCTTTTTGTTTGTTTATTCTAGATTACGGAGTTCAGAGAAAACTTGGAATATCACGAATTGAAAGTACTGTTTGTATTTCCTAGTTAAATTCGTATTTTAATGCAAATTCAAATCAGTATAAACCATTAAATTAATTATCACAAACAATGGACAACGAAGTGAAAAACGCACATAGATGACAAATTATGTGATCAAGTGTTCATACTATAAGTTTTCTGGAAATGTTATCATAACAATTGACACCAAGAGAAAATTTCTTGATCAGTTTCTATAGTTTTCTAGCATATTTTGAAAATAAGAACTTCTGCTCCTAATTATGTGTATGGAAAGTAGATATTGTTATTTATTAAAATAATTATTATTATTTTTATTTTTAATTTAGTTTTAAAATTTTAAAATATGAATTCGAATGGGAGTATAATAACAGGATGTTATAGAGAAGTGGAAAGCAGAAAATTCAACAAACTACAATATTAAAGAAATCGATGCCAGGAGCTGAACTTTTCGGTGTTGGGGACTATTTTATCTTTGGAAAATTGAAGAAAACACCAACTGTTCAATTGCACTGATGTTTTTCCTTCAGAATTGTTGCTATTTCATTGAAAGATTCAAATATACATGAACATATATATGATGGGTGATTTTTGAAGCGTAGTTTTTTTTTAAATCGAATAAAACATTCAATTCGCATCATATATTCAAAATTTTCCTTGAAATTGATAACTTGGCCTTTGTCATTTACATTTGAGTGATAACCTCATATGAATGTTGTCCGCGGTTCCGTATTCATTCGGAAGGTCCAATTTTGAGTCACTTTTTCGAGCATTTCGGCTTGTATCCCACGAATTACGCGTGTTATGTTATCCTGTAAGGCTTCAATAGTGTTCGGCTTGTCCACATACACTAACGACTTTACATAACCCCACAAGAAATAATCCAGAGGAGTCAAATCGCATGATCTTGGCGCCAATTCACAGAATCATTTCGAGCGATAAACCAAATTCATCCTTCAACATGTCCATTGTTCTACGAGCTGGTGTGGCATATGGCACCGTCTTGATGAAACCACATGTCAACCAAGTTCAACTCGACCAACTGGGGCAAAAAAAGTTGCGTATCATGGCTCGATATCGTTCGCCGTTGACGGTAAAGTTTCTTCCACGGTCGTCTTTGAAGAAAAATGGACAGATGATGCCACCAGCCCATAAACCACACCAAACCGTCGTTTTTTCGGGATGCATCTGTAATTCTTGTATGGCATGTTGCTGTTCATCACTCCAGATGCGACAGTTTTGTTTATTTACATATCGGTTAAGCCAGAAATGAGCCTCATCGCTGAACACAATTTTTCGATAAAACAGCGGATTTTCATTAAGCTATTCTAAGGCCCATTCAACAAAAATTAGATATTGTGGTAGCACATTCGGCTTCAATTCATGCGAAGTTCGATTTTATAGGCTTTCAAACCCAAATCAACACGTAAAATTTTCCGTGTGGTTGAGTAACACATGCCCAATTGGCTGCAATATTCTCTTCAGTGCGCACTGTACGCATGCGAGACAATGGTTTTTTTTTTTCAATTCAGTGGACCTACAGTTTAACGCAGGTTCCGAACGGCAAATGGGTTTGTAATCAATGTACATTACCCATCATATATCATTATTTATATTTCTCAAATCATAGACAAAGACAAACACCCACGCCTTTAGCGGGGCTCGAACCCAAGTTCTACCGCACCATAGTTGGGTGTTATACCGACTAAGCTACGGAGACCGGCGAGACAATGGTTTAATGTTCAACAAAGTAAACTTGGTGCGAAATTTGGTAATAACAGCACGAATTGTTGATTCAGCAGGTCGATTATGACGACCATAATTTGGTCGTAACAAACTATTCACATTTTTCACAAAGCACGAATTTTGATGATATATTTCAACAATTTGCAACCGTTGCTCGTTTTTGGGTCTTTCCATGATTAAATGGCGGAGTATACTGAACACTTTCCACTCTGACAAATGACTTTGGGATGTCATTACAAACCAGTGCTGCCAACTTGAAAAACTCAACTCTTAAAAAATCACTCGTTACATATATTAGAGCAGTTTCCATAGTGTATATGGGTGAAGTATCAGAGCCCTTTGAGATCAAAACCAAAGTGCGGCCAGACATTGTTTAAGAAATTATTATTAGCGAATGGAAAACTCATATATACGGAATTACAAATGGAATTCAAAAAACGAAATTATTATATTGGTTTTATCACCGACGACAGAACAGAAGCGATTCTCGCCGTAGAAAAACTACATGACATTGTACCAAAAACAAATTTATTATGGTGAAACCCAATATATGGAAAGACAATCAAAAACTAAATCTTCTCTAGTCGAAGAACGTGGTGAAATTCTGCAAGTCAGTCATTTCAAATACCTCGGAAAAATTATACCTTCTTCAGTTTTAAACTGAATAACTAAAGCACAAACAATTACTAAGCTCCATGAGCTACAAGCATGGGCATACTATAACAAAACGTGCATTTCGATAGGCGAAAATTAGGGCATTAGATCACAACGATTCTTACCGAAGCAATCTACGCAGCTTAAACACTGGTTATTGCCGGTCATTCAAAAATTAGTGAAATAGAAGTACAAGAACGGAAACTTCCCAGAAAGATTTACGGGTCAATCATTAGAAACGACATTCGAATGAAAAGACCTTAGAACGAACTCTATCAAAAGAGGAATACAGTACAAAACGTAATCAGAAAACGAACGAGTTTCATGCACGTGTCTGCAGAATCAAACAGTAGAGAATACCGAAAAAAATATTCGATATAATTACAACGAAAAAATACAGCACAGAGTGGCTAAAAAAGGTTCAAAAGGATCTACAACAGATCGATATAAAAAATCTCGAAGATCGTACTGAGTGTCGCTGTAAAATTGCACATGTGAAGTTTGAGCCGAAATGATGGAGCTAATCGGGAATAAAATGGACAAATGAACGGCAGAAGGATCATTCTGAGAAGATGGAGCGTTTTTGGGAAGCAGAAAAGCGAAAGCAAAGCTCTGAAAATCATGAATTCAAGTTCAATCAAATTTATCATTCAATAATTATGAAAAAAAAATACATATATATATATATATATATAAAAGAATTTCAGTACGGAAGAAAGTATGACAGTCATTTTCAATTATTTACTATTATATTCATTTTCAGAGACAATCTAGAGAACGCGTGTTCTGTTTTACTTCTGAATATAGATGGTAACACCCCAAAAAAATTGTAAAAATTTATGAAATTAAGCGAGGTGTATTTTATTCAATGAATCACTTTGTGTGTATCACATACTCAAAGATCAGCTGAAAAATCTGGTTTTTGAATTATACAACTTCAAGTTCATTCGTCAGACTTCCAAATTCATATTCCATTACGAAACATCAAGGTTCATGAATGAATTATTTTCTCGCATTTCCAAATTTCACTATAACGAAGTGATAAGGGCGGAAGTAAGGTGAACCACACCATTCTTAAAAGAAATTTTGTGGATGGAATTCCTATGTCCACTCATTAAAAACATTTCACTATTTACAAACGCACTTTCCCCAATATTGATAACATTTCGTAATGAGATTGAAGATAATTCAATAAAGTCATATCATTAGGCAGATTATAATGCTATGAGGTTTGTTCAAAAGAAAAGGTGAATTTTGAATTTTCCCTGGAAGTATTTAAAATATTTTAAAAAAATTAAATAGTTTAAAGAGCAATAATATAATAGTAGAACTACAGAATTATTAATATATACATATATTTTTTTTTGGAGAGTTTTCTCATTTCTTCATATATTGAATAAAAATTGAAAGTAATAATAATAAAGTTTTTTTTGTGATAATTGACTTCCAAATGGAAAAATATCATTCACGATTTCGTTATAAATTGTATATTTCCCAAAATTCTGATGAATAATTTTCTCTAGATATGTTACTCAATAACAGAAACAGATGGATAACTAAATATTTCCCAATTTAATTTTTTTCTCATATATATATATATATATATATATATATATATATATATATATATATATATATATATATATATATATATATATATATATATATATATATATATAGATTCAAACAAAAAATCATTTCATCTAGCAATAACACAAAGGGAAAAGTTAAAGAATTCGTTTACTTATTTTTATATTTTTTTCAAGTTGTAATTTGATCGAAAAAAATCTTCTGAGATTAAACAGTTTTTGACAGCGCTTCAATTTCGAGCGAAACGTTGACAAGAGTCACTAATGCCAACTCGCTAGTAGATATTTCACGAAGGATGGTACAATATTGCAGACATAAAATTAAAAAATATTCATATTATTCACCTAGCACTATTTTAAACTCGTAAACGTAATCCCTGCAATTACAGATTCCTCATGAAGTCTTCGCGTTGGAAAATGAGGCCATGCAGTACCAGACGATTTATCGAGGAAAAATTATAAAATAACAATGAGATGTTCACTACCCTACACATTATTGAAGACATTTTTCTTTTATCCACCATCACACTAAGTACTTTGAAATTTATGCAATATTTTAGTACCGGATTCGACATTATGAACTAAAAGCCATAATAAAAATATTTCTTCATAACTAGACATATACCTAGTAAACTTAAAGCCGTAATGAAAATATTTCTATCCCCAAAGTCATAAATAAAGGTGTGGATGTACTATAGAAAGAACATAAATACATACATAAATGTCGACCTGTTATGAACTTGAAACATATACTAAATGTCTGTTATATAACATTATATTATCTGATTACTGCCTTCATATCCGTTAATTGGTACCACCTAAAATGTCACTTCAAACACGTCGGCGTCAGAAGAGAGCAAGAGAGTACTTTTGAACCAGTAAAAATACCAATCATGATTGACACACTTTTAACTCCGCCGACAAAACACACTGGATATCATTATACATTCAATTCTGTAAAAAACACATGCATTAACTTGTAAACTGAAGAGTTGAAATTACAGAGTATATCTTGTTTGTTTTCTGGTAATAAAATTCGGTGGTTAACATTGGAATTTAAAAATTGAACGTTTTTAAGAGCAGTGAAACTCAGGTTATTTTCAGTTCGTTAGAATAACAATGGAGCATGGAGAATGTGAAAATAATTCGCTTTATTACACGGTGACAAAACGAAACTATTAACTCGTAATATCAACATTCGGTATTTAGATTAATGTTGATATAAACGAATAAAAAATAAAAGAACTAATTTCTGTACTTTCAGAATTCACAATTTCAAATAACAATATTATAATAAGCTCTTTATTCTCAATATCATTGCCAATAACAGGAAATAATAACATAATGTGGAATAACAACTAAATAAATAAGTTGACAGAAATATAACAAACAGCTCAATCTAATCTGAAAAAAACTAAATTAGGAAGTAATTACTAAATAATAGAATTTAATGAAATATTACAAAGAACTCAATCTAAATCAAGTCATTTTAGTCAATTTCCTTTGTTCAGGTAACTCCTAATAATAACTTGTATCTATGAGTTGATTTGCGGTACCTGCCCCAAGGTATATGTTGGTCACACTGGCAGGAATTTCAGACATAGAATATCTGAATACAAAAGATGCTTTGGAAAAAAACCAATTGGACGTATGCAAGACACCCAATAAAGGGTGTTTTTTTTAGAGGTATAGAACTTTAAATTGCAATAAAACAACGATGGATCGTTCGATTGACAAGAATTTTTTTTATTCAAAAGATAATCTTGTGGCATTATATTTTAAATATGATTTCTGACATATGACCGCCACGGCTGGCTCGGATGTAGTCCAATCTGGACTACATCCAGACTACAATTTTCGATGACTTTTTTCAACATTTGTGGCCGTATATCGGCAATAACACGGCGAATATTGTCTTCCAAATATTACAGGTCCAAAACGTGAAATTAGGCGGTCACCAAACGTGTCTTTCAATAAATCGATGGTGGCACGAGCGGTGTGACATGTTGCGCCGTCTTGTTGAAACCACAGCTCCTGGACATCATGGTTGTTCAATTCAGGAATGAAAAAGTTACTAATCATGGCTCTATACCGATCACCATTGACTTTAACGTTCTGGCCATCATCGTTTTTGAAGAAGTACGGACCAATTATTCCACCAGCCCATAAAGCGCACCAAACTGTCAGTTTTTCTGGATGTAACGGTATTTTGACATACACCTGATGATTATGTTCACTCCAAATGCGGCAGTTGTGTTTGTTGACGTAGCCATTCAACCAGAAGTGCGCTTCATCGCTAAAAACGATAAAATTGATGTAGTGCGCGATACGTATTCTGCACAGAACCATTATTTTCGAAATAAAATTGCACTATTTGCAAGCGTTGTTCAGACGTGTGTTTATTCATGATGAATTGCCAAACCAAACTGAAAATAAATCACTTCTTAGCTGTTGAATCGGTCGCCATCTTCAACAGTAATGCCAACTTAAAGTTCTATACCTCTCAAAAAACACCCGTTAGAAGATAACCATGGCTTCAACAACAACTTCAAAATATAGCGTACGGAACAAAAAGATTATAAACTAACACTGTTGGAAGCCATGGAGATTAATATGAGGAGAAAATCGAATAGTTTATTAAATGACCAACTTTCCATGAATAATTCTCTTATTCTAAATTTATTCCAGTAAAAAAGCAATCGAAGAAAAATATTCTATGTCATTCCCCACACTTCAGAAGAAATATATTCTATGGTCATCCTCCTACTTCAGAAGAAAAGTATTCTATGATAATTTTCCTACACTTCAAGATAAATTCTAGCAGTCCACAATGTATAAGCTTCGTTTATCATCAACATCTGATGAAGCCACTGTGTTGGTGAAACAATAGTGTTATGTTAAACTAAATTATAGTGAAAATCAAAAAACTATTCAATTTTATTTTAATTACCTAAAAATGTGTATTATTATAGTTAAGACACCTATCATATATTTTAAACGACATTAGCATATTCTAGTTTTGGTTGCATTGGGGTATTGTTAAGAACAATGTGTCCCAACGTGGGATCCACGCCCCACAAGAGGACAATGAAGGGGGGTAATTCGAAAGTGGATTCGACACGAGTTTAACCCTTTCGCACTTTTCATTTTGAACGTTTTCGCCCTTAGCAGGAGCATGATAATTTTAGGAAGCCTAAGGTGGGATATGGTACATTCATACATTCAATAATATGTTGTAGTCCAAATAAATTGAATTCTTTTCACGAACAAAAGACATTTTATTGCACATTTTATGAAAGAAACATGTTATCTTCGTCTTAATCAGATATGCTCAACTCAACCGTAAAATGATCGGAAAATACAACTTCAAGGGTCATTATAATGGAGTGAAAATTTCCCGTTTATTTAAATAGGTTAATTATTCACCTTCGGAGCAGATGTTGCCCCCTACACCTTGAAGAAGTCTGCAGACTTTCAAATTAGCTTAGGAGAATGACCATATAAGAAGTCTCCAGCATTAATCTAACAATGGACTCTGTAGGTGAAAATGATTATTACAACATTATTCGTATTATTTACTCATCATTAGATACTGAGAGTGGGTCAGATAAAAATTAATGAATAATGACACAGGACGCCTAACCTAAGAGGTAATCACTTAGAATATAAAACATGCATTCGAAATGTTCATTGAGGTGAATTCACACATTTATTGATTCATTGAAATGCGAATTCGATTTGGTTTTCGTTAAAAGAGTATCTTATTTTGAATTGTTGACAACATATATTAACGGATCAAGAGGGGTCATATAGCCAGATACTACTAGATTGGCCCTAGGTAGAACGTGGAAGATTTTTTTGAATTTCATCAATAATTATTGAATATCTACGAATAGGTGCCTCAATACCTTATGTCAACTCATTTGCTGGGTCCACCGCTGAATCATTCAATTTTTCTTTCCATAGATGGAATTAAAAATTGAACAGAAACTGTTTATCTATGTACTGTGTTTTTGGGGACAATATTAGAGCTTAGCATTTGTTATAATTTATACGTTATTCCATTTTCATATTATTGAATTCATAAAAAAAATTCCCCAATCATATGTTACACCCTCGTACATATAGTATATTTAGTATAATATTTTTGGACTTCACAGTAAATGTAGACTCTCGTACCTTATGCAGAGAAGCATTTTTACAACTAGATATGTTGACTTTACCTTGTTTTTTATTTACGAGTGGATTCATTGTTATAAACTGAAAAAAATCACAATATTAGATCAAGCAGATTTCCACATAAGAGGGCGGGGTGAAAATTTTCCAGCCTGACCAAAAAAAACGATGTTCTGAATTTTTTTTTGCTCTATTCTTCAACATAATTTCCATCAACACCGATACTTTTCTCATAACAGTGTTCGTATTCCGTTATACGAGTTTTGAACGTAGATTCTTCAAGCTCCTCAAAATACTGATTCATAGTTTATATATATATATATATATATATATATATATATATATATATATATATATATATATATATATATAATGTATTAGTTTGTTACCCAGTTGTATATATAGAAATTCAAATTAGTTTTTGGTTATACTGGGTATGATTATGACTGTTATAAATATTATTTATTTTTCTGAATGATTCAGAGGTTTTCCCTCCTTCTTCAGCAGTAATAATCAAAGGAGTATTCTCCTTCTTCAGCAGTAATAAGCAAAGGAGGAAGTATTGCATTGAGCCAGGTAGTCGAATAGAAACTTGGTAGATATGAATTGAAGTTGCATCTCAAAAGTGTAAGACCTCGGTAGCTTAGCGGTCCAAAGCAGTGGGGCGTAAACCTGAAGACCTGGGTTCGAATCCCAGTCGAGTTCGAAAACTTTTGAAAAATGTAATTTCAATTCTCAAATTCGTAGATTTGTACTGCTGAAGAAGGAGGGAAAACCTCCTTATATATAAATATAGGGATGATCGTGATGAACCAAAATTTTTTTTCATTCATTTTCCAATCCTTTTCGCCAAATGAGTTCGTTTAAATTGCACCTTGTCCTTCAAACGTTGCGGAAAGTCTGTAAAAAAAGAGAGTATAAGCGAATATATACTACAAAAAAATTAAATTAAAATAAAATGAAATAGTATTGAACAATAACCAGATGGAACAAACTAAAAATAAAATATCGTCTATTACAGTTAAGTTACATATGGTCAGCAGAAGTTGACCATATATTGATGAATAAAAATAAAATTAAAATCGTTTCATGTCATATGTAGAAACACAATTTCATGAAAATGTCACGACAGCCCATTGCGCTGGTCTGAGTAGCATGCCAAGATAACTGATAGCCGTTCAAAATAGATATCACATCGACCACAACACCCATCATAAAGATTACATATACAGTTGATAGGAGAACGTGACATAACATTTGATCTGCTATAATTCACATAAAATGTATTATTCCGCCACTGACCAGGCCCTGGTACGCGAATATTCATTTTGCTCAGAAGAAATGGTTAGTCAATTGAATTGTGCAAAATTTTGAAGAGAAACGTTAGGCCGAACCGTTCACGCCTCAACTTCAATAATTCAATTACCAGACTATCGGTTAGGATGGAATGGTCGAAGCCTCTTGAAGGATATTGCCCATAACATCTGAAGTACATATACTTCAAACATTTCCTCTGAACTGCCTCCAAGTCTACAATGGAATTAATGTACACAGCAGACCAAATTATAGACGCATATTACAGTTTACTGTGAATAAAGGAGTAGTACAACGTTTTCGTTTTGTCAAGATTAGCAAAGCTACCCCAGTTTCTGACAAATAACCCAGCATCCTAGAGGCAGAAGCCGTGATACAAGTTTTTTGTTCAGAGAAGGACAGCTTGTAGTCGAAAAGTACCCCCATATCCTCAAACTCAACTGATCTATCTAGAATTGGACCTTCCAATGTATAACTATGGTGGATTGTTTCAATTTTCGAGAAAATCATAAAACTTTACATTCACTGATATTCAGTTTCAGCCCATTGCTGTTACACCACAAATTAACAGCGTCAAGGAAAGACTGTAATACGTTGGGACATATATATGTTGGGAAGACATATATATGTTGGGAATTAATGCATTATAATTATTATTACGTCGTTAAACTACCTTCTAAATGAAATATCGGATATTGTTGCAAATTTTGAAATAAATTAATGATTCATTCATTGATTGCCTTCAAAATATTAGTGCTCTCTGATCAGTTTAGACGAAGACATCGTCATGAATTAGATGTCCTAAAAAGTCCTGACTTCCAGGAAACAATTATTATTTAGTAATGTTCGGTTAAGTTTGATGATATACTTAATATTATAAGTCTTTCTTGTTGGAAGTCTACAATTATAATCGATCCCATTGTTCGTGAGTCGCGAAGAGTTCTATAATACCGACCACCGTGACTTGTACTCTCGATGGAACAAAGATACTTTTTCTGCAGTTTCCTAGTAAGTTAATCTCGCTGAAGAGAAGCCGTCGCATAATAGTCTGCGATGATGCAATAATCTAAGGAGTACACGACCCAATTCACGTCGGTTTCTAGGCTCAGCTTGATTTTAGAATCGCTGGTTGTTCACCGATCGTTCTCACCTCTCCGTCTACGACGCTCACCTAAGCGTACCAGACAAAGATAGCGCCGGCTCATTCTACCACGAACTATTGCAAAAATCAAGAACGTCGTGGGACCCGCTCGGCCTACTAAACGAAAGTGAAATCGAGGTTAGCTTTGCACTTTCACTTGTTCGCGTCTAGCCCAGCCGGCCGACCAATCGCGAACGCGAATTCGGAGTGTTTTGTCGGTACGAATCGAATCGAGTCATGACCTACTTGTAAGAATCCGACATCTAGAATTTGTTTTGTTTTCTTTTGTTAACTAACTCCAGTCCAGTTAGAGGTTGTTAAATTTTTGAATTATGCATTTTTACGTAACGCGCCTTGTGCGTTTGAAGCGCACTGCTATGATTTGATATTTCCGGTAGGAAATTGAGGTTCGAACGAGACGATATTTTTGGTCCCTCAGACCGGATTTCGGTCGAAAACCACGCTTTTCTGCCTTCTTGATAACTGTTCCGAATATGATCCGAGGAATTATACGGATAACCTCTCTGGGATCTTTATGTAGTAAAATACGAATTGAAGCAGATCCGGTTTCTCACAAATATATAAAAATATTTTTATAAACACCTTGATATAACTAAAACTTCACAAAACCGATATCAAAGACTCTTGTCTTGATCTTGTGCAACGGATGCATGTATTAGATGACAAGACAATCATTTAAATATGTAATTCGAATAAAACTAAGTGGTTTTGTAATGTTCACTTTAATTCAGTCAAACATGACAATATTGTTTCGCCAACACAGCGGCTTCATCAGATGTAGATCATGAACTGTTTATTGAACACAGTTCATCATATACATAATAATCATATTATTAATAATAATAATAAGTTCTTCTTCTTAATGAATCTTCTCCTATGACAAAACATGGCGAAATTCTACAAGTCGATCATTTTAAATACCTCGGAGAAGTTATACAGTCCTCAGGTTCAAAACGAATAGCTAATGAACAGAGAATAACCAAGCTCCAAAGGACCTACAAGTTAACATGGGCTTACTATAACAAAAAGTGCATTTCCGAGAGGCGCCAAATTGAGGCATTATAACACAAAGATTCTTTCAGAAGCAATCTACGCATCTGAAACAATGGTTATTGACGGTCATTCAAGAATTAAAGAAATAAAAAACAAGAACGAAAAATTCTTAGAAAGATTTACTGGCCAATCAGTAGAAACGTCATTTGGATTAGAGGACCTTCGAATGAACTTTATCAAAAGACAAATATGATAAGGGAATTAATCAGAAAACGACGATCAAAATTCTATGCATAAGTCTACAGAATGAAACAGTACAGAATACCGAAGAAACTGGAACTACTCGATATAATTATGAAGAGTAAATGCGTGGCTAGAAGAGGTCCAAAAAGATCTACAACAGATCAATATAAGAAATCTCGAAGATCGCACTGAATGTCGCTATAAGATCGCACATGTGAAGTTTGAGCAAAAATCAAATCGTCAACCTGGAATAAAATGGACAGATGATCGGAGAAAGGAGCATTCAGAGAAGATGAAGCGTTTTTGGGAGGCAAAAACGATGATGCAAAAGTCCTGTTTGCGAATTCAATTTTAATCGCTCTCCTCATGGGGAACAATCGTAATAATAAAAATAATAATAATAAGTTCCTCAATCTCAACAGGTATAACACCCAATTAAACAAATAAAATGAAAAAAAAATATCAAATATCAAAGAGCTCAATCTAATCTAAAAAAGAGCAACTAATAACTAAATAATAGAATTGAATGATATATTACAGAGAACTCAATATAAATCAATTCATTTCATAATTTCTTTGCACAAATAACTCACATGTCGCATTTATAACTGTATTGAATGTGAACTCCATAAACCAAATGGGGGATTGTGTTAGCGATTTGATCCTTAGAGTCTCTAGGTGGAATAATTGTTTAACTTTGATTGACAAGACTCTTGAGAATGAGCTAACGCTCGAAACATGTTGACTATTCATATTGTTGAATAAATCGTGGAACATTAAGCCAAGAGTTATATTTATTTTAGTATTCAATTATGTTTCACCAAGATTTAAGCAAGAATTCAATCTCAGTCTTTCAGATATGCTTGTTTAGTTTTTCTAAGACTATTTACGACTATTCTCGCTTATTTATTTTCTAAGACGTTCTACAGTCGCTGATACACACCGCAAGAATGGAAAAACGATGGAAAATATTACTGAAAAAACTATTAGTGGATATATACATTAAAAGAAGAAGACTATTCTGTTTGTTGGTTCCTGCACTTAGCACTAAAGTAACGAATTTTCTGAAATTCATAAAATTTTATTCTCACAACTTGCAGAATTTTTTAAAGTTGAAATCCAGTGTTCTAACTCTTTCCGTTTGGATAGTTTATCTTCGATTCGATAAGTTTCAAACCACAAAGTGAACTTCTAGGTAAAGTTTACCACTATTCAACTCAGGCAAGTTATAAAAGGAAGTACTTTTCAATTTCTAGTAATATTCTTCACAATTTCATTTCTTATCAGAACATCCAACCAACGTTTTATGATATACAAGCTGTTTGTGATACTCATTCGAAGTTGTTGGTCATTGGTATATCTTCGTCTGTAATATTCTGAATCTCAAAGAAGATATGAGTTTCAGAAAATGAAAACCATTGATTGAAAAAGTGATGTTTTTGTTCTACAGTTCTCTTTAATATTTTTTATGTACACTTTATTCTTCTATGCTCTTTTTTCATTAACTTCTTCAAATAATTTCCCATATCTTTCTGTGGAAAGAGCTGTTATAAAGGAAATTTCTAGATATTCCTCTAAATGATGTCTTCATCTTCCACATCCTCTTTATTGCCAATTTTATACAGATCATCTCATAAAACGTTATATATTCCATTCAGGTTTACATGTTTATAGGTTCAGAATATTTACTGAGGTTTCATATTTGTTATCATTCATCTGTTTGTTTGAAGATTGTTCTTCTTTTATATTGTGAGGTCTGTGAAGCATGAGTGAAGTTTCAAATTCCAACAGCTTGCAAATAATAATTTCAATATTTAAAGTCGTATATGTAAAGTATATTTTATATTTTTACGAGACAAACATCTTCTTTTCCAGGATTTATTCTAGAAAGTTCTCAATGCGTGATAACACAAAATAAACCCAGATGAAGTCAATTTATTTATTTTTTTTTTTTTTTCAATTTAATTATTTTCAAGTGAAGTAAATCTGACAAAGTCAACCAAAAAGGTCTAGTTTTTATTTTGTTTCAAGAAAGCCATCATTTTAATTTATATATTTATCGAACGTGTGTCTCTGCAAAATGGTTTCAAAAATATTTAAAATTTCTGTTGTGGTAATATTTCATGATATTCCTAACCACATTTCTAGTATAAAAAATATATACTTTATAAATAAGTGAAAAAATTCATCAATAAAAAAAATAGATTTCCAAAAAGTTAAAAAATTTTAATAATGCTTTAAAAAACTTCTTACTTCACAGCTTTAAATTTTCAACAAGAAGCATCATATTCTATAGTATCCTTAAAAAATTGTGGATCAGTAGACTATTACGGCTTTCAGTTGTTCTTCTCAAACGTAATGTGGATCTTTTGGTGTCGCCTTTGACACATTTAATCAATTAATGCTTTCTAAAAGAGATTTTTACGAATTGTCTAAAGATATCAAAAACTATACCAATATCTAAAAAGCAAGGAGTGAGCGATGTTTCAAATTTTCGACCTATATCGCTCATCCCCGTATTTGCTAAGGCGATTGAGACTGTTATGTGCAGGCAGATTGTTCATTATTTTGAAAGGCCAATACGAATTCAGAAAGGGTCGCAGCACAGGTGATGCCATAACCAGCTTTGTGGGGATGACTCTGAGATGTTTTGAAGGTGATCTGCACTCGATTTCAAATTTTCTCGATTGGTCGAGGGCTTTTGACTGTTTGTCACGTGACATATTCCTCGCGAAGTTTAAGGGCTATCGCTTTGATGAGTGCAGCCGAACTCTGGTGTCTTAACGGTGCTACTTGACCGGTAGAGTCCAAACCGTCTATATGAGTATTTGCTTCTCGGAGAAAAGAGCAGTCAGCCTGGGAGTTCCACAGGGGTCGACCCTAGGACCATTTTTATTCCTCATATTTGTCAATGATTTCCAGAAATTCATGCGGCCCGTTGATAATGTTCAATTTGCAGATGATACTACACTTTGAGTGTGTTGGTACATTGAAGCTGTGGAGATGTGTTCGGAGGTAGCGATGCCCAGAGCGCGGAGTTGGTTCGTACGAAACCATATGTTGTTGAGCAACGGTAAGACCAAGAGCTCTTTTTAGCCTGAGAACTAGAGATTAAACTACTGCAAATTTTCTTGGAATCCATCTAGATTCCAGGCTTACACGGTCTGTTCATGTTGAGGAGTTTTCTAAGGCATTGAACAGTGGTGCATACTTAAATGAGAGGTAATAACAAAAACTTTTCTAAAAATCACTGACTGAACAATCTGTTCATGTTGAGGAGTTTTCTAAGGCATCACAGAGTAGATTCATCATCCATCGAATTTATTAGTGGTGCATACGTCTTGAGGACTTTGTCAACATCAGTCTCTTTACGTGTTATGAGAACAGCATATTTTGCGCTTTGCGAGTCTCGCCTGAGGTATGGCTTACTCCGCTGGGGTCACGCTAGTGGTAGAGATAAAATATTCAGGATCCAGCGTAGCATGGTGAGAATTGTGGCTGGACTGATCTACAGATCTTGTTGTCTGGGGGCATATAGGGAACTTAGAATATTGGTGTTTTCGGGCTTTGTGTCACTCGAAATAGCGATTTTCACTCCTATAACACCAGGGAAGGGAGTGATGTTAGATCGTCTTCTTTTAGGCTGTCGAAATACCGAATTGGTGCTAACTTTATTTGCTGGAAGTTCTTAAATAGACTGCCTGTAAGAGTTTGTGAGATGCCACTATTAAATTTCAAGAAGATCGTTAACAAGTTTTTGATAGACAAAGTCATCTCTTCTATAGATTACTACTTTGAAATTGACTATACTCCATCTGGTGTTAATAAGAATTATTTTATAGCTACATTGCTTGATATATTTTATTTTCTGATCTCTTGACGTGTGTAAGACATTGTGATGTTCAACATTTTATTTTAGATTTGTATTCTTTTTTCTGTTGTTCATCATACGTTTATACCATGAATAAACTTGCTTACTTACTCATTAGCGCCAGAAAATTCAGTTTCCAAAAGCATTCAACTTCTTTAGCAAGGTCACTACGTAACCGTGATCTTCCTTGTTTCAAAATTTCAAATCAACTCAGAATGTAAATAACCTAACCTAACCTTAAAACTCAATTGCCTCATAGATACTTTGGAGGAGTTGAAATATGCGCTTCTTGTATATTTCCGTCTCTTCTTCATCACACTTCCAGCGATGCTAATTGATTAATAATTCTTTAATTTGTAGGTCACTGTATGTGTTCGGGATAATTAAATTTTATAACATTCAGTTACATATTAAATTGATTAAGACTGTAATTTAGTATTTAAACACCACTTTCCTTTTTATTTCGACACTGTTTTTATGGATAAAGACGTGTTTTGATTGGATCGGTCATTGATATGAAAATGTTTATAGATTAGTGAAAACGACGACGTAAAAGAACATCAATTTAATCTTGAAGGTATCATTGAAGTACTATATTAATTCAACGATAAAATTCTGATTGATTTTTATTCAAATTTTGCGTAGTATATAACAGAAGATCTTTTGATCATTTCTCAATCAGATATATTCGAGTTTTCTTAAGTTTCGCCGAAATTCGGAACGTCTATTAATTGGCAAGTGGTCTTAGGGATTTTCTGATTCCCCCAACTTCTTTTGGCCTCTCGTTAAAATTTTTCCATATATTAAACAATACGCATGTCGCATGTTCGAAGTACAACTTCTTCAGATCCTAAATTACAATATTTAGTTGTGCATCTGAATATTTCAGCCTCTGAACTTGCTTGTTTTGTGCATCTGAATTGCGTGGCAATTAAGCATCCGAAGTAGAAGTTGTACTTCGAAACGCGCGTCATGTGTATTATTCAATCTATGAGGAAATTCAGGTTATTGTTCCATTGTGAACCCTTTTCATTCATTTGAAAAACTTCAATTTGCAAAATTATTCTCTTTCGAAGCGGGTGAGGTGGGCATTCAACATTGCTCGGAACGTAGTCAAGAATTGCAGACAGATAATCGAACCCAAACTGTGGGAATACTTAATTTATATATAATTTAGGAACATCGAAATTCATTAATACTTTCAATAGAAATGCTCTCTAATAGAGCTCATCTGATGGCCCAAGAACGCCTATTGCCACTAATATGTCTATGTGATTTTCAGTTTCTTTCTCAAAACAAATATAAAAGATGCCCTGATGATTCGTGGCAACTCCTTCACCCTAAACGCTTCGAGTAATCGACAATGTTTCTCTATAACAATGACACATTTTTATAATAATGATATTCGCTTCTCTCCAATATTGTAACAAAATTTTCATATCGATAAGTTTTTTCGGAAATTATTAAAATAGAATACCTTGATATGTATATAGGTATTAAATATTGCAGAATATAAATGGACATTCTTCGTACTCATCACAGGCTACGGTCTTTGAAGAAAATGTATTATCTTTGTTTAGGCAATAAAATTGACAAGATAGATTTTAAAATTAGAATACTATTGTTTCACCTATATAATTGTATTACGAGAACCTTAAATGAAGATTATTGGAGGTTTTCGTAATGAACTCATTCAAACATGCTGTCATATTTGAAATAACCTCATCTTTTTCGAATTGAGTAATTTACCTGAGCTAAGAAGTCGAAAAGTATAAAAAGTTACCTGGTTATGTTGTAATCCATTTATTGTAATAAAATTCAAACCAAGTGTACCAAGCATAATTTTGTACAGATTTTGAATATTCAAAATGTCTTCAGTTGTTGAGTATATTTAACTGTCGTGAAAATTCAATAACAGAGATTGAATTCTCGCTTAACTCTTGGTTAAACATAATTGAATATTATATTGAATTAAACTCTTGGCTTAATGTTTCACGATTTATTCAACAATATGAAATAGTCAACATGTTTCGAGCGTCTTGAAAATGAGCTAACGCTCGAAACATGTTGACTATTTCATATTGTTGAATAAATCGTGAAACGTTAAGCCAAGAGTTTAATTTAATTTAATATAAAATTCAATAAAATTGAGGAATCAGTGGTGAAGATGCTCAGTCATTCAACTCAATAGTTCAAGCTTTCAATTTCATCTGGGTATATTTTAATTTTCGTTACATTTGCATACATTTCAAAGCTGTAGATTGAACTAGTAACTTCCAAGCAATATCTGTCAAATCTCAATGAAATGTCAAATTCCTACCTAAATACTATGCGTTGAACCAGGAGCTAGTGATTTGTTTTACGTTTTTCATTATAGAACAAGATTTATACAATTATATAAATATAATAAAAGAACTAAAATGCAGAGATTTACATTGATTCATCATGATAATCACGGAACTCATAAATTATTTATCGGTATTCGTATTTCGAAATTTTAATAAAAAAAAACCTGCCTAGTAGTGTGTTAAAAGCTCAAAGAATATCATACTTCACATCGAGTTACGTAATGTCAAAATGGGCTCCACTACAAAATGGCAGATTAGGTAAACTTCTTTATCAGTACTATTTCTGAAACTTCAAATTAATACATGGACAATAAACAATGGTACCTCAAGGTACGATCATAGGTCCACTGCTATTCTCCTTATACATTAATGATACTGTTTTTCATGTAAAAAATGCTGTATAGGATTGTTTGCAGATGATACAATGATTTACGTTAGTGGTAAAAATATCCAGATTATGTCAAAATGGATTAATGGAGACTTGGCGGCAATAAATAATAAGCGATAATAGTAAATCACTGAACTTAACAAAGTCTAAATTTATGGTTTTTGGTACAAGTAAAATTTTTGGGGTAAATAGTAACGAAAATATAAGTATTAACATTGAAAACCAAAACATTGAAAGGGTAGAACTTGCTGAATACTTAGGCGTTATATTAGATAAGAAATTGAGTTTCAATGATCATGAGGACTTCATATCGTCTAAAATCTCTAAGAAAATCAACTTTCTTGAAATAATTGGAAAAAATCTGACGACATATATGAATTTATTGCTCTTTAAGTCAATAATAATTCCACACTTTGAATATTGTTCCACTTTGTTATTGGGATTGAGTAAAGAAAAACTCAACAGCAAGAAAAGTTACAGAATAGAGCTATGCCAACAATTTTGTAATGTGATAGATATACTCCAATCCAAGGCATGCTAAATTTTTTAAAACTAATGTCAGTTAAACAAAGAATAATTTTTGCTACATATATATTTACATTTAAAGTAAAAAACACATTGCTCCCATATAGAGTAATAAAAAATGTAACATGTGTCAGTGATATTATAATACAAGAAATACTGAAAATTTCCAGATGCAAGTTTGTAAGCTTTCCAAACATAGGAATAGTATATTACATGAAGGATTCAATGCATTTAATAAATTGCCTAGCTCCATAAAAACAGTTAGTATGCTTAAGGTATTCAAGCGTAAATCATGTCGTTTCAAACATATAATTGTAAATAATATATTTTGAACCTCAATGTATATAACAACCACAACAACAACAATAATAATAATAATAATAATAATAATATTTATTGAATTCAACAATCTATCCATACAAAAGCAAAGATAGAAATTGAAGCAGGTCAAGTTAAAAACAAACATCTCACAAAAGAAAGGCACTACCCACCACAGTATTTCATGAACTCTTCTACATTATAAGGTTCACACTCCAGCAGCAGTGTATGGACCCCTCTCCTGAAAGCCATAGGGTTGTTAATTTTTCTCATGTTGGGAGGAAGATTATTGATCAGTTTAATGGCCATATATTCTGGCCCTTTTTCTCGCAAAGTTGTATTGTGCCTTGGATATAAATATGGCTGAACTTGTCGAGAATTATTATTATTCCTGTATTCGACAAAATAATGTTTATGCCGAAAAATGAAAACAAGAAGCCGAAAAATATACAGCTCGTAAACCGTCAGAAAATGGTTCTGCCTAAAAAGTCCTCGACAGGAGTCTCTATACCCCATTTTGAGAATCGTTCTTAGCGCCCACTTCTGAACTGAAAAAATGGTACCCAAATTACTGGATCCGCTCCAAAAGATGATGCCACATGGCATAAGTGATTCAAAATTAGAATAGTAAAGCACCTTCATAACTTCAAAGTGAACTTGAGTTCTCAACACAAAAAATTAATATTTGACTGAATTTAGTTTCCGAGCTGTTCAATGTGTAGGTTCCACCTCAGATGCTGACCAAGAAAACTTCACTGAGCTCGCCTCCCCAACAATACTACTGCCAGAGCAGATTCCAGTATGTGATTTTATATGATTTTGTAATAGATTTTTTTTGATAATTTTGTAAATAAATATTATTTTTATTATAATTATTATATATGAGATCAGAAAGGGTTACAACGAATAACTGCCTCATTTTAAGCCTCTCACTAAAAAAAACTAAGAATGATAAATATACTGCAAGAATAGGAGTAATTGAATATTCAATTACTCGCTGACAACTAGTTCCAAATCAAAAACCCTCACAACCAATTACATGGTACATTTCTTATTGAAAATATATATCATTTGAGGTTAGGTTGGCCAATAGTCACCCGCGAGTTATAGTCGATATGATTCTAATACAACGAATTCGAAATGAGAAAAAACGTTATCTCATATTATCAGAAAAAAAGTGAAGTGTGCAAACAAAATTTAATTTTACTATGCCACGGTATCGTGATTTAACTCACCGCTTTAAATGATAATTTGGAGAGCCTAAACTTGAAATTCTTTCGCTCATATAATGTGTTAAAGTTGGTCGATGTGTATCAACATCGAACTATGCGGTTTACAATTATTTACTTGACTATCGAAGAAGTTTAATAATGCGTTGATACGTGACGAAATAGTCAGGAACAAGTGAGACATATTTATGCCTGTAGGCTTTTCGCTGTTCTAAAAGTGAATCAAGCTGAAAGTATTCAGAAGAAACTCAGCGAGATGGCGGTTACTCAAGCAAATAAACCTGTAACATATTTTCAATAGAACGTAAACATGATTTAATCAGGAATAGATTAGATCATATCCAATGTGAACAAGCTTTTTATTTAATATCTTTCTTTTACTAGTACGTAGGTATTTATCAGTCATTTTCCTCGAATAAAATTTAAAAGCCTTAAAAAGTAGCTTTGAACGTAGACTAAACACTTAGAGAAATACAAAGTGACCAATTACCTATGAGAGATAGTTAAACGATAAAAATCAACCCCAAATTATTAAGATTCAACCCAAAACATCTAGATAAAATTGATCCTTTTCTGATAGAGTTACAGAGTGTTTTATTCGTGTGAAAAGTGTAAAATTCAAGTTAGTGGCTAATACTCTGAATCTATTTAACGTATCATTGTCATATTCAGGGAAAACTGTTGACACTATAAGGCCATTTATATGGTTAATCAATATTTCCGACGGTTACCAAAGGCGTACGACAGGGGCAAGTGTCTTGTTGACGCCACTGATTGAACTAATATTTCAGAACAATTATACGATTCATTAATTGTATTCCTCTATATATCTAATAAACATGCTTGTTCTTCGTAACGGTGAAATCAATTTTCAACATATATTTCAAGTTGAACACTTCACAGCACAGTTTTTTAATTTTTTATTCAAAAATTGTAGATCTTTTGAAGGGGTCATTCACTACGCAAATTAAACTTTGATATGTGTCAAAAATGAAAACTCAGTCAGCAATTTTTTCAAATGAATGACTAAATCAAATAAAAATTATGGTCTTTGAAAAAACAGAAATGAAGTTCTTATTATACTTTCTGAGTGGATTAGGGAAAACTACTTAATTTCAAACGAAAAAAACAGTAGATATGGTCTTTCCTTCTCGATATCATAATGAAATTCCTAAATATGGATCTCAATACGAAAAAAATTAATAAAATCAATGAAAGAGTCGCTGATCATATAAATCTTGGATTTACGATGGATTAGAAATCGAACTAGGGAATTGAAATATATAATAAAACAATTGTTAAACTGATTTACACATATATTAAAAAGAATACTGCATGACGTACGTTTCGATGAGATTCACCTTTTTCAAATGCTACGTGCAGTCTGCACGTATTTTTTAATGTAACTGATGTGTAAATCAGTTTAATAACGGAAAATTATTGATTAAAACTTGATCATTTAATAAACTGTTCGATTTATTCATTTTATTGATTTCCATGTCTAACAGGGTTAGTTTATAACCTTTTCGCCTCTATGCAATATTTTAAAGTTGTTGTCGAAGACATGGTTCTCTTTTAAAACATGTGTTGCATACGTGGAATCGGTTTTATTTTTTGCAAAGCATCTTTGATGTTCAGATATTCTAAGGTTGAAATTCCTGCCAGTTTGGCAAACATATACTTTGGGACAAGTACCGCAACTCAACTCATAAATACCCGATTTATCATCAGGCGAAATTTTATCTTTCGTATTTCTGATATGTCTACCCACGGTATTCTGGGTTTTGAAAGCTATCGTTAAATTTCTATCAGATAAAAACTTTGAGATTTTTGATAGAGGGTTGCTTGAATACGTTAATGTTCTGAACTTTTTGTGACCAGCTGTTACTTTAGGATATACTTGGGAAATGGCTTTATTATATAACTTTTTTCGTAAAATAAATTTATTCCAGTAAAAATGCAATCGAAGAAAAGTATTCTATGGTCATCCCCCACAATTCAGAAGAAATATGTTCTATAGTCATCCCCTGTAAAGAAGAACACTGTTCTATGGTCATTCCCACCCCGCGCACTTCAGGATAAATATACGCAGTCCACAATGTAATATCTCAGTTTATCATCAACATCTGATGAAGCCACTGTGTTGGCGAAACGATATTGTCATGTTTTGAATGAATTATAGTGAAAATCGAAAAACTACTTAGTTTTATTTAAATTATTATATGTAAAACAGAATTGATCTTCAAAGATTTATTTTGAAGAAAAGTGGAGTTCAAAGTGAATTCTCAATCTACAATGCACAAGTTAACATAGACAGTTTTCGGCTAATTTATAGCATTTCAATTAAAGCAACTGTAGCAACTATTTTTTGCTAAATAAAATTTAAAGCGAGATAACCTTAGACCAAGTCAATTTACCTTCAATAACTTTCCTCATTTTTATGGATATGTAGTATTGTTTCTCCCGTGTGGCCCATAGATTATAAACGAAACGATAACGTAGACATCGATTCGAATATGCCTATATCTGCCAATTATCAAATGAACTTTATATTCTGGAAAGGTCAAGATCGCAAAATTCAGTATCAATTTTTTTTAATTTCATTTGCGATGACCTTCCACAAATGATAAAATATTATCAATAAAATATTTCAATTACTGTCAGCTAATCAATATCGAGTCGGGACTACTTATTTAATCAAAAACTGAAAGATATTACAAGCAACATCGAGATATGAAAATAAATATGATGAAAAACTAACGCATTTCAATTTGAGAGAGATTTGCTTACATCTGTAGCTTTCCTAGGGATAATTTTTTTACAACGATTTTCATATTTTTGAATGATAAACTAAATAATAAATGAGAGGTAATAATAAAAACTTACTGACTGAACAATTCTTTATTCGGCTAGTTTCGCCTTTTACAGCATTATCAAGAATGAATACATATTACAAAGACAACCTATAATTAAAAAAAAAAAAGTCTTTATAATATGTATTCATTCTTGATAATGCTCTAAAGGCGAAACTAGTCGAATAAAGAATTGTTCAGTCAGTGATTTTTAGACAAGTTTTTATTATTACCTCTCATTCAAATATGAACTATCACAGAGTAGATTCATCGTCCATTGAATTTATAAATAAATAAACATGAATTGCATTTAAAATTTCAATGTTATTTGTGATTCAATCATTTATTCGTCATCATAAAAAAATTTAAACTTCCCCTAAAAGTCCACTAAAAGAGGTCACAGAAATGTGCGAGACGGTCACAGAGAAATTTGAAACATATTATTCCAATTTACGAATTCAATTCAAGTGAACTCTATAACGTTTGAATTATTCCAGAACTGTTGATAGAAAAATTAATCAATGATTATCTCTTTTCATATAAAACATTCTATTTCTTTCACTCTTCGATTCCTTCAAGTTTTCTTTTTACTCCTTGTTAAATAATAAATTTCCCTACGAACGAAGATAATTTAATGCACAAAGTGTTGAAATATATTCAAAATAATCATTAAATCAAAGCTAGAACTCATTCAAGAAATTTTTGGAATCCCTGTTTTGCAGTTTTATTTGATGTATAACATTTTGACACATTGTTATCTCAGGTCCAAATTCTAGACTGAATATACATTCTTGGGTCCTCAGTTGAAATAAGAAATTGAAAAACAGAATTAATTTTCACTAAACTTGAAAAACTGTTGAATAAACACAAAAATCTGTTAAAAATTGAGTGCAAAGAATGGCCATTAAGCTGTTTCCAGAGATCGAGTGTACTATCAAAAAAAATTTTAAATATACAAAAAATATAACGGATAAAACTATTTTTCAATTTATAAACAGGGGCCACGACCAGGAAGATAATAATAATAATAGTAATAAGTTCTTTATTCTCAACAGATATAATACCCAATTATATAAAACTAACATAATGTTAAATAATTACTAAATAATTAAAATGAAAAAGATGTAACAAAGAGCTCAATCTAATCTAAAAAAACTAAAATAGCAACTAATAACTAAATAATAGCATCAAATGAAATATTACAAAGAGCTCAATTTAAATCAATTCATTTTAGCCAATTTATTTTGTTCAGATAACTCCTAATAATAACTTCTATGGAATCAAAGTGTATGTCACAATTATCGGCAACTCTATTGAATGTATACTCCATAAACCAAATGGGGGATTGTATTAGCGATTTGGACCTCGGAGTCTCTGGTGGAATAATTCTGTAGTACAAGAATTAAAAATTAAAGTGATAAAGTTTCTCCCCTACTCTGCAATGAGATTAAACTAAGTCGACTCAATAATTAGTTATGATTGACTCCTATCTGTGTATAAACTTCATCCTCCCTCCAAAATTTAATGGAAGATTAATCATTCTTTCTACAACAGTCAATTCGAGAGATATTAAAAAACATTGAACAGGGTATTGAGGCTTAACGTCTTGACCTGTAGGAAATTCTGGAGATCAATGATACATATTGGAAGAGCTACAACAATGTTATCTATCGAAAATATTTCCATTCATCTCAATGTAAAGAAAGATTATTTACGTGCTTCCATTCTGAACTTTCCCATACAACAAACTTACCGCGACCACTTTAACATTTCAATAAATTTCTGAAGAGATTTTTAAGTGTTTATTCTGAATATCATAGGCGTATTTAACCACGTATATGGTACGATAACGAATTCTTGTGTCAATCAGTTTTATTTACTAATTCCGAATCTTGATTCGAAATAAATGACACATTGACAAGTAGACATTCAAATTTCTGTAGATGATATCTCTAGTTGACTATAGAATATAACATTGATAAGATCGATAACTTGAAACTGATTTCTATAATATAAGTAGAATCGCAATAAACAAATATAGAAATTGAATTCATGTTTATATATATATATATATATATATATATATATATATATATATATATATATATATATATATATATATATATATATATATATATATATATATATATATATATATATATATATATATATATATATATATATATATATATATATATATATATATATAATATATATTAATGAAAAGTCTGATCTTCCATTCATCCCTTGAATTATTTCAATAATATTTTCAAATGAACGAACGTGGGGAGTTACTAAAAAACACTCAAATAATGAAACCGAAGAAAGTAAATAACACTTATTCACAAAATTGTTTAGAAAATATCTTTTTTATATTATTTGTAGAATTTTTTTCAACCAATGAAATTGTAGTTCAGATTACAGACTATATTATTAATGATTGATGAGGCCGATACTTGGAGAAAATTAATATCCATAATGAAAACAATATTTAGAATTTTCTCATAATTTTAATAAATATGCATGACGACGTTTCGAAGTACTACTTCTTTATCAAATGCTGGATTGATACTAGATGCAATTTTACAAAATTCACTACTTATAGCTATTTTCACAGAACATTCCAGGTATGTATTATGACCAACTTAGAATGAGGACATAGAACAACTGATAAAAAGGGTCTTATACCTGGAAATGAACAACGAAAAATCACTTTCTTAATTACGGTATGCCTACTAAAGATATAAATAATATCCGGTAAAGATTTCTAAGAAACCAATAAGGAAAGTTAAAACTTTTTTTGAACATGAAACCGAAAATTTTTTTACAAATAATTAACTAAACCTACGTAATCAATCTGATCTGCTAACATTCTTATTGAACATATTAAGTAAAGGGCTAGTGTTAACATCTAACTGGCTATTAAGTAAAAGTCCCGAATTTTTGAATTTATTAATCTGTAATGATTCTAAAAGATTTAGTTTGGAACCTTTATTCTCTCTATATAATATTTCAAACTCTGAACTAAATTTATGATTTTCATCTATTAAATGGTTGGCATAATGAGAATCTGTTTTCTTTTTCTCAAAACTACGTTTATGTTCCGATAATCTAATTTGGAAATTTCTGAAAGTTCTTCCTATATAAAATTTTTCACAACTACCACAATTAATTTTGTATACCCCACACATTTGATTTTTATTAATTTTTGATTTATTATTTTTAATTATTTTACCAATATTATTAGTGGTCCTAAAAGAAATATTAAGCTTATAGCTTGCCAAAAATGATTTTAATTTTAAACTAGGTGTTCCCATATATGTTAAAACATTAAATATTGACTTTTTTTAATGAGAGGATAAACTTCTGAAAAATGTCATCATTTTGTAAGTTTTTTGTTTATTAAACTGTTTATTAATTCTGGTCTATATTTATTGTTTGAGGCTATTTGCATAATTATGTTTTTCTTTGTTCATAGACTTGTTAACTTGCCGCTTTCGAAGGTTGATTTTAACAAAGAGAAAAACATAATTATGCAAATAGCCTCAAACAATAAATATAGACCAGAATTAATAAACAGTTTAATAAACAAAAAACTTTACAAAAGAGCGGTTTCAGAAGTTTATCCTCTCATTAAAGAAAAGTCAATATTTAATGTTTTAACATATATGGGAACACCTAGTTTAAAATTAAAATCATTTTTGGCAAGCTATAAGCTTAATATTTCTTTTAGGACCACTAATAATATTGGTAAAATAATTAAAAATAATAAATCAAAAATTAATAAAAATCAAATGTGTGGGGTATACAAAATTAATTGTGGTAGTTGTGAAAAATTTTATATAGGAAGAACTTTCAGAAATTTCCAAATTAGATTATCGGAACATAAACGTAGTTTTGAGAAAAAGAAAACAGATTCTCATTATGCCAACCATTTAATAGATGAAAATCATAAATTTAGTTCAGAGTTTGAAATATTATATAGAGAGAATAAAGGTTCCAAACTAAATCTTTTAGAATCATTACAGATTAATAAATTCAAAAATTCGGGACTTTTACTTAATAGCCAGTTAGATGTTAACACTAGCCCTTTACTTAATATGTTCAATAAGAATGTTAGCAGATCAGATTGATTACGTAGGTTTAGTTAATTATTTGTAAAAAAATTTTCGGTTTCATGTTCAAAAAAGTTTTAACTTTCCTTATTGGTTTTTAGAAATCTTTACCGGATATTATTTATATCTTTAGTAGGCATACCGTAATTAAGAAAGTGATTTTTCGTTGTTCATTTCCAGGTATAAGACCCTTTTGTTATGTATCAGTTGTTCTATGTCCTCATTCTAAGTTGGTCATAATACATACCTGGAATGTTCTGTGAAAATAGCTATAAGTAGTGAATTTTGTAAAATTGCATCTAGTATCAATCCAGCATTTGATAAAGAAGTAGTACTTCGAAACGTCGTCATGCATATTTATTAAAATTATGAGAAAATTCTAAATATTGTTTTCATTATGACTATATTATTTCTGGTTAACCTAAGAGAAAGAAGCCACTTGAACGTAATTAAATTAATATAGTTAGTTTTGACAATAGTCCTAGAGTATTTTATTTTCTTTTTGTGTTTTACTACTATTTTTTCTAACTTATATCATTATTTTGTCTTTGTTTTCATTAAAGTGCATTAACAATCACGCTTATAGTTCAAAAATGAATTGGAAATAAATTATAATAGATTCACAATTCAGTTCAGCTATTAAATATTATAAATGAAAGAAATTGCCAAAAAAAACATACTGAATTATACTGAGAGGATGAATGAAGAAATTTTTCGCGTGATTTCTGCTAAATATTATCGAAACATATAGTATTTGTTCTATTGAACCATTCCATATTTTATCATATTGAAATTGCATAGAATACTAAATTGTAACGTATTTTATTTCGCTTCGGAAAACTAACAGAAATAAGTTGTTGATGAATCAACACTACACTAACATTAAATAGAACTTTCCTTCAATGAATTTTCATTCAAACGGGCCTTTATGAATAATTTTTTCGTATTTCTATAAAATAACAGAAATTCTATTCAGAAATAGTTAACTTTTAAGAAGAAGATATGAGTATTCATTTCTTATAGCAAACATCCGATATAAATACTAATGTGAATAACAAATGCTCAAAGTTTCAGCTTCAGTTTCAGTCGGAAACGCATATGGAAGGCAGAAAAACCGTACCGTTAAAAATAAGGAAGTAGGTCAAATGCACTGTAACATAATATTAGCCAGCTTGTCTGAAAAAGCAACGCAGCCGTGTATGTAAAAATAGCCTTGCAACTATTTTCTATTTGTGAGCTAGAAACGTTCATCTGGCCAGACTATCATAATGCCAGTTCTACTACAAGAATTCCATGCAATATATTTCAAATAAACTAAGCAGATCGGGAATTTTCCATTTAGAAATGAGTGAAAATGAATCACTCAATAATATTGTTTAAGAATTATATATTTTCCAATTTATGCTACATTCCCTTGGTCTTTTTAATATTCACTTGAAAAGAACACTTCTATTACAGGAGTGAAAAATAAACATTTATTTTTATAAATTTTGATTCACAGCCATTATCCAAAATACTTAGGTGCCATCCTGGACCGTACACTGTCATTCAAGCACCATCGAGAAAAACTCTGCAAAAATAAGAACCAGAAACAATATCATCCTATTATATCATCCTCCAAATAAGCTTTGTGGAACGACGTTGGGTTCTACAGCTGATACTCTACGCACTTCAGCACTCGGTTTGGCCTACTCTACTGCGAAATATGGTGCTCCGGTGTGGCTCAATAGCGCACATACTTGTAAGATCGATGTGTAGCTAAAAAACAATCTTCGACGAAAAACGGCTCTCCTCCGTGAGTATAAACTCATCCAAGATAATACTTAACTCCCCATTCATCAGGACGCAGCTATACTGAGAAATAGGTTACGATCTAGAAAACCACCGATGAAAACTGCCGTAGAATTGTCCCATTTCAACCTGACAAACTTATCCGAACTGAATAGGATCCAGAACTGCCCACCACACAGCCGAAACCTGCCCTGCATAAGAAATGAACCCCCTGTCTTCGACCAACCCCGCAAAGTATGGACGACCCTGAACAGAATACGCACCAACCATGGCAGATGCGCGGACTCGCTACATAGGTGAAGCAAGGCTCTTTCCCCAAACTGCGACTGTTGAATAGTCAAACAGGCCATTCGTCACATCGTTGGAGATTGTCCAAACAGACCATATGGTGGACCTTTTGAAGATTTCCTAAAGAATGCTGCTATTGATTATGTGAAAAACCTTGATGTTTGTTTGTCAATGAATTGTGCTATCATTACCATACGATAAATAATAATTTACAGGGTGTTTTTTCGTTGTTGTAATTTTCCATCTCCAGGTTCGTACACCTTGAGTTTGCCTAAGCCCTTCTGAGGAGAGCGAACAAGCTCGAAACACGCGTCAACGACTGCTTCCAATTGCGGTCTATACCGATAATTCTGCTTTTGTTTTGGAGTCAAATTTCAATTTTGAAAACCATCTCGACTCGCGCTCCTTAGAGGCAAAATATTCGGAAGAACATTTTTGTCACAGTATTCGCTTTGGAGTGTATTAGTCTTCTTCACCATAAGGAGACCTCTGAAAATCTCATGGCAACTCCGATGCTTCAATAAGCGAAATATTATCTTCAAAACAAAATTTTGGTACATAAATAATTTATAACATACTCATCCACAAAATTTATATCTCAATATTTATTTCTTGTTAATTGTGTTTGAAACTGATTGGAGATCAAGAAAAAATTTTTGCAATATGTTGCTCAATGACTTTTGCGTGTTGATTCTGTTAGTGTTACGCGAAAGGTTCATTAATTCGTGTTTTTAAGTTATTTTGTGTTAAATTATGATTTCGATTTTTGCATGAACTTCAATTTGTTCTTCTTTTTTTTGTGATGTTTGGCTTTCATATCATTCATTGTAAATATTGCTTGGTATACTATAAATTATACGTGTTTCCCACTGGTCTGCTTTTCAACTTAGTATATATTCATTTGACTTGTATTTGTGTAGTGTGTGCTATTACAGTTATAAAGTTTTAATATTTTCTCAATGTTTTTACTTACTTCTTGATCATAAAGTAGAGAAATTGAACGTCTTATCTTTTTTATTATTTTTACTCATTTCTACTATTATAGAATTTGTCAGAAAAAAAATTGTTTTATATTCCTTGAAAAATCTCAAACAATTTCAAGAGTTCTCTATAATTTTTCTGTAATATTCTTATAATTACTCTGAAAAGTCAAGTAATTGTTCAAAATATGTTTTTAAGGTCATTTTTTGTTTTCATACTGCTTTGTGAACTATTGTGAATTCCATGTATAATTGAAATAATAGTTTTGTTCGAGTACTGAATGGAAAGTGAGTCTCAAAACTGAATTCAGTCTTTTGTGAGCATTCTCCTCAGTTGTAATTATTATATCTAATTGAAGGAATGTAATAGTACAATGTGAAGAATGTTTTACAATGAATATTATTATTATATAATTTTTCCTGATTTGCTCGAAAACCTGTCATTTAGGAATAATCACATTTTATTTTTTGTGCTCAACTGGCAAAATGAAGATTAATTATGAAAAAAATACTTATTCATTCAAAACATCCAAATTATTCAAATAACTGTTATAATTGAAATGGATATAAATGCATTTCAACAGAGGTGCTACCATTATTTTCCGAAATAGAGTTTCAGAAAAAACCCATTATATATATGATTATATGATGGTTGTTGCAAAGTGCGAAGACTGTGTTACTCTAAAATTATATTCTCAGTTTCGCCAAATTAGTAGCAAAATGAAGCAATGATTTTATTTTTCAAGAGTAAAAATAACATTTATTCCAAATACATTGTAAATGATGAATAAATATCGCAATATCCATATGGGGATATCAAAGGAAAGAACACTATCATGTCACACAAACTAAAGTCTTTTATGATGTTTCACTTCTAGAGATTTCTCTTCAAATGTCTATGCTGATCCCTTTGAGGGACACTTTCTGTTATTGTTATAATATCATTAGTTCATCTATTCATTAGCCTGCCCAATTCCGTGCATTTTCCAGGTTCTTCATTTCACAACTTCATTTTGACCAGGAAGGAAAGGGATCGTTTCTTCTTCTAACCTCCAACTTTATGATCTCTATTTGTGATTCTGGTTCTTCTTCTAATATCCTCAATGCAATGATCCCTATAAGTGATTATTTGCCTTCTCATGGCTCGTTGTGTACATTGTATGCGGTGCAGATTGTCTTTTGAGTGGCTCATGGTTTTACCCCTTATGTGGGGTAGAAAGCCTACTGAGGGTGTGCAGCTATCGCATACCTTCTTTTTAGAGTAAAAGATTTATATTTTGGTTTTTTGTTTTCCTCCTCATTCTTAACTCACATCTCTAATATGTTCATTTAGAGTTTTTTTTTCAGAAATTTTTGGAAAACAAATAGGTGCAAACCCACTACAGTACCCAGTTAATTCAAATCATTTCAGATCTGAAGTATAACTACAATTAAACGTCGATTCCAAACTACGATGAGTTATAGGGTCACTAAACCTTTCAGCTACTGAACCTTCAAAATGTAATCATCTATTCCCTCAAATTCATTACCACTGATTGACAGTTGTGCGTCTTGCATAAAGTGGATTTTTGTTTTCAAATATTCATCTCTAATCGTATTTTCGGAAGCTTTGTAACTGCTGGTGGACTTCAATTTCTATGTTCTTCGCTAATTATTATTACGTCTTCTGTACGACAAAGTGGTGGAGATATTCGGACAATTTAATTCCTCTTTCTTCTCACCTAGCATCTCGAATAATTCTTCTAAACCAAGAGTAATCATTTTTGGGGATCTGGTATCACTACTTTTTTATCTCACTGGTATTAACTCACTACTTCCATATGATTTGTTTTCAGCCCAATCAATTTAATTGTTATTAGTGATGTTTGGTATATAGTCTTATTCATAGTAGCACACCCTCGAATATTCCACGTCTATTTCTACACGTAGAATCATTATATAGTTCCACATATGCGAATTCATTCATTTCAAGTTAATTCGAATATGTATGGTTATATATGTGATCATAAATGCTTTAAGTATTTCAAGTAATCGTGTTAATACTATAATATTATGAAAGTTCACCATAAATTGTTCAAATAAAGCAATTGAAGTTACTGCGAGAAAATAATCGGCATTCATCGACAGTAATTGGCTAACTACTCAATAGATGTCCTAGAAATGCACTTCCGAATCCAACTTTACGATTATACAATGCAACATTATAATTGGCTGCTCTAGTGACTTAGAAATCCGCGAATGGTAACTGTTTGATGCAGGAACTGCCGAGATGAAACTAACGGTTGTCCGTTTAACTCTCCAAGCCAAGGCCAAGGTCGTGCAATGCGTACAACTCACTTCCGAAAGCTGGCTGATTGCAAATCGAGATGGAGAAGGATAATCGTGAGAAGTAGATAACGAAAGTGACAGTGATTTTCACCGATCAACTGCAAGATTGGCGAATGAAACAATACACTTACGTTATTCATTGGCGAATATATCGGTAGTCTGATTACAACATGTTACATATATCTTCGACACCAAAGGCTGTATAAACCAGAGCAGTTGTGGATTTTGATCCCGGACATCCTGGATCAAGTTAATATATATATATATATATATATATATATATATATATATATATATATATATATATATATATATATATATATATATACAGAAATATGAAGTTATTGCTAATGGCAAATGAAAAGGCTGTATAAACCAGAGCAGTTGTGGATTTTGATCCCGGACATCCTGGATCAAGTTAATATTGTTACAACACTAGATATATATATATATATATATATATATATATATATATATATATATATATATATATATATGATATATATATATATGGGACATGAAGTTATTGCTACTGGCACTAATGAAATATTAAATGGGAAAAGGACACTAGAGCATTAATTCCAAAAATTCAAATTAACCAAAAGAGTGTTATAGTAGAGTTGTGGATGTGTACGATGGAATTTCTCCATTATCCTTCAAGGGATAAATGTTAGAGATATATTGAAACTGATTCCACATTGATGGAAGTGTGAGGCAGCTGTTTCGTTCCTTATTTATTTGTGTTATTCTACTATAACATTCTTTTGATTAATTTGAATTTTTCGAATGGATGTTCTAATGTTCATTTCGTTAAATATTTCATTCAGTGCCATTAACACAAAAAGTTCATTTCCTTAAAAATATCGCCGAATAGGCCCCTGGAATACGGGAAGAATCGCACTACCAACTCAACCTATTGGCATTCGAAAACATCATATGATGATATTAAGAGACAGTGCTCTGTCGCTTGCTGACAAGGTATGAACTGTGTATGTGTTTTGAAAGTATTTTTCAACTTTTAGAACTCCTACTTCGAAGAAGTCACGAACTAGTGACGAAATATTGAGTCTATAAAAAAATTAAGTATTTCATTTAAACCGCGATCCTGATATTCGAATATTTAATTTTCATTAATTTTACGCTTGAAAGAAAACGATATATGAATATATATATATATATATATATATATATATATATATATATATATATATATATATATATATATATATATATATATATATATATTCTCTATGAGGAGACCGTTTGAACTTGAATTCGCAGTTGTTAGGGTTTTTTCTTCAGCTGTTTTGCCTGCCAAAAAAGCTTCATCTTTCATGCCAAGAATGCTCGTTCTTGCGTTCATCTGTCCATTTTATTACAGGACTCAAACTTCACATGCGCCATTTTATCGAGATAACCAGTGCGATCTTCGATAATTTCTATACTGATCTGTTGTAGTTCCTTTTGGGCCTTTTGTAGCCATTCTTATATGAAAATACTAGCTGAGCTTTCGGTTTGGAAGTACATTATTTCATTCTCCATATAAAATCTCTGGGAATCTCATACAAACCAAGTAATTAATATCCTTGTATAAATAATTTATTCATTGTACTCAGAAACAAAATTCAATGATTTATTTTAATTTTTTCAACAATGGGTGTACCTGGAGCATTATTGCTGAGTGAGAGGGCGGTTTCTTGCTTTGATAAGTATTATTTGATGTATTTATCGAATCTTTAAATTTTTTCGAATTCGAACTTGTTTCCTTCTTGGCCAGCAACGCGGATATACCAAGTATATCCCTGTTTTCTATGTATGTGGGACAGCAGAGCTCGTGAGAAGCATTGGGTGCAGTCAAAGTGGTCGCCAAGATCTGACCTGACCTGATGGTGATCCAAATATTTTAAAGCAGCCACTTGTCGACAGAAAAAACATTATATTTCCGCCTTTGCATACAAAACCAGGTCTCATGAAGCAATTTGTTGAAGCTTCGTCAACTGAAGGGGACTGTTTTAAGTATATCATTTCGGCATTTCCTAGCTTGTCATATGAGAAAATAAAGGCTTGTGTTTTTGATGGGCCACAGATTCGGCAACTTATTAAAGATGAACGTTTCATTGAAACAATGACCGAACCAAAAAGAATGCTTGGTTGGCATTGAAATGTATTGTCAAATACTTTCTTGGAAACACACGAGCCAAGGATTACGTCGAAATTGTTCAACAACTCTTAGAAAGTTTCAAAAAGCTTGGCTGTAACATGAGTATCAAACTGCATTTCTTACATAGCCATCTTGCTAACTTTCCAGAAAATATTGGTGCTGTTTGTGATGAACAGGGTGAGCGTTTCCACCAAGATTAGAAGGTCATGGAAGTAAGGTATCATGGTAGATGGTATGTCAATATGATGGCTGACTACTGTTGGAGCATCAGCGAGAATGTCCCAGATTAAACATTCTAGGAAAAGTTATAAGCGAAAATTTTTACCCTAATATCTTCTTTTACTTTTTGTATAAACAAAATTTAACTTTTAATATTTTAATAACCTTTGTATGAATAAAATGTTCTAATATGTTTGGTTAGTACTCACTTTATTTTGCTCTCTATGGCCATTTTGTATGACTTTTAGGGTAAAGAGACGGTATCCTGTAGTTTAAAAACTTGACACAATAGAGAAAAATTGATAACATTTTTGAATTCAGAGATTGCTGTTTCCCAGTGTATTCAATGCCCTAAGGGCCTAAACAGGAAATGCGAATAAAATTGAATTAAATAAAATAAAATGGAATAAATAAGTTCTCAGTTTTCACGTGAAAACGATTAGAAATACATTACTAACCGAAAAGTCGTGTTAATACGATTTCTGATTCAACTATCGTCTGTTCATCTGCGGTTAGAATTTATTGAATTTTTTTCATATTAATTTATTTTATTTTAGAATATAAACTTGAATTCAAACACTTGAACTTATGATTTACACTTTATTGACTACATGGCATGACGCGTTTCGTCGTTACAAACGACTTCTTCAAATGCTTACAGAATAATAAATAAGAGAGGTTATCATTCTGTAAGCATCTGAAGAAGTCGTTTGTAACGACGAAACGCGTCATGCCATGTAGTCAATAAAGTGTAAATCATAAGTTCATGTGTTTGAATTTAAGTTTATATTCAATTATAATGGATTTACATCAAGTAAACGCCAACACTATTAAATATTTTTTTTATATTTTTTTTCAGCTCTCAGGGTATTAATATTTTCGATTTTTCAGTTTAATCCGATTAATTGCATCATTTAATTTTCATTTTTAGTAGTTTATTTCAGAATTAGAAATTAAATTTAAAGGCAATGGAAGTCCAATAAAATAGTAAAGAATCCACATCACCCAATACCTTCAAAAAACAGTAACTTCTATGAATTTTGGAAAGAACTTAGGTATGAAAGAAATGGAATTATTATATCTAGAAAGATGATTCCATTTCGTCAAAACATTTATTTGATTACTCGAATGTGGTGATTGCAGTAAAGTTATTCCATATCAACAACAACTCATAATACTGATTTGGTTTGTGTGTTTTTTCAACGAACATTACCGAGCTATGCACTTCTATAGATAAAAAGTAGATAAAGTGAACATCAGAACTCATATCATAAATTTGTGAAGCTTTGAGACTCTTTTTTTATCTTAAGTAAAAATAAACTCCATGGCTATTCAGGATTTATACGAGATAACATCTTATCTGCAACAGTAAACCGAAGACTTATTCTGAAATTTGATCGGGATCTAAGGTAAGAATGTGGAACACACCTGCAAATAATCTGTACTTTGGAATTTAACGAGACGTTTTTAATTTTTGGTAAACATATTTTATTTATGGTTTCTCGGTAAATTTCAAAAATATATATCTCTTATTGTCTTATTTATTCGAACAAAAATTGATAATAAAATTCGACAACCATAATCACAACAGTCTGGTCGCGTTTGAATGTTGACCTTAACTGTCTCCAAAAATTTTACCAACACTCCAAGTTTGTCGAATTTTTACTGACTACTTACATTCGAAATTCAATGCAACATTTCAAAGGGATGATTTTAAGGTTTAAATTTCTTATTTTCACTGTTCCACTTTTGTTTACTGATGATGTTGAATTTTATATTCTATTTGATTTTGTCGTTTCGTATTGATCAATTTGTTTGTGTTTATTTCAATTATGTTTTAGTTTATCAACCTTTATCATAAATGATTGCAAAATTGTATAAGTGCTCACTGTATCTAGTCTATCTAGTTTTAGGGTTCACTTCTTAAACCAGTTGTTCGAGGGGAGAACTCCGAACTTTTTTCAAAGATTGTAGTATTTCTAACTCTTACTCTAAATTATTGATTCTTATCAAGTTTTCTTGATAAAAATTTGAAAAATCTGGAAACCCTAATGAAATGAAGGATATTTATACAACTCTTCAATAAACAATACTTGAAATCCCTATTCAGACCACAATACTAAAATGAAATCTTAACAATATAATTCAACTCTATATATCTATTTTTTTTCAATATATATCTCAATATATCATAATAATTATTCACTTACATGCACAAATTTAAATATAAATATATTTAAATGTTTTATATGATATTCATTCGGTTTTTCTTAATTACCCATCGGCGTGATATCCTCATTCCATATAATCAGAAATCTTGTGAGACAAAAATTGAAAAAATTTCCTAAACGAAAGAAGATATTAATAGACAACAGCCAGTTGAAGAGAGAATGGAAAGACCAAGTTCTCTAACACCACAGGCTATATATCAACAGCTCCAGTGAACTGTTCTGAGAAAATGTAATGATAGATGGAGGGCAATATAAAAGGCCAAGATGCACAACTTCTTGAAAGGGAAATGAATAGATAAACAATCATCAGGCAATAAAAAATCAAGGCTAATGAGAAATTTGTCCACATTCCATTCGCTTCATTCCAAGTTGACTTCTTCTTGTCTTAGCTACAAAATGTAATTGCTATAAAATTGTATGAAAATTTCATATATACACTAATAAATAGATTCGTGTACTCATTTCTATATGTTTTCTGCATGTTTGTATATATATGGGACCTTAAACCATTGCCTCCCTAAATTTCTACGGTCCTGATAATTGCCTCATTTCAATAAGTCTAATACTTTATAATGCTGCAGTTTTCTGTTTCCTACGCGTGATGGAACCGCTTCAAATAACTTTGAATTACACCCGCATTTAGTAATATTTCAGTTTAAGTTTTTGAAGCACTATTTTATGGTGATATCTGTTTCACGATACTGCCGTCCTGCTCAGGGGTTTCTTACCTATTTTTCACTGCGATAAGCCCCCCCCCCCTTTAAGCTCAAGTACTACGCCGCCATTTATCACAACACGATGGAAAAACACGAATAATGAAATTTTTAATAAACTTCAAAAATTGAAAGGGGACATTTAATCGAGCAACTGAAGTACAACATACCTACTATTGATTATATTAGTGAGAATATTGTGCCCGCACTAATAAATTCATGAATTCTGATAATATTGGTCAGTACAAACAGCAGATCATTCGCGCCAAGCGCCAAATTATGGATATTAATAAATATCTCAGCCTCTAATTGTGCCCCCCTTTGATCATCCTCAATTGGGACGTGTCCCCCAAGAGGGAAACCCTGCCCTATAAGCTTCCTTGAAAGATGAGCTACATAATTAAATTTCGAAAACTAAGAATTATATGAGCTAAGAATTTTTTTGAAGCTATATTCTTTCATATTTTATATTTTTCGTTATGGATCATTTTCATGAGAGGGGTTGAGAAAATAACCACGGCTACTTTTAGGACAATGAGGCACTAATTACGCTATTATGATGACTGAGATTGAATTCTTGCTTAACTCTTGGTGAAACATAATTCAATATTAAAATAAATTAAACTCTTGGCTTAATGTTTCACGATTTATTCAACAATATGAATAGACAACATGTTTCGAGCGTTAGCTCATTTTCAAGACTAAACTACTATAAGGAAAGTACATCAAATTTATATCTATACAATGGATGTAAGTAGGGAGGATAATTGAAAATCAACTTGTTCATTTACGATTTCTTCTTTTCTCTTCCAAGAACTACTAATTTCAATTGCCTCCAAAAGGTCTAAACGTTTACCTTTATTACCTGCGTGTAGGTATTTAGTTTTATCAAAATCTATGAAGTGATTAGAGCTAATACAATGTTTTGAGAATCCAGTTTTATTAACATTGTACAAAATCGACCTTTTATGTTCGTCAACCCGAGTTTTTATTTTTCTACCCGTTTGGCCGATATAAAATGCTGGACATTAATTACAAAAAATCTTATAAATACCGCTTTTGTCTTCAACATTTGTCTTTTCTTTATTATTTACTAAAAGTGAATAAATATTTTTTTTTGTTAGTACAAATGGTTTCAATTACTCTCTTCTTTAATCTTTCGCAAATTTTTTTGCGAAAAAAAAAAATTGCGAAAGATTAAAGAAGAGAGATAAAAACCATTTGCATTAACAAAAGAAATATTGAGTCACTTTTAGTAAATAATAAAGAAAAGACAAATGTTGAAGACAAAAGCGGGATTTATAACATTTTTTGTAATGAGTGTCCAGTTTATATCGGCCAAACAGGTAGAAAAATAAAAACTCGGGTTAACGAACATAAAAGGTCGATTTTGTATAATGTTAATAAAACCGGATTCTCAGAAGATTTCATTAACTCTATTCACTTCATAGACTTTGAGAAAACTAAATGCCTACACGCAGGTAATAAAGGGAAACGTTTAGACCTTTTGGAAGCAATAGAAATAAGCAGTTCCTGAATGAATTAAGAAGAAATCGTAAATGAACAAATAGATTTTCAATTATCCTCCCTACTCACATCCATTGTATATATATAAATTTGTTGTACTTTCCTTATAGTAGTTTAGTCTTGAAAATGAGCTAACGCTCGAAACATGTTGACTATTCATATTGTTGAATAAATCGTGAAACATTAAGTCAAGAGTTTAATTTATTTTAATACGCTATTATGAATATATAATATTGTGATATGATAGCAATTCCTTACTTATCATGTTATCATTTGATCAAAAGCGAATTCTGAGAAATAAACTTTTCTCAAATTCTTTTTTCCAAGAAAATGCTTACTCCGACTATAATTGAAGATTTGATCACATGCGATGAAAAATAACCGCAAATAGTAAGCAATAAATCTACCCCCGTTATTCATCCGACATAGATAAAGCAATTCCAAAATTCCAATAGATATAATCGATGTGCTTTCATTTATATCAAGTGACTAATCAGGAATTCGTACGTTATATTATCCTGAGTACAATTCTATTGGACGAAAACGCGCCTTTGTTTATATTGCGATAAATCTTGAATTATCTCAAGGAATGGTGACAGGTTAACAATATTTGTCTTGAAAAAAAAATGATAACGTAAAGGTCGTAAAGCACGTGTGTCACATCGAGCACAGACGATGACGATGGCTTGTAAGTTATGTGCGAAAATGTCAATAGAAGGTTTACCGCATTGGCAGCATGAGTGATGTTCATTACGTGTCATTAAAGAAACTCTGACGTTTCTAAATGTCGCATGAATGAATAACATACAGATAATTTGATTCGTAAGTTGGTGGCCGCCTTCAATTAATTGGAACTGCTATGCTCTAAAACATCAAATAACTGTAATCGTCCAACTTTGAAGCGTCCGAGCTACTTTACAGCTCCAAACCTTCCTGTGCAGATGAAATGATGATAATGATAATGAGTGATTTCTTTCACATTTCCTACTGCTCAATTTTTGTTTACTGGTTCGTAATAGTAAACGATTAGAATAAAAATAGATTAAATAAAAAGATTAGAATACTGCTAACAAAGTTCGCAATCGATGACGCAAAACGCGCATAGAAAGGACTATACTAGAAAGCCATGAGGTCGGTGGAGGTTTGGCAGATATCGGATGACTACTTGGACCACCAAGTTCCCAGATGTCCAGACAGAACGTCTGCTCGCTCACAGTTGCAAAGAGGGATTTGCCAAATTGATGGACTCCACTCCTCTGAAACTGATTAAAGGTCAGGTTACAAGTTATCATCAATTCAACAACGAAATGCACAGGGTTGGAGAAAACACTCTTGCTCGGGAAGCAAATCAATGAAACAGCGCAAAAAAATTCGAAAAGGAGCGTTGAACTACTGGTTGGTCCCATGGTTCATGCAAAATGTTTCCCGAAACTGCAGGCACACTAGTTATTAAAGACCTGTTATTCCAACCGGTAGTCATATGAAATACATCGTTAAAGACCTAGAAGTGAGGGTTTACAGGTTCCAATACAGATGCCAAACATCAAAGACATTCCAACATATAACAGAAGAGTGTCAAATACTCGAACTTGAGGGATAGAAAGGCAGACATGACTATGTAGCAAAGATTCTACATCGAGAACTATCCTTTAAAATTCATCTTCTACAGAAGGAAAAGGTGCCTACAAATACAATCTGGAGTCAATTTTGGAGAATGACCGGTACACAGTAATGAGTCTATTGACTCATCAAGCAGTTGCTCGTAAAATGCCTGACCATTCCTTGGTCGCCAAAAGAGTCAGCAAAACTACTTTTAACGAGGTGGCCATTCCAAAGGTAAACAACCTAGTTGGAAAGAGTGTCGATAAAATCTTTGAATATGGAGAACGATTGGTACGAGTACAGAGATAGTGAAACATCGGCGTCGTGAACACTGCTACCATCTTAGGGTCAACTGGTACAGTCTCAAAAATTCTCTCAATAACCATCAGAGAACTAGGACTCGGTAAACATTTATATAAGGAATTACAGAAATAGATGTACTTACCACAGCAAGAGTGTAAGAAAATTAACGAAGATCGTCGACATGGAGTCTACCACCCTGAGACTGATCATTTGAAAAGGCGAAGATAAGATAAGAAAAATTATAATATCTGAGATAAGTGAATTTTCGCCTGTGAGGAAATGTAAAAGCCGAAAGGCTTGAAATAGGGATGAAGGAGCGCTGTCATCACTTTTCATCGGTGACCTGGGTAACTTGTACCGTTACTCCCCAAATAGTCTGTCGACTGCCCCGTTCGGGTAAATGGGGATGAATAAATTCATTGTGTAAATTCAAACACTAGAATACACCGAATGTTTCACTATTATTTGTTAATAATTAATTGATGAGGCCGATACTTGATGTATCGTTACACCCTAAAATTAAATTCACTTTGGAACATGGGAAAGAAAACTCTATTAATTTTTTAGATCTTAAAATAATGAAACTGGATAACAAACATAGTTTTTCAATTTTCCATAAGCCATCACATACAGATAGCATTATACTTCCATGCATATATTTCCACACAAAATGGCAGCTTTCAATAGTTTGATACATCGATAAGTAAATATTCCTCTTTCTAGAACCAATTTCAACACTGAGAAAAATTTAATCAAGCAAATAGCCGTGAATAATAATTATAATCCTGAAATAATAGATAATATGATATTAAAGAAAAACTTCAAAAAGGCGATTGGTTTGGTTTATCCCCTAGTCAAAAACAATATCAACTATAACAGTCTTACATACATCGGTAAGTCCAGTGAAAAACTCAAATCTCTTCTTTTTAAGTATAGCATCCACATTGCTTACCGTACTGGAAATAACTTAGGAAAACATATCAAAAATAACAAATCTAAGGTCAACAAAAATAAAAAATCAGGATTACATAAAATTAACTGTGGAAGTTGTGATAAGTTTTATATTGGTAGAACGTTTAGAATATTCCAAATAAGAATTTCTGAACATAAACGTAGCTTTGATAAGAAGAAGACAGAACACAGGCTCATATTATGCAAATCATTTGATTAATGAAAATCATATATTCAATTCTGATTTTGAAATTTTGAATACCGCAAACAAGGGAATGAAGTTAATTTGTTAGAATCACTTCAAATTAATAAATGCAAATATTCTAGCAACCTTTTGAACAGCCAAATCGATCATACCTCAAGCCCCCTTCTCAACCTTTCAAAATTACTTAGTTTCCTATATGGTAGTTCAGTATGAATTGATCCCTTCTTGAACTGAGAAAAACCTGGTATCTTCCTGTTTTCTCTGTATTCATAATTTAAGTTTACCTATTGTATGTATTCGAGAAATGTCATTAGTCTGCACGTAGCATTTGAAAAAGGTGAATCTCATCGAAACGTACGTCATGCAGTATTCTTTTTAATATATGTGTAAATCTTGGTTTAAGAATTGTTTTATTACTGTTACATGTTTTTGTCTTCGTCAGGCGCGAATATATAACAATATATTCGTTCTATTAGTTATTGTAAATGTTTTTTATTTCGGGTAAGTTTCAACTTTCACCCCATCTTCAAAAAAACCATAGCTACTTCCCTGATCATATGCTTCATGTTATGTCGAAAAAATAACGTAGTCGTCCTAACAAATTATCAACCGCAATTTTAATTATCTGTGTCAACTGGGTGGCAGATTTCACCTTAGCTGTACTTATAAAACATTAATTGTATTTTAAAACAATAAACAGTGGTAAGTATGAGAGATCAACAGGGTTATTTATATCCAATTAATTCAATATCAGTAAGCCAATTTTTACAGTCAATATTTACGGAAGGCTCACTGAAAATTGGTCATATATTGTAGATGTATATAATGTATAAGGTAAAGCAACATATTGCATCACCCACAACTAGATCGCTCTGTTCGACTTGCTGATAAAACGAGCACACGATTAAAACTAAAAAACTCATTCACTGATACCAAGGTGAAGGTCAAGGCATTGATTGATGATTTTATAATTCTCATTACAGGAAAGATGAAAATAAAAATTTTTATTTATTCCCTTTCATAATGAATAGAGCATAAAATCCTGGGCGTTTAAGTTCAACACTAATAAACATAGATGATCGAGCATATACGGGGCTGGGGTGAAAAGTTTACAGCCTGACCAAGAAAAGAGATGTTTTTTTCCGCTTTGTTTTTCAACATAATCTGCATCAACACTGATACGTTTCTCATATCACTGTTCTAATTTAGTTTTACCAGATTCGTAAAGCTCCCCAAAATACTGATTCATAGTTTCGATAACTTGTTCGTTGCTCTCAATTCACCGCCAAGCCATTTTTTGACGTACGGAAACAGGTTATAGTCGCTGAGGGCTAAGTCTGGAGAGTAGGGGGGATGCGGCATCATTTCAAACTTCAATTCGAGGATTTTGGACTAGCAACAATCGACGAATGCGGTGGTGTGTTATCGTGATGAAACAAAATTTTTTCCCCGCCAAATGAGGTTTTTTAATTTGCACCTCGTCCTTCAAATAATGCAATAAGTATTGACCAGTGATAGTCTTACCCTTTTAAAGATTATCATTATATATTATTCCTCTCTCATCCCAAAAACCAGTAGCCATAACCTTGTTTGCCGATAAAATTGTTTTTGCCTTCTTTGGAGTTGTCTAACCCACTGTTTTGACTGTACTTTACTTTCAGGAGTGTAGTGGTGAACTCAAGTCTCATCAACAGTTGTGAATTGAAGCAAAAATTCGTTTGGATTGCGCCTTCACAAAGCCAAACTTTTGGTAGAAATGCCTTTTTGAATCTGTTTTTGGTCTAGCGTTAGCAAACGCGTTATCCATCTTGCACACGGCTTTTCCATGCTGAAATGGTTGTGCAAAATATTTCGCACACGCTCAGCTCACATCCTACAGGTCTCAGCGCACATCCTACAGATCTCATGCACATGAAAGTGCAGTCTTCCAATATGGATTTTCTCAGCGAGCGTCCTGAGCGAGGTTTGTTAGAGGTGCGCACACGACCCATTTTGAATTCAGTAACACACTGCTTAATAGTTGCGTATGATGCGGAGGGGTCTTCTCGTGTTGAATCCATCTCTTCTTTTATTTGTTTTGGTGTGAAACCTTTCAAATAGAAATATTTGATGAATATAAACTTGAATTCAAACACTTCAACTTATGATTTACACTTTATTGACTACATAGCATTACGCGTTTCGTCGTTACAAACGACTTCTTCAGATGCTTACAGAATATTCTGTAATTATTCTGTAAGCATCTGAAGAAGTCGTTTATAACGATGAAACGCGACATGTTATGTAGTCAATAAAATGTAAATCATAAGTTGAAGTGTTTGAATTTAAGTTTATACTCAATTATAATGGATTTACATCAAGTAAACGCCAACACTATCAAATATTTGAAATATTTGATGACAGCACGTTTCTCCAATATTTCCTTTTTCACGAAAACTGCGGAAGTGTCTCACAGAATGTGCTTTCAAACGCAAACTAACGTAGCGACTGGACTGAAATTTTACATAAAAGCTCAGTAGGAATGGTATGTAGGACGCCGCTCCAAAAGTAGGTCTAGTGGCTCCATCTCTTGGTCAGACTGGAAACTTTTCACATATAGGCAGTAGATCACGTACGTATTTCACAGGCTCAATTCCATCTTTTGATGAGTTTGAGATTTTTGTGCCTTTGGAAATAATATTGAAACTCGATTTTTTGTATGCATGCCACTAATGGTACCGCAAAAATTCATCCCTCTAGGATCAATGCACCAAATATACAATGCCGAAAGTTGGCATTTTGTGTTGGCAAAGATTGTTGGGAATTTTGCCTGTACGAAATACAGACACTACTCAAAAACCCCAAATGGGTAAAACATGACCCTTTTAGTGTTGTTATCTGGATTTGTGGTTATTATAATTTTTATAGAATGTACTTTCCGTGGTGTTTGAGGAATATACCCCAATTTTTCATTTCGAATTTCAGTTGATTGTTCAATTTCAGTGAAATTGTTTCGTAATCAAAATTAATCCTATCCTATGTCTCCTCATTCAATGAGTACAAAAACGACCAATGAAAGAACCGATTTGCTCTAGCTTTAGAGATTCAAGCTACTTTTCATATAGTAACCGATGATATATTACCATAGTATAGTAATCGATGAAATCTATACCACGAGATAATTGGGCTAACAAAATATTCAGTAGTTTGTGTCTTGCATTTTAAAATCTCCTCATAAGACGAAGAAATTATTTAGCTCGCAATGATTATTTGAATAACATTTTTTAATATTTTTGAGATTTAAAAGTAACCTAATTACAGTGAATGAAGACATGTTAGTAACAGTGTTTCTGAATGGAGAAAAGTTGTTGTACACTGATTTGAGTTGGATTTTACCTATTGACTTCAAATTGGATAGGTAGTCTCAAATAGAAAATTTGTTGATAAGATACAAAAATATTCCAGAGTGTGTATCAATCGAGAAAAGCTTATACCATTTAAAATATCTGAAGAAGATAAAAGAAAAATGTGATCAGGAATAATATTTACTATATTATAAATACCAATAATATTTTTATCCGTTCGGAATATACAAAAAGAATCGAAATAATGCTCGAAACTTTAGGAGCAAACTAGGAGAGTAGACCACCGGCTCGATTCTGGCAACACCGCCGGTCAATACAAAATTTCTGTTTTAGAATTATTCTTCTTCGCTTCCTTTTCTCGTTCTTTTTAATTCTCATTCTTTCTTAATTAATAACAATAATAATAATAAATTTATTAAGAAACATTATTTACAATGTAAAAATACATTCATTTCACTTGATACAAATAAATACAACTGAGAAGAATGGTCTCGAAGGGACTGAATTCAGTTTTGAGTCTGATCTTCCATCCAACCTTCAAGCAAAAAATATTGATTCAAACAAAAATATTGATTAAATTTATATATACAATAAGATACAACTTTATTTGAAACGAAAGGAAAAAAATTTGCTCAGATATATTAAAAATTTGAGACAATCTCACATGGTGAAGAACACTTGTGTTAAAAAAAATATACAAACAAAAAATCGATTCATACATTACTGCCTACATTCGAATCATCGAAGTATGATTCCACACTATAATATGCCTTGGTTAAGAGCAGAGATTTAACTCTCCTCTTGAACAAATGAGCTTTCAGTGCTTTCAAATACGATGGTAAATGGTTGAAAATTTCCGATAACAGAGATAGTGCTCAACTTCAGCAGTTTTATGCATAGGAATAAGTACCACATTACAGTTCCTTGTTGAATACTCATGATTACTATTCAATTCAATAAACCTATATTCATTTTCTTTAACATATAACAAACATCTATAAATATATAAACACGGTAAGGTGAGTATGAATTATTAATGAAGATAGGTTTACAAGATGTTCGCTGATGAATATTGAATATTAATCGAAGTATTCGCTTCTGTGTAATAAACACCCTATTCATTTCTGTAGAGCAGACCCATAGCAGAATATTTTAATTTAGTTGACTATATACAATACTGTAATACACATTCATAACACAGTTTCTAGGTACGAGGTTCTTTATTCTAGAGATTGCAAAAAATGAGGTACTCAATTCTTTACATAAGACATCAATGTGTGATGTCCACCTCAATTTCTGTCTACATATAAAAATCAAAATATAAGTATAAGATTTATAAATATTCGTTTATAACTTCGTTTATAAATTCCAAGAAACTTCGTTGATTGTTGTCAACTTCGTTAGTGTTGTCCTAATATTTAACATCCAAGGTATTAATTCCATTGCCCTTCAGACAAAAATGAACACATACAGTTTTGTCAACGTTCACCATCAGATTGTTCATTCGACACCAACTTACAAACTCCCTCACAATGCATTCACATGCCTCCAGAAGTTCTTCAGGAGTCCTGCCAGAAATAATCACCGATGAATCATCGGCAAATAGCGTCACCAAAACTCGGGACAACTTAGTAGGCAAATCGAGTTAATGGAAATATTAAGCGTACAAACGCCGTATTTTTCCTTGAGTATCTCGTACAACTTTTACTCCATCCAAATCAACAACAATAGAATCTATAAAACCAGAATCTAATAGCACGTGTAACCAAACAATTTTGGCATACAGAACTGGACATTTCATTCAACTGTAACCGACTTTCTTCCACCCACGAAAAACTCGCCGCGATAAAAATCCGTCTATTCCGCTGTGTATCCATTTTTTCATCACTCTCCCGCATATTTATTGTCATACCTACAGAGCGTGATGAATAACTTCCTAGTTTGGTGCGAGTGGACCCGCACACGCTTTCGCCCAAACGTAACTCTCACTTTAACAATTGTAAGATGTTTCCAGTCGATTTTTCGTGCGAATTTCATGCGTGAACTTTCATTTTTTCGGGCATTACTTTCACCCGTCAGAACAACGATATGAATTGCTTAAATACGTTCATTATGTATTCGTCTCCAACAATGCATAAAGAATTACCCTGTCTTATTCTTCCGTATTTTTGTATGAATCGGCGATAATGACACAGAATGGTGTCGTAAACATGATATTTTCTTGTTCTTTAGTTGTTGAAAAATTCATCCGCGGAATTATAACAGAAATTTCTGATTCTTTTTTTTTGGGAAATAGAATAATCAACATATAATTTGAGACTTTTTCCATTCTTTTATTTCAGAAGAATTAAGAGGTTGATTCGATGATTATCATATCTAAGGGATATTTGAAAATTGGGTAGGCAGAAGAGGGAGTTGGAAGTATTTACTTTGCTGTAATGGAGACAGGAGAGTCTATAGAAATTACGTCAGCGATAACTGATGGGTGAATTCTTAAGCGTAGTTTGTTTTTAAATTGAATAAAACACTCAATTTCCATCATACATTCAAAATTTTTATTGAAATTGATAACTTGGCCTTTGCCATTTACATTTTGAATATAACTTCATGTAAATGTTTGCGGCTCCGTATCAAATGGTCGATTCGGAATGTCCAATTTGGCGTCACTTTTTCGAGTGTTTCGGCCTGTTTCCCACGAATTACGCGTGTTATGTTATCCTGTAAGGCTTCAATCGTGTTCAGCTTGTCCACATGCAATAACGACATAACCCCACAAGAAATAACCCAGAGGCGTCAAATCGCATGATCTTGGAGGTCCATTCACAGGGCCATTTCGAGAGATGGCTGCTCACCAAATTCATCCTTCAGCATGTCCATTGTTTCACGAGCTATGTGGCACGTCTTGATGAAACCACATGTCCACAAAGTTGCATCGGCAATTCTTATATGTCATGTGGCTGTTCATCGCTCCAGATGCGATAGTTTTGTTCATTTACATATCCTTTAAGCCATAAATGAGCCCCATCGCTGAACACAGTTTTTCGATGAAACAGCGGATTTTCATTTAACTGTTCTAAGGTCCATTCGGCAAAAATTAGACGTTGTGGTAGGTCATTTGGCTTCAATCATTGCAGAAAATGAATTTAATAGGCTCTCAAACCCAAATCAACACGTAAAATTTCCCATGTGGTTGAGTAACACATATTCTGAGAACGGCGACGAATTGACATTTTACGATCCTCATTAACACAGTACGCTACGGCTGCAATATTCTCTTCGGTGCGCACTGTACGCATCCAAGACAATGGTTCAATGTCCAACAGAGTAATCTTGGTGCGAAATTTGGTGATAACAGCATGAATTGTTGATTCACCAGGTCGATTATGACGAGCATAATATTGTCGTAACAAACGATACACATTTTTCACAGAGCACGAATTTTAATAGTCAATTTCAAGTTTGCAATCGTTGCTCGTTTGTAGTAAGCCTTTCCATGATAAAATGGCAGAGTATCCTGAAAATTTTTCACTTCAACAGATGACGTTTGGATGCCACTACCAACCAGTGCCGCCAACCTGAAAAACTTAGCTCTTAAAATTTGATGCGTAAAGTGTACTAACGCGCAAGATTGCGGCTTTAGGTCTTTCACATCATTTGAATCTTGATAATTATATCTATCACCAGCACAGTAGACCTACCCAGACAGGATATTATGACGAGGCCAAAATAGGCCCAAGTTTGGGCCAACTTTGCAGTACATTGGGCCAATCTTGTAAACTAGTGATGGCCCAGCCATGATAAGAATCTGGAATGATAACACAGGGCCACGCATGGTTGCCACGATTGGCCCACACCTGATATTCAACCTTGGGCCATGTTTCATTGCCAAGACTGGCCCGGTATTCAAGGGCAACACTGAGCCACGTTTGAATAATAATAATAATTGTTCAGAGTCAAAAAACGAAGCTCTCGTTTGTTTCATTTCTTCATCTGAAAGTTTTCTGATAATCAATAGATTCAGTCTGGGTATTAACATCACTGTCACTATCACTTAAAATATTATCAGAATAGCATTAATATTATCAACATATCCGTAATATAATGAAAACTCTCAACGCTCCGTTTCAGACAAATTATTATCACTTACACTATCTGTTGGTCTATTTACACTTGACTCATTCACATTCAAGTTATTTTGTTTATATTCATTTTGTCTTTTTCGTAACTCACGCCAATTTTTAACTCTTGAATATAAATTATACATTGCCACGTTATTTATGAACCTTCTGTCTATTTAATTTAACACAATTAAGTCAATTGTAAACAAGAACAAATCAACATAGATGGTGGTGCTGCAACTCACAGCTGATGTTTCGTCAACACCAGGTTGGGAATGTCAGGACATTCCGGACTTCTTCAGGAAATGAAGACACGAAAGAAGGAGAAAACCTGGTTGACGTCTCCACAACGCGCAACTAGCCCATTCTCGGTGACCAAACCTTGGTCCTAACGTGGAATGGGATTTATTGACTTAACCAAGACTCGCCATTCTCGGCCAAAGCTGGATATATCATTTGAATGGCCAACGTTGTCAATTCTACCTTGGGCCAAGTTCAGGTCATCATTATAATGGTCGAAGTTTACTAGCCAGTTGTAACCCTAGCAAGGGCCAAGATAGAATTGTCGAAGCTAGGGACTCAGTGTTGGCCCAAGAATGGCCCAGTGATTGAACCCCGAGGCTTCCTGCATGGTTAGCAACCTTCTTCACTCGGTAGATTCATTCGACAGATAACAGCCATATATTCGTTCTGCATTTTCACATTTATTTATTTAGAGGCAGAATATTTCTGACCTCCTCTTTAGAGACGAAGTAACCACACAAATTTATAAGCTAATTCGCATGTATTCAGTCTATTCAATTCAATACTTCTCGAATAACTTATTACTCCACATTCACGCCCAAAAACAAATTAATAAAAACATAAAACGAAGTACCGTAAAGTATTTTCGACAGTTTCATTGCAACTAAGTTTTTATTATTATTATATTAGGTATTTTATTCACCTACATTTGTAGATAAATCAAATTATTCTGAATAATTTCACTTGAAAAGGACATATCACATATTATTTATTTGGATGCCAAATTCAATAATATTTTGAAATTTGTTAGGAATATTACCGTTCAGTTTCTCGCCATAGCAACATACGTTTTCTGATCGTCAATTCCGATTTGTTTATTTCGAAAATGTTTACGTCAGAATCATAGGATCATGAATTTTGAATATTGAGCAATTGCCCAACAACCAATTTTTCATTTGATAAACGAAAATAAAAACCAAGTTATCCTTATTGAATTCACTGCCATTGAACTAATATAAAATACATATTTTCTTTCATTTCATATTATATACTTCGAGAAACTGGCACGTGACATTCACGCGTTTTCAGAAGTTTCTGAAGAATTTATTTTTCACGAAGTTATGATAATGGCTTTAGTGGATAACCGTCATAAAAAATTGCTGAAATTTGCCTACGGGTGTTTCATTTAAACACTGTTTTTTTGATCTATCTTGCAATCTGATATTATTTTTTTAATCGCAGTTTTCTTGAACAAACTCAATTCATTATAGAGAAAAATATATATTTTTTTATAGTCCATTGAGTTTGAATGATACTGTTATTCATATAGTCTCAAGAATTTATTTTATCTCTTCACAAATATTTCATGGAACTGTAAATCTAGAAAATATTGGGTTTTTACCATTTCCATTGCCAAATATTAAACTCTCAATTTATATATCATTCAAGGCAAATTTTTGCAAATAATCAAATGCATCAACAATATTCAATATAGTTAACAGATAAAAAAGTAACCCAATTACAGAAAAATACATAATGAAAAATGAAATACAAAATTCGTTAACTAAAATGTGAATAATAACATACATATACAATATTAAAAAATAAAGTATGATAAAAGTTAAGTAAAACGAAAGTGTAATAAAAGACATTATCAAATATAATTATCGAAATCGATACTATCAATATCTGCATATTAAGTTATTCAATTGAATCTCTAAACAATGAGTAGTAATGAAACAATATTTAGTATTTTCTCATAATTTAATTACAGTATAATTACATTACATGAATCAATATTAATCCAGCATTTGATAAAGAAGTAGTACTTCGAAACGTCGTCATGCGTATTGGTATAAAATTATGAGAAAAATCTAAATTGTTTCATTATGTATGTTAAGTTTCTCTAAGCATCGTCCTCATCAATCATCAATGAGTTATAACTAAACAAAAAATAAATCACTCAGAACTCCAACCGGAAGAAATGGAGATACCTCAATTGTTAGATCTATTCTAGTACACCTCTGCGAATGCACATTAATGATTGGAAGTGGGGTAACGATTTCAATCTTCAATCATCTCCTTGTGACTCCTAGTGGAATACCATCAAGTAATGAATACTCCACAATTCCATCTATAGGGATCAATAGAAAACATCTCTCAGATACCGGAAACATCAGAATATCAGAAAACATCTCTTCTATACCCGTAGGTATAGAAGATCAATATATAATGTGAAAATTTTGAAATATCAAACATTTCAGACCGAATTTAATAGGTTGTTTCATTGTTCATTTCAATCTATAATATTTCACAGATGAAGTTTTTCAATAAGCTCGAAACCACCGTTTTAAATGGCGTGTAAAAACGATGCACCAGAACTCATAGAAAAAACGGCATCTTTCTCTCGAATAACCGCTTTATTGCAGACTGTAGAAAATTTGATTGAGGACCAATAAACAATTCAGTTATGTTTGGCAAGATAAGCACAGAAGAAATGGAATTGAATTATGTCGGCAATAATAATTACCAAATACTATAACGTTTGTAGTTTCAATCTAGACCCACTCAACAATCTTTACAAAAAGATGAAAAATACTTGAACACTCTTTGAAAACTTACGAAAATATCGGAAGACGAATTAATGAATTCAATGGACGATGAATCAACTCTGTGATGGTTCATATTTAAATCAGAGGTAATAATAAATACTTGTCTAAAAATCACTGACTGAACAATTCTTTATTCGACTAGTTTCGCCTTATATTCTTGATAATACCGTAATAGGCGAAACTAGACGAATAAGGAATTGTTCAGTCATTGATTATTAGACAAGTATTTATTATTACCTCTCCATTTGATAGTCTAATTAGTTATATATAGGGGGATTTTTTAAGCGTAGGTTTTTTTAAATCGAATAAAACACTCAATTTGCATCATATATTCAAAATTTTCATTGAAATTAATAACTTGGCCTTTGCCATTTACATTTTGAATATAACTTAAAATAAATTAAAAATAAAAATATAATATAACTTAAAATATAATATAAATATAAAAATATAACTTAAATAAAATATAACGGCGACCAATTGACATTTCACGATCCTCATTAACACTGTACGCTACGGCTGCAATTATTCTCTTCAGTACGCAGTGTACGCATGCGAGGCAATTGTTCATTATTGTTCAACAAAGTAAACTTGGTGCGAAATTTTGTGATAACAGCACGAGTTGTTGATTCACCAGGTCGATTATGACGACCATAATATGGTCGTATCAAACGATACACATTTTTCACAGAACACGAATTTTGATAGTAAAATGCAATGATTTGCAACCGTTGCTCGTTTATAAGTATTTCCATGATGAAATGGCAGAGTATACTGAAAACTTTTCACTTTAACAGATGACGTTTGTATTCCAACCAGTGCCGCCAACCTGAAAAACGTATCTCTTAAAAAATAATGCGTTATTTCGATATATTCGCTATAAAAAAGAAGAATTTCTAATTTGAAGTCTTCGATTATGCTGAGTTCATCAATAAGTTTACATTTTCTGAATTTTCGATTTCGAGTAAATGTTGATTGAATCTATGATTATTCTCATTAAGAAAATGGCTGGTTAAGATATTACGGTGATGATCATATTATTAGAGCCACCTTGTTAATTTAGCAATTCTTGAAATCGGCTTTCCTGAAAAATATGAATAGACAATGAAATATTTATGTAGCTCACAATTCGATATAGTGTCTGCTCGTGCATTTTGTTGTACTTCAAAAAAGGGTTTCACATTTCCACACATGGTGGGAGAGAAAATAAGGTGCAAGACAACTATGGTTCAGGTACGGACTATCTTTCGAAGACAACGTGTACCTACACCATGATCGCCTTCATCTCTATTCTCATTGTCACCATGTGTGTAAACCAGGTATAGATGTGAAAATATATAAAAATTTTAGTCGAGGAAAAAAGTGTTCAGTTCAGCATTTAAAAGTGGTTTAACCCCCGAAAGAAATATCAAGGAATTAATATAACTTTTGTGAAATTGACCCAAGGTATAGATCATTCCTATGCGTAGGCGTAATGCATACAAATTACTCTAAAGTATTTGATAGGTGAGATCATGACTTCTTCTCCAAAACCTCAATCGCTTTGTTGTATCAAATAATTTTTTCATCCTTTTTTTTAGTCTGCCTATCTTCAACACATTTATTTGTTTCAGTACAATAATTTCAAATCACAGAAACTTATTGCAGAGACGGGTTCTATTTTAGGTTCGCTTCTTTCGAAAATTTATGTGAGCGACATTTCCTGACTATGTGGACGAGTGGAAAATATTCGAGAAATTTCAACAGTGAGAGAACTTTCTACAAGATGATTTTTCAAATTTTAATCGGTGACATAAAAGCAATCTCGTGACACCGAATATTTCCAAGTGCATGATAATTTCGTTTGCTATTAAATATATTATAATTTATTTTATAAAATTAATTTTTGCCACTAACATGAAAAACATTGTTTCAAATTCTTAGAAAAAATTAGGCTTTTCAATAAGAAAGTTCAAATGGCTCTCTCAATCTCAGTCACCTCTGTTCATAAATATCTTAATACGGGTGTTTTTTTTTAGAGGTATAGAGCTTAAAGTTGGCATTACTTTTGAAGATGGCGACCGATTTAACAACTCAGAAGTGATTTATTCTCAGTTTGGTTTGGCAATTCATCACTAATAGACTCAAGCCTGAACAACGCTCGCAAAGAGTGCAATTTTATTTAGGAAATAATAGTTCCGTGCGGAATACCTATCGCGCACTACGTCCATTTTATCGTCGACAACATCGTCCATGAATGGCTACGTCAACAAACAAAACTGCCGCATTTGGAGTGAAGATAATCCTCAAGTGTATGTCAAAACACCGTTACATCCAGAAAAACTGACTGGTGCGCTCTAAGGGCTGGTTGAGTCATTGGTCCTTACTTCTTCAGAAACGATGATGGCCAGAACGTTACAGTCAATGGTGATCGGTATAGAGCCATGATTACTAACTTTTTCATTCCTGAATTGAACAACCATGATATCCAGGAGATGTGGTTTCAACAAGACGGCGCAACATGTCACACAGCTCGTGCCACAATCGATTTATTGAAAGACATGTTTGGTGACCGAATTTCACGTTTTGTTCTTGTGAATTGGCCTTCAAGATCTTGTGATTTACCACCGATAGACTACTTTCTGTGGGGCTATGTAAAGTCATTGGTCTATGCGGATAAGCCACAAACGCTTGACCATTTGAAAGACAATATTCGACGTGTTATTTTCAACATTTGGTCACAAATGTTGGAAAAAGGCATGGAAAATTGGACGTCCAGATTGGATTACATCCAAGCCAGCCGTTGCGGTCATATGCCAGAAATCATATTTGAAATGTAATCCCACAAGATTATCTTTCGAATAAAAAAAATTCCTGTCAATCGAATGATCCGTCGTTGTTTTTTTGCAATTTAAAGTTCTATACCTCTAAACAAACACCCTTTACGATCAAAACTAGAGTATGCCTTCGTCGTTTGGAATCCAGGATGTGTTATATAGGAAATCTAGATTCTCTCCAAACACGTTTTTTGAAGTATTTATGGTTTAGCTTTAACGTTGTGTATCCAGAACGGGATATAACTCATGAGTTTCCTATTACCAGATTTAGCATTCCATAACTTGAAAAATGTCGGAAATATTTGGGAATATTTCTTGGACAAGTTGATGAGCGTTTTGTTGATTGTTCTTTTCTTCTTTCCCTCATAAACTAACGTATCTAAACACGAAAATTCTTCAACCACCTATGGCTCGTAGTAATTAATTTTCTTCCATTTTCACCTTTTCATAAAATTTGTGAAGACTGACCCAGTTCATCCAGTCATTGGCATATTTCATCCACATATTTGTCGAGCTCTCACCTGACTCTCCCTTAGAAAGCAGTTAAGATTTAAGTTTTACAGATATTATTTTTATGTGTTTATTTGTGAGTTAGCCTCAATTGTTTATGTATTATATGTTGTACATTGTCTTGTATGTTTTCCTCTCAGTAAATGGCTTAAGGTGTTGAGTATGTAATTCCAAATGAATAAATAAATGAATCACTTGCCATAAACTGAATGCTCAAAAACTCAAATAGTTTTTCCGACAATCCTCTTAAGAAAGCAAAATATATCATCGACAAATAACACCCATATTTATATTGTATATTTGATTGACTTTTACTTATCATTTTATATGAAGTGGTGATGATTTGAAGGTCAAATTAATCATATATTCATTGGAAGAATGGAAACTTTCTGTGTATTATATAAACTTGCCTGGATACATTATATTCAATGATAATCTCTGTAAATTTTTTACATCGTTGTTTGGCAATTAATATTCAACCAAATACAAACAGAAAGCAATGGTGATTGTTTGAAATCGAAATCACGAAAATAAGTTGAAAAATAATTAGTAATGATGATTTATTGAATTCAAGAAAAGTTCTATAATTTGTAGCTTCTTATCTATCTCAAGGCGTCATAAATCTTGCTTATCACAGTTCAAAAATGAAATGACTGTTTAAAAATAAAGCTCTCAGTTATAAAACCCGTTATCCTGGAATTTCATGTATTGAATACAACTCTTCCATGTCCACTTGAAGTTATTAAAATTTAATCACTCATATAAACAAAACATTTCTGCAACCTGCAGAACACTGCAAGGTTCAACTCTTTCCTATGTCATGATCAGATTCATAAATTCTCAAACAAACGTTTATTCATGATGGCATGTTCAGTCAGAAATGTTGTTATCATTTCATATTCTGTATCGTCGTCAGAAGTCGGTAAAACGACAAAACGTATCCTATAACAAGTTCGATGATTTTTTCGAAGCGCACTCAATATTCGCTCTCGAAAGTGATAGGTTCGTTCTCGATGTCATGTTGACTATTTGATATTGTTAAATATAATCGTTAAACATTAAGCCGAGTGTTCAATTTAATTTAATATTTAATTATGTTTCACCATGAGTTAAACGAGATTCAACTTATTATTTACGATTGTCAATAATAAGTATTATAAGGATTATTATAAGGATTGTTCACTATGAGGAGAGCGATTGTACTTCAATTCGCAATTTTTAGGACTATTGCTTCATATTTTTTACCTACCAAAAACGCTTCATCCTCTCTGAATGCTGTTTCTTCCGTTCATTTTATTCCAGGCGCATTGACTTTTGCCCAAACTTCACATATGCGGTTATATAGCGACACTCAGTGCGATCTTCGAGATTTTTTACATTGATCTGTTGTAGATCTTTTTGAACCCCTTTTAACCGCTCTGTTCAGCATGCACTCTTCAAAATTATGTCCAGCAGTTCCTTCGGTATTCTGGACTGTTTCATTCTGTAGACATATGTGTTCGTCGTTTTCTGATTTATTCCGTCATCATATTGGTCTTTTGATAAAGTTCATTCTGAGGTCTTTCCATCCAATTATCGCTTCTATTGATTGGATTCTGACAATTTTCCGTTCTTGTTTTTCCATTTCTCTAATTCTTGAGTGACCGTCAATAACCATTATTTCAGCTGCGTGCATTTCTTCTGGAAGAATCGTTGTGTTATAATGCCTCAATTTGGCGACTCTCGAAATGCACTTTTTGTTATAGTAAGCCCATGTCAGCTTGTAGGCCCTTTGGAGCTTGGTAATACTCTGTTCATTAGCGATTCGGTTTAAACGTATATTTTACGTATATTTTTTTCATAAATTGCTACTATATACTCGTAGAATTAGTATAAAATTAGTCCCGAAGGTCAGCAAGACCGAGAAGCAGGTATAAAAGATTAGGGAGCGTTGCAGTAAATCCGACCGCTCGAACGCCTTCGGTTGCGGCAGCTGCTGCATGCCTTCTGGTCTTCTTATTGTTGTGTTCCTTGTTTTATTGTTATTGTCTTGTTATTTTGTTGAACTGCTTTGAGAAATGCAAGAATTTTTCAGAATGATGCTTACGAAGACCAGGAAGGAGTTGTGTATGAAGCTGGAATAGATATGTGAGTAAAATTCACTTTTTCTGCGATTTTGTACGAATAAAAACTTTGAACTGATTTTTCTCCGAACCACGTTTTTTCGCATGAATTACACTCTCATTTCAAAACTTTTTCACTTATCAATATGAACCAAATGGCATTTTACTCTTTAGATGTTTGGCTATGGCCTCAAGCAGAACCAGAAATATTCATTATTATTTGAAAAGTTATAAACAATTAAAAGTGAGAAAAAGTGTGAAAAAAATTCAAAAGTCTGTCATTCTGTTTTTTTTTATTGAAAATGTTTCGTTCTGCTTGAGCTCATAGCCAATTCGATACAGAATATGAAACCGTTTAGTTTTTTGCTTTCAGATAATTCTTTTCCAAGAAATGAGGACATACATCTCCGATTCAGATGAGTTTCAGCAGCCATTTTCAGGACCGCCATTTTGAAAACAAAAATTTTTTTTCAAGTAATTTCATATATGTGCTTTCATATGTAAATAAATTGATTACTCAGCATGTTTAGTACTATAAATAAAATATATTGAAAAAAATTACGTTTTTTGGAGGTAGCTGGCCTTAAAGGCATGTTTCCACCAAAGGCGTTAACGATGGCTGATATCGTTCACTCATCGCCAGACAGATGTCGCCTCATCTCACGTTTCGATCCAATGTGGATTTCTCCATCATTTTTCTCGTTTGGGCTAAATACCGTCTGGGCTCCTGTATACATTTTTAATAACAATTCCTAGGAATGGCGATTGTACATAATTCACAATAGGTGTATTGCTCAACTCGGGTACGCTTTTAAACGAAGGTTCATTATTGATGCTAATTTGAAAAGAATAGCTAAAACCTTGCCATAAGTTTCAGTACTCGGAACATCGAAAATAGTTCTTTCTATAGTGTAAACATCACCACAGAAATATTGTTTCAATTTCAGAATTTATTAATGAAATTCTACAGGATCAATTTTTTTTAATTTAAAGGGGTAAATGGAATAAAGTTTATACATTATATTGAGTTGTTTGACTTCCACTTGGAAATACCTATACGAAGTTCAATCATACACTTTTCATTTTCGATCGGGTTCGAGGACTCAAAAGTAAACACCATTTAAGCATTCATCTTTATTGCATTTTTATTTACCTATACAATCGCGAGATCTTGCAAATAACTGAAATCCAAGTCTGCAGATAATTTATCAGTCGATAGACCCTTGAGTCAGCGGTAAATGCACTACTATCTACTGCATCTTGATATATTTTGCTCATGCATAAATGCAATGACATTTATTTCAGTCAGTCAATTACCCATGGAACTTAAAACGATAAAAATCAATATTATGGATCTTTTCCCTGAAATATGTTCCATTCAATCGGGTGACATATGAGAATGACATTGAGTTGAATTGAAAGTTCGATTTAGCTATTGTTTTTGTGTCATCTGAAGCATTCATCGGTTTTGAGAATGTCAATGTAAAGAAACTTATAACCTTTGCTTCGCTTGACTTTTTCCGCAGGATTGAATAACGATAGCTAATGGGGTAATTGATTAATATGTCCGTTTATACTTCTGGGAAAATAGATGGCGCCAGCCACGTGACTCAGGAACAGACTTTGTAAGGGAAAAATGAGAATTTTGTCCTTGTAGTCAAGTTCAGTTTACGCAATTTCTATTGAAGAAATAAGATGATTCTTCCGGAAAGAATTCATTTTCAGTAATTAAAAGACATAAAATGAATTCAAAAGTATTTGGATTAGTTTAAAGTACAAAAAAGACGCAGGTCTTTTCTTGTTTCATTTCTGATGGACCATCAGGTCGATAACCAAATTTTTTTAAATCATTCAAAATGCGTTTGAGTGAAAAAATAAATGTACTCTCTGATTCCTTTCTCTACTAACATATGAGATATAACGTGGTGCTCTGTATTCTTCGTAAATTGTAGAATTGAAAATACAAATAAATTCAATGGACGATGAATCAACTCTGGATAGTTCATATTTAAATGAGAGGTAATAAGAAATACTTGTCTAAAAATCACAAACTGGACAATTCTTTAATCAACATTTTTGATAATGCCGTAAAAGGCGAAACTAGTCGAATAAAGAATTGTTCAGTCAGTGATTTTTAGACAAGTATTTCTTATTACCCTCATTGAAAATTCAAATATTTGAAAATAGTTTAAATTGCCAAATAAAAAATATTTGAGTAGGAAATCTTAGAATTGTAAGCCAGTTGATATCAATAAGATAATAATTTACTTTCATATTCAGGGAAATACTCATTTTCTTATTATTTCTTTTTATTTTAATGTTTCCTTATTATTCGCATCTTCACTGTGAAATTAAAAAAATTCAATTTCAAAATACCTACTTTTTCGAACAATATAAATATAGATTTATATGTACAATCTTCCTACGTTACACTTGTAATAATAAGTTTTCCGTTTATTTCAATTGCTACTCTGGATTTTGAAATTTTAATTATACATACAATATTGATTAAGTGCGACATCTATATTACTTGAGCTGAGTAGTTGAAAAAGTTGGATAACTTTTACAGAACCCAATGTTTGAAAAGTGAATCTCAATAAGCTTCAAACCTACATGCTTCTGCTACTCTTCACAAGGTGGCGCAATGTCTATGGTTGCATGTAGATTTGATATCAATATTGATATATATTATACTTTTTATGTTTACAGATAAATATTCATGAGAGGACTGTTACGTTCAGATGGCGCACATGATCGAAGATCTGGAATCTGGAATCTGTTATTTTACCTTCATGTAGTTTAGCGGCATCTATCATCCAAAATATACAAATTTGGTCTATAGAATCATGCAAAATAGAAAACTAGGTAATTATAACATTTAGATGTTATATAGGAATTCTGATAATTCAGATCAGAACTTCTTTTCGAAGAAATTCTTTTCAATTTATAGTTCTAGTGATAGTCTAGACTAGATAACCCATATCGATATGTTTCAACTGATCACTGCAGACAAATGTTTTATTTTCCATATATCAAGAAAGCTACGCTGTCAACTCGATTTTTTAAAAGTATTTCATTTGTGACAGACGAAATCATGCAAACAAATATTTTGAATCATGTTTCAAAATTTTCCAATTATTTTTATCATTCAACTCGAGCTTCGTCAAAGTCAAAAATAAATATTTCTTATATTTCTGAACTGTTATTGCTGATGCAAATTGAGCCATATAACACGGCGAATCTTGCAGAATCAATCTACTCAGCTGAAACAATGGTTATTGACGGTCATTTAAGAATTAGAAAATTCTTGAAAGTTAGGAGAAATACCCAGGTAGCAGACTGACGGTAATATGACGTCATATATTGGTTTCAACATGTCGGAAGAGACGTCGACAGAGACGTCTCACTGACCATGCAATGACGTCGAAATGTCACAGCCTCAAGACGTCATATTGAGACGTTCAAAAGACGTCATTAAACTACGTTAAAAAGACGTCACTAAGTAGAGAAAAAAGACGTCGTAAAGACGTTCTTCAGAGCCTATATTGTAGGGGTTCCATAATTTAAATAAAACAATTTTTATCATTAAACATTTATTAAAAAATTATATTTTAAAGATTAGTTTCAATCAACGTGCTTAATTCCTTCTGTCTCAATCGTCTGGGGTGTGTTTGGGGCAAACCTTGATGGCACTTTATATTTTACATCATGCGCAGAAGTTCTTGGTGATGTCAGATGAATACTACCTGGAATATTATAATATAGTTGAAACAGTTTCCTAAAAAATCTTTTGATATGGTATTCCCCAAAAAATGAAGAGAATTTTTACTAATCTTCATTAGAAACAAAGATAATTCTTTAAATAAGATTCAAAAAATGAAAGTGTAGCACAAACTCAAAATTTGAAAAAGCACAAGCTTATTTATATAAGAAATAGACATTGCTAGCAAATTGTGATGAATACATGAAGAAGCAACTAATTATCATACTGGAATTTGTTCACAAAAACTTCAAATAAAAATAACCTACAAAATTTTTTCTTTATAAGTACAAACTCACCAGTCACAGCTGTCTTTAAATGGAGCAAATACTATGATTTTTCTCCGACTTTCTCATCGAAATTGAATAAAGAAGCAACAGCTTCTAACAATAAGTGTTTAAAAATTTGATTCACTCAGTTGGTTAAATTCCCTCCATCAAATGTCGACAAGTATTTCACTTGAAACAAATTATTAATTAAAAATTTAGCTTTTAAATCAAATATGTTATGACTTACCAATAAACTAAATTTTTCATTGTCATTTGAATAACTTTCAAAAATATTGAGTTTTTCTTCTGTTCCAACATTGAGATCAGTTAGAATACTCAGAGATGTCCTTTCATTCTCTTTGTACATTGTATTATTTTTGAGTTTTGTTTCCTAATTTGAATCAGTAATAGAATTACTCTCTCTTAAAAAGCTGAAAAATGTTTTTAATGTAACACTGTCTTTATAAACAAATAACATTTACATTATGATGTGAGAAGTTTTACCTGTTCTTGTATATTCATTATTCACTCATGAAACTGGAGTATTTGCCTGTTGAAGTGCTGACTGTTGTTATTGTTCTGTATTATTTACTCTCGAAGAACGTGAAACTATGCCTTATTAAAATCCTAGAAAATCTTTAAAAAATATTGTTAATAATTTGCATATTTGAAAAATAAAATTAAAGCAACATTATCTATTTGTGCATTACATGTACTCGTATCTAATTAACTTACCTTTTTTCGTTTAAAGGAGAATTTATCGTCTTCAAGATTTGAATTTGACTCTTATGCATAAAGATTTCGCACTATTCGAAGTGCTATTTCGTTGACATCTGGTTTCTATTGCTATGCACATTACATCTGCTTTTTCCGCATAGTTTATTGCATTCATATACTAGGTCAATTTCTTGGAAGATCGATGCCACATTTCGAGCCCCTGACCATTTCGATGTACATTCTTATATATTTCGATATAATTCTTAACATATATTTCAAAATATATTATAACTTATAACACAAACACAACTCGTCCATCTTTATACAATGCAAAACAACGCAGACGCAGAACATAAAATATGAGTCCACAGAACAATTGACAACTTATAACCTTGACTATACTACAATTTTCATGTTAACAATTGACGCATGGATGAATATTATTGTTCAAATGTGTGAAAGCTACTATTATCTAAGTGAAAAGAATATTTGTCGTTTCTTTAAAAATTAACGGTCATAAATTGACGAAAATAGTACTTTGCGCTGACGTCATCTGCTGTCATCTTATGAACGTCAGTTATCTGACGTTAAAAATACGTCATTCAACGGTCAAATAACGTCACTGACCAAAATTGACCGAAAATTGACCCTAATAAGACGTCATGTTACGTCAGCTTGCTACCTGGGTCCTGTTTGATGGTATTGGCCATAACGCCCATAACCTTTTTTACCTAGTTAGCCGTAAGTTGTTAAACAAAATTGTATCATGATAATTGTGTGAACATCTGTTTTTCAGAGTCCTGATGAAGACTGTAAACACAGTCGAAATATAGAGCAGACAAACAAATTGGTTAAAATCTATTTATAGTTGCCCCCTTTTTTGCCTATAACCCATATTTCTATTTATATATATATATATATATATATATATATATATATATATATATATATATATATATATATATATATATACGGATATCGAGAGAATAAATGAAAATTGTTGAGTTACTTTTTCACTTATAATATTCTAAATTAAAACAAGGGAATGCGAATGTCACTTTAGCAAGTTTCACAAATTCACACATCCGTAGTCCCAGGAGCAACAGTTGGACGCAAATTCCATAATTGCAATACATCAAGTAGCTCAGGAATATCAGTTGTTGAAGAGATTGTTTGCCAATAATCCCATATAATAGCTATCATCAACATCCATATGCCTAGAGCACAAAAAATACACTCTTTCAACTTAACCATTTTGTAGAAATAGAGTTAGTGCATATATGCCAGGACCACAACAAGCTAAAATAATTTTTTTATTTTCACTTTTTATAGGTCGAATATATTTCCGGTCTAGGTAGCTTGTTATTCAGCATCTCCCAAAACACATTAACTTGCTATTGTTGAAAGAATCACAGTTTCAATTCTTCTTTTTTTCAGATATGGATATCTATAATTTCCAACGAGCAAATGTTTTGACAGATGATGAACAAAATTGAACACAGGGTCCCACCTCATGATCTTTAGGTTTTAGTCGTACATGTATAGAAATTGGGTGAATTCCGTCACAACTACAACACATTGAGGGAAAATATCACGTAGAACATTTAGAAGTAAACTTGAATAAAAAGAAACCTACGGGATACTTGAAAATATCTCCTCAACCAATAATGTGTAGACCATAGAAAGAGAATATTGCGTACATAGATCTATTCTGGTATGAGACCAATCACTTTTGCCTTTCATTTGCTTCAGGAAAATACAAACCAATGACAAGTTTGAATAATCTTATATTGCAAAATGAGTGACGGTTACTGATGTAATGTAGGAATTTGATTTTCCTCACGAAAAACAATTTACATGTCTCTTAATCGATAAGATTTTCACTATAAGACAAAAAAGCTGTTATCAAACCTAAAATTTAATTATAGCACAACTTCGTGTATCATCCTTTGATCTATATCATCATTCAACAATCATCGCTAAAAATTATTCGTATTCCAAGCATTAAATAGTACTCTATTAAGTACAAATTTCCAATTTATTCAAAAAAAAATTTCACATTTGGAAGTCTAGACCTGTCAAATTCTTGCCATTAATTCCAAAAAGAATTCTGCCTTTAATGGTTTCTTTTTTATATACGTCAATATTGAATGAAAATATATTATGTACATAGATTCACAACATTCTGAAAAATTTCAAAAATAGTTTCATCTAATAATCCAACAGTGATTCAAACTGCGATAATAAATTCGGATAAGGACATTAGGTCGAATATTCTATGAAATGTCATTATGAAAATGTCAACGTCCTTCAATAAGATATCGAAGCTCAGTTTTATATTTTATAGTTACTTACCTACGATAAAAATTAAGTGAATCATATCTGAATATAATTCATTTTTAGAAACACCCTCATTTGAAGATTTATCAGCTAAAAAAATCAGTCTAGCATATAAAAATATATTCCAATTTACTAACATCGTTATCATCCAGAGTAATATGAGTACTGAGTTCTTCTGAAAAACAAAAAATTGAAGATTAAATGCTCCTATAGAAAAGAATTTGAATTTCTTTCAGAATTGAAAAACTAGTTTCATTTATTGTAAATTGAAATGACTGTCACCTCACGAAGTTCGAACAGTCATTGAATTTTTTCCTCATGTGTCAGATTAAGATAGGTTTTTCAAATTCAAATATACTAGCTCTAAATAATAAATTGTGTTCATTCATTTCATAATCTCGGATAATATAAAATTTCAAAAAATTCTCTGTTCATTATACCCCGATTCGATAGGATGAATGATGACATCTATGACTAGGAAATATCGTGAATTGTAGGTTACACAGTTATCTTCAATGAGTAGGTAGTTCTTCTTGAGGAGTTAGTGCTTTCATTCTATAGATGCCGCCCTTAAAATAATACTTGAATATCTTGGTGGTATACTAATAATTAAGTCTGTTTTCTTTAAAAATATTCAAGATGAGTATAAAATATAAAATTATTGTGAGAATTTCATACATTAATTCAATTTTAATTTTAAGAAATCTATTCGTACTTACTAATTTCAAACCATAGAATAAGGCAGCATTGAATGTAAACATCCAAAAATCAAGAATCAAAACTAATACCAAAATGTAAGAATTTAAGTCAGATTGAGCTCCAAATACTACAGAATAAAGAGCCGATTTCGAAATAACAGCAAGAAGTCCAATTGATAGAGTTACCAACTGAAATAAAAATGGTTATTTAGGAGTAAGTAACTGATATAATGCATTCAAAATAACGACTTGACAAGTAGAAATTGATAGTTTGAAGTAGGTATTGTCGCACTGTTATTTTAATTATCAAACTGTAAGTCTAGAAGAATTTGATATTTGACATGACATTGGCGGTGAGGTTTATAAGCAGATAGTGTTTAACGATTAAGAACCAATGTTGTTAAAACGCATTACTGTTAGGTATATAAATAATTTCTAGTAGAAACTAGATAAGTGGGAAATTACTATAAAATTCCGGGCCCTTGTCAGGATTCATTATTTCACAAAAAGGCATGTGTAATTTCTGAAGTTGAAATTATTATTATTCAAATTAATATAATATCATACTAAACTACACTCACCAATGTTACAAGGAACACAATATAACCCCAGAATTTGTTTCGTTTATATTTGATGAAGTGTTTGAATCTAATACTCCATTTTGGATCTTCCCGAACTTCGTCAATTCCGATAGAATCTCTCCTACCGAAGTACGATTCCATATGTCCAAGTGACAATCGATGCAGAATAAATCGTAAATAATAATCTTAAATCACTATAATTTTATTACTGTGGTGACATAAATCAATATTTCCTAAACATAAAATCTATATTTGTTCTAGTATACATCTAACATTCATTTTTAAACCTGAAAAATTATCGCAGGACTTAACATTACTGGGCAAGTTATTATACACTTTCGAACATTTATAAAGGGTGTTTTTTTTAGAGGTATAGAACTTTAAGTTGGCATTAGTGTTGATGATGGTGACCGATTTAACAGCTGAGAAGTGATTTATTCTCAGTTTGGTTTGGCAATTCATCATGAATATACTCACGCCTGAACAACGCTTGCAAATAGTGCAATTTTGCAATAGTGCAATTGTGCGATTTTCATAAGCGAATTTTGTTTAGCGATGAAGCGCACTTCTGGTTGAATGGCTACGTCAACAAACAAAACTGCCGCATTTGGAGTGAAGATAATCCTCAAGTGTATGTCAAAACACCGTTACATCCAGAAAAACTGACTGTTTGGTGCGCTTTATGGGCTGGTGGAATCATTGGTCCGTACTTCTTCAAAAACGATGATGGCCAGAACGTTGCAGTCAATGTTGATCGGTATAGAGCCATGATTACTAACTTTTTCATTCCTGAATTGAACAACCATGATGTCCAGGAGCTGTGGTTTCAACAAGACGGCGCAACATGTCACACAGCTCCTGCCACAATCGATTTATTGAAAGACACGTTTGGTGACCGCCTAATTTCACGTTTTGAACCTGTGAATTGGCCTCCAAGATCTTGTGATTTAACACCGCTAGACTACTTTCTGTAGGGCTATGTAAAGTCATTGGTCTATGCGGATAAGTCACAAACGCTTGACCATTTGGAAGACAATATTCGCCGTGTTATTGCCGATATATGGCCACAAATGTTGGAAAAAGTCATCGAAAATTGGACGTCCAGATTGGACTACATCCGAGCCAGCCGTGGCGGTTATATGGTGGAAGTCAGAAATCATAATTGAAATGTAATGCCACATGATTATCTTTCGAATAAAAAAAATTCTTGTCAATCGAATGATCCATCGTTGTTTTATTGCAATTTAAAGTTCTATACCTCTAAAAAACACCCTTTAAAACATATTATTTCGATACAAGTTTGTGTTACATTTACACAAAAAAATACCTCATGATTAGGTATTATAATCATGAATATCACCTAGTCTACATATTAATAAGATGTGTTAGTAGTGAGTAATGTAAAATCTTATATATGAAAATCATTGTTTTGAAAGATACAGTTTGTTAAACACTCAATAAGACTGTTTTATCCAACATTGGGTTATGCTGGTATATCTACTGTGTCCTAGAGTAATACATAGTGTTTTATTCCTTTTTTCCGAATGGTGTCTACTTCAGAATTGTTTAAATAAATAATAAAGTTGACCAGAAATGAAAATGTGGTGCTATAATCGTTTTGTATGTTGTCAATTTGGCCCAATAAGTTAAGTTACACTGGGGAACAGCAATTTTGTTGTCTTATCTGTGACTTGTTTTTGATTAAATTTTGGTCTCTGAATTCAAAAATGTTACAATTTTTCTGTATCGCGTCAAGTTTTCAAACTGAAGGATACCCTCTCTTTACCCTAAAATCATACAAAATGGGCACGCAGAGGAAAATAAAGTGGGTACTAACCAAACATATTAGAATATTTTATTCATATAAAGGTTATTATGACGTTAAAAATTAAATTGTGTTTATACAAAGATTAAAAAATGATATAAGGGTAATATTTTTGCTTATAACTCTTCCTAGAATGTTCAATCTGGGGACATTCTCGCTTGATGCTCCAACAGTAGTCAGCCATCATACTGACATCCCATCTAGTTTGATACCTTTCCTCCATGACCTTCAAATCTTGGTGGAATCGCTCACCCTGTTCAGCACTAACAGAGCCAAGATTTTCTGGAAAGTTAGCAAGATGACTATGTAAGGAATGCAGTTTGATACTTATGTTACAGCCAAGCTTTTTAAAGCTTTCTAATTTTTGAATGACAACCAAACATTTTTTCAAGTTCGGTCATTGTTTCAATAAAACGTTCATCTTTAATAAAATTGCTGAATCTGTGTCCCATCAAAGACACCAGCCTATCTTCTGATATGACAAGCTAAGAAATGCCGAAATGATATACTAGTTTTATATGTAAAGGCGAAAATATAATGTTTTTTCTGTCGACAAGTGTCTGATTTAGAATGTTTGGATCGCAAGGTTTCAGGTCAGATCTATCTAAAGTTATTCTCTCTGATATTTTATTTGTGATGTATATTTGCATTGTACAGATAAAGTTAGATTTTCATTTATTATACAACCTGAATATTTGAACTGTTTCTATGTTTCAATAATTTGATTGTTAATTTTCGAATTGATATAGGAATTTGCATTATAGGGATTTATTATATTTACTTCAGTATTCACTATAATTCACTATCCCATCAACTCTATTTTCTGTGATATATATTAATGTGTAACCCGCAAATAGCAGTAGGTATGTTATATTTTTTCACAATAACATTTATATACAATATATATATATATATATATATATATATATATATATATATATATATATATATATATATATATATATATATATATATATATATATATATATATATATATATATATATATATATATATATATATATACAAATAGTGTAGGTCCCAAAACAGTTCCCTGCGGCACACCACGTTCAGTTTTTGTTGCAATAGAAATGTTGCCATATTTAGTAGCTTGTCTTCAATCAAATAGGTATTCTAGGAACCAATTTATCGGCATAAGTGAAATCTATACAAACTTATGATGTTCTGCTGCTACCATTGCCATATATGAAACTTCATTAGAATTATAAAGTTTACAAAGAAATTGTAAGACTCAACACCTTCCTAATTAGATATATATTGCTTCGTTTTTACTTGTTTTGGAAACTTGATCTTGATTTTGTAGTGAATAATTTGGGAATTACATATGTTCAAATTACAAGTTTTTTTCAATAGTATTCTTATGAATCTTAGGCATATGAATAAATTTTTTTAGATCCACATTTCCTCGAATATAATCTGACCAACCAACTACTCATTTTGTATAATATTTTGTTGATATTTCACAAAACTACGTTGTTCATGCAACTATTGCAATAACTCTGAGGGAACGTTCTACTATAACTCAATCATATTTATTACAATTATTTACCCTTGTTTTAGTATATTTTCCATTTTCAGTATTTATAAAAATTATATGCATATTCCTTTCAATGTATTCTGTTTTTTTATCGATTAACTTATTATTATTATAATTATTTATTATATATTATTTATTGTCTTATTAGAGTCAATTTTGGTCAGCAACGTCATACCACCGTTGAATGACGTCTTTTTAACGTCAGATAAGTGACGTTCATATGATGACAGCAGATAACGTCAGTGCAAAGTACTATTTTCGTCAATTTATGACCGTTTATTTTTTGAGAAACGAAAAATTTTCTAATTCTAAATACCAAAAAATGTAGTTTAATGACGTTTTTTGAACAGTTCAAAGTGACGTCTTGAGGCTGTGACATTTCGACGTCACTTCTCAGATATTTCAACCAATATATGATGTCATATTGCCGTCAGCTTGCTACCTTGCTTCCCCGTACTTGCTACTACGGGGGAGCTTAACAATATGGCCAAATGTTATCAAAGTCCCCATTAGCATTTGAAATCAAAAAATCAATTGATATGAATATGTCGTTGAAAAATATTCGGATAGGTTTTCAGTTTGAGATTGAAATAATAACATTCAAATAATTCATATATTTTCCTTTATTTTAGAAAACCTTAATTAAATAGTTGAATAAATAACTAAGCCCCACGTTTTCTGTAGAAAATTCAGTCTTCCAACTACAATTTAACAATTTATACACAAGAATTTCATCTTCATTCAATAAATAACAAATTCGATCGAAAAAGGGACTTTTTCTATAAGAAAATCTATACTACGGGAGGATTCATATAAAAGTAAGAAAAAATTCGTACTTAGCTAAAAATGAAATCAATTTCGGTAACGATACCTCAAAGTGCTATGGATAGAAGAATTGATAAGGCATTCAAGAAATGTATGACTAGTCTGTCACTTCGTCAAGTTATATAGTACTGAAGTAAAGAAGAAAGAGATCAACAGTTGAAGTCATCGCCGGCAGGTTCTTCTTCTGCTTCGAAATCCTCATCGGCGGTCGCTTCTTGATATTGTTGGTATTCCGATACCAAGTCATTCATGTTAGATTCGGCTTCAGTAAATTCCATTTCGTCCATACCTTCCCCAGTGTACCAATGTAAGAAGGCTTTTCTTCTGAACATGGCGGCAAATTGTTCAGAAATTCTCTTGAAAAGTTCCTGGATGGCAGTGGTGTTACCGATGAACGTAGAAGACATTTTCAATCCAACTGGAGGTATATCACAAACGGCAGTCTTAACGTTATTAGGAATCCATTCGACGAAGTAACTGCTATTTTTATTTTGGACTGCTAGCATTTGTTCGTCGACTTCTTTCATTGACATTCTTCCTCTAAATACCGCAGCAACTGTTAAATACCTTCCGTGTCTTGGATCGCAGGCGGCCATCATGTTCTTAGCGTCAAACATCTGTTGGGTCAGCTCTGGAACTGTCAGTGCTCTGTATTGTTGATTACCACGAGATGTAAGGGTGCAAATCCTGGCATGAAGAAGTGAAGACGGGGGAATGGAACCATATTTACTGCAAGTTTTCTTAAATCAGCATTCAGCTGTCCAGGGAATCTAAGACATGTGGTAACACCAGACATGGTAAGGGAAACTAGATGATTCAAGTCACCATAGCTTGGATTTGGTACCTTAAGTGTTCTAAAGCAGATATCATACAACGCCTCATTGTCAATACAATAAGTTTCATCTGTGTTTTCTACTAATTGATGGACTGAAAGGGTAGCGTTATATGGTTCTACAACAGTATCAGATACTTTAGGACTTGGCATTACTGAATAGGTATTCATAATTCTATCTGGGTATTCTTCTCTAATCTTTGATATCAATAAAGTACCCATTCCGGATCCGGTACCACCTCCAAGGGAATGGGTTAGTTGGAAACCTTGCAAACAGTCGCAGTTTTCCGCTTCTTTTCGAACTACGTCAAGAACTGCATCAACTAACTCTGCTCCTTCGGTATAATGACCTTTGGCCCAGTTATTACCAGCTCCTGACTGGCCGAAAACGAAGTTATCAGGGCGGAAGAGTCTTCCATATATACCGGAACGTACGGAGTCCATGGTTCCTGGTTCCAAATCCAACAGGATAGCTCTTGGGACATATTTTCCTCCATTACTTCTGGTAGCAACTGAAAATAAACAAGAAATTAAGCAATGGCAAGACTAGAGTGAAGTATAATATTATAACCTTGAAATCTATATTAAAAACAAGTGTATACTTTTTCTATTGTTTCGAATGGATGTTATTCGAAGTGAAACAAGGAATTATTTTTTTAAATTATATATTATTAGGCCTATATGAGCGCAGTTGTCCGTAATACGCGTCAGTTGAAAATAATATGTTGAGAAGAAACGAAGTTCTTTATTTTACATTTTTTATATTAATAAGGTTTATAATTATAGTGATATTCAGCACCTTCAATAAAACAAGTTTTTATCTAGTCTGTAAGCAGAAATCAACAGATCCACAGATCTAATAACTACTTGTAAATCTTAGTGAAGTGAAGGAAATATTTGACAAAAAAAAATTCAAATTAAAACTTCTGTATATCCAACGATATATAAAAGTTGATATATCATTTTATACACTATGTGACCTTTGAAATGGAATGAAGAGTATTCTAAGAATTATAATTAAATTAATTAAATTAAGTATGGTGTTGCATACATGAAATTAAATTTTTTTCGGGCATCCATAATCACAATTAGTTAATTGATAAAGGATTTTTGATAAATATGAGTATTTAGTACTCTGAAATTAAATAAAACTTTCAACATATATTTGTCAATGAATATTTTTGATGTAGTCTTTCGTTATATGAGGTATTTTACAATTCTATGAAATATCCTTTTTGATGAAAATAAAAACTATTTGAAATTGAAAATGGCAAAGAAATTGTGCTTGCTTTAACATTTTAATTTCAAAATTGATTTATATCAAGTTATGGATGTAAACATTCGAAAGGTTTGGGACTGTTGTTTTGAAGAAATATATTCAAATATATAATTATAAATTTGTGACGTCGCATCGGGGGCTAGGGGGTATCAAGCCAGACCAACTCGACAAAGGCAAGGTAACCAAAAAATTATAAAATTGTTCGGATTGATTCATTCATATATAATTTCTGATGATTTATTGATATTGTTTGGACTAGAACAAAACTTAAAGATTTGTGATAAACATAATCAATAATTAATTGTATAAAAATTGGTTAGAAGCCCAGAAGTACTGAATTTATTTCAATTAATTTACATTCTAACTGCGTATTCCGTACCTTGGAGCAAAACAGGCTAACGCCCATTTTTTTCAAAAAAAAACCAATTCAATTTTGAAGAATTTTGACAGCTCCCTGCAACATCCGTAGGTACTATTTTGTTTTAAATTTTACCAAGCCATTGATCTTAAATTGGAAGGTTTTGATGTTCATAACAATTACTTCATATCGCATCCTTAATTCATTCATGTAGCTCAATTTATAATTTAAGTCAATTATAATGATAATATTCATTTAGCTGAAGCCTTAAATCCGTCGTAGTATATGCTATTTTTAAATTAAGAAAGCTTACAACTTTGGATATAAAAACTATCAGTATTTCTAGTATTGTACCGACAATATTAAATTGTAGAGACAATATCGTTTATATATAAGGAGAGTATAGAAATTTGGAGTTTTATTTCCTTAACAAAAACGGACCTAAGACAGGTCCTTGAGGTACCCTACATCCACTTTTCTGCTATCTGACAGCATGCCATTAAACTTAACTTCTTGTGTTCGCGAAACCAAGTAAGATCCGAACCAACCATTTACGTCTCCCTCAAAGTCAAGTTTATTCAGTTTTTTCAATAACAAATTTGGAAATTGTTTTGTTCGAAGGTACAAAATTATTGAAATTAAAGATTTAGCAACTGTCGACTTCTCAGTCATCATCCTGTACTTCGAATTACTTGGAAGTAATTCAAGGAACGCACTTGGTAGTCTTCCGAATTTAAACAGGAAATAGCGAATAGGTAGTACTCAAGAACCAGAACCAGAAGCCCATAAATTGCCGACGATGATTCATAAAAAGACAGGGTTACTAAACCCGAAATATTCTTAAGTTACCTAACCAATTTATTTCGACAGATTGTCATTTAGACGGATGTAATTTATTGCAGGGATTCGTATGACAGCTGTCGATTGCAACGTACAAAATTGAATCTATATTCAAAAAGCGAAAATGTAGTATCTTTATAAAGATCCCACAACACTTAGTGAAACAATGGTAAAGAATCTAAAATAATTCAAAATCAAGTCTGAATTCCAATAATATCGTTCAATATGCTCGAAATGTGTTTCGGGCTACTTAATTATTATCAACAGTTCACTACATATAATTCGAGAAACAGAAACAGTTTATCATTTATCTATGTGTAATAAGATCAATGAGTGCTGTGTTAATAAGATAATTTTTGTTCCTCTTTTATAGGACAGTTTTAAACTGTTTGTTGAGTGGGCCCTTGTATGTAAAATTTGAAAAAAATGAATAAAAAATTAATTCTAAGATACATTTTATATTAAATCAATATGTACAAATATAAATTTTGATGAAAAAATAGTAGATATATGAAAACATAGTAGATAATGTTCTATACCATGTAGAACGCACTTGTAAGCAGCCGTTGACGCGTTTCGAGCTTCTTATGTGTCATCAGAACAACGTAGTAAATCAAGTTTCCGATATAAAAACTTAGAGACGAAAATGTTTTCTCAGAATTGTTTAGATTATCGTTCAGGAGTTCTGTCAAGGAAGAAGTCACCTGATTAGCTAAGCAATATTCTGTCTCCAAATTCAGAGATGTTGACTGTGAAGCCACAAATGGCCTCACAGTTTGAGTGACTCAGATGAAAGAAAATTTATCCTTCTTTTACTTCCATTTCCTTTCATCTCTTCAACTTCGTACATCTGAAACTTCAGTATGTCTTTCTGATGAGAGCCAACAAGTTCAAAACAGGTGTTAATGGTTCCAATTAGCCTAATTACTATACCCATCTTCCAATTATTGCGTTTAGTCAATTTTAGAATTACGATTTATCAATTTGAATGAAGTGATGAGATTTATCATTCATCAATTGACAAATAATTATGGCAATTAAATTAATAAATAATTAAACACAGTTATTTTACTTCTCTTGATACTTCTTCGAAATTTAATATCTCAAAATTTGTTTTAAATAATATTATTCTTAACTTGGACGGAAATAAAATTTGTTACAAGTTAGCACTCGGTGTATATTATTGTCAGTAATTCAATGTTTCGAAACACAACGAAAATGATAATTTTTTAAAACATAATAACCCAAAATCGAAAATGGTACTCAAGTACATTTATTGCGAGCTGAAAATAATATTTCAAAGAACCTCATTTTGCTCGCGAGCCACATATTGACCCCCTGTCTAGAAGGGGGTCTATCTATATTTTCTAGAATCACGATTCAAAGTAGATCTACCCTTTCAAAGGTAGATCTGGCGTCTGGTTTTGAATGAAACTTGAAACCTCTCAATTTTTATGGATTGACGAAAGAACTTAATATAAGTTGGCATGCTAATGAAGTTACATCAGATCGCTTTTTGAGCGTCATCAAGTCTATGATGCAATAATCCTTTTGTAGGTTATGTCACCTAACCACATCCCCTCAAACCGCGTGTAGCACCTAACCGGCAGTTGAATATAAAAAGATTGTTAACATAAATTATATTACGTCATTCATGTACGAAATATGTATACCATTTCCTCGAGCGCACATTTTGAAGTTAACACTATCAAGATCCAATGAACGTTATTATTATTTAATGTTCTACCTAATATACACGTTATTGAAAAATTATAAATTCGGCGTTTTTAGTGTTATTCTTATAGTCACAAAAATATAAGAATGAGAAAAGTCTGTATTTTCAAAATGAAAATCTTACAAAGTTATACAATTTTTAACTGAATGAAAAAACATCATTCAATCTAAAGTTAATAAGAAATCAAAAGAGAACAGAAAAATAATAGTATGAAAATTTTGATTCACTGGACATATAATTCGGGTTGCCAATCCATTGTCAAGAGAATTGACAACTGTCAATTCAATCTGAAACATACGTTGCGTGAATTGTCAAGAGCTTATACAAATGGCGATGGATTAGCAATCTGAAATAAATGTTGAGTAAATTAAATAATCTTTGTGGAATTCAGATGTCTTTTCGATTTATGGTATTTGAAAATTTTAATAAATTTCCACCAAGTAAGTATTGCACTAGATATCAGTTTACATTAATGAAATACATAGCTCGAATAGCAGATCAGTAAAAAAGTTTGATCACAAAAATGAAACATTACGTGTTGAAAACATTTCACGTATTTCAGGTAATTCCATGACAGCTAAATTTGGCGAAATAGGTTTTTATTGTTGGTCAAAATAAATGAATCCTGAATATGAGTTGAATGAAAAAATCTCAGCTGGTTACATAGAACTATAAAATTGAACAGAATTCCACTTTGACTTTGAAAAAATCGAATAATAAATATAATTCATCGAATTAAGAGTGTTAATTCTATTCATATCAAACAATAAAGGTAATGTCCATCATTTTCTTGGAAATTATTATATAACCAGATATACCTACGGGCCAAACGATTTAAATACTTCAAATATTTTCAAAGCCATATTTCTACTTGAGGAATTTAATTTTGATGATTGATGAAAAAGTTTTCTTTTTACCAATGCAGATTATGCACCATCACCAAAAAATAACATGTTTTCTGAACAAGGGTGAAAATCGTCCTACATTTGCCTTAAGCGAAGAAAAGTTTAGAAAAAGTCTTAAATATTTTGTGCGAAGGTCCAAAACTACGATCAAAATGTCATAGGATGATTTAATTAATGATCTTAGCGATAGAAAACCACCCAAGTGAGTGACACAAAAATTCGATAAAGGAATTTGTTTTTATTTTCAACAAGTCAAAATTGTGACAAACACCAAATTGAATTCCGAGTAACAGCAATAAATATGTATTAATTGTAGTTAACTAATATTAATAATAGTTGTTTCTATAGCCTAGTGGTTGGAGTAATTTCTTTTCACTAGGGAGGTAATGACCCTGGGTTCGAATCCAGGGTCAATGATATGAATGTTTTTGTTTATATATGACTTCCAGTGTTCATAAAATGAAAAATATTTTTTGATTGGTAATATACAAATTAAAAACCATTAAATTTATCAACAAATCATTATGAAGATTAATTGATTCAAAAACTAACCTGTAGCTTCATTGTAGTAAACATTGATTCGTTCCAGCTGTAATTCACTATCTCCTGTATATATTCCACTGGGGTCTATTCCGTGTTCTTCAGATATTACTTCCCAGAACTGAAACAATAATAAATATAAATAATACCGGAAAAGCTGACACAATAATTACAATAAAACAAATGTAGTTATCTTCAATTTTAAATCAAATTCATAGTTTAATATTCAGATAAACAATTTCTCATTCAGTTATATTAACTCTTGGCAATAGGTTATCATCCCGAAACATATGTTCAGGTAATTGAATAACCTTCGTGGTGATATATTCCTCCAAAAAGCTAACACCTATGTAACATATTCTTTTGTTTGTATTAAATATATCATCAATATAATCCGATATGGACAAACTTAAATTGAATCGAATTATTCAATTAAATTAAGATAAACGAATCTTCTTGATTCAATATTTTTAAATTTATTAGATATTTTTATGTCGCAGAATTTAAAGTATGATTCTGAAATAATAGTTTCATATTTCTTGAAATCAAATACCATTTATTATGCTACAGTACAATTAGAAATAATATCAAGTTTTTAAATGGTATTCCACTAGAAGTAACTTGATAATTCACCTAACAAATAGAAAAAGAATCAACGAAAATGAAAATGTTTTCAGTTGTGCAACTATTATACGAGTACATATTTCTGGTGGTGTAACTGAGCCTAAATTTGAAGATAATCCATTAGACATTTTGAAAGAAAAAACTAATTATTTTGACAGGCTCGTAGTTCAGTGATCATATTTCGAATATGAAACTTATAAAGAGATGAGGAAGATGAAGTAATAATAATATAACAACGAAATAGATTCAATTTCAATTCCTCTGAAGGTTGCCAAAAAACTATTTTTGGCAACAAAAAACTAATTTAAAAACAAGAGGAAATTGTTACTTTAAAAAAAAATACTAATAGAGTGCTGTTTCCTATTTTGAAAAAAAAACAGAGAAACAGTGAGAAGTTTTAAAAACTAAACAGGGACCAAATAAATATTTAAATATTCAGAAAGTATAAAAATTTATACAAAATTAGATATAACAACTATATAAATTTCAAAGTAAAATAGTTCTGGTATTTATTTTTAGGGGCCTTGATTCACAAGAATACGTTTGGGTCATAGAGAGGATACCATACAATACATTTTATAATACTCTTGAGAACAATTGCAATTTACAATTGGGTTTTGGTATAAATAAAAGTGATGGAACACCATCAAATTTTGATATAGGCTCCATCTAGAGAAATAGAAGTATACGGCCCTGGATATATATTTTTTCCAGTGTTTTTTATCTTTCTAAGCATGGCAATATTGGAGTTTAGTGTAAGGAAAATGAGAGCATTTTATGAGTTCTTATGTGGAATGTACCCCTTCTAAGACATTGATTATATTCTCAATATTTTGAATTATCATTTATTGTAATTTTGGTGGCCTGGTAAGGTGAAATCCTTCGGAAAAACTTCTGTCGAAACAATAGTTGAGTGGAATGACTTGTATTTAGTACATCACTGAATAAAATTCTGACCATAAAATGTTATATTTCTTCGAATTTATGAGTTTTTAAAATCTTCTTATAACAATGAACCATTCAACTACCCTATCCAGTTAGCCTAGATATAATCGCGTTCATTATACACTTCTTCTTCACGCTGCAATCGACTTCATCGCCGTAACCTTGTCAATTAAGACTAATCAGAATTTGTTGAAAATTGAAATAAATGGCTAATGAATTTCATAATGACTCATTAAGAGAGTGTTGAACTTTACAGGAAAGAGAACATAAGCACTTCATCATTTTAAATTTAGAATTGTCTATTTTGAGGAACCCTTGATACGAGAAGAAATAGTTTGCAGATCTGTCATCTGGATTAAGAATGTTTCTGTCTACGTGAGATGATGAGATGCAGCTGCATGAATTAGATATTATACACGTAAAAAACAGGGTTTTTATGCCACGAGTTTTGGAGCAGACTGTAGAGGAATTGAAGCACGACCAATGCTTCTAATCGTCTAATTGCTAGAGAATTATGTTGAAGGATTTATTATAGGTATTATTAGGTATTTATAAATCGAATAATTATGCATAATTGTTAGAATAATAGTAATAATAACTATTCAATGTTTCTCGTTCTAATAAGGTGAGAGATCTTGGTGTAGTCTTCGATAAGAAGCCATTGTCCCAAACATCACCCAACTTATTTCATCTGCCGCGAAAATATATGGATTTGTTATACGCAATGGCAAATATTTTAATAATTCCTCAACATGGATAGGACTATTTAATACCCTAATCCGTATATATATATATATATATATATATATATATATATATATATATATATATATATATATATATATATATATATATATATATATATATATATAATTTATATGGCAAAACAACGTTAGCCGGGTCAGCTAGTAATAATAATAATTCTTTATTCGTAACAGGTATAATACTCAATTACAGAAAATATTAACATAATTTATTAGCAACTGTATCGAATGTAGACTTTATAAACCAAATGGGGAATTGTATTAAGGAGTTGGTCCTTGGAGTCTCTAGGTGTAAAAATTCTGTGGTATGAGAATTTTGTCTCGGAACAAGACATCTCAAAGGGGACAAGAGAGGAGGACAATCAATACTGTTGTGCAGTAATTTGTACAAAAATTTGAGTGATGAAGTTTCTCATCTGCCCTGCAATGAGGTTAAACTAAATCTCGTCAATAATTTGTCATGATTGACATTATCCTCTTTGTGGATAAACATTATCCTCCCTCCAAACTAAGAGTTTCAAGAACCTTCTTTGAATGACCTAAAGATGTGATTGATGGCAAGTATAAATGGGATGCCAGTACTTGCTACTTATTGAGTATTGCGTATAACGAAACCATATATAAATTAAATTGGCCTGAAGGATTTGATTGAAGTTTTGTATTGCGACATTGATTCGATTTTTAACCTAATTTTTGTAGATTCCTCCAAAAATGTCTCGAATTCAATAAAAAAAAACGTTTTCTTGTTGCTATATATGACGCCATCTGAATTTTAAGCTACATAATTGCGTTGTATCCATGGCGGTAAATTATTTCAAAAATACTGTTTTTTTGTCTTACATATATACCACAATTTATTTGTGGTATATATGTAAGACAATTTGATTATCTTGTGTAGTAGCATGGCGCCTTGATACCTTATGAAGGGAACAATCTAAGTAATCAAAAATTGCAATTAATTTCTTTGCATTCTTCGATATGTGAAATCAACAGTTAGCACATAAGTATTATCGATACTCTCGATTTGAAATGTTATATTACAAATTCCTTCCACTAAACAACTGACATAAAAGTCTATCAATTGTACGAAAGTCACTTAGATAAAAGTAAGTATCATATTATTATTATTTCAAAATCTATTCAACAAACTATCGTCATGTTGGTGGTCACTAAGCTTTGATTAATCAGATTGTTGAACCAATTATATTGGATCGAAGTAGGCAAGGCCACCCAGCAGTGAGGGGTATACAGTAGATTACTGTCGTACCTTCACTGTGAGAAAGGCAATTCATTCATACTCATTGACTGATTGATAGCCATAGATCCATGGCAAATAGATGCCCGATATTGAATTCATAGTTGAACAACTTCATTTTTATATCGCAAAATAAAAACCTTGATAAACATTTAAACGTTTTCTATCTTCTGTTGTAGGTTCATCCTAAAACATAATTCAAATTTCTCGAAAATATGAGACGCGAACAAAAAATGATCTAGAATGATTGGATGAACTCAATTGAATTAAATTCCGATATAATTAATTTACCTGGTTGAAGTTCTCTCTATTTTTGTTGAGACAGGATATAATTAGAACTGTTAGACTGACTTGCAAAAAAATATATGGATTGTGTACTGTTATTGACCTAATTTCATACTAATAATTCAGAACGGAATGATTTCGATTTTGTTCAAAGAAACGAAATCATTTTGTAGCACCAAAATGTTTTTAGTTGTCTAGCTGAAAGTCCTTGATTTATATTGAGTCACCAGATAATCTATACTCATAATACGTACATTTATATATATATATATATATATATATATATATATATATATATATATATGGATATATATATATATATAAGTTTTTGTGCTCATGGTACTGAATAAAATATTTAAATGAACACTAGAACATTCATTCGAAAAATTCATATTGATCAAAAGAATGTTATAGTCTAGATATGTGAACGTGCACGATGTGATGTCTCCATTATCCTTCAAGGGGTAAATGTTAGAGAAATATTGAAATCTATGCCACATCTGATGGAAGTGCAAGACATATGTTTCGTTCTGCAAGGATCTCGTCAGTCGCACCCCGTTCATCGAAGTGAGGCAACGATTTCAATCCCCAAGCATCTTCTTGTGACTCCAAGTGGAATACCGAGCAATAAATACTATTTTAAATATCATTTAATGAATAATGTTGTAGTGTTCATTCTTTTAAATATTCCATTCAATGCCATAAGCACAAAAACTTCATTTCCTTAAAAATATCGCCAAATTGACATTGGAAAACGTCATATGATGATATTTGTCAAATGGACATTGCAATTTGCTGGTGTGTCTGTAATCTGAGATATGTTTTCTACTGATTCCTGTAGATGGAATTGTGGAGTATTCATTACTTTACGGTGTTCCACTTTCAGTCACAAGAAGATGCTTGGGGATTGAAATTGTTGCCTCACTTCGATGGGCGTGATGGGACTAACGAGTTCCTTGCAGAACGAAACATATGTCTCGCATTTCCATCAGGTGTGGCATCGATTTCAATATTTCTCTCACATTTATCCCTTGAAGGATAATGGAGACATTTCATCGTACACGTTCACATATCTAGCTCTACTATAACATTCTTTTGATTAATTTGAATTTTTCGAATGAACGTTCTATTGTCAATGTCAATATTATTCATAATATTTTTATATTAATAAAGCTTTGCAGTTCCGAAAGTCTTGGCCTAATAGGATGGATTTCTTTTTAAAAAAAAATTTCAATAATATATGGATTCAAATAGTATTTCAGCTTTTGAACATTGTTTTCGAGATTAACAAATTTCATCGATCTTTTATGTACGTTCATAAATCACATCAGTGCAATAAAAGTGTGTAGTACATCTATAACACAGAGTTTTAAGTTATCATTTCAATTTTGAAATCAATTCGCATCAAATATTCAAAAATGCACCAAAAAAAAATTTTCTGAATAAAAACTTAATTTGATTTATAAGAATGAGTAAAAAACATTCTGTTAACTTATAAAGCAAAAGTATCCTCATAAGTTTTCCATGAAACACTTCGACTTGAAGGAGAATTTTCCCAAGTTTCGAAGGTAAAAATCAAAAACAAATTTTTCTATAAATTTTTACCTTCCTTCCCTTTAATTTATTTACAGTGGAAACTGTAAAACCGTCTATAATTAAACCCACACATTTATGGAATTCAATTGTTGATTCTTCAATATTTGATAAATGACCCTCATAAACTTATAGAATGTCACCATTTGATGTCCCCTTCAGGTCATTGACTGTAGATAGATATTGATTGTTAATACAGGTTATTATTTTCAGATCACATGGCGTGATAAAATATAGGGATTCACGCAACGTTTTTCATGAAGAATAATGCTATAATAGCTTCCGGTATGGGATATTTTGTCAAGTGAAATTGGATAGTGGTAATGTTATTTAACTATTTCATTCATGTAAATATGAATATTATAAATCGATAGTGAGATGTAACCTTTATTGTAAAGATTTTTCTTCTTCACAAAACGTATGAGTTAGACGAATCATTATTCCCCTTCTTCATAATAATAATAAATTATTTATTCTGAACAACAGGTATAATGCACAATCACAGAAAATAATTACACAAAGCTGAATAATCACTAAATAAATTAAATATAACACGGAACTCAATCTGAACTAAAAAAGTAACTAATAACTAAATAATAGAATAAAATGAAATATGAGAAAGAACTCAATCTAATTCAAACCAGTCAATTATTAATTCATTTCAGTCAAATTCACTTGTTTAAATAACGAGTCAAAGTGAAGGTCAAATTCCTTAGAAAAAGTATTAAGTATAGACTCAATAAACCAAATGGGGGATTGTACGAGTATTAAGGAGTTCGTCCTTGGAGTCTCTAGGTGGAATATTTCTGTGATGCGAGAATTTTGTCTAGGAACACGAAATTTCAGAGCGGTCAAGAGAGGAGGACAATCAAGGACTTTGTGCAGTAATTTGTACAAGAATTTGAGTAATAAAGTTACTCTCCTGCCCTGTAATGAGATTAAACTAAATTGACTCAATAATTCGTCATAATTTACTCCTCTCTGTGGATAAACTTCCTCCCAACTAAGAATTTCAAGAACCTTTTCTGAATGGCCTCAAGATGGTTTTGATGGCAAGCATAAGTGCCAGATCATGCTGCCATACTCCAACTTGGCTACGGATTATGGCATAAAATATTGTTATAAATGTTTAAGAATTTTTCAAATATTTGCCATTGCCTTTAACGAATACATATATTTCCAAGGCAGATGAAAAAAGTTGGGTGATGTGTTTTAGGGAAAATTTCTGATCGGAGAATATAACAAGATCTCCCCATAGATAGTCCGAAGCATCTGAGTAAAGTCTTAATTTTCTAACGCAATAATCTCAGCAAAAAAAGACAATGCAGTGTTAATATCATCAATGCGTCCATCATACCTAGTTTACCAGCGATTGCCAGTGACTTCGTCCCCTTCTGTGATTATTTTCGCAACAAAAAGCAGGGACCATACAAAATTTTACTCATTTGCTTTCATCCTGGTAATATTCCCTCTTTCACCTCCTCAAAACAATGATTTCCTGAAGAAAACTATTGTGAATTTTCCACAGATTTTCTTTATATCTCCAAAACAATATTCATGCAGATGTCATCCGAATGCAATATCATCTTTTCTATCCATTTAAATAATAGAAGATTAATTATCTGAGAAAAAAGAGTACCCTAGGGTACGCCTTATGAGCTCAGCTATCATCCACAAAAAGTCAGAGAAATCATTACAACAATAAAACCACAATACAAAACAAGAACAAAACAACAATAAACGCAAAATTAAAAGACAGGATAAATCTGGTGTTTACCAATTGAATTGTGGAACATGTCCCGGTATATATATTGGTAAAACAAGTAGAAATTTCGATACCAGAATCCAGGAACATAAATTAACAGTTTCACATGTAACAAAAGCAATTCGAATTATGGAAACCATTTATTACCAGAAAACCATACGTTTCGATACGAATTTCAAGATATTACATAATATGCAGAAAAATAGCCAATTAGATTTTTGGGAAATAGTGGAAATAAATCGATAAAAAATTCTGGAAATTTGCTCAATGAACAGATAGAATTGAACAATTCACCCTTTTTAAACCTTTTCAGGTAATGAAAATTATATTGTAGAATGGAATATCTTAGCTAAACCCAAAGTCATAGAATCCTAAAATTTCCTTGATATTTATATCTGTTTTTTCAAATTTGTTGTTGGCATTCTGTTAGCATCTGAAGAAGTCGTTTGTAACGACGAAATGCGTCATGCTATGTTGTCAATACAGTGTAAACCAAAAGTTCAAGTTTTTGAATTTTAGTTTATATTCAATCAGAGAAATCAGCTATCAGTCCCCTCTAAATCGGCCAAGCCGTTTCGGAGATTAACCAGAAAAGATTGAAAAACAAAATATGTTATATATTTTCATAAGCATATACGTAAAATGTTTTATTGAGATGTTAAAAAAGACGCCCCAAATTCGTATATATTTGTATATAATTCTAATATATACTCTTTCTATTGAATGATCTGAATAGATAAAAAAATAATGTTGTTATTGTATGAAACAAGTAGAAACATTCATAGTATTAGCTTTTGGAGAAATGTTGTGAACTATTTGTTGTGAAAACATTTATTCGGAAATATTTCACTGTATCATTGTTTACGAATGAAACATGCTCGAAACTTTTCATAAGTGGGTATTTTTTTATAAGAAATCTTTCTAACGATTGAAATACATATTGAAGAAAATGATTCATTCCATTGTTTGGAAGTTCATTATTAATTAGTCGCTAATATCGAAATGAAAAAGGTTGAAAACTTTTTAAATGGAAACAAAATCAGTTTTTTGACAATTTCAGAGGACTTTTGTTAGAAGTAATTTATATAAAGGTCTGCAGACTGAAGATAATACAGATGAAAAAGAACAATGTTCATTGAGATCTTGAAATATACATTTAGTTCAAATGCACGATAATAATTTTTGCCCTTTCTTCATTTGAGAAAAACACAATCGCCATATTTTTTGTATTGAATAATACACTATAAATTAATTCTAACGGCTGCAAACTATGAAAATTAAATGATAAATACATGAGATTTTTCAGGCGGAACTGTCGAACCACAAACGATCTCACTCTAGAATGATACGGTTATATTTTGTACAAGCCCAACTTTAGTTAGTTAATTCTTTCATGTTATACAGGTACTGGGAAGTAAGTCTTGTGGAACAGCCTGAATTATGTTGCCGTTTTAATATAACACCACTGATAAAATCTTGAATATTTTGTCGTTTCATTCAAAACCAGTCTGCAACTATAACCAATTCGATTATAAAAAAATTGTTTGAAAAAAGAGAAGCTCTTTGTTTACAGATAACGTGATTTGGATCAGCAAGTTGTACATCCTGCCTTCCTGTGTTGTGTAGTCTGCGTTATATCCATTTATTTTTCGGCGTAGAAATTATTAAAAGGATGATTATTTTGTAGAGCTACTCTTTTACAAGCATTCTTTTACCCAATTTTGAATTTTTTCAATATAACCGCATCCCAATAATTTTGTCATTTTGTCACAATAATTTAATTGAATAATTTTGTAATATAATATTGTAATAATTTAAGGCATAGATCAACTCGAATCTATTTCTAACTAAACTATGCAGTAACATTTGCATTCAAACTTTATTCTAATAACTGGGAAACAGTGCTTAACTTCAACAGTTTCTACATTTAGATATACAAATGAATAGAAAGTACAAATACAATAAACTCTCTAGATTAATGGAACTAGGTATGGATATATATATATATATATATATATATATATATATATATATATATATATATATATATATATATATTATGTACATATATATATATATATATATATATATATATATATATATATATATATATATATATATATATCCGTGGTTTCTTGTGACTGGCACCCTCTTTGAATTGAATAAAGTATTAGTCAGAATTTTCAGTATGCTTAAATACCCTTATACTTATGTATAATAGTATAGTAACAATAATTGTTTCAAATTCCATTGAAATTATTACATTTATTGTAAAACCGTTTCTAGTTGATTACCCACCATCAAGACTTTTTACTACATGTTGAAATTTTACTACTTCACTGCAGAATCTCCATTTCATGTTCAGAAAAATCAACACTATGACGTATAATTTTAATATGAAATTTTATCAATTGATAAAATAAATCATTTAATACTTGTAATGGTCTCAATGTGCTTCATAAACTATTCGCAAGCTATCTAAAGATAAGAAAACAACACAATTATAAGACAAAATGTGAACAAAAACTTTAAAGTAAATCATCGAATAAAATATGCACTCATCTCATTTTGTTTTCACATTGAAATTGGCAGTTTTATAGTGCCTATTGATCTTGGCAAGTATGTACTAGTAGACTTCAGAGACATTCTTAGTTTGAGGTGATAAACAGAACGTTACTTCTGTAAAAAAATGGACTATGTAGTTTTCTGTTGAGTTAGTTTGAGTGTTGCCTTTCCAATAAAAAGCAAAATATAACATATAATAACTTTGTATAACTTCATAAAAAATGATTATGGTGTTCTTCAAGGAACTGTCATTGGATTTTCGCTTTTCTCACTACAGTGGTGACAATATGTTTGATACGATCAACAATTATGATTCAAATTGATATTGACTGAGATTGAATTCTCGCTTAATTATTAGTGAAACATAATTCAATATTAATTAAATTAAACTCTTGGCTTAATTTTTCTCGATTATATTTAACAACATGAATTAGTCAACATGTTTCGAGCGTTAGCTCATTTTCAAGACTGATGAATTTTAAAACTGATAAATTGATATTTTCAATTTTTTAAATTGAAACTATTCAGAAATTTGTGTTATGATAATGTTAAATATAATAATAATAATAATAAATTGTCTTTATTGCAAAATTTTACAAAAATAGAGGCAAAGTTCAGCTAAAAGCTACTCCACTTAACCTCTATATATAAAAATAATACATGAAATGGATAATAAATTAATAGCAAAAGGAAGCGAAAATTAATCACAGAAACAATATGTTCAAAGAGAAACAAAACATAACATTATAAATAAATAATTAAATAAAATAACTGAAACGTAATTCCAAACAAAAAATAATAATAAAAAAAATTTTACTTAATAACTTACTTTTACTTAATTTACTTAACTTACTTACTTTTACTTAATAACTTTTTATCTTTCAATGTAATAATATTATTAATTTGGTATCAATATTCGTCTTATGACAATATATGAAAGTAGTAAATGAGATTAAAAAAGATTATTATAATTATTATCTCTATAGTTCTAACATTTCCATGAAAATAGAATAACATTATTCCAATACACTATGAATAGAATAATATTGTTTCTACAATGTCAGTGATCTGTTCATTATCTTCTTGAAGAACTTGCTATTGTTCATTTTTACCATCATTTTTTTGGACACCTTTCTGCTGATCTCGTTTCACAAAACCCGATACCACAGAAAAAACATTTGAAAAAATTGTAGCTCAAATGTGACGGTATTCAATTACAGTTTATTTCTTGGAATGTCACTCGGAAAGAAGCAATTAGCTGTTAACTGTCTTCGGCATCAAGCCGACAAGACATCTAATCGATACAGCCATTGTTACATCGAATGAGTTGGTAATTCTATTTCAATCGACCATCATTCGTAGTGCAAGAAAACTCCCATGTAAAATTGATAAAATCTCCAATAATTGCAACTATAAAAACTTCAATCAAGAGATATGCAATCTAGCGAATTATAAAAACGAAAATAACTTTACCAATCTCATGTTGTGTCTGTCGATTGATTCGAAGAAGTTTAAAAAAACTGTAGAAATTCAGATTCTATTCAGATCGACCGCGGGATTTTACCACAGGTTTTTCCAATGTACGTTCCGTAATTTTCTGCATTTGTTCGAACATTTTCATAATAAATACTTGACAATTGTTTCGGGATGTTACCTCATTTTTAAAAATCAAACTGTTTAACTATTGAAAATGGGATAACACTCCGAAACAATTGTCAAGTATTTATTATAAATTTTGTCAAACCAAGCCAAGTGTTTTTATTTAATATACAATAATTGTCATTGAAAATTAAGTAATGAACATTTAAATCAGCTAAAGCTAAACATAAAACTGAATAGTGTCAACAAAATAGCAATTAACTTATCGCAATATATAATTACAAGCTTTGGTTGTGTTTATTTTATTTTTTTAAATTTTTAGGTATATACAGATTTAATATCTAATAATGATTAATGCCGTAAATTGAACATAACTTATATTTGAGATTAAAAAGTTTTTGAGATGGACGAAAACATGGATTTGCAAAAACGAATTTTGGTGGAGGAAACAATTAACTGCTTTAATAATCAGTGTAAGAATGAGAACTAAAATACGAACAAACATTTAGACAAGTGGCATATGATGCACATCTATAAGGGTAGGTGTACAAGTCGAAACCCGGAATAAAATAATTAATCATATTTAGGTGGAGAAATTATGAAATTATTGACTGTGAATGTTACTCAGATTGTAAATATCTGATTTTTTATCGAGAGCATCATGGTGATTTCTAATATGAGGTGCATTATCATAAAAATCGTTTATAATAATTGTGTTCTTGTGTTTCAATTTTGGCATTTTTGTATTTGAAATTATGCTCAATGTCTTTTATGTGTACCTATCCTTAACGCGAAAGAAAACTGCTTATTTTGATTTCTAGAGTCACTTTCGTGTCTAGTAATTCTGGATTGTAAGATTTCGTATAGTTTGGCCTATATATTGTGCTTTACAGCTGGTGCAAGAGCAAGGTATTTTATAAACAACGTCAGACTTGAACTTATCCACAACTGACTGTTTCAGTTTCGTAAACAGAGGGGAAATTATTAGTTGGTTTCTGTTTGCAACATTGGAAAAACCAGACATGGGTAGACTCAACCTCAAATATAGTTATTCGCTTTCTTAAGTTCTTAATGGAGGTTTTGTTTACTTATTTATGGTGTCATTTGGTTCTTGAGTATTTACATTTTCACTCTCTGTGTTCTTCGGTGACGTTTGTCTGTGTTCCAACAGTTCGGATCTTAGTTCTTTCAAGTTTGTTAGGTTACCCCAATTTTTACTTTTTATTGTTAATATCTGATTTTGAGCATTATTATATGTTTATTCTAAATGCATACAATGCTTCTTACTGTTGTCTCACATTCTTAGCCTAGTTAGCTGTAAGATATATACATTTTTCATGACATTTTATTCATCATATTTATTTTCTAGAGCTCTGATGAAGAATATAAACATATTCGAAATGTAGATCAGGTTAACAAATTGGTTGTGTTGAAAAATTATTGAAAGGAACAACATGGCAGAGTGTTAAACATGAACAATGCGATGCCTCCATTATCCTTCTAGGGATAAATGTTAGAGAATATCGAAATCGATGGCTACATTTATTGAAAGCGTAAGATAGTTACTGTTTCGTACTTACCTTGTAGTAAGTAACTCATCAGTTACGCCACGTTCAAAAAATGAAAGGCAACGACTTCAATCCTCACATACCCTCCTATTGATTGTAAGACAGAAATATATAGTAAGTCGTATGCATATATAATGCATAAATTAATGTACATCTCAAATTTTAGGAATCAATGAAAAGCACATGAATACATCTGACATTGAAAGTTTGACACGTCCTCATCAATTAAGATCGTTCTTTTGAATAATTTGTCAGAAAATTATTGAATTAAAGTTATAGCGTATTTTGAAAGCGAATATCTACAAGTGCTATAATACAGCACGAGAACTACAGAATTCTTTTTCTTGTAGTAAATAATCGTTGATTGAGGAGGACAATTGAGCAAAAATGAGTAATTATTTGCCACGTTTCCCCAGAATTTATTGACATTCTCAAGGCTGAAACACAGGTTGAAAATTAGAAAAGTTTGCAAAATAGAAGTCACAAATGAGGAATGAATTAAAGTAATAAAATATTCGATGTTCTCATAGGAATTTATACTCATTCCAAACTTCCTCAGAAAGTAAGAATTTTTGCTGAAATCCTACAGATAATTATCGAGTAAGTTAATACATCATCAAGTCATTCATAAAATCTCTCAAATTCAGTTTTTAACTATCAGGTTTTTCAATTTGATTATTCCAGAAAAATAATGAATATAAAAACAAAACGATTAAAAGCATCAAATGCATGAATTCAATTTTAAATTTAGAAATATTTCGAATGAACACATTTTCTGCATCAAGAAACGATGTCAACGTTGGGACTGACTTTCTTATCTTAGTTAATGACTAATCGTTGTTTCCGTTGGTTGAAATTACGCTTTTAGCCTCAACTTTGTGAGATACATAAATGTGGAGGCATTCATATAAATATAAATACTTGGACAAATGTAACGTGTCAGTTATTCTCTTGTAGAATGCCTTTAAATATCTTTAATAAGATCCAAATATCTCATGGAATGTGACAACCGTTGTTTAACATTTCCGTTCAAAGAGAAGGACAAGAATTTCTGGGTTATCTCTCAATTATGTTTATTTTTGTGGAATAGTAAAAATGGCTTACTACAATGTCGACTTCCTTTCACTAAAAATGCAGTCATACTTAATGATATTATACATTTTATATCAAATCCTAGGCACTTTTTTATGTTCACTCAAATTTATCGACATCGCTTCGAAAACCGAAGAATGTTTCTTGGTTTTTCCAAATATTGTAATGTTTTAAAAGACCCTACACTGGTTGAAAAAGTAATTGTTGAAACCGCATCGCATGAAATAATCGTACTTCGAAATGCACCGTTGTGAGTAGGCCGTATATTCCAGTGATAAACTCATTCAATCCGATAATGGATTCTGAGCGAATCTTGCTACTGATTAGAATGACTTGATTAGAATCTTGCTACTGACTTGAATGAAATTGTGTGCGGTTGTAAGCGGTAGATGTTTCGAATTATTGATTATTTCATCGATTATTTTTCTATTCAACAGAATTTATGAACCTTAGATAACATTTTCAGTTTTACATGAAATCTCAAAATGGTCTCCAATATAAGAACAGTATTTTCCAACTTTTCAATCCTTCCTTCAGTACTTATTTATTATCAAATTAAATTAAACACTTTGCTTAATGTTTCATAATTATATTCAACAATATCAATTCGTCAATATGTTTCGAGCGTGAGCTCATCTTCAAGACTCATTCCAAGACTTCCAGTCTTGAAGGTGAGCTCACGCTCGAAACATATTGACGAATTGATATTGTTAAATATAATCCTGAAATATTAAGCCAAGTGTTTAATTTAATTTAATATTTAAGTTTGTTTCACCAAGAGTTAAGCGAGAATTCAATCTCAGTCACTTATTTATTACTTATTCAATTTCCGTTAATTCAATTTCAATAAGTAAGTCAAGCTTCCATTTTTTCATTTTCTCGATTTGTTGTGTAGATAAAAATTTTTTTTCTTGCAAAAACTAGTTTCCTTATCTTTCAATTTTTTTTATTCAAAGAGTTAACTGTTGTAAACAAATTGAAAGATACTACGCAATTACGAAAAACAATTACGAAATATATAGATCAGAATGAATTTCATAAACTGACTTTTATGGAATATATTTTAGCATATCGCCCTGGAGTTTAATAAAAAAGCATAATTTTTTTCCATAGTATTATAATTACAAAGTAATGCAGATTCGTCAGTTATTTCAAAGTCTTTATTACGATCAATATATCTCATTTTCAATCAATCCGTATGATCTTTTTTGAATTTATCGTCTGTCCATATTACCATCTTAAATTTTGAAATTCGGTAGCTGTAGCTCAGCCCTCTTGGCCCTCCTTATATAAGCCTCTGATAAGTGGTATCATTAAGAATGTTGAAACAAAATAATTACTAACTTATAGTGAATTTCAAAATGTTTTCTCAATCAAGTCACTTTGAGGTGACTATAAAAACGAGTACAATATAAAACAATAATTGTCATATAAGTATTTCAAATTAATTCAGAACTAATGAGATTAATTAACAAATCAGAAAGTCTTGAATAAAATTATTTGAGCTACTTCAAAGAGTAAATGATTGTTTTTGAAAGCATTCATTTCATGGAGTTGGTGAGAAAACTTAAAGTATTCAACCAGTGGCGTAGCCAAGGGTGCCTTGTTGGTCCCAAAATCCATTGTATCTGATAATTATCAATTTTACATTGAAGTACATTAATTTTGGGGGTATATACTCCATTGACCGCCCTCAAACTCAAATATTGGCAACGCTAGTGTCTACAACTGATTCTTGAGAATGAGACTTCAACATATTACCTAAAATTCATGATGAAATTAGGAAAATCGCTGTTTTCATTTTATTCTCGAAAAACACTAATAGTACAATTTTTTAGAATTATAAATTATTCCTATTGAATTGTATTCAAGATCAATTCATGAAACTTTTTTGATAATCATTCCATAAATTGTTAATTCCATAATTTTCGAAAATCCTGGAGAATAACAACTTAAATTTCTAAAACAACTATATCAAAAATTCATTGAAATTTGTGTTGAAATTATTTTCATATTGATATGTGCTGAAAACAATTTATCATAAACATCTGATGAAGTCACTGTATTGGCGAAACAATATTGTCATGATTTGAATTAATTATAGAGAAAATCGGAAAACTACTCAGTTTTATTTAAATTATGTATTGAGATTTTCATCAAGTATCAGCCCAAACGATTAATGATTAATAATATGTGCTCATTGCTCTACCCTTCTTATATTTCCTATAATTGGGTATTCTAGAAATGTCGATATTGTGTTAGGAATGTCTTTCATATCAAATGATAAGGATTATTCAAATACCACGATAACTTCCAATCTAAAAACCCTCATCACTCATTCATTATTATTATTATAAGAGGAACAGATGTATAGGTCTACCCTCATGATGCAAAAATAGACGATTTATTAATAATTATTAACAAGGCGTCTACAAACAAACCGTTATCTATTGATATACATTGAAATAATCAACGGAAGAGCGGCACAAAGAGAATATTTTTATATTGCAATAAATATTTCCTTGAAATAAAATATGTCGAGGAACGGTTAGATCAAATTAGCCATGATTGATGATGATTCATTGTTTTCTCGTTATCATTCTATTTGTTGGTTTTTCTCATTATCATTTTTTTTATTCTAAAACTGAAATTTCATCCTCTTTATGATCGAATTACATAACTGAAAACTTCTTAATAGACGACAATAATTTAATAATATTAATGACTTCAGTTATTTAGTTGAATTCATAGGTTTCTATATCAATTTAGAGTAACCTAGGGATTTTGAAAGTAGATTCAAACTGCTATGGGTAGTCAAAAATTATTAAATAATGATAATTTTTCCCCTATTGAATGAAGACCTCAATTAAATTCTAGTAACTATAAAATCAAGACAATAGATTCGAAATTTTATGACGTCTTTGAATGAGGAATTATGTAGCTAAAATTATATACACAGAAAAGAAGTCTAGCCAAAGAACCAACTCGCTAATACAATTCCCCATTTGGTTTATGGAGTCTACATTCAATAGAGTTGTCAATAATTGTGACATTCACTTTAACTTCATGGAAGTTATTATTAGGAGTTATGTGAACAAGGGAAACTGATCAAAATGATTTAGATTGAGTTGTTTGTAATATTTCATTAAATGCTATTATTTAGTTATTAGTTATTATTTTTTTTAGACTAGATTGAGCTATTTGTTATAGTATCTCTTTCATTTTAATTATTCAGTTATTATTCAACATTATTGTATTATTTTCTGTAATTTGGTATTATACTTGTTGAGACTGAAGAACTTATTTCAATTCACGAATAAATTAAACACATTTTAAAAATTTAAAAATTACTCCATATATTTTCCACTACAACACTGTTTCGGAATTTTAGAAATTTTTGAAATGTGTTTGATTTGTTAGTGAATGAATCAATATTATTTTGTGTTCTCGTTTTCGATCAAACTATTTCGAAAGACCTTTTTTTTAATCAAAGAGGGTTATCCAATACATGGAAATGCCCTTAATGGCTTCGACTAATGTCATTAGCCAACACTTGTTTGTTTTTTTCAATATATTATCAAAACAACAAAGTATAAAACAAAATAAAATCAATTTTTAGACACAGAGACACTCTACGCCTAGGGGTTCCTCAAGGCGATTTATTCTTCATACACGAACAAGACATATACCACGGAAAAAGTAAGGTGTAGCATGAGGAAAGACAAACGGAATTATTCAGTCAACCTTTATAATTTCACTTTAATGAACTCAATATCCTCAAATAATATTCTGTACACTTCCATATTCCCGAGAGACAGTAAAAATGCCAAATTGAAAGGCTGCTCGTACTTCAGAACACCGGCAAATCGAGAAAAAAGTCTTGAACAGGATTGTCTGTTATTATCACAAGTCAAAATAATGTGATCTGGAGTGCCCACTTCCCCATAAACACATAATGGATTATCGGTCTTGCCAATCTTGTGCGATAATGAGGACGAAAGACCTTTACCAACGTCGAAGAATCATCTAGTTCTTCAAACTAGGTCTGTTAAAAAAACGTGAATTTCGAATTATATGATTACAACGGCGTGGTGCACCATGAGTTCTTGCCAACAGGTCGTACTGTTGATAAGGAATACTACAAGTAAGTTATGCAACGTTTGCGTGATGCAATACGACTCAAACGGTAGGAATTGTGGAAAAACAATCATGGATTACATCACGATAATGAACCACCTCATACATCAGTGTTTGTTGGTGATTTTTTGACCATAAACAACACCGTAATCATGCCTCAACCACCAACCACGATATCACCAGATTTAACTCCCTTCGATTATTTCTTATTTCCAAAACTGAAGAGACCAATGAAAAGAAAGCATTTTGCCCAAATTAATGATATGAAGTGGGAATCGAAAAACGAGCTAAACACTGTAACGAAAAGCGCATTTCGGAAGTGCTTCGAGGATTGAAAAAGCGCTGGCATAAAATAATAATAATATTTAATTAGCAATAGCTATTACAAAATCATATATACATTTAGGTTCAAAATACATTATCTACAATTATATGTTTAAAACGAATTTTCGCTTGAATACTTTAAGGTCACTAACTGTTTTTATGGAGCTAGGCAATTCATTAAATGCGTTGAAACCATAATAATACTATATATACTATAACCATAAAATATACTATTTTTAGATTTAGAAAGCTTACAAACTTGTATGTAGAAATTGTCAAATTTCTTGTATTATAAATGTGCACATCATTGACACATCACGTTTTTTACTAATTACATTACGTTTTATATTACTCTGTATAGCAACAATTTGTTTTTAAGTACAAATATAAATATATGTAGCAAAAATTATTCTTCGTTTAACTGACATTAATTCTAAACAATTTAGCATGCTTTGAATTGGAGTATATCTATTAAATTTCAAAATTGTTCGCATAGCTCTATTCTGTAACTTTTTTAGCTGTTGAGTTTTTTTTTACTCAATCCCAATAACAGTGTGGAACAATATTCAAAGAGTGGAATTATTATTGACTTAAAGAGCAATATCTACATATATGTCGCCAGATTTTTCCCAATTCTTTTGAGAAAATTGATTTTCTTGGAGATTTTAGACGATATCAAGTCGACATGATCATTGAAACTCAATTTCTCATCTAACATAACGCCTAAGTATTTAACAAGTTTTACCCTTTCAACGTTTGGGTTTTCAATTTTAATATTTTTATTTTCCTTACTTTTCACCTTGAGTATTTTATTTCTACCAAAACTTATAACTTTAGACTTTGTTACATTCAGCGATAAACTGTTATCGCTTAGTCATTCATTTATTGCTGCCAAGTCTCTATTGATCCATTCTGTCATAGCCTGGATATTTTTACCACTAACATAAATCATTGTATCATCTGCGAACAATCGTATAAAGAATTGTTTTTACATTAAAAACAATATCATTAATGTATAAGGAGAATAGCAGTGGACCTAAGACCGTACCCTGAGGTACGCCAAAATCATCTCGAATGTTGTCCGAGAGAACACCATTGAACTAACTTTTCGAGATCGAGAAATGTTTTATTCGAACAATATACAAATTTTAAACAAATCATTTTTCCGATGTTAAATTGACATCTGCCCTTATCAATATGGCCACCTTATGTCACTTTATGGCACGTTCGCGTGTCTTTGGTAACAATGGATTGACCGGAAGATATTAAATAATTATTATAATCAAGCAACACAGAATGTGAACTGGAAACTTGAATGAATTTATCCCAAACGAAGTCATTATCGAGTCTATTTCTGTGAAGTTCAGACGATTTCGGGAATCAATTTATGTAACATTCGTTATGAAATACTGAAGCATATGCATATTTTATGAAGGCTCCATAGGCGTAGATAGCATACGGGTAAATGATGTACGCTACCTCTGTTCAAAATATCCAGAAATAAAATCATCAGTGAATTATTCAACAGCACATATTGAATAAATTTTAGAATTTACTGAAAAAATAATAATACAGTATGGAAAGATAAAAACTTCCACTGATAGCGTGGAGGTTTAGGATTCATCAAAAATACTGAGCTAATAATTTGTGTCTAAAGAAAAATCTGAATACGAAATAGTATTCTCCAACATTTTAGAACTAAAGACATTCCACAATTTTTTTTTAACTGTCGGTCCATTCAAATTTTGTGTGTCAATTTTATATCTCAATGTTTCAAACAATATAATAACTTCGATCGATTTTCGATACGTTAATGACAGTCTTAATGTGCTTATCAATTCATCAAAAGATTTTTATTTTTTCTATTTTCATCAGGATTTTATATTAAAGAAAGGAATATATATCAACTGATTCATCAGATTACAGAATATGAATTGGAAGTTATAATAATAATAATATAATAATAAGTTCTTTATACGCAACAGGTATAGCACCCAATTACAGAAAATAATAACAATGTTGAATACATAACTAAATAATTAAAATAAAAAAGAAATAACAATGAGCTCAATCTCATCTGAAAAAATAGTAACTTATAACTACTAATAAATTCAATGGACGATGAATCTACTCTGTGATAGTTCATATTTAAATGAGAGGTAATAATAGAAACTTGTTGAAAATACATGAACTTCTTTATTCGAATAATTATCAAATAAATTCTTGATAATGCTGTAAAAGGCGAAATAACAATAAAGAATTGTTCAATCAGTCATTTTTAGAAAAATAGTATTATTACTTCATTTACTTATAACTACATTATAGCACTCAATGAAATATTACAAAGAACTCAATCTAAATCAATTCATTTTAGTCAATTTTCTTTGTTCAAATTACTCCTGATAATAGCTTCTATGAACTCAAAGTGAATGTCACAATTATTGGCAACTCTATTGAATGTAGGCTCCATACAACAAATGGGGGATTGTATTAGGGAGTTGGTCCCGGGTCTCTAGGTGGAAAAATTCTGTACTACGATAATTTTGCCTAGGAACACGAAATTTCAAAGCGGACAAGAGAGGAGGACAATCCTTTATCACTTGGACAAAACTTTATCACTCAAATTTCAGTACAAATTACTGCTCAATAGTATTGATTGTCCTCCTCTCTTGTCCGCTTTGAAATTTCGTGTTCAAGGCAAATTTCTCGTAATACAGAATTATTCCACCTAGAGACTCCGAGGACCAACTCCCTAATACAATTTCCCATTTGGTTTATGGAGTCTACGTTCAATAGAGTTGCCAATAATTGTGACATTCACTTTGACTCCATAGAAATTATTATTAGGAGTTATGTGAACAAAGGAAATTGACTAAAATGAATTGATTTAGATCACTATTTCAGTTTTTTTAGATTAGATTGAGCTCTTCGTTATATATCACTTTCATTTTAATTATATAGTTCAAACAACATTATGTTTGTTTTCAGTTTTTCAGATTCTTTGTTCTTTTTTTATTCTTTTTCAGATTTTGTTTTCTTTGTTATATTCCTTTTAATTTTATTTATATAGTTATTATTCAACATTATGTTATTATTTTCTGTAATTGGGTATTATACCTGTGAGAATAAAGAACTTTTGTTACAAGATAACAAATGTTGACACATGTTACATTTTTCATTATTTTAATTCTCCGTTTAACTGATATAATTTCTAGGCAATTCTTATGTCTTTCGATTGGAGTATACAGTATACCTATTAAATTTCCAAATTGTTCAGACAGCCCTATTTTGCAATATTTGTAAATGCTAAGTTCTTTCTTTGCTCATCAATGTTGTTTATAAATGAAATAGTTTTTCCAGTACATTGTATTCAAACATATCCCAACTAACTGTCTGCACTGTTTTTATCTTGAATTCGAAACCCATATAAAGGTTTCAAGATGTTAAGAACGAAATGTTTCGGTTTCTCTCCTGCACTTTTTTGACTCAAACGAATCACGAAACATTTAAAGATGATAGCAACTGATAAAATTAAGGATCTCTTCCAAATTAGTTCAGAATCGACATTTAGCAAAAACAGTAGCCTCGGTTCAAGGAACGATGATGCATTTTATCGCCCTCATTAAAATAATAAAGCCTTAAATGAAGCGGACTTCAATTAGCTTAATGCAAATCGTAGATTTATGGCGATCTTATTTGAAAGCTTGTCTCGGCACAGCCATATTAGTTGTAAATTGTTTATCTTCATGGATGCAAAGCATTCAATGCGATTAGTATGAAATTTAAATCTAAAGGAGTTGACCAGTGTTAGACAGTTGTTTAACATTCGACATCCACAGTTCTTGACCTGTTTAAAACTTGCGAATAATGTAATGTAAACTTGCAAATTACATACAGAAATGAACGGAGTCAATGTGTACATTGTGTTTCTTGATTTTCAAATCATATTCATTAACTGAGAGACTTCACAGAGACAAGAACACAGGGTGTTATTCAGTAAGTGTCCGATATTTTACAGAAGTATTTCTAATAATAATAATAATAATTTTTATTTAGCAATAGCTATTACAAAATCATACATAAATTCAGGTTCCAAATATATTATTTACGATTATATGTTTAAAACGAACTTGGCTGATTTACGCTTGAATACTTTAAGGTCACTAATTGTTTCAAATTAAATAAATACGTTGAATCCTTCATAAAATATACTATTTATTCCTATGTTTAGAAAGCTTACAATTTTGCATGTAGAAATTGTCAGGATTTCTTGTATTATAACTGTGCACATCATTGACACATGTTATGTTCTTTATTACTTTATATGGGACCAATATGTTTTTAACTTTAAATAATATATATATATATATATATATATATATATATATATATATATATGTATGTAAAAAAGTATTCTCATTAGACGTTAGTTCTGAACAATTTATCATGCTTTGGATTGGAGTAGGTATATCTATTACATTTCAAAATTGTTCGCACAGTCCCAATAACAGAGTAGAACAATATTCAAAGTGTGGCATTATTATTGACTTAAAGAACAATAAATTCATATATATGTCGTCAGATCTTTTCCAATTCCTCTTCCAATTTCTCATATAACATAACAACTAAGTATTTAACAAGTTTGACCCTTTCAATGTTCTGGTTTTTAATGTTAATACTTATATTTTCATATCTATTTACCTTCAGAATTCTACTTGTACGAAAACTTATAAATTTATACTATGTTACATCCAGCGATAAACTGTTATCGCTCAGCCATTCATTTATTGCTGCCAAGTCTCTATTGATCCATTCTGTCATAGTCTGGATATTTTTCCACTAACATAAATCATAGTATCATCTGCGAACAATCATATAGACCATTTTTTTACATGCAAAACAATATCATTAATGTATAAGGAGAATAACAGTGGACTTAAGGCCGTACCCTGAGGTACGCCAAAATCAACTCCAATGCTGTCCGAAAGAACACCATTGAACTTAACTTTTTGAGATCGCGAATGTAAACAAGAATGGCGCCATTTGTTCACTAAACGTTCAATACCAATTTTATTCAGTTAGAAAAATAAAACTAGTAAACTAATAGAAAAATTCTAGAACTAATTTAACAACTAGCTATAAAATTTTTCCATATGGTGGAAGAAGATTTATAGATCGAAATTCCTCCAATTTGACAGTGTTACAAATTTTAGGCACTGGTATTATCAATGAACATTTCCATTCATTTGGAAAGATTCCATGAGTCAGTGATGTGTTAATCAAATCTAAAAATCTATTTCCAGAAATGTCAAAAGCATCTTCCAATACCTTAACAGTTATATCATCTTCACAACTAAAGGTGTTTTTCAGATATCTCACAATAGTTTTCAAACTTGCCATATCTATTTTTCCGAAAGTATCCATTTTCAACGATTTTGGTATAAATTTCATTGCATAGTCATGGTTATGTTTTGGAACTATAAAAGCAATTATTTGTTTTATAATATCAACAAAGTATAGCTTCTCAGTTATATTCTCAGATATTTTTGAATAAAAGAGTTCAAATCTTATGTCGGCAAGACCTTCATTTAGAAATACAATAGAGGTATTGAAGATTTATTTTTATTTCAACATTATCTTAATAATTTTCCAAACAATCTCAATTTCAAAACCAAAATTGACTAGGTAGTTTTTCAAAATGAGATATTGAATTTTGATGTTGGTTTGGTTCTCAGTTGTAGCGTACTTTCTTCTTTTATAGAGTCACAAGTTTTTTGTATATGTTTGTAGCACAAGAGGGTACTTTTGTCAAAAATCGCTTCGAACTGTTTTCAAAGAAACGATATGCATCAAGTAATTCAAATTGAAAAATCTCGAAAATTATTACTCGTAGCGACTTTTGGCATTACCTAACTAGTAGTTTCGCCAACTAATTCGCCAGAAAATGTGCTCTAAATACGCACAAAAAAATTGTTTCTCTCTGAAAAAAAGTATTTATAGGTAACACTTCCTACAATTATGATGCAAAGTAACATCAAATTTCAATTTATCTCATTAAAAAACTCCCAAGTACAAATTTCAAGTTTTGTTTCAATTTTGCGATTTTTCAAAAATTATTTAATTGATTAAAACTAGCATAAATATTCTGCTTCCTGAATCTCCTCTGCATATCTGTGTACGTTTTCATTCTCTAGTATCTATGTAATTTATTAGAAACAAGTTCAGATATAGACTGACTCTTGAACAACTTGACAATTGCATTCGATGGCACCTACAGCTAATCAACCTGATATTACGTATCCTTGATTACAAAAATGAATCGCATCCCTTCTTTAACATTCAACTTAATTTTCCAAAAAAATTATTCAGTTATAAAAACTTTTTTATATTTAAATTATTTCATTAACCTCAATATCAGAAAAGTCATTCAATCAGAAACTACAGATGGATAGTTATTGGCAATAAATGAACTTGCGGAGAAATGAAAAGTTTCCTATTTGTTGGCTATTCAATTCAATTCTAATAAATTGAAAAATGATTCGACACAAACAGAAAGGTTAACCTTCAATGCATGCAGTAATGGCATGAAATTTGTAGCAATGTATATGATGTTAAATTCAACTGGCACGAACATTCGGAATATTTGGTAAAAACACTCAAGAGGTACAGTGACCTATCAGATAATAAATAACGTAAAGTAATGAAATTACAATAAATTGCTGAGTTGAAACATACTATTTTTGAAACCTCTATAGTCCCTTAAATTATAGAGTAGTGCTTTGGGGTGATTGATACATAAGTCGATAAATTATTTAAAATACAGATGCAAACACTACAATTTTTCAATTCAAGTGATTCCAGAGACCTTTGCAGACCTTTATCATGTTGAATTTGTTCACTTGCCGAGTTTTTTCATTCCTCAATGTGTCTCATGTGAAAAAAAAAACATTTTTATTTCGAATATTTCTGAACATAAGACAAAAAGTAGAAATTTGTTAACCATAGACTGACAGGATCAGAGTGCGAAACACTTATTAGAAAACTTGGAATAACCCAATGTAGAAGAACCTTAAAAGAGTATCAGGCGTAGAAAGATTTTTATACTACAGCGTAGTTCAAAAATGCTCTCATGAAAATCAATTGAAAATATCACAAATTACTTTGTTTACATATATGTATTTCACTCTCATATGTAGTATACTATCTCTATGTTTAATGACAACCAACAACATTTGCGAGTACATAATTTATCTTGGGTAAACTTGGACGTTTCCAAGTTTGACAACCGCTGGTCAACGGATCTTATCTCAGCGTCGAATAAGCCGCGATGGTTATGCCGTTGCGGAGGTTTTGCCGCTTACAAAATTTCTTTTGTAAGCGTCTTTCGTCGAAATCGACATCTTTTGGCAACTTTATTCCTATCACCTATTTATCTCCATAGATTCTAGACACTAACGAATGAATCACCTCATTAAATAATTCACGTCGGCATTAACATTGATTAACTCAAAGTGATTATACACCCATTGTCTAAAAATAGACCCAAAAAGCTAGGTTTTGGCGTTCTAGGAACGTTTTATCTTGGAGTAAACTCTGGTATTACTCACCACTGATACAATTATACGAATAATCTGACTAATATCCTGACGTTTTTAGAGCAATTTTTCATATTGTTTATTGCTCGCATATCTGTAAAAGTGATATCAATGTTTACAAAAGTTAGAGCTATCCGGTGTGAGACAGTGTATAATTCCGAGAAATTATATGAGGCTTTTATTTGAAAAATGACAACAACCGAATCAGTTCTATAAACATACACGAGTAGATCAAAAAGAAAAATGGTGTACGAAACATCTAAGTCATTTCAAATTATCAAACAACTTGATACTGAATTATTTCCTACCTTCCTGACAAGTGCCCATAAAAGTAAATAGACCTAACTTCGTCCGATCTATTCTAACCTATTAACCTAACCTACTAACACAATCTATGTTTCATACCTTCACGACGAGAGTCAGCAAGAGTAAATATCCATTACTTGAACCTAACCTTACATAACCTATGCTTTAGAACATTTACTTTCGACCTGAACCAACAACAGTGAATAAACCTAACTTTACCATACCTAACCTAACCTGACATAACCTTTGTTTTATATCTTCAAGACAAGAACCGACAACAGTGAATGGACCCAAAACAAAGTAAATTAATAATTGTCCATTAAGTAGTAAACTGATAAGAATAATACATTATTGACAATGTGTATTCAATAGCTTCAGAAACTTAATCAATGAAGGCCTTCATGATAAGTGGAGGATGACATCCAGAACGGGAGCAAATTGAAAAAATTATATTTGGATTAAAATACTTATTGACCTTTAAAAAAACATAATCGAAGTAAGTTATGATTTTGAAATGATATAAAATACGTTCATATTTCAAATTAATTCATTCAATAATTTATTTAGCGACAATAACTTGAAAAATGATAGGTTCACTTATCACTAAACCCATTATCAAGTTATACTATATTAATAATTATTATTATGATAATAATAATCTTTATTCAAGGTTCTCGTAATACAATTATATAGGTGAAACAACAGTATTCTTATGTTAAAATCTATATTGACCATTTTGTTGCCTAAACAAAGATTCATACATTTTCTCACAGAGACCTTAGCCTGTGGTGAGTACAAAGAATGTCTACTTATATTCTGCGAAATAAAATAATATATAATAGACGAAGAATGTCTATTTATATTACATTAGTAATATTGTTGAATACTCTTGATAATGGGCTAACTGCCCGAAACATATGTAGAGTTGTTAATATATTCAGTGAAACTTGAACCAAGTGTTTCAATTTGAATTTACTATTATCTCTTGGTGAAACATTGTTTAATATATAAAATAAAAAACACTTGTCTGGGTTTCATATGGGGTAACACCCCGAAACAATTGTCAAGTCTTTATTATAAATTTTCTGAAACCTAGCCCAGTGTTTTTATTTTATATATTTACTCTTATGTCACTTAAAAGAAAATCTAACATAGCAAATACTATAATTCTAGTTTCGTATTGAAGAGAAAAATGATTTGATTGGATGTTTAATATTAGAAATTATCACCCTCAGTTTTTTCTATATTTATCTTGAATGCATTTTTATAGGCCTTATATTTACTGTATCAATTAGATTCAATATCGAATTTCAACAAATTTCATTGTTTCTCATTGTTATGTGATATAGGTTAAACAAATTGAAAAATTACAAATCACACCTACAGAAATTTCATTTCACCATCCAAGATAAAATTTTCTATGACATCGAGATATTGAACTAGCCAGAAAAAACCGATATTGGAAAAGAAAAATATCATGGCGACCGATAAATTTTGTATACTCTGTTATTAGGATTGAGTAAAGAAAAAACTCAACAGCTACAAAAATTACAGAATAGAGCTATGCAAACAATTTTGCATATACTCCAATCCAAGGCATGCTAAATTGTTTAGAACTAATGTCAGTTAAACTGAGAATACTTTTTGCTACATATATGTATATTTATATTTAAAATTAAAAACAAATTGTTCCCATATAGAGTAATAAAAAATGTAACATGGTATAGATGTATGCACGGTCATAATAAAAGAAATGCTAACAATTTCTACATACAAGTTTTTAAGCTTTCTAAATCTAGAAATAGTATGTTTTAAAGAGGATTCAATGCATTTAATGAATTGCTTAGTTCCAAAAAAACAATTAGTGACCTTATGGTATTTCAGATAAATTAGCTAAGTTCGTTTCAAACAAATAACTGTTAATAATAAATTTTAAAAACTTCGAAAATTAATTACGCTAATAATCAAATTATCACGCCAATGAGAATATAAGATAATAGACGAAGAAACAATTGAAAAACTAATAGCTTTTCAGTTTATCGTGATAATTCCTTATAATTGGCAACATGTCGTGAAAAAATGAGGTGAGTAGATCAATTAGCTGAGCACCTAAATAATTTCATTGATTGGAGTACGTTCATACTTCGTTGACTATTGGCATGTGAAAAATGAACAATTATCAAGTACGATCTAGTTTCTGTTGCCGCGACCAATTAAACCAGGGCTGTCCAAACGATTCAAAAGAAATTTCACGGTAAGTTGATCCACGGTAAAATATTGAATCTATTTCAGTATATTGAGGAAAAAGTAGTGCTTTTTGTTGATTCTTTGTTTATATAATACGATTTTTCTACAATTCTGTCAGTACGAACATTAAAACAGATTGTTGCCAGACTCAGTGAGTATGGAAGTTAATTGTCTGTCAGTGAAGGCTTATATTTCGTTTTTATAAAGTTCATAAACACGCACTTCCACAAAAATAGAATCTGCTCGTCGTGTAACTTATTTTCAAGCACAATATCGTTACTTTGAAAAATGGGAGTGTTTTTAAATCACTTCAGTCTTTATTTCTTCAAAATGAATTCAACATAACTCAAATCAATATTTACCTCGACAATATAATTGACTTGGTCGAAAATAATGATAGTTACTAAATTTTATTTCACGTGAGTTTATAGTAGGTAAATCGAAAAATCATGGTTATCAAACTGGGGCTCGCCCTGTTTTGGACAGCCTCAAATCAAACGATAATAATTTAAATAAGATGTGGTAACCTTCAACTCTCGTTTGAATGTACCTAGATGAAAATCATCAAATTACATTCTTAAATTTCTTGGCAATTCGTACTTTTCATTCACTAACATAAATGTTTTCACTAAAAAACATTCAGGTTTGTATACTTGCCAACTTCTATAAACAATGAGAAAATTTCGATGTTAATGGAGCTGTTGTAACCTTCGAGAGCCTTAAATGTTTCAATATAAATGTACCTATACTTGGTAAATGACTTGAATTCTTTTAAATGTATTCTTAGAAGCAATGATCATTCTCTTATATATTAAGTTAAATATTTGACTGAGAATTATTTCACACAGACAACTATATAGCACTATGTATTTATTTTCGTGGAAACAAAGCAACTGTCCGATATATTTGTCATACTTAATCTTTCAACAAATATTCCCATTTCAAAGATAAATTTTTTTCATAAGCATTTCTGAAATGCAACTTGAGCAAAGCATCTGAGTGAATACCGAGAAAAACAGAATGAATCATAGAATGAAGAAATGCAAAGGATTTGTATGTAATAACAAAAATATGAGTAACTACATTCACAGAAAATATACAACACAAATTTTTCATTTTAATGTTCAGTTTCAGTTATATTCAGTTGATAATCATTAATGTAAACGAGATTCATTATAAATGGAACAAATCAAAAAAGGAAAGAAAATGCAAGAAAATATATAGAATAATACAAAATTATTTCTGAAGCGGAAAAAAGTAATTTTAAAAAATTTGAAAAATTTGGTTAATATTTTTATTACTCTTGATAATAGGCTTACCACCCGAAACACTATTTCTATCATCTAGCAACCAATAAGCTCGAAATATTTTTATCGGCATATTTATTATTTTTAATCATTAACTAGAAAAATTAAGAAAACTTTATGGTGAAGAAGACCGGAAGGATAAACTTCATGAAAAATCAATACATTACTAATGACAGTATTTTCATTTCAATAATGTAATTGAAGCACTTCTGGTACTCAGTACATCATTTCTATCAGAGTTTTTCATTTACCAAAAACGCAAAGCTTCTTCAAGATAAAATCAAAATACAATGAAAAAAATTTCCTTCTTCACTCTGTGAACATTTTCTTTTCTGAAGAAGAAGAAATGGTCTCCTCTTCAATTTAAACAGTTAACAAAGGTTAATTGGTGAGAATTTGGAAATTCATTAATTTCAAACAAAAATTAAACAATTTAACAAATCTTCATCGAATGAATGAATGTGAAAAACTTTATCCACCCCCAGAAAATTTATTCCTAAAATTAAGAATATATGAACGAGAAAAAAACACTAGATTTCAGACATCCTTTCAACTAATAGGACATTCAAAGATAAAACTAAAGAATTTACAAAAATAATAACATTATATGTACACAGAAATATCGAAGTCCCAATGTAAAGAAAATCCACCACATCAGAGAAAAAACATTACTAAAAATTAACATTTCATTCAAAAGAACCGACGTTACACTATAATTAAACTATTCGAATTTATCACGAATGAAATAAAGTAATATTTAGCTGAGAAAAACAGTTGAAATAAATTTTAGAAATAAAAAATTTATCACAAATCGAAAAATTTTTCATGAAAAATCGACTTACCTTAGCTCCTACTTGGTTTCCGCACTGACCAGCCTGAAGATGTACAATTTCCCTCATGGTATATGTGATGTGTCAAAGTAGTTAAGTGTATGTGAGGATGAGCTGGTAGACAGCTAGCGATCAGGATGGCTACTGTCATTCACCAAGCAAGCAGCTCCGAAGTATTTGTCGGATTCCCTTTCCTTCCACCACTAACTATCGGGTTGTGTATCAACGACTTCGTTTACGAACTCACATATCAGACAAGCGATGATTTTTTTAATAACTACCTTTAACAGTGATGTTGAACTCACCAATTTTGGCGATTTTGCAACACTTTACTGATCTGTATTTTTTGCACACTCTAAATACCGATATAAAACGATTTTTCGGCAACTTCTCAACAATAAAAAAGTAAAACATTTCTATTTCTCAACACAACCTGTTATACATTATCCACTGCTTCGTTTTTTTGCATTAAGTTCTTATTCTCTTCAAATAATTTTGTTGAGAAATAGATGTTTTTAAACTTTTGTAATTTTAGTTAGACATGGTTATTAGCCAGTATTTATCAATTTTATTGTCGCGAAATAATAATAATAAATAAATAATAATAAAATTCAATGAGAAACATTCCTCGCATAGTAAAGTTACATTCATTCAATTGATACAATAATTACAACTAAGAAGAATGCTCAGTAAAGAGTTCAGTTTTGAGTCTGATCTTCCATTCAGCCCTCGAACAAAAATATTCGTTCAAACAAAAATATTGGTTCAATTTATATTCACAATAATATACAACTATATTTGAAAAGAAAAGAAAAAAATTACCTCAGAAATATTGAACATTTGAGATATTTCACATGGTGAGAGACATTCGTGGTAAAAAAATAAACAAACATAAGATACAAAAAATTGATTCATACATTATTGCCTACATTCCAGACATAGAAGTACTCTGCCACACTATAGTTTGCCTTTGTTAAAATCAATGACTTAACTCTCTTCTTAAATAAATGAGCTCTCAGTAATTTCAAATTTGACGGTAAATGGTTGGAGTTTTAATGCTCTGGTAATACAGAGAGTGCTCAAGTTTAGCTGTTTTATTCGTAAGAATAAGTAACACTATTGACAATAGTTTTTTTCTATATATATTCCATTTCAGTTGAAAATACGTTATTCTTATATAGTCATATAAATAAAATATTGTTTGTGAATAAATATGGACACTTTCGGTGCTATCTGATAAAAATTGTAAATCGTCATAAAAAGATCAAATTGAATAATATTTATCTACTCGCATATATTTCAAATGAAGATCTGAAGTGTATATAATAACATGATAGGTGCCAATAAATTCATTTATAACCAATAAACGAGAAACTGCGAATGGTATATGATTATGATTGTCTCGTACATCAAAAATAATCTAGTAAATGATGCTAATGATCATTGTTTCATTTACAGACAATTTTTTCATATTTTATATATGATATATTTATATTTTCCATTCAAGAAATCGAGATATGAATAAATTCAAGAATAGAGAACAAGAACAGAAAAAATTTTTACAGAAAGTTATTGCTAAGGGTAACAATTTTCAGTGAGAACAATGACCGAAAAAAAAGTCAAATATATATATATATATATATATATATATATATATATATATATTAGTGAAAAATTGTTGGGTTATCGGCGATTTAGGCAAATAAATTAATCCAAGACTAATCCTCAGTAGGTAATTCTATATTTCGAACTAAGTTTCAGTTCTTCTTCAGGAATACTGGAAATTTTTTACAAGATGTTAAATAAATATAAGTGATAGTGAAAAAGTACCTACATCTGACATAAGTTGTTAAACTAACAAAAAACAATACAGAAGTCATCCAATGATAGATTAAATACAAATGCAGTACAATTATTTAAGGACAAGTATGTGAATAACCATGTAAACATGAACAATATAATAGAGTGTCGTTTTTCATGACATAGACTATTCTTTTGAATGACACATAAGTTGCGGTGTTCCCTGTACGTGATGGCAAAATGCCTGAACGTTGGTCTTAGCCATTTTTAATTTGGCCAGTCTCATCTAAAGAGAGTAAAAAGCTGTATATAGAACTGGGATTCTCAATGTCCGTTCTTTTACAGCTATATACTCTCTTTAGATGAGACTGGCCAAATTAAAAAATGACACCTCTGTGTCATTTACTAACCAATAATATAATAAAATTGTAGTTTTCATCTTCTTTTCAATTGAAACAGATTAATTTCTTTCATTTGATTTGTAATTTAACGCAATTGTTTTCGTTGGCGTTTTTCGACTTATAAAAATGAAAGAAACATTTTTCCAGTAGAATAAAATACTCGGGAACAATGTGAAAAAAATTCTGAGCTCGCGGCCACTTGGGCCGGGGGACCGTGGCATTTTGCCAGCTCTGCCACCCTATTGTTACTCCACTGGTAAAACAGTAATATATTAATATTATTATACAGTTATTTATGCTGTAAAGTGCCAATACTTTTTTACTTCTTACTAATTCTTACTCTGTTTTTTCAGTCCGCTCCGTTTCATTTTATCATTCAATTCTTCATTTTATCATAGCTTTATTACAGAATTTTAAATTAATTTATAGGGGATTACAAATCGTAATACACATTATATTGTATATTAGTACTTGAAATGTTGCCTTATTTTTCTATGGAAAAAGAGTGCACAGAAACACCGTAACCGATACACTTCTTGAATTTCAATGCTACTTACTCATTCATCTATGGAAAAATATTAATGTGAAGTATCAAATTTCGTCTCACAAAATGCTATGGGAAATCATTCTTCGAATCTTCGGCCTAAACAACGATTCGCTTCTGTTTTCTTGTCTTCCATTCTCTAGTCCTATTTTCGGTAACTCTGTCAACCGTGAACTTCAGTTTTAACTGTTTTTTCCTTAATTACATAGCAGTCTCGTATTTTTCATAAATAATGTTAATATAATCGGCCGCTAACTCCAGCTTTTGCGATGAGCCGAACAATACCTTCTCTTCAATTCAATCCATGATGAGTTTAACGAATTATTGTATTCCTTAGATGATGAAGATATTCAGAAGAAATGAAGAGTATTCTGATGTGCTAACTGAAATACAATTACGAGGAATAAACGTGTGATAGTTCAACATTATTGGATAAGTACCATTAATTTTGGAGGAAGGTACAGATTAGCACAATTCTGAAAGTGTTAATTTCCTAAATAATAGCGTTAGAAATGACACGGAGGTTCTCTTGGCTCTTATCTCTTGGTGAAATATTATGTTAAAAAAATTAATTAAAATTAACACACTTGGCTTAAGTTCCACTGAATATATTAAAAGCTCTACATATCTTTTGGGTGGTTAACCCAATATCAAAAGTATACAATTTTACTGAATTGCAAAATGTACATCTTTCACTTATATATCCGAAACCACAGAATTCAACACTGATTTCACGGAAAAATACACTTGGTCATTACAACTAGGTAAATTTTTCTTTATGATTATCGCAATTTCCTGTATTTCCAGGGTATCTAATTTTTACTACATGAGTGTTGTTATTTCGGTCCTCTTGGGATCCCAGAAATGATTATGTTCAACACAGTGTTCAGAAAAACCGTAATAAAAACAATAATATCGATTTTCTATGTTCATCGATTCTTTTTTGCATGGAACGTTCAGTTTAATCTATGTAAAAACTATCATATTCCCTGCAAAATATATTGTGAAAGCCACTTCTCGAAAATACGTCAAGTTTTTACTTGTTATTGTATTTATTTATTTGTTTATATATTTATAGATGTTTGTTATATGTTAAATAAAATGAAGATAGGTTTATTAAATTGAATAGTAATCATGAGTATTCAACAAAAAACAGGGATGTGCTACTTATTCCTATGCATGAAACAGCTGAATTTGAGCACTCTCTCTATTGTCATTAAAATTTTCAACCATTTACCTTCGAATTTGAAAGTACTGAAAGCTCATTTGTTTAAGAGGAGAGTTAAATCTCTGCTCTTAACAAAGGCATACTATAGTGTGCCAGAGTACTTCGATGATTCGGATGTAGGCAATAATGTTTGAATCAATTTTTTGTATCATATATTTGTATTTTTTTAACACTAATGTTCTTCACCATGTGAAATTGTCTCAAATGTTTAATATCTCTGAGGAAATTTTTATTTTCTTTTCTTTTCAATTAAAATTGTATATTATTGTAAATATGAATTTAACCAAGATTTTTGTTCGAACCAATATTTTTGCTCGAGGGCTGAATGGAAGATCAGACTCCAAACTGAATTCGGCCCTTTTGAGAGCATTTCTCTTAGTTGTAATTATTTATCAATTGAAATGAATGTAATTTTTCTATGTAAGGAATGTTTCTCAATATAATTTTATTATTATCATTATTATTATTATTTACCAACAATTTTAACGTAAATAACAAGGACGAACTTATTTATTTTCGAGAAGTGGCGTTTACAAAACATTTTGCAGGGAATGTGATAGGTTAAAAATTTTTTTCTGTTTTACATAACCATTCCTTGTATCCCAAGAAGGCGGAAATAAGTACACTCAGGTAGTAAGGGCAGAAGTTTAGATGCCCTTGAAGCCTTGGAAATTTCAATAGTCAAAAAATTTGAAAAAATTTACCTTTTGCAATGTCCAGGTGGATTGTTCCGTGAAACCAGTGTTAAATTCTTTGGTTTAGGACATATAAGTGTAAGCTGTACATTTTGAAATTCAGTAACATTGTATACCCTTGATAATGGGTTAACCACCCGGAACATATGTTGAGTTTTTAATATATTCAGTGAAACATGAGTCAAGAGTGTTAATTTGAATAGCTTCATAATTTTAACAGAAGAATTGGAATTAAAGCTCGGATAGTCCACAAGAAATTGTTTGACAGTTGTGTTTCGGCTGTAAAATTCTTCAATATAAGAACATTTTCATGTATTGATTTGATTCTATGAGTAAGCGACATAAAATCTCCATCCTTTTTTCCATCAAAGTTATTTGTTCACAAGACATCAAGATTATTTATTTCTATACAGCGAGGTCACTAGCTCTCAACAGAATGGCGTATCACATATGGTCACTAATTCCATTAGTATGGCTTAGTAATATATAATATTTTAGTTTTAGTTTATTTCATTCGGTTACTTTTTATTATTATTGCATTAATTTCATTTTTATTGACTTCATCAACTAGATTTCATCAACTTCTGTTGACTCTATGTGACTTTGTAATAGATAATATTTTATTTTTATTTTGTTCCATTTAGTTATTGGTTATTACCTACTATCTCAATTCATTTCAATTTTATATTTTTTGTATATATTCGCTTAAATTCTCTTTTTCGTTTTTTCTTTAATTTTTTTTTATTATGTACATTGTTATTTTTTCCTTGTAATTGGATGTATATATGTTGGAAAAAATGTATTATTATTATTATTAATAGAAAATTCGAAAAAGAAACTCATTACTATTGTTATATATAAAATTATCACTAACCTTGTATGAAGTTGTAGTATGAAGTAGTGACTTAACCTAAAAATATAGCATTCTCTATAATCTATATAGAAAATTGTACTAAATTATAAATAAATATAATAAAGTATATAAATCTTTAACTTTTTAACTTTATATTCATTTTTTCAATGTTATTTTCAGTATTCCTTCAACTGATGATGGTATGGCATATCGAATGATATCCTATTGGACAAAAAAGATAATTCATTTCACATGAAAAATGTGTTAAGTTTTTAAACATATAAAATATTATAATCATCGCGAATGAAAGCTTAAGAGCATTTACATTTTTCTAAAAATGCACAAAATAACATTCAATCTTGTTTTTTTATAGAGTAGTACACAAAGAATATACAGAACACTCAATGATGTCTACGTATTAAGTTGTATAAAATGTTTTAGACAAAGAAGAATAACCTTTGAAAAATTCCTGACAGTTTGTGTTGATAGTATTAAACGGATCTTATTTTAATCGGTAAGGTCTGTGTTCTATATTCCATGTGTCCAAAAATCGCTGAACTCTGTCAAAAGCTATTATTTCTGAAGTTTTCAAGATGTCTCATGTACTTTTTCATCTGTACAGGACAGTAATCAGATAATATCGATTCTCCTGTAAGATTAATTTTTTGAAATTTAATTGAATACAAAAATGTAAGATATATAGAATACAGAAAAGTAGATATATTCTCAGATAATCAACAAATAGGTAGTTCAAGTGGTTTGAAAAATTAGGCATTTTTATTTTACAAGATTTCTTTAATGTTTCATAGCTGTTTCTTTTCAGAAGTTTTTATAATGGATCTAAAAAGCATATTTTTAGGCTCACTTGAAACGGATGATATTTGGATTCAACGGGAGTGTCACAGGAGTGCCTTTTGTCACCATCGTTGTTCAATATACACTCGGAGATCATTTTCAAATAGGCTTTGAAGAATATAAACATATAAAGTTCAAATAATTCAAAGATCTTAACATTTATTTCCTTACCACAGCAGCAATAGTCCTCGATGAGCAAAAAACGAGATATTAGGTACTTGAGAGAGGACAACATATGCAACCATTGAGAGTTGGAAGTGAAGACATTTTACTATTCACAATCATATACGACGATTGGAGACACTAAACACTATCCAGATATATATATATATATATATATATATATATATATATATATATATATATTCGCCTTACTATTCATGGCATATATATATATATATATATATATATATATATATATATATATATATATATATATATATATATATATATATATATATATATATATATATATATATATATATATATATATATATATATATTGTTCTTATCAAAAATTGGGATGACCACACTTCTGGTTCAATAATTATTTCACAATGATTTCAGAAAGCATTCTCTTTTTCTTTTGATACATTTCATCAAATGATTTCGAGATTTTCGATAATAAAGTTTTAAATTATAGTTATGAATGATCATTAAAACAAAAATACATATAACTACTAAATTGATTCATCAAAAAAAATTTTCTGGTCGTTCTAATTTGGCTCGTATATTCATTACATTTGAAGATGATACTAATGATAAAATATATTATCTTTTGGGCACTACTCCGTGTATGGAAGAAGTCAAAAGAACTATATCCCTAATCAACGTTAATATTCACCTAGGGAATAAAAAGTATTTCTCAAAATGAAGAAGTTCCTTGCTTTGTGTTTCGAATTATTTCAAAATCAAACAGTTTCCAACATTTCCCAACCATCTCTGTTCAGAAATTTTCAAATTTCTGAGCAAATAAGGCAATAAAATTAAGGTTTACAATTATTAGTAAATAACAAAGTAAGAGTATTTCTTGTTTAAATTTTATGATGACCTCATAATTCCATCCATTTGTCAAAATTTCCCAAAACATGTAGTATAACACGCTATAATACATCTTTTATGTACGATATTAAATTAAATTAAACTCTTGGCTCAATGTTTCGTGATTATTTTTAATAACATCAATTCGTCAACATGTTTCGTACGTGAGCTCATCTTCAATACTCGGTCATCATTTCTTTTTATCTTGAAAATTCTCTTTGGCTTTATAATTTCTCTATATTCCCAGCCCACATAAACACAGAATATATAAAACAATATGCTAAAAAAGTATAATAATAATAAAGTAATTTTTTCCATAGTACTTACAATATGGCAGTATATAGCACCAAAGGAGAGAAAACATGGAAAGAACGTCAAAACTAGTTCAAAAGCAAAAATGAAAAATATTAGGATTTACCTGTACAGTATTAATGTAATTCTGCTGAATCATAGGGTTCGTATTCCATGATAAATACATAAATCATCCTCTTAAATTGGTGAAAGTCCGTTAGATCAATATCTCCTAGGTAAAACAATGAAGAATTTAATTGACATATACTTCATCTCATTGAAACTATATCATGAAATTAGATCACAGGACAACTGTGTTCAACTTCAGCTCGCGCTGGGTCATGTTTCCAGTTAGTGTGAGGATAATTATGTGAGTTTGAGTGTGTCAAAGTGTTATGTTGTCTCTTTCACAGGAAAAAAAGATCGAATTGAGTGTGATTATGGCGTCGGTGGTCAGGTTCTTTCTCATTCTGATAAGGTGAGAGATCTTGGTATAGTCTTCGATCAGAAGCTTTCCTTCATTCCACACAAAACCCAACTTATACCATCTGTCTCGAAAATATATGGATTCGTTATATAACAATGGCAAATTTTTCCATAATTTTTTACCATTCATAGGACTATGTCATGCCCTAATCCGTAGCAAGTTGTAGTATGGCAGCATGATCTGACACCCTATTTTTGCTTGCCATCGATAGCATCTTGAGGTCGTTCAGAGAAGGTTCTTGAAACCTTAGTTTGGTGGAACAATAAAGTTTATCCAGAGAGAAGATTCGATCATAACGCATTATTCGATCATAACAATTTAAATTAATCTCATTGCAGGATAGGAAAGAAACTTTATCCCTCAAATGTTTGTCAAATTACTGCACAACAGTATTGATTGACCTAGTCTTTTCTCCGCTTTGAAATTTCGTATTCCAAGGCAAAGTTATCGTACTACAGAACTATTCCACCTAAAGAGAGACTCTAATTACCACCTCGCTAATACAATCAAATTGTCTTTATGGAGTCTACATTCAATAGAGTTGCTGATACTTGTGACATTCACGTTGACTCCATAGAAGTTATTATCAGGAGTCATGGAAACAAAGGAAATTGACTAAAAGAATCGATTTATTATGAGTTCTTTGTAATATTTTTTTGAATTCTATTATTTAGTTATTAGTTAGTATTTTAGTTTTTTTTTGTTAGAATAGATTGAGCTCTTTGTTATATTTCTTTCATTTTATTTATTAAGTTATTTTTATGGTATTATTTTCTGTGATTTGGTATTAATTGGGTATTACACCTGTTGAGCATAAAGAACTTATGATTATTATTATTATTATTATTATTATTATCATTATTATTTCATTCTGAACAAGTGCTAAATTATGCGACGGATACAAAAATATTTCCTTTCGTCTCCTTATATTTCTACTTTCGTGTCAATCAAAATTTCGTTCTTTCAATCAAAATTTCGTTACATTTTTTATTACATTACATGGAAGCAACTGATTTTTTATTTTAAATATTAATTTATATGAAGCAAAGGGTATTCTTTGTTCAACAAACATTAGTTCCAAAGAGTTCAGAATACTTTTAACAGGGGTATACCTATCGCACTTTAAAATTGTTCGCATGGCTCTATTCTGTAATTTTTGTAATTGTTGAACATGAAAATTTTATATTTACGAACAAATTTCTAGTAACAAGATCATTTTTGTGGATAAAATTATATTTTATCCACAATTTATTATTATTTATATATTATTTATATATTATTTGAAATAGTATAGGGAGAAAATTAAGATTGATTATTGATGAGGCCGATACTTGGAAATTATTAATATTGATAATGAAACAATACTTAGAATTTCCCCATAATTTAATAAAATTATTAGTGTTATTAATATACTTTAATATTTATAATATAATAATGTAAAATAATATAATATAAATATGTAATTTAATATAAATTAATATAATTTAATAAAAAATCATTATTATTTAGCCTTTGATAAAGAAGTAGTACTTCGAAACGCGTCATGCGTATTTTTATTAAATTATGAAAAAATTCTAAATATTGTTTCATTATGAAAATTAAGATTATTTATCGTTATCTGCAAGAAGCTCGCCAATTTGTCCTCGAGACGCACCTGATCAATTTTCAAATATCAAGTTTATGCCATGTTGTCGGGTATTAATCGAAACCCGTGGTCTTTGTCATTGTTGCTATAATTAAGACTTTGGAAGCGCCTCAGCGACGGCGACGATGAAGAGTTGGTCTGCATTTTATTACATGGAACTCCGGAATGTCTGGTCTCTCTGCCTAAATTAAAATAGTACAAAATAGCGCGTTACTCTGGGGTAACCTCCTACCGAAATAAACACGAAAAGACGCGGCGAAGAGACGAAAAAAAACGTCGCGACATATCGAAATAAAAGGTATTCTGAACGCGGAATTTCTGGACGTTGAACGCCAAAGTTTGTGATTATTCAGCCAATTCTAAGCATCCTAATAATTAATTAAAAGAGAATGAGAATATTAAGTGTCAAAATTCGAATTTTCACACTTGACTTATTGTTCAGTTCTACCCACTCTATCCCACTATAAGGTACATTAAAAATTAAGTAACGAAATGGAAATACTCACAAAAATTTGAATCAAAATGCAAAAAAAGAAATATATTAAATGAAAAACACTTGTCTAGGTTTCACAAAATTTATAATGAATAAATTTTTTACAGTTGTTTCGGCGTGTTACCCCATTTTGAAAAGTTACACTGAACAACATTTTTCGACCAACATTCTTATATATTATGATGTAGTCCAATCTGGACGTCCAAATTTCGATGACTTTTTCCAACATTTGTGGTCGTATATCGGCAATAACACGGCAAATATTGTCTTACAAATAGTCAAGCGTTTTTGGCTCATCCGCACAGACTAATGACCTCACATAACCCCACAGAAAGTAGTCTAGCTGTGTCAAATCACGAGATCTTGGAAGCCAATTCACAGGTCCAAAACGTGAAATTAGGCGGGCACCAAACGTGTCTTTCAATAAATGGATTGTAGCACGAGCTGTGTGACATGTTGCGCCGTCTTGTTGAAACCACAGCTCCTGGACATCATGATTGTTCAATTGAGGAATGAAAAAGTTAGTAATCATGGCTCTATACCGATCACCTTAGACTGTAACGTTCTGGCCATCATCGTTCTTGAAGAAGTACGGACCAATGATTCCACCAGCCCATAAAGCGCACCAAACAGTCAGTTTTTCTGAATGTAACGGTGTTTTGACATACACTTGAGGATTATCTGCACTCCAAATGCGGCAGTTTTGAAGATTGAACATTGAAGATTTGATGACAATCAAATGTTGAAAGTTCATCGGCGAGACTATTTCAGAACTTATTTTTACTACATGTATGTCACAAGCAGAGTGAAAAATTTCAAAGCTATTCCTTTCCATTAGGATTATTTGTTGGTACAAATAATTTTATCTACAACTCTCATCTCCTTTTTCTGGTGTTTCAGAACTGTACTCTCTTCAAAATCGACCATTTCTTTCTGGAGGGAAGCTCCAGAAAATATTTGTAGCTTCATTAATGCTTTCATCACCAGGATTCAGAGACTGGAATTTTACTGAAAATGTCGACAACATTCCCAATTCTCTTGAAATCTACGATTCTGTTTTAACATTCTCTATGGACATCTTTTATTGGCCGACTTCAAGCTCGTTGTCACTGCAGATTCGTTAAAGTAGTAATTATTAACGAGATCGGAATAGCCTAATAGAAAATTTGAATCAAATTGCAAAAAACGAAATCTGATTTACATCTTTCGTACTACCTGAAAGGAGAATCTAAGCTCTGTGGCCAAGAGGCTTTGTGCCTCTTAAGCCCTTCCAAATCAAATGGACCGTGGTCCATATGGCGGCGATCTTTTCGCCGACAGGTTGATGATTCCTGTCATGCCACATAAACTTCTTCTCAGTCTTTGCTGTGATAAGCGGCCCCAATTTCTGTAATTTCTTATAGAATTCCTTATAGTTAATGATCGCCGTATCCTAGTTCTTTGATTTTTGACATGAGATCTTAAAATTACCACACACATATACCAGTAAAATGAACAACCCTGAGCAATAATAACCCTAAGATGATTGGAACTTCAGAACATAAGAGGATCAGTGGCCGAGCGGTATAGCGACCTTATATGGACATTTTCTCCGACTTATCCCGCGCTTTTGATACTATTGACTTCGGTTTCGGAAGGTGCAGACTGTTTAACTTTGCATTCGGGGGTGTCATTTTGGAGTTCAAATTCAAATATTTGAATTATCCTATAGTCTACACAGGTTATTAACTCATCATCAATTATTATTATTATACCTACAAATTCATACAATATTCTTCATACTTTTTTATATAACAGCTTTAAAGGTTAGAGTTGAAAACGCAATTCAACACTGTCTACTTTATTTTGCAAAGTAGCTAATTCCCCACTAGCACATTTGTGTGCTAATATATAAGATTGCATCAAACGTTAACTTTGAATTGAGACACTAATAGCAAAGAAAAAGAAGCAAAGAGGTTTGTAAACACTGCTTCATATTACGATATACCTCTAAAAAAATTGGGCAGTTTCTGCTTTATCATGTTGGTGACAGTAATGCTACCGGTTTTCGAAAACAGCGTCATTTTGAAGTGAATATAGGATTAAACTAACTTATTCGTAACACATACTCTTGGTATTTGTTGAAGACTAAATCTTCAGTTTTAGTTACTCATTTGTGAACCTACTTTCCTTATCCCCTGTATAATCTGCAGCAGAGATGAATCACAGTTCACATGCTAGTATTTGAATATTCAGATGAGTCATCATTCTATCAATCTCAAATGTATTGAGCAGATACATGCATTCTGCTAAATTTGAAAGCGATATTTTTCATGGTTTGTAAGATCGATGAGTTCAGAAACTTACCAAATTAAAAATACTTATTTTGAGGATTTGTTATTCAATATTAATTGTTCGTCAAAACGTTATGAATAATTGGTTTACTTTTTTGTGTGAAGAAGAAATTTGCCCAAATTTAGTTCATAAGATCATAAGGATTGATTGTCGATAAGTTTCGTGACAAACATGTTTATTAACTGCATATCTCAATCAAGATTTTAACCTCAGCATTCTATGGGTATCATTTCTTAACATTCCTATATCATTTATCAGTCTCAGTCTTCAGTTTCACCAGCTGGTAATTACCATAAGTAACTTGTTACAATGTTTGGCTAGAAAGTATAGTTAGAATAGTATGAGGTGTATAAAATTGCGTTCAGTATTATACATCACGCATAAATATTTTACCTGTAGACGATGCAATCAATGACCTCGTAGGAAATTAACAAAATTAAACTTTCTGTATACCAGTTAACAATAGTCTGCATAATCTAACTGATTTATTTGGAAGTACGAATTTGTTGTAGTACGAAGGTTATTCATTTAAAAAATTTCCCTACAGTTTATATCTACGTTTCGTCAAAGACATGTTCATTTATCACATAAATCAATCTGAACGATAAAAAACTTATATTACACCCTGTTCCGAAGCATTTTTCTTGTAACACAAAGTATATACAAGAGCATTGGGTGCTTAACGTCAATGATCAGAAAGTAAGTAAATATACTTTCTTATAAGAATATGATTGAATATTGAAGTCGTTATCTTACTTGGCGATGAACGTGGCACAATTGATGAGTTCGTTGTAGAACAAAACAGCCTGAATTGCCTTTACATCAATTGTATCATCGATTTGAATATTCTCTTATTATATTAACATTATTACTGAAGGATAATATAGGTGTCACATTCTTGGATGAATGTCCTGGTAGAGGACTTTTTTTATACAGTTTTATTCGGCATGATCAATATTTCGAAATATGTACAACATTATTTCGCAATTTTCCAACGCACATACAATATGCAGAAATTTAACGAGTTTTGAATGAATCAAATTGTTGTCGAAGAGAAATAGTGAATCTTCTTAAAAATAGAGATGTTTACCACTGAAACGCTATATTAGTTTATTTCATGAACTGCTACAACTCCCCACAGATATTACAGATTATATAAGGTTTATCATTTAAATTTACTCATCTCTTCTATATCCTGATGTTTTTGTGAATGTAATTATTACTCTAGGGGACAATTTGTAGAATAATTTCTTTTGACTTTGATTTTTAAGCCGTTTTATAAGTAAATTGCCATGCTGATTTCAAATATTTAATCAGTTTTTTCCATCACGTCAAGTTTTTTTTCTACAGTTGTTGCGCATACTATTACGCTTCGCGTAACTGAACACGAATTACAGAAAGCCCTACTGCACTCATGTAGGCAGAACTTGGAACTCCACAATGGAAATTTATATGGTTCAGTCCCAATGGGTTATTCAGTTTCTTTGCATGAAGAATACGAAGACATAAAGAAGGTCATTGACTTGTTGCAATGTAATTTACACCAATGGATCATCTGTGTTGACCTTAAACTGATTTGTTTCCTTCTTGGCCAGCAATGTGGTTATACCAAGTATCCCTTTTCTATGTATGTATGTTGGACAGCAGAGCTCGTGGGAAGCATTGGGTGCAGTCGAAGTGGCCTCCAAGATCTGACCTGAAACCTCGACAGAAAAGACATTACATTTCCTCCCATGCATATAAAACTAGGTCTCATGAAACAATTTGTTAAAGCTTTGTCAACTGAAAGGAACTGTTTTAAGTGTATCATTTCGGCATTTCCTAGCTTGTCATATAAGAAGATATGGGCTGGTGTCTTTTATAGGTCACAGATTCGGCAACTTATTAAAGATTAATGTTTCATTGAAACAATGACCGAACTTGAAATGAATGCTTGATTCGCATTCAAAAGTATTGTTAAAGACTTTCTTGGAAACACACGAGCCCAGAATCACGTCGAGATTGTTCAACAACTCTTAGAAAGCTTCAAAAAGCTTGACTGTAACATGAGTATCACACTGCATTCCTTACATAGCCATCTTGCTAATTTTCCAGAAAATCTTGGTGCTGTTAGTGATGAACAGGGGGAGCGATTCGACCAAGATTTGAAGTTCATGGATGCAAGGTATCAAGGTAGATGGGATGTCAGAATGATGGCTGACTGTTGGAGCATCATGCGAGAATGTCCCCAGATTGAATATTCTAAGAAAAGGTATAAGCGAAAAATTTTACCCTAATATCTCTTTTTATTTTTTGTATAAACACAATTTTTGAATAAAAAAGTTTGAATAAAATATTCTAATATGTTTGGTTAGCAACCACTTTATTTTCCTTTGTATGCCCATTTTGTGTGAGTTTTAGGGTAAACAGAGGGTAAAATTTTTGAATTAAGAGACCAAAATTCAACTCATTTTGTTTTTGTTCATCAATTGTTTGAATTTTACTATTTTCTCATTTTTTTATTCAACAAATATTCAATCTGTTTCAGTATGTCTAGTTCAAATTTATAGACAACCCAAAAAATTTGATATTTACAAAAAAAGTGTGAACAATACAATAGTACCAAAAATGAATCCCAGAAACTATTAGATGTATAATGGTAATTAAAATGCTTCTATTAATTATATAGTAACACTCATCGATTATATTAAATTGAGTGTTCTGAGTATATATATAACCAAATGATATCTTTAGATTATATGAAGACCACAGGCAAAGAACGTTCTAAGTCACTTTTTCTTACTTTTGAGTAAATTAAAAATTAGTCTTTGAAACATCATATGAAAATTGAGAATTGATATTTATTGAACAATAAATTTTTTTTGTACTTATCAAATAGATTTAAATTCGAAATAATACTATTCAATCTCCATTTTCGGTTATATTTATTTAAAAAAATAATTCAAACATAATATCATGAAAAACAGTGAAAAAACAGTCTAAGTCAGTTGAAACATGGAAACATTCTATGTTCATACATAGGTTATTGGGAATTTATAAACTTCACATAAGAACACATTAAAAAAGTCAAAGAATATAAGTAAATATTTATTATTATAAAAGAATAAGTGAATATTTAAGATTGTTCAATACAAATTTTCATTACTGTATGCAACGAATTATCATTTTAATCAATTGAAAAAGAATCAAATGTCCAGGCATAGAGAGAGTTTTAAAGATACTGAAATACAGAAAAGTTTTAAAGGTACTGAAATACATATTATGAATTATCTATTCAAATGTAATATTCTAAATCAGAAAACAATAAAAATCGTTTTCAAACTGCCAAAATTACTGTTACAAGCTAATGTTTCAAATTTGTCAAATATGTTTGTGTTTCATCTCGACAGAATCTCTTTGAAACCTGAAGATCATTGTATTTTTCATTCGATATGTTCAAATTTTCAGGGTAGGCATTTGCTGGAAAGGATGTAGATATTCTTGATCTCCCCTATTGTCTTTGATGACAAATACCATTTTAGGTGGTTCGCAGATGAATTGTTTTGGGATGGCGTGATTCAAACTTGATCTCTGCTATTGGGCGAGTTGGGAATCCCGATTTTTTCTAACAGTTGATAGTGATATAAAATATTCTTCCACTGTAAATCAATCAGCTGGTTGAACATAGTATGATATTTCCTGTATATGATTTTTTCCAGCTTCAATAACAGTGTCACAGAATGTTCTTTTCTCTGATGAGTAGACTAGGTTGTAGTACTCGGCCTTAGCTACTAAATAGCGCGAAAACGTCATTTTTAAAAAATTTACTTAGAATGTTCTTTGCCTGTGGTCTTCATATATAATAAACGGAAGTGAACCTTCATGTAAACTCACACTTACTTCAAATGATGCTTAGGAATAGGAATTAATCAGGCAGTACATTGGGCAGCGCGAGTAGCAAAATTTATGTAGATTTATGAACGCCGTATCATATTCGAAAGTTATTTTCATTCCACATAGTTGGCTCCTACACTCGACTGAAAATTTCAATGGGAAATACTATTATCCATAAATCTTGTACCGCAGATCTAATCTTGAAGTGGCTCAACTTAATGACGTCCTGGATTTATGCGCCGATAACAGTCAGTAATCTAGTCGCTCTCCAGATCCCTCAATATGCCAAAAAGTGCACCGAATGGAGCAAGAGAGGATGCACAAAAATGCGTGTTTATTTATAAACAAACATGCAGTTGTCGGGTGCATGTCTCATACCTTCCTCGCCTCCTACTGGGAGTAGTTCGCCACCGAGAGAAGTTATTTAGCTGTGAATACTAACAAAAAGCACGCTCCTGCTTTCACCGTCATTAATTATTTTACGGGTCTGTTATTACCGCTAGTTTCCACACCCCATCGAGATAAGTCTAGTACTAATATTAACGACCCAATCCCAGAACGAATGAAGATGTTTAAAAGGAAATTAATGAAACGTTACATTGATCTTGTGCACAAAGAGTACATCAGATATCTCCACCAATTAATTTAATTCCTTGTTATAAGGATGTACTTTATGAGTTGTAGTATAAAAGAGTTGCTCTCTTTAATTTTCTTTTAAATACCGTGGTCAATTAGAGTAATAATGAATGTGTTATGAAAGAAAACAGACACTACATATCATCTTTTAGGTACTACTTCTACAAACTTTTGTCAATCAACTGTTATCAATTGATTGTGTGACATAAATATATACTGTCATTTTACATAAGTAGGAAAATATTTACAAATTTATTCACCATATTTACTCTTTGTTTCTGCTATAGATTTAATTTGTATCAGTGGACATTAATAATTATATTCTCTTTGATCTTATTGAAAATCAAAGCAATGAAACTTTGAAACTGTTTTCATTCGTATAGTATACAAGATTGCTAATATCAACTTAAAAATTAAATTAATTTAATTTTGACTGCTGGAGACAACTAGTAGGTAGGTATTAGGATAATATTCAAATAACATTTAGTAGGTAGGTATTTAGGATAATATTTTGCAATAATTTAGGATAATAAAATTGCAATAACCTATTTCGGATTTTAATCACAATAAAATTCCACTCTGAATAATTGTGATAATATGTGAATAAGTCACCGCCGTTCTTAACATACGAGAATAGAGTGAAAAGTTTCCGGCCTGTCCAAGAAAAACAATGTTGTAAAATTTTTGTTTGCTCTATTTTTCAGCGTAATCTCCATCAACACTGCTAAAATTCTCATAATGGTTTTCTAATTTAGTTAAACTAGCTCTAAACGTAGATTTGGCAAGCTCCTCAAAATACTGATTTATTGTTAACTTCTTGGTTGCTCTCAAACCTTTTACCGCCAAGCAATTTTTTAAGGTTAGGAAAGAGGTAATAATCCCTGAGGGCTGAGTCTGGAGAGTAGGGAGGATGCAGCATCAATTCAAACTTCAATTCGTGGATTTTGGACATGGCAACAATCCACGAATGCGCTGGTGCTTTATCGTGATGAAACAAAAATTTTTCTTCCCCAATTGAGGTCGTTTTCTTTGCACCTCGCCATTCAAACAATAAGTCTATGTAGTATTGACCAGTGATAGTCTTGCCCTTTTCAAGAAATGTATATAATTCCTGACTCATACGAAAAAACAGTAGCCATAACCTTGTTTGCCGATAAAATTGCTTTTGCCTTCTTTGGAAAGGCAAAAGCAATTTTCCTTTCCAAAAAAAGAAAGGCTTTTTTCCCCCTTTCTAACCCACTGTTTTGACTGTTCTTTATGTTCAGCAGTGTAGTGGTGAACCCAAGTCTCATCAAGAGCTATGAATCGAATGAAAAATTTGCGCCAAATTTTCGGTAGAAATGTTTTTCGAATGAGTGGTTGAGCGTTAGCAATCGCGGCACTCGTCTTGCACACAGCTTTTCCATGCTCAAATGGTTGTGCAAAATATTTCTCACACGTTCAGCTGACATCGTACAGGTCTCAGTTATCTCATGCACTTTCAATCTGCGGTCTTCCAATACTATTTGCTGAATTTTCTCAATCATTTCTGAAGTTGTGACCTCAACGGGCCGTCCTGAGCAAGACTCGTTTCTGAATTCAATTTTGAATTCAGAAACCCAGTGCTTAATACTTGAATATGATGGGGAGGAGTCTCCTAGTGTTGGATCCATCTCTTCTTTTATTTATTTTGGTGTAAAACCTTTCAAATAGAAGTGTTTGATGACAGCACGTTTCTCCAATTTTCCATTTTCATGAAAACGCAAGTAACGTATCGATTGGGCTGAAACTTTACATACAAGGTCAGTAATGGTACTGTAGGACGCCCCTCCAAATGTACCTTGCCATCTTTTGGTGAGGCCGGAAACATTTCACCACGCCCTCTTAGAGTAACATAATGAAGCGTTTAGCAAAGCATGATAGCAAAGACAAATAAATATCACAGGAAGGTCAATTCTAGGGTGATTTGTGAAGCCTTCCAAATACTTCAGAAAAAGACGATTCAAACAAAGGTATTTCGATATATCCCTATAAAAGGTAACTCGGTTTGTTAATTAATAATCACATGTGAATCATGTTTTCCAATAAATTGAATTCTATAAAATTTTGCTAAACTTTTAAAATTATAATGTTATTTCGAAGTAAAAATTTTCGGATGTAGGTGCTTCAATAATTTCATTTTACCTACCTGTACAATAGGGAACTGAACAATTTTTTTTTTCAGCACTGAAAATAAATTCAATTTGTACTTTTCTCGTTTTAATTGTAACATAATTGTCATAGCCAAGGATTTTGTATAGCCAACCCCCCAATCGACCTAAAAAATATTTCTAAGATCTGATGATCTAAGAATTTCCATGCGTTCTTGGAAATATGGCCGTATGCACATAAAAACGTTTTCACACTCCTCTATTTAAATTTATTTTTGTACTGCTTCTTTTAATATTTACTATTTATCATTTTTTTCAACTGTATTTCATTTGCAATGCAGATATAATATAATTCCTTTTCTAATTCGAAATTTCACCACTTCATATGCTGATATATTAAAGAAAATTTTCATAAAATCTTCGACTTTTTTCTGAGCTCTTATTTGAAAACTGTGTTTTTGAAGTGAAACTCGAAGCGAATTAACTTGATGAATCAATAAGCATTCTAACACAAGTGAGATAACCGTAAGGGTTATTAAAAATTATTACCTAAAGTTTTTCTCTGAATTCTTAGTAATGAAAATGACGCCCAGTATGAATATTAATTTCAATTTACTAGCATTACATAATGAGCACTCCCAGCAAACAGAGGCCTTCATGATGAGTGCCTACTTTTGTTTTTTCTTTAATCTACATCACGTTCAATGTAATTAGACTAAAAGCATATAAATCGGAGCTGTCACTTTCAGCAGTAAAAACACGTTATATAATTTATATAAGTATATAGAGGCTCAGAACGGTATCTCGAGCCTTTATTAAACGAAAAAATATAAACCAAAATTTCACTACCACAGACCTGGTAATGAAATCTCAAAGAAAACCATTCCTTGGTGTTCTCTACAAGAGATGTTAATTCATAATATTATACAAAAGCTAAAGCTTTGACACACGACATAAGTATCAAAAGCAGGTTTTCGCGAATAGTTTTCTGTATAATGCATTAAAATATCTAAATAAAATGATAATTTTCGAAGCGATTTTAACCCATACAGCATTAATCCTTAACCAATTGAATACCTTGAATACATTGTTCATTTAATATAGATATATATGGCCCTTTACACCGTATGATTTAAGTGAATATTCTCGAAGATATTACAGATTTAAAAATTGCGGGGCGTAGCGTTTGCGGCGGTACCGGCCGGCCGCCCGGTGCGGCAAAAGCGTGCGTGCCTATAAATAGCGCGTCTGAGGCCGCGGTTTTCCCTATAGCACTTTGAATTTAGCAGCGAACGGACGCGTTTATTATATCGGAGCTCTCCAGCGAGGAATAGCAATACTTCACTACGAGTATAAAACAAAGTTGCTTTCTCTGTCCCTATATCCCCATGTATGCTCAAATCTTTAAAACTACGCAAAGGATTTTGATGTGGTGTTCTTTAGTAGATACAGTGATTGAAGAGGAAGGTTTATATGTATAAGAGCATCCATGAAATAGTGGACAAATAATGTTATTTTTGAGGTTTCTAATGTGATGTCGTAAATAATTACATTTTTTCGCTAACATTGCAAACGAAGGCTGAACCCTACGAGATTTATCAAAATAATGTACTAAGTATTATACACATTGAAAAGGTCTACAGAGAACTCCGCTATGGTATATGCCTATCTCTTATGGATATACCACAATGAAATTTTTTTCTCATTCACTTTTTACAAATAATGGCTAATTTTCGAAGCGAATTTAACATTACGAATTTAACCAATACAACATTAATCCTTATCCAATTAAATACCTTAAATACATTGTAGATTTTATATAGATTTATATGGCCCTTAACAGCATATGATTTGAATGAATATTTTCGAAGATATTACAGATTTACAGAGAAAGCGACTTATATATATTATATAAGTCTTATATAATAAGTACTTATATATATATATATATATATATATATATATATATATATATATATATATATATATATATATATATATATATATATATATATATATATATATATATATATATATATATATATATATATATATATATATATATATATAATTATAATAATTTATATGGCAAAACAACGTTGGCCGGGTCAGCTAGTGTACAATAAAACAGAAAAATAAATACCTAAAGGTGATGAACTATCATCTACACATATATGACCCCTCATATATATCAAGACGATTTTGTCAAAATCGAAATACATGTAGAGTAAAACTAATAGTCCAGGACCTCTGGACCAGTTTGTAACTTGATTAGTATCAAGCTAATTATCTTTGAGTAGCTCCACTTTGATGAGACGCCCAAGAATTTTCTTTACGAAACTCCGGTTGTGGTAGCTAACAGAGGAAGCAAGCATGAAATGTGTTCATTTAATCATTCTGAAAATATGTATTAGGTTTTACCCGAATTTTTCTTGTTAAGCCTCAAGATAAACATCTAAATTATTCGAAAAAATATTTGTTCTACAAAATCTATGGCTTCAGCAGAGTCCCCTTTTTTAAACATGTATGAGACTTTGATGAGATAAAATATTACATGTTAGCTTAGTGTGTTTTCTGTCGAAATAAAACAATGTCCTACAAGAAAACAAGTATGTATCACTAGTCCGACAAGAATTCTCATTTTTTTCGTTTTCCTATTTGTCACATATGATACAGTGGAAAAATCTTTTTTAAAATTTGAATGATTTTATTTTTTTTTTAATTATATACAAAATTTGTGTAAGATCAAAGTCCCAGTATCGGTTCAGGTTTTTTTTATAAATATGTAGGAACTGTAAAAATTATATAATTGTAATGAAAAACCAATTATGTACCTACTTAATTTAAGTTATTTAAGATTAAATTTTTCACATAGCCCATGTATTATCTTTATTTTGTAAATATTTTCTGTAAATAAAAATTTTAATGAGTTGATCATATACGCTTGCGGCTTAGTGATGCTGATAGTTTCGATTCCTACTATGTTCGTGTTCGGAATCGACGTTAAACTGTATGTACAACTTCCGCACAAGCATCAGTAACATGGTTACAAATTAAAGATATAACTAGTTCAAATATTTTTTTAAGATATTGATAACCCTTTTCATTTGAACGCATTAAAATTTTTATTACATACCCAGAATTCGAGGCTGATTGTAGAAAGGTTTTACAAGCATTTTATCGTTTTCCTAAACATCAAACATTTTATGACTAGTTAAGGCTCTTTTCATAAGCATTCATCGATAATTTTAGAACCCAAAATATCAGAGAATTGTTTGTTTAAATGTCATTAGCAATTCGAGAGGTCTGTAGAATAAATATACAATGTGGAAACCACTTGTGGAATAAAATTTATCTGTTCTTATTTTAGAAATTCATGAAAATACCGAACACTACGTTGAAAGTCAAATACGCGCTTTTTAAATATAAATTTGAATGTAGAGACTGATTCAAGCTAGTCCAGCAGAAGCGAACCTCAAGAATTTGGAGTCATAATAATAATCATGATAATAGAGTAAGTTCTTTATCCTCAACCGGTATAATACAAAATCACAAAAAATAATAACATAATGTTGAACAATAACTATATAAATGAAATGAAAAGAAATATAACAAAGAACTCAATCTGATCTAAAAAAAACTGAAAAAGTAACTACTAGTTGAATATAACTTAAATTCAAACAATTGAACTTATGATTTACACTTTATTGACTACATAGTATGACGCGTTTCGTCGTTACAAACGACTTCTTCAGATGCTTACAGAATAATCTTACAGAATATTATTCTGTAAGCATCTGAAGAAGTCGTTTGTAACGACGAAACGCGTCATGCTATGTAGTCAATAAAGTGTAAATCATAAGTTCAAGTGTTTGAATTTAAGTTATATTCAATTATAATGGATTTACATCAAGTAAACACCAACACTATTAAATAAATAAAAAAAAAAGTAACTACTAACTAAATAATAGAATTAAATGAAATATTACAAAGAACTCAATCTTATTCGATTCATTTCAGTCAATTTTCCTTGTTCACATAACTCCTAATAATAACTGCTATAAAGTCGAAGTGAATGTCACATTTATTATCAAATGTGTTAAGTATAGATTAATAATTGATGAGGCCGATACTTGATGTAAATCGATAAACATAAAAAAACAATTGTTAAACTGATTTACACATATATTAAAAATAATACTGCATGACGTACGTTTCGATGAGATTCACCTTTTTCAAAGCTTAGTCTGCCTTTAGTAAGCCTTAGTCTGCACGTAGCATTTGAAAAAGTTGAATCTCATCGAAACGTACGTCATGCAGTATTATTTTTAATATATGTGTAAATCAGTTTAACGATTGTTTCATTATAAGTATAGATTCCCTAATCCAAATGGGGGATTGTATTAGCGAGTTGGTCCTTCGAGTCTCTAGGTGGAATAATTCTGTATCACGAGAATTTTGCCTAGAAATTTCAAAGCAGACAAGAGATGAGGACAATCAATACTGTTGTGCAGTAATTTGTACAAAAATTTTAGTGATAAAGTTTCTCTCCTTCTCTGCAATGAGATTAAACTAAGTCGACTCAATAATTCGTTATGATTGACTCCTATCTGTGGATAAACTTTATCGTCCCTCCAAACTAAGAACTTCAAGAACCTTCTCTGAATATCCTCAAGATGGCGTTGATGGCAAGTGTAAATAGGATGGCAGATCATACTCCAAATTGCTACGGATAAGGGCATTAAATAGTCCTATAAATGTTGAGGAATTATTGAAATTTGGCACTGCGTATAACGAATCCATATATTTTCTAGGCAGATGAAATAGGTTGGGTGATGTGTGGAATGAAGGAAAGTTTCTGATCGAAGACTATACCAAGATCTCTCACCTGATCAGAGCGAGAAGAACCACCGACGCTATAATCACACTCAATTCCATGTTTTTCCTTGTGAAAGGTACCACATTACACTCAGTATGTACACATAATATTCATTTCTATCTCCTAACATGTTATAACGCTCTTAAATCAAAGGAAACTAAAAATCTTAATCTAGAAATGCAAATCCAGAAATCAAAAAAAGTTAAACCTGAAAGCTCCTCAACCGTTGTTGGAAACTTTTGAAAATAAATGTAGAGGGTGTTCCACACGGCAGTAATCACAAACGGCTTGCAACTATCGCCATAACAAGAGAAATAGTGTAACAGAGTTATACAACGAGCCATGAACAGAGTCATGTTGGGCATTACTTTTAAAGATAGAATACAAAACAGACAGTTGTGAGACAAAACCAAGATAACACGTGTTACAGAATGAGTGCGAGCTTGAAGTGGTGTTGGATCGGTCACATAGCGAGACAAGATTCAGACAGATGGACGCCCAAAATCACTATAGGAGGTCCAGAGAGAAAAGTAAACGTGTTGGACGTCTCCGAATAAGATAAATCGATGATGGAAAAGAGGTAATGTGAAATCAGTGGAAGAGAATAACCAGAGATCAAAAAGCTTGGCGAATCATGGATGGAAATCATGGAAAGGGACATACATCATACATTGGATGAAACGAGGCTGAAGGTGAAGGAGACAAAACGTTCTATTGAAAACGAATAAAATTGACTATGCCAGAGTTACAAGAACTACCCTTGTATTTACATCTTAAAAACGCACATTTTATATATATATATATATATATATATATATATATATATATATATATATATATATATATATATATATATATAATGCTTGCGTTTCATCTGAATTCCTAAAATAAGAACACAAAAAAGTTCATTCCATTTTCAAGTTTCATTAGAATTCTCACTGCGAACATCGATTCGCTTCATTAATCAATTCGAATCATAACATAACCTATGTTTATAAAAATGGAAAGAAATATTGCTTTACCAACGCCATAATATTATAATGCATTGTTTATACTCAGTTAATCTGTTTTTTCAAGAAGTTTCCATTGTCCCTGTTGTATGAGGAATAGAAAATGTATATAATTCAATCTGTTTCCGCTGACTCAGATAAAATACCTTCACATACTCCATTATATTAGTAATCATATAGATTGTTTGTGTGGTTAGTTAGTGCAATCATGGTATTCTATGAAAAAGGTTATTGCGGAAAACAATATAGATGTAAACATGGACGCCACCAGAATTATTTTCAGAGATTGATGCATCAGCATCTATACATATTAATAATCACTATAAAATAGATAATTATAGATGTATATAATTCAAATGACGACGTATTTTATTGAATATATTTTACTTATCGCAAACAAACTGAAGAAACCTTCTAGTGAATGTTCACAACAATCAAAATTATATCCAGATTCACAAAACATTATCATTGTGAACGAGTAGTAGAACGCGCCTTTGATAATTTCTATATAGCTGGTTGACATTGACTATGTTGCGATATGCACTGCAAGCACTGTAACGTGTGACGTCAATTTAGTAAACTGGAAAGCCGTTTCTTTATAGTTAACCATGTGTTTTTTCAGCTACAGACTAAGGAATACCTTTGAAATTTGTATGTAAATAGCTACCGATTACTGATGTTTTGACTGAGTAGTTCAGACATTAACAAAAGCGTTATTTGCTAGAATTGTTCCTTTTTGTGATTAGTAGAGTTACTTACCCTTTGTTAGATTTAGTAGTTATTTAGAACTAATCTCTTATAGGTCTTGTTCTTGATATTAGCACAAAAATTAACATGCCAAGTCATTGCTGTGTGCTTGGATGCAAGTCGAACACAAAAGTTACCTTGAGGCCGGTGAACCACCAGTTTCTGTATTTCGTTTTCCATATGATGGAAATCTAATGAATCAATGGCTAAAAATATTCCTAGGGCATTATGGACCCCCACAAAATATTCTGTAGTTTGTGCCAAACATTTTCCAGAGGGAGCACTTACTAAAGAAGATATTCATCGTTTGCTAGATTGATCAACAGAAGGCTAGATGGATAAAGTTAAACTCAATTTAAATGCAGTGCCAATTATTTTTCTTTATTTACCCCTACTTATCAAAAACAGTACACTCTCAAAGAGAATATCCAGCTGAAAGAACCAGCATTGAAGGAACGTTGTGAGAAATTGAATGAAGCCTTTGAAAACTCAGATTCAATTTGTAATTTTGTTGATTTAACATCCAATTATAAATAAAGATTTTAATATGTAAATCGTGGAATATAAAAACTTTTGAAACTAACAGCATTTTTTTTACACTCTAGTTTTTCCATCCAACGTATTTTTATCAGATTTTAGTATATTCATATATGCATGTAAATGTTTTTATCAATGAAAATAAACTGTCTCCTAATGATTTAAAATGGATTTTTAAACTGAAATTAACTAGATAGTCTCAACTGGAAAATTTGCTTGCTCGTAACAAATATGATAGAATCATTCTATCGTCCAAATTATTGTACACATCTCAATTAAGGTTTAAAGGAATTGTCGCATTAAACTTACTCTCATCTGAGAATGTTTGTTAAAACTTATACAATACTGGTCCAGTACACTCGTATCCAAGATTTGGCGGTGTATGTCGTCATATTTAAAAATTGAATATTCAAATCATATTCCTTGTATATACAAGGTATATACAAGGAATACAAAGTATTGGTTTCACACTACAATAAACACAATTTCTTAAAACTTTCCATGTTTGTTTTCGACAAAAGTTATTTTGAATTTCAATATTCATAATATCAATAGTACCAGACGTCAAACCTCTTGACGCTTTTAACCACTTGATCAAAACACTGAGAGCATTTACTTCAAAAAGCCAGTTCTCACAGTACAAAAATGTCGACGATTTTTGACGTCATATATTTCTCTAGGATAGTGCAGTAGTGTACTGTCAGTCCATAACGGAACGACTTTTTACCCAAAAAGAGCACTAAACGGAGCTCGCAGTGTATATCGGAACATACCCATTATTGCTTGGGAATCCCCACTGCAGCGCGTCGTATGTGGGGAGATGTGTGCGCAGATCAGGTGTTGTAATAATTAAAACTTGAACTACAACTTTATATATTAGGTAATTTGTTGCATAGGTTATTCATTTTTGATCAAGGCGTAAGTGACATCAAACAATTTTTATTTACAATTAATTTTTACAAATAATTAACAATTATTCGATAGATATAAAATACTTATTATATACGTGAAACAGTAAAAAGGTTAGTTAAGAAAATGTATTTTTAAAACAAATTTTTTCATATAATATATAACTTATCATAATTTTTTGATATATAATTGTTATATTTTAATACATATATGTTGTTATGTATGTTATTTCGTTAGAGGTAACCTACCGCTAGTGAATTCACTTTAAATATATGTAATTTTTTCTATGAACATTTTTGCCTGACGACGGTACAATTGCAAGGTGCTTCCCCTGTCGGCGCCCTTTAATTATGATAATAAACAAATATTGTTTCGATATTTTTATTGTTGTTTCAGCAACAGGGGAACTGTCAATTTCGAAATATCAATTTGTTTGGTTTACTGGTTTACCTCTTGGTGGAACATAAAATAATGGTTCAAATTATACTCTTGGCATAATTTTATATGTTTGATATGTCGATATGTTTCGAGACTAAATACAAAAAAAAACGAAAATAAAAACTTTAAGCCAAGAGTTTAATTCAAATTAATATCAATTTGACGTTAATTTTTCGTGACTTATAATTTTGTTGATAATTTAGAAAATTTTAGAAGTACCTTTGTAAATATGACTTTTGTTGTTTATTATTAAGTTCATCTGTCAAAAACATAATTAAAATCAGCATATATGCATCACTTATCAATAAACATTGATCTTCTTCTTTACGTTCAAATATGTTGGGAACTCTCGCATGAGAAAATCATTTAATAAAACAATTGTTAAACTGATTTATTATTATTAAAAATTCCCTACTAAAAGCTACCAGAGTAGCTTTGATAATTAGAAGACATATTCTCATTATGCAAATCATTGTATTAATGAAAATCATATATTCAATTCCGATTTTGAAATTTTGAATACCGCAAACAAGGGAATGAAGCTTAATTTGTTAGAATAACTTCAAATTAATAAATACAAATATTCTGGCAACCTTTTGAACAGCCAAATCGATCATACCTCAAGCCCCCTTCTCAATCTTTTCAAAATTACTTAGTTTAGCATGAATTGATCCCTTCTATCTGTTATCTAACCTGTTTTCTGTGTATTCATAATTTAAGTTTACATATTGTATGTATTCGAGAAATTGTCATTAGTCTGCACGTAGCATTTGAAAAAGATGAATCTCATCGAAATGTACGTCATGCAGTATCATATTTTTATATATGTGTAAATAAGTGTAAACAATTGATTTATTATGTTTATCAATTTAAAAGATCGTTTAACTCATCAATTATTAATTAGAAAATCATTTTTCAGATCATAAACTTATAATGAAATGAATGTGACTGTGATTGATGCCTGAGCTATCAATTCAAAAGATTGTTTAACTTTCTTATACTCTATATTTATTAATTCATAGAAAAACCAAAACAACAAAATAAATGCTTATAGGAATTGAAGGATCAATAAAGAAGGATAATATGACTACATAGGTGGTAATAATTTTTAGATAGTATTAAGTTTTTCAGCATTATGACAGCTGAGCGATTTCATAAATCAAAATTATCAGAGGATAAATTAAAGAACACATTTTCATTATTGACAAGAAAATGGCTGAGGTCAATTTTATAAATATGTACATCCTTCAAAACGACGGTTGTTATTTGGTTGGATTTTGTGAAAAACAGGTGAATGAAAAGTATGCGTGATATCACCAACGATTAAAGGTCACCAACGATTAAATAGTTTCTGGTCGTAAAACACAATCTATAGCAATAAAAACTGATATACAAAATTTAATATTACATTTATTGGTTGACTACAATCTTATAATAGATTATGTATTATTCTTTCATATCTGCAACCAAATATACAACAACTTAATTTTATAGTTCACGCATTCACTATTTAGCTGGCGAGTGGCAGGAGTGTAGATTTAGTTAATTTTAATATCTGATGCATTACTGGCAGTCTACAATCAGGAGAATGAAACTTCCATTGTGAAAGTATAGCATGAAATTACTAGGTTTTTTGTTTATTAGTTTTTCGCTAACCTACAAATTAAAAAAAAATATTTTTATCGAGTTATTAATAATGAAATGTCATTAATGACTAATACTTCTTTTTATTGAAATTATGGTTGAAATTTACATACTACACAGTATCTAGTAAGTAAATTTGTTTACACAAAGTAGATCATCAAAGTAAATCATCAAATTATTGTGCGAAGCACTCATGTCTGTTATATGATTGTACTTATAATAAGTATTTTTGTATTGAAGCTCATTAGTAGATAAGCACTGCTAAAATGTAAATTCAATCCACTTATTTGATTTTGTATGTGCGATGGTGGTGTAATGGTCAGCATAGTTGCCTTCCAAGCAGTTGATCCGGGTTCGATTCCCGGCCATCGCATCAAACTTTTTTCACCTGGCTTGTTTAAGTGTTTCTTGATTAAGTTATCTGTTTAATCTTTCCTTTCAATTTTCTTTTCGTTCTATTTCTCTTTTATATTTATGTATATTCGTATTTTGTCAGCCAAATTGTTTGAATATTTAAGTACTTTCTGTTCCATTTTTATTTATCATATATGTTTTATGTCATCACGTGTACCATTTACATTTATATTTAATTATAATTAGGGATTCTGTGAAAACCTGTAAGGCTTTTATTGTAAGCAAATAAGTAAAACAAATATAATAAACAATAATTGAAATTTGTTAAGTTCTTCCTATTATTAATAGATTTTTTATCGGGTTTTTAAAGAGTTCCCTTTTTGGATATTCATCACTAATTATATAAGAATGAACAATTTCTACAAGTATTTATGCTATAATTTTTCAGAAGTTTTTTCCCTTCGTAAATATAATAACCTACAAAATATGAATGACCAATCGTTAACCGTCAAGTATTCCAGCTGTCAAATTATACGAATTTTACGCTGGTTTACATGGATTATGCACTTGTAATTCTTTTTTCGCTATTTCTCAGGTCATAAATTTACTGTAATAGCTTCACAGTATTATTATTCGAATAGGCCGCAAAAAGGAACACCAGACCATACCATTATTACTCCACTCAAAGTAAATACACCCTTCTCAATATCAATTTTACGACTTACCACTTGCCAACAAAAGCAATTACAAGTACAGTTTCTATAGGCATTATGAAATATTTAATGTGATCCCTTGTTGTAAAACGTCCCAAGTGAACTATTTGGATTTTGTAAACCAATGTTTACGTTAAGTCTAGCGGATAAGAAGTATTACTACCATCCTGTAACAAGATTCAAAATATCAACAATAGATGAAGCAGTGTTGCCAAGTTTATGTTTTACTATGACTTTTTTACAAGCCATGTATTAGTTTAATAATTTGTATAGTTACTGTTTATTTGTGAACATTCAGTTACGTTGGAAGGAAAAACTAGAGTGTAAAAAAATGCTGTTAGTTTCAAAAGTTTTTATATTCCACGATTTACATATTAAAATCTTTATTTATAATTGGATGTTAAATCAACAAAATTACAAATTGAATCTGCGTTTTCAAAGGCTTCATTCAATTTCTCACAACGTTCCTTCAATGCTGGTTCTTTCAGCTGGATATTCTCTTTGAGAGTGTACTGTTTTTGATAAGTAGGGGGTAAATAAAGAAAAATACTTGGCACTGCATTTAAATTGAGTTTAACTTTATCCATCTAGCCTTCTGTTGATCAATCTAGCAAACGATGAATACCTTCTCTAGTAAGTACTCCCTCTGGAAAATGTTTGGCACAAAATACAGAATATTTTGTGGGGGTCCATAATGCCCTAGGAATATTTTTTAGTCATTGATTCATTAGATTTCCATCATATGGAAAACGAAATACAGAAACTGGTGGTTCGCCGGCCTCGAGGTAACTTTTGTGTTCGACTTGCATCCAAGCACACAGCAATGACTTGGCATGTTAATTTTTGTGCTAATATCAAGAACAAGACCTATAAGAGATTAGTTCTAAATAACTACTAAATCTAACAAAGGGTAAGTAACTCTACTAATCACAAAAAAGGAACAATTCTAGCAAATAACGCTTTTGTTAATGTCAGAACTACTCAGTCAAAACATCAGTAATCGGTAGCTATTTACATACAAATTTCAAAGGTATTCCTTAGTCTGTAGCTGAAAAAAACACAGTAGCACTTTCTACACACTATACATCACATAATAGCACAACAACTAAAACGCGGATTTTCGTTTTTACACAATTATGAGATGGTAAAAGTTAGGTATTATTTCTACCTGTCCAAGTATAACCAAAAAAAGCACAACTTAAAACACAACAGATATTCCTGTTTATATAAGACATTTGCGGGAAAGTTCTTTTGCTTGTTCTCTGTGATTAGTTTGTCAACTTTTTTCAATCTTCTATGATGATTTTTGAACCTAATAAATAGATTAATAAAACACTCGTTTTTTCATCATATATATTTTATTTGGTTCAATCTCACACACACTTCAAGTTTTTAATATATTATTTCTCTCTCTTTTTCTCCTTATTCTTTTGCTCCCTATTCATAAATCATAAAATTCTGCAACATCTGTTCACAAACAAAATTCAAGTCGTACAAATATCAAAAATTCGATTTTAGAAGTCAAAGCATAGAATTTGTTCAAACTTTCAGAACCTTGTAATAAGATGATACTAGAAGTTCATAATATAAGTGGTTTACATAACCTTTCTTTAATTCGAAGTATATTGTTTACATATTCCAGTTCATATTATTTTTTCCAAGCAAAGAAGCTAAAATTGATGAATGCAACTTCAATGTAAAAATTTTGTCGTTAAATAATTTATTTCTGACTATATGATGGAAACGTTCTCGAAACGTTACTTCCTCCTGCACTTCCTCCATCGGTCATTCCTCCAAAAATACTGAAATATTATTGCAACATCCGTCTTTTAATTACTCTTCTCTGAAAACAATACTTCAAGTCTAGTAATAAATGTGAGGTGGCAAATTTAGAAAGAAAACTGTTAGTATGTATATAATTTCACTCACTCTCATTTGATACTGCTGAATGCCTCAGAATAATAATTTTCAGTTTTAAACATACATTGAAACTTAATTCAACTTACAACTAAGGGCTTCAATCATTAATGACAATTCGCCTAATTTATTCATTGATTAAAAAGAACCAACATTTCTTGAAATGAAATCGGTCAACACACAAACAAATAGGTACAAGTTCTGTTCTTAAGTGCTATTTAAAGAAAGCTATTCACAGCTATTTTTCTCGAAAATTTCACAATTTTCTGTGGAAACGTTAACTATAACTACGTAGACATGTTTTATACTCTTTTATTCTCAAGACCTATCGATAAGAAACTAGAAAAATATACGTTTACGAGAAACAATATAACCTCAGTACATTTGTACATATACAAATGTACTGAGCTGAGAAGTCATTCTAGTAAATTGAAATTAAGTTATATACTCCTATAATTCGTTTAAACTATGTACATGTATGACGTCTAGGTACATGTATGACATCTTGTATAACTAGTATATTTATTATAGTATAGTAACATTTCGTAAATTGTAATCATTTTCTTATAAAAAATTATCTTCATCAGCGATATTTAGTATTCGGAGATACTTACCTATAAATATAAAGATTAGTTATTGTTAATGACGTGCATAGGTATAACGAAAGAGAATTTGTATACTGTCAAAATTCAGTGGTGTTTAAGACTTTTACCTTATTGAAGTTTCATTTAGAATGAACTATCACACAGTTACCATTTCATCTATTTATTTCATATATCAATTAACTTGTAAGATATTTCAGAGTCACTATAGGCGATATCATATACTAACTACTTATAAGGATTTAATATTACTCACACAATAAGTTACATTCGGAAACATATATGAATGATTTTGGCCTAAGTTTTACAATGCTTTCTCAACAAATTTTCTTTTCTTAAATTCTATCTTCATATGAAATGTGGTTCATTGGTTGTGCTCTCAGGCGCAAAAAATCTAGTGTTCAGTATTACTTGAATAAAAAAGGGTCTTCAATTTGTTTTTCATTTATTTTAAGCAAGCAAAGTCTTAATTCTCAGCAATGTGTCACTTGCTGTACCTACATAGAGCTGTTTGAGCTGCTACATTCTAATTTCATTTATATAAATGTAGATATTTCCAATTCTGTGGTCTTAGATCCGATGGTAGATTTCTCACGATTAAATATCTAATTAATATATGACGAAAATTGTTTCACAAGAAGGAACATTGAGATGCAGTAGATTTTTTCTTTTCAATCGACGTTAACAATTCCTCATTTTTTTGTTAAAATGAAATCATATGACCCCAAATTTACCAAAAATTTTATAATAAATATAGATTTTGCGAGTGCCAATGAAATATAAAACGCAAATTAAGAATCGTTGTTGAAAAATAAATAACAACATAATAGTTAACGAAGAAATATACACAATTCAGTTCTTTCTGAAATATACGAGTCGAGTATGGAATCATCGTAGCGACATGATCTCACTCATAAATTCATCTAATTAACTTGTTTTGCATGAGGAGATAGCATGAGTGAACGAAGTTTAATTGCTCCACAACTCTAAATAATCTCAAAGCGTTCATTTCTCTAAATTAATGAAGGAATGATTTCTTTAGGAGCACATTTCATGAGTAGAACAGTAATTAAAATTATTCTTGTGAATTACTTCATATTATAAGAACAAGATGTTGCAAATTGGCACAAATTCTTGAAAAATAATGTATATATCTACCATTGAAATTACCAGTGCAAATAATTAAATCAGATGTAAAAAAGGTCATTTGCCTTATTTAGATGAGTTTTATAATAAATCCAAAACATATTTATCGTCGAAAATATAAATAGAATATCTAGTCAAATTGTTTACTAAGATCTCTGAATGCATTTTATTATTTACTTTCAAGGTCATACTCTGCGTATTCTATTACATAAAATGATATTCTTGTATTCATAAGAACAACTTTTAGCTCTAAAAAATGAAGGAATCTGTAAAACATAAATTAATAGCATCATATACCTATGTACGTATCACGTTTAATACTTCATTGGTTATTTTAGGTAGGTACTTAATTACTGTATCAATAGTTGAACGATTGGGTGATCTTTTGATAAAACATGGTTGATAAAGCTTTTGATAAAACGAATTGAATAAAATTACTTGGCCAAGTTTCAGAGAATATTACTCCACAGATGTTTAAGGGTAACACCCCAACAATTGTCTTTATAAAACCATTCAAATGTAATTGCGTTAGATCTGCTCTATATACATTTTCGTTATTGAAACATTTATAGGAACGGTAATAGATATGCCAAAAGTAATTTTCACATTACTTAGTACCACGTCATTACGCCCTTTCAAAAACATTAACATTTAAAACTTTAGCAATTTAATATTCTTGCTTCACTAGCAATCATTCCCTTTGTGTAGTACTAAAAGAAATTTAGGTAATGAAAGTAGTTTTTCAAATTATTACTAAACCTTACTACCTTATAAACTTGGAAAAATTGTATTTGACTAATTAACGTATTCAATTGCAAATTAGCACTCTCACAGGTAAGTTAAATTAATAGAAATAACCAATATTCTGTAAAACTTTGCTTTATTAAACTTTCAATTTTGGAATTGCATAGGAAAGTTTTATTTTGCGATAAGAAAAATTTGCAACAGTTGAGATTTATAAAAATAATTATAATAAATAAGCTTTATACCTTCAAATGCAACATTCGAAAGCTTGGACTAGGCATAAGAAATTGAAAGTCTCTTCTTGTAAGTGATGGCAGCAATGATTTAATGCCTATTTCTTTTATAACAAAAAGACGCAAAAACATGTTATATAATATATGAAAATAATGGATATGAATGCAACAAAAATGTCAGTCTTGAATAAGTTAAGTAATGTATTCAAAATTTACAAACCGGAATGTACAAAAACAGTGAAAATACAAAAAGAAAATTTTTAAATTTGGGTTGATCGACTTTAAACATGACGCAAAAAATTTAGTTTTCATCAACTTCTGCTTCTTGATCTTCATCAAATTCTGCATCTTCATCAGCAGTGGCTTCTTGGTATTGTTGGTATTCAGATACCAAGTCATTCATGTTAGATTCGGCTTCAGTGAATTCCATCTCGTCCATACCTTCTCCAGTGTACCAATGCAAGAAAGCCTTACGACGGAACATAGCAGTGAATTGTTCTGAGATACGCTTGAACAATTCTTGGATGGCAGTGGAGTTTCCAATGAAGGTAGCAGACATCTTCAAACCTCTTGGTGGAATGTCACAAACGGCTGTCTTTACATTGTTGGGGATCCATTCAACGAAGTAGCTGCTGTTTTTGTTTTGGATATTGAGCATTTGCTCATCTACTTCTTTCATTGACATCCTTCCTCTGAACACTGCTGCAACCGTCAAGTATCTACCGTGTCTGGGGTCGCAAGCTGCCATCATGTTTTTGGCATCAAACATTTGTTGGGTGAGTTCAGGAACTGTTAGGGCTCTGTATTGCTGGCTACCACGAGATGTCAATGGGGCGAATCCAGGCATGAAGAAGTGGAGACGAGGGAATGGAACCATGTTTACTGCTAATTTTCTAAGATCGGCGTTCAATTGACCAGGGAACCTAAGACAAGTTGTAACTCCAGACATTGTGAGGGAAACGAGATGGTTTAAGTCTCCATATGTAGGGGTGGTCAATTTCAAAGTCCTAAAGCAAATATCATAGAGAGCTTCATTATCAATGCAGTATGTTTCATCAGTATTTTCTACAAGCTGGTGGACCGATAGTGTGGCATTGTATGGTTCTACTACAGTATCTGATACTTTTGGTGAAGGTACAACGGAATACGTGTTCATTATTCTGTCTGGATATTCTTCCCTGATTTTGGAGATCAATAAGGTACCCATTCCTGAACCGGTACCTCCTCCAAGTGAATGTGTAAGTTGGAACCCTTGTAGGCAATCACAGGATTCAGCTTCTTTTCGGACTACATCTAAAACGGAATCTACGAGTTCTGCACCTTCTGTGTAATGTCCTTTAGCCCAGTTGTTTCCGGCACCAGACTGTCCGAAAACGAAGTTGTCTGGCCGGAAGATCTGTCCGAATGGTCCAGAACGGACTGAATCCATGGTGCCTGGTTCCAAGTCCACTAAGATGGCGCGGGGAACGTATTTACCACCAGACGCTTCATTGTAGTAGACGTTGATTCTTTCCAATTGGAGGTCAGAGTCTCCATGGTATGCGCCAGTGGGGTCAATGCCATGTTCATCGGAGATGATTTCCCAGAACTGAAAATAAGAAATTTTTCATGAAAGTTCGTTATCCAAGCCAAATTATAGCATTACATAACTAAACAAGCATAAATAATGTTTATACTTTAATTTGAAAAATGATATAATGTAACTTTTGATATTGTAATTCATTTCACTTTCAACAAAACTTTTGATTGCGAATTATCTCATAATTATACTTAATTTTTTGCAATATTTGAAATATTGCAAAACTGCTATTCTTGAATCTTGAAACTTCTATCAGCAATAAAACTATTGAGTCATTTATCAATAGGGATTATCTTCATTGAAAATTGGATATTTCCAGTGAGAATAATTCACAATTTCCAAAGAAAATCGATATGATCCATAAAAAATGTACACGAGATAAAAACTGATCACTAATCTTAAGACCACGCAGAATAAATTATACATTATCAGTAATTTCGTCAAGATATGCCAAGTAATAATTATCTAAGTGAACTCATTCGTTGTACTCTAAACCGTCTTGAAAAATAGCATGGCATACAACTATGAAAAAAGGAAGAAATTGTTAAAAGGCAATAAAATTGTAAATATTGTGAGTAAGGAGATCCAAAAATCCCTATAAGGACAAAAATGAAGGTCTATAATTCAGCTGTCAGACCAGTTTTGCTCCATGTTAGCGAAGCAGGGGCTTTAAAGATGTACGAGCAAAAATTACATACTACAGGAATAAGTATGTTGCGATGGGTAGGAGGAGTTACAATGAAAGACAAAATAAGAAATGAATTAATTCGGGGTAGTTTTAAAGTTGCACCGATCTCGGAAAAACTCACAGAGTCCAGGATAAGATGGTATGGTCATGTTAAGCGACGTACCGAAGACCATATAATAATAAAGTGCCTTTCCATTGCTACACAAAATAGAGGGAGAGGTGGACCATCAACTTCTTGGTTGACGAATGTCAACAAAGAAAGGGACGTGACAGGAAGAGGTTGAGGGCTATCTGATGACGATGCTAACCAGCGGAAGGAATGATGCCTCAAGATCAAGAAGGCCGATTCCGTATAACGGAACAAGGCGAGTCCAAAGAAAAAGTGTCAGATCATTTCAGTCACATTTCAATGAAAAACTGAATAAAACGAGAGGCTTCTAGACGATTTCCGAGAATTTGGACGAATTAATTTTTTTTTTTGAGCAATCCTCTGTTTTATATCGATGCGACCCTTTGATATTTTTCATAAGCAATTTAAATAGAAAAGTACTAGTTTTAAAATCTAACAATTTCACAACCACGTAAATAGATTCACTACTGAAAGTAATTTTAATATTATTTTTCATTTACATTCAATAATGAAACACAATTAAAGAAAACTTTGGGCTCAAATCCACTATAAGTTATCTGAATTTGAATTTTGAGGAACTGAAAATTATTATGAAATCAAAATGTCGAAGTACGTGTGAAAATTAAAGACGTCAAATTGTTCATCAGCAGAGAAACATTTAGATTCTAAACTGAAACATGTAAATGAGATTCGTCATAGCTCTTGATATTTAAACATCCAACTACTAAAAACATCTATTTTAAACTGATGATTAATTAGTACAAAACAAAAAACGGGAAAATCACCTTGTTCCTAAGTTAAACGATAAGATATAATTGTACAAAGGTCAGGCCGTTATGGTACTACATGATCAAAGTGTTAACGGATAATTTTTTCTTTCTCGTAAACATGTACTTTTGAATATGGTCAATGCGTACAAGGACTAGTTATGCAGGCGAAAAACTTGCGTTGAGACAGGTCTAAACGCAAACAAGGTTATGAAAGTCAGCCAGCCTTATTATAAAATGGCAATGACTAAAATTTACGAGTTACGCGGTCATTTCTATATATAGTAACGGTACGACAACGTCGGTCTCCGATTGCGTAATCTGTTCTAAAATGGTAGAAATCTTCATAATTGAAGACATCCTACAGATGGTTGACAAACTACAGATTTAAGATAGTACACTTATTGTAAAGACGAAAGTAACCATGAAATTTTGTGATAATTGAATTGAACAAAATGAAGTCACCGTAATAATTTTAATGCTGTGAATTGAGTCCACTTAAACGAACACTTTTTGAAGTTGTAAGAATGCATAGAAGCAATTTATCACCAAATTAATTAGATTATGCAAAAGGAAACAGCTGTTTTTGTTAAAACGAGACAAAATATTCACGATTTGTTATTCTATATATTATATATTTTTGTATCTTCAATGTGATTACAATTTTCAACATTAGAAAATTCGTTTTAAGATTCCCTCTAGAATTTTAGAGTTTATCATTTAGTTATTTATTATGTAAGCAAAAAATGAACACACTTCGAGATGATCATGTTACGTTGTTTTTCTCTACCAAGATTCAAAAAAATCGAATGATATTGAAAAATATGATAAAAAATATACGATGCGATATCAAAATTTTCAATTGAATTTGAAAAAATGACATTTGTCCCTAAATTACTTGGGAAATGTAATAATGACTTTGGGGGGAATTAGTAATTTTTTTAACACTGTATTGAACAAACTGAGACAAAAACTAATGATCATCAATGTTTCGGGCCAGAATAATTGTTTTTTCATATTTTATGATATAATCATTGCGATATTTATCATGTGATATCATATTATTTCCAAAAGTTAATGGATCCTTCGTGCGTATCTATTTGCATCATAGAAAAATATTTCTACATTATATTTTATGACTGAACGTAAATTATTATTCAGAATACTGCGGATATGAATTCAAATATGGTATCACTTCCGCAGAGGAAGATATTCAGACTTGAATAACTTTTCGTTGTGTATAATCAATAGCGTGACGTCGAAAAATAATTTCGTACCAAATGGGGCATGGAACGAGACGACGTCTGTGTCACGGTAACATAAAAGAACCATTTAAATCCACTGAATCATTCGTCATTATAATTTCAGGTCCTATTTATGCGTCTCACAAAATTTATTATCGACAAGTAACACCAAGTTCTACGAAGATGAATAATAGGCGGAGGAATTAATTGGATCGATGAATTTGAATTGTAATGAATAGATCAACGATGCGATGAAAAATAACTGTAACATACAATGTTCATGCCGTTTCTCCTTTTTTTTTAACAGGGCAATAAATGAAAGAAAATGAGAAGTTCAACAATATCTCAGCCTTCATTTGCTTAATATTATACAGTATTATTGCTTAATATAATACAGTAATATTCTTCCATTAATTATTTATAGTTTCCTCATGAACAACTTCAACTGAAAACAACACTCAACATGTTAAGATTTCAACAAACCTGCAATGCTCGAAAAATATCACGAAAAACAGTGGCAAATTAAAACAAGTTAACGAATGTTTAATGAAATGTATGTCTAAAACTCTATTAATCCAGGTAACTTTTCATTGTGATTCAAATTCAATTAGTGAAATTTAGTAACTTATATCACCAAATTTTTCGTCACAAAAGTAACATTTTGAACAAATGAATAAAGTATCTCGTTTCAAAAAATGTTTGACAATGGTACATGATGTATTGGACCCCTCTTTGTTTTTGATGTGAAGTTGTCAACAACCAACTAGTATTACCGGAAATTTTGTGTCATGTGTTCAACATTCATGTCCGGTTCTACCAGTTCAATTGAATGTTATTCAACAGTCAAAATTCGCATGAAAGTAAAAAATATTCATGTGCTGTTATATCGACGTTTCTTCGAGCGACCGTTATGTTGAAATAGATGACTTAATTGAAACTAAATGGCGTGGGACAGATGTCTAAATTCTTAACGAAAACTGGTTTGTTTGGTTGTATTTTAGGAAATAGTATTTGCGAGAAGCTGCTTGCAAAACTTATTTTAAAAAAGAAAACTACTTAAAACTGAAAATCCATCTAAGACAAATAAAAATTGGGCTGATTAATCCAACACACAGATTAAAAATGAAATATTTATGGGCCAACAATATTATCTTCAACTTATACAATTTTTTTTTCATATTACAATTTTAAAACAAATCCAACCCTTTTTTCATAATATTAAATTTTCAAAATTTGTAACTATTTCAACTCAAAACATTACAAAATTTCTCACTTGTTAAAATTTCTATTATTCTGTCTACTACTGCTTCTTTGAAAGATTGACAAAATTATACTTATTCTTAAGTTTGAGGTTAATATATAAAATAGGTATCAAGGAAACTATAATGAAAAACATTTTTTTATTTATTGTCGGTCATAATAAAGATAACAAATTTTATCAAAAAGAAAATTGGAAAATTAATTCAACAAAATCAATGTAGAATGAAATAAGTGACAAATTTTTAATTAACGTACTTCGATTTTGACTTGCTTTTCTAGATGAACTGAAACGAAATTCTGTCTTATTACTGATATCAATTAAATTCGGAACATATATTGCTTGCAATCAAATATATATACGATAATCCTTAGAAAATGACTTATTGCATGCTGAACTACCTTTTACAACACCAAGAAAATTCTAATGGCAATGGTGAGTCATCCTGAATCCTGACTCATGCGAAAGAAAATCGATCATATCCCCGCCCACTCACAATTTTCACCTAAATACGGATAATAAACAAAATTTATTCATTATTTGAAAACTCCAACCATAACACCTTTTTATTGATTGTTCAAAAATTGTCCCACATTTCTAGACAATATTTCAGGTGAAATTCACGAATCAAATCTCATTCTTCGATATCAAATATATTCAATCTTTGTTCGAAACAATTTCTTTTCAGAAAATCAAAACTGAATCCTAGGAATATAATGGGCGATTTTCAACACAACGAATATTTTTCTGCATTACTGATAATTAAACAGAGTGTTATCTGAATACGTTGTTGAAAACAATGTCGTTAATTAGAGAAAACATTGATATATAGAAGCACATTGACAAATGTGCTTGAAAATGTAATACTAAGGAACTGTAATCGCAAAATAATAAATGTAGTAAAAGGAACAAAGTATATTTTTCTCGAATCATAGAGAAAAACACCACTATGTAATGGATGAATCTAACCAATATTCAAAACGCCTTTTTATTAATGACAAAACTGATTGTGAATGTGAAAAAACAAAGTTGAGTTACAGCTTCTCAAGAAATAGTAATAAACGACAACCGTATAGTTTTATAACATTTACGAGCATGTTTTACAGGACCAAAAACAAAATAGAGAACATCAAATAAAACTTGACTTTTAACAGAGAACATTCGAGTTTCTGAGAAAGGCACTGAATCATAAAATGAACAGGATGTGTGCATAGAAACGTATAATTGAAATGCCGGTTGTTAAATCGCATAGAGATATCTTCTGCATACCCATTAGATAGGGAAGATGGCTGGCCGAGCTGAAGAACTATTGGATAGGATACTATTTTCAGTTACAGCATGCGCACAGCGATAAAACAAGGATATTGAACTTCTGCTTCACGCCCGAGAAGCTTTCAGATCAAGAGATCGTTGATAGTATAAGAAAAATGGTGAACACACCTAAATGACCTTCTTTCGTCTTCTTTGAATGTTCACAGATCTTCAGTTATATAACTGATAATTCAATTACTGTAAAAATGGGGTCGTTGTGGCTCACAATTATTTTTTTTATGAATGTATATCTATTCCAAACAGTAATCTAAACTGAAACAAATGTAAGAATTGAAAGAAATTGTGAGAATGTAAAAATATTTCACCAATTTCTGTATTTTCAAATTGTTAGGATGTGAACATCTTTCATGTATCGAAATATGGCAAGATTACTTTATGAAAGAAAAACACCCATATCCATAAAAATAATCCTTAATAAATATTAGATCTCAAAAAATTATTTGATAATTCGTCAATTATCTGAATCATCTGTACCCTTCGTGCAAATTTCCACTAATTTAAAAAAGAAACAATTTGAAGTAGAAAATCAAGCACGAAATATGAAAATATTTAATTCGATTATCAAAGGCAATGCGAATGATTCACTTATTGAAAATTCAAATGTATTTAATGAATGAATAATTTTAGAAATTCAATTTCAAAAATAGACATGTTCGAAAATAAAATTGAAAAACCATGAATCATTTCAATAAGGAAATGTAACCTGAAAAACTAATAGCATTTCTAGAAGGTTGAATAAAGGAGCAGATGTTCCATTATAATCGTTAAAAAGGGATCGAGGAGCCGCCGCGTAATCCCAACGGTTTTTTGTACTAGCCACGCTGAAAATATTCGTCGAGTTCAAATTTTGAATTCTGATTATAACAATATCAATGACATAGCACCCAAAAATAACTAATGTAAAAAACTTTGATAAATATCTGGAAATAAAACAATTAATAACCGGATTATCGAAGGATATCAAACTTGAACTTGTTTACGTTGAATCGAGACAGTCGAGTTTTTCTGAACACATAGTAACTTACCGGCCGGTATTGAACGCAAAGCCACCTTAGATCACCTAAATCTAATTAGATAAGATTACGAAATTTGAGTGTATATACATAATTTTATAACTTTAGAATAATTAAATGAATAGTTATACTAGTAATCAGACTTCGCGAAAAAGCTGGGTGTTCCCAATATGGCCGGTTTATTACCAGAGCATAAAATGCGTTAATTTCACTCTGTAATTAGTAAAAAAAATTGTACTCACTTTTGCTCCAATCTGGTTTCCACACTGTCCAGCTTGAATGTGTACGATTTCCCTCATTTTGATATATTTTTTAAACTAGATACACGTATTAATATTGATACTGTATAACTCTACAACGAGTCTTGGTTTGTGAACTGCTTTGCAACGGTTTTCTGTTTTATACCGGCCCCACCTACCTCTCTACGCTTCCCGCGGTCACCGCTAATCCCGATCCGCCTTGCCACATCTCAAAATTATTCTCATATGTGAAGAAAATTCATATGTCGCATGTATCACTAATAAATTCGGCCGATAAGTGATGAAAATTATAATTTATACAACATATTGTAAATAAAACTAACTTAGTTATGTCATTTTATATGCAACTTTGACTATATATTATATTAAATAACAATATTTGAACTAATACGTTGACATTATCATATGTTATATGATATACTTTATAGTAGTGCTAATATATCGGTGAAACAATTGTAATTTTGTAACATTATAAATTGATAACTTTATATTCAATGAGTTCATTCAGTTTTCCGTGTATATATATATATATATATATATATATATATATATATATATATATATATATATATATATATATATATATATATATAATGTACTTTGTTGAGATTCGTAAAGTTTGATATTGAAGCTTGATACTAATAATGAAAAAGAACTACAACAATTAGCAAATGCTGTATAGGTTCAACGCTTTGTAAAACTTATAAGTTGTATGATATAATTTTATAAAATACTTTATATAGATTTATTACTAGAAATTAATAAAAATATTATAATTTATGAAAAATTCATAATTGTTATTCATTCAGTGTGAAATTCGAAAAAACTTTCAACATCAACCATCTTCCATAGGCTATAGTGTTCCATAAGGTCGTAACATATTTTTCTGAGCTATTGCCGAATTAAATCAAATTCAAGCCAATTCGCGAAGTAATGTATTATGTTTTTTAATCTGGCAACCATGCGATGCTCCTACATAGCGACACGTAATCGCCAGCCTGCAGATGGGGCTACTAGCTTGAATGTGGGACGAATTATTTGATTTCCTACCTTTTAAATTTCATTGTCGTAAATTTTGGAAATGAATTATTTTAAGTCTCGTATATGCAATCATTACCTACTTGATCGCCCACTACATTTCATACTTCAATTTAATACTCAATATAGAAACTTGCATGACTTTTTTGAAAAAGAGAGCAACAGCGGTTCTTCAACATTGCCTACTCCATTTGCTGAACTGGAAAACATGTAGTTGAAGCATTAGTTATGTGGGCATACGGTATATTGATATTATTACAACAATACTATTAATAGTTCGCAGTCGCTGTTGAAAATAGCCATAAAAGGCTTCAATGTCATAGAGAAAAGAATATGTTTGTGATCGATGGAATTCATAACGGTTTTATATCGGTTGTATATCTCTTCGATGTTGAAGTAAAAGAAATGGCGTAGTGTATGTAATACATGTATGTATGTATTAAAATTCGTTCCGAAAATTTATGATAATAATAATAAGTCTTAATCATTGTTGCAATCCAGATATTAAAATAAATTATGTTCTAATAATTAATAGTAGTCTTCTATTATATAAATTATCTCATTTAGGGTTACAATTTGAAACAGTAGGGATAAATGGTTTAGGTGCTTTAACTGTCAAATTTGAACCATAAAACCCTTCTTCTTTGAATAAAAATATGTTGTAAAAGATTTCGGTGGTTTTAAAATCCATTTTTTATTGATTTCCATAATTTAAAATCCATTTCGTTTACCAAAAAGGGACCGAAATGTCAAAAGATTTCAATTTCTATAAGCTCTATAATATTCTGAAATCTAAAAGAGAGATAGAGCTATTTTTGTATTTATATTAATGTATTATGTAATTATAAAAATATCAAATTCTCTAGTAAATTATGATAAATTTATAATTCGAATAAAATTATAATTGGTAATTTATGATTCTATATATAAAGTAAACATATTTGTTTTGACATGATTCAAATAAATAAGCTATAGTAGCTTATTATTGATACCTTTACCTCTGATGTGGTGTTACTTATATACGTTTTGTTTTTGTGAGAGGTTTGCGAAGAGTCAGTTAATATCATTTGTTTTTATTTTATTGTTTATATAACTATTCGATTGGGGAATTAGATCAAATTAGATCAGATTCAACAATATAGGTATATGAGTAATAGATAGGAATTTCAATTTGGTTGTAATATTTAGTGAATACACAATAATAATAAATATATAGTGTTATTCTCTTCTCCAAAATTTACTACTTTCGCAGATTCTTCAGTTAGAACTTCCAATTATTCTGTATATATAATATTGAAGGAATCAAGATTAATGGGAACCCTTCCAAATAATCGATATCGTGGTGAGGGTCTCGTTGGTGGCGATTCCAGTTATCTCCTAGAAATATTCTTGTGGATAAAGTTTTCTAGAGATTGGTACTGTTTCCTGGGTGCATTCATTGAATTATTCATTGTATTCCTCTTCTTTTTTGTATTTTAGTGGATTGTTTTCAGATTACACATAAAGATCACGGACACTATCTTGATATAATTGACACTTAATGTTACTCAAAATCAGTAAAATCAAATGTCACTGTATGAAATGATAACAAAATGAATCTGTGAAAAAGAAACTCTAGCTGTACGGGCTTTAACTGTCACCAAGGAAGGTTCTAGAAAGAACCCTATGTCATAAATTATTGGGGAACTCCGATCTTCTACTTAATTATTGCAGTGAAGTGCAATGGGGGGTGAACTTATCTACAAGGGATCAAATGAATGATACAAAACATAAAAGCTACTCTTATTTGGCAGAGCGAATTGCCATTTGAATTAAAAATTATGGATAACATTAAAAAATTCAAATCTGCTATAAAGAACTGTATGAAAACAAAGGACGATATATGATTCATCAACTGGTGAACATTTAAAAGCTAAAACGGTTGTGAAAGTAAATATGATATTGTTACATATTTTTAGAATATTGTCATTTGCTTCTCCACAATATCTTATCAATTTTTCATGTTGATAAGTTTTTTTCTCTAATTATTGAAATAGATTCCTTGATATGTATGTATCTAATTATTTAAATATTGCAGAATATAAATTGACATTCTTCGTACTTACCACAGGCTACTATACGGTCTTTATGAGAAAATGTATTATCTTTGTTTAGGCAACAAAATTGACAAGGTACATTTCAAAATAAGAAATTAGATACTATTGTTTCACCTATATAATTGTATCACGAGAACCTTAAATAAAGATTATAATTATTTATTATTATTAATATGAAGGCTTCTTGAAAGCTAGTTAGCGAAATAATTGAAATCGAATAAACAATCTTCTCACACTTTTTTCCTTAAATATATTATTGAATATAAACTTAAATTCAAACACTTGAACTTATGATATATGAATATTTAAATATATTACGTAAATCATCCGTATCAGAAGACGGTTGCCGTTATTCGAGATATTATGCCCCTATAAATAAATGAGATAAAATCTTATAACCATTCTTGTTTCAAAGGGGGCTCTGTAATTTCTTATCAATACGATTTCGGACAACTTCTTTCAGCTGTCAGTTGTAATGTGAATGGTGAGAAACAAAAGGATCGCTGTTATTACCTCCGCAAAACGATGCAGTGTTGTTGAATTTTATGTGTTATAATTCATGAGTTCCTTAATTGCATGAGTTTCCTGATGTTCAGATTTCAAGTGTACTTTCGAAGCAACTAATTGTTCATACAATTGACATATACTTTCTATCTTTTCACTTGTAATACTTCGATTATATAGAAGATCGATACACCTCTTATATCGATAAAACTGTGCACCCTTGATTTGCTCATAAGTTTTTTAGTGTGCTCTGTGCATTTAATAAAATACAAAACTATAATTATCAAGTGTAAAATATGAATTTTCGCGCCGAAATGAAGTTGAATGAAAATCAAGGTTTTAATCATCACGAACAAAATTATTATATTTTATTAAATACTGAATCTTTTCTTCAAATGCTTTTAGAACTCGATTGTTATACTTTCAGTAGGAATTCGTGAATAATGATTAATGTTAACAGTGGATATCCAAAATATTGAGTATTTTCTATGAGTTAAAAAAATAACTTAACTTTCAATGTTCAATTAGAACTAATGAACCTTACCGAATGTCGAAATAATATGTCGTAAATTTTTTTGGTAAGTCATATTGTTTGGTGAGTAATTATTATATTTATTTATTTTAATTATTTTAAGTCATATATTACATTTGGTAAGTAATATTTTAGGACGTTATATCCCTTACTCTTAGATTGTGAGTTCGTGCAGGTGACGGTGTTCTTGTGTTTGCTATGATAAGAATTCTTATGAAAATTCACGCCACCAGTTGGCGCCATCTAGGCATTAAGTCTACCATCTCGCGCGCTGTCAAACATTTATAACGGTTTCCATACAGTTCCACCTTACGTTTTTCATTTAATATTTCATTATATGCACATTAACTTAGAAACATTGCCGATTTCAAAATTTGAGCTGGAAAAAGTGTGCAAAGTAACACCAAGAAAAAGTTAATTGAAAGGTAGATAATATTTATATACATTAAGATGTTATTTGCAGATATTTGTTTCAAATCTGAATACTACTAACCTACAAAGTGATAATATAAAATATTCCATAGAATATAATAAGATATATATCATTATTAGCATTTCAACATTATATTTATATATTTTTAGAGAATGATACCTGCACCTGTTTTGCAGTTTTGTTTTTGACTACATGGGAACTGCATAGCGTTGTGCCATTTTGATTTTTAAAGAATATTCATTTGACTCGTTGAGTTTTATTGAAAAATATAATTAACTTGAAAAATATTGAAAAAATACATATGTTCTGAAACTTTTGACAGTTGTCTGGAACAACTGGAATTCATTTCAGGAAACACGCATTTGAAAACCCTCTAAACCAAAAATTTCTTCCTAGGAATTGTTTGTTATGCTAAATTTCAATATTCTTGGTACTCTTCGTGACTCTTTTTTCTAGACACGGTAGAGTAGCATCATTGATTGGCCATAGTCAATCATTTTTAGATCATTGACGACGAGGAACAAATTAAAGCATCGAATAGGACAATGAACATCTGGTATCGATTGTGATAGTAATACTTGACCTCATTAAGATGATCCATTGGAGCAATATCGTATTCATTATCAATAATCATTTACCGTGTCAAACTAAAGAAGGTACACCAGACAATGATACCATCAGGATAAAGTATGAATTAATTCTTTCGGATACTTTATTCATATCATACTGAAAATGAAGTTTGATAATGTCACTTGAGATCATTAATAAAAACTTCATTTTTTTCCATCATGGTAATTTACGTACACCCACAATTAATGAACGGAAATGTAGGCCTAGAAGAATAGTTGTTCGAATTGAGTGAATGGGCTATAAAAAGTTTTGACATCGAACTAAGCGTGTCTCACTTGTTATTTATTGAAATTAGTAGAGCAGTAAGTACTAAGAGAGGTAGGTATATATATATATATATATATCACACTTATGTATATATATATATATATATATATATATATATATATATATATATATTATTATCATGATAATACCGATTGTTCCCAACGAGGAGAGCGATTGAACTTTAATTAGCAATTCTTAGGACTTTTGTTCATCTTTTTGCCTCCCAAACGCACTTCATCCTCTCGAAATGTTCTTCCTTCCGTTCATCTGTCTATTTTATTTGGATTGTTGATTTTTGCCCAAACTTCACATGTGTGATTTTATAGCGACACTCGGTGCGATCTTCGAGATGTTTTATGTTGATCTGTAGTAGATCTTTTTGGACTCCTTTGGAGGTCTTTTCATCTATATGCCGTTTTTATTGATTGGCCCGTAAATCTTTCTGAGAATTTTCAGTTCTTGTTTTTCTATTTCTCTAATTCTTGAATGACCGTCAATAACCATTGTTTCAGCTGCGTAGATTGCTTCTGGAAGAATCGTTGTGTTATAATGCCTCAATTTGGCGCCTCTCGAGATGCACTTTTTATTATAGTACGCCCATTTTAGCTTGTAGGCCCTTTGGAGTTTGGTTTTGAAACTCCAAAAGGCCTACAAAGGATACCAAAGAATTTTGTCCGACGTATTAAAAATGTCCGACTTGCAGAATTTCACCATGTTTTGTGATAAGAGAAGATTTTTTTTTTGGTTTTATTTCCATTTATTTTGTTTTATCGTAAGAAATTTGTAACCCGGTTTTCTGCTCAATTTCATGAAGTTTTCTACGGCGAGAATAGCTTCACTTCTGTTGTCTGTGATAATAGTAATATCGTCAGCAAAAGCTAGACATTTGACATTTATTCGATTTTCTTTTTGATACCTAGTTGATGCCTCTCACATGAAGTTCCCATTCCCTAATGATCTTTTCTAAAAAATTCGAAAAGAATTGTTGAAACTCCGTCCCCCTGTCGCACAACGGTTTTAATTTCAAAGGGATCTGATACTTTGCCCATGAATTTCACTTTGGAAGTTGTACCTGTAAGTGTATGTTCTATAATTTTTCGGTTCTTTCGATCGATCTCAAATTTTTTCTTGATTTCTTTCAAATAAAGGGTTTCGCGGTATATATATATATATATATATATATATATATATATATATATATATATATATATATATATATATATATATATATAATTGAAAAAATTTTTGTAAAGTATCTTCAATTCGTAATAAACAACCCTTCTAAATAACGAGCAATAAAAGTTTATTAAAACCGTTTTTACTTAGCAAAGTCAAAAAAATGATCACGTTATATATAATAAATTCAATGGACGATGAATCAACTCTGTGATAGTTCATATTTAAATGAGCGGTAATAAGAAATACTTGTCTAAAAATCACTAACTGAACAATTCTTTATTCGACTAGTTTCGCCTTTTACGGCGTTATCAAGAATGAATACATATTACAAAGACATCCTTTAAATATTTGCAGATCAGTTCGGTCCACAGAATGAATACACATTTATATAGACCACACTACATCAATAAAAATAATGATATAAATGTATTAAGGTATGTGAGCATCCCTTATACACACGTCCCCTCTTTGAAAATCATTGAATTTTTCAAAAATAATAATTTGAATATAGGTTTTTCAAGTCACAGCAAATTCGATAGAATGGTTTTTAATAACAAGTTGCCCAAACTGGATCCGATGCAGACGACAGGAATTTATAAAATTGACTAAGAAGAATGTAAGTCATCATATATAGGCCAGACCAGGAGATGTTTTGAAACTTGGCTAAAAGAACATTTAAAAAACGCGCTATCAGCTTTTCGGGAACATCTAGAGACGCAAAGATATAACATCTCATCCCGTTTTAAACCAAAAATTCTCCATTACTGTGAAAAAGGTATGAAAATGAACTACCTGGAAGCCATGGAAATAAATAATCTCCAAAAATCTACAATAATTACAATCTTCTCAATGACCAGTTAGACCTTAACTACTCCCACTGTTAAATCTCCAAAAATTTGGAAATCCCCATCTCTACTACCTCCATTCTATGTTCTATGGATACAGAACATAGAACGGAGTTGATATAGATGTTCTATATTCTACCACCTCCAGGAACCGAACCACAGAACATAACAAATTTAGGATATATTCTGTGGACTGAACTGATCTGCAAATATTTAAAGGATGTCTTTGTAATATGTATTCATTCTTGATAATGCCGTAAAAGGCGAAACTAATCGAATAAAGAATTGTTCAGTTAGTGATTTTTAGACAAGTATATCTTATTACCTCTTATTTACGTTATATATACTCAAATTAATCTTATATTCTATATCCAATTTCCGGACATCTTGTATAATTATTCGGGGTAATGATATCGTCCTAGTTGATAATCGTTTTGTATATCATTGTGAATAATTCGTAAAACGCAATCGATTTTATGCAAAACTTATTATATTTCCTGTAATTTGACACCAAGTGCTCTAGAATCCTAAACATGTGGCTGGCGTAACCTGGAGGTTTAGCACGTTTGCATGGCGGATGTCGACTGACTCCAGGCGACAATCTGCGGTGGATACAGTTTCAAATCCTCACAGGTTTTAACAACTTGTTATGTTAGTACTTTAATTTATCTACGAATCTACGCGGTTTCCTGAATCAATTTCCGTTTGTTTAAATGTTGTCGTAGTTCGAACGAAAATAGACAACGCTGATAGAAGAATGTGGAATGCAGGCACTTAATCTTGTAACGCTCTTCCATTTCTCTCAATGATTCCTTTCTATTTTCAATCACCGCACAGCGAAAAACGTTGAACTTGAGAAGAAAATAGAAGACCTCGAGTTCATCATAATATTGATTTAAATCGTGTTCGTTTTTCGAAAGCAATCATAGCAAACCGTACCATTTCGTTTATTTCTATTTCTAAGAATTGTTTTGTGTCACTGACATGCGTCAGGATTGAGTAGATACGATTTTGGATTCGGATCAGTGGCGTGTCGGTGGCAATTTGAAGATCAGTGGCGTAGATGTACTTTAATCGTATAGACTATAACTATACAGAAATAATTTCATATTCTATCGTTTACGATGCTATACGTGGAGCTAACGATAGTTCAATTCGTACTATTCATTTTTTATGAGGTATTTTTTGAATTACAGTTTTACTCATTTTCAAAATTCTCGAATATGAATGAAATGAATAGCATATAAACATAAAAACATTCTACACTATTCAAATTATATTCATTCTACATTAAAATTCAAGATTAGTATTTCCCTTTGGCACATTCCACATTTTCTAATGTTTTCGATTCAAAGTAAACTTTTTGACGAGATTTGAAAGATCGATATTTTTTTCAATGCCCAAATTACAAAGTTTTTGCTTCATGTACGAATTCATAGGTAAAATCTTCAACAAAAGAATAGTTCAAAGAAAAGTAAGTATTTGATTTTCACTATAATTAATTCAAAAACATGACAATATCGTTTCGCCAACACAGTGGCTTCATCAGATGTTGATGATAAACTGAGTTATTACATTGTGGACTGCCAGAATTTATCCTGAAGTGTGGGAAATGACCATAGAACACTAATATTCTGAAGTGGGGGAAGGGCCATAGAACAATAATCTTCTGAAGAAGGGGAATGACCATACAACATATTTCTTCTGAAGTGTGGATGTGTGAATATGTTCTATGGTCATTCCCCTACTTCAGAAGGAAAAGTGTTCTCTATAGCCATTTCCCCACACTTCAGGATAAATGCTGGCAGTCCACAATGTACGTATTTTTATTTAACCACGGGTGATTTTTCAAGAGTTTTCAGGTTAGTGGCACTGGTTGATAATGGCATCCAAATGTCATCTGTCAAAGTGAAAAGCTTTCAGTATACTCCGCCATTTCATCATGAAAAGACTTACAAACGAGCAACGATTGCAAATTGTTGAAATTTACTATCAAAATTCGTGCTCTGTGGAAAATGTGTATCGTTTGTTACGACCATATTATGGTCGTCATAATCGACCTGATGAATCAATTATTCATGCTGTATCACCAAATTTCGTACCAAGTTCACTTTGTTGGACATTAAACCATCCTTCCGCATGCGTATAGTGCGTACTGAAAAGAATATTGCAGCCGTAGCGTACAGTGTTAATGAGATTCGTGAAATGTCAATTCGTCGCCGTTCTCAGCAATTGGGCATGTGCTACTCAACCACATGAAAAATTTTACGTGTTGATTTGAAAGCCTATAAAATTCAACTCCTGCAAGAATTGAAGCCGAATGACCTACCACAACGTCTAATTTTTGGTGAATGGGCCTTAGAGCAGCTTAATGAAAATCCGCTGTTTTATCGAAAAATTGTGTTCAACGATGACTCTCATTTCTGGCTTAACGGATATATAAATAAACAAAACTGTCGCATCTGTAGTGATGAACAGCCACATGCCATACAAGAATTACCGATGAATCTCGAAAAAACGACAGTTTGGTGGGGTTTATGGGCTGGTGGCATCATCGGTCCATTTTTCTTCAAAGACGTAAGAAACGTCACCGTCAACGGCGAACGATATCAGGTCATGATAAGCAACTTTTTTTTGCCCCACTTGACCGAATTGAACTTGGTTGACATGTGGTTTCATCAAGACGGTGCCACATGCCACACAGCTCGTGAAACAATGGACTTGTTGAAGGATGAATTTGGTGAGCAGCTTATCTCTTGAAATGGCCCTGTGAATTGGCCGCCAAGATCATGCGGTTTGACGCCTCTGGATTATTTCTTGTGGGCTTATGTAAAGTTGTTAGTGTATGTGGACAAGCCGAACACGATTGAAGCCTTACAGGATAACATAACACGCGTAATTCGTGGGATACAGGCCGAAATGCTCGAAAAAGTGACGCAAAATTGAACCTTCCGAATCGACCATTTGATACGGAGTTACTTAAAGTTATCTTTAACATGTAAATGGCAAAGGCCAAGTTATCAATTCCGAAAAAATTTTTAAATATATGATGCAAATTCAGTGTTTTATTCGAATTTAAAAAAACTACGCTTAAAAAATCACCCATTATTAGCTCAGTTTTTCATTTAAGTCTGATGAAGCCCTGTGTTGGCGAAACAATATTATTATGTTCAAATTAATTATAGTAAAAATTAAAATACTACTCAGTTTTATTTAATTATGTATTTAGATTTTAATCAAGTATTGCCGTAATCGACTAATCACAAAATAATCATGAAATTTCTAACGCGTCTATGTATATATAAATGGTAGATAGGTCAACAGCTACTTTTTCTACTTCAAATCATTTACACCGTTAAGAAGCAGAGTAATCCGTTCATAAAAATGAATGTTGGTGTATTAACTTCCATTCGAAATAACGTCTTTTTGATTTTTACACCTTGATAGCATGCCATGATCTTAATGCTGAGATTAAGGTGGGTAGTACATGAATTATCGCCTGGCTATACAGAAATTGAAGCGAATTTAATATCTTCTATAGAATAATAGCTTCAATGGTTTTATTTCCTTCTCAAGTAGGTGTTAATCTCGCAAAATATACGTTCTGCGTTCGTGAATGTAGGTTGGGAAAAGTTCCGAACTCAACAAAACTTACAACAATAACGAAACGATTCTAGATAGGTTTGTCCTCAAGACGAGAACAATAGAATAATTGGATTCACGGCAATTATCTGTCTAGATGTATGTAGTTGATCTTATCGAAATCATGATTTATCGGCACTTTGTGAAATTCAATTAGGGGGAGTTATAAACTAACGAAAATTATGGGCTAATTGATTGATTGATTTTGACTCGATTCTCATGAGTGAGCAAGATATGGACTGAGAAATACTTCGATTCGAGAACAAATTCTCAATAAATTGTTACTTGAAATATACATTTAATGTTAAAAACAATTTAGTTTTTTTTTAATTTATGGTATATCGTAGTAGTCAAAAAAATGCAAACGAAGAATGCCATTTATGATAAGACATTCTATGGTGCCCGGTATAAAGGGCTTATGTCAAAAACCCCAATTTTTATTGATAAGTTGACTTAAGCCTTTCATACGACCCAATGTTAAAAATTTGACTTAACACCTTTGAACGAACATACATAATTTAATTCAAAGAAAAAGTAGACTTAAGCCCTTCATATCGTTTGTAAAAGCTCGATTTTCTGTTTATTTTACAACATAAAAAACACATATTTTGACTTCAAGCTTTTTATACCGGGCACCATAGATAACGGTTGATTTTCTAAGACTTAAGTTTTTCAGGTTGGCGGCACTGGTTGGTAATGACATCCAAACGTCATCTGTCAAAGGGAAAAGTTTTCAGTATACTCTGCCATTTCATCATGGAAAGACTTACAAACGAGCAATTATTGCAAATTGTTGAAATTTACTATAGAAATTCGTGCTCTGTGAAAAATGTGAATCGTTTGTTACGACCATATGATGGTCGTCATAATCGACCTGGTGATTTCTGGCTTAAAGAATATGTAAATACACAAAACTGTCGCATGTGGAGTGTTGAACAGCCACATGCCATACGACATGTTTAGTGTGGTACATGGGCTGGTGGCATAATCGGTCATTTTTCTTCAAAGACGACCGTGGAAGAAACGTTAACGTCAACGGAGAACGATATCGAGCCATGATACGCAACTTTTTTTTGACCCAGTTGGCCGAGTTGAACTAGGTGGTTTCATCAAGACGTTACCACATGCCACACAGCTCGTGAAAGAATGGACATGTTGAAGGATGAATTTGGTGAGCAGGTTGAGCTGTGAATTGGCCGTCAAGATCATGCAACTTGACGCCTCTGGATTATTTCTTGTAGGGTTATGTAATTCGTGGGATACAGGCCGAAATGCTTGGAAAAGTGTCGCAAATTTGGACCTTCCGAATGGACCATTCGATACGGAGCCGCGGACAACATTTACATGAAGTTATCTTCAAAATGTAAATGGCAAAGACCAAGTTATCAAAGGAAATAGTTACAGATGTAATGGAAAGAAAATTGGTTCTAATTAAATAATTAATTACCGAAGGTGTGTTAATGTTTAAAAGAGACTAGTGATATTAATGGTGAGCAATTTTCACGTCTCATAAATTTTTTCATCACTAATAAAAAGCTTTCCAAAACCCTCAAAAAATCCACAGTAATTCCAGTATTTAAGCATGGAACCGTAAGTGAAAAAATTGTGTTCACCACATCAATGAGTTATCTCAATATATTCAAAATAATCGTCTCTACGCAACATGGATACAGAAGCGACCACTCAACCCAGTCAACTGTTGTTAAGTTTTTTAAATCTGTTTACGAGTGTTTGTAAATACTACGTACCTAGTTACTTTAAAGAAATAACGATGATAGTGAGAATATGACAGAGGGGGTCTATAGAGACTTTTCTGAATTAATGAATGGTTATGTAACAAAAGGTTATCTCTGAATGTGCAAAAGTATAACTTCATAGTTTTGAGTACAAGTAAAATCCTTAAAACCAATAAAAATGAGGATATAATTGTAATGATTATGAACAAAAATTTAGAAGAAACAGTAAAATATTTATGCATATTAATTAAAAATAAGTTTTTTTTTTAGTCTTGAAAATGAGCTCACGCTCGAAAAATGTTGACAAATTCATATTGTTGAATATAATTGTGAAACTTAAGCCAAGAGTTCAATTTAATTTAATATTTAATTATGTTTCATCAAGAGTTAAGCGAGAATTCAATCTCAGTCATTAACCGACTTGGTATTACTTGCATCTCACAATTTTAAGATAGAAGAACTGAGTGGCGAGACTTGGTTTTTTCACAAAAGTTGTTTCGGATGGTATATATATTATTATTATTTATTTCATTCATCACAAATGTAACGTTGTAATCCTATATATTTAAATAGAATTACGAAGTTATTTATGCAGTTGGTATTTACAAAACTGGACCAAAAATACAAAATATTTCAGCTTTTCCTTCATGTGTACACTAAACACTAATTGTATTTCGAATTTGTAACTTGTATATCTGCTAAAAGTGCCTTAGAATTTTGATGAGCTGTCAGTCAGAGAGTGAGTCAAATTGAATGAAATTTGAAATCTACCATGTTTATACAAAACCTTCTCGGTCAGGCTTCTAGTGACTTTACATAAAAGTAATACTGGTTTTGTACGTATGGTACTATTCATACTAGGTACTTTTCGTTTTACTTTTTTTTCGGTCATCTTGTGTTTTACATCTCATTTACCTCAAGGTATTTTACGATAAATCTTTTGTAAAATTGAACCAATTACATATGATATAGTGAACATTTTTTAGTGTAGTAACGATAAAACTAATGTCATAATTACGAATCAAACATTTCAAAATTGTAACGAAACAACACTACACTTACACTAAAGTAAACGAAATAATTATCAGGTGTCATTTTGAAAGCCACATTATATATTGATCTTCCTCTTGGATTCTTATACGCAGAATAGTCAACTTTGTCATTTAAACACGCCTTTATAAAATTGAGAACTCTATCTATCCTGATATAATACCCAGGTGCGTCAATCGCTTGATCACACGTGTAACCACTAGAAACTATTCCTAACTGCATATTCTGGCATATCAATGGACCACCACTATCCCCTTGACAAATATCTCTTCTAGGTTGCACCATGGTACAAAATGTGTTCTCCAAAATTGATATGCCACCTCTTGCTGTTTGGCACTCAGCTTGCGAGAGAACAGGAAGACGAAAAACGCATTGCATGACTGGAGCATGAGGAGTAAACCCGTTTTCTATGTGATTTATCGTAGAGTCATCATGCCATCCCCATCCTATAGTTGTAGCCTCTGGACAGATTGCCGCAATCTCTTCCTTGATTACTTGATGAGGAATATCGATTATCTTCACTTGGTCGGTAATTAGAAAGCCATGTTCTAACATAATCAGTGCAACATCGTTATCGTAATTGTTTTCATTGTATTCTGGATGGATGTATATTGATTTGGTTCGTCTTCGCTGTACTCCAAGTTCGTTAACAGCAGATTTTCCAGCTATGATAGTGAACAGTTCCGGGTTTTTTGCATAAATAGCCATGCAATGAGCCGCTGTGATCACCCACTCTGGTCTTATCAAAGTTCCTCCACAGAAATGGTTCAGAGATTTCTGTCTTCGAATAGAAACGAAGAATGGAAAATGTTCAACGCTGCAGTATGACCCACCGATTATTTTCTTTGGGGGTTTTGCATCAATTGCCCGGCGAGGTGATAAGGAAGTGGAATTGGAATTCAAACGGCTTATTTCTGCACATTGGTGTATAATAAAGAGTTGAGTAAAGAAGGTTAAGTAGAACATTTCATTAATGTCATCAATAATCACTAATCTGACATTTCACTTGTCATTTGACGAAAATGACGTGAGTTCGAATATTCAATACCCTGGTGGTGGGGAAACAATTTTCAGTGATCACCATTCACTTGTAGGAGGTGAAATAACTTCTTTATGAAGAAATATTTTCAACTGGCTGAAAATGTTTTCTAGATTCTATAAGGTGTATTTTTGAACTGATCCAGAAAATGAAATTTATGGACAAATTTTTAATAATTTAAATAAAACTAAGTGGTTTGGTGATTTTCACTATAATTAATTTCAAACATGACAATATTGTTTCGCCAACACAGTGGCTTCATCAGATGTTGATGAAATTGAGTTATGGTGATAAACTGATAATAAACAATGTTGAATACTAACTAAATAACTAATATGAAAAAGATATAACAAAGAGTTCAATCTAATCTGAAAAAAATAGTAACCAATAACTATATTACAGCATTCAATGAAATATTACAAAGAACTCATTCTAAATCAATTGATTGAGTCAATTTTCTTTGTTCACATAACTCCTGTTAATAAATTTTATCGAGTCAAAGTGAATGTCACAATTATTGGCAACTCTATTGAATGAAAAATCTATAAACCAAATGGGGGATTGTATTAGCGAGTTGGTCCTTGGTATATAAATTTGAGTGATAAAGTTTCTCTCCTGCTCTGCAGTGAGTTTAAACTAAATCGACTCAATAATTCGTTATGATTGGCTCCTCTCTGTGGATAACCTTTATCCTCCCTCCAAACTAGGAATTTCAAGAACCTTCTCTGAATAGCCTCAAGATGGCGTTGATGACAAGTGTAAATGGGATGCCAGATCATGCTGCCACACTCCAGCTTGCTAGGGATTAGGGTATTAAATAGTCCTATGAATGTTGAGGACTTATTAAAATAATTGGCATTACGTATAACGAATCCATATATTTTCGCAACTTATTAAATAAGTTGGGTGATGTGTGGGACAAAGGAAAGCTTCTGGTCGAAGACAACACCAAGATTTCTCACCATATCAGAACAAGAAAAAACCTGACTACCGACGTTGTGAACATGAATAGCAACATTTAAGTTCAATACCCACGTCTTAATACATCGATCACAGATAAAATTACAAAAATGTATTAGGTCTACTTTGTTGTGCAAATATATAATTCAGATCTATGGTTTCTATCCCAGTAAATACAAAAGCATATATTGAATTAAATTATGTTTCATCAAGAGTTAAGCGAGAATTCAATCCCACAATAGCATATATTGATTTGAGTTTTGATTTCATTTTAGAAACAATGCAATGGAATCAAGATTATGTGAAAACTTAATATAAAAACGAAATATAAAATTAATCTATAGAATAACGAGAATTTATATTGACACTTTTTTACCGTTTTGATTTCTGTGTTCAAAACGTCATTTAGAGAAGTGAATTAATACTCAGCATGGTATTGACATCTTTCAATTTTATAATATGTCTTTTAATATGTTTTAAATTATCACAACAGAACTTAACATGTTCCTTCTCAAGCTTTCCATTTATGATCGGCATTAAAGAAACTTTTTCATTCAGACACGTTTGCGCAGGATCTCTAGTAAAACCAGACACCGTTCTAACATTAGCAAGCTGCATCATCGGAAGAAAAGAGATTCCCGGTTATTTTACGGCCGTAGCAGGTCCGTCTTTGATTGGTAAAATAGGTTCTCAGCGATCTATCGCCAAAGAAATAGTTATTCACGCCGGATTTGACAGAACTAGATACGCTTTCGATGTTGGATTGCTAATCTTACAACATAAATTCCAGTTGTCGCATTTGATAAATATCGTGAAAGTTCCAGAGGAGTTTATAGCGGAAGATTTTGGAAAGCTGTACACTAAAGCTGTAGCTATAGGATGGGGACCTTATCATCCAGGAAAAAGGATAATCGACGATAATAGATACCTCTTCAACCCCAGTTTAAAATGTGTAGAATTGGATCTTCTTGATGAAAAAACTGTAAGAAGTTGAGGAAGGGGTTTGGTTATGAACCTAATAGAATATGTGCGTGGGTACCACAAGGGGACGAAGACTCCTGTCAAGGAGATGCAGGTGGACCTTTACTTGTCAATAGGACGCAAGTTGGAATAGTTTCCATAGGATATGGATGTGATTCGTCCATCAATCCTGCTTTTTATGAAAGGTTGGATAGGGTGCTCACCATATTCAAAAAATCCAGTGAAAGTGATATTGAGTTTAGATCTAGTATAGGAATATCGAATTATCAGTTTGTACACATATACCTTTACCTTTGTAACCTTTTCATTATTCTAATGAACTCTAAGAATGAAATTATTTAGATTAGATAGTGAAACTTAAGCCAACTGTTTTAATTTTAACTCCCATTCAAATTGAAAATTTATATTGGAAAACAAGATGAGGTAAAAATTGTAACTATAATTTTCAAAGAAGTATCGTTGAAAGTGAATAAACAGAAACAAATTTTTCATGAACTTTTTTTCAAGAAAAAAGTCTCCATGAAAGAAATTAGAATTTTTTGGTGCTGGTTATAACGAAAGTGATATTAAATTTTAGGTCTACGATGATGTGAAAAATGTAAAAATGAACTTGCATAATGGTTAAAAGTTTCTTTGCAGTTTTTAAGGGGGACAAAAACATTTGAAGCATCCGGTTTTTTCTTTGGGTAGATTTTTACTCCTAAAGCTGAACTAACTACAAAGTTGATTACATATGAAGTATTTATTATACAAAAAAAGAATGCTGTACTTGCATTGATGCTGAGATGTAAAAAATTTAATTGACTCTTCAGCAACCTTCTGATTACTCAAATTTTGGTGAAACTTGTGTGAATTATATAAACTCAGATACCTCCTTAAGAAATAATCCGAGAGATTTAAATTTTTTGAGAGAAAATTCCACAAAGAGGTCATCTTTAATAATTTCATAAAAATTATACATGAAAAATAGATTTAACCCTGGTAGAAACCATAAAATTAATGAAAGATTTATATATTTATATACCAAATTGTAAAGATATTTAACAATATCTTTACAATTTGGTAACTGTTGAATAATATTGGTTATTCAGAAATTTTTAGCAAAATAAATTGATAATTTTATGTATTTGAAAAGGAATTTACGTTATATGTTATTGGAAATCTTTTCAAATTAATAACTGATGAGGCCGATAGTTGATGTAAATCGATAAACATAATAAAACAATTGTTAAACTGATTTACACATATATTAAAAAGAATACTACATGACGCACGTATCGATGAGATTCACCCTTTTCAAACGCTACGTGCCGACTAATGACAATTTCTCGAATACATACAATATATAAACTTAAATTATGAATACAGAGAAAACAAGTTAGATAACAGGTAGAAGGGATCAATTCATACTGAACTACTAAATAGTAAACTAAGTAATTTTGAAAAGATTGAGAAGGGGGCTTGAGGTATGATCGATTTGGCTGTTCAAAAGGTTGCCAGAATATTTAAATTTATTAATTTGAAGTGATTCTAACAAATTGAGCTTCATTCCCTTGTTTGCGGTATTCAAAATTTCAAAATCCGAATTGAATATATGATTTTCATTAATCAAATGATTTGCATAATGTGAATCTGTCTTCTGATTATCAATCAAATGTTTGAAATCTTTTAAAACAACAAAATCATAACGAATTATAAAGAAATATATATCATATCAAAAACGAATTTGAGGAAACTATGAATTTTGAATGAATTCTGAAACTATGAATGAAAACCATTTGAAAAAATGCTTTGTTGGTTCTATTTTAATTTCATGAAGGTACTTGTAAGTAGTTTAATGGTTTAATCAATTAAAGTGTCGAGGGATATAAAGCTACATTATTTTTAGTATGGCCTAGATTAAAACCGATGATAATGAAATTAATTCATTCAGTCTAATTTGTGTAATCATAATTACTGTTTCATAATTTCTTTAAGAATAACGGAGTGGAATCATATTGTTTAAAACGAATCGCCGACGTTTCCACGGTTTTGACCTTTGTTAACAAACAGACTTCCATTTCGTGTTTATCGTTAGACTAAATCGAAGTATACTTCTAATTTCGGGAAAATCATTAATGCAAATATGCTGACTAAAAGGGTGCAAACCTTGTGGTATCCCGTTACTGTAGGGTTACATGCGATGTATAAATTGGGGTGAGTTATGATGAGGGCGTTAAGGTCATCAGCTTATTGAGTGTGAGAAACTGAACCTATTTGAATAGAAAACTGATACAAATTCGATTTATCAAGCTACTTCATACAATGAAAATGAGGGAATATATTGAAAAGTTTTAATATCGATTTAATTCTTGAAAAACTGTTGAAAATTATTTAATGTACGGGGGTTTAACGAAAAATAATGAGCTAAATTCAAAAACATTTGTTTAGTAAATTCGACATAGGAAATATTTGTCCAAGATGCTCAGTTCTGTGTTTGCTATTCTTCAAATTCTCATTACAGTTTTTGAACTCGAAGAATTACTACCGTCAAAAAATCATTTTACCATCAAAAAATCATGTCCATGTTTTTAGGCTACGTTACGTGCTTGTCTTTAGAAATTATCAACGTCAACTGATCCTAAGGCCGTTTCTGCAAGACGAAAGGCAATTACAAGATGTATTCTAGTTCGGTCATAATGAATAATGGTTAGCTTTATCGAACCAAGTGCTTTATTAATTTCCACATTTATTCATCACATTGTCTGGTCTTTATGAATATTGCTACACGACTATTGGGAGGTTTGATAATAATTTGATTCGAACTTACAGAAGAATTTCATCGTAATAGTAAAACGTCACAATTGTTCAATTAATTTTTTCGTTGCCTTTTTAATATTTGTAATGGATTTATATCAAGTAACGGCCGAAATATTGAAACAATTGTTGGATATATCGAACAAAGGAATTCTACATCTAAAAGCACTTAATAAATAATCAAAATAATGAGTTGGATTATACAAATTGTTTGAAGTTTAGACTGTTTTAAGTTGAAGAAATGTGACATTTTTATTAAGTGTTAATATTTTCAGTTCGATTTCATCAAGCTTCTCTAAGCTGAGATGTTTAATGAGAGGTTTAATGACAAAAATAAATAAAATAATAATAACACGAGTTTTTTATTCCCTTGGCCATTTGGTGATGGGCATTTTGCATAATGCCCGGTCAATTTAATTATTTAAGTAGTTATTATCAAATTTCAATCTATTATTCTGATTTTTCATAATAACCTAGCATTATGTATAATGTATAATCACTTGGTCCGTAACATACACAAACATAAGAATGATATTGAAAAATTGAAGACGTGAATATGTAAGTAGTCAGTATAAACAACAGAAACGGAAATTACTTATTGATTTCTGTAGTTTTTCTAAACATTGGTACAATGGGCTCTCCCTATAAAAGACCACTCTTTTCCAATAGTCTTCTGACTGATTTGAAGAAGATGGGTACAAGATGGCGACCAATATATAATTGTCACATAAACTGCCTGGAGGCACTGCAAGGGAAGTTCTTGAAAAGGTTCTCATTTCGAGAGGATGGTGTATATCCACCTAGGGGTTGTGATCACGCTTGTTTGCTGTCGAGGTTTGACAGTAGGAGCCTCCACATCAGGAGAAGTTTAAATGCATTGAAATTTTTATTCAATTTGTTCAATGTTAGTCTCGACTGTCCTGCTTATTAATTTCTTCGTTCCTCAGAGGTGTACTTGAATAAGCCAGACATTTCACTCAAGAACCCACAAAACCAATCTTCTCTCTCAATCGCCGCTTAGCTTTGCATTTTCTACTGCAAACCAGATATCAAGTGCAGTGTGATTTGCACTGGGTGTGATTTATTTCCTGATTATTATTATGATTGTATATTTAGATATTGACATTATAGATTTATACAGAGTATATTTGATAATGTTTTTTATTATTATAATTATTTTAAATATTGTATATCTATATTGTTATTGATATTTTTATATTTATTTATTATGTATTTTCCTGTAATTAGGTTGTTAGTTATCTGTTTGAAATATATGCTTATTATTATTATTATTACATTGTAACTCTTCAGGGTCAAGCTGAGGATGTTTTTTATTGAAAAAGCTATTTATACATTGGACGAATTTGTGTGTATATTGAAGTTGGGATTATATTTATTTGAGTGTTAGAATGCCTGTTTAGATGTGTAAAATTCATGTTATATCTTTATGTATTTCATAATGTATAATTTACATGATATTGTATTTAGAGCTTGACGTTTTACATAACACTAATTTTTTTTTTCAGTGAACCTACAGTTTAACGCCAGTTCCGAACGGAACTAGCCATTGATTGGGCTTTTAATCAATGTACATTACGCACCATATATCATTATTTGAACTACATACCTAAATCATAAAAAAACAAACACCCATGCCTTCAGCGGGGCTCGAACCTGAGTTCTCTCGCACTGCAGTCGGGTGTTCTCCCGACTAAGCCACGTATAGCGGCTAATACTCATTTGTAGTTTGAAAGAGATTAATGACTTTACATTAATCTACCTATCATATGTTTCGGGTTAGTGTCCCATTATTAAGATTTCTATAGAAAACTATTGTTACCCATTAACATACCCATTTGTAGTGAAGACTAGTCAATAGTTGTGCTAAAATCATGATAATGGGTTAGTAATGCAAAATGTATTCCGAATGTATAAAATAATTTTTATGGAATTTAGTTGAATAGGTTTTAATTCTAGCAGAGACACCACTTATGGTCATTACCCTACCTATGGCCACCCCACTCTAATTGATTAAATAATGGGTTTCACTTTTTTTGTTATAATGAATATTAATAATAAGTATTAATATTTTATTACAGAATCGTTATTTGGTTGACCAAACCTAAAAAAAAATAATTGGCTATAAGAATAGAATGGTCAAAGTGGGGAATTTTGAAGTTCGTTACAATAAAGTTCTGTAATAATTTTATTTAATATGAAATCTGTATTAACACTAGATTTCCTGAAAGGACAGATCTTGAAACATAATGATATTCAGCACCAATGTCTTCTCCAAATCGTACACTTTCATTTTTGAATAGAGTTTGAAAAAACCTTAAAGTGGCCATAAGTGGTCCTGTGCCTTAAACGAAATATTCAATAAAATGATTTCGATTAAAATATAGATAATTAGTTCACTTTCGAACAAATTGAACATTTTCCTAGGTACTTTTTGTCTACATGCAATTATTTCCTTTGAAAAATAAAAGTTTGAAGAATTGGCGCCACAATCTATAAATATTATTCAAGTAATTTCTGAATGAAAAAGAGTTAAAGTAGGAGTACTAACAACTTTAAGTGGAATTTCTTAAATGAAATTCTATTTTAACTTTATGTGGTAATGTAAAGAACCTCTCACATTCATAATAAATGACACTGAGATTTCGCTTATCTCTTAGTGAAACATTATGTTAAAAACAATATATTAATATCAACACACTTGGCTTAAGTTTCACTAAATATATTAAAAACTCTATATATGTTTCGGGTGGTTAACCCATTAGCTTAACCCAAGAGTATACAATGTTACTCTTGATAATGTAATATATTTAGTGAAACTTAGTCAAGTGTGTTAATTTCAGTTTATCATTTATAGTCATACATTAAGATTATTACATATCTAGTTTTTGGTATTGAAAAAGTTTTTTGTTGTTGAAAAGTAGAAATAATACTTAGAGTTTTATTATACCTACTCTAGATTCTAACGTAAATATATTGAAACTACATGGAAGACATGGAATCTCTTCCCGCTTTGCAGCTGTTCGTACATTCAAAGTCTACCAGGTGGTTATACAATAATTCTACAATTCGTATACTTCGTAAGAACAATTAATAATAACAATACAGAATTATAAATATAATCAATTTTTATTCGGTTATTCCAGATGTGCAAGCACTGTAGATTAAAATAGAATATTTGTATCAAATGTTCCAAAAGTAGATATATAAAATTATGATTTCAAGTGTAGGTATATTTTACGCATTTTTGTCGACATTGCAGTTTTTCTTTAGATTTTTTTATATTCTTTTCATGAAATTAAGTTGAGATTTTGAAATAAGGAATATTTGTGTAGTTATTATTGTTTAATAAGTTATTTTTCTTATGTTTTTAGTGAAATTATGTTATTTAAGAATCAATCTCTGTTTTTGAATCGTTCAATAAACACGTTGTAATTTGAATTATATGAAGTACCTAAATCAATGTAAACATCAAATAATCATATTTGTTCAATCTACAGTGCATGTTTATACAGGATGTCCCGATTTATAATATAATAATAATAATAAGTTCTTTATTCTCAACATGTATGATACCCAATTACAGAAAATAATAACATAATGTTGAATAATAACAAGTATTTGGTGGAGTCTCTAGGTGGAATAATTCTGTACTAAGAAAATTTTGCCTAGGACACGAAATTTCAAATCGGCAAAAGAGGAGGACAATCAATATTATTGTACAGTAATTTGTACAATAATTTGAGTGATTTTTTCTGTTTCTATCTAAATATTTGCACTGTGCAAACATTAACACAATATGCTGTCTCCATACTGAAGTTTAATAATACTACCCCTTGTAACCATAGATTTATTCATCACATTCATCAAGGAGAGAATATAAAAAGGAAATATCAATGAAAATATGAAATGAAAAAGCTATGGTTACAGCCAAATAAGGAGGAGTTCATTGAGACATGTTTCTATCCTTATGGCTCTCATAGGTAGGTACAGCCAAGTTGTAGATGTACAAGCTTGAGAATCAAACTGGAAGAAATTATCTTCATTTGGCTTCAAAGATAATTTTTGTACTTTACGAAATCTCAAACGAAAGTTCCCGAAATTTCTCAGACAAAATATCAAATGTGAAAAACAATAATTTAAATTATTGATTATTGTTTGAGTTTCACTAATTATATTAAATTGGCTTTATATAATTTGGGTGGTTAAGCAATTATCAAGTATACAATGTTACTAGATGTTTTGAAAGGGGTTAACCACCCGAAACATATGTAGAGTTTTTAATATATTTAGTGAAACTTAAGCCAAGTGTGTTAATTTTAATTTATTGTTTATAATTATTGATTGTGAAGTTACAAATTAAATGTTGGGCGATATTGTATTAAATTTTTCCAAATACTGAATGAAACAAAACCCATTTTCAAAAGTTAAACACTTTGAGTTTTGAAAATGGGGTAACACCTCGAAACAATTGTGAACTTTATAAATTATAAATTTTGTGAAACCAAGCCAAGTATTTTTTATTTAATATACCAAAAACATTCAATAAAAGAACATATTGTGGAGCAAATGAAAAGCATGCTATCATAAATGTTCGAAACACTCTGTTAGCAATATTTATATATAAATTAAACAAGGTTATTTCTACATTTGAATATATATTAACTCTTCTATATTCAGTTTTACCAATAAGAAAAATATTCATAAAAATCAACTAAACGACCTCGCGTCCGTAACAAATTAGAATAATTAAAAATTTAGTTATCAGGCAAGTGATAATTCTTCATTATTCCCATATTCCTCCACTGGAACAAGGTGTACCATAATAACACTCGATTTCCATGGCACACTGCATTGATGAATGAAAATGAATGAAATATGTATGAATTACTCATTCTAAGTCAATACTTAACTAGTGCATATAATTAATATGGTTATTATCAATATATTCGTGGAAGCCCATTACGCGAAGCTAGTGACCTTAGGAAGGATGATGGGCGTCAGCAAGTCGAAGCTGAGTCTCCATATAAGGCAGCTGAAAGTGTTTTCGATCGGTCGATCTTGAATGTGGGTTGAATAGCATATGGCCAAGACGAGGCACGCACGTTCCCATATGGTAAACTTTCGATGGTTCCAAGCGAGTAGCGACCAGGTTCGTTTCAATCATGCTTTTGTCCCGTTTCTCGGTCTGCGAAACAAATCCGAAGAATATGAGAGCGTTTTGAAGATTCGGTTCTTTCAATGGAATGTTCCTTTTCCCATCGTTAGTCGAGAAAGGCAAATGTTACATCTAATGTTTGTTGTGCTGAAGATGAGTTCAATGAAAACAGTTATGGGCGTTTCTAGGTACTAATGTTTTCCTTTATTGCATAGGATATATATATATATATATATATATATATATATATATATATATATATATATATATATATATATATATATATATATATATATAGCTGAATATTTCAGACTGTAGATATGTGTTTTCAGTGTTGAATTGGGATTGCAGCCCAGGACAGGAAAATAAGTTACCTCTTCTTTAGTATTTTCCAAGATTTCGAAAATGTTTATTTTCTTCTTCAGGGCTATAATTGTACAATATTAACAGTTTATATAACAAGGCACTATTGAAAATTTTTCTTAAAATTACTGTGAAGTTAGTCCGAAAATACATTTGTTTCTTGAATTTTAAAAATAAGTACGAGTATTGAGTACATTGGGTTCGAATATTATTGAATTTTACGTGTTTATTAGTTGAAGGAAGCAACGACACTGACTATCCTTTTCAAATGGATTGTTTGAAAAACGCATCTGGAAAAAATACACTTGACAAGGAGAAAAGGACAGTCAGTATCGTTGCTTCCTTCAACTACTAATCACGTGAAATACAATAATATTCGAACCCAATGATTTGAGAATACTCGTACTTATTTTTAAAATTTCAGAAACAAATGTACTCTCGGACTAATTTCATAGTAATTGTAAGAAAAATTTTCAATTCAAGTGCCTTGTTATATAAACTGTGAATATTGTACAATTATAGCTCTGAAGAAGAAAATAAACATTTTCGAAAGATTGGAAAATACCAAAGCGGTAACTCAATTTCTTATCCTAGATTGCAATGACTTCATTAAAGTGCATTTCGAGAGTCGAGAAGTGCTTTTTCCAGAAGCAATCTACGCAGCTGAAACAAATCAGAGAAATAGAAGAACAAGAACATAAAATTCTCAGAAAGATTTACGGACCAATCAACAGAAACGGCATTTGGATGAAAGAATCTTAAATGAAACAGTCCAGAATACCGAAGAAACTACTCGATATAATTATAAATAGTAAATGCGGAAAAGAGTGACTGAAAGAGGACCTAAAAGATCTACAACAGATCAATATAAAAAATCTCGAAGATCACACCGACTGCCGCTATAAAATCGCACATGTGAAGTTTGAGCAAAAATAAAATCGACAACCTGGAATAAAATGGACAGATGAATGGAAGAAAGGGCATTCAAAAGGATGAAGCGTTTTTGGGAGGCGAAAAAGATGAAGAATTTGAAAAATTTTTATTGACAAATGAAAAAAATTTCTCATTCACTATGTTTTATTTTATAACCTTTAATTGTTAATAAAAAAGTGGAAAATCTAAATTTTTCATTATTATAACGGTCTTTTATTCTATCTATTCTCTATCTATTTTTTATACTATTAAGAATGACTTAACTAAGTAAAAAAATTCTAGTGTATTAGTTTAATAATTATCTGGGTTTTAATATTAACTTTCAGGTCAGAATAAATAGTTGATTAACAAATGCATAATTTATGTTAAAATTGAGACAAATTTTTTTGACCGCTGATTATTGTTTATTTATGTATCCCAACACTTCATGAATTTTATTATTCCTTAATATTAATATTTTATATATTAAAAATTTTTTTTTCGTTGTGTCACAGTGACACAACATGCGCGGAAGCCAGAGTTCCCGTTTTTGGCTCTATTTTCGAGGCTCTGTAAAAATTATAAATATTAGAGCTACAGTTTCGGGAGTCAGAGCGTTTTTTAGAAAATTTCTTCATCTTTTTGAAACTTTTTTGCAATTTTGAAAATTTTGAATATTTCGTGAGATATTGAAAAAAACCGAACTCCTACTTTTTTTTCACTTTATTGCTCATAACTTTTTGCTGATATTTTTTCAGCGCATTTTCGGACCTTTCCTGAATCTTTCTAGGTAACAATACGAATTGAATGACACCATGCTCGTAATTTTCGGAGGCTATTGAAATATTTAACAAAAAAGGGTACATGTGAACCAGACTAATATATGCTTATTCGAATATTACTATCCTTGTTTTTGATGTAATAAAATAAATCGAAAACAATCAGTGTCCCCCGTAAGTGAAAGCTTGATCATCAAAAAAATTATTTTTGAATGTTCTCTACCAAACTAATACTAAATAGATCACATGGGCCATAACATCCCATTAGTTTGACATGCCTTCTATAAACCTTAAGGCATTCTTACTTGTAATAATAGAATACCCAAAGTACTTCATAACCAAATAAGTGTACAGAATAGAAAAAACGATTATTCAAAGATCCACGCCCATCAAAACGACACCCGAACATCTGGCGCTTAAGAAGAATAACAATCCGTATACATATTTTTTAGAAATCGTTCACTGAAACTCGTCGGATAAATGCAAATTTCCCCCTCAATAAGTGAATGAAAATAATGATGATTTGAAGTTGGGCAAGTTCGAGTTTCTTGGCCAAACAAGACACACAAGTACACAACCTACTTATTCAACCTGGGTGAGTCATCCACGTCGGTGACGTAACATTAGAGCTGGGAGAGTCCGCAACGAAGAAAATCTAGACGCAGAGCGTTCAATACTTCCGAATTAACATTTCCTATGATGGTTCGAGGTTGTACGCATGACTGCTTTCTATGTCTGTCTATGTGAAGAACAAAGAGAGAGTGTGGCTGATAGACATTTGTCTGGGGTTTCAGAGGCCCCAATCGATTTTAACTAAAATTCTACAATCCATTCGGCTGAAAATGGCAACCAACTTCAATTCTTTTAGTACATAAAGCGGTCCTCAAACAATTGACTTAATAGTTGCTATACCTCAACACTTGCTAGACCTCAACACACATTGAGGTCTTATGTAAAAATTGAGTAACTCATTTTTTGCAATCTCTAGAATCAAGAACATCGTACCTAGAAACTGTGTTATGAATGTGTATTACAGTCGTGTATATAGTCATCTAAATTATAATATTCTGCTGTGGGGTTGCTCTACAGAAATAAATAGGGTGTTTATTACACAGAAGCGAATACTTCGATTAATATTCAATATTCATCAGCGAACATCTTGTAAACCTATCTTCATTAATAATTACATACTCACCTTACCGTGTTTATATATTTATAGATGTTTGTTATATGTTAAAGAAAATGAAGATAGGTTTATTAAATTGAATAGTAATCATGAGTATTCAACAAGAAACAGGGATGTGCTACTTATTCCTATGCATAGAACAGCTAAATTTGAGCACTCTCTCTATTGTCAGAGCATTAAAATTTTCAACCATTTACCATCGAATTTGAAAGTACTGAAAGCTCATTTGTTTAAGAGGAGAGTTAAATCTCTGCTCTTAACAAAGGCGTACTATAGTGTGTCAGAGTACTTCGATGATTCGGATGTAGGCAATAATGTTTGAATCAATTTTTTGTATCATATATTTTTATAATTTTTTAACACTAATGTTAAAAAATTATAAAATCTTCACCATGTGAAATTGTCTCAAATGTTTAATATCTCTGAGGAAATTTTTATTTTCTTTTCTTTTCAATCAAAATTGTATATTACTGTAAATATGAATTTAACCAAGATTTTTGTATGAACCAATATTTTTGCTCGAGGGCTGAATGGAAGATCAGACTCCAAACTGAATTCGGTCCTTTTGAGAGCATTTCTCTTAGTTGTAATTATTTATCAATTGAAATGAATGTAATTTTACTATGTAAGGAATGTTTCTCAATAAAATTATATTATTATTATATATTTAATGTTGAAAATGTAAAAGCTGCTTATTCGCTCTTGCTTTAATCGCGTTTTCACTATTCGCGGATTGAACCCAACCCAACTTCTATATTCGCGGCAACATATTTCTTTATTCGCGAATCTAATAGCTATTTTTCGTAAGTGGTTCCGGAATTTTTTCGTTTCGGAACTTGAAACTTATTGAAAAAAAGGAATATAGACTTTCAGAAGATCTAATTTCGGATAATGCACCAGGTCAACCTCGCGAACTTGAAATTTGCATCCAAATTTAGTGACTTTTTTCCTCCTAACATGACGCCTTGTTTCAACCTATGGAGCAAGAGATAATCCAGGCCTTGAAGCTCTATTACATTAGACGAAGCTTTAAAATCATATTGGATGATGTGGAATGTGATCTTGATATGAATGTTATGGAATGCTGGAAGGATTTTGGCATAGCAAAATGCATGGTAACCATAGAGGAATCATTGGAAGAAATGAAGCTATGTATACACATAGAATTCATGCTGGAAAAACTGTGGTCTACTCTGACTGCAGAAAATGACGAAAAACCTGTGCACATTCAAACTTTGACTTCAAACATAGCTCAAATTGCGAATGCATAGGACGAGATGGGTTTTAACGTATAGAATCAAGTGACATTCAGATGTTGCTTCAATCGAAAGATGAAGATTTGACTGAAAGCAACTTGGAAGAAATTTTAAATTCACAGCCTATTGAGGAAGAGGCTTCATCGAGCACAGGAAACGTGACATTTAATTTGAAAATTCGTAGTGAAGATTTAAGAATGGCTGATGAGCATTGTAATTTATTTATGAAAATTGATCCATCTATGGAAAGAAGTCTTATTTTAAAGGCAAATTGCGAAAGTCATTTCTTAATATCAGTCTGAATTGAAGGAACCTGTAAAAACTGCCAAGCAAAAAAATTGCAAAATTGCCTGAACATAATAATCAAGCAATATTATCAAAAACTTCATTCAAATTAATTTTTTTATATATTTTTTCATTTTGTCACCAGGAACGTATGCCCTATAACCTCATATAAATTACCATCCCATATTCACGGTTTCTGTATTCACGGCATTTTTTCGGAACGTATACTCCGCGAATAAAGAGCTTTTACTGTATACATAAATTAACAAATTTCAATTTATTGTTAAACACAATAAATTGAAGTTAACACACTAACGTTAAGTTCCACTAAATATATTAAAAACTCTCATAGTTTTGGATACTTAAAGTAACATTGTAATACATGTTACATTTAGAAATGTTACTGTTACATGACATGTAACATTGTATCCTCTTGATAATGGGTTAACCATTCGAAACATATGTAGAGTTTTTAATATATTTCGTGAAACTTAAGCCAACTCTGTTAATTTTAATACCTATATAAAATTAATGTTGAAATAATATGAGAAAGTTACTTAATTATTATAATGAAACAATATTTAGAATTTTCTCATAATTTAGTACCAATACGCATGACGACGTTTCGAAGTACTACTTCTTTATCAAATGCTGAATTCATACTGAGTAATAATGCAGTATTAATTCATTACATTAATACTGTATTTAATTTCTTTGTCAACTATTTATGCAAAAAATCATCGATGTTGGATAACATCGATAAATATTCGTTTTCGATAAATTTTATTATCATCGATTATTGACCATCGATGTTTTTCTAATGTCGACCATCCCTAAACAGAACACGAGCGCCACAAAATTAACTGGAGTTAAATGAAAAATACAAATTGAAACATATCGCCATCTATGACCAATTCATAGTAAAAAACTAATTTAGAGCGCCATCTGTTTGAGGCTTATAAAATTTACAATCAAAAACAATAATCAACATCATTTTCAATGACTGAGAGTGAATTCTCGCGTAAGTCTTGGTGAAAAATAATTGAATATTAAATTAAATTAAACACTCGGCTTAATGTTTCACGATTATATTTAACAATATCAAATAGTTCTAATCACAAGTAGACTATTTGATATTGTTAAATATAATCGTGAAACATTAAGCCAAGTGTTCAATTTAATTTAATAACATCATTTTCGTTTATTATTTTATTCCGAACGAAAAATTCAAATACACAAACATTATGAAGATATGCTGCATAATTGTTATTCAATTAATTAACAAAAATATAAGCATAAAAGTAAAATGATTTTGACAGAAAGAGGTAATGTTTTTATAATAAATATTCCGATACTCTTGAAACAGGATGAGATGATTCTACATCATGTATTCATTTCAAAAGACAGGCATGCAGAATAAAAAACATTTTGGAATACCTACTCTTATTCAAGCCCAAAATGCTTTGAAATATTACGAGAAATTTCACATATTACAAAGAACAGCTGGCATTCATGAGACGTGCGTTTAAAGAAAACAAGACTCATCAAAGTATATAGGGAGTAAAAATACCATGCAATATATGAATATTGAAATTTCATTGTTCACAACACAAAATATCTACATTGATAGAGATCCATTCGTTTTCACAATAGATAATTGTAATGAGATTCTGTGAGAAATTGGACATAGAGCAAAAAATCTCAACTTAGAAGCGTAGAAGACTGAACGATCTTTTGTTAAACCATTGTAATAAATCTGCTTACGTAATACTTCAACGGAGCCATATACAAAATTCATTTATGGAATTGAAAATCAGTTTCTTCCATGTAAAATAAGAAAGAATGTAACATATGTCAGTGATAGATAACACTAGAAATACTGATAGTTTTTACATATGAAGTTGTAGACTTTCTACATCTAAAAATAGCACATTTTAAGAAGAATTTAATGATTATCTGCTTTCTCAAAACAAGTACCTACTAGTGTTTATTTATTTATTTAGTGTTATAAACGTAAGTTGAAGATGTATATTTTAAATATAGAGATATTAATAATATGTTGATCAAAAATGTTTAACTTTTCAAAATAGGTATGTTTTTGTATAGCTTATGAATAAGTATAATTATTTCATTATTGTCTATTGAGTTAAAAAATTAAAAAAAAAATCACGAATATCTGAAAATATCTTATCATAAAGTACTGAATAATCAGAGGAAGTAATCAGTTTCTACCCCATCTAACCAAAATTGAATAACACAAAATAATAAATATAAAATTGGAGGACAAATGTTTCAGGAATATCAAGAAGTAGGAATTAATAACTATTTTCTAAGGAGTATTTCATGTGATATGCTCGCAAAACCCTTTTTAAGTTTACGTTATAACATAATCTGATGAAGACAGTTGTCCAAACAACTGTCAATATGGTAAACATTACTTTGTAATAGTACTTCTTTTTAACGAATGTCCATCAACCTTTTATTATTATTCTAAAATCTGTTCAAAGCTTGAAGGCTACTTGTTGGTATATGTTCGAGTTAAAAATTTGTAGTTGAAACGTGAAAAATAAAATAATTACGAACTCGAAATTCCGCAAGCGTGCTTCAAATAACATTTGCAGTGAAAAAGAGAAATTAATTCCAGGTACCGTAAACTGGCCATCGATGTTTACCATATAAGTTTAACCTTTCTGCGTTGAAACGATTCCAGAAACACTCGTCGAGTAGAGAATTTCATAACAACTCTTATTCATACCACCATAAATGGTAACTTATATCGGAGATTCTGTTTAATATTTATAAGCTACAATTCACATATTTCGATATACGGTGATCAAATCACATTACCTCATATCTGACAATCTCCTACTGATTCCTTATCTTTTTGATTGATAGCAGTTTGGAGTTAATTCAGCCATATGAAGCAGATAGATTTTTTTGCCATTGGTGGAGATCGGTATTCCAAATGGCTCAGTGCTGGCCCTCTGCTTTTCCTGGTCTTCATCAAAGATCTCCCCGCTTACTTGTCCAGTGCCTCGGTACAACTGTTTGCTGATGACACCATTTCGCCTTTGTCGAATACTGACTTGTCTTGCTTATTGAAGTTGGGTTAAAAAATATTCTAGTGTAGCAGAATGACACTTTGCGACTAACGTTGAATGCAGACGAAACGTTCGCACATTTATTTTCTTTGAGACGTAATATTGTGAATATCGATACTAATGATTATATAAAATTTCTTGGTGTTTCTAATGATGTTGATTTAAAATGGACAACATATATGAGTCAATTGTCCGACAATCTCCTGAAGAGTATATTTGTCATGCGCACTTTATCTGGCACTGTGTCGCTACATGCTTTAAGAACAGCGTATTTCGCGTTAATGAAGTCTAATAGGATATGGTATACTTCTATGGGGCTACTATTCTCGATCATGGGTTATCTTTGGACTTCAAAGAAGGTGTATTCGATTACACTGGGAAAGAGCAATTTTGTTGTCCTAAATCTGTGTCTTGTTTTTGACTAAATTTTGGTCTTCGAATTCAAAATTGTTATCAATTTTTCTTTATCGCGTCTAGTTTTTAAACTACATGATACCCTCTCTTTACCCTAAAAGTCATACAAAATAGGCATACAGAGGAAAATAAAGTAGGTACTAACCAAACATATTAGAATATTTTATGCATACAAAGGTTATTATAGTATTAAAGTTAAATTGCGTTCAAACAAAAAATAAAAATAGATATTAGGGTAGAAATTTTCGCATATAAGTTTATCTAGAATGTTCAAACTGGGGACATTCTCGCCTGATGTTCCAACAGTAGTCAGCCATCTTACTGACATCCCATCTACCTTGATACCTTGCCTCCATCACCAAATCTTGGTGGAATCGCTCATCCTGTTCATCACTAACAGCGCCAAGATTTTCTGGAAAGTTAACAAGATGGCTATGTAAGAGATGCAATTTTATACTCATGTTACAGCCAAGCTTTTTAAAGCTTTTTGAGAGTTATTGAACAATTTCGACGTAATTCTGGGCTCGCGTCTTTCCAAGAAAGTCCTTGACAATATTTTTGAATGCCAACATTGCCAACCAAGCATTTTTTTCAAGTTCGGTCATTGTTTCAATGAAGCGTTCATCTTTAATAAGTTGCCGAATCTGGAGCCCATCAAAGACACCACCCTTTATCTTCTCATATGACAAGCTAGGAAATGCCGAAATGATATACTTACACTTATAACAGTCCTCTTCAGGAGATCAGGATTACAAAAAAAGTGCAAGGCGACCTTCCAAGAGATGGATGGGCGACATTAAAGAAGCGGTAAGAAGAAATTGCGACCCAAGGCCAAGAAACAGACAAGAAATCGGAATGGCTTATTGTCTAGGAGTCAAGGAGTGGATAGGCTAGATCTTATATTTGAATATATTGTAACTATTTTATTGTAACAATCTGTTTATTTCTAAGTTTTAACGACCTTGCTATGATCATAATGTATATTCGCGCAAAATTCAAGTCAAATTGAAGAGATGCCATGTTCTTATAGAAAAGGGATAGGCAAACCACCTTTTATCTCATAACGTTCTGAAATTTGAAATGTTTTTATAGGTATCCAAGCATTTATTGCCCATTAAAAAGTGACATGACCTTGTGTTTCTCCTACAGTGCAATTTTATTGTTGGGATGTGTTTTGGTAGTCACTAGGAGCTCAATTCCTCGCCCCGCGGTCGCCATATTGGAAAAAGGGGTGCAAACGACTTTTTCCCCATATCTCACAAACTATAGATCCCACAAAAATTTGCGGAGGAATTGTAGCAAACCGCTTTGTCTATAATTTTGTTATCATAATTTTCTTCAATGAAATCAAAAATAAATAAGTTATTAGAAATGTGAGAAAATGTCGCAACGAATTTTCTTCCTTGTTATATAACTTCTTTTTTATTATTTTACGGCAAAATGACCTCATACCAATATTGCACTCGGTATTTTAACAAACATATTAACCTATCATTTATCGATTGGGCCATATATCAATTAAAAAACACTAAGTAGAAAAACAATAAATTAAAAATTAACACACTTGACCTAAGTTTCACAATATATTAAAAACTCTACATATGTTTCGGGTGGTTAATCCATTATCAAGAGTGTACAATATTACTAGTAATTACAATGTGAGAAAACATATGTAGAGTTTTTAATATATTGTGAAACTTAAGTCAAGTGTGTTAATTTTAAATTTATTGTTTTTTAACGTAATGTTTCACCAAAACGTAAGCGAAAATTCCGTGTCATTTATCAAAAAAAAACCAAGTAGTTTTCTGCATTTCACTATAATAGAGTTAAAACATAACAGTTTATCACCTACATCTGATGAAGGCACTGTATTGGCGAAACAATATTGTTATGTTTTAACTTAATTATAGTGAAAATCAGAAAACTACTTAGTTTTATTTAAATTATATATTGACCTATAATTTTTCTTTGATTTCATGCGTTTATGAGATTTCAGAGTGATCAAAGTCGTAAGAATCCGATGACAAGTCAACCTTATTTTCAGATTTTTTAAAAATTTTTATACATAGTTTTGTGCTACTCTAACTTTTGTACTAAATTCGAGTTTTCAAACTGAAAAACTGTGAAAACGTTCTGATAAATCCTAAATATTTCATCAATTCATTTCTACTTTTACGGAAGCTACAAAATATCTTTAGAACCATATTGAAGAGCAAACTTTTTTACCTGGATTTTTATATAGATTTTTCTTTACTCAGTAATTCAGTAGTATTTTCTCTCCTAGAGTCTTCTGTCTTTGAAGTCTTTAAATTTTAGCGTCATTCACAAATTTCATAATTTACAAATTACTTCAAATAAATCATATTTTCTTTGAAAAGTACTGAAATTATATTCTAAGAGATGCTGTTTTTACGGAAATGACAGAATACTAAGGCTTTTGTTCATTGCCATAGTTGATATTCCATAATTTTTATTCACAGATTATTAGAAACGTCAAAAATTGTCATGAAAATATGGAAAATATAAATGTGGCTCTTATAGTTGTGCTGCTTTTATCTCTTTCAACCACGATAAAAAGTGAAGTGAATCCATACGATTTACGTGTAATAGGTGGCGAACCATGCTCCACAACGACTCACAAATACATAGTTTCTTTGGTGAGAGAAGAAGAACCGCACAATTTCTGCGCAGGTAGTCTCATTAAACTCAATTGGGTATTGTCTTCAGCAACATGCCTAGCACCGTATCAAGAAACTCCATCAAGCATCAAAGTATTAGCTGGAATATCTACCAAAAACCCATTGGGTACTCAAAGTGCGACCCCAGAAAAAATTTTTATTGACGGCAATTTCACATCTTATGACATCGGTTTGATTTTCATCAGACAGCCCTTTGTTCAGCAGGAAGATACAGATATAATAGAATTAGTAGCGAATGAAACCGAAGGAGATATGTTAACATTTTGTGATAAAGTAACTGCCTTGGGTTGGGGTATACCGAAACCTCGAAAGCCTATCATTCCTGCACCGCCATTCACTGGAGATTTAAATTGTGTGGAACTTTCAATAATGGCTGATAGAGAATGTAATGATTCCAGAGCATGGCTAAATCCACTACCACAACCTGCTTTTTGTTTGTTCTCAAAGGAGAAGAAAGATGTATGTGATGCAGATAGAGGAGGTCCCCTTATTTGTAAAAATGTACTCATTGGAGTCGTTTCTGAAGGAAAGTGTGCTTCTCCTAGAATGCCATCTCTCCACTCTCGAGTTGATGCACATTTGGCATTTATAAAAAGTACTTTGGAGTATATACCACCAGCTACACCACCAGAAGTGAAACCGAAAGAGGACTCAAAATTAAATGAATTGGAACAAAATGAGAACCAGAATCTGGAGGAGGGTCAAAATGTGGGACAAAAAGATGAAACCAAACCAGGCCAAAAAGACGACGAAAAAGGTGAACAGGGATCGAAAGATCAAGCAGGAGTAGAACAAAAAGAAGATCAAACATTGAATGAAAATGGGACAAATGTGGTACAGAATGAAGGAGGGTTGAATGAAATAAACGAAAATCAAAACGAAGGCCAGAAACCAGGGACAGATGAGGGACAAACAGAGAAACCAAAACCAGTACAAAGATCCAAGACAAATTATAACCGTCCATCAATGATTTTGTTTGTTTACATAATATTGTATGAAATTTTGAAACTGTACTTTTGAAGAAATCAAATGAGTTATTCTGAATAAACAACAGTTATTGCATTGATATCATTTATAATAACTGATATTGAATTCTCGCTTAACTCTTGGTGAAACATAATTAAATATAAATTAAATTTTGCTACTAGGCTTAATATTTCACGATTATATTTAACAATAAAATTACATAGTCAACATGTTTCGAGCGTAAGCTCATTTTCAACACTTAAACTGAACAGTTAAAAGACTGACAAGTTTTAGTCTTGAAAATGAGCTTTCTCTCGAAACATGTTGATTATGTAATTTTATTGACTGAGATTGAATTCTCGCTTAACACTTGGTGAAGAATAATTAATTGTTAAATTAAATTAATTTCTTGGCTTAATGTTTCACGATTATATTTAACAACATGTTGACTAATTCATCTTTCTTAGTTTTGAAAAAGAGCTCACGCTCGAAACATGTTGACTAATTCATGTTGTTAAATATAATCGTGAAACATTAAGCCAAGAGTTTAATTTGATTTAATATGTAATTTTACTGATATAACCGTGAAACATTAAGGCTAGTGTTTAATTTAATTTAAATACAATTTATATTGAATAAAAATAAATACGTAGTATAACAGCAATGAGATGAAAATTCGAGGTTAGGATTTAGGAGTAACTTTCTATACAAAATTAAAATTTGATACTCACATTATTGATATGTTTCAAGTTGATGCAGAACATTAGGGTTTGTATATTGAAATTCTAAATGGCTCTCTCAATCTGAATCAACTATGCTCCTATACAATACATACGTTCAAAACTAGAATATGCTAGTGCCGTTTGGAATCCAGGATACTTGTGTAATATAAGGAATCTTGAATCCGTGCAAAGACGATTTTTGAAATATTTATGGTTTTGCTCCGACGGTGTGTATCCAGAACGAGGTATAAATCAAGAGTTACTACAAGATTTTATGTTTCACTTGAAACACGTAGGAAATATTTGGGAATAATGTTCCTATACAAGCTGATAAGATTTTCTGTTGGATGTTCTTTTCTTCTTTCCCTCATAATTTTCCGTGTTCCAAGAACATTTTTCATCCACCTCCGGCTCGTACTAATGCTTTTTCACCACTTCATAAAATTTTTGGTGACTTTGAGCCTTCATGACGTCATCGACATATTTGCATGCGTGCCTGGCGATATCAGACGAGCTCTGGCCTGACTGTTTTTAGTTTTAGTTATAAGTTTTAAGTTTTTCAAATATCAGTTTTTCCTATATCTTGTGGGTGAGCTTTAACGTCAGCTTGCCCACAGAGTTTTAGTTCATGTGTATTGTTTCTACAGTATTGATATTATTTCTAGTTTTATTTTACAAAAGTTGTAAACTATATTGTATCTTTCCCACTCAGTAATTGGCCCAAGCTGTTGAGTGGTGTATTTGTAAATAAATAAATTATTTTCGAAATGAGGAAATGTACACTTCCCATTTCTTAAAAATAATAGCCAACAACGCTATTATAATTTAAACAATACTGAAATATTTTTATGATTCATGGACTGATTTGAGAAGAGTACTTCCTTCTTTCAAGGGAAGTATGAGAAAAAATAAGTGGATTTTGTCCACAACGAATTTTATTTTTGATTTCTACAATTGATATTCAATGTACATCTCATGATAATTATATTTGTATTATTGCAGTTGTCGAATTATGCTTGTTGCATCATAACAACTTTATTGGCGCCTCCATTCAAAATAAAAAATATAAGCGTTTATTCCAAGTTCAGGAAGATTAATTTTTACTGGGTACGACTCATGTTTATTTATAGAATTGATTACAATAATGTCGAATTGGCATTCAGCTCGGTACGAGTACTGTACAGTATTCATTTAAATTGTTTTTAATCGAAATTTCTTTCAAACTCTCGTCTGAAGTTCAGAAGTATTGTTGACCCTTTGAAGTATATATAATAAATAAGGCATTGAAAGTAATATAGCGATAAAAGAATATTTAAATAAATATCGCGATTCTGTGGAGATATCGTTTATTGAATTTAAATTCATGTTTTTGTAACCGAGTTCATTTTGAAATTTCTTTACCAGTACTAATCAGTATCAGGATAATTCGCAAATATTTGTATCTGTGAATAAACTCCCTACAATTATTTTACAATTTTGCAAGTTCTACTGTTATCTGTTAGACTATTTCCGTCTGAATTTACCTATTAGGATCAAGCTGGTTATACAGTGAGTCGGCTAATTAATTATTGTGTACATAGTAAAATTGCAAATTCCTGGTGCAAAAATATTGATATTGAATAGCACTTTTATCCGTACACAAGTTTAAAAAAAAACAAAAGTTAGCTGAGAAACGTTACTTATACTTTTCACTCCCTTTCTCCTTGATTCATAATAATAATACTCATAATAATAATTTACAGATATATTAAAAGCTGTCTTGAAGACCAAGTTAAATCCCAGACACGTAGTAAAGTCTAGGAATACATATGTCATCTCATCGCTCACTTATTCATTTGGAATCATCAGGTGGACAAAGACAGACCTTTAAGGTTTTCAGAGCACGATCCGTACTGAAATGACCAACTGCATGCATCACAAAAATAGCAGTATAGGAAGGTTTACTCTACCGACAGATGATGGTGGTATGGTTGTGATAGATATAGGTAACCTCCACAACACACAGATTACGATTCTCCGAACATATTTTCATGACCGCAGTCGGCACTCAAGCCTACATAAATCTGTCTGTGAAGCAGATGCAGAGTACACACCGCTGAATCTACACAATCTACTTCCACAGCAATATGAAAGCATCAAACTGCAGAAAAAAAAACCTGTGGAAAAGCAGGATCCTGCAACGAAGGCATGCTCGGGATCTTGAAGGCCGAATGCCGATAAAACGAAGTTGAACGCTTGGCTCAACATTGGTGATCTGTTTCCAGAAACTGCAGAATTCATGCGAGCTATCCACGATCGGGAAATTAACACCAATAACTGCAAGAAATACATTATAAAAGACCCAACTGCAGTTGACGACAAATGCAGAAAATGTCAGGAAAATACTGAAAACATTCAACACATCACTGGAGGCTGCACATCTCTTGCTCAAAACGACTACACTCTTAGGCAAAACCAAGTAGCTTACATAGTCCATCAAGCGCTAATTGTGAAGACGCAGACTGTTGACAAAAGATATAACACTTTACTTTACCCTAATACAAACCACAGCCGGTGCTAGAGAACAACAATTACAAAATATATAATGATCGAACTATCACTACTGGCCGCACGATACACAATACCTAATAGGCCAGAAATAATTCTTTTGGACAAAATCAACAAGAAAACTCACCTGATAGACATAGCGGTACCTAACACTCACAAACTTGATGAACATCATTCAAGAAAAAATCAGGAAATATACGGACCTGAAGTGTAAGTTACTTAGTATGTGGGATATATATGCGGCGTACATAAATAATATCAACAACCGGTGTAGTTCCGAAAGTGTTACACGAAGACCTTACGAAAACTGAACTTAGACCCGAGGCTGTATATAAAGATGCAAAAAGCTGTGGTGCTGAACACATGTCGCATAGTCGGGAAATTTCTCCAAGGATAAAGTAACCGACAGATTGTTGAGTTGCTTAGTTTTAGACCCGCAATTCAACTTTGAAACCATTGCCGCAGCTGAGAATAACCGGAGAAAAATTAATAATAATAATAATTGAACTTTCTTCACTCATAAACATGATGAGTAAAAAATTACAAACTTGTGAGTAAACATGGAATGGCACTGAAGGTGAAGTTGAGCCCGGGCTATTCTTCCACATAACCTTCAAAGCAGTGCTCGTTGTTAGAGATGATAGTTATCTTGTAACTAAAACATAACGATAACAAAAAAAATCATAACAAAAACAAAAAATCCATTTACACAGGCCTACAGAAAAACACATTTTTCTTGGTGCAGCTTTGTTTGTGCCGTCGTCGGTAAATTAGGTAATGTACAATATATTGACATATGTCATTTTAACTCATCCGCTCTAGTTTTTCTACTACCCTCATTCAAAATGTTTACCGGTCTTGTTCGTAAATAGTCATTATTACGATAACATGTATGTTTATGTTACTATTTCCTTATGGCTATCTCGTTCAGATGTTGTATTAACCATCCTGATATGTTTTGTTATGTTTGTGGTGAATATATAATGAAAAATCAGTGTAAATCGATCACAAACACTGTCAATCGTTTGTATTTTGCTTAATTTGATATTGAAAATCGACATCAAGAAAAAGTGTGGGCGCTTCATAGTGTATGTAAAATATGCATTGAACATTTGCGACAATGGGGGAAAGGGACACGTAAGTCTTTGAAGTTTGGAGTACCTATGATATGGCGAGAACAAAAAATCATTATGACGACTGTTACTTTTTTAGGACTAATATAGTGGACATCAACAAAAACAATCGCCATAAATGGAAATACGCCAATATTTCTTCAACAGAAAGACATATTCCTCATTCAGAAAATGTTCCAATACCGGCTTTTCAACGGGTATTGTCGAAACCTTAGGAGGATCAAGCTGAAATACCTACCTCTTGTCAAGTAGATAATGACTTTGAATACTGCGGAAAAACATAAAATCCTGGTTAAAGTACTGAAAAACTAAAAACAGATATCTTTGACGGACCTCAAATACGTCAGTTAATTAATGAAAATCACCAAAATTTCGAGAATTCATGAATGAACTGAAAAGACTTGCGCGGAAATCATTTGTAGCAGTTGCACAAAATTTCCATGAAAATATTAAGGCTGACAACTATATAGAATTAGTAGAGGAAATGCTAGTTCGTTTTAAAGATTTATGGTGTAATATGAGTATAAAATTACACTATCTCAATAGTCATATAGATAAATTCCAACACATTTTACGAGATCTAAGCGAAGAGCAAGGAGAACATTTCCACCAAGATATAAAGACTATGGAGAATAGACACTAAGGAAGGTGGAACACTCATATGATGGCTAGGGAATCATGGGAGATTGCCCATGTCAGTTTCACTTAAAAAAATCACTAAAAAGGCAATTTCTTGAAGTTTAATGCCAATAAAATATTTTTTTCGTGAAAAGTGTATTTTTTTATCTCGAGAACTAGAGCTGATTGAAAAAAACCGGAACATTTTTGATATTGACATATAGGACATACTCAAAATCAGGTCTAATATACAAGGCACCAAAATCGTTGTAGGCCTGTGTTATTCATACACTAATTCATCAGAAGGTTCAGGGAAGTTACATCCGTACAAACTAAATAAAATATATTCATTAACTTCAAACATTAAACGAGAAACTGACATATTCTTATAATTTTTATCAAATGGATTATAAAGATTAACTGCGACATATTAAAACCAGATGTACGGTGTTCTGGGATATTGTGGACAAACCGTTGTCTCATAGCTCTGTTATGAGATTCGCACTTATACTCTTAATTTGTTTTGAATTTTTGAATTTGTACTTAATTGTGCTATATCTGGTTAATATGTGATATAAAGGACTGCCTGATTCTTGATGTCACAGAAAGGGACATAGCCATTAATTGGCTTTAAATAGAAGAATTTTTAACGTAATGCTCCATAAGAAATATTTTATTCAGTATTAAATTAAATTAAACTCTTTTTTTGATGTTTCACGATTTATTTAACAATATGAATAGTCAACATGTTTCGAGCGTTAGCTCATTTTCAAGACTAAACTACTATAACGAACGTAGATCAAATTTATAACTATACAATGGATGTGAGTAGGGAGGATAATTGAAAATCTACTTGTTCAATTATCCTCCCTACTCACATCCATAGTATAGATATAAATTTGTTGTACGTTCCTTATAGTAGTTTAGTCTTGAAAATGAGCTAACGCTCGAAACATGTTGACTATTCATATTGTTAAATAAATCGTGAAACATTAAGCCAAGAGTTTAATTTAATTTAATATTCAATTATGTTTCACCAAGAGTTAAGCGAGAATTCAATGTCAGTCATTTTATTCAGTATTTTTTCGTTTGCGGCGATACAATAAGATTTCTCCTTTATATTTTTCGTTTTGGAACCTGCGTTTTAAGGCGAATTATTCAATTGAATCAACCCAATTGGATAAAACCGAATATGATTTGCCCTAAAAGTAGGATCTTTGATCAAGATACCTAAATTGAAGTGCTTATTCTATCACCAAAAGCGAGAAAACACCAAATTAATATATTTTTATGCGATTTTACACTCATAAACTTATTTGTTTTGAGTCAGTATATGCGCTTTACTCATTGCAGTAACATAAGACTTACGTAGTTCTTTTAATGTAGTTATCTCAGCTTGAAGATGAACTTCAAGTTCTATTAGAGTTTAGATCATCGGTTCTCAAAATCTTTTTTTTTTTTTGATGAATAAATGTTATATTTCTTAAGGAATATACTATACAGTCCTAAAATTCATAACAAAAAGTTTCAAATCTGTAAAATATCAGTTAAATCGCGTCAAACACTTTTCCAATTTATTAGCACGAATGATATTCCTTAATTAGACTCGAAGAAGAAAACTTATCCACCAAATATACGAGATGACTTTTTCTCTTTTGGCTTTACATCTTCCTCTTTTTCAGCAACTTCTGCCTTTGAAGCTTCATCGAAGTTTTCTACTAGATCTGGTACATCCTCCTCATCTTCAGGAGATATTTTTCCTACATTCGTACTGGCAACAGAACTAGCTAACCTCTTAAGTTGATTAAGTCCTTCAGGGCCCAACTGATTCAAAATTCCAGGGAGCATTTCAGTGATTTGTTTGTTTTCTCCATGACCAGTTATGGCAAATGTATTTGCCGCTAAAGAAGCTTGAGCTTTGGGGTTATTAAAATGAATTACTGAACCATCTTCTTTGATCATATTCACTTCTTCTATTCCGGGAATTGTATTAACTGACAACTTTTTCAGGGAAGACTGTAATTTTTTTGTCATCAGTTCCTTGAGTAGAATGAACAAACTTCTTTTTACGTCGTTGTTAAAATCTTCTTGCAAAGGTACCCGTTTGGAAAACAAATAATTTTTATGAAGTCCTGAAATAAATAAAAACCAGTTTATGTGCATTATTTATTTATAATCGGGCCATCAACAGAGAGGATTACTGTTTTTTCAATTGTCAACACTAACAATACCCTTGTACAGGACTCATTTTGAGTATGGCTGCTCTTTCCGACTCTCTTTTGTATTTGCTTTTTTAAAATTGATATTTTAACATCAAAGATTCCAACATAAATTATACCGTATTTTATCACCCACATGATAATTTTGAGGAATTATTCATTCCTTAACATATTTTTTTTTTTCTAGGTTTTAATAATTTTATTTTTAATTTGTGAGTTCATACTTGAAATTACCTCATTAGTATAATAAATTATTATATGCTGTCAATTTATTCGAATTAATATGATTGACGTATAAGATAAGACGTTTGTTGAAATTTTTTATTCGTTGCTGAAAAATTTAGTATATGCCCAATATTCCACTTAAATGTTATTTTCTTCACATAAAGGTTCATCTAAACACTAGTTCATCGTTTCCTCTATTAAAAAAAGAAACAATATAAAATTAAAATATTAAAAGTGATCCCGATTATAGGAATAGTTCTATTGGTACATTTAGATCGCATAATTCGAAATTCTGTATAATTATCCATTGTATCTCTAATAAAACTGAGGTATTTATCCACCCTTGTATAAAAACCAGGCTTGTTAACCATTGCGCATCCATAACCAAAAGAGACCAGTCCATATAGAGTACCATTGCAAAATAGTGGTCCTCCAGAATCTCCTTGACATGAATCTTTCGATCCATTTTGGAAATAAACACAGACCATATTCTCCGGTGGACGAGACTTCACCAAGTCAAAACATTCTTGAGCTGACAGTATCGGAATACTTATACATTGCAGAATAGGATTGAAAACGTATTCGAGTGGCTTATCTTTGGGGTTCCAACTCTGTCTATGACCCCATCCAATGACCATTGGTTCCTGACAGTAATCTTTAACGTCACCATCCAGTTCGGATGATGGTAAGTCAATGGTAGCAACAAGGTTTGTTGACAGATCAAACGGACTGCCTAAACGTATCAGTGCTATATCATGTCCTTTGACGTTAGGATTATACTTTGGATATACGAACAAAGACTTCACAGTTTGTCTTTGAATACCATCTGATTTGAATTCTGAGGTACCTGCAATCACGCTGTATACTCCTGGATTGTCGCTAGTTAGGCAGTGGGCAGCTGTTAAAACCCAAACGTTGCTGATCAAAGAACCTCCACAGAAATGCTCGAGATGGCTTGCTGTTCTAATAGAAACAACGAATGGATATTTTTCTGTTGAACAATCATATCCTCCAATGATTTTTCTGGATATATTAAAAACTTTTCGAGTTTCGTCGTGGCAGGATATAGAAATAATACATAATACAATTATGCATATAAATAAAACCATTTAAAAGAATGTGTCTCCCAATACCTGGAATAAAATGTGATCTATAACGTTTTCATTGACGTACCTAATTATTAGCACAAACCGCATCTTGTCAGTTTTCTGTTTTTTTACAGATTCTACAGAACATAAATATTCATAAAAAAGACTATTCTATGGCATATAGAATCGACGTACATCAACAGAGAAGCTATCGAATTATCGAAATAATTCGAAAAAAAATCTCTCAGGGAGCTGTCTACAGTTGACATATTTGCTGTCGACGAAAACACAAACTATCAAATTTGAGGAGTGAATATTTAGTGTTATTATGTGAATCCATTGGCAGGCATCCAACCAATCGATATTCTATGTTTTTTCCAAACGCACCAAGTCATTATTTCCTCACAATGCAGGATACAATCACTGACATACTAACGATTATTTATCTCTTTTGAAGAAAATATATAAACTGTGTCGAGTTGCATGATCGACATGTACAGTAGAGTGCATTCGTGACACGATTAGTGTGCATTTCTATACAAAGATGGCAGTCTTTGTAGATATTTCATCAGAACACCTTTGAGATTGCTGTAGTATATTTGAATGGTCCCTTCGCTGTTATCGTTCCGTGTCATTGGCAATGTGGACAACAGTTTTATGGTGAAGGTTTAAGTAGAGACGAGAAAATTCAAAAGAAAAGGAAAAATACTGAAAGAAAGCAGTAATTCTGGAGAACAAAATATGTATTGTTTTTGATATCTGATATATTGAAGATCAATCATGTGATGGTTGTATTCAATGTATTTCTCAAAAAGACTCTGTCGAGTAGGGTGCATCAAAGTTATAACAAAAGGTGCATCAAAGAATTCGATATAATACTGTGTATTTCATACATATATAAACAAGCAGTAGAAACAATTTTCTGTACTGAATATGAAGGGTGGGAGTAAAGGGGAATCCGTTAAGAAAATACTTTTGTGATGTGAAATATAGGAGACGTTTAGAAGAGAAGGTTTCATTTGAAATGAAGAGCATTCATAAATTCAGAATTTGTATAGAATGTTATAAAGTAGTTTATAAATAAATCAAAACTTCATTTTTTACAGCCTCTTGTTCCTAAACAGATATGAATTATTTGTGTTAATTTATAGAACCTGCTTAGTTAATTCCAAATCTCTTCATTTATATTATTAGTTCAGAGAATTTGGAATATATTCTAGTTGCAAAAATCGACCCGAAACCTCTTCAAATATATACATACTGCATAATAGTTGGGTCGTACAACTCCAATAGTCTTTCTTTCTCCACGTTTCAAACCTGTTTCACAACACATCAGAATGAACTTCAACATTGATTCTGCATATGAGATAATCCGATTCAAAAGTGCATTCAACTCTTGCAATGGGCACAATAACAGAATAACGTCGACGTAGCATATTCTATGCGGTTTCAAAATAAATGTGGTAAGACAACTGCTATTCATATAAAGTGGTTTACAATACTGTAATAATCGAGTAGCAAATCTGATGAATTTGTGTATTAGAGAACGAGTATCGAATCTCTAGGGAATATTTTTTTTTCTCTAATTCAGTGGACCTACATTTTAACGCCGGTTCCGAACGGCCATTGGGCTTCTAATCAATGTACAGTATATTACCCAGCGTATATCATTTATTAAACTACTTAAATCAGGACAAACACAAACACCCATTCTATCGACTGAGCTACGGAGACAGACCAACTCTAAAGAATATATTTATAACACATCGAATATCTTGAATACTGGATTACATCTAAGGTCAACCTGTTTTTCTACATCCATTCACTAGTGTTTTGCATCGGTTATCTACAACTGTGCTACCTAGATACACATATAAATAAATTGTAGATCAACTGCATTCATAACAAGTGAATGAATTAAAATTAAATGTGCAAAAAACAAAAGGAATGATAATTGGAAATGACAAACTTATAAACTCAAATCATAAATATGTTTCTATAAAAATAGATGGTGACTATATTGAATTAGTAGAAAAAATAAAATACCTAGGGTTAATAATAGACAGAAACCTCAAATTTAATGAACACATAAATTATATCTGCAAAAAAATAGTTAAGAAAATAGGAATACTATATCGCTGTGGGTGGTACCTTTCCTTTGGAAACTAGAAAAATTGTATATAATACAATAGTATTGCCTCACTTTAATTTTGCGGCCACTGTCTTATACTTGTGCAAACCATCAGATATACAAATCTTCAAATACTTCAAAATAGAGCGATGAGAAGAGTAATCTTACAGGTAAATAGAGAGACAACTATAACCCAAATGTTAAAGGCATTAAAATGGATGAAAGTGAATCATATGCTGGAGGCCAGTGTCTTAATATTTATACATAAAATTAAACTTCAGCTTACACCAAACTATTTGCCCAATAAATTAAAGACTTTTAGTGACATCATGAGTATAGTACACGAAACAGAGACAGATTTATATTGGATCATAAAAAGACAAAGACATCACAAAGTTCTGTTTTGTTTGAGGCTTTGATTGCAAATAATAAATTCCCACTATATATATGGAATTTAGACTTAAAAAACTTTGAAGTGAAAGTAAGGGGTTTATATTTGAGTAAACAGGACTAGTAAACATTGAAAAAACAATATACTTAGACTCTTACATGTTCTTAAATTAAATTGTTAAAATGTAATTAGTTTATTATGTAGTATCTTTGCTAAATAAAGTTCTTATTATATTATATTTATAAATCGATTTCAGTAAAAGTGTCATAGAATTCACTAGATCATTGTTCTTTTTTCAGAAGGAATTTATGATATGGGGCCACACAAGGCTCCATATCGAGAACCATACTTTACCTCATATACATTATTATACGTATTTTTATACTGTTAGTACATGTCTATAATTCTTCATTCGAAACTCATCGAAGTCTTCATTCATAAAATTAAGCTTTAAGTTGAAATTTCATTCGAGATTGATTGTATTGAATTCAATACTGATAAAAACTCTGAACATTGTTGGTATTTGGTTTCGAAGGGGCATAAAGAGTTAGAAATTCTGAGGGATGTCCCTGGAAAATGAGTTGCATTACATTGACTATATAAATAGTATATTTTGAGAATTTTCTGGTGTTTCCCAAACAAAAATTGTGTGGTCTCGACATTCAGATTCTTGGTATCATTCCACAAAAAATAGAACTGATTATGCATGGGGAAGTCGTAGAAACTCGTACGAAGAAAAACCTTCTGTGGAGCACATTTTCGAAACTTCTTATCAGTGAATAACTAAACTGTGTTCATGAAATAAAATATGAAAAAAGTAAACACGGAATTTATGCAACATCAATATAAATTACCTATATTACCCAATTGCATAAGCGATAGAATACATGTACCTATTGAATTCATCATACGTTTTCTGAGTATGAAAATGTATAACAAAGTATCATTTCAGTTTGAGGAATTTAATTTTTCCTAACGAACTTAGAATGATCTTTAAAACGCAAATAAACGATTTACTATCAAAAGTTTTACTTTGCTCATTTACTTATCCCATATATCTGTACCTATTTTTGGCAGTCTACATATTTACATAGAACACTTTTGACAGGTTGAGTTCGATGTCATCTAATATCTATTTAACTGAATCATTAATGATCGTTCAAAATACGTAATATGGTGGAGAAAATTATGAAATACTTTGCTGTAGGGCAGTTTTTAATTCTTCAATGTGCTTCAAAGGATCTGAACAATGGAAGAATTTCCAGAACAGATTTCCCCTTCCTAGTTTCAATAAGAAAAGGAACCGAAGAAAGTTCACATATATGTAGTGGGTCTTTAATAGAATTCTCATGGGTTCTCACTGCAGCTCATTGTGTTAAAAAACACGTTAGTAATTCTAACGATATTTATATATTCGCCGGTGAGCCTACATCACCAGAAGAACAAAATAGAAAGGCTAAAGAAATACATTTCCATAAGAACTTTGACCACGGTCAATACCTAAGCGATATTGCTTTGATTTCCACTGAAATTCCATTTATGAAGAAATCTTCCGTTGGTCTTTGTCCAATTCCAAAATACGTGATGCCAGATGAAATACGTGAAAGCTGTAAATCCGTCTGCGTGCTAAGTATAGAATTTGAAGCACCTAAATTGAATCAGTCGAGTACAGTTTTGATGAGTTCTAAGCATACCATTATGTGGAACAGAGAATGCGAGAAGATAAGAAGACACACGTTAACTAAACACACTTTTTGCGGAACTTCTAAGAATATGACTGCTTGTTCCTTGGATACTGGCGGACCTGCATTATGCGAAGGTACGATTTATGGGGTAATCTATTTCGGGTGTCCACATGATGCATTTCCGAGCTATTTCACTAGAGTCGATAGGTATTTGAAGTTCATCGAGGAAGTGATGGGAACAGATACATATTTGTCAGTAGAGAAGAGATCTCAAGGTTACACGAAATCACCTCATACTACAACCGTTTTGATTACTTTGTTCATGGTTTTAATAGGAAATGTTGGTAGTATGAGACATGTGTGATTACTTAGTTACTAGTTTCACCCTTATTACACATCAATATTTTAAGTCCGATTGAATATTACTCAGCTAATCAATAAATTAGGGAAATTTATATATTTCAGAATTGTATAATGTTATATCAATTATCCCCATGGATTTTGTGATTGTTTAATATTGCAATTAAAACTTTTCAAATCTTTTTCATGAATGAATTCTATTACAAGAATATTCACAGGATGTTTGAGCAATTCATAACCCCCCTGCTAAGAAAAAAGGAGGCAAATCACACTTAATTTCAAGAATGAAATGTTGAATAATTTTTTTCAGTTTTGATTCGTTAACTGTTTATTACTGATTAGAGGTATATGGCATTCTTTTGATATTTGGTACACATAACGATATTCGAATTTGCGCCAGTGAACTAATTCAAAACTTAACAATTGCTACTAAAACCATAAAAAGTCCGTATATAATTTCATTTTTCAAAACCCTGTATTTTGAAAACGATGCGATGTTGAAAAGAAATTTATATCAATTTTTGTCTTAAATTTAAGTGATATATTTCTCTTGTTTTTTCATTATCGTAAAAACATTCTATCAAGTAATTTTTTTCAGACAGCTAGTGTATATAATATTGCATAATCGGCGTCTTGTTAAATATCACCAATTTGGCAGTATCCCAAACAATCCCGAACAGCAAAACTCGGGTCATTTCCTGGTCGTAAACATCGTCGGCTTCCTCTTTCTAATTAACGGAATTTTGTAGATCATCGAACATGTTAAGACAACTAATCACAATAAAATCGTTTGTTTAGCTTTCTTTGTGGATAACACCAATTATTTTGCTTGAGTGAATAAACGGTTTTTTGTGATTTCGGAAATGAAGGTTGTAACGCTTCACTGACGATAACCATATTGCAAGTAACACGGTATAAACGATATTGATGGTTATCATAGACTGCATACCAATACAGCTGCACGTTCTTATTTGTATTACTAATGAATTCGATGGTTATGATTTTGGATACTTCATGAATTTTGCTTTTTGATTGTTGTTTTCAATAATTTAAGGATAAAAGATAATTTAAGATTAAAGGATGTGTGTGTACCTAGTATTGAGGTTATTATGTAAAACTTTTAAACAAAAAACTAATTATTTTTATTCCAACTTATTATCAATTATTTCTCTACCTAATATTTTATAACTGGAAGATCAAAAGTGAAATTCCACCACCTGTGATAAAAACCTCAAAATCAGTAAATAAGCAATAGAAACCCTAAATGTTAAATAACTTGTTATATATTTACTGAAGCTCTGAAAAATCGAATTAGAATTCAAAATAAGGACACAAAGTAAAAAAGTTTCACTTAAATATTGCATAGTAAATAAAAAAAATCCAAGACAACAAAAATGTCACATTTTGAATAAACTCAACAATTACAAATATTGCAGAGTTGTACTGGGCAATAAATCTTGAAGTATTAAATTAAATTAAACTCTTGGCTTCACGATTATATTTAACAACATGAATTAGTCAACATGTTTCAGCGTAAGCTTCTCAAAATGAGCTCACGTTCGAACATGTTCACTAATTCATGTTGTTAAATATAATCGTGAAACATTAAGCCAAGAGTTGAATTTAATTTAATATTTAATTATGTATCACCAAGAGTTAAGCGAAAATTCAATCTACAATCTTGAAGTGCAATAGAAATATCCAAGTCCAAAATATGCTGAACCCTCTAGAACGAATGTCTGTTAAACAAAAAATACTTTTTGTTACATATATAGCAATATTTATAATTGAAAATCATTTACTTCCATGTGATTTATAAGGTTGTCGAACCCTAAAAATATAATACATAATATAATTATATCAAATATATAAAATATAATAATAATATATATCATACATTTGATTCGTTTAATAAACTACTATTTGAAGATTTTTAAAAACTGCTTTTTGAACATGAATTCAGTACAGAAAATGTTTACTTCTATAACGAGAATAATTCTTTGTATATATCACATATGGCTCACCCCTCAGAAATGAACAGAGAGGTGGTTAATACTGTTGTGTTTATGAGAACAAGAGTTGCTGTTGATTGATTTTCCACATGTCGACAATTTAAATGAGATAATAAAGAAAAAACTTACCACATTTTAGTTGAATCTTTTCTTACCAGTTATTCTTTTACTATCCATTATTACAGAGCCAATAAAACTGCTATATATATGTACCTATAGGTAATGTTATACATTTTCATAAACTTATTAATTATTACTATAAAGGTATATGCGGTTATAAGTGATATGAGATATCATAAATGGCAAAAAAATGTTTTCATATTTTCTATAGATTTGGCTTATTTGAAAAAATGTATCAGGACATTTAAAACTTTTTTCTATAAATGTTTGTGATAATTTCGAAACTATTTACAGAAATTTCTAAATTCTAGAAAAATATCCATTACGAATATTGCAATTTTTAGACTTAACAGGAAAAAAAACAATTCTTGAAACAAGATTTGTCAAATGAGTTATGAAAAGAGTGTTATATCGAAAAAAACTACATTTAATCGCATGACGTGGTTTCTTCAACTTGTTCAATTACATTATTTATATCTTCAAGTTTTCTTCCTCTTTTTGTTCTAGCTTTCACACAGTTGGCATAAATTACGTTTTGACAGAAGTTTAATAAGGTGGATCATTTTTTTTCATGATTTGTGTGTTAAACACCTTAAAAACATGTAAAATAATAGAAATTTCTCTAATAATTCATTTTTTTATCTAACACATGCATCACTGCAAATGTATTTCAGTTTATACTAATCATAGTATAAGAGAAATTGTAAATTCTTTTTTTTGGGCAGAAATACAAATGAAATGAATTTCAACCGATTTCAAATTTCTTTTCAGGAATAAATAACAATTGAATTTCATATAGTTTTATTATCAAAATAAATTTCAGATTGGTACTGTCAACAAGAAATAGATATAAAAATCACAAATTCATTATATATCAACAAAAGTAAAAGTGATTTAGTGTATAATATAAAAATTAAATAAATAAAGTTGTAAATTTTTGAAGCTAATATGTTACCCATTTTCTCAATGAGAATCAGTACTAGTATTAAAAAGGGTCTATTGAGATGATGATAGTCTACATTAATTAGTTCAAATTGATTTATTTATGTATGTAAGTTTGTACACAATTCATTTTATACTATTAGAATTGAGATGAAATGGAATGGGTGAATTGGAATTGACTATTTTTGATTGATTTTTGATCAATTTTATATAGGTTTATTACCATAAAAGGTTTATAAACATCACTACCTGAGTCATCTCATCATCCAAATTAACTCATGTTGTTCTAAAATCACAGAAATAGTAACTATAATTTAAATCTAACAAGAAACGTGTCCTCTCTTGCAAATGTTAGTGCTGCAGCATCTGCATATTAGGTCTCAGAGCTGTTATTAGAATATATCTCCAAAAGTATTGTACTAAATGTTGCTTGCTTTATCATTCTATTAATTGTAAGTTAACATTTTATACTTAGGTTTCCTTTTATTTACTAGATCATCTAGACAGAATGTGTAAATATCATTCACTATATTCTAAAAACATATAAAAGGAAATAATACTTTTCAAGTTTCATCAACCTCGTTTTTCTTACAAAGCTCTGATAACACAGCAAGAGCTCCACCTGGAATAAATCTTACAAAATTATCTCCTGCTAAAGTTCCCACCGCAAACAGATTCTTATATCCTCTTACTCTATGGTTCATTTTATCTATGTTGACGGCATTCGTTTTTCCATCTATAGGTTGATTATGTTTTATGGCAATATTGAATTCTTCAGGGAGAAAACTGAGGTCAGGACTAGATCCTATGAGCACTATGATGTGAGATACTTTGAGTTCAACTTGCTGCCCGTTTCTGTTGCTGAGCGTAACAGTGTGTTTTGCTTCGTTCAGTTTATTCAATGTGTATTCCGGATACGACGAGTAGAGCGGATAGTTTGAACCTCCATCTTGCATCATTTGATGTACCTGAAATCAATGAATAAGTTTGAATACATGTAGAAAAAAATTAATTCTCAAGAATGCATTACAACATTGATTGCTTGAGGAATAATGAATGTAAATGGCTGGAAAATACCTGATATGATATCTATCACAATCTAATTACATTTATTCAATTTTTTTAGGAAAAAAAGTTTGCATACAATGAACCATGTACTATGCTGATCTACTGACTTCGAATAATAGTCACTTAAAAAAGATATACAAAATTGATTTCTTTTTACTATCTTAAGCAGACAACATATATTTAAACACTCTATTCATAATTTAGAAGATAGTGCAATATTTTGTTGGATGAAGGCTATGTAGGTGGCTATCTACCTATCATATCATATCTACCTATCTAATACCAATCTGATTTGCTTTTCTTCCCATTCTGGTCGAAAAACTATGAAATCCATGATTTCTACTATGAAAACAAACATGAAATGTATTCAAGATCTAGTAAGAGCAGATTTATCTTTCGAAACAATGTTATTCCTCAGATCAAGGGAATAAATCTCACCAGATAGTAATTTGAAAAGAAATTATTAATCAGCTGGGTTCTTTTTTTGTAGGGTAATTATATTTAATTTATGGCAAAGATGAGAATAATCCTAACTGTAATTGACCGTTTGTATACCCAAATGGTAGTCTGGGCATCTCAAAAACTTATGCTGGACTGATTCTAGTTTCTTTATGTGAACTTAATAGTATGGATTCCACACATCACTTTCATAATCTAAATTAGAAGAAACAAGAGCACAATATAGAGTTTTAAATGAATTTATAGAAAGACTCTTAGATATTTGTTGAAACTAGCCAAGGAGCTCACGAGATTCCACAGACATTTAATTAAATTATTGGTTTACAATTGTTTCGGGGTGTTATCCCATCTTCAAACGTATCCATTCTAGCTTTTGAAAATGGTGTGACACCCCAAAACAATTGTAAGGCAATAATTTGATAAAATTTTTATTGAACCAAGCCAAGAGTTATTTATTCATTATATTAAAAAATGTTGAACACAGAGATCAGTGAACAATCAATCAACTTTATCTTTGAGTATCTGTTTTTTCGTTTATGATTTTGTAATACTTGTACCCTTCAACAAATGAAATAAATTCACGGACTGAATATTTTTCGAATTAAGTTGGCGGAGTATTTTCATACGGTTTCTGTATACTATAAAGTATTATAATATACAGAAACTATTCGATAAAGCGAATACATTTATAGTATCCTGTATATAATAAAAAATCAGGATGGTTTCGAAGATAAACTTAGAAACAACATTCGTCTGAAATTTGTTTAGAATTAAGAAGCAAAGTGAAATAAATGCATAAATAACACGTAAAGATAAAGAAATATACAAATGACGTGCACAGTATTAAGGTTATGTATGCGAAATTAGTTACTCCAGAAAGTGCAATATGTTACATTTTGAAACGAGATCTGAAGATGATAGCAAATAACTCAACAAGTACTATTATTAATGCAAAAATGTATATTTTCTTAACAAGTTACCGATTCTGGAGTAGGCGGACGAATGGGACCATTGGTAAAAGTAATCTTGGTTGCCAATTGATAAGGAATCTCTAAACATTTCATTGTTAAGTTCTAATAAAACTGTTGTTTTAGACTTAGTTGGAAGTGAAATTACAAGGTGAGGTATTTATCAAGATAGACCTTCAATTTTCATTAAATTTATGTTACTTACCTATTTTGTGCTAGATAAACGAATATGAACCAGATTTTCAATTGGAAAAACGATTGGTGTTGCAAACGCAAAATCTGAACTCATATTGCTTTTTTTTAGCACAAAATGAGCAAGTAAACATTTTTCATAAAAATTCGTTATAAATGACAGGAATGTCTCGCTTATCTTGGTGAAACATTATGTTAGAAACAATAAATTAAAATTAATACACTTGGCTAAGTTTCACTAAATATATTAAAAACTCTACATATGTTTTGGGTGGTTAAACCATTATCAAGAGTATAAAATGTTACTAACATTATCAGTCAGTAAAATAATATACTCTTGATAATGGGTCAATCAGCTTAATCATTTGTACATGAACCCAGAATTTGAATTGTTAATAACATTGATTTTTAAAAAATTACAGAAAATGAAGTTCATAAACGCTTCAGAACCCTTTGAAGTTCATTTCAAGGCAAATAAATTATCAAGTGTTTGATTTGAGTAATTTTGCCATTGTCCTTGATTTTTAAATCGATGTAAGCGTAATTAAAATAGATTTAAAGTATTTTTAATGTCTTGTGCTAATTCAATGTGTTCGTAGTAATTATATAGAATCATTTTTATTTAAATTAAAATTATACTTCTTTACTTGTTAGTGGTCTAGTACAATTTTGATCTCTAGCTTTAGTTGTACAACCCAAACAGATCAACCTTCAACATTCCAAGCAAATGGTGGATCATTTAATCGGCCCTACCAGTAAAAGTAGCCACCACTAGATGACAACTAGTACACACAAAGTAACAATACTCACTTTATGGTATTCTGGATACATATTTTCGGGCAGTTGCCTATTGAGATCAGCCGATTTATTTCTAAATGCATGAATTACTGGCACATTTCTTCCCCTCAAAGCTATAACGGCATCGGCGGCACTCAGACCTGCGCCCACCACCAGCACCGGATCCAACTTGTTCGTTTTACAGTTACCCGTTTTCGAATCTAAACGAGATTCTAACGTTCTCAAGTCGTAAACCAACCAATCAGGTTCGCTCCGCATCGTTATGCTGAGTTTGTTTGGAATATCGTTGCAACCGCTCGCCAACACCACATATTTACAAGTGTAAGTTCGGATCGTTCCATTTTCCAAATCTCTTGTCTCGACCATCCAGTTAACGTCTTCTCCACACCTGCACTCTGTTACTTTATAAGACGAAGGCACTTCAGAATTATCTCGACTACGTTTATCCCTTAACCAGTTTGAGCTAAAGTTACTGTTATTACTATCACATAAAATGTTTAAGTTACAAGGTTGAATATATCTCAAGTTTGATTTCTCCCCCGAGTGGTCCGTTTCCAAATCGATTTCCCTGATTTTACGATCGGGACTTTGTTCGTGCAGCATTTGATCTTCTCTGGGTCGTTTGCAACATTTGTAACTAGTCTTGTTTCCTCTATTCCAAATGTAATTCAAAGCGTTCGATATAATGTTCCTTTTGAATTTGTTCTCGGTGTTTTCTCCGTTCATGCTAAGACAGTCGTTCTCGTTCAGTTTTTCCACCCAGTTCACGTCGCATTTGTCGCTGTTTTCCAAACTGTGCCTTTTCGCTTTAGCTACCGGACGAATTGACGTGACTGACACATTATTGTTAAAATATTTGGATAGGCCCATCTTTTGGACGTATTGTACGTAGTAGTTCGCGACACTGGAAGCGTATGCACGTTTCTCGCCAGAGTCTCTCGAAACGAACGGTAGGCCTGGTAATGACATCCAATTTCCCAGTGACAACGTTAGGATTTGTGGATCCATCTTGTGCCAAGAGCCTCCAGGAGGGCCCTTTCCTAGAACTACATGGTCAATCTGAAAACCATAAAAACCATATTAGAATCAAGAAACAAATAAGTTGTTGAACAAAAATCGATAGACGGAGTTCTAATTATAAGAAAGTAATAACTCGAAACAACTGTACGAAGAAACTGTAAAATATACCTTGAAAACATTCAACACAATATTTTTTCAAAGTAAAACTCTCTTTAGGTAGTCTACAAGGTGTAGAAACATTTCAAAATAAAATTCGTCTGATCGGCTACATCACGTAATTATCGTCACGTTAATTCCAGAAGCAAAGATCTTCATTTCTGTACGTTAAGTGCAAGGAGAAAAATAATCATCATTATTATCATTTAATATCTGATTGTGAAACCTAAATTATGCTTAATTGTGTACTAAATTATACTTCCACTTGAATTATTAAACTTAATTGTTGGAAATTGTTTTCACCAGAAAAAAAAATATATATTGTCTGCATCTTATCTTTTAGAAGTGGTATATCACTAATTTCAAACCGCCGTCGTACAGAAATCTGCGCTTTAGCTCTAGACCTTTGCTGGCCAAACCCAGGCCCGCGGGCCACATAGTGGCCCGCCAAGGCATTCGAATTTGCCCGCCAGCACTTTGCGCCAAGGCATTTGAATTTGCCCGCCAGCACTTCGCGCCAAGGCATTTGAATTTTCCCGCTAGCACTTCGGCAGCGCGGCGTGCGATAGCACTGCTTCCACTTGATTGGTCAGCCGAGCGCAACCGATCCGCGTCGTTCGGGTATTGTCGCTACTTCGCCCGCACCCCGCACGCATATCGGTCCCGTCCACCAATAGCCAGACAAACGGACGGTTAGCGAGCATCTAAGTACCGTTATCAATCTTACTTGAATGCAAGTATATTGAATTACTAATTCGTTTTGTGACAATTCGTTTAATAAATTAGAAAGAATACTACCAAAACTTTGCATCTTCTCTGCAGGTAAGTGTAATATTTGCATGTGTTACAATTAGTTTGTTTGTTTGTTTGTAAATACTTTCCTGCACAGCAGGCGGCGCGGCGGTCTTATTGCCCAAGATGTAGGATTTGTACCTACGAATCTTAATTAGATATTTATTGATATTGTGGAGCGGTGCCTGTCCAAATTAATAGTTTTATTTTACTTAGGTACTAACCTTCATTTCATAAAACTACATGTACATTTACATGTAGTTTTACATGTACATTTACATGTAGTTTTACATGTACATTTTATTGTTTTAGTATGGTCCTCAGCAAACCTAGTACGAGTACATCAAGAATAAAGGATAACCCTCGGACGTTTCATGAAGAATGGGAAACAAAATACCTTTTCACCGAAAGCAAAGCCCGCAAACCTGTGTGTCTCATTTGCTCAGCAACAGTAGCTGTTGCTAAAAAATATAATTTAGAGCGGCATTTTAAGCAAAACCATACAAAATTCGACAAAGAGTATCCAGTGGGGTCAGCTGTAAGGACTGATTTCATAAATAAAAAGAAGAAAGAACTATTTTCACAGCAAAATATTTTTGTAAAACGACACGAAGAACTGGAAGCCATGGTCAAAACATCGAATGAAATATCTTTATTATTGGCTAAGAAGAAAAAGCCGTTTTCTGATGGGGAAATTATCAAACAGAGTTTGTCCATTTTTGCACAGAACTGCAATGATCAAAAGGTTAAAGCCATGGCAGCTAGTATTTCACTGTCGCGCAACACAGTAATGAGGCGAGTAGAAGATATGTCAACAGACATTAACAGTCAAATTGCAGAGTTTGTAACTAAATGTAGATATTATTCAATTGCATTGGACGAAACCTGCGATTTAACTGGTATGGCGCAATTAGCTGTTTTTGTACGCTGTATTGATGACAATTTCAATATATTTCAAGATATATTGGACCTCTGTCAACTGGAAACTACAACCACAGGAAAAGATATATTCATGAAACTGAAAGATTGCATTGAGGGTAAGAGCCTAAACTGGGATAAATGCAATTCAGTTTGCACTGATGGAGCACCTGCGATGATGGGGAAAACCAATGGCGCTGTAGCTTTGCTGCAAAATTACATAGGTCGACAATTGTTTTCTTATCATTGTATTATACATCAAGAAGCTTTGTGCGCTAAAGACATGACTTTCGAGGACGTGATTGACCCAGTAGTACGCTGCATTAATTTCATACGTGCCAGAGCACTTAACCGACGAGAATTCAGAACGTTGTTTGAAGAAGAAATAAAAGAATACGGCGAATTACATCTTTATTGCGCTGTTCGCTGGTTATCTAAAGGCGAAATGTTGAAACATTTTTATGATTTGAGGGAACATGTTCTGGAATTTCTGAAAGAAAAACAAGCATTGCCAGCAGAGAGAGCTCTGCTTGAAAATTCATTATGGCTGTGCGATCTTGCATTTTTAGTTGATACATTGAAGCACCTTAATGTCCTGAACCTTAAACTGCAAGGAAAAAATTGTTCTCCTCCAACAATGTTCAACTTGATCAATGGTTTCAAAGGGAAGTTGGACTTGTTCGCAGCAAACTTAGAGAGAAATAAAGTCGACCATTTTTCCACACTTGCAAGTTTAAAAGAAGAATTAGAGATCACTGCCCTTGATATTCCTAAATACCTATCAAAAATAAAATGTTTAAAAGAGTCTTTTGAAAACAGATTCCAGGATTTTGAATCGGACAAGAGAAATATTCAGCTGTTTATAAATCCATTTGCTATCAGTTCTACTGACTAAGTTGATTATCCAGCAAACATACAGCTCGAAGTAACAGATCTTCAAAACCACACTGCCCTGAAACAAATTTTCTATGAAAATGTATCTTCAGAGCAGCTAACAGAAAGTTTTGCAAGTTTTTGGAAAAACGTTTCCAGTGAAGATTTCCCAACATTGCGCGACCTTGCTATGCAAATTTTAAGCAGGTTTGGTTCCACCTATGTGTGTGAGAAAACATTTTCAACTCTGGCATACATCAAAAATAAATATCGCACATCTCTCACTGCAAAACACATTTCGGATTTGATTGTACTATCAACATCAGACTTAAAACCAAATATCGACAAATTACTATCACAAAAACCTCTTCACAGCTCTCATTAAATAGAAATAATGTTGTTATTATGTATGTTACTTAATTTCATTTACAAATAAAGTAAATTAAACCAAATTTTTAATGTACGTTTTGTGTATATTAATACCTTATGAATATGGTATTTGGCCCGGCGGCACCACAGTCTATGAAATTTTGCCACCTTGAAAAACTATTGGCCAGCCTTGCTCTAGACGCTAGGTGTAGGTACTATTAATTTTATAGTGGGAATTTACCACTTGAATTCAGAATTACACACGATTTGAATTGTACTTTGAGTGAAAAGAAGCTCGAAGGAATAATGTTGCTTTCTATTTCTCAACAACCTCTAGAAATGTTGTTTACAAGATTCTGAAACTAATAGTTTTTACTAGTGATTCTGTACTTTGCCTGACATTTTTTCTCAGTAGGTGGGTGTTTATATGAATAGTGAATGAAGGTATTTGTAAATCGCACTTACTTCCTTCCCATCCTTTCTGAATTCGATCAACGAGTCCATTTCCAACCCTATATCGGCACAAGGTTGTAACAACGCGTCCACCAAAAGGGAGATTGGATTAGTCGATCTTCCTTCGAGGCCAGACGAAAGGAATTCCAAGTCTGCGTTTATCAAACATTGTCCGATAGCAGTTTCCAGACGAGCCGATAACATCTCGTCAGGATGAGACGTGGATACGACGTAAGGTACATTTCCAGATAACATATACGACAAGGCTATACCACTTGGTCCATTTCCTGAAAATGAGAAAGACATGAAATGAAATGATTAGCAGAGTACCATTTTGCTGTTTGTATAAACAATTGATAGACCTCTCAAGGATATATAAACTATAGTACAGACAGCAAGCGTTACATCCAAAAAAACTGACTGTTTGGTGCGTTTTATGGGCTGGTGGTATCATTGGTCCGTACTTCTTCAAAAACGATGATGGCCAGAACGTTACAGTCAATGGTGATCGGTATAGAGCCATGATTACTAACTTTTCTATTTGTGAATTGAACAACCATGATGTCCAGGAGCTGTGTTTTCAACAAGACGGTGCAACATGTCACACAGCTCTTGCCACAATCGATTTATTGAAAGACACGTTTGGTGACCGCCTAATTTCATGTTTTGGACCTGTGAATTGGCCTCCAAGATCTTGTGATTTAACACCGCTAGACTACTTTCTATAGGGCTATGTTAAGTCATTGGTCTATGCGGATAAGCCACAAACGCTTGACCATTTGGAAGACGATATTCTCCGTGTTATTGCCGATATACGGCCACAAATGTTGGAAAAAGTTATCGAAAATTGGACGTCCAAATTGGACTACATCCGAGCCAGCCGTGGCGGTCATATACCAGAAATCACATTTAAAATGTAATGCCACAAGATTATCTTTCGAATAAAAAATAATTCTTGCCAATCGAATGATCCATAGTTGTTTTATTGCAATTTAAAGTTCTATACCTCTAAAAAACCACTCTTTACATGGGGTTTCAATCTGAATATCAAAATATTTCACATGAAACCCTCAGGGAGCAGCTATCTAGACAAATGATGTCAACGAAAACACACCCAATCATTTTCAAGGGTAATATATTTAGGGTGTTTCGAAGCACATGGAATTTGTTGGAAATACTATACAGCACTGTGTCATAGGAATCATCCAAACTATCAAATTTCAAAGATGTTTCCAAAGACACCAATGCCCAACCTTTTTAAAATGTGGGAATGTTGTAGTTAACTACTCAGATGAGCTCCCTCTTTCAAAGAAACAATATAAACTCTCTGGACCATGGTAGAGTTATGGAGTTTGTTCGTGATAAGAACAGTGCGCACTTCCATAGAAAGATGTATATACACAATGATATGAAAATTGGAGTATCCGATATCAAAATAAAAAAAAATTCAGTATATGGATATGGAAATGTATACGATATATATGACAGAAATAGTTTTCTAAATGTTTGTCTGTCCGTCGGTGTTCTGGTTAATTTCCGAAACGACTAGATCGGTTTAGACGGGAATTTTAATGGAAGATAGCTCATAGGGCCTAACTTAGTCTACATTTCTTATCAAAAAATCTCTCAAGAAAATCAATCTTAAACTCTTTAAAGCGGTAAAACTGGAGATACGGAATGTACAACTCACCCATATGAATGGAATTTGGTGTAGAGATATCACGAGAATCTGAGAAAAAGAATATTTTTCCACAAAATCTATGGTTTTCACAAAATCTATGTTTTTGGAAGTTGAAAGGTGGGATATTGCGTTCGAATTAAGGAATATGAATAAAATTTGGCCTGGTCGGTGTTTTTCGTTCTACAAATAAATAGAGAGGCAGCGAATCCACGAACAAAGGCTAATTTGAACAATAATCAAGAACAGTAATTTGATTAATGTACATGTGCACCACAATTACCACAAGTACTTCGGACCATGTACCTACATATAACAACATTAGAACTCTTCCAAACTCATCACCGGCGTCATTAACTTGGCTACCAAAGTACAGATGGCGCGCCATCTCTTTTTAGGTATTGTAGAGAAAAATACATGTGTATGATTAATGTACTTGAAAATATAATAATACTACGAAATTGAAGCTGCAAATAATAAATATAGTGATACTACGTATTATCACAAAGTAAATAATTGAGGAATCTATCCAATATCCACTTTGCTAGTTCACAAAGTTTTTCTGAAATATGTATCTGAAAAAGCTTTCGCTATTTTTCAGATACATACCTATTATGAGAGTATATATTGAAGATATTACGATATGAATGAAATTTCCAAAATATTCAGAATGATTTGTTCAAAATTTCATGTAGATATAAAAATTAAGGATGCACAAACTAAAAATTTTCCATGTAACGGTAATCGAAAAAATATATCGAATAACTGCTTTCGATACTCGTAGAAAAATCTTCGCAAACATGTGAATCACAGAGTAGATCATAATGAAACAATCGATCAGATAACACTTTATTCATTTATGACTCTGCGAAATTATGTTAACGATTCGTTAACTACCCAATCAGTCGTGATTTGAAGATAACAGAATCTAATGAAGCGTGTGCACGAACCGGTTTGTGTGCATCTAACAATTACATAGATCCGTTTCAATATAATTCAAATTAAGTCAGAGCGGAAAATACGCTGTGAAGTTTTAATTGAGAATTGTTTATTCGTAAATTTATTTGGGCGTGTAACGGAAATACGAGTAGATTTGAGAAAACCAATGGAAATGGTGCGCTGAAGATGAAGTAATCGAACATCTAGAATGGAGCTCCTTTCCTTTCGTACAATTTCTTTGTCGACGTATGATTCCTGTATATTCTGGAGATGAAATTTCTTGACCATACGATAGATGGCGTTTCTAATTGATCACTACAATTATGAGTAGTGAGTTCCTAGAGTTCATTTCCTAGAGTTCATTTTGAGGAGTATAAGGAAAATATATTTTTGTCGAGACTCTTGTAGTCATCTCTCTGGGCCAATACGCCAAGCAACACAGCTAGAAAAGGGTAATTTTTACCATGATCAAGCCATTTCGGACATCATTTCTGATATGTTTTGGACACGAAAATATCGTTTCCTTATTTGTTATAAACATTTTTAACCAGAAGTAGCACTTTTTTGTTTTTTGCTTATAAATAAAAAAGTAAAAACGTTAGCGAAATACAATTCATAAGAAGGTTGGAGGTAATTGAATAACGAAGGGAATTATTTTTTGAACGAGTCGATCGAATAATTAGAAGCGGAGAAAATTGAGAAAAATCGGAAAATTTGGCATATTTTGAAAAATTCATAAATCCGTTATTTTTTAAGTTGGACAGCTGATCACAAAAGCGGAAAACTGTTTCCTTTAACTTAAGCCTTAAGAGTGAACAAAAAGAGATGGAAAAAGTTCCAAACATGAAGAAATTGAAGAAGGTTGAAATTGAAGAAAAATACAAACTAGAATGTTGGAAAAACATAAAAAATTTCGAAAGGGGAAAAAAGCAGAAGACCAAGATGATGCTTCTTGTCATTGCTGTAAAGATTTATTGTCCAAATCGATAGCGGTGTGGTTTTTTGTGCATGTATAATAAGTGGACACATTGTTGGGACACAAAGTGTCCATATGTAACGACGATGAGGTTCAGGCTATCTTATTTGTGAATTTTATGGAACAATCTTAGAACAAGGTTAGTCATCAGCTGTTAATGGAGAAATCGGAGGAGCGGTCCTCCGAAAAAATCGAAGGCAATATGAATCAGCTGGTGATTCACTCAGTGAGGAACGGTCCTTGGTCCAATATTATTTACGATCTACGTCAAGGGTCTGTTGCTCGCTGAACCTTTAATGAACAGGATATTGAGTTACGCAGATGACACCGCAATTCTGCGTGAGGCCATGAGCTAGGAGAAATTGAAAAATGAAGCTGAAAACACAATACAGAGTGTCGAAAAATGGTTTGATTATAATCTACTCACAATGAAAGTGGATAAAACAAAAATTGTGGTTTTCTCGCGCAATCGGAGTAACCGGCCGGTATTTGAGAATTTAAACCTGGATAACGACATCACGATTTCTGCAGTGGATTCGGTCCACTTCGGTTATTTAGGCATATACGTTGACAAAAATTTAAGATGAGATGTGCACATCAAACAACTTATACAAAAAATGAGCAACCACCTTTATCGTTTTGAACTCCTTCTCCATTCTTGGATTTACGCAGATTAAAAATGCTCTATCACACATTGTTTCAGACACAATTGATATACGGCATACTGGCATGAGGAGGAGCGAGGGAACATCACGTAAAAAATTTAGAGATACTGCAAAAATGGATGTTAAAAATTATAATGAAAAAGAGGAGAACATATTCGGCAGAGAAATTGTACGAAGAAAGTAAAGTGTTGGATATTCGTAAGCTATACTTACAGGCAATATTAACCTACCAGTATAAGAATAAAATTAACATACCCTATTTGACCCATGAATACGACAATAGGAACAAAAAAAATAATTCACTTAAGGATAAAAAGAGTAAATCGATTGGCCGAAGGAATTACGCATACATCCTGAAAATACTTCACGAAAGAACACCTTCTTACTTAAAAAGTGAGGAAACCTTCAAAAGTTTCAAGAGAACATAACAGACATGGTTACATTCGTTACCAAGGGAGGAAATTAGAAGTATAAAGGATACAAGCAAGTAGTTTCCCGCTAATGTAAAAAATAGAGGAAAAATAATTAATATTTACAAAAAATTATTGAACATAATTAGTTTTACTCTTCATGTATGAACAGCTCTCATAAAAGTATGTTGTATCTTTGTTTTTGCCCTATTATAAGATTGTAAATTTTGGTTATAATGGATTATTATAAGTATTGTTCTGATTGTTATAAATTGTCATTTCAGTTGGGTAAATAAAGATTATTATTATCTAATTACCATGATTGATTGATTTGATTGATAAATATATGTTTTTTAATTTTATTATTACTATCGCCCCATGTTACCCCACCTCCCGAATGCAAGGTAAGATGGGGTAGGTTATGAGGTATCTTCACCAGTTATTAATTTTTTTAAGGTTATTTCAAAATCGATAAAATTCCAGTTTTGCAGCAATAACAGAAAAATCAAAAGGACCCCAATGCCTTTTTGCCCAACCTGTCGCATTTGTACATATAATATTATTAAATGCGGCATAAGCTCTATTGATAAACTGCGATCTATTTAGAATCTGGTGCGATCTGGTGTGACACAATTCAACGCTGTTCATACCAACTCTTATTAAACCGAGGAAAGTATAATAAATAAGTACACGAGTAGTCAATTTTTATCACAATTCATTTCAAACAACAACGATGCAACTATTATAAATAATAAGCTATTAAGGTATCGTTTATCATCCCTGAAATATTCACCAATGAAAAAATGGTTGAATTTTACAACTGTTTTGTTAGTTCAGAGCTTTGCTATTTATTTTGGGTTTATCAGAGTTATTCCTGTACGAATGTTATTCAGGGCTTTCTTTAAAAACCAGTTTAATTATGAGGAATGCCAACTACCTGAAAAGCGTTATATCAAAAAACCAAACAGAGTAATTTGGAAAAATGCTCTAGTCATTTTTAGTTCCTACAAGCTTTCTGAAGTTCAATAAATTCTTCATCAATGTAAGGCCATTGACTTTCAATGTCAAAAATAAACTAAGAACTGTGAAAGGAAGAAAGTGACTGATCTGTTTCTAAGCCAAATTGTCTTTTATTTTTTAATGATTATATCGCAATTTTATCCAATATTTTATTCTAATATTTATCACAATTGTCGATAACGGTTTAATCTCAATAACAGGAGAGAAGCCTTCAATAAAGCTTGGTGAAAACTTGCTCACGGCAACGTAAAACAAGCCAGAATTCTGACTCCTGGAAATTTTTTTGATAATTGGGGACAATTGTCAATGCTCGAAAAATAATTGTCGACAATATTTTCACACCATTTCGAAAAAGGGGACTTGTTTGAGTCCCGGTATCATTGCGACAACGGGACAGAAAACCGAAAAACGGGACGGTGGATTCATCTGCCTTTCCTGTTGATTGTGTTTTGTGAACAGCATTCTGCTGCACTTTCCTGTTGACTTTGAATTTATAATATTGAAATTGTACTCATTTTTCTACATCTACAGCGTTCGAATAGAATATTTGAAAGAGTTTTATGATTGTGTTTTGTGAACAGACCAGAATATCACCAACTGCTGTGCTACAGTGGAACAAGCTGGCCTGCATTGATGCCCCCATTTGAGAATTTTAAAAAGGTTTCATCCTTTGAAGAAGGTTTTCGGAGTATCGCCAAATGACCAAACATTTCAAAGACGTTTTTCGAAAAATCCACCTCAAAATTTTAGTTACATTTTCTGCACACACAAGCAGCGACCTTCATGACGCTATGATGAAAATCAAAAGCAAAATGTGCCGCCCAACTCTAAATACTTAACTAAAGGGTGTTTTTTAGAGGTATAGAACTTTAAATTGCAATAAAACAACGATGGATCATTCGAATCCATGAATCTTGCGGTATTACATTTTGAATATGATTTCTGGCATATGACCGCCACGGCTGGCTCGGATGTAGTCCAATCTGGACGTCCAATTTTCGATGACTTTTCCTACATTTTTGGTCGTATATCGGCAATAACACGGCGAATATTGTCCTCCAAATGGTCAAGCGTTTGTGACTTATCCGCATAGACCAATGACTTTACATAGCTCCACAGAAAGTTGTCTAGCTGTGTTAAATCACAAGATCTTAGCCGGTCACCAAAAGTGTCTTTCAATAAATCGATTGTGGCACGAGCTGTGCGACATGTTGCGCCGTTTTGTTGAAACCACAGCTCCTGGACATCATAGTTGTTCAATTCAGGAATGAAAAAGTTAGTAATCATGGCTCTATACCGATCACCATTGACTGTAACGTTCTGGCCGTCACCGTTTTCGAAGAAGTACGGACCAATGGTTCCACCAGCCAATAAAGCGCACCAAACAGTCAGTTTTTCTGGATGTAACAGTGTTTTGACATACACTTGAGGATTATCTTCACTCCAAATGCGGCAGTTTTGTTTGTTGACGTAACCATTCAACCAGAAGTGCGCTTCCGCACAGAACCATTATTTTCGAAATAAAATTGCGTTATTTGCAAACGTTGTTCAGGCATTCATGATGAATTGCCAAACCAAACTGAGAATAAATCACTTCTCAGCTGTTAAAGCGGTCGCCATCTTCCACAATAATGCCAACTTAAATTTCTATACCTCTAAAAAAACACCCAGTATTTTGTGTGCTTATATTACTTCGTGTTATTCTACCTTCTATGATGAAAAAGTTAAGAAAGATTGAAAAAATTAATTCTCCAGCTTTCCTGTTGACTTTGAATGCATAAATTTGCTTAGTATCTTTCGTGTTATTCCACCTTCTATAATGAAAAAGTTGTGAAAAACTAACAAAATCATTTTCATTCTATAACTTGGCTTTTGTCCCACTTTGGTAAAAAAAAATAAATGGTCATATTATGTATACGACATCTACCTATATATTATCAATCGATATAAATCAGATTATCCTTTATACCAAATTCGCAAACTGAAGCGCACATTGATTAAGAGATTTAAATTTATTATGGCGCCGTGTTTCCTGAGCTCAAAACTGATAATTTCAAATCATAACCGATTTGAACGATATACAGATTATTATTAATTAGAATAATTAAGGCTTGAGTTCCTGACAAATGAAAATTTCAACAAAATTTTCCATGGCACCAAAAATATCTCAAAGCAACAGTCGTCGAATAAACAAAGATAACATTTCTTTCTTTTCTGCTAATTAATATTATAAACGATTCAATTTAGCGACCTTGTAAGAATTTCCATATTTAATTATTTACGCATATGAAAAAGTACAAAGTACTTGATCATGCGTGTGCAGTTGAAAGACAAGACTTCGAATTCTCGTTTTTATGAAATTAATAATAATTGATGTGATACGAAATTTATTGTCCGCAAGTTGAAATGTAAGTCCATTTATATTTTGACTCAAAATGCGACTTTGTATTATTAAAAACACTATTACTACATTATTACCACATTTTCACTGTTCATTGCCTGATTATTGGGAATCAAAAACACTATGCAAAATATTTTTTTAAACGAATTATTTTTGTATTTTTCATTCGAATGCATTTGCTTTAATATAAAAGGTGAGGATAAAAGGTGAGGAAAAACAATAAAATTTTACGCACATTTTTATATTCACTCCAACTATCAACAACGCTTTAAAACTAAAATATGCAACTGTGCTTTTACAGACGTCGATAATTTTTTCATTATTCCACCCAGAGTGCTTTTGTAGAAAATTTTCTATTATTCCATTCGGCTGTTTTTGCATCGTAATATGATTAGAAATTAATGAAGATTCGTTAATTATTTCCGTGCTTTCATTACAATCAATATATCACATTTTCAATCAATATCCATATTATTTTTGAACGTCTGCCAATATTCTGGGTTTTTTTTATAAAATTAGGTAGCCGTACTCTCATAAACTCTCCACCAATCTCAGTTCCTTTGAGTTAAATTTCGCCAATAAACTACGAACTGTAAAAGGAAGAAATTGATTTATCTGTTTCTATGCCAAATTGTCTTTTATGGTTGACAGATATCTACTCAAGTTTCTATTGTCAATAAAGACAGAAGACCACCTTTTTTAATAGAATACCCAATAACAGAAGACTAACTTCGAAAGCCACAATTCTGATGCTCGATTTTGATTTCTGATATTTGGCGACATTTGTCATTGCTCGAAAAGCAGTTCGATCAACAAAATTTTCACAGCATTTCGGTCACGTTATTTCAAATAAGTATATCACTCCTTAACACCTTTACAACAACTTCAGCTCGAGCTGGACATTGTTGCTAGTTGGTGTGAGGACACTTATTTTAGTTTGAATGTGTCAAAGTGTAATGTTGTCTCTTTCACAAGGAAAATAGACCGAATTTAGTGCGATTGCAGAGTCGGTGGTCAGGTTCTTTCTCGTTCTGATAAGGTGAGAGATCTTGAATTAGTAGATCTTATAGAGAGGAGTCACCAGTCGACCAGAAGCTTTCCTTTGTTCCACACATCACACAACATATTTCCTCTGCCTCGAAAATAAATGGATTCGTTATACGCAATGGCAAATATTTTAAAAATTCCTCTACATTCATAGGACTATTTAATACCCTAATCCGTCGCAAGTTGGAGTGCGGCAGCATGATCTGACATCCTAATTAAACTTGCCATCAATGCCATCTTAAGGCTATTCAGAGAAGATGCTTAAAATTCTTGGTTTGGAGGGAGGAAAAAGCTTATCCACAGAGAATAATCAATCATAACAAATTATTGAGTCGATTTAGTTTAATCTCATTACAAAGCAGGAGAGAAACTTTATCACTCAAATTTTTGTACAAATTACTGCACAATAGTATTGATTGTCCTCTTCTCTTGTCCGCTTTGAAATTTCGTGCTCCATGGCAAAATTCTCGTACTACAGAATTATTCCACCTAGAGACTCCAAGGACCAACTAGCTAATCAATCCCCCATTTGGTTTATGGAGTCTGCATTCAATAGAGTTGCCAATAATTGTGACATTCACTTTGAATCCATAGAAGTTATTATTAGGAGTTATGTGAACAAAGGGAATTGACTAAAATAAATTGATTTAGATTGAGTTCGTTGTAATATTTCATTAAATGCTATTATTTAGTTATTAGTTACTACTGTAGATTTTTTTTTGTGCTCTTTGTTATATATCTCTTTCATTCTCATTATTTAGTTAGTATTCAACTTTATGTTATTATTTTCTGTAATTGGGTATTATACCTGCTGAGAATACAGAACTTATTATCACACTTTTATTTTTTTAACATTTGATTAATCTAAGAACATGCTCAATAATAATAATTCATGATCAACTAGCTAACACGATGTCCTATACATACGTCTTCAATCCGAAAATTTCCAACTATTTTGAATAAGCTGTAACCGAGGCGTAACAAGGACATCAACGTACTTAAAAATGTATTACTACGAAACTTCAGTCGCAAAATAACGAATATAGCGATGAAAAACAAAGTGTTTTTCACAGATTATCTCCCTATAAATTAAAAATTGTGATGATTCAGAATTTATTATCCTGAGCGGATAGCAGTGAAGAGAACTATGAGTCTTATAGAAAGAAACAGTATTGTGACGATAAGTGATATCTGCGGTTTCCATTCATAGAACCAATTCATAAACAATACATCCGCAAATAATGAAGGAGAACAACGTAGAAATTCCATACTTTGAATACTGTAAATGATGAAATTACCACAACTGTAACCAGAATTTATTTACTCATCAAATTTCCCTATACGTTATATAAGATTGTTTGAAGTAATATTTCATATCCTTGATTGAATTCGTACGTTACAGCTTCTACCAAACCTACGATATAATATAATGGCTGAAGTTTTTTGGGTGTTTTTCTAGCGTAGAGTACAATTGTTAAATGTTACATACAAACCTTCAAATCTTTCACGTTGATGTAAAAGCTGAGATTTATATATTATCTTCAAATGACTCTTCAAAGTCAGTATTCAAGAAGCCGAGTTTTTAAGCACTCCCTCGAAAACGGTATAACGTCTCAATCTAACAAAAACAATCATCTACAACAATAACAGACTTTTCAATATTTTGTGTTCTCTTTCCGGTCTGTCAACGGTTACGTCGGTTCTTTTTCTCTCATAATTGGTCTTGTCAAGATCGATAAGTACACCCCACTTAATTGTTTCACGTCCTGTCTGTCCGTCAACAAGTTTTCCAAGTTCCATTCTATGTGTAGCATCTCCCAAAATTCTCTATGCGTTTCAATATTTTAGTCTGTTTGTAGTCGAAAGTGTGTCCCGTCGTTGTTTGATGTTTTTCAGTGCCGTTGTTGAATTTTTAGTGTATTTTTGTGCGTTGAGTCTATCGTGTAGTCATTGTGATGTTTGTCCTCTGTATTCCTTGTCACAGTCTTTACATAGTACACTATATACAGAAGTCTGTTATTGTGGTAGATGATTGTTATTGGACCAGGTTAAGCAACGAAACACCTGAAGTAAGAAGGCCATTGTTTGTAGAATATGTTGTACTTATTTTTATAAATTTTATGACAGAGAAAATATATTTATTTTGCTGAGGAAGGTGGGGAAACTGCAGAACGAAAGCCTCCCCCTGTCTTTGCCAAGATTCCCTATCGGCAGTCTCTCTCTTCCAGTCAACGCCCAGCCAATCCATAAGCTCCTTATCCCTTCGATCGTGAGGGCACTTTCTTGGTCTTACCCTTTCTCTGGGCTCCCAATCACCAACCACAGCTAACCAACGCTCACCTCTTGTTCGGGCTGGATGGCCTGCCAATTTCCACTTTGACCTTTTGACACACTCCACGACATCCTTCACCTTTGTTTGACCTCTTATCTAGCTGCAGCGTATTCTATTTCGTATGGTTAGGCCCATCCTGTATCTTTCTATACTCCGCTGGGTTGTTCGAAGCTTCTGGATGTGAGCAGATTTCAGTGTCCAAGTTTCGCTGGCGTATGTCCTCGCTGGTAATACGCATTGGTCAAACACTTTGCTCTTTGAGGATAGTGGCATATCCGATTTGGAGATGTGTTTCAGTCGGCTAACTGTACCCCAAGCTGTTTTGGTTCTTTGCATGATCTCCGGTGTAATATCCTCGTCTCCCGTGACAATCTGTCCCAGATATGTGTAAGACACTGGTATTTCTAATGGGGATCCGTCCACCTCCATTTGCTCTCTGGCGCAGAAAGGGTTCAGCATTATCTTTGTTTTTGCGGTTTATTTCCAGACCTATTTCCTTACTCGCAATGTTCAGTTCATTGATGCGCTCTTGCAGATCGGCAGCATCATGGGAGAACAGGACTATATCGTCAGCGAACATCAAGTGGCTAAGGTAGTGGCTATTTATCTTGATTCCTTTCTCGCTCCAGTCCAGCTTCTGGAACATACACTCCAAAGCAACTGAGAACAGTTTTGGGGAAAACGGGTCTCCCTGTCTAACGCCTCTCATTATTGGCAATGTTTCTGAGTATTTGTCTATTTTGATTGCTGCTGTGGTATGTTCGTATATATTCTGGATCAGCTCGGTATAGCAAGATGGTATTACTTTCCTCAGTAATAAGGTGGTTGCAGCTAGAATTCTGAGCAGGTCAAATGCCTTCTTATAGTCTATAAATGCCTGCCTGTTCTATTGGTTGATATGAGTCCAGTTGTCTCGATAAGCGGTTAGTAATTATCTTCATTAAGATCTTATATGCTGTGGAGAATAAACTTATCGGTCTGTAGGTAGTTCCTCAGGTCCTCCGCATCCACTTTCTTATAGAGCAAAGTCATGGACGCGTTGTTCCACGAGGTGCGAATGTTTCTGTTTTTCAAACAGTCAATGAAGAGCCTCGATAGAATTCGGTGAAGTACTGGGCCCCTGACTTGTTAACGTCCACTGTGAGATCGTTCTCACCTGAAGAGGTGCTGGCTTTCAAAAGATTCAATTGCAGTTCTCGTTTCTGATGCCAGGACTTCCGGTGGCTTTTCATCCGATATTATCTCAACATGATTAGGGTTATCGCTATAAAGTTGTTTGTAGAACTCAGTGGTGACTCTTAGAATTTGCGATTTCCTCGTAATTCTGTCTCCGCTTGAATTTTTAAGCGCGATTATCTGATGTTTTACAATAATATTCTTCTGGATAGCTTCTGGATATATATATATATATATATATATATATATATATATATATATATATATATATATATATATATATATATATATATATATATATATAATGGAACCCAGATTATCATCATATCAACGTATTCATTCAGAAGTAGCGTGATATGTACGTTCCTATTATAATACAATGAATCTCTTTAATCTCCGTTTGCTACCAGGATTTACGTGATTAACGAAATCCAATTTCCAGATAAACGTTGTAATTTCAGATGTATTTAGCATTTGTGGTGCTACCTGGGAAGGAATTAAAGTCCGACTGAATTAAAGTAATTGAATTCTTTTCGAACAAAAGATAGATACCTGCTTGATTCATTCCAATTATCAGAAATCTCAAAAGGGGAACGAAAACTAATTTCGTTAATAGTTTCAAAATAGAATTCATTTCTCCAAGTCTAGAACATGACATACTAGAATTACTCACTGTTATAGTGAAAAATAGAGAGTTCTCTGGAATTATATAGACAATATATGCGAGTAATTCTCAAAACTCAACGCAAATATAAACAATGATATGTTGAAAGTGCTTCGCATCTACGAAGGTCTGTTCAAAAGAAAAGGTGAACTTTTATTTTTCGCGGGTTGTGCACATTCTACGAGATTATTTCCCGTATTATCGAAATTTTTTTCGTTATGTTGGTACATATACATCTCTTTATGTTGACATTATTAGCCATTTTGGATTAGTTATAGTTTGTTTTTGACAACTGCTAGGCTCATTCATGTTTTTGAGTGTTCTTCGATGTTTTAGTATTGAAAAAAATGGATCAAAGAATCTGTAATGTAAAATTTTGCGTTGAAAATGGAATAATGTGCTCCAACGCACTTAAAATGTTGACTATATCTACGAATGCATTCGAATGAAGAACATCGAAAACAATGAAGAAAATCGTTTCGAAATTCGAATTACTATGAGGAAAGTTGCAGAGAATATCAGCATATCAATCGGTTCATGTCATGCAATTTAATCAGATTTTTTGGACATGTAACGTGTGACAGCAAAATTTGTTCCGAAATTGCTAAATTTTGAGCAAAAGCAACGTCGTATTAGTATCGCTCAGGAATTGTTGAATGACGTCAACGACGAAAAAGGTCATAACTGGTGACGAAACGTCGGTATATAGTTATGACGTCGTTACCAAGGCACAATCATCTCAATGGAAGTGACCAGAAGAACCAAGACGGAAAAACGTACGCCAAGTTCGATAAAATGTGAAGGTGTTGCTCATTGTTTTCTTCCATTACAACGGCGTTCTTGTTCTTGTTCAACACGAGTTCTTGTCCACAGGTCGCACGGTTAATAATGAATACTGTAATATGGAAGTTATTCAACGTTTGCGTGAAGCAATACGGCTCAAACGATCGGAATTGTGGAAAAACAAATAATGCATTCTACACCACGATAGAGTACCAGCTCACACATCAATGCTTGTTCGTGATTTTGGCCAAAAACAACACCGTAATTATACCTCAACAACCGTATTCACCAGATTTGGCTCCCTGCGACTTTTAACCATTCCCAAAACTGAAGAGATCAATGAAAAGAAAGCGTCTTGTCACAATTGATGATATAAAGTCGTAATCGAAAAACGAGCTGATTGCCATACCGAAAAGCCCATTTCAGAAGCACTTCGAGGATTGGAAGAAGCTCTGGCATAAATGCATTATATCTGAGGGAGATGACTTTGAAGGGGAAAAATGCAGCAAACGAATTGCTCCATTGTGATATAATTGGTATGTCAACCTGTATCATATCGTGGTTCTTAGTTGAATACGAATATATTCTACTTTGATTACCGTATTGCAAACAATTAAATTCAGCAGTTTTGGAAAGTCAGATGTGAAAACAAACTACACCAGGAGACCTATTACAGATCCCTACCGGACTCCACTCGACACGATAAATACGCCAAAATAACCAAGCTTGAATATCTTGATATTTTGAATGAAAATGCTTGAAAACCAGAATGAAAATGCTTGAAAAGCAGAACCAGTTACCATGAATAATCATCTGAGAAGTGTTCCATGTTGACACAAATTTGGGATGTACCAGCTGGAAAGTTCAAACTTCAACGCTCAAGTTCAAACGGACTATTCAAACTTTCGAAATATTATGCGATACTGGACCGTTACTTCTAAATCCTTACATTATGACGACTCAGATGTCGTGACCATACGCGTTGTACCCCATCACCCACAAAAATCTCCAAACGTCAAAAGTGCGACATTTTTTCAACCCAAATGAGAATGTCAAAAGAATAAAACATCGTTCATGGTGTCACATCAACACCATGCAAATCCAAAAGTATATTTAGGCAGCTCAATCTATAATAAACACAATGAAATTACCTCCAATTTATGTAAATAGTGGTAAATGAAAGTTTTCGTTCGATATTCCTTCACAAAATACGCTGAAATCAAGGTGAGCAAATAATCACTTCCGCTGGGGACAAACAGCGAAAAAACTGCAAAGCTATGATTTCTAATATTTTTCACAACCTTGTGCAAACTTACTGTGTCCTAGGGAATAATAAGCGGCACGCGATAGTGAGTAAATATGTATTCATATTGATATTATTTGCTATACGATAACGTTTGGACATATACAGGCGTTTATTGAGAATATACCAAAATGTAAAGAGTTACTTCCTTAAATTTTGTTAGAGAATCCGAGTTCAAAAAGTTCGAAAACGGTCTTGTTCTTCTTCTCTGTACATGAAGGCAGAAGAGGAATTAAAAGAAAATGATAGTTGGTCATAAAAAAGACGAGTAAATAAGAATTTTCACTTATACAAACTGAGAAAACTAATGTTCGAAAAAGGGGACTCTTTGATGAAGCCATAGATTTTGTAAGACAAATATTTTTTCGAATAATTTAGATAATTATCTTGAGACTTAACAAAAAAAAATTCGGGTAGTAATACATAGTTTCAGAATGATCAAATCAACACATTTCATGCTTGCTACCTTTGTTAGCTACCACAACCGGAGTTTCGTACAGAAAATTCTTGGGCGTCTCATCAAAATGAAGCTACTCTAGGAAAATTAGCTTGAGAATAATCAAGTTTAAAATGGTCCAGGGATCCTGGACTATCAAGTTCGCGAGGATGATGTGGTGCATTATCCAAACTAAATATGCTTTAAAGTCCAAATTCTTTTTTTAAAATAAGTTTCAACTTCCGAAGCAAAACAATTTCGGAACCAATAACAAAAAAAGCGATTAGATCCTCGAATAAAGAAATCTATTGATCGAATATAGGAATTGGGTCGTATTTTTTTAATCCGAAAATAGTGAAAACGCGAATTAAGGAAATGCGAATAAGGACATTTTACTGTATTGTTATATTATTAACTAATATTACTGATTTCAACAAATATTGAAAATTGATATCAATATTTCAAATTAGCTATAGTAGGGCAACGTGACGAAACACCAACTAGTAAGTGAGACGGGGGCTGAAATTGCCCCCGAAGAGATTGAGGACCTCTAATAACGTGTGTTTTTTTAGAGGTATAGAACTTTAAGTTGGCATTATTGTTGAAGATGGCGACCAATTCAACAGCTGAGAAGTGATTTATTCTCAGTTTGGTTTTACAATTCATCATGAATAGACTCACGCCTGAACAACGCTTGCAAATAGTGCAATTCTATTTCGAAAATAATGGTTCTGTGCGGAATACGTATCGCGCACTACGTCCATTTTACCAGAAGCGCACTTCTGGTTGAATGGCTACGTCAACAAACAAAACTGCCGCATTTGGAGTGAAGATAATCCTCGAGTGTATGTCAAAACACCGTTACATCCAGAAAAATTGATTGTTTGGTGCGCTTTATGGGCTGGTGGAATCATTGGTCCGTACTTCTTCAAAAACGATGATGGCCAGAACGTTACAGTCAATGGTGATCGGTATAGAGTCATGAATACTAACTTTTTCATTCCTGAATTGAACAAGCATAATATCCAGGAGCTGTGGTTTCAACAAGACGGCGCAACATGTCACACAGCTCGTGACACAATCGATTTATTTAACGATTTATATTTACTATTTATACTATTTATACGTTTGGTGATCGCCTAATTTCACGTTTTGGATCTGTGAATTGGCCTCCAAGATCTTGTGATTTAACAGCGCTAGACTACTTTCTGTGGGGCTATGTAAAGTCATTGGTCTATGCGGATAAGCCACAAACGCTTGACCATTTGGAAGACAATATTCGCCGTGTAATTGCCGATATACGGCCACAAATGTTGGAAAAAGTCATCGAAAATTAGACGTCCAGATTGGACTACATCCGAGCCAGCCGTGGCGGTCATATGCCAGAAATCATATTTAAAATGTAATGCCACAAGATTACCTTTCGACTAAAAAAAATTCTTGTCAATCGAATGATCCATCGTTGTTTTATTGCAATTTAAAGTTTTATACCTCTAAAAAACACTCTTTATAAGCGATTCAGCAGTTTAGTACAGTGATATACACGCACAATTTGAATACCTAATATAACATTCACAGATGTTTAACTGATTTTTTCATCACTAAAGAAATATTTCGCATATAAATAATTTTGTTACAAATTTCCAATGCACAAAAACTGCGAAAGGTCCAGAAAGAAAACATAACAATATCAATACATGATTCATAATCCAGATCGATTAGTTTCGAATCAAATCAATAAATCGTGAATTTACAACAAATGTGCGTTCATTGTGACAACATGGAACGATACAATTCTCATAGCATTAAATCGTTCTGTTGAACCCGGGCGCCTTGACATAAATTAAGGATTATCAATTTTGTTTTTAAATATTTATCACAAAAAGCGTAAAAAGATCGTCTCAGAATTGATTACTTGAAATTTTATGTATAGGATGTTGAATATATTCTTATCTACCAAGGTGTAACTTATATTCGAATGTCAGAATGTTACTTACCAATGATAACTACTTCCTTATGTATGGTATCTTCGGAATGTTCAGATTTCATTTTAAGGCCAATATCTGAAAAGGAAAATGAATTGTTAGCGGAAGTTAACTATTTAGAAATGCTAATTTAAACAAATAGTTACGATTCACATGAATAATTTTTGGGATAAAAAATAATTATCCGCATTGATAATTTTCGAAAACTAATCGAACAATAATTAATAAAGTATAGACAAATGCATATATGAATTCACTCAGAATCATTAACCAATATTTTTTAAGTGAAAAACATAAAATTTTTCGATGATTATCTTATTAGGTACATCATTTAGGAATTGCTTCATTTCTGAATCAAAGTCTCTAACACATACGAAGATTATAACAAAGAAAATTGAAACATTTACTTAATTTTTGTAAGACAAAAATCAATCAAAAAAAAAAAGAAATGATGAAAAATACAACAATATTAATAAAGTTGATAAAAACTGCAAACGTCAGAAATTTGTATCGATAACAAAACTTTTGCACCAAAAGGAGGCGATAACAGAGAAAAATGACATTCATAACAATTTCTTCTATTGAAATTGAAGAATCGATAAACAAGTACTAAGATCAAAACCTGGAGTATCGAATATCTCATCATACAAAAGAGTGATATGAAGTCAGAATAGGTTTTATTGCTTCTCAGGATGTGAAGATCAGAATAATAATATACACAGTTGCAATCAAAGCATATTATACGTATAGATAATAATTTGAACTTATATAAAATCACCTTGGAATAATATTGCGAACTTGGCAGTGAAATAGAAGACGTTTATTTATCTCAATGTCATGTTACAAGGAAACATGAGACAATATATATATCGAGTACAAAATGTAGAAAAAAATAATGTGTATTTCCCGGAATTCCATTCATGATGAGGTCACTCATTCATCATGTGAAAATCACCCACAGAAAAAGATATAAAATTATATATATATATATATATATATATATATATATATATATATATATATATATATATATATATATATATATATATATATATATATATATATATATATATGATACGATATAATTATGAATAGTAAATGCGGAACAGAGTGGCTAAAAGAGGTCCAAAAGGATCTACAACAGATCAATATAAAATATCTCGAAGATCGCACTGAATGTCGCTATAAAATCGCACATGTGAAATTTGAGCAAATGTCAAATCGTCCACCAGGAGTGAAATGGACAGATGAACGGAAGAAAGAACATTAAGAGAGGATGAAGCGTTTTTGGGAGGCAAAAAAGATTAATCAAAAGTCCTTATAATTGCGAATTCAAGTTCAATCGCTCTCCTCATGGGGAACAATAGTAATATCAATAATAATATATATTCAACAAAACATGGGAAAATTAAGGGCGTTAACAAGTTCAAATACCTTGGAGAGTTAAACGCCCTTGATAAAGAAGCTATCCATGCAAGAGCAAGAAAAATGGAATTAGCATTCCAGTTGACCAAAAATATATACAATAAAAGAGGTCCATATCTATTAATACAAAGCTAAGACACTACAGTTATTAATCCAGAGGGTCTTTATGTCTCAGAATGCCTTGCAGTGAATACGGCCTGTCAGTTAGAAGAGGTGGAAAAAAAATATACGGAAGATCCTGGTACCAAAGTATGAAGATGGAAAATGGAAACTGAGAAGCAATAGAGAGATCTACACAAAGACAAAGAAGATAACTGACACAATGAGGAGAAGAAGAGTGACTTTCTACGGACACATTAGAAGAATGAATGAAGGAAGACTGACCAAGAGACTATTCAATTACTTCGACAAAAACCCCAAGACTCAGATAACATGGATCAAGGAGATAAGAAAAGTCATGGAAGAGATGGAAATCGATGGAGAGGATGTGAAGAGGAGAGAAGAATTCAGGAAGAAGATCAAGGTATTCGGGGGTTTTCAGGAAAAGGAAAAAAAGAAGATTGAAGCAAAATGGACAGAAGAAAGAAAACAAGAGCATGGAGATTTAATGAAGGATTATAGGAGGAAAAGAAAGAATAGACAAAAATATTCATGAAAAGTTATTTCGCGTGGTTCATAATCGGCCAAAATCGAAGGAAGAATATATATGAGGTCTTTTTAAAAGAAAAGGTGAATTTTGAATTTTTTTAAAAGTATTTATTTATTCAAATATACCGATATTGTCCCCTTAAAAGTAATCCCCCTCAGATATAATGCACTTATGCCAGAGGTTTTTCCAATCCTCAAACAATTTCTGGAATGCGCCTTTCGTTATGGCCATCAGCTCGTTCTTCGATTCCGACTTTATCTCATCCTATCCCATTGTGGCAAATTAATTTCTTTTCATTAGTCCCTTCAGTTTTGGAAATAGTGAAAAATCACAGGGAGCTAAATCTGGTGAATACGGTGGTTGAGGCATGATTATGGTGTTGTTTTTGTCCAAAAAATCACGATCAAGCATTGATGTATGGACTGGTCCATTATTGTGGTGTAAAATCCATAAATTGTTTTTCATAGTTCCGATCATTTGAGCCGTATTGCTTCACGCAAACGTTGCATAATTTCCTTCTAGTAGTCCTTATTAACGGTACGACCTGCTGACAAGAACGCATGGCGCTTCTCTTCAAAAATTTGTTTTGGACAGACCTCGTAGATATAATACATATGACGTAGGCATCCATATTATTGAGAATATAGCTCCACCAATCTTTCGAATGGCTTTTTATCAGAAATGGCGAATTTCAGAGGAAAAAGTGTAGACAATTTTAGTAGATAATTACACCTTATCTACCATTTTAGACTGAGCTATTTTTATCGTAAAACTAACCGTTTGGTCAAAAACTCGGAAAAACTCATTTTTGAAACCATTGATCCCGAATAAAATTTTTGGCACGCACGGGATAGATGGTCTTTTCAGGATTTCATACGAGTGGTATCCCTTACATGCCTGTAAATTTTCAGCTTGTTGTGATTCATACAACGCCTATCTTCAATGTCTATTAAAATTCTATCTTGACCGGGCTAGCATTGCCAATATTAATGACTTGTACTAGTCATCGCGTTCACCACACTTAACACATTTCGACATTTTTTACTAAATGTAATCGAAGAAGAGAATATACGACATAGACGACGTCCAAGATCTAACAATCATTGCTCATAACAGGGCAAACCAATATTCGCCAACGAATAACTGAAGAATACTAGAAATGTTTTGCAAACAGATAAAACATAGAAAATTGTTAACTTTCTCATAAACAAAATTCCGATAAACTGCGAAATATGAGCATTCATACGTTAGGTTCAAGAATATTCCTTCAGCTATGCCTGAAAATTCCTGTCTATGTCTGAACTGAAATACATGTTTTCATTATTTTAGTTTCGTTATAGTTTATCCAGATTTCAATTTATATTTGTACATCACTCTACAATGCATGTTCAAAATTTGAAAGCTGTTACTAGAGATGTAAATCAATTTCAACATTAAAATGGGAAATAAAACATTTTTTTCAGATTTAGACACTTTTATTCGACAATAATGACGTTTCACCATTACGTTGTACATCTTCAGTCCATAGAAGTACGTCACAAGCGTCAAATAACATTGTTAAAATCTAGAAAACAGTATTTTCTTTCCCATTCAATCTCATATTATTGAAAAATGTTCAATTGATAAATCAATAATTTTACATGAATGTCTAAGTTTTAACACTTTTAATGAAATGTCCAAGGTTCAAACAAATTGAGTGATACGATCAGTATTACGTTTAATTCACATCTAAATTTCAAATTTATTTCTCAACTGTGCTCGCAAATTAGAAATATATGGAGTATAAATAAATATTTCAACTACAAATAGAGTAAATATCGATTTATCTTTTTACTAACTTGACCTCTTCAAGGCCAATGGAAATTATCAACAATAATTCAGCTTTATTCCGTTCCAAATTTATAGTACAATATCGATGTTTCAATTGTTTCCAAAGTACAGATTTTCAGTTTCGTTTTAAGGAATCAACTATCATCAAATCAACATATTCAAATGAACCTTTACCAACATCAATGAGAAGTAAAACTAATAAACAATTACCTTGATGATAGTTTTTTAAATTTATAGTGGATCAGCTACAAACTAACAAACGATCAATTTTAGAATTTGAAAAAAACAATAATTGGGAGCAATAAGAAAGATAATGATTAGTATTGAGTTTATTATTTGGAAATATTATTTGCAGATTTATTGTCAAAGATTTTGCACGAAATTACAGTTTCGACTATATTTCTTTTGTTTAGAGAAAGTAGTATTCCCAAAGATTCAAAATTGAACTTATGACTTAATATAAAATGCAAATGGGAAACCAAACGATAATAAGTACAAAAAATAAATCGAATATTTATTTTCGATTTATTTTTTTATTTTAGTTTGCATTTTAGTTTATATTCAATTGAAATGTACATAGTTCATTTGTAATATATTACTGCAGAATTGCGTCTGTTGGTGCTATTCGTGTTATTTGAAAGGTTTATATTGAATAACTAATTGTGATGTTTGATATAATACTCGTATGTTACTTCATTTATATTCTTTTCTAAATTTGAGGAAATCTGTAACATTTCTAAAATGTTTCTTAAAATCATCATGCTATAGAAATCAAAATCGAATTCTTCAGTTATTTATAACTATATATATATATATATATATATATATATATATATATATATATATATATATATATATATATATATATATATATACATATAGTTGAATGTTTCACGACTGTTGATATGTATTTTCAGTATTTGATTGAGATTACTGCATTCTACGAGTAAGTGTTAGGTAGCTGAAGAAAGCAACGACACTAACTCTATTTCTCAATTCCGCTTTTCATGTGGAATGTTCCCAGATGTTTCCAAGGGCGTTTCTTCAGACGTTGGCCGAAGTTTTATGACCAACGAAAAGAGAATGAATTTATTCAGTGTATTTGGAGTGGATTATTTGGTAAATAGGATATCAGAATAAGAGCCATTAATCAGAAGAACCCATGAGATTTATATATATGTTGCTTAAATTATCTGTATCAGATTTTTTTTAATACCATTTCCTGTCTTTTTTATACGAACCATTTCTAGGAAAAGGCGTTTGTTGTAATTATTTTCGTGATCTAAAATTTGTGTGGATTTTAATTCATATTGTGACCAGTGGCTTGTTAATATTGTACTATTTTAGCCCTCAAGAAGAGAATAAGCATTTTCGAAAGCTTGGAAAATACAATTGAACACTGAAAAAAACATATTATATATATATATATATATATATATATATATATATATATATATATATATATATATATATATATATAATATAATATAGGGCCTTGATTTGGGTTTTGGCATATTTATGAGCTTTATTGACTGCTATAATTGCATGGTATATTATTATAAACTGTATAAAATTTTCTTTAAGTTATTGTTTTACTTTTCGGTTTTGTATATATTTGTTGAATTGATTATTTGTGTGTTATTATAAAGTTACAAATTGTAATTAGTTGTAATTATTTCATAATATATATTATTTGTTTCGTATCTATTTTTTTTTTGATAGTACCTAAACTATATTGTGAATCCTGTTTTTATAAGTTTTTGTATTGAATTGTATTCTTCAAGTTTCAAAAACTACCTTTAATAACCTTTAATATATTAAATATTATTCAATGTAACACCAAAGTTCGCGTTTCCACTCAATATTAACCAATATAGATAGTATCTACCTAGTTAACTTTATCAAAATATTTTTGTTTGTTATTAAATCTTATCAATTGTGATAATAAACAATAAACTAAAAAATTTTTTATTTTCACAGAAGAGAAAACTGATTTCTAAGGAAATGATATGTAACAAGCACAATCAATACGATAACCGTCATGATAATTACTCCACATAAAACGAAATTGAAATAATAGGTTTTTCAAAAACTTATTGCAGGAACATAAAATATATCCGCGAAAATATGTTCAGTTAAGAAATGATATTCAGTAAAACCACCAATATTCATTTAAATTTTGAATGTTGTAGTCATTAATTGATATTTTGTAAGGAAAGATGAACAAATTTTAAAAAAATGCATTATCGCAGTTTACATAATTCTGTTTAACGAAAATGGTAATATTCGAATAAACATATAACATAATATAAGTTGGTAGAGAAAAACTAAATATACATCAACGCAAGTAACATTAGGTGCTGTAATAATTGTAAAAAAATATTATATTTCTTATCCTTGGATTTCAATATCATTCAAATATGTTACAATTATAATGTATGAAAATGGTGATCGTAATACAGAATGTTGAGTAGTTATTACTCATTTCGATGATTGATGAGACCGATACTTGGAGAAAATTAATATCCATAATGAAACAATATTTAGAATTTTCTCATAATCTAATACAAATAGGCATGACGACGTTTCGAAGTATTACTTCCTCATCAAGTGCTGAATTAATACTATGTGTAATTTTACAAACGCAATACTTTCACAGAACATACCAGGTATGTTCTATGACTAACTTGGAATGAGGACCATAGAATACAACTGATATTTAACAAAAAAAAATCGTATACCTCGAAATGAACACAGAAAATCAATTTCTTAAGCCAGGTATACCAACTAATGTAGGAAAATATACAAATAATATACAACTAAGATTACAAAAACAAAAAAAAGAAAGTTAAAATTTTTGAACATGAAAAACATAAAATTGAAAGTAAATTAACTAAAAACTAGGTAATCAATCTGATTTGCTACCTGGAATATTCTTATTGAACATATTAAGTAGAGGGCTAGTGTTAATCTCTAACCGCCTATTGAGTAAAAGTCCCAAATTTTTTAATTTTTTTATATGTAGTGATTCTAGAATATTTAGCTTGAAACCTTTATTCTCTCTATTTGATATTTCAAATTCTGAACTAAATATACGACTTTCCTCTAATAAATGTTTAGCATAATGGGAATCTGTTTTCTGTTTCTCAGAAATTTGGAAATTTCTGAAAGTTCTTTTTATATAAAATTTTTCACAACCACATTTAATTTTGTATACCCCAAGTTGAACAATTAGATCGGTAATCTTCATTCGACTGCTAAAAATCGCATCATATTAATTGAAATTTAATCAAGTTGAGTATTTATCTATTCGAAAAGATGAAAACGGAGTTATTTCAACATGAAAAATTGTTACCTGCAATCGATCATCTGAAAATTACATAATTTTCATAAAAACAGAATAATTTCCATAATGGGGACAAATAACAGTTTCAGAATAACAGTTTGAAGAATTTCCAATTTAATTGTTTTCCCCGAACGATCGCCTTGAAATTAAATTGAGTATTTTTACTCACCAGAAAATAATCAATGAGATAAATTTTTTACTCCAGAAAGAAAACATATACAATAATATCGACAATTATTTTGCAAATTTTCCAGATTAACCGACAGCTTTAATCTCCTTAAACTGTTAGAAAATCCCTACGCCCAAAATTAATAACATTGTGTTAACATGTTTCGAGCGGTCAGCTCATTTCGAAGACTCGTTTCAGGAGTCTTGATGATGACCTGACCGCTCGAAACATGTTAACTCGATGTTAATAATTTCACTGTATTATTCTTCAATACATTCTTGAAACATTCAGCCAAGTGTTCATTTCAAATTAATATTTGATAATGTTTCACCCAGGGTGAAAATTGATCAAATTGATTTTAAATAATTGATTTCCCTGATCGATTTCCCTGATCGATCGCCTTGAAATAAAATCGAGTATTTTTACTCGCCAGAAAATAATCAATGAGATAAACTTTTTACACCAGAAAGAAAACATATACAATAACATCGACAATTATTTTGGAATTTTTCCAGATGAACTGACAGCTTTAAACTCCTTAAAAGGTCAGAAAATCTCTTCGCCCAAAATTAATAACATTGATTGAGAATGTTTCGTACGGTCAGCTCATTATCAAGACTCGTTTCAGGAGTCTTGATGATAACCTGACCGCTCGAAACATGTTAACTCGATGTTAATAATTTCACTGTATTATTTTTCAATACATTCGCGAAACGATAATAATTCCTTATTAATTAAAGAAAAAGAAAAGTAAGCTTCAACATTCACAATTAGATTAGTAATCTTCATTCGACTGTTAAAAATCGCAACATATTCATTAGAATCAAAATTTAATCAAGTTGAGTATTAATCTAATCGAAAAGATAAAAACGGAGTTATTTCAACATGAAAAATTGTTACCTGGTTAACCTGCAATCGATCATCTGAAAATTGCATAATTTCCATAAAAACAGAATAATTTCCATAACGGGGACAATAACAGTCCAAGAATTTCGAATGTAATTGCTTTCCCCGAACGATCGCCTTGAAATAAAATTGAGTATTATTACTCACCAGAAAATAAGCAATGAGATGAAGTAAAACCTGCGTTCACAATGTTGTATCATTCATTCGCAATCGCTGATTCAGGAATGACAGCACGATCTCCGGAGTATTATTATATTAAAATAATTAATCAAGATATCTGAATATACCGTGGTACTTTATCTCAAGATTAAGGTTGTTTACTAGAGCTTCCAACATCCAACGAGTGTAATACGGAAAAGTCCCACAGCAGGAGGTCACGATAAGATAACGCGTGTTTTCGGCATTTCTCTATTACTATTTCCAATTTCTATGAATGGAAAAACCTGTTTATTAGATGTTTCATTAAATAGAAAACATAATACTCGTAACAGCTATTGTTAAATTGTCAGACAATAACAATATCGACCTATTTTTGTATCTCTGAAATAGATATGATGTGTATATACTTGGAAATCATATATATTTATAAGTTATATGAGAAAAAATATTTTTGGGGCATTTATCAACACAGGAGGACACAAACCATGATTGTTGGAATTTTTGTCTGTGGGTTTGTGTACGCTAATCTCAGAAAAAGTCTATCCGATTTAGATGTGGTTTTCACTAGTATATTGTGGTAAGCTTCTTCATTTAACATTGAGTGTGTGTTTGATGGCAATCGGTTCATAAATAAAAAAGTTGTGCCAATTTAAAGAATTACGTCCTCATAATCATGGTCGATCTAGAATTTTATAGACCTACTATTTTCAGAAAAAGAGGTAGACAGTGAATATCAAGTGCGTAACGAAAATCATCCAACTGTTTATACATACATACATACAATTATTTCATCCATATTAGAAACCCTCAGTGATATAGATGTGGTTTTCACTGGTATATTGTTGTAGGCTTCACTCAACATTGAGTGTTTCTTTTATGGCAATCGGTTCATAAATAGAAAAGTTATGCCAATTTAAAGAATTACGTCCTCATAATAATTGGTCTATCTAGAATTCTAGGGACCTACTATTTTCAGAAAAAGAGGTAGACAGTGAATATCAAGTGCGTAACAAAAATCATCCAACTTTTTGAATGAAAATACCATACAATTATTCCATCCATATTAGAAACCCCCAGTGATATAGATGTGGTTTTCACTGGTATATTGTTGTAAGCTTCACTCAACATTGAGTGTTTCTTTTATGGCAATCGGTTCATAAATAGAAAAGTTATGCCAATTTAAAGAATTACGACCTCATAATAATTGGTCTATCTAGAATTCTATAGACCTACTATTTTAAAATGAGGAGAAGTACATACATTTTTGATATCAGAAATTGGAGGTGCAGGTTGGATTGTGTTTCTGGTTAATTCGCCAGTCAAAAAGTGCATTTTGAGTTAGTTATTTCGATCCTTCATTGTTTGAAGGTCAGTCAAATTCCATTTATATTCGTTCACACTTCAGTATGCCGACCACATGTGTTAATTGTTCGAAAGCAGTAGGTGACCAACAGTCAAATATTCAGTGCGATGCTTGTAAGGGAAGCATACACTTGACCTGCACAGATTTACGAGCAGAAGATCGCGTTACTAGACACAAGGTGCGCGGAATTAAAATTATTTGTAATCCTTGTAGTTCCAATATTGAAATTTTCGCTAACTTAAAATCAATGTTGGATAAATACAATGAGGATCTTCAGCAGAAAATTAACAAAATTGATGGAAAGGTCGACGAAATGGCCGGGAGGATTGTTGGACTTGAGGATAAGCTGTCTGTAGCAGGCCAGTATTCTACGGCCCAAGATACCGATAAAATAGCGAATGAAGCTGTTGATCGCATGAATCGGGCTAAAAATATATTTGTTAGGGGCATACCGGAACACACAGGGGATATTCAGCAGAAAAAAGATCACGATAAACATATTTTAACAGAAATTCTGCAAACTGTCGAATGTAATTCAGTCCCGATAACGTTCTTTAGGGTGGGTAGCGTCGCAAATAGATATCCAAGGATGATTAAGGTGGTTATGAGCAGCGAGTATGAGGCAAGACAGATTTTGCGTAATAAGAGTAAACTTCTTGAAAGGGGAAACACCAGAAAAGTCACAATTATAGATGATAAGACGCCTGTTCAGGTTGAGTACCTGAGGGCTGTGCGATCGGAGCTCGAGGTGAGAAAGGGGAACGGTGAGCAGAATTTAACGATAAAGTATATACGAGGTGTACCAAAAATTGTGAATTTTCGTAACTAATTTCCAGGAGTCAAGCTTTCATAACTGGCCCTGTTTTTACACTAACTTGGCAACTCTAAATTCTAAATTTGATGAATTATTATGTTATATTCAAGATAAAAAACCAAAGATAATACTAATCACGGAAACTTGGTTAAGTTCGAAGGATCTTGACCTCAGTTTTGGAATAGATGGTTACTCACTTTATAGATATGATCGTCAAAATCGTAGGGGCGGAGGTGTATGCATATATTTATCTACAGTTATCACTAGAACCTTCTCCGTTGAACCTATTGATGTTGTTGTTCCTGATATTGAATGCTTATGCTTAAAAATTTTTCGCGCCTCCTTTGTTTTGCATTTAGCATGTATATATCGCCCTGGTGACTCATCTTTTTCTAATGATAAAATTTTGGTTGAGAAGATGGAATATCTGTCTGGTCTGGAAAATCTTTTACTGATGGGGGACTTTAATTTCAGAGATATTTGTTGGCCATTGTCTGTGACACCTTATGATTTGTCGAATGCTAGAAATGTATTTGTGGACTTTGTTCGGAGCTCTGGTCTGCACCAATTCATAACTGAGCCCACCCGCTTCAGAATAAATAATCTGCCATCGACGCTGGACTTGGTTTTTGCAAATGATGTTCAGTTGGTGACGGAGCCTGCTATCTGCTCACCTGTTGGGAGTTCCGATCACGCTGTTATCACCACCAATATTCAGTTTAACATGGAAAATGTTAATTTTATTGAAAACACCGTTGTCCACGAAATAACTGATTTCGAGGGGCTTAATCACCGGTTGGGTGCTATGGATTGGACTGCGGAGTTGGGCGACCCGGGGAACCCGGAGGAGATGTGGTGCAATTTCAAAAGGATTATTGATAACTGCAAGAAAGAGAATACATCCAAGAAAACTTTCTATAAAAACAAAATCAAACCATGGATTAACGGTGAACTGATCTCCCTTATAAGGCACAAAAGAAAATTGTGGCGTAAATATACACGCTCAAAGAATCTGCGGGATTTACAAATTCACAGAGAGTACGCAAGGGAGTTGAGGAAGTCCATACACGAGTCAAGAGTAGCTTATGAAAATTCCATAGCAGAATGTGACGATTCTAAGAGATTTTATAGGCATATTCGGGCTTCCTTATCGTCAAAAGTTTCAATACCATTATTGAAAAAGGATGATGGATTACTCTGTCCAGATACTTCAGAGGTTGCTGAAACGCTTGCCAATACATTCTCGTCGGTTTTCTCGGTTGAGCCATCTGAAGGACACTTTCCAGAGATTCGTCATCCGCGGGTTGAATCCACACTACAGAATATCAGCTTCACACCAACAGTTGTCAAACGACATCTTCAAAGGTTGAAAAATAACTCGTCGCCGGGACCGGATGATATTTCTTCCCTGTTTCTTAAAAATGTTCCGAAGCACTTGCGTTTCCTTTGTGCCGTTTAATGGTAACTTCTTTTAATGCTCATGTCCTACCACATATTTGGAAGACGGCATCAGTAACCCCTATTTTCAAAAAGGGAGACAAGTTAGACCCCAGCAATTATAGACCTATTAGTCTCACACCTATAATTTGTAAGGTTATGGAATCTATTATTACGGAATCTGTGTCTCAGTTTCTTCTCTTTGAAAAAATTATACCTAGACAACAACACGGCTTTGTTAAAGGTCGATCAACAATGACTAATTTGCTTTGGTGTGTAAATAAATGGACAATTGCGCTTGATAGAAAACAGCCTATGGATGTTGTTTATTTGGATTTTGCAAAGGCATTTGATAGAGTGCCCAAACGACGGCTTCTGCATAAATTGGAACATTTCGGTATACGTGGATGTCTTTTAGAGTGGATTAGTGCTTTTTTATCGGACAGACATTTTTGTGTTAGGGCTGGAGATTCTTTTTCTACGCCAAGGCCAGTTTTAAGTGGAGTACCTCAGGGATCCGTTTTGGGTCCATTGTTATTTGTTTTATACGCCAGTGATCTTCATTTACATGTTCAAAGTGAGAACGCCTTTTATGCAGACGACACACAATTCAGGACGATTTAAACTCAATTTTCGAATGGTGCGTGGATTGGTTATTGCCTCTCAATAAAGACAAGTGTGTAGTTATGCATATGGGTAAAGACAATCCACGTTTTGATTATTCCATAGACGGACAAAAATTAATCAAAGTTAATTCTTATAACGATCTCGGAGTCACAATAACTGATAATTTGAGTTGGTCGGAACATATTTCTTGCATAACTAGAAAAGCAAATAGTAAACTTTACCTTTTGAAAAGAGCGTTTGCGAAAATATCCTTTCAGGCATCAATTCGATTATATAAAACATTCATACGTCCTACTATGGAGTATTGTGGTGCTGTGTGGTGTCCGGAGTTGGTGCGGGACAGAGATCTACTTGAAAACATTCAGCGTAGGGCTACTAGACTATCATTCAAGCTTAAAAGACCGAATTACCCTCTAAGGCTTGCTTCAGCTGGATTACCAACATTTGAAGCTCGACGACTACGTGGTGACTTGATCATTACTTTTCGAATTTTGAAATATAATTTTGGAGATTTTGGACATTTATTCATTCTTGATGGCAACGGACTTCGTGGTCACAATTTAAAGCTAAAGAAGGAATCATTTCATACATCTAGGCGGCAGAATTTTTTACCTAATCGTGTATTCAGTGTATGGAACAGTTTACCAGCTGAAGTTGTGAACTCTCAGTCAGTTAACGTGTTCAAGAGGGCGGTAGATGAATTTTTGTTTTCATTTTGAGAAATTGTTTTTGCCATATATTTTCATTGTCAATGTGTACCTACTGATCACTATTTTTTTTCCTCTTGTTGTTATTGTTTTTTTTTCTTTTCTCAAATGTTTATCTAATGTATTATCCTCACATTGCAGTATTCTGTAAAAAGAGTTAATGGGCTTATGGGTCTTCAGACCCCTGCCTTCAATTATATGTAATAATAATAATAATAATAATAGAATATTCATTCGTGAACTGATCACTTGTGCTCCCTCTTATCGAAGAAACGACCTAAACTCTCGAGCTTTGTTGATCGCTTTCTTGTGATAAAATCTTGCGAGAGTACGTAGAGGCTTTGTAGACATTCCATTCAAGCAACACAGAATTTTGTCTGTAAATTGGTGAGAATGGTCTCCTGCCTCATCTCTCTTACTTACAGGTGTTTCATATATTTCACATTCATACCTACTTATGAAAAATCAAGCCCATACGAGTTTCTAGCTCTGGGAACAAGTGGAGAAAGAAGAGAAATGGAAAATTCTAGCTGAAAATACGATATGCGTGTTTTACTTACTAGTTACGTCAATTCATTTTGATAATCAGTTGTAATTATATTCAATATATCTGAAGCGGCCACCGCGAAGACAAGGCTTCGTTTGTACAGCAATTTTGTATATTCGATATCGATCATTACTTTCATCAAATACCATTCGGTTTGTTATAATCAAGCTTCCAACATTTACAAAATGCACAATAGTCATTGATAGGACATTCGGCTTGACCTAAAATAATAACAAAAATTACCTAACAAAATCAAATACCTTTCAGAGTAATCCATATTAGATGCTTTCCAAGAATCTCTCAAGACGACCTATATATAAAGAAGTTTATTTGCGTAAGTGAAAAAATTAAATGAAGTAACAAAAATAGGTTATAATTTGAATTGACAGGTGCAATGACTGACACGTGAAATTTTGTGAAACTATGAATAACACGACAACTTGGTTATAATGAAAGAATTGACAACAGGACGTGCTAATATGACATCCATTTGGAAATATGTTTTTATATTCAGTTCAATAATATGAATAGTACAATGACCTCTTTAAACCCTTTAATATTTAATTTGAAACAGAAACCTGAATTTAAAAAAATCATTAACTACAACAGAAATTTGAAACACCAAAGAAATCAACATTTGGCAAATTTGAATTCTTGAAACAAACCGCAGTATTAGAAGAAATTTTGTTTCAGATCATAGATTGAAAAGATGGTCGAACATTATTTCTTAATCATATCAATTATGCCTGGCATAAAAACTAGTTGAACATTGCAAAATTTATCTTTGATTCAAAACATTTCATTATATTAGAAAATAATGTTATTAAATAAATATCAATTTATATCGAACAAATGTAGAATGTAAACACTTCACATATGTCAGGTCATTGAACCATTATCAAGAGTTTAGTACAAAAAGGTAGTAACTTACCTACAGATAAAATTTAATACAATTTACCTATGTATAATATTGACTCAAAGTTCTATGGTCAAACTCTTGGTCTACATTTAAAGTCGTTTAACCAAGAATTTGAAGTCAATTCTATGAATATATAGATTGTTCCCTTTTCACAGATTTATTGATCTCTATACAAATGGTAACATAAAACATATGTCGAATATAAGTTTCTCATGTGAAAAAAAAAACAAATTGTAAGTGAAGTTCTTCAAAGATAATAAATCCTCAATATTTTAGTTATTTTCTACACAGCGAACACTAATTTGGTGATTACGACCTGATGATGTATATAAGAACGCCGAAAATACTAGCTTGAACGAAATTCTTCAACTTTTGCTTTCGTTACGAACTCTCCCTACGACTCTCTTTACGAGTCTTTTTATAACCAAATTCTATACGGTTGCGATACAGAATAAGTCTTATGAGTCATATATGTTATGATTCGTCACGTCACGAAAATTCGTTATATCCTTCATAAGACTCTCAGTTGTTTTTCAGTAAGTATGTTTATTGATGTAGTACAACATATGAATTGAACCTAAGTTCAATTTAGAGTAAATTATGGATATTTGATCTGCCTGTAAGGCCAACGAGTGAAAAAGATTCATACAGAAAATATTTCTGTGTGCCGTTCATTATTTAGTGACATTTCAGTAGATTCAGACAAGATTAATGGTTCTATTTATGAATATTATTAACATACTAAAATATTGAGGTTATTATATTATTTATTCATCGAATGACATTACAATATATCGCGGAAGATTCTAAATTTCTCAATCAACATTTTCGTAAGACTTCAATCATAATGGCTCGATACTCCAATGGAAACTTCCATGACCCTTTATATCAAATACATTGGATTGAGTGTAAGAATGATTGTTTCACACAAAAAATAACTACACATTTTAATTTAATTTAATCTCAACCCATACTTATTTCATTTTATATATACTATCGTATATCTTTTTCGTGATACTTTCAAATTGTTATGAAATTGATAATTTTACTGAAAATGTTGAATGAAACTCTCGAATTTGATTACATGCCATCAAGTTTTATTGAAAAAGTTATAGAAAATAAGAACGAAAAAAGTTCCAGTGAAATTAACCTATTAGGTTCGATTTTTTCAAAATTCAACAGATATACTTTTGTTAAAATATACAATATTAAACACTGCAAGCATGGCTCCTCTAACTAAAAACAAGTTATAACAAAAGCTCGTATGGTATTGATATTGAATTGAAAACTAAAATGAAAAGAATTAAAAGGCAAAGATAAAATGAAACTTTGTAATTGAATATAAACTTAAATTCAAACACTTGAATTTATGATTTACACTTTATTGACTACATAGACGCGTTTCGTCGTTACAAACGACTTCTTCAGATGCAAACAGAATAATGATCGTTTGAAACGACGAAACGCGTCATGCTATGTAGTCAATAAAGTGTAAATCATAAGTTCAAGTGTTTGAATTTAAGTTTATATTCAATTATAATGGATTTACAGCAAGTAAACGACAACACTATTGAATAAATAAGAAACTTTGATACTCTACTATTACTACAACACTATTAAATAAATAAGAATCTTAAATATACTTGAACAAGTGTCCTTGTCGTAAATAAAGTGATGTATATGCAATATTGAATACGATTTCAAGCATTATAATTATTTGAGAAAAATATTTTTATATTCATTTTCCGATTATATGCGGTTTCTTGTGTTGGGATATGTCCAAAATTTTCGTCCTTATTGATATACGAGACAGTTTACTGATTCTACAAATGGATTTTTGGACGCTTGTCAGAAAAATGACGTAACAATTTTTTAAAAAGTCGCCATTCATTGGACAGTTTCCTTTGAGTTTAAATATGATTATAAACAGGGTTTAGTCTACTCAGATTTACTTCTATTATGTAAACCTCCACAGAATAGGTGTGAAATATTCTCCAGTATGTGAATGTGGAGAGAATGGTACATTAGAACCACATGGTTCCAGTAATCGATTGGGTCGATACTTGATGAAAATCTAAACACATAATTTAAATAAAACAAAGTAGTTTTTCGATTTTCACTATAATTAATTCAAAACATTTTGTTTTGAATTTGATGTGTTGAATTAATTATAGTGAAAATCGAAAAACTACTTAGTTTTATTTAAATTATCCACATGGTTCCTTTTGCAATGTAAAGAGTGTTTTTTTTAGAGTTATAGAACTTTAAGTTGGCATTACTGTTCAAGATGGCGAAAGAAAACGGACTGTGACGTATCGCGATTTTCATAAGCGAATTTTGTTTAGCGATGGAGCGCACTTCTGGTTGAACAACAGACGTAGTCAACAAACAAAACTGCCGCATTTGGAGTGAAGATAATCCTCAAGTGTATGTCAAAACACCGTTACATCCAGAAAAACTGACTGTTTGGTGCGCTTTATGGGCTGGTGGAATCATTGGTCCGTACTTCTTCGAAAACGAGGATGGCCAGAACACGTTACAGTCAATGGTGATCGGTATAGAGCCATGATTACTAACTTTTTCATTCCTGAATTGAACAACCATGATGTCCAGGAGCTGTGGTTTCAACAAGACGTCGCAACATGTCACACAGTTCGTGCCACAATCGATTTATTTAAAGACACGTTTGGTGACCGACTAATTTCACATTTTGGGCCTGTGAATTGGCCTCCAAGATCTCGTGATTTAACACCGCTAGACTACTTTCTATGTGAAGTAATTGGTCTATGCGAATAAGCCACAAACGCTTGACCATTTGGAAGACAATATTCGCAGTGTTATTGCCGATATACGGCCACAAATGTTGGAAGAAGTCATCGAAAATTGGACGTCCAAATTGGACTACATCCGAGCCAGCCTTGGCGGTTATATGCCAGAAATCATATTTAAAATGTAATATCACAAGATTGTCTTTCGAATAAAAAAAATTCTTGTCCATTGAATGATCCATCGTTGTTTTATTGCAATTTGAAGTTCTATACCCCTAAAAAAAACACCCTATATAATGTGAAACCCCAAAATGAACTTAGTAATAATAAGACAACACAAATCTTACTACCTTCGAATTTATTATAAATAACATCAAGCCTTTAGCAAGTTACATTGACATAGCTATTACAAAAATCATTAATAAACTTATATCATTAAGAAACAGTATTTTTAAATAGTTAATTCGGTGAATTAACTATTGATAATCAAAACTATAAAGATAATTTCATTTCATGAAAGGGTTAAGTACTTATATCAAAAATATATTTTAAAAATGTGTGAGTTTTTGAATTATACGTTTAGGTGAGTAAGCAGATTATGAAATTGATTCATTTTAACGAAGTACAAACTGAATCAGCAAGTCATGTTTTTTAATGTCCACAGAACTGAAAATATGGTATCTCTTTTATTACATGATGAATCTATGAACCGATGAGGTGATTATTTAACTAATCTACCGATATTTACCAATGTAACATTCAATGATAACATAGATTTACCTTGAGGGACAATCATTAATTATGACTTGCAGTAAATATTTTACAATGCCAGTCAAAGATAAAATGCGCAATATTATCGAATATTTGAAAGAAAAGCGAAAAATCCCTTTATCTAAGCTGGAATTTATTTAGAAGATGTGCAATTGTTCAAATTAAACAATTTTAAAAAATTCAATCTATGTAAATTGGAGCACGAAAGCGTGTTGATTAATTATTTACTTCTTAAAATAGTAGTGACATCATTATCCTTGTCAAGTACGTATTGTATGAGTTATGGAGTTTTATGAACAAATAGAAATAAAAATTTAATTTCAATGAACAATATAAGAGGATATTTAGAAATATTGCTAAAAATAAAAAACTCAAAATGAAATTGCCATAACTCATGTGGACCCAAAAATTTTTTCCCTAAGATTTGATTGGAAGTATTTTCTGTTCTGCATGGGTACTTTTCTTATTTGCCTACCCTAACAATTAATTATAATATTAATTTTCATTTGTAATTTTAAAATCACAGATATCCCAAAAAACTAAATGAATCATATAAAAAAAATCTCAAAAAGACGTAATAATCAGAATCTTTATATGATATAATAATAATAATAATTTTATTTCCTGCAGACTTACATAAGAGTTTAGGGGAACGTTTACAAATTACGTAAGCCTGTTTTATATTAAAAACATAAAATATTTGCTAAAATAAACATTAAATATTCGCTTATATAGCTCATGATAATTAATTAATTTAATTGGAAATTATAATGCTCAAAGTGGCCAGTAGACAAAATAAGTTTGGGAACCCCTGGTGTAGATTCTATGATATTCTGGAAAATAGGAGATCCCTAATATGGCGAACAAAGACATTTGGAATAATTTATCAATGCATCAAAGTTCAGAGAAAAGAATGGAAGGTTCTCATTTACTGCCATTTCTTCAGTATCTTTTAGGATGTTATTATAACATGCTATCAATATTGGTCTTTTTTTATAATCCAAAACTTAAGAGTGAGAGTTAAAATATACAGGTTGTTCATATTTTTCATCAATGTTTATGAGATTGATAACTATAGATGTTAAAATGAATTCTGTTTCGAGTAATTATCTTCCCAGTATCTATAAATTAATTGCGGCACAAACTTGAGTAACTTAATATCTGGTTCATATTAAATTTAAGGATACAAACATTTTATTTCGGATTAAGTCGTTTTTCGAATTGTTTTATATTACCGCGAGATATTAAAACGTCCTCCGTTACCAGTGAATGTCAAGTAATTGCACTTGAAATAATCCCATATGTACATTTTATCATTGTTTAATCTGAGCTATAAATGAGTACTATTTTAACATTATCTCAAACGGCAATGATTTCAATGTCGACAACAATTTCGCCTCATTAAAATTAAACTCGCTGGCATATATTTCGAGTTTATGAATCGGGTATTTTTAAAATCTCCGTTATTATTGATGATTCTCATTATTCATTTTTGTTCGGCCTTTTGACAGACGCCTTTTCACTGTTCCGCGTTTTGGCACAAGTTTCCGTGTTTATCTGCGTAATCTTGAGTACTACGGAATTTATTTATATTGTCTTACGTTCAAAAATCGGGAGGAAAATAACATTTAAAAACTAATTCTGTCGTAATACGCTAGTATTATATGATAAGATGAAGATAGTGATAAGGAAGTAAAAAGAAGATAGTTCTGATTAATAAAGATTACTTTTTATATGACTCAGACAAGGAAGAGTGTCCACCTATTGAAGAACGCTAATACTTCAGTTGTAACTATATATATATATATATATATATATATATATATATATATATATATATATATATATATATATATATATATATATATATATATATATATATATATATATATATATATATATATATATATATATATATATATATATATATATATATATATATATATATATATATATATATATATATATATATATATATATATATATATATATATATATATATATATATATATATTCAATGTTTTCAGCAATAACAGGCTTAATTTAATGTGAAAAACTTTATTTTCGATGACGTTTCGTTGTATATCACAACTAAGTTGTCAAAACTAATCAATAATTGACTTTTATGAATTACTATAGATATCAAAATGTCAAACTCATTCTTTTAAAAAAAATCAAATTAGTTGATTTTCACATATTGATTTCTGGCTTAGCATTCGCTTCGGAAGTTTTAGTCTTCACCATGAGGAAACCTCTGAAAAACTCATGGTAAGCCAGGTGATTCTTATAAGTGTTTTTTACATATACATATACATAATTACATATAGTCGAGTTTCATAAATACTTATCCAAAATATGTATATTAATTGGTTTATGTGTGTGAGATTTGAGATGTGATGTTTGTTGATTGCTGTGTTGTGTGGTATGTTATAATTATTCTGTAAGTATCTGAAGAAATCGTTTGTAACGACGAAACGTGTAATGCTATGTAGTGAATAAAGTGTAAATCATAAGTTCAAGTGTTTGAATTTAAGTTTATATTCAATTAAAATTAAATTTCCAGTACAGAATCTAATAAACTCTTTCGCAATTAAAACCCTTTACTGTATCTTATATAAAGAAGGTGATATTTTATAATTCGAAAAAATATAAATTCTGACCATAGTTCGATTTGCCCAATTTAGACCAGCCAGCACGTAGAACTTGTTTATTTCTGCAAACAACAATATGATTGTATTCGCTGAGAAAAAGACGCTATGTTTTCGACTGAACGTCTGATTGCGCCACAGTTGCCCGACTTTTGGATGACTAATATGAAATTTTCTTGGATAACTGCCACCAGACATTCGGAAGCAAATATTTTGATACGAGAGACAGTTGTTTAGAATAATGCCAGACATTTTGTAGTTCAGCTCGTTGCGATCGAAGATCGAAGTCCTCTTTAATACGAATACTTAAAATAAAGACATGGCATATAAGAATTGACATAATATATATATAATAAGTTCTTTATTCTCAACAGGTATAACACCCAATTACAGAAAATAATAACAATGTTGAATACATAACTAAATAATTAAAATGAGAAAGATATAAAAAGAGCTCAACCTAATCTAAAAAAATAGTAACTTATAACTACATTACGGCATTCAATGAAATATTACAAAGAACTCAATCTAAATCAATTCATTTTAGTCAATTTTCTTTGTTCACATAACTCCTGATAATAAATTCTATGGAGTAAAAGTGAAAGTCACAATTACTGGCAACTCTATTGTATTTAGACTCCATAAACCAAATGGGAGATTGTATTAGGGAGTTGTTCCTCGGAGTCTCTAGGTGGAATAACTCTGTATTACAAGAATTTTGCCTAGTAACACGAAATTTCAAAACAGACAAGAGAGGAGGACAATCAATACTATGGTGCAGTAATTTGTGCAAAAATTTGAGTGATAAAGTTTCTCTCCTGCTCTGTAATGAGATTAAACTAAATCGACTCAATAATTCGTTATGATTGACTCCTCTCTGTGGATAAACCTTATCCTCCCTCCAAATTAAGAATTTCAAAAACCTTGTCTGAATAGCCTCAAGATGGCGTTGATGGCAAGTGTAAATGGGATGCCAGATCATGCTGCCATACTCCAACTTGCTGCGGATTAAGGTATTAAATAGTCCTATGAATGTTGAGGAATTATTAAAATATTTGCCATAATTTATAACGAATCCATATATTTTCGCAGCAGATGAGATTACTTAAGTGATTTGTGAGACAAAGGAATGCTTCTGGTCGAAGACTGCACCAATAACTAATACACTAACTTCATGATATAGTTTAAAATCGTCTGCGAACATCAAATGTGGAGTGTGAATATTATCCATCAGATCATTTACGAACAGAATAAATAACAGTGGTTCAAGATTAGATCCTTGAGGTATTCCAGAGGTAGGTATGAACTCAGACGACTTTATACCCTCCAGCTATACGAATTGACGTCGGTCAACCAGGTAAGAATATCTTTACATCTTTAATATCTTTATTTATCTTTAACATCTTTATTTATCTTCGACATTTTTAACATTGGTTAAAAGGCAAGTGAAACTAAGTATTCAAGTATAAACTTATGATTAAACTTTTCTATAAAAACAATTAAAAGTAGGTAATGCAATCAATAAGCAAGGAAATCGATATTGAATTTCATGAAAAAAACATATACCTACAGAATCAGAGTACCAGATCCCAATTTTTTTTTGCAATTACCTACACTGAATCACTAAGTTATAGATACACACCTCGCTGATATACTGGAGAACGGCACAGAAATAGTGAGCAATTGCAGAACCGCAAATAACCTATGTCGAAACCTCAAGTAATCTTGATCAGTCGAAACAAAAAAAACAGAACAAACTCAATAATGAAAGATGTAGTGAAAGAAACTAATTATATACCAATCGTCCTTGCAGTAAATTACAACTTCCACCAATTACAATGACGGATTATAGGATTGCTTTTTATGCATCTATCAGTGTTATGTCAAATTGAAGGTATATAATCATATATTATTATGATAGATGATTGTATAGAAATTAAAAGAGAATTTGAAAATTGTGGAACAGAATGGAACGATGTGTTTCCACAGGAACTGAATATTGGAATTGATATTAACGAAAGTGTGTCTGCAGTATTATTTTCTATATGTACTCCAATTTCTCCTGTATTATGAAGTAAATATTAAAATATAAAGTGAAAACTCATTGCTGACTGCAAAACACACTTTCCATGAAGTAGTAAGAAGATGAAGATCATTGGAACGTACGTCACTTATTTTTGTTCCATATACATCAAATTTTGAAGCTCGTGATGATAATATCTACATCATTCGTTTCTGCACGTTCTTCGTTGGTACATTTTGGGCACTTCTATGGCTGTGAGACGTGGACGCCCACAAAACGCAAAGATATATTTTCCAAGGATTTGAGAGAAATACAGAACAAAAAACAGCATTATATGGCAAAGAAACCAACGTCGAACTAGAAGAACTCCACCTGGGTCTTTTAAAATCTTCAGTGGAGATTCGGGCTTCGATAAACGCCCCCCATCTGGGTCTTGCGGTGGTTTTGATGTCCTACAAAGTTCTGCCTAACGACCAAATTTTTTTTCTGGATGGTGTGTTATCATGTAAGAAGTCCACTTCTTCTGGCATCTTGGAGATTCCACTCTATAGTTCTTTTGGCGACATTGCTCTTATATCTTTTTAGGTGTCCTACCGATGTCCACTTTCTCAGCTAGATTCTATGGTATATTTTTTCTCGCTGGTGAGACTCCACAGATTTGCATTACTTAGATATTATGTTGGGCTGAAAAACTCTCAAGATCCTACGCAGAAATTGGCTGGTAAAGGGTTGGAGTTGTTTAATGGATTGCTACGTAATTTCTAAAGTTTCTGCACAATAGAGTAATACAAACTTCCATCAATACCATCTTCTTCAAGACCACCGTTCGTTGTTATAACTGCCAAAGTATGTGTGAGAACTATTGCGAAAGAACTCATTCAAATTCTAAATACTCGAATAACAATGCTTATAAAGTTTCAACGAATAGGATGGTCTAGACACGTACAAAGGTCCTCCTAAGACCGGATCAATAAGAAAGTGTAAGAAGGAAACTCGGAGGACAAAAGTCCTTAAGGAGATCGCGGCACCAATGGAGAGACCACATTGATAAAGACCTGGAAACTATGGAAATTGACCATGTGAAAATTGCCATCATTAAATATCTTTAATAATGGCAATGGCAATATGACAAGTCAACTGAAAATGCAAAATAATAAGTTCAAATTAAATACGAAGAATTTATGTTTTGAAAATATCACTCAATCGGCGATTGTCCAAAAAACAAATGGGCTTAGTACTCAATGACAGTCCTTATTTGTGTAGAATTATGGTGCCCCCTATTTGATCAATTTGAATAGAAACTTAGTGATTTGCTTTAAATAAATTATGTACTTCAAATTCTTCTTTTTTAAACCGATCCGACACTTATGAACCTAATTACATTGCTCATGAATCAATGAAGAAACCAGAACATATGAAAAATTAATGTAAAAATCCTTATTTGAGGATTGCAGAAGGGGAAGAGCTTTCCTTACTTTAACTGTCAGGGGGGGGGGGGCAGCGTTCTAGTGCTGAATAAAAAAGTGAGGGAGCTCTTCTCTAAAAAAAGGAATGACAAACAATAACATAGAAAAAGTGTGGGAGCGCCGTCCCATTGCACTTGCTGCCTTCCTACACCACTGCAAAAAGGGGACATTCATAATTGCAACAAAATATGCTATCGTAATCCATTAACGGCACCTGAAATAGCTAAAACCAAATTGAAATATACAATTCAAAATTAAGAATAAGATAATTAGTTGTCACAACCAAACTTTTGAAAACTCAAAGTACAATACGTAACTTCAGAGGTTTTCCAAAAAATAAATGCGCCTAGTACCCAAAGACAGTCCTTAGTTGGGTAGAATTATGTTGCCCTATTCGATCAATTTGAATAGAAAATTAGTGATTTGCTTTAATTGAATTATGTACTTCAAATTCTTTTATTTTAAACCGATCCGATATTTATGAACCTTATTACATTGCTCATGAATCAATGAAGAAACCAGAACATATGAGAAATCAATGTATAAATCCTTATTTAAGGATTGAAGAAGGGGGAAGAGCTTACTTTAACTGACGGGGGGGACAGCATTCTAGTGCTGAATAAAAAAGTGAGGGAGCTCTTCTCTAAAAAAAAAAGGAATGCCAAGCAATAACATTGAAAAAGTGTGGCAGCACCGTCCCCTTGCACTTTCGCCTCCCTACACCACTGCAAAAAGGGGACATTCATAGTTGCAACAAAATATGCCTATGTAATCCATTAACGGCACCTGAAATAACCAAAACCAAATAGAAATATACAATTAAAAATTAAGAATAAGATAATTAGTTGTCGTAACCAAAATTTAAAAAGTCAAAGTACAAAACGAAATCATTCGAATTGATACAAAATAGTTTTCTGACGTTATTTGGTGGACACTTGAATAGATCATAAATTATCGTTGTACGGTCCTGGTGACGATTGAATTATGCAAGATAACAATGAAATTCGTTGCTTAGGAACTTAAATGACCTATAATGCGAATACAAACATAATGGAACGAGGCGATTAAAACAACATCAATTACATAAATGACGACTAAAATGGTGTCTGCATGCGAACTTCATGTTCGATCATTTCGGCAATTATAAAATATTTATTTTTCTACAATTCGTTTCGTAATCGCGATACGAAATTGAACTACAATCAATTTACATTCACTCAAAACGAATAGGTAGAGTAAAAGCTCCTTCTTCGCGCATCCTTTATTCGCGTTTTGACTACTCGCGGATTTAAAAAAAAATGCAACTCAATTCCTATATTCGCGGCAATAGATTTCTTTATTCGCGGATCTAATCACTATTTTTTGTGACTGGTTATGGAATTGTTTTGTTTCGGAGGCTGAAAGTAATTTGAAAAAAAATCACTTAGACTTTAAAGCAGATCTAGTTTGGATAATGCACCAGATCATCCTCGCGAACTTGACTTTATGCATCAAAGTTACTGGGTATTTTTAAAGAGTTCAGTTTTTCAGGTTGGCGGCACTGAATGGTAATGTCATCCAAACGTCATCTGTCAAAGTGAAAAATTTTCAGTACACTCCGCCATTTCATCATGAAAAGAGTTACAAACCAGCAACAATCACAAATTGTTGAAATTTACTATCAAAATTCGTACTCAATGAAAAAATGTGTATCGCTTGTTACGACCATATTATGGTCGTCATTATCGACCTAGTGAATCAACAATTCGTGCAGTTAACACCAAATTTCGCACCAAGTTTACTTTGTTGAACATTAAACCATTGCCTCTCATGGGTACTGAAGAGAATATTGCAGCCGTAACGTACAGTGTTAATGAGGATCGTGAAATGTCAATTCGTCCCTGTTCTCAGCAATTGGACATGTGTTACTCAACCACATGGAAAATTTTACGTGATGATTTGGGTTTGAAAGCCTTTAAACTTCTGCAAGAATTGAAGCCGAATGACCTACCAGAACGTCTAATTTTTGGTGAATGGTCAGCTTAATGAAAACCCGCTGCTTTATCGAAAAATTGTGTTCAGCGATGAGGCTCATTTCTGGCTTAACGGATATGTAAATAAACAAAACTGTCGCATCTGGAGTGATGAACACGCACATGCCATACAAGACTTACCGATGCATCCCGAATAAACGACAGTTGGTGTGGTTAATTGACTGGTGGCATCATCGGTCCCTTTTTCTTCAAAGACGACCATGAATGAAACGTTACCGTCAACGGCCAACGATATCGAGCCATGATACAAAACTTTTTTTTTGTGTCAGTTGGCCGAGTTGTACTTGGTTGACATGTAGTTTCATCAAGACGGTGCCACATGCCACATAGCTCGTGAAACAATGGACATGTTGAAACAATGGACATGTTGAAAGATGAATTTGGTGAGCAGCTTATCTCTCGAAATGGTCCTGTGAATTGACCGCCAAGATCATGGATTTTGACGCCTCTGGATTGTTTATTGTGGGATTATGTAAATTCGTTAGTGTATGTGGACAAGCCGAACATGATTGAAACTAGTGTTGCCCAAACGCAAGAACAAGACGAGACTTAGCCAGTCTTGGTCTTGGTCTTGCGCCAATACACCTGGTCTTGGTCTTGGTCTTGGTCTTGCGCTCCCAGTCTTGGTCTTGGTCTTGCAGCAAGAGTCTTGCAAGTCTTGCAATTACCTATTAGTCTATTACTATTTATTAAAGTTTACTTTAAATCTTAGAAAAACGTATTAGAATTGGAACATTGTGAGCTTGAATTAACATAGCTATAGTAAAGATCAAGCGGATTAATAAATAACTGAAGATTTGATAAGAAATTCGAAAAATCAACTGACCTATATGTCGTTTTCCATGGAAGTAACTGTTTCTTAATAAACATTTATGATTTATAAGCTTACATTTGCTAAAACATGTAAAAAAACAAATTAATTACAATAACTTGACTGTATTTTAAATAACAATACTTATCTGTCTAAAAAGAGATTGAACCCTCAACTTATAAGAAATTTAATAAAAGAGTTTTACGATTTATCATTTATTTGAATAAAAAATAAAATACAACACAAATCAACAGCTTTATCATTAGGTTATGATACTTTATATCAATTTTTTTGACCAAGAATTAATACAAAGTAACCATCTGGCTGACGCATCACTTAACCTATTTCTATGTTTTCTAATTACTAATGATGCTTTAGAAAATAACCTCTCAGCAGGTACTGAAGTTGCAGGTATTGAGAGAAAATCACGGGCCATTTTCGATAAAATCGGATACTCTGTCTCATGCGTCCTCCACCAATATAAAATGTCTTCCGAGCTGGCAGTTCTTGGTTTTCTCAGGTACTCCTCCAACTCGTCTATCACTAAGCCTTGAAGACAAGATCCAGATGACGTCGAGGGACATTCATAGAGTTTATCAAAGTCTATTACGTCTTCATCTTCATCACATACTTCTTTTTTTTGTCAGGTCAAAAGTCTGAGCCTTATGCCTTGGGTCTAAAATTAAAGAAGTACAATAAATCCAGTTGCTCTTCTTGTAATGTTTAAGCATTTTGTCTCGAGCTGCTTGGAAAGCTAGAATGAGCCTTTCATCCACTTCAGGTCGATTAGGTTTCTCATCTAACTGTTTTACCATGGATTCAATTTTATCTAGCAAGAGATTGAATGATACAATGACTAGCGGTAATGTAACATATTTGTCTCCACCAAGTTTTGTACTTAAAAGTTTAAAGTTTATTAGAAATTGATGTAATTTTTCGAGTACCTACCATTCATTAGCTGTGATTTGAAAATCATTTAATTCGGTGACAGAACTGCACAATATGTCAATGACCGCTCTCACTTTTAAACGTTTCCTTGCTTTCTACCGCGCCGCCTCGCCACGTGCTGGCTCTATGATAAGGATGCCGCCGCAAATCAAACAATAATATAAAGCCTGTAAAAAAATTCGAAATTATTTTGCATGAGTATACCTACGCCCTATGGCGGCAATCAAATAGTGTCAAAAGTTATGATTTCGGCGTGGCGGCAACGATTGTTTTAGATTTCAAAAGAAGCCGCCGGCGCGTTTATCATAACCATGTACTTCCGAAAAGCGGCAAATTTCTTTGAGAAGTAAGTACAAAACCTTTGATGCCGCATTATCAAAGTGCCGATGGTTAAAACATAACTATGCATGCACTCAGTTTGATTTTAATAATTTTTTTATTCGCTATGTTTATGGTATTAGTCGTAATGCGCATAGGTCCAGTTTTTCATATTCTTTGATACAGTTTTTTGCGTCTCATAGAATTCCTAAGCGTACCTACCTATACACCGAACTGTTACACCTAACTACTCAGTGAAATAGCGCTAAGTCCTAGCTGCAAGACGCAAGAGTCTTGCAGGCTATGTCTTGTTCTTGCTCAAGTCTTGCACGGTCAGTCTTGGTCTTGGTCTTGCTAAAAATACGCGGTCTTGTTCTTGGTCTTGGTCTTGCAAAAACGCAAGAACAAGACCAAGACTGCAAGACCAAGACTGAATTTGGGCAACACTAATTGAAACCTTACAGGATAACATAACATGCGTAAATCGTGGGATACAGGTCAAATGCTCAAAAAAGTGACGCAAAATTGGACCTTCCGAATGGACCGTTTGATACGGAGCCGCGGACAACATTTACATGAAGTTATTTTCAAAATGTAAATGGCAAAGGCCAAGTTATCAATTTAAATAAAAATTTTCAATATATGATGCAATTAAATAAATCTATTTAGAAAAAAACTACGCTTAAGTAATCACCTTTCATAAAAGTGACATTTTTACTTCCCAACACGAGGGCTTTGCTTCAGCCTATGGACCAAGGGATAATCTTGGCCTTGGGTAGTATTGAATATGATCCTGATTTGATCTGATGCAGAATGCATGGTAAATATAAAAGAATCATTCGAAGGAATGAAGCCATACACATTGAAATCATGCTGGAAAAAACTGTGTCCTACTTTGACTGCGGAAAATGACGAAGATTTTGGGCACATTCAAACTTTGACTGCAAACATTGCGAATGGAATAAGGCGAGATCGGTTCGATCAGATAGAATGAAGTGACATTAAGATGTTGCTTGAATCGCAGGATGAAGACTTGACTAAAAGCGACTTAGATGAAATGTAAAATTCACAGCCTATTGAGGAAGAGGCTTCAACGAGCACAAGAATCGTGACATTTAATTTGAAAATTCTTAGTGAAGGTTTAAGAATGGCTATGCGCTTTGCGATTTCTTTATGAAAATTGATCCGTCTATGGAACGAAGTCTTATTTAAAAAAAAACAAATTTCTGAAGTCATTGTTGAATATCAGTCTTAATTGAAAGAACTTTCAAAAATAACCAAGCAAGAAAAAATTACAACATTAAAAATAGTGTAAATATTTTACGCTGTTTTCTACTGAAATAGGCGAATCAGCGAATCGCACTTACACACGCATTTAAAAATTTTACCAAAACTGCTTCCGTAAAATTCACCGTTTGGTTCAAAAAAAATTCATGTTTGAGATGAACAAATGGATATGTAATAAGCGTATATTAAATATTAATATGAATATACGTAAATGAAAATGAATTATTGTAAAAATGTCGAATATTATTCAACTAAACGATGTACAGAGCTCCTTCTAATTGAATACACTATTGCAACACTTCTATTTTGAACGCAATTTGAATTATAGGCGGTTTAGTTAATTGTTCCATTGTTTTATTATCGCCTATATTACTAGACTCACAGCCAACGATGACAATAATCTAATTTATAATTAAAGCTGAAAGAAATATTCAGATCGGTCATACGGAAATTGTACAATTATCTTTTCAAATTTTAAAATTGAATTACTACTCTGATGTCTACAAATGTAAAATATAAAGAGCTAAATACAACGAGACGGAGTAATTTCCATAGAAAAATAATTAAAGTAGTGAATAACAAGCAACGTCCAAGTTTTACAAGAAAAAATAAGCATTGTCCACGATGCCACGATATTTTTTTTCATTCATATTTTATTAACTTTTTTCTGTCCACTCAATGAATACTGAATTATATATTTTTATTCCATTTCAGGCCTAATAATGGGTGTTTTTTTCAGAGGTATAGAACTTTAAGTTGGCATTACTGTTGAAGATGGCGACCGATTTAACAGCTGAGAAGTGATTTATTCTCAGTTTAGTTTGGCAATTCATCATGAATAGACTCACGCCTGAACAACGCTTGCAAATAGTGCAATTTTATTTACGCACATATACGCACTTCTGGTGGAATGGCTACGTCAACTAACAAAATTGCCGCATTTGGAGTGGAGATAATCCTCAAGTGTATGTCAAAACACCATTACATCCAGAAAAACTGACCGCTTTATGGGCTGGTGGAATCATTGGTCCGTACTTCTTCAAAAACGATGATAGCCAGAACGTTACAGTCAATGGTGAACGCTATAGAGCCATGATTACCTTTTTCATTCCTGAATTGAACAACCATGATGTCCAGGAGCTGTGGTTTCAACAAGACGGTGCAACATGTCACACAGCTCGTGCCACAATCGATTTATTGAAAGACACGTTTGGTGACCGCCTAATTTCACGTTTAGGACCTGTGAATTGGCCTCCAAGATCTTGTGATTTAACACCGCTAGACTACTTTCTGTGGAGCTATGTAAAGTCATTGGTCTATGCGGATAAGCCACAAACACTTGACCATTTGGAAGACAATATTCGCCGTGTTATTGCCGATATACGGCCACAAATGTTGGAAAAAGTCAACGACAATTGGACTTTCAGATTGGACTACATCCGAGCCAGCTGTGGCGGTCATATGCCAAAAATCATATTTAAAATGTAATGCCACAAGATTATTTTTTGAATAAAAAACCATTCTTGTCAATCGGATGATCCATCGTTGTTTTATTGCAATCTAAAGTTCTATATATCTAAAAAAAACACCCTTTACTTCTCGGCAAATTTTAAATATTCACCTTTTCTTTTGAAAAAACCTCGTACATACTTAATAATGCCGTAATAAGCGAAACTAGTTGTATTTACAATAAATTCAGTGGTCTTGCAACGTATTGAAATTTTTTTCAATACCACAAAAAAAAAATTTTTTTTACAATATCATGATTCGCAATTTGCATTCACACCGGATCATTCAGGTATATCATCCTGTCATACATCGAAACAAGTTTTTCGTTTCGACATAAATCATAAAATCTCAGGTAAAAAAAGGTTATTATTCATCAACCGGAGTCTGGTAAGTTTCAAATTCAAAGACAGGTCAGCTATACGCACCTAATCAAGCAGTACAATGACCGTTTGAGCGAAACAAGTAGGCATTTTACCATGAAAGTAGATCTTGCGATGGTCGTTCCGTTTATTCTTAATATAATTTTAATGGATTCAGCAGAAAGTAATAATGAATTGCAAATTAAAACAGTAATGGAAAAATTGCGCAACCGATAGAATTCGAAGTATTTGAACAAAAGAATTTTGTTCGTTGAATATATCTAAGCAGAATTTTAAAACTTATTGTAATTCTCCATAATATAAAACTGAAATCTTCGTTCGGACTTCAGATGATTTTCTCGCGGGTTTTATTGAATGAAACAAAAATTTACTCAGTAGAAAAAATCAATTAAATTTAGAATTAAAAAAAATTTTCAATAAAAAATCACGAAATAGTGGTGAAAATATCCAGACTAGGTATGACAGAATGGATCAACAGAGGCAGCAATAAATGAATGGCTAAGCGATAACAGTTTATCGCTGAATGTAAAAAACTTCGATGAAAAATTTCGCTGAAAGTCTAAATTTATAGTTTTGTTACAAGAGTAAAATTCTTAAGGTAAATAGTGACGAAAATATAAGTATCAAAATTAGAAACCAGAACACTGAAAGGGTAAACCTTGTTAAATACTTAGGCGTTATGTTAGATGACAAATTGAGTTTCAGTGATCATGTCGACTTCATATCGTCTAAAATCTCCAAGAAAATCAACTTTCTCAAAAGAATTGGAAAAAACTGACGACATATATGAAGTTATTGCCCTTATTATAGTCAATATTAATACCACACTTTGAATATTGTTCCACTCTGATATTGGGATTGAGTAAGGAAAAAACTCAATAGCTACAAAAGTTACAAAATAGAGCTATGCGAACAATTTTGAAATGTAATAGATATACTCCAATCTAAAGCATGCTAAATTGTTTAGAACTAATGTCAGTTAAACAGAGAAAACTTTTTGCTACATATATATTATTATATTTGAAATTAAAAACAAATTGTTCATATAGTAATAAATGTATATTAATAAAAAATGTAACATGTGTCAGTGATGTGCACGGTTATAATACAAGAAATGCTGACAATTTCTTCATGCAAGTTTGTAAGCTTTCTAAATCTAGAAATAGTATATTTTACGAAGGATTCAACGCATTTAATAAATTGTCTAGCTCCATAAGCATATAGTGACCTTAAGGTATTCAAGCGTAAATTAGCTGAATCCGTCTTTTATATATATATATATATATATTATATATATATATATATATATATATATATATATATATATATATATATATATATATATATATGATTTTGTGAAAGCTATTGGTAAATAAATATTATTATCATTATATTTAGTTATAATTCGAAGGAGAAAAGATTACCGACCTCGCCCTGTCCCAAGTGTTAGTGATGAGTCATCACTTCACTTTCTTCTCCTGTCTAAACAGTGGAAATTGTACATATTTTCTTCTGTATTCTATATTTTATCTACAACAATATATTTCCACAAAATATATTGTTGAATACTCTTCTTAACGGTGTAACCGAATGAAGAATAAAAACTTGTTCGATATCAACCGAACCAAAGATTTTTCAACACTTTTTGAAACTGTATATGAAGAGGCTATATGAAACATCTTGAAAAATATCAATTCTTCAGCTCTAACCGCATATATGTACTTTCAAATATTTCGAAAGATGGTTCTAATATTGCCTACTGTCTAAAAATACTAAATACCCGATACTTGGTAAAAATCTAAATACATAATTTAAATTAAACTGAATAGTTTTTCGACTTTCACTGTAATTAAGTTGAACATAACAAAGTTTATCTTATTAGTGAAATTGAATTCTCGCTAAACTCTTGGTGAAACATAATTAAATACTAAATACAATTATACACAAGGCTTAATGTTTCACGATTATATTTAACAACATGAACAAGTTAACATGTTTCGAGCGTGGGCTCATCTTCAAGACTAAATTAGTCTTGATTTCTTGCTTTAACTACTTTCGCAACTTTTTGACTAAACTAGTCTTGAATTTAGTCTTGAAGATGGGTTCGCGCTCGAAACATGTTGACGAATTGATATTGTTAAATATAATCGTGAAACATTAACCCTTGTATTTAATTGAATTTAAAACAAAGTTTATCATCAACATCTGATGAAGCCACTATGTTGTCGAAACAATATTGTTACGTTTAACTTAATTATAGAGAAAATCAAAAAACCACATAATTTTATTTAAATTAAATATATAGGAGTATTACCTGACGTGCAAGGCAGCGAGTCTTTAGAGACATGGCAGTGCGAGTTACGTGCATGATATTTTCCCATTTAAAAGATTATCTCTACGGAAGTTGAAATTGAATGGAAACGTCAACTTGATTCAAATTCTTCTATCCACGACCTTAGCAACCGCTCTAATTCAAAAAGATTTCGATTAAATCAAAAAGAAGTATATTAACCATGCCAAACCTTCCTCAACAGCAATTCCATTACTGCTTCGATAGACTGGAAGTCAGATTAAACTGTCGTATACTATAAATATTTTAAACCTTGTTCAACACTACGTCATCATCTAATTACGCATAATCAATGACATATAAATCTTTATATAGAACACAGTTAAAGTTTCGAGACATTTATTTGGTGCAAAAGTTTGTAGAGCTAAAGGCGAAAGTCATAAAGATTTTTTATAGAAAATCTTAATGTTATTTAATAAGGATAGTACGATTTTGCTATATTGTGTTTTCAGAATAAACTAATTGCTACAATTTTTTTCAATTATTACAATTTCGGGAATAATGTGATTGAAAGACTAATTTATAGATTCTGATAGCAGAATACTTATTATTATTCCAAGAAAATTGGAAAGCCCTGAATATTCTCTTAAAACGTAATTTCGACGATATTTTCATTTTCTCTACCAATATGTTGGCGTTTTTATTGAAATATTTAAAATAATAAAAAACTGGCAAAAGTTATGAAAATATATGAAAAGTCTGCATGCAAATTTGGCCTGATTGAATGTTCCATTTAGTAATACTATTTGTTTATTTTCTACGATATTTAGTTTATTTTTTCATGCTATGTCAATTCATTTCTAAAATTGAATATAACTAATTCATCATATTAATTCGTTTCATTGGGAATTTCCGATTTAATAGAACTACTACGGACAAACAATCAATTATATTAAGCAATGAAATTAAATTGTATTTAAATTATTTATACAAACATTGGTTCAAGTGATTTTGAATAAATGGAACAAGTTTTCAAATCTGTAATAATTTTATTCAATTGTCGCTAGCATTGAATAAAATTGCGACAATTTTTTTTCAATTATTACAATTTCGGGAATAATGTGATTGAAAGACTAATTTATAGATTCTGATAGCAGAATACTTATATAATTCCAAGAAGATTGGAAAGCCCTGAATATTCTCTTAAAACGTCATTTCGACGATATTTTCATTTTCTCTACCAATATGTTGGCGTTTTTGTTGACATATTTAAAATAATAAAAAACTGGCAAAAGTTATGAAAATATATGAAAAGTCTGCATGCAAATTTGGCCTGATTGAATGTTCCATTTAGTAATACTATTTGTTTATTTTCTACGATATTTAGTTTATTTTTTCATGCTATGTCAATTCATTTCTAAAATTGAATATAACTAATTCATCAAATTAATTCGTTTCATTGGGTATTTCCGATTCAATAGAACTACTACGGACAAACAATCAATTATATTAAGCATTGAAATTAAATTGTATTTAAATTATTTATACAAACATTGGTTCAAGTGATTTTGAATAAATGGAACAAGTTTTCAAATCTGTAATAATTTTATTCAATTGTCGCTAGTCATCCCGGTCTACTTGATCGTTAGGCAAATTTCCAAAATATTTGTTTTTGTTAATAGTTGTTTTCCTGGAGTTTATTGTGCAAATAGTGCTTATAGCTCGGCACCTCGATTTATCATTATTTGTTTTCGATGAAATAAAGTCGTTAATGTATTGATTTTTATAGCATTTATAACACATTAACTTTAATACCTAGTGAATTCTTATATTGTTGAAAATTGGTGAGTAATTCAAGAATACAGATGTTCCTAAAATGACCTGAAATATTTTACAAGCATATTGGTTAAGTACATACAGCGTAAAGTGCCCGAAAAACCAAAACGTTCAGGTCTTTTGGAAGATGAAGTTTTATAAGGTGTGGGGAATTCTGCAAGGCTACAAATTTGTAAAATAATGAATCTTAGCCCGTTCTGAAGCTTTTCTATAAATTTGAACTTTACATAACAAAGTTTATTTTACCTCATATACAACGACCTTGATTCACCTGGCAGATAACGCTGCTCAACAAAATCGCCTGGCAATTTTTATTTATACTCCTCAATGAATAAACTAAATCATATTCGAATTTCAAGCTTACAGCCACAAGTTTTTTATTTTACACTTTCAAAAATATAAGGGCTGATGCCTGCCAGGTCATGGTTACAGTTTAGCGTGTTATGACTGTTAAGACTATGATAAGAAGATCTTGAAAATTACCTCATAGTTGCTACTCGGAACAATAATGGCCTTTTTGAACGAAATCGACAATCCATTAGATACTTAGCACATTTTATTTTAGTTGGGAGGCGCACTTTCTTATAATTGCTATGAACTATAGTCATTCTTCTTTGGTTGTGTTAATACCAACGTTATTTCTACTATCAAAACTGATACAAAAAATTCCGAAACTTTGGTTTATATATCAAAAAACTTACGTCACCATATTTTACAAGATTTTTTTCTTCCATCGCCTCTCACAACAATAAAGATTACTTTGGAATCACTCTGTATATCAATTAAGGAACACTTAAGTTCTAGCGTTCTTGGAATAACTACATTAACTTTTTTATTTCTACTGATATCACCAATAATAATGAAACTAGGGGAAGCCTAGGATATCTGAATCGTTAAAAAATACCTATACGATTTTTGAATAGATGACGTAAACTCTAACGTCATCAGTCACTCCATTATCAGATTACAATGCCTATGTATTGTTAATTATATGCTTGATTTCGAGAACGTACTTATACAGAATGAGACACACAAAAGATTTTTGTAGTATTGTTATAATTAAACAACTTATCATTATCTTCAGCTGACTGTTGAGGAAACTATACCTTGTTCTTTTAATGTTAAATTCAGCTGATTTTTTTAAAATTTCCTGCCATGGGCTCGTAGGCAGACGAAAATCATGACATATCATATTTTTTTTGTAAAACTGAAGCCAAAATGAAAATATTGATTGAATTGATGAAAATATGCAGAATATACAGGAATAAAGTTATTCACTTTGTTATTCAGGTGCTATAAGTCATATATATATATAAATACAAAAAAAATTAACAACTCCACCTACTTCTTTATTAAAATTCTAAAACCCAGAAAATATCTTAAAGTCCTAACTCAATATTTCACGGCATATATCTATTTACCAAATATCGTTTTACATTTGTATAACAAATAAGAAAAAGTGATTAAAATATTAAACATAGATGTCGTACAATTGTAATCAATTGTGAATAATATAACTGGTAATTTGTAAGTATTGTGAGGATACTTCGAAACAAAATATAGAGTTTAAATGGTTGTAAAAAAATTAGATCTCTGGATTGTTGGCTACCACAAAACTTATTTTACTTATTATCCTTTTATATCCTTTTTACTATTAGTAATACTTTTTTCAAAATCGTTATCCCAACATAAATTCAATTTTCAGCTAAATTGTTTGAGCATAACTTGACATAAAACTTACCTGGGAAAAGAATACAAACGAAAGAATACCAACAAATATTATTTCGAAATGATCTCAATAACCTATTACTGGAGAAATTTCAGTGGCACTTTCTTTCAGAACGAATTAGTTTCAGGTAAACTCTGGACCTATCTTTGGTTTCAAGGGTTTTCATATAACGATTCACAACACAAGCGCGAATTTAGGTTAAGGAGAACACTGTCACACGCCGCGCCGGCTTGAACTCCAACCCACTATAGGACGAAATACAAATACCGGTACAGAACGTCAGATTACTATATATATTTGCGTGAATGCGTTGCGCACTATTACAAGTCGGCGCTCTATTTTCGTATGATTTTTTTGATGTAGATGTATTACATCTTTGAATTTTCTGGTTAAATGACTAACTTGTAATTCGAAACGATATTTTGAAGGTATGGCGGAGATCCAACTCCAAAGAAATCTTGACCTGTATAACTTCACTTGCAATGCTATTGTATTAAAGGGCGTTTGAATCAATACATTACTCGACGTAGGGGGTGGGAATCAGTATTGTACACGTGACGACAATTACTTGAAGTCAAAGCTTATTACCATAGTCTTCTAATATATAAAAAATTTCTGAGGTATTTTGATAATAAAAAATATTATATTTCAATTATATTTTTGTTCAAGAATAATTTTTTATTTGCTATCTTCTCGGCCGTCAAAATTTCATCAGGTGGCGATTTTAATAGAAAGACATAAATTGAAAAATAAGACAATAAATAAAAAAGTTCCTAGAATCTTATTGGATATTGATTGTTTATGCGAGAGGAAAATATACTAAATTCTTACTGAATCTCTTTTTAAAAATTTTATTCAATCAGAAAGTTTTAAAAAATCATTGTGCTTTACCCTATCCGATTTTTGCTCAGCCATATGGTAAAAATTTGTTATCAAAATGATTCATCTTGAGCACGAAGTTTGCTAGAGTTTCAGCCATTTTAGGTCCATTTTAAAAGCTCGAAGTAATCAGCCAAATTGATCTCCAGATAGGCGCGCAGAACGTCACCACGAGGTGTAAAATGCGTAATTCTTTGGGTTTTACAACTGCTTCCATAGATTGCATTCTAGGGAATTTTGTGTCAGGACTTCATACTACATCCTTACAACTTACAACGTCCAAGAACGTCAAACGTTCCAGTTGATTATAAATAAAGTTAGCAAAATCTCTTCGATCAATTTTTTTCGCTTCCCTTCAGTTCTGATTTCCATGCATTTCTCTACGACATGGTTTTCAGTTTTTTCGCTGTTTTTTTTTGTTTAGCTGTCTTTTCTGGTTTGACTTTGCCTACTATATATCCGTTTAGTTTATCTTTCGTTCTTAGCAAATATCCAAATTACCTCAGTTGTTGTTGTTCTATACTTTTTAAACTGTTTCTACTTCCACTTCTGCTTTCAAGACAGTATTCCGTACCATATCTCTTTTTGTAACTCCTCCATTTGTAACCTCCAATGTTACTCAGAGACTTTATTTCGCGACCTGTAATTTACGTCTTTGTTTCTTTGTTAGTAGCCCTCACAACCATAAATGTATTTTTTCATCATATACTTATTCATTTCTGAGCAGTTTCTTGTTCACTGAGTAGTGAAGCTTGGTTTCCTTTTCTAATTGGTTAATTAGCTTGTTCGTTCCTTCCATCTCTTTGTATTGTATCACCAAGATCTTGAAAATTATTTGATTTTTTCTATAGCTTTCTTGTTAAGGTTCACTTCATAATTTCTGTTTTATCTCTCTATAAAGTCCAAGATATTAAATATCGTGAGTTTTATGTTAACAGATCTCTTAAGCATTTGGGAAAGAACCAATATTTTGGCTGAAAAATCATCTTTTGAGGTAATAGGCATTTATTGATAAATGGCTACAGTAACAGCAAATTACAATGTATATGAGGATGTCAAGTCACAAGAGATCCACCAGGTGTATATATATATATATATATTCACAAAATGTTATTGTTTATTGGTTATTTTGGGCTTTTTCGAATATGTCGTTGGTGGTGCCTACACCATCAATGATAAGCGCTGTAGTACTTCATATTCAAATCAATGAATTCAATTTTCTCGTATCTATGTGTATACCTAGAAACATCATTCAGAGATTGGTTCCCAATTTCTTGTGTTGAACCTAAATCGTGCCTCAAGGTTCAATTCTTGGTCTAATATTTTTTCCTTATTGCGTGTCCCCTGCTATATGCTGGTAGCACTAGCCTATCTATCAGAGGGAGAACCTGAATTGCGCAAGAGAGATCTTACGAAATACCCACGTGAAAATTCTTGTGTGTTTCTCTGAAAATCGCGTATGTATGAAAGTTGCTAAAACTAAGGAGATCGTTTTAAGATTGGGATGGGGTATAGCTTTTATCAGCAAAATTATGTTCGAAATTGCCCTACGGAATTTATCTACATCTACTTCGTTAGATATATTAAGGACCGCCTGCTTTGCACTGCGAGCAAATTTTTCAGCTTTCGAAAATTCATTCGAAATCCGCGATTCGTTCGAATAATGGCTGTTAATGATGTATAATTATAATAAATATTAGTTATAGCAATTATTATAGGTATACTTTCGAACGTCTACTGAGCCTGACTTTTCCGGGATTGTTTATTTATTTATGCCTAGGTCATATACGAAAATCTGCAGTTGGAGATGAGAACTATCTTGACCATGATACACTAAACATAGGAGAAACTGTAGACTACTTCTATCGACTCAGTAAATAACTCAACGATCCAAAACAACTGGTTCTGGCAATTTTTAAATATCTTCCGAGCAGATGGGTTCAATGCATGTGTGTTTATATTTAATAGTGTTGGCGTTTACTTGATGTAAATCCATTATAATTGAATATAAATTTAAATTCTAACACTTGAACTTATGATTTACACTTTATTGACTACATACACTAGCACTACTTACACTTTATTGACTACATGACGTGTTTCGTCGTTGCAAATGACTTCTTCAGATTTCAATAGACACTAAACATAGAATAACTCTTACCAACCCGCAATGTCCGCAACTCTACTCACTTATCAAATTACATAACCAAAATCTCCCTATTCGGCCAGTAGTAAGTTTCACGTCAGCCCCTTCCACTAAAATCTCAATAGTGCTTATAGATATTATAAAATCGTATTGTAATTTCAAACCAAAATTTTCCATCAAAAATTCCTATGAATTAGTCAATAAAATTGAAAAGGTAACACTGCTTAGTAATTGTAACTTATCTCATTCGATGTAGTTAACCTATTTCCCTGTATCCCAACTTCCGATACAATTAAAATAATTAAAGATTTGCTTATTAAAAATAACGTAAATTTAATAGTTCAATCTGAAATAATCATGTTATTGGAAATTTGTTCGAGCCAAAATTACTTTATGTTCAATGATAAGATTTATAGTAAAGAGTGGTCTTATTATGGGAAATCCGTTAAGTCCTCTTTTAGCTGAGATATTTATGGATGAGTTGGAAAATAGTATTCAAAAAAACCCGAATTTCAAACAATTACTGTTCTGGTATAGATATGTAGATGATATAATCACTTGTTTTACTGGTACCGATCGTTCATTAAAAATTTTTGAGAATTTCATTAATGCAGTTCATCCGAATATGAAATTTACAACCGAAATAGAGTCTGATAAATCCATTAATTTTTTAGACTTGACAATCACAAGATTAAATAATAAATTTGATTTTTCTATTTTCCATAAGCTTTCCCATACGGATACCATAATCCATAACTCCTCATGCCACCCATATCCACATAAAATGGCAGCGTTTCAAAGTATGATACACAGATTAACCAATATACCTTTATCAGAAGAAAATTTCAATGAACAACTGAATATCATTAAACAGATTGCGGTTAATAATTATGAAAGCGAACTAGTGTCAAAAATTCTTGACAAAAAACTCTATCGGAAAGCTCTACGATTAGTACCTATATCCTTATCAGTCGGATAGAAATCGTTAAATACAATAGTTTAACATACTCTGGAACCGTCAGTCAAAAAGTAAAAACCTTTTTAAGTAAACATAAACATAATTTTAATAATTCATTTGAAATGAACAATAATTTATCGAGACACATTAAGAACAATAAAAACAAAATTAAAAGAGAAGACAAATCAGGTGTTTACCAATTGAATTGTGGAATATGTCCCGGTATATATATATATAGGTAGAACTAGTAGAAATTTCGGTACTAGAATACAGGAACATAAATAAAGCTTAGAATATAGAAAAGTAGTCAATTATATCATTGGGAAATAATGGAAACAAATCGGCTTAAAAATTCTGGAAATTTGCTCAATGAACAGATAGAATTAAACAATTCACCCTTGTTAAACCTTTTCAGGTAGTAAAAATCAGATGTCAGAATGGAATATCTTAGGTAAAACACAAAGTCATAGAATCCCAAATTACCTGATATTTATAACTGTTTTTCAAAATATTGTTATTATTCTGTAAGCATCTGAAGAAGTCGTTTGTAACGACGAAACGCGCCATGCTATGTAGTGAATAAAGTGTAAATCAAAGTTCAAGTGTTTGAATTCAAGTTTATATTCAATGCATGTGGTTAAATTCAATGTACATATATGTCAAGAATTTCATAACAAAAAATGTTTTATTTGAAATACTCGACTTTTAAAAGTTCTTCTTTTTAATTTGTTGTATTTTAATTGAAATTGAATGTAATTTTCTAGAATTATCTGAGCAAAACTATGTTGCATATATGATTTAGTATATTTGGTTTAGTATATGAATGTAATTTTCATTATACCTATACACTAATAAATGATATTCATTATAAATTCACCAATTAGTTCATTCTGAAAATTTGTGCTGAAATTGGTCAAGCATTGATAAACTGATGCTGTTTCGCTTTAATATATGGGCTTATCAACTCATTGCAGCCAATCAACGTGAAACTTGCATAAAATTAAAAAATTCATTTTATTTTTCGTGTATTTGACAACAATGTCAATTTTTAACACGAAAAGTATTTATCTATTGAGCTTGCAAATACATAAACCGTTCTGCTCTAAAATGTGAAAATATTTAGAGTATTCGACCGAAGCAATTTAAATAAAAGTTAAATTACTTCCTTCAGGAAAACGTATGATATGAAATTCTGATATTTCTACAAGTCGCTTAATAGTGAATCTTCAATAGAGAAACAAGAGACTCTCTGATAATAATCAATAAATTCTATAAAATGCCTCTAAAAAAACTTCAGGCTAATAATAACTCTATTATAATCGATAACAGTATGTAAACTTGTCTGGGTAAAAAAAGGTCTGGCCATTGCACCCACAAATTTCGAATTCGTAGATTCCACAAATCTATTACAGCCAAAGTCGACTTTCTCCGATTTGTTACTCATTACAAGATTATCTTGAATGGTCAACGTCACAGATATGACATGGATACATTGATAACCTTTAAAAAAACACCTTAACCACTACGTAATATTATTTGATAAAATATATATATATATATATATATATATATATATATATATATATATATATATATATATATATATATATATATATATATATATATATATATTATATATTATATATATATATATATATATATATATATATATATATATATATATATATATATATATATATATATATATATATATATATATATATATATATATATATATATATATATATATAGTGAATACCGTGACTCTTAATAGAAATATTTGAAATAAAACTCTCAGGGAACTGTCTACACAAATATCGTCAACGAGAACGAACTTATCACTTTCGAGAGTGAATATTAAGTGCTCTAAAATCATCAAACTTGTTGAATGATAAGATAAATTGTTTCATCATTATTATGAATCATCAGTCTTATTTAATCATCAATCAAGAATCAATGACTCTCAAAACGCCCCCAGGTCCTATATCCGAATGAAGAGAATATTAATTCGTGAAATATTCACGTGAGCTCCCTCTATCGAAGGAAATATGTATAAACTCTCCCGAGCATTGTAGATTCCTACTCATGACAACATTAGTAAGAGTACGTAGAGGCTTTGTAGACGTTTCATTCCAACACAAGAGAACTTTGTCTGCAATGTGTAAGCATGGTTACATGCTTAATCGCTCCATATCACTAAATAAGGCTGATTATTCATAAAAACGATGAAACAATTGTATATTATGATTCAACAAGTTCGATGATTTTTCGAAGTGCACTTAACATTCACTCTCGAATGTGATGGGTACGTTCTCGTTGACAACATTTGTGTAGACAGCTCCCTGGGAGTTTTATTTGAAATATTTCGATATTTTCGCAATTGGACCCGGTAGTTGGCACTGCAATCGAGTTCTTGTAATTTTCGAATTAGAGATACGTTACCACGACAACATCTCTCGGGTTCGCTAGTATATATATATATATATATATATATATATATATATATATATATATATATATATATATATATATATATATATATATATATTGTTCCCCATGAGGAGAGCGACTGCATAGTATATATATATATATATATATATATATAGTACAGTTTTTCGAGCCAACTTGCGGACATGAATTATAGGGAAAATTGAGACTTTTCTCGCTTCAGTTCAAAACTTTTGGCTTTAAAAATATTAATTTTATATATATATATATATATATATATATATATATATATATATATATATATATATATATATATACTTCCTCCCCATCAATGCTCTTTCTTCCGTTCATCTGTCCTTTCTTCCGTTCATCTGTCCATTTTACTCCAGGTTGACGATTTGACTTTTGTTCAAACTTCACATGTGCGATTTTATAGCGACATTCAGTGCGAGCTTCGAGATTTTTTATATTGATCTCTTGTAGATCCTTTTTGACCTCTTTTAGCCACTCTGTTACGCATTTACTATTCATAATTATATTGAGTACTTTCTTCGGTATTCTGGACTGTTTCATTCTGTAGACATGTGCATAGAACTTTGTCGCTTTCTGATTTCTTCAGTCATCGTATTTCTCTTTTCATACAAATGCCATTTCTATTGATTGGCCCGTAAATCTTTTTGAGAATTTTTCGTTCTTGTTTTTCTATTCCTCTAATTCTTGAATGACCGTCAATAACCATTGTTTCAATGTTATAACATTTAATTTGTTTATAATTTAATATATAACATTAATATATATAACATTTAATGTTATAATTTCATTGTTATAATGCCTCAATTTGACGCCTCTCTAAATGCTCTTTTTGTTATAGTGAGCCCTTGTTAGTTTGTAGGCCCTTTGATTTGAAGCTTGGTAATTCTCTGTTCATTAGCGATTCGGTTTAAACCTTTGGACTGTATAACTTCCCCGAGTACTGTATAACTTATCCGAGATATTTAAAATGGCCGACGTGCAGAATTTCACCATGTTTTGTGATAAGAGAGGATTAATTTTTTGGTTTTCTTTCTATGTATTTGGTTTTATCATAAGGAATTTGTAACCTGGTTTTCTGCGCAATTTCATGTAGTTTTTCTACGGCGAGAATGGCTTCAGTTCTGTTGTCTGTAATGATACCAATATCGTCTGCAAAGGCGAGACATTTAACATTCATTCTATTTTCTTTTTTGATAACCACTTGTATATCCTTTACGTGAAGTTCCCATTCCTTAATGATCTTTTCTAATACAATATTGAAAAGGATTGTGGAAAGTCCGTCTCCTGCCGCACACCGGTTTTGATTTCAAAGGGATATGATATTTTACCTAAATTTAACCTTGGAAGTTGTACCTGAAAGTGTCTGTTCTATAATTTTTCGAGTCTTTCATCGATTCCAAATTCTTTCATGATTTATGATTTATATATATATATATATATATATATATATATATATATATATATATATATATATATATATATATATATATATATATATATATATATATACCTCTTAATAACAGTTTTCAGTTACAATTTACAGTTAAATTGCAGTTTACATTTACACAACAATTAACTGTTTTCATACTTTAGTTTTTAATGCTCTCAAAATCTAATCCAGATACAAATAGTTTAATAACCTACATTTATAAAATTCTGCAATGTCTATTTCATTAGACTTCAAACCCATTATTAAAATTTTTTTATATTATAGGTCAGGGTCATACTATTGTTCATATAAACATTTATTTAATTGTTTTTTTTGATAGTAGATTTTTATAAAAATAAAATAGATTCATTACTAATGAAAAAATCCTTGAAGATAATCAAAGTTATATCTAAATCTTAGGGTGTGATGCATGATAAATCCTTAGGGATGTATAGTTGTCTTCTAGCCGATACACCATACCACAGAATATATCGGTAACATCCATTGTCCTGTCAAGCATTTGTAGATGGCCAGCGTAGTTCTGGACATAGTTAAAGGAAAAGAAGACGATCCATTGTTCTGTGCACAATAAGTACTTACTTTTCTATCATCTGAATAAGAAACGAAAAAACATAACTACGGAATCAACATTGATTTTTGGAATATTTTTCCCTTGAGTAGTTTACCCTTTTTTCATATGCATTTTCACTAAGATTGTCAAACTGTCCATAAATCAACGAAAATAATCTTACTATCTGAGCGATATTTTTATATTTAACTCTCTGCATAGTATGAGTATCTTTCCAGCGAGATAATTCTCACTGGAAATATAAAGAAAATAGAAATTTGCAACGCAAACGACGTTCTAGGCATTATAATGTAATAAATATTGCTATGCGGGTTTACAACCGTCAACACGTAGGTTCCGCAGAACCCTGGACGGCTGTTCATTTTATAAAGAGTTTGTTCGAGAATGCTATAATTTTCACATTATTTGACTTACTTATTTCAAGTTAAAAAGGGTTGCTCTTTATACAATAGTGCGATATCCAGAAAAGTGAGAAGAAAGTTAAACTGAATCATTTGGGATATTTCACATTTATAGTCAGATTAATAGACGAAATATTTTTGGTAGCTTTTGTATTGCACAATGTTACGAAAGGTGTCGTAATAATATATCTATATTATTGTGCAAAACCTGCGATTTTTTGAAAACCTCAAGAAAAAGGCTACACTATCCACCTAGTTCATAAGAGTCTGAATACGCTCAAAATTATCTTGCAAATAATCTGCCCGATTTTAATTTTTTATACAAAGAAGCGACTGAATTTAAAAATATGTTTTTAATATGGTATGCTATACTCGAAAAATATTCTGGTGAATCTAAACTAAAATGCTTTATTATTAAATATTCATTATATTCGAAAAAAATTACCAAGTATTTAGATGGAGTAAATCGAATACGCAACGCATTTTAAAACTTGAACACTATTTGAAATTTTCCAGGGACTAAAGCAAAAAATAAAGAATACTCATATTTAGCAAATTAGATTCCTAGTTAAAAATAATTTGCGAAAGTTTACGTCTTTTACTTGATGTATATCCATTTCAAAATTAAATAAAACACTGTTGTCAGGAGTACCAAATAAATCTGGAAAACATATTTTCTTTACTATTTTGTTAAAAAATATTTTGCACATATGTACAGTAACGATTATATACATAAATGGTGGATGAAATTTTGGAATGTTTGAGAACTTTTCAGTTTTTTCGGTGTAGCAAAATTTTTAGTAATTGGAAGTTATTCAAAGTATTTGGAACATATTTTATTTCAACGTTTCGACTTAATCATACTTAGTTTTCATAAGGAATGTTTACTAACTGTTTGCCATACACTTTTCATAAAGACTTGTCGAGAGTCGAAACGTTGCAATAAACAATAAACGGTCTGATGAAGTATGTTTAAAAACTCATTGATTAAAACTATTCTCATTTTTACACTTTTTTGTGCCTTCTTCAGAAGAAATATATATATATATATTTCCTTAAATTGAATTCTTAACTATATATATATATATATATATATAGTTAAGAATTTTCGGTATTTACCTGAGATTTACGTTGCTTGTTTTTTTCGTAACAGCCGCTTACATATGTTTCAAGCTAATTGGCTCTCATCAGAACGGCGTAGTTCAAGTTATTAGATGTTCACACTTGAAAGTTGATTGAAAAGAAGAAAAAAAACACAGAACAAAACAACACAAAATTCCACGTGAGGAATCTACATCATTTTTGGTTTAAAATTGAGTATCTTGACCGAGCTATTACAACTCTATTTTTAGACTGAATCAATGTCTACCTGCGATGAGATATTTATACCTTCTAGAAATTTTGTACCGACAATATGATAAATTAAGAACAAGGTTTGTCAGGTTGAAAATGGTGTTAAGAATTTTCGGTATTTACCTGAGATTTACGTTGCTTGTTTTTTTGTTGTAATAGCTCGGTCAAGATAATCAATTTTAAACCAGAAATGATGTAGATTCCTCACGTGGAATTTTGTGTTGTTTTGTTCTGTGTTTTTTTTTTCTTCTTTTCAATCAACTTTCAAGTGTAAACATCTAATAACTTGAACTACGCCGTTCTTATGAGAGCCAATTACCTTGAAACATATGTAAACGGCTGTTACAAAAAAAACAAGCAATATATATATATATATATATATATTTATATATATATATATATATATATCAAAATTGAAAAACATATAGTATAAATTATTTCAATGAAATTCATTTCATGTAACATTACTTTTTTATTTCCTCTAAAAATTCCTTCACTTTATCAATAGAATTAAAACTATTCTTCCATTCTTCTTTACTTCTTTTATACAGCGATAAATGAATTTTATTTGCAATTATCTTCCCATGTTCTGAATGTGACCATAAACCTTCTTTACAACATAATTCATCCAATATTCCCATTTTATGTTTCAAACCAGCTGAATTCCAGATAGCTTCAAAGGATCTTGAGCCATATTTTGTAGATGCTAAATCTTGATAAGTACCCTTAAATTATTGAAAATTTGTTATTAGACAAAAGAAAAATAAAATACTTTTCAGTTCTTGTACAATTTACACAAAAAACTTTTCATACAATATTCATACATATTTTACTAATTATTTTATGTATGAAACCAATTATTATTATTAAACCAATATTAAATAGAAAAAAAATTATAAATCTCACAACATACTTTCATTTTCCATATAAGTTTCTCTCTGCTTTTTTCACCCACAAAAGTACTTTTCACATATGAATCAACTATGTGACTGCCCATTGTATTTGAAAATAAACTTTTCAATTCTTTAGATTCCATTTGTAACAGGGCATTAACTATTTTGATGGGTTTATTGAAGTCTAACAGAATCTGTAAAATGAGAGTTCCATGCAAATTTAGTTTTGTCTTTTGTAAATCTTCTTCCTTGGAAATATCTTCAAATTTTTGCATTTTAGCTATACAGCGAATCATAGAAGACTGCCTTTCTTCAGGTTCTAAACAATTTAGACCTTTCAAAATTTTCTGCAAATACCAAGTTAGTCAATACAAATTGAATTACACACAAGTTCATCAACTTACATTGAAAAATGGACCCTGTTTCGTACAAATTCTTTTACATCCCTCTGCAAGTGCCCAAATTACTCCGGTGTGTCCTTCATTTATTATTTCTTGAAAATGGTCTGCTAATTCCTCAAATATAGACTCAAACTGAAATTATTGGGACTAGTAAGTATTAGGAACAAAAAATTAATAAAATCATTTCAAGATTTAGCAATAATATACAAAATATTTCATACTCTGTCAATATTGTGAAAACTTTCTGAAATTAATTGGGCATGTATTTTACAGCTTCAAACAACATATTAACTTTAATGTCTTTGACAAAGATATAAACCTTTATAGTATTGATGAATATAGCAATTGTTTTGTCAAGACTAATGAATATTCTTAATTTTGGAAAGTTGAAAAGACAAGAGATGAATATACATTAGTGATTTCACAACTGGATATAAAACTGTCTTAGTTAAAAACAAATTTTTTAAAATTCTATTCCATATTGCCTTCAGAAAACTTTTTTTTAAGAGCTATTGACAAGAAAATCTCAAATTTGTATATTCATGATAAAAGGACCTGTCAATAATAACCTTCAAGTATGAATGTATGTTATTAATAATTTACAATAATTTACAAGTAAGGAATAAAACAAAACACAAAACTTACCTCACTCTTCTCTTGTATATGCATAATCAATTTTTGAACAGAAAAATTTGTATTTCTAATTTTAGATAACTTTACAAGCCTTCCAGAAAAGCATTTTGCATAAATTTGTGAGAGTAGTTTTGGAGGTGCAACTTGCAAAAACACTTCAAGAACCATTAATGAACTTGTTGAAAAAAAAACTGGCAACAAATTATCAGGCTTCAAAGTTTCTTCAACGTTTGGAGCAAAACTTTCATTCAATAACTTTTTTAAATATTGCTTTAAAAGTTTTGATCTCACTTTATGCAATGCCATCAGTAAAACTTGAAGCAAACCAGATGTTTTCTCATTTTTACAAAATCTGGAAACTGTGGCCATGTAAGAATTCTTTCCCCATACTCAATAACTAAGTCGGAATACTCAACGATAACTGTTTCACCACTTTTTATTTCTTCTGTACTTGATGTATTGTTTTTTGACTTTTTTTCTTCTTTAGGAATATTAGCCAAATTTCTCAAACAAGTTCTAACTATATGGTTACCACATGTGTCCCACATAAAGTCCTCTAGATTATTAAGCATAAATTTGCTTATCTTGATAGTGAAATTTTTATATTCTTCTCTCATCTCATTATCTATGATAGATCTTTTACAGGCTTGTGTAACTAATTCTTCCAATACATGGCTAGCAAACTTGTCACTACATAATGGACGTAGATTCTCACAGAAACCATTCATATATCTTTTCAACACTTCATCATTTGCAAATGGCAATAGCATTTCTATTACTCTACAACCAACTTGATTGCAAACACAGTCAATTTCTTGATTCTCTGTTTGTCGAAAAACATTATTCACAAAAACTCCTGAAATGAATATAATATATTTGAAATTTATTAACAACAAAAACAAATGTTTGAAATTTAAAATATACAACATATAATTTAATAATCATTATAGATAGTTACTATTATTATTAAATGAATATTATATAGAACAAAAAACCAAAAATAACAAAATTACAATTCTGTCCCAAATTTATTCAATATAATCTATTATCAATACCCTATTATCAATTAGGTTAATTATGCCACAAATCTTTTTGTTCACCAGTATTTGTTGTAAGTTGGTTAAGACGATAAAATATAATTATAATAGGTACCAAACGTAGTTGGTAACTAACTCACAATTCCTAGACATAATAAGATTTCAGAGTATATATACTTATGGCAATTATCAAAACCAAAGTTATTTAGCACTTCAGAGATTTAGTCCAAGCATATTGTCAATTGAATAGACAAACAATATCTCTTGACCTTAATAAATAAACTTCTTCATAATGGATCTTGCACTAAAAGTAGTAACAAAATATTGATTTCTATGTTAAACAATGGTGCTCATTCTTATATTATAATTAAATATTGAAAATGAGTATTACGATCACATGGACTCTTTGTCAGGACTTTTCACACCTATAAAGATGATAATAATAAAATTTGGATTTGGTATTGCCTTCATTTAATAATGATTCACCACATTATGAGTGGGAAATAAATTTCAGGTTTTGAAAATTCTCACCTTTATCATCATCATTATCAAAACCTTCTCTGTACGCTTCCATTATCCTAACAAAGTACTGGTACGTATCACTTTCCAGTTGAGTACCACGTCCAAATTGCCCTTTTTTCGCATACTTTCGAGCATTTTTGAGAAACGACTTTTTTCTCTTCCGTTTGTTATTTTTTAATTCCACATTTTCAGCCATTCTAGTATATTAAATGTGAAGTTCAAGTTCGGAGCAAGTATACCTAAAATATGATCTAGTTTACAGTATTTCGGTTCAATTTACAATATTCAACATCATTGTAAATACATATTAGGGATATACTAACCAATATTCTTCATATAACCTAACCTAGCTGATAATTAGGTTAGGTCACGATATAAAAATATTGACAATTTGTCGAAGATACCACAGAACATTTTTAAGATATTCTGTGGTGGATGTGAAACACTAGAGTCTCTGTGCTGCCCAAGTCCTGACGTCATAAGATAGGCGGAGTCAATAATTTGCTCCAAACAAAAAAACTTTTAATGTTCCCACAAAAAATATTTTATTGCTTTATTTTATTCTTTTTTTCAAACGGAAAAGTTTCAAGACGAATAATTTAATTAGATTAACTCAAATTTGGTGAAAACTGATGTAATTTGCTTAAAATGCAAGCTGTTCAGACAGAATACACAAATTGAAGTTCTCATTAAACAAATTAACATATTTTATGAGATTTTACACTAATACACTCATTTATTTATTACACTATATAAGTATATATAGTTAATATGACGTCAGACTTCAAGGAAATTCAGTGGACAGCCTAGGTTGTCCTCTATTCAATGATAGTAATTTAACAATCATAAAATCTTCTTTCATTACTAGGATTTACGTTGAAAATCAACACTGATAGATGATCCTTTTCGTCGAATGCGCATTAACGAATCAATATGACAACTAACCCGAGGAGAGTGAAAGAAATTATATTGACAATTTTCAAGCTTTCTAAATTAATTAGTTCATATTATTATTTTCATTTATAGTTACATTTGTTTGTATACAATTTGTTTTATACTTAAACGTAACCTCTCTATTGTGTTCTTTAATTAACTGAATCTAACATTTCAGATAGATTTGTATTATGGGGACATGTCAATTGTCGACGTGTCTTTACAAGTAACCCCTTTTTAAAAAATTTCGGACTAGACGGGGTCTGATGGGTAAAGCGTAGGTACTTCACTAAGAAAATCTGGGTTCGAATCCTGGGCAATACAAGGACGTTTGTGTCTGTGAAATGAATGTCAGTGGTTATATCAAAAATGGTTAATGTACAAAGAATACGAAGCCAAAAAATTCAAATTGAATTAGCATTGATTGTGCAAAATTAAATTAACAATGATTATGCAAAATTCTTTTTCTTCAATATGCTTTCTTTGTGTATAGATCTTTTATAAAAAAGAAGGACAATTTTTATTACTATTAGCGTCAGATTAAATTTTATATGAAGCAAGCTTCCTAATGCAAAATCAATAGTTACAATTGCATTTACTAAATTATTCATCAAATCGATGTTACATTCTCTGCGTGATCATTCGTTACCAATGAAACAAATAGTTTTAGTGGTGGTACACATTATCATAAATGTCTCTATATACAGACGTCATTTTTGACCTAGTTTTTCTGTACAATGCTCAAAATGAAGTAATATGTTTCGATAGGTCTTTGTAGGGAATGAAAATTAATATTGATATAATGACAAAAAATTTATATATACTCCTTATATCTGACGATATCCAATGCTTATTGGATATCTGACGATAGCCAATAAGTTTGAAACATATGTAAACGGCTGTCACAAGCACAAATTTCAGGTTCATAGCGTAACTCTCGTATCTTTTATCTTAATACCTGTATAATTCTTTTCAAATTAAATTATATTCATATATATATATATATATATATATATATATATATATATATATATATATATATATATATATATATATATTTATTGAAATTGATTTATTGCCTATTTAAGATATTTTATTTCGAAAGTTTTTAGCAATAACAGGTTTAATTAGTTTTGACAAAGTTGTAATATAACAACGAAACGTCAACAAAAATAAACTTTTTCATATCAAAAAACGCCTGTTATTGCTAAAAACTTTCGAAATATATATATATATATATATATATATATATATATATATATATATATATATATATATATATATATATATATATATATATATATATATATATGGCATTGTCCCGGAAATTGTAGAAGCCGTTGACATGTGTTTCGAGCTTATTGGCTCTCCTCAGAACGGCATAGCCAAATTCAAGTTGTACGAACCTGGAGATGGAGAAACAAGAAAGCAAATAGAGACTCCTCTCAAAACAATTAAAAAGAGCAAGTGGAATAATTAACACAAAAGTTGCACCAAGAAAATACACTATGAAGTGTATACAAAAATAAAATATGTTCAAAAAATTTAACTGTTTCAGTGCAATCAAAATAAGTTTTTTCGTTTCGCTGATTTTTTCACAAAATGTTTGTCTGTGCGTGGCTGGAATTTTTCAATAGTTAAATATTACGTACAGTGATTATTTTCCGATAACTTTATTTCATCATTCGGTATTCCAATGAATAAATTATCATTTACTTCACAGCGCTTGCGTTACCAGCTTATAAAATTAGTACTCACTGCAATTGTCTTTTGCGAGCTGTAATTTTCCTTCAGAATTTGTTGAACTGTGGAAATGGTTGATTACAAAAAGGCAACTTCCATATACGATTTCGTTGTAAAAAATATAAATGGGGAAGTTATATCGCTGGAGAAATACAAAGGCAACGTTTGCCTAATAGTAAACGTAGCCTCAGAATGTGGCTTCACAAAAAATAACTATGAAGAACTTAACGAAATATTTGATCTATATGGCGAATCTAAAGGTTTAAGAATTCTGGCTTTTCCTTGCAATCAGTTTGCAGGCCAAGAACCCGGAGATAGTGCTGAAATAATGGAATTCATCAAATCGAAAAATGTTAACTTCGATGTTTTCGAAAAAGTTGAGGTGAATGGAAGTGAGGCTTCTCCACTGTGGAAATATTTGAAGTATAAGCAGAGTGGAGTGTTGGGAGATTTTATAAAATGGAATTTCACAAAATTTATTATTGATAAAAACGGACAACCTGTTGAAAGACATGGACCAAACACAAGTCCCAAGGAGTTAGTTACTTCACTAGAGAAATATTGGTGAAGAACTTAATTAAATATGTTAAGATATTTCATAAAGTATGTGTATTACGTATAACTTTCAATCTTTAATTATTTAATGTTACTTGAGTAGTAAATTTCACGTTTCTGTTCAGTTAAGTGCATCAGTTGTAGATTACATAGAAAATATTGCTCCTTAAATGAATTGTTATGAATTGTAGAACGAATCACAAGTGATTAAACATTTCACTTTCGAAAATGAATTTTATTTTCAACACTTTAGGGTTATTAGGCTGATAAAATACATAATTCCATTAGCTCTTTAAAAGGGAACAAATAAATTATCTTTTATTTAAATTTAGAATTAATCTCAACAATAATCACATTTCAGTGGTTACTTTCTTTTTATTCACTTTTCAACTTCATTACTTTATTTTCCTACATATAACTCTACCTGTAACCCTTCCCTACATCCCTCTCACTTACTACGCTCTTACTCGCTTATTACTCGTCAACTATTTTCATTATTGTTGATGAGTTTCTACTATCCTCGTATAGTTTTCTGTCATTTTCCTCTTTTGAACCACAGCGTAACTTTATTACAAGTAAAGTTAGGCTGTGCTGAAAAATTTAAATTTACGCACCACAGAACTTAACGAAAATTTTCTGTGCTGATACAAACTAAAGATTATATACTTGTGTAAGAGTATATCACAGCCTAACTCTACGTAAGTAAGCTTACCTAACGTATGTAGAGTTAGGCTGTGAGTATATTCAATCACAGAAGTATCATTTATAGAAATAAATATTGCCCTTGGAAATATGGAGATTTTCCACGGATGATTTTCAATTGATTGAATAAAATTTGTTAAGTCACCATCAGGAATGGGGATGATACTTTAATTATTTGACATATATAATATTATCGTCAGTACAATAAACGTAGTTGATATCAGACGATAACTGAATTTTTCAAGGTAAAGAATTGCCGATATTATAGTTACGCTTTAATCTGTGCACTGCATTTTTCATTTTAGAAAGCATGGAAATTTTTAAAAATCAATTATTATTTTCTGCAATCATTTTAATTATTGGTATATTTCTAGGTATATTATATATTAAGCCATCTCGATCATTATTTCAATCTGAAATGGCAGAAAACTGGAAAGAAGCAAAGTCTGTTTACGATTTTACAGTTAACGATATTAATGGACAACCTGTGTCATTAGATAAATACAGAGGACATGTTTTGATTATTGTAAATGTCGCTTCAAAATGTGGTTATACGAACAACCATTACACAGAGTTGAATGAGTTGTTTGAGGAGTATTCTGAAAGCAAAGGGCTTAGAATTCTTGGGTTTCCTTGTAATCAATTTGGAGGGCAGGAACCAGGAGACAACAATCAAATTTGTGAGTTCACTAAAAAGCGAAGTGTGAAATTTGACCTTTTTGAAAAAATCAATGTGAATGGAAATGATGCTCATCCCTTATTCAAATATTTGAAGCATAAACAAGGAGGACTTTTGATTGATGCAATCAAGTGGAATTTTACAAAGTTCATAGTGGATAAGAATGGACAACCTGTTGATCGACAAGGACCAAATGTAAGCCCCAAGGCAATGCTTAAAACTCTGGAGAAATATTGGTAGATTAGGCTTTTATCTATTAATAAGGGGAATTGGGTCATAGTTATTTTTTTGAAGTATATAAGTAATAATTTACTTTCATATTTTTAATGTATATATTTCTATTGATATTATTTTTGGTAAAAATGGTAAAAAATTTAAAAATTATCTGTTATTATATACATATATAATTCTTCCAAGGTTAAATTTTATAATGACGTTGAACACTTGAAATGTTTTTCTAAATACATTAAGTGTAGTTACTGAAAGTTTGAGTAGATTCAAAAATATGTTTTAATATTACAATCATTTTTCATTAATCTTATATTATTAATATAAGATTAATCTTATTAAGCATTAGTAAAAGTATTTCAAAATGTCCCATATTTGTGAGAAATTATTAACAATGCATTATTGAAAAAATTCAGAATTTTGATGACAATTGTAAAACCTGTGATTGATGATTTATAACTTGAATAGGAAAATCATATTTTTTATTTTGAAGAGTTAGGAATAATATATAAATGAATTAGGAATATATATCTAATGTGTATATTCCTATTTATATTATTTTTGTGAAAAATTGTTACTGTAATTCTGGTTATTATATATGTAAGCAATGCTTCCATTGTTAAATTTTATTATGAAATATAAAAAGTATATTAAAATGTAGTTTTCATGAGTAAATTGAATAGTTATATACTTGGTGAAAAAAAAATTATTTATGTGTTTATATGGAGTTTTGAAGTATTCATCTCAACAGTTCTTCAATTTAAGAGTCATAAGCCTCATTTGCAATGGACTTGGCACAGTTGATGAATTTCTTGTAGAAACCAACCATTGTGTCTTTTGCTTTCATCATGTGTTGGTTGGATTTCAATATTATTGTAACTTTTATCATAATAATTTCTATATTCTCAACATACCCATATTTCTGTAATTAGGTATTATACAGAAAATAATATAAATCTAACTAAATAAATGAAATATAACAAAGAGCTCAATCTAAACTAAAAAAAGTAACTAAATAATGAAATATAACAAGGAACTCAATCTAATTCAATTGTTTTTAGTCAATTTTACTGGTTGAGATAACTACAAATAATAAATGCAATGCAGTCTAGGTGAATGTCGCTTTCATTAGCAACTATTCCTGGTGTCTCTAGGTGGAATAATTCTGTAGTACAAGAATTTTGCCAAGGAACACGAAGTCTCAAAGCGGACAACAGAAGCACAATCAATACTGTTGTGCAGTAATTTGTACAAGAACTTGAGTGGTGAAGTTTATCACCTACCATGTAAGGGGATTAAACTAAATCAAGTCATCATTGACTCCTCTTTGTGGATAAACTTTATCGTTCCCCCAGACTAAGTATTTCAAGAACCTTCTCTGACTGGTGATATTGGTGTCAAGCTTAAGTAGGATGCCAGATCATGCTGCCATATTCCAACTTGCTACAGATAAGGGCATTAAATAGTTTATAAATGTTGAAGAATTATTGAAATATATACCATTACTTACGTATAACGAATCCATATATTTTCGAAGCAGATGAAATAAGCTGGGTGCTGTGTGGAATGAAGGAGAGTTTCTGATCGAAGACTATACCTAAAGCTCTCACGAACGAGAACGAGAACCTATCAGAACGAGAAGGAACCTGACCATCGATGCTTATACGAATTATTGATATGATTATTAGACGCTGTTTTCTGTTTTCCTTTGGAAAGTTACAACATTACACTTCGACACATTAAAACTCAAATAATTCCCCTCACACCAATTGAAAACATGATCTAGCGCGAGTGGAAGTTGTACACAGTTGTCCGGTGATCTAATTTTATAATACATTTTGTTATCATCATTGTTCTAAGAGCGAGGATCAGAGCTCTGTTGGACCTATGTGTAACGCTGATTCCGAACGTTCCAAGATTATGTTGGGAATCGAAGCTACCAGAACCAGTAAGCCGAGAGCGTATAGGGTCACTATACCGCTCGACCACTCAGCCCCAAGTAGCTCAGTGGAAGAAAGCTTACTAGTCGAAGCCGAATTTATATAGTTTATATAACATCAGATGTGGTGAGTCCATCTCACACCACATGTGGTGTTATCCATCAGAGCATTCAAAAACAGAATAGATAACTGTGACCAAGATTAAACCCCTGAGCTATTCCAGAGGAAGGTATAAACTCACATGACCGTATACCCTTCATCTGTACGAACTGACGTCGGTCAATCAGGTAAGTATGAAAGAAGTTGGTGAGGCTATCGGAAAATCCAAATTTGTTGCTTAATTTCTGTATGAGGAACGCATGAGCAACTTTATCAAAGGCTTTTTGAAAATCTGTGTAAATCACATCAACTTGACCAGTGAAGTCAAGTAATCCAAAAACTTTAATATGGCTGATTTCATGTATTTCTTGTTTGACATCAATTATTGATGTCTTCAGGAGCTCCAAACCATCAACATTTTCATATACGATGGAAGACATCATGAAACAGCTCATAGTAAAGTTATTAGCAATATAAACGATGTTAATGTTGAACAAACAACACAGAACGTACCGAATATAGGGTATATTCTGTGACAAACAACTTATCACAGCCAAGGCCACCTTTACTACGGTAGTAAAGGTGGTCATGCCACAGCCTAACTCTACGTAAGTAAGTAGGAGTAGGCTATGTATGCGATTAGTAATAGATTTTAGAGATTTGAATTCAATATAGTGGTGCCTGAATCTCAACCGTTTCCTAGAATAGAGGATATTGTGGTTAAAGCAGGAAATTGTAGATTTTGATAACTGAAGATGGAGACATCATATTGTTCATACAGCTGGATTTAAAAATTCAGAATCCAGTGTAGATGATTTTATAATAATAATAATAATGTTTATTTGTCCTGTATGACATTACAATATGTATAGGATACGTCAAGAATATGATTTACAATTACACAATTAAACAATTTCAGCAGAAAAATATTCTTGCAACGAATAAAAACAATTAAGTAATAAGACTGCAAACTTCCTTCTTAAATTTCGACCGACTCAAGGACTTGATGTGGTTAGGAAGATGGTTGAATAACTTGATGCCCACATATGTTGGAGAGGATTCAAATTTAGATGTTCTATGAGTCGGAATGGAGATGGTGAAATTATGCCTCATGTAGCTGTGGAAACTAGAAGTTGTATCAAGCTCTAGCAGTTTACTGCGAACAAACAGCGACACTCTAAAATGTATATACATGTCAGCGTCAGGATCTTGTGCTTGATGAAAATCGTCCTGCATGATTCTTGTGGCTTCAGGTTGAAGATCAATCGAATACAACTTTTTACCGTTAAAAAATTCTGGCACTTGCTGCTGAATCGCCCCATAGGACATTGTACTTTAAGTGGGTGAAAAACCTGAGCATAATAAGCAGTAAGCAACCCATCCAGAGGTAGCGAGTTCTTGAGTCGACTAATACCAAAAAATGAACTAATCAATTTTTTGCTGAGATATTCGACATGACAATGCCATCTCAAATTACTGTCAACGTGCACACCTAAAATGTTAACGCTGCCAGCTGACTCGAGTTGATGGTCTCTATACTCAGTAACAAAAGGTGCATGGAAAATAGATTCCCGCAGTTGAAAATGGATAACTTGAGTTTTCCCTAAATTCAGCATTAGGGAGTTTCGGTAACACCAATCTGAAAATTGCTGGATAAGTCTCCTGGATTTACTGTCAAGCTCGTTCCTTGTCTTGGCTGATACCCCCATCGTCGTGTCGTCAGCGAAAAGATTGATAGATTCAGCTTTAACATAATCTGGAACATCATTAACAAATAACAAAAATATTAAAGGTCCCAAAACAGAACCCTAAGGTACTCCCATAGATAGGGGATTGTTTTCAGATCTATGATTTTTATTTTCAACAAATAGATGACGGTCAGACAAAAAACTAGACAATGATGAATATATGATGTATGAATCGTCATATATAAAATTATATAAAAATATAATCAGGTGTACAGTTCTCAATTGTTTAGCATTAAGATTGTGAAGTGGTTGCTTTCTATGACAGTTGATTTTTATGAAGTAAAATTTAACATGGTTATTAATTATCATTGAATAAACTAACAAAAATTAAAATACGTATAGCTCCCTTCAGTTGTGCTATCTTTACTTGCCATGGAAGGAAATTTATTCAATTAGACATAAGTAAGATGTAAATTAGTTAAATAACAAAATTTGTTACTATAGGTAATAATTAATTTGAAAACAATGCACTAAGTGAATCTTCAATAATTTTTTTATAAATAAAAACTGTGGCTAAATCATGTATTGAGTCCTTTCTCACTTTAAAATCTGTGTTCCGGTTGTATCGCCTTCTTGGTCACTAGTAACTCCTGAAACCCTTCCAATTGATTTAGTTTTTTGTTCATCTTGTAGATATACACTAACATTGCTATTGATTTAAAAATGTTTACTCTATTAGAATGTTTGCATACCAATATTTAAAAATACTCCAGCACACGATAAGAAAAGAACTATTTATTACCTCTCTTATTTCTATACATAAATAAATTTCGGCATGGGCACGTTTACAAAACATTAATTCTATAATTTATTATTTCATTAGTAATGCAAAATCAAGTTCACATCAACTTTGTGTAATCATCCCATCCTACTAAAATGCATTTCTTTCAATTAGCCTTGAACTCTAAAATTGCCGGTTTTATGTTTTTCCATTCTTCCATAACAATTATGGAAACTATGCTCACATGCGGGGATTGCTGCTGCGAGTTATTGAATAATTTTCAGTGATTTTAGTTGTGGAAAGTTCGTTATAGCGCGTGTTCACATCATTTACTTGAAATTTCCGATTGATCTAACTCGTTATTCGGCCTTTGTAAGTATTGTAAGAGTTATTGGTAGGTAATCTATATTCAGCCCATTTATAATAAAATTATGAAATTTATTTAACAAATATGTCTAGAAGGAACCCTTTCACTATATTAGCATAAATAATTAAATTGATAACTATTGGTAGGTAGGTACCTATGTGAATCATTACCTATTGAAAAACGGAAAATAAATTGAAATAATTTTTCTACATAGTTCTGTTTCTTAAAAATACATGAGAAAGAAGATTTGTTATAAAGTAGGCCAAAATTTTATAAATCTTAATAATTGACATTTGTAACATCTGAATTGCTAAAGGTTTTTTCACTTAACAATTTTCAACATTATCATTACGTCAACTTAGAGATTACTTTTCAGGAACAAATTCCGAGATATCGAAATTATCGATATATTTTTACGATATATCGCGAAGTATCGATACCACATTGTGATATATTATATCGCAAAAAATATCGATATATTTTTTACATGAAGATCCCTAGTCACAACCCAACTACGATGGAAACGAAACGAACATGAAAACTTCAATTAATAACTTAAATGACCATTTAATGGACAGTAAAACTTTAAGCCGTTCCTCGAACCCCCTCGTTCAATCCTTCCCGTTTTCACCAACCAAGCAGTTGTAACGAGATTAGCCGAACGTCCACGAATATCCCATCTCGATTACCGATTCCCTTCACAGCGCCAATGCGCACCAGAGAACTGGAGAAGTGTTTTTACTTAACCTCATAACCGTAGTATAAACGATGTTAATTTCTGTTCGAGTATTTGCGAGGGTGCATAACAGTCATAACAACGTTATAAGTCTAGTATATGTAACTCCAGGAAGAACATCCCCCAACTGAATTAAAACCCAGAAAAGTGATTTCAAGGTAATCCATGTATATTTCGATAATTCTTCGTTATTTGACATTAATAGTGTTCCTCTATTATAGGACAGTTTAAAACTGTCTGTTGAGTGAGCCCTTATATGTAAAAAAAATATTAAATCTTCGATACAGCACGACAAGTTCGTCTCGCCCTACTGGTGGGGAACCCGTGTTTTAAGTAGTAATTTAAACTAAATTGAACTACTTTAAGGTACTAGTTGTACAAGGGTAAGCGCTATGAAAAGCACTAATATTATGACGAGGTGCTTTTATGCATTTGGCTTGTAAGGTGGATTTTATTATGTGAATATTGTGGTCCGCCCTTTTTACTTGTATCAATTCGAGATGAGCGATCCCTTGATTTTCAAATATCGCTGATCACAGTGACTGTGATTTGTCAATCACAGTGATTTTTAGTAGTGATTGCGATCACAGTTTAGATTTCCAATGAAATAAACTAACCATGTTTGAAGTCTTGGACTTTTTTACCTAAGATATGCACTTATCACAAAATGATAAGCTACAATTTATAAAAAAATCCATTCAATAAATAATAACGCCATTCTAATTTGAAATATTCTGTAATGAATTTTTTTCTTAATTTAATAAAATATAAAAATCATTGTATAATATAGCATGCTTCTTTTCTGAAAATATCATATTCAACATAGAAATATCTCAATTTTTAAATCCTTCATATTTGATATAATAAAAAAATTGTTTATTGCAAATAATATTTAATTTTGAAATAGCAAAAATTGAAGAATCTATTAATAGTAGTTACCTAATGAAAAACAGTAAATAATAAAAAAATAATTGATTGACAAAATGGCCTAGTTTAAAAGTTGAAACCGTGAAATAAATAAACATATAAAACAATTGAATTAACTTCTAGAAAATGGTCTTTCAGCTAAACTTACAGTTACTATTCAAAAATGGCAGCATTGCAGTGTTTTTGACACATCTTTCATGTGGCACTGAAGAAGCCAAAGTGCTAGTTTTTCTGGCGCAATAATTGATAATTTGGGGTATTTGAACTTGTTAGTTCTCCACCATTCCAACCAATGTTTATTACGGGGATCTATATCGTCTTACAACCTATGTACCCCGATAATCGCCTTTGACATTAGATTATTGCCCTTAGATTTTGTAGTAGACACAAATGAGTCAAAAGTATTCCAAAGCGACAATTCCGAAGGAATATTAGTCGTAAGATTGTTTTAAGATTGTTATTTGTAAGATTTTGGATTTGTTCACTCCAGATACAGTGATTTGTTTCTCTAGGGAACTATACAATTCTGTAAACAACGCTAAAAAACTTTTTTTTAGTTTCAGCTGCGGGAAATTCAGTTAACGTTAAATTTTTGAATCTAGGATCGAGGAAAGTTGAAAGAGCCAATGTATTACACCTTTTTACATTTACCAAGCGTTCGTATAAACCTTTTACAAATATCGAAATCACGTCGAATATTACTTCCGGGTGATTTCAACAAATTATTTTTCAACAAATTATTGTAAGCATTCAACAATGCGTTGATTATGAGTATAATCAAAGATGCAGTACAATATAGTTTCCCACAAATATTTTTTGTTGCATCCTCAAATGCTTTCAGAACTGTGCACAAATTTTTAATGAAATTCCACTCGGAAATGACGGACATATCTTTTTTTATTACAGTGATAGTATATCTGATCACATCTTGAAATTGTACAAGTCTTCCGAGCATGTAATGTGGAGTCCCACCTAGTCTCGACATCTTGATGTAATTTCAATGGAGTACTGCCTGCATTTCTCTGATATGCCATCAACTTTTCAGTGGAAGTATAGCTCTTTTTGTGCATTACGATTACTTCTAAGTGATTACGATCTGTTTTATTTTATTGATGATCTTGGAAATTTCAGATTTAGCACATGCGCACAACATCCAAAATGTTGCCAGTTCAATTTTTGTATTATGGCATTTTTAATGTTTTCAGCATTGTCTGATATTGGGATCAATATTTTGTTCTCAATTTTCCAATCCATCGCCATTTTCCGAGTTCTGTAACTAAATAATCCAAAGTGTGTGACGAGTCTGTAGGGCAACATTCCATTAAAATAGAACCACGGCCGACTTTAATCAGGCCATAAAGAGCGTAGTCCGGCGGTGTTGCCAAAATTGAGTTAGTGGTCTACTCTCCTAGTCGGTTATTCCCAAAGTTTCAAGCATTATTTCAACTCTTTTTGTACATTGCGAACGAACAAGAAATATTATTCGTATTTATAACACATAGAATAAAATAATATAACATATAGATAACATGAAGGACAAAATAATATAACGAGTATCGTTTCTTTTTTGGAAGTAATAATATTTGATCAAATAAAATATATAATAAGTAGCTTTTCTGAAAAATCTTCAAGCATATCACAACTAATTTTAATCGATGCCTCATTTAAATAACATAAACTTTTCTCTATTAAATATGTGAAATATTGATCCACACTGTCTGGAATATTTTTGTAATTTATCAACAAATTTTTTATTTGAGACCACCTATCCAATTTGAAGTCAATAGGTAAAATCCAACTTAAATCAGTGTACAATAACTTTTTTCCATTCAAAAATACTGTTACTAACATGTCTTCATTCACTGTAATTTGGTTACTTATGGTAATAATTTCTTCACTTAAATTAAAAGCTAAAAATGAATTTAGTTGTTAACTGAACCCATTTTAACATTCCAACAATCAGGAATATATATTTTACTGGAGTAATGAAGAATTAAATCTTGAAAATTGACAATTAAATCTAACTTTTCAAAATATTATTCAATTTATCATTGCGAGCTAAATAGTCCGGTCTATTTGACAGAAAAATAGTGATCAAATGAGTAAAATTAGGGTAAAGCCAAATTTTGGTGGATACCTTTGGTTTAGCTCAAAGAATAAGTTGTCAAAAGTCCCCATCGATCCTCTGTCCGCAAATGATTTTATTCGGGGTCAAAGGTCAAAATTTTGGGGTTTTTGGATTTTTCTCGAAAACAATGGGGTTTTTTCGAAAAAGTACCTCAGAGCAAATTTGTAGACCTTAAAATTCTCTACAAAAATGGTCCTTATGATTTTTTCCCTAAGACCCACCATTTCCTAGATATTTCGCTTGGAAGAATCACATTCTATGTAATGTGCACACATTTCCACACCACCTATGACGTAGTGTACTCGGCGCGTTTTTTCCTTTTTTTATTCGTATTTAATAGTGTGAAGATAGTTTTTATTGGTGACTGATTTTAACTGTTATTCTGAATACTTTTTTTTTCTTTAATCTGACTCATACTCTTCAAATGCAACTTCGACAATCATGGTTTCGTCTTCTTCTTCTTCATCTTTTTCTTCTTGTTCACATGAATCTTCTTCCACTCTTCCACTGTTGAATATGATTGACCGTTCGTGCAAGACAGACCTTGGCAATTGGTACACGCTGGAGAACACTGTAGCCCTACTTTTTTGCAGCCACATTTGGCACTACAACCTTTCTTGCAGTTGCAAAAAATAGTGTTAAGAAGTTTTTCTGTAGCAGGGGGCAATAAAATTTTGCGACTTCTTCTTTTCTGCTTCTTCATCCCCTTCATCGCCACAAAATAAGCAATTACTTTTGAAACAAAAGCTGGATTCACTTACTCGCGTTCTAGTACGAGGTGGACTTACTGTTGAAGTACTTGCCTGTTCTTCTTCCTCACGTTGTCTTTTTGCTGCAGATATTGAAGTTTTCCGGGTGTGTGATTTTCTACAAGCTACGTGTATTGTAACGGACTCTTGGCTTCTTAAATAATCAACAAAATCATCATTTCTCGCGATACTTGCATCAATTAAAGTTTACAGTCCACGACTGACCACCACAGTTTCACCTTCAGTCAAAGATTTATTACAAATAGAACAGAATTGTGACATTTTTTTAAAATATTGATCAGCACAAACTACATTAGTAAAAACTTTTAATAAATACGTATATTGACTGGAACTGCACGTTTAACACTAAAAGAAGCAGGTAGTTATATAGTACCCGGACGACACCACACCGACAAAAAATAGAAATGGTGGGTCTTAGGGAAAAAATCATAGGGACCATTTTTGTAGAGAATTTTAAGGTCTACAAATTTACTCTGAGGTACTTTTTGGAAAAAACTTATTGTTTTCGAGAAAAATCCAAAAAACCCAAAATTTTGACATTTGACCCCGAATAAAATCATTAGCGGACAGAGGATCGACGGGGACTTTTGACAACTTATTCTTTGAGCTAAACCAAAGGTCTCCACCAAAATTTGGCTTTACCCTAATTTTCTTTAATTCAATTGTCTAAATTGACCGGACTAAAATAATTTATCCGCCTTTTCTCTGGGCTTTTCCTAGGTAAGGGCATATTTTTAGGAAGGCAACAACTTTTCGTCATTTAAAAAAATATATACTCATTAGAAACTCACCTATCCCAAGCTTGAAACTTGTAGAATCCTCTACAGAATACCTATCTTCTACACTATATTTCACAAAAAAAGTATTTGTAAGTATCCGTACTCAAAACAGAACACAAATTCGATTAAATCGGTACACACAAAACACTCCATTTTTATAATTTGACGTTATGTTATCCACAAACTTTCATCACTAGCACATAAATTACACTATGGAAAATTGATGAATAGAGGTTATAACATGAACACTAAACACTTTAATTTAAATAAAACTAAGTAGATTTTCGATTTTCACTATAATTAAATCGAAACATGACAATATCGTTTCGCCAACACAGTGGCTTCATCAGATGTTGATGATAAACTGTTTACTCACTTAAACTGTTTATCATCAACATCTGATGAAGCCACTGTGTTGGCGAAACGATATAGTCATGTTTTGATTTAATTATAGTGAAAATCGAAAAACTACTTAGTTTTATTTAAATTATGTATTTAGATTTTCATCAAGTATCGGCCCAATCGATTAATGACTAAACACTTTGTTTTTTATAGTTTGATGTTGAGATTGCAACAAACTATCAACATCAACACATGTATTACACTGTACACAATTGAAAAATATAGAATTTATAGCAAAAGCTCAAATTATTTAACTTCAAACTGCCAAAGTTTTGAGAAGCGTCCTATTGGCATTAATATACCGGGCTCAACTAATGGCGGGATTGTTAGACCACTAGGATACCGTGGCAGATACTCATTTCATGGCCTGATTAAAGTCGGCCGTGATAGAGCATAACTCAAAATCGTTGTTGATGAAATGTGCAGTTACTGCGATAAAACTATTCGTTGTTCTAGAAGTCTAACAGTCAGTTGTAATACACACAATTTTTTAAGTTGTGACACAATAATTCTTCATACAACACAGGAATCCTGGTTTTCGATAAATAATGGCTGCTTGGCATCTGATATATTGGATTTGAAGCATACACAAAATTCTTGGATCTGGCGTCTTCAACAATACTAAATAGTTGAAAATACTTTATAAAGAGTAATAACATCTTTTTATCAATTTCCGTTTTCGATTTGTTCGATACTTGTTGTTTAGCGAACATTGAAGTTAAAGTCTGTACTTTAGGCCTAGTGATAAATTCTGATGACTAGGATGTTCCAGATGTTTGATCTTCTAGACTTCGGTTGTCACTATTTTTTTGGGTGGTTGGGATGAAATATGTTCCACTGGATCAGTGACTTCAAATTTTTCAACTTGGCCCTTCTAAATGAAAGAGAAATATTTTTGAAACTAGCTGACCCGGCGAACTTTGTACGCCCATTTATTTTTCTCTGAATAGTTTTAAGTAGCCGGAAAGACATGTTCTACTATTGTGTTCCACTATCTTGTTTTTAATATTTATCCCGTGTGGAGCCAGAGACTTACTCACTTACGAAGGGACTACAATACTTATCGAAATGTCGAAATATCAAAAAATTCCTATATTAACACGTTTGGTGCATTGAAAGTTATTAACCTGTCCGTTCTATAATTGAACGGCATGTTCCTAAATTTGTATTAAGAAGTTGTCCCATCCATATATCTCTCATTAATTATATGAGATATTTGCTAGATATAAGTAAAAAAATGTACATGAATTTAGTCCATTTCCTAATACCAATGAATAACGAGATCAATAACTTAGATCACAGTCTGAGATGAAAAAAGTTCGAAAATGCGGGCATGCAAATTAGTATATCTTTAAATATTTCTACATTATACAAAATTATTATCTCAATAAATTTCATTAGCTTTGTTCGCGGTAAGGATTCTGAACCGATTCAGAACTAATTCATAACTGATTCGGGATTGATTTAATACGCATGCTCGGTTATGAACTGGATCGGAATTATTTCGACCCGCGAACGATTTTAGAACTAGTTTAGAGAATTTTCAAATCACGGTTGTTCTCATCGAATAATATGCCGTATACCGCTTGCAATTGTCATTCTAATTAAAGAACAATACAATAACACATTATTCTATGGAAGTCGACTTATAAGTAAGCAACCATTTTCCAATTTATTTATTTTCGAAAGCACAAGATAGCAAGATACGTTTAGTCATTTAATGATAGTAAGATTTCAGAAATGTCCCAACAACCAGAAGATAGTTATAAATGGACCCACCAAAACACTCTTCTTCTCTTAGAATTGTATCAAAAATACAATGAAATACAGGATACTTAAGTGAAGGAACTGTTAGTTTCCGTTTCGTTACCATGTGACATGTATAAAGAAATCATAGAAATAATTTTCTATGATACCAATTGCCAAACTATCGTGAATGCGCAAGTCCCGAACTTACAGTTCTAGATTGATCCTTCGAACCGGTAGAACCAATTCCGAATCGATTCCGAACCAGTCCCAGTTTATCCGCGAATACAGAACTGTAACTAAAAGTACGGAACTGGGTGATCCGCAAACGCCAAAATTAAAACTTCGCATGCGAATAGTTCTGAATCGGTTCAGAATCCTTAGCGCGAACAAAGCTATTATCTACAAAAATTAATAGTTGAAGTATTCTAACAAATGAGAGGTAAAAAGAAATGCCTGTCTAAAAATCACTGACTTAACAATTCTTTATTCGACTAGTTTCGCCTTTTACGGCATTATCATTCTTGATAAGGCAAACCTGGAGCTATAGTGAACAAGTAAATGATACGTAAATATTCCTCGCGTCGAATTTTCATTTCTATATTTATTGAAATAATGCGGATGCTGTTTTAGAAAGATCATAAGTATATAAATGTATAAAGCATGGAACGTTAAAATACGAGTATGAACTACGAACTCGTATCACAGAGTTGATTCGTCGTCCATTGAATTTATATTCTAACAAATATTTGAATAAACCAATTTCAAAACTTAACGTTTTATCTTGAGCTAAAACAATTGCAGGTTGTTTACTCTGCAAATGTTTATGCTTATGCAAATGTGTCTTTAAATTAGAAATGTTGGTTTTAATGCAAAAATTAGTCTGACAGATGATGTTACACTTTGCATAATTATCATCTATAGATTCGAAAAATTGCCAAATGTCAGTGAGTTTGTTTCTCTTTACTGGATGCATTTTCAAAAATCAACTATAACACAAAACAATTTCCAATAATATGGTTAAAACGTTATTGACAGGGACGTACCAACTAAGTACCGAATGTGTACGAAGGCACATACATTATTTATGAAAACATTTATTATAAAAACTATCTGATCCATGTCAACATGGATTTTTCTCTGGTCGGTCTGTCGTTTTAAACTTGCTTCCTTTCGTATAGCAGATATTGAGAAATTTCCAGGAAGGAAGATCTGTATGTATACTACACACTGGCTTTTACAAGGCTTTTCATGAGGTTGACCACCCAACACTCACGACAAAACTGGAAAATTTCGGGGTGCATGGAAATCTCCTGGTCTTCTCGGTTCATATTTGAACGACCGAAGACAGTATGTGGTTGTGAATGGTCCCAGATCAAATTCCTTACCGGTGACATCAGGTGTACTGCAGGGTTCACATCTTGGACCACTTCTTTTGCTTATGTTTTTGAATGATATTGGCGAATGTTTTGGATATACCGATTTAGATCTTTATGCGGATGATCTCAAAATATCGAAGCAGATAAAATCCTTCCACGATTATTGTCTTTTACAGTCCGATCTTAATGCACTCTCTGACTACTACAGATTCAATAAGTTGCAGCTAAACTTGAACAAATGCCATCATATTCTTTTCTCCAAAAGTGAAAATCCTATCTCTTCCAATTCGACATTGTCAGGTCAATGTTTGACGGAAGTCAGTTCAGTGAGTGAATGAATGAAAAAACGTTTTTTTGAGATTTTTGTTTACATTAAAATTCATTGTTATTTTCAATTACAAGGTGGGAGGTTATAAGGTCTCGCGACCTTCTTCAACCCTGTGCTACTTAATTATATTATTTAAAAAAAAAATTTTTTTTTTTTAAATATGTTCACATCATATTTTAAAGGTGTGGCGTGGCCGACTTATCATTACGTGCCATTCGGTCGAATGTCAAACTTTCAATTAATCTGACATTTGATGGTAAAGGAAACCACAGAAGAACTAACCTTTGAATTGCATATTGACGGAATCGTCTAACAGGCCCGCAGAAATCTGGTTTTCATATTACGAATGACTAGGCCGTTTGGTCGACTTTGTCTGTTATTGCTTTGTATAATTCTATTGTGAAATCCAAGTTAGAGTACGCGTCGGTCGTATAGAATCCAAATTATGATAAATACACGATAAGATAAGAAAATGTTCAACGGAAGTTCATTAATGCCATTCATTTCCTTTAATTGTTCTCCACATGTAGTAAGAAATCGTACAATACTGGTTTTGGGCAGAACAATACACATTATATGTTGAATTCATCCATCCATAGATCTTTCAATAGGCTAAACTTAATAAGTATAGAGACCAACTTGAATATTTTCTCTCCATATTTCATAACTTTTAAGAGACATTTGAAAAAGAGATTTTTTAAAGGTCGATAATATAATAATAATCAATTTTTATAGAGCTGTCCTTTCATGGTGTATTTATCTAATCTTTATTAGTAGAATTAGGTATTTTCTTTGTAGATAAAAAGATTCAAGTCAATGCATCGAAAACTTTATTTCGATGAAATATATATAAAAAATTTCTATAAAAAATATATATTAAATAACTTAGTTTATAGGTAATTTACATTTGTGATATGTGCTCCTCTATTATAGGACAGTTTTAAACTGCCTGTTGAGTCAATTTATAGGTAATTAACATTTGTAATATGTGCTCCTCTATTATAGGACAGTTTTAAACTGTTGAGTGAGCCCTTGTGTGTAAAAAATGAAAATAAAAAAAGACTAATCATAGGCCCAAATGATATAACAAAATCTCCGTATATATTATGATATTAATAAAAAAAATTCAATCATATCTTAATTAAATTTTTGCATTATATACTTGGATATTAACAATAGCTACTTATTAATTTTTTTATTGAAATAAAATTTCTCAAGCAATCCTCATCTAAATATTTTCAATTTTAAGAACAAAAATATTATTCTGAAATTGTATTTTCAATCCTAATTATCATAATTAATCAAAAGTGTTTTATAACTGTTGAAATCAAATTTTAAAAAAACAATGTCGAGACGAAACTTGGAACATTATTTTTCGATTCGAAGTTGGACCTACAGATTAACGCCGTTTCCGAATATCGAATATCCAAAAAGCTTTGTGTATGTAAATGTTCCTATACTTCTAACGGGATAATGTAGATGGCGGTAGCGATGAACCTCACGAACGTTCGAAAAAGTTGTACCACAGCTTAACTCTACTTACAAGCCAAGAACTAGGAAATCTGGCAACATCCAAGCAAGACCCACAAATAGAGATGCTGTAATGGCGTTGTAATGGTTTCTGCTCATTGCTGCTGAATAAATCGCTATTTAACGAGAGAAATAACATTCAAATCCAAAAATAAGCTGTGAAGAGTGCTATTGATGAAGTTGTGAAGAACAAGTAAAAGAAATTTCCCGCAAATGTCTTATATAAACAGGAATATCTGTTGTGTTTTAAGTTGTACTTTTACTCCAGGTTATACCTGGAGAGATAGAAATAATACCTAACTTTTACCATCTCATAATTGTGTAAAAACAAAAATCTGCGTTTTATTTGTTGTGCTATTATGTCATGTTATGTGTAGAAAGTGCTACTGTGTTTTTTTCAGCAACAGACTAAGGAATACCTTTGAAATTTGTATGTAAATAGCTACCGATTACTGATGTTTTGCCTGAGTAGTTCAGACATTAACAAAAGCATTATTTGCTTGAATTGTTCCCTTTTTGTGATTTGTGATTAGCAGAGTTACTTACCCTTTGTTAGATTTAGTAGTTATTTAGAACTAATGTTTTATAGGCCTTGTTAAAATTAACATGCCAAGTCATTGCTGTGTGCCTGGATGCAAGTCAAACTACAAAACTTACCTCGAGGCCGGCAAACAACCAGTTTCTGTGTTTTGTTTTCCATAGGATGGAAATCTAATGAATCAATGGCTAAAAAATATTCCTAGGGCATCATGGACCCCCACAAAATATTCTGAAGTTTGTGCCAAACATTTTCCAGAGGGTGCACTTACTAGAGAAGGTACTCATCGTTCTAGATTGGTCAACGGAAGGCTCAAGTTTAACTCAATTTAAACGCAGTGCCAAGTATTTTTCTTTATTTACCCCTACTTATCAACAACAGTCCACGCTCAAAGAGAATATCCAGCTGAAAGAACCGGCATTGAAAGAACGTTGTGAGAAATTGAATGAAGCCTTTGAAAACTCAGATTCAATTTGTCGTTTTGTTGATTTAACATCCAAATTATAAAAAATATTTTAATATGTAAATGGTGGAATATAATTTTTTTTTAAAATAACAGCATTTTTTTACCCTCTAGATTTTACATCCAACGTAACTGAATGTTCACAAATAAACGGTATACAAATAATAAATCAGATTTTAGTAGATTCATATATACATGTAAATGTTTTTATCAATAAAAATAAACTGTCTCGTAATGATTTAAAATGGATTTCACAACTGAAATTAACTAGATGGTCTCAACTTAAAAATTTGCTTGCTCGTTACAAAAATGATATCAGAATCATTCAACGGTCCAAATTACTGTACACATCTCAATAAAGGTTTAAAGGAATTGACGCATTAAATTTACTCTCACCTGAGAATGAAAAATAATGAAATTTATATCATATTGTCAATTCTAATTGATAAAGTGAACTTGTTAGAGTACATACTATAAAAACAACATTTGATTCGCTGTAACTCAGACACAGTTCTTTTTAGAAAAAAAAAGTGTATCATTAAGTTCTATAGATAATTGTATGATCTACAATTTTTGTTATAACTATTTTTTTATACAAAGTAACGTTTCGCTGAGAAGTTTTCTCAGAAGGCAATTAAAACATGCAGTAGACCGATGTTCGAAGATCGATCGGTCTACCGGATTGAGCAGATGCGGCGTTGCCAAGTCAATGTTCATGGCTTGTAAGTAGACTTAGGCTGTGGTTGTACATACTTAGAAACACGCGTCATGCATATTGTTTTATACATGTTCATATTTTTTTGCATATTAATTCAAATTAGTGTTTTATGGATATTAATTTTTTATAGATGTCGTCCTTATCAGTCATTAATAATTTTTTTATATTCTATTTTATCGATCTTATGATTGGTTTTGTTTATTTTTGAATAATTAATTTCAGGAGCATGGATAACAATCAGGAGGTCATTTTAGAACAGCTTGAATGTCCACTTTGTACGGATTACATGACTATTCCTATCAAGCAATGTGAAACTGGTCACAGTATTTGCGAAAAATGCATAAAACGACTAGATCGATGTGTCTTATGTCGCTCTCGGTTTACACAGACGCGCAACTACACTTTGGAAGCCTTGGCTTTGAAAATTAAATACCCTTGCGCAAATAAAGATGCAGGTTGCACAATAAAATTATTGTACACCGAAAGAGAATCTCATGAACGAATGTGTTATTTCCAAACTTTTCGTGTGCCTTGTCAAATGAGAGGATGCTCCTTTGTTGGAGACCCAGCTGCACTGAAGTACCATTGGAAGGGGAAAACAGCCACCTGTAATATATTCGGTGCTGCTAACAAATGCTCTGCAAAAATCAAGTCAGAATCTTACTTTGTGAACTTAGTAGAAGCTTTCAATGAATTATTCTGGTTCAAAACATTGACGTCAAATAATCGAATCTGCTTTGCAATGCAACTTATAGGAAAGTCAGAAAATGCAAATAAATTTTTTTATCAGATAAAATTTTCGCATGAACTGTTACATCAAAAGAAAATGATACTTTCTGATTATTGTAAAGGTATCTCATTGAGTAATGGCGAGTTGTTCACAGATGATATGAGTATTGTAGTTGATAATTCGAGTCTAGCTCGATATGTCAATTTGGGTGCCGTAAATGCTACTCTTAATTATGATATGAGGGTGTTCAGAGTAAATGGTCAAAAAGGACCGAATAATAGATACCGAAAACGAGACAATAATCAAACTAACCAAACTAATCGATCTAATAGGTCCTTTGAGGTTCCTTCGACGGTTCATCGTCGTTCGCAAGAAAGAAATTTGATAACACGAGGGGATGATGAGGATGAAGAGGTTGACAATTGCTGTATTATATTATAAATGAAATTGCAATTTCTTTCTAATTACGAATTTAATTTAATATTTACTATTAGGAATTTAAGAGTTACTGCTATAAATTTTAGACGTTACAGATAATGTATTGTTATTCGTGTTCATTTATTGGTAAAACAGAATTATGATTTTATTATTATTTCTCTTTTTCTGTTTTTTCTTTATTAAGATTTCTTAACAGAAAATTATAACCCCTGTTTTAACTTTAAATAACCCAGGCTAGACGAGGGGTCACACATTCGGTCTGATTGACACTCAGTAATAACAAAGTTAAAATGTATGAATTTACTAGATTTCTTCGTATTTAAAATAAAAGAAAATAAATTATCTATATAATTTTATAGATGTTGGATTCACAAGATTGTCCTTTAATATATGTAGCTTGAAGCTCCAGCGACGTATTTCTAATCGAATCAAGATAATTTTCAGGCTCTAGCCAAGGTGTTATTAAGGCTCAAGCCAAGGCACTTTGAGAGCTCCAGCGAAGGTAGTTTGAGAGCTCCAGCGAAGGTGACTAAAAACATTCAGGGCAAATCAACATTCTATTATAGGCAAAAGTTATTCCAAGAATTTCTGTAGGGTCTCGATGGCAAATTAACATTTACATATAGTATGATATAATTTAAATATAGCAAGAAATAAAGCAAGTGTTCTAACATTAAACATTAACATGAGATACGAACACGTGGAATTAGCCATCGTTAGCCTACAAAAATCTTGAGCCAATTTGAAAAATTAAATGAGCAGATAAATCGAGAATAATTTAAATTAGAAAATGTAATATGATTATTGTAATATTGAAAGATAAACAATATAAAAAGGTATCATAAAAAATAATGAAAAAGGCGAAATGAATAAAATAAAAATTCAACTCAGGTTTTCCAGACAATGCATCTATACGAAAAATAGAATTTATTTTCATAACTTACCGTCAGTTTAGACGCCTCAGATAATTAATTAAACCACTTGGTAAAGATAACGATATAATCTAAGTAATTGAAATCTACTTCTTAGATGATGTTATTCTTAGATTGACGAAAAAGGAACGTGCAATGAGAATTCTGCCCACTATATCTGCATTTTAGATGCATGAGTCCAGCGACGAAGAACATAAAAAGTAAATCAACAATTCAGTGGCGGTGGTAGTGTGGGGAATTCACACGTTACAAATTGTTACTGTAAATAGGTATTGTAAAATAGTTTCAGTAACTGTGTTTTTTTACATGTAGGAAAATAAAGTCATCATTTTTATTATCTAATATATAAAATTCTCGTGTCACGATGTGCGCGATGAACATCTCCGAAACGACTAGACCGATTTTCATGAAATTTTATAAGCGTATTCAGTAAGTCTGAGGATCCTGTACTCTCTATTTTTCATACCCCTAAGAGATGAGGGTTATCCACCCCTAAAAAATTTTTATATTTTTTGGACAAAATTTTTCATAATGTGACATTAAAAATACATACAACCCTTCTATCAGCAACCCTTATTTTTTAATAGTTGTCTTAGTAATTTAATCATTTTTCATCCCGCTCGATAACTGATCAGATCACTTGGTAAGTTATCCCCGTCAGTTGAACATTTAATTGAAACTTCATTGAATTTATTTCTGCTATGCTTAGTGATACCAGTGCTAGATTTTCAAAATTTTCCGCGCTTTTTTTGGATCAACACTCATTTGCCAGACTATACAGGTGTCACTTCCCAGTAAACAGCACGCAGTAGGGATGAGACCTAAGACGGTCTCATTAGTATTTGTTGTTTTTACAGATCATGTCGAGAATTTATATACGCAAAACTAATCGCCAAAATTGGCCTGAAGAACCAAGGCCAAGTCCTCCATTAGCAAAGAATAACTCAACGTCCGAATCTTCTGAAAGATTACCAACAGCTTTGGCTGTTAGTCTTCCATCCACATCTTTGCGTGTTCTTACACCAAGGAAAGTACGACCAAAACCAGAGATAGTTGGAAAAAGAGCGAGTGCAAGACGAATAAGAGTAGACACATCAGTACTCACCAGCACACCATACAAAAAATACCTTGAAGAGGAAGCCAATAAGAAAATAGACATAGAACAAAAGAAATCCTTTAAGGAGCGAATAAAATAAAAAAAAACGGTGAACAACAAACAGAACGATAAAGGAAAAAAGTAAAAAATATCAGATTCTTCTGAAAATGGGAGTGATACTGAATGCCACTTCTGTACCGAAAGCTACTCCAAACACAATAAAGATGAAGGGTAGATTAGGTGCGTTGTGTGTCTGAAATGGGGGCATGAGGCTTGTGCTGGAGTAAAAAGTGATGATGAAGGCGATTTTACTTGCGATATTTGCCATTCTGGTAATCAATTTGTTAGTGTGAAATAATTTTTAAGGCTATAGGGCTATTTCTAAGTTCCTGATGAGAAAATTATTATTTTTTCGATGAAGAGTTGATTTTTCTATTGCATTTTGGCTTTGATGAGAAACCTTTGATAGGGATGAGTATTATTTGTGTTTTTTTTTTTTTTTAGAGAAGAAGAGTTTATTTGTTTACCTATTCCTCGACTAAGTTTGCTGATAATTTTGCAAACCTTTCAAAACGTTTCGTTGAAATGTTTAATGTATAGTTTTGTTGATTGAGTAGTAGATAATCACAAGAAAAAGATCTCTAATGAAACTAGATGACTGCAAAAGTTTGGTGAAACTTGTTTACATATTTAAATTGTTATGAACAATACATATTAACTTATGGTATAAAATGATCCCTGGGATTATTTGTTGTGTGTATGATATAAATTGATGAACTTGTATTACACTACCGCCTGTTTATTTATCTGATGTGTGAGGGAAGGTTCAATTGAAATACACTTCGAAGAACTTATAAATGTAACTTTATTTTAGAACTAATAATATGGTAGGATATGACTTCTTAGGACGAACTGCTATCTAGACTCGTTTCTTCTCAAATCTCCCGAATCTTTCCATGTCTCTGCTTTTATACATTTTCAACAGTATTCAACAATGACAATCTACGTGACAATTTGACAGGATTCAAGATTTACAGATTCAAGAATCATAAGATTTGTACATAATGAAAAATGAAAATTACAAAGAGTTTATTACTTAACGAGGGTACAGTATTAAGCTACAGTAAATAACTATAAATTGAAAATTTATAGTTATTTATTTAGAATATTTATTGAGTCAATAATATAGTTATTCATTTAGAAAATTTATTAAGTATTTGTACTAGTCCATTGTTATTCAACAACATACGTGTAATTGACATGTCCTCATACTTGACCAATGTGGTCTACTGTAAGTTTTATGGCATCGTATCTTGCATTGTTCTTCATCTTGACATGTTTTTCACAGCCCTCTGAAGCCTGATGATGCGAATAATACTTCGCGAAACCGGTAGCTAATTAAACCAAATTTTGGAGTTGTGAGAATTGTGTTTCATTTAACCCTCATTATAAAAATTAACTCACACAGGGATAATACCATTTCATATATATATATATATATATATTTCGATAAATAGATAGAAATTGATTATAAAAAAATTTAACTTATTTAAAATATATTCAATTTATTGTTGAACAAAAGATAAAATGAAAATCCAGCTGTTCATCATTTTCAAGCTGTAAGTTATAATGAGGTGTACAACTTTCCCTCTTAGATTAAGGTTTCTTACAGGAATGCATTTCAGGAGAGAAGAAACAAAGAATTTTAATAGAATTGATTTAATAAAAAATAAAATTTGACATTTTTAGTAAAAATTAGGCTGATTATATCAAAATTAATAACAATGCTAAATCAAAAGGGTGAATTGTCATAAGGGTTTTCTGTAATGGTCCATCCCAAATGATATTCTCTTGACTTTTTCATCATATCTTAAATTGTATCTCATCAGAGGAATTCTCGCTCCCGTGAAAATCTATTTGTAGATCTTCCTACGAATTTCCACAAATATTTTGGTAATGCTAAAAGTGTTGATTTTTATACCGAGCTTCCAAAATCTTCAAGGTTCTTGGTAAAAGTAAATACGAGTAACGAACAGAATATCTTCAGGCAAGTTGATATCCCCATTTCTTCTAACAGTCTCTACAAAATACGTTCCAAATTTATTTTACGAGGATTAGTGAAATGACATCTAAAATGTCTATGGTTTGTCTTAGAACGCCATCTCTCCGTAGAAGCTTAATATTCATTTTCTTTTGAGTTAATTATGAATTGTTGGAAGGAGATGAACGCTGTGTGTTCAAATTAATTTCAGAAAGTCTGAATGAAATACAATTTTAACAAATAATGTTTTAATATTTTCAAAACTGGAGTTGTTCGATTTTCAGAAGCTTTTTGATGATAACTCCGTGTAAATATCTGTTTTCTGCACCTGGACGAAAATTTTGTTGGTCAATCAAAACGGTGAATTGCCATATAAGCTCTGCGTGAAATTCCATCAAACAAAGATAATTTCTTGACTTTCTTCAAATTAAAAAATTGCACTGCATGGCACATTTTTTCTGAACTGTAGAAATCTATTTGTAGATCTTCCAATGAACTTTCAAGAATTAGTTGGTAATCCTTGGAGACCAATTTATTGAACCGGGCTTTTAAAATCTTCAAGGTACTTGGAAAAACTAAAGAGTAGAAATCAACAGAATTTGAGTTCAGGCAACCTGATATGTCCAATTGTTTCAATGGTAGCTCCAAAATATGTTCCAAGTTTGTTTTGGTGAGATTATTGAAACTAACATCTAAATCTCTTATGGTGTCTCTAAGGACACCATCTTCCCACAAAATGTCGAGATTTATCTTCTCTTGATTTAATTCAGAATTGTTTGGAGAAGTTGAACGCTTAATTAAGTTCATCGTGAGGTCCGACGTTCTGATACACTTGGATATTTTCAACAATTTCAGAGGAAGCAGCCGAATTTTTTTTAATGTTGCATTATCAACATTATTATTCGATATATCAAGTTTTGTCAAATGCGTTAATATTCCAAATAGGTTTCTTTGGACGATAACATTGACGTAAGGTCCACATCTTGATATATCTAGAGATCGTAACTGAAATTCTTCAGACAAAATCGTAACATTCTGTTCATTCAAGCTACAGCCGCTTAATTTCAATCCTCTAAGTTTACACAATCTCAGAAAAATCATGAGACAACGAATTGTGTAAATAGTTTTTATGGTTTTACTATCCCTCAACACACTTTTAGGTATTATGATGGTATTTATATTATCGAGGTTCAATGTGTGCCATATTTTTGCACTTGAATTTCTAAAACTAAGACAATTCTTTATAACCATTGGCTCCAATTGGCAACTTTGGAGTACTCCCATTGCTAAATGCTTCTTCAAGTGAGGCACTAGATCCAGCATCTCAAGGTTTTGAATTATATCCTCGAAAATGTTCTGTCGAATAAATTGGAGACATAATTCAGAATAAAATATTTCAACAATTTCTTGCTTAATTTGAAGAAAGTCTGAATGGAAAAGGATTTTATAAAAAAGTGTGGAATCATTTCCCACATCTATAGTATGGGATTTTCTACAAATTTTTTGGATAACTTCGTCCAAATATTTGTTTTCTTGATCCGAATGAAAATGTTCTTGATCATGTTCTGTCATTGTTTGGAACCTTCCTTGGGCTTCATGATATTCAGAGATAGAGCTTTCCATTTTTATTTCCTGAAAATTAAATCCAGTAATGAGTTAATCACAGAAATAACACCACATTGAAATTTTTTACTCTTGAACTTGATATTTTATAGAAAGAGCCAGTGACCAATTTTGAGTTATGTCTAAAGCGACTAAAACTTATCTACACAATATTCAATACCTCTTTGATAAAAATCATTTCTGGCAAACCCCAATGGTCGTATTATACAACCCTGACATTTCGATGAGGGTAGGAGAGGACATTCAATATTGTCACAAAACTTTAGGTAAGTATTGCAAATAATGTTTTAAAAGAATACAAAATCGCCAGAACTTTTTTGTCCTTTCTAATTGTTTCCAGAACGCTATAAATATTCCAAATAGCTCTACTTTTGTCATTCCAGTTATCATGAAATTTGCAAGCAAAAAAGAAAATTTATCTGGAAAACGAATTGTATAATGCCAGGAAAAAATTATATCACTAACCACCTGCCAGAATGAAAAACAGATGTGCTCTTTACGTAGGGATGTTATTAGAGGTCTAGAAGATTCAAACTGATATGATATTCTATCGAAATATATTTGGATATGAAAAAGTTCTCAAAAAATGTCACAACCAGCCCTGGTCTCCCCTATTCTATCGAAATATATATATGGATATGAAAAAGTTCTGGCGTTTTTTTATGGATTTAAAATATCTGAATTAATTATTCCAAATTTTGTGACTGATAATATAACTTTAAAAATTTTTCCTACCTTCTTTAGAATATTATGGTAGACTATTCAGTCATTGGAGTTTGCCAGAAATGACTTTCAACTAACAGATAAGGAATATTGAGTAGGAAAGATTGAAACTCAAAATTGGTCTGCTCTTGGCCTATTTGAAAATTGAAGTAAGTATATGTACTATTGAAGAATTGGAAGCATAAATTATTTTGAAAGTTATCAAATTGAAGTAGCGTTCTAATTTTATCAATAAAAATAAGTGATATTACTATGTCAACTTTTTATCTTGAAATTTATTGAATATAAACTTAAATTCAAACACTTGAACTTATGATTTACACTTTATTGACTACATAGCATGACGCGTTTCGTCGTTACAAACGACTTCTTCAGATGCTTACAGAATAATTCATTATTCTTCAGATGCTTCATAAGTTCAAGTGTTTGAATTTAAGTTTATATTCAATTATAATGGATTTACATCAAGTAAACGCCAACACTATTAAATATTGAAATTTATTGTTTTTATTTACTAAACCATTCTTACTATCTAAACGATAGAAATATGTCGTTATATATATATATATATATATATATATATATATATATATATATATATATATATATATATTTTTTACCGTGAGTTTCTTTGGTAAATATGCACTTGGCTTCAAAAGCTTTAGAAATCGAAGATACATTTTTTATAAACTAATTAAGTACTGAAAAACACGAATATGATATTAAAAACTGTCACTGTTGAACCAATTAAATAAAAAATTATAATTTTCGGTAAGAAAACGACGTCGTTATTGAAATTCGACAGTACTAAATGTCACATACACATGCGCATACTGATACGGTGCAGTATTCACTGTTTTCAGTACGGCAACCATAAAAAACAAATTACCTAGGAAAACAGGAAATTCGGTTAATTCATTGAAATATATATTATCAATAAATATGTAAAATAGGTAGAGGGTAATAGTGCTATTCACTAAATACTAATAATAAATAGAAATAAATGAGGAAAAGTATAAAGACAATTTTAATATCATCAATGTAAATTAACTGAACAGACCCAGTTTCAAATGTAACGTAATGAATGACAGATTTCATTCGGAAATATTCAAGAAGAATAAAATATAATAAAATGTATCTTAGTCACTATTTTGTTACGACTTGGTTGATATGTAAGAATTTGCAGCTTTTGAATATCGTCCTCTAAGGTAAATCTAAAAAAAGCTTCTTCAGATGCTTACAGAATAATTCATCATTCTTCAGATGCTTCATAAGTTCAAGTGTTTGAATTTAAGTTTATATTCAATTATAATGGATTTACATCAAGTAAACGCCAACACTATTAAATATTGAAATTTATTGTTTTTATTTACTAAACCATTCTTACTATCTAAACGATAGAAATATGTCGTTATATATATATATATATATATATATATATATATATATATATATATATATATATATATTTTTTACCGTGAGTTTCTTTGGTAAATATGCACTTGGCTTCAAAAGCTTTAGAAACCGAAGATACATTTTTTATAAACTAATTAAGTACTGAAAAACACGAATATGATATTAAAAACTGTCACTGTTGAACCAATTAAATAAAAAATTATAATTTTCAGTAAGAAAACGACGTCGTTATTGAAATTCGACAGTACTAAATGTCACATACACATGCGCATACTGATACGGTGCAGTATTCACTGTTTTCAGTACGGCAACCATAAAAAACAAATTACCTAGGAAAACAGGAAATTCGGTTAATTCATTGAAATATATATTATCAATAAATATGTAAAATAGGTAGAGGGTAATAGTGCTATTCACATTCAATGCAACTCAAATTTTAATATTTTATTATATGATAATTGCAGATTCCGTGCTTCACGACTTTTCACGGAGAGTTGACGTTTGCTGACCCTAATATATAATGTACCAAGAATTTACCGAAGTATTTTATTTCATTCATAGTTAAATATGAAAAAAACATTAACATGAACTGAAATTCAAATAAAATTAATGTTAGAGAAATATTATTGTTACTCACCAATTTCAATTTCGTTTTCAGTCCGATAACATTTGAAATTCTAAATTTTTTAATATAAATTCTAAGTCTTTTTTATTAGGTATTACTTTAGGTCAGTGTTATTTTATTTTAGGTACAAATAATTTATTATTCAGTTGATAATAATTCAGTATATTTAGTAGACTTTATGATTTATATCTATATTAACTCCCATTTCCATTTAATTATTACCTGCCTAATCCTCTCCCGGCAAAGTAATTGCTCCAACCTTATCGTTGGTCTTTGCTGAAAGGCTATTTCAAATTTATTTATTATATATAATGATGTTACTCTAAAGTATTCTATATTCATAGTATTTTACACACAATGAACGCTTCTTCACCATGCAGTGACGATATATTATCAATTAATGATTTTAATAAACAGTAGATATTATTAGGGGTCTTAAAGGGTTAATCTCTTAAGGGTTATTATTGCCGTACTGAAAACAGTGAATACTGCACCGTATCAGAGTAACCATGTGTATAATGGCGGCATTTTCTAAAAAAAATCATAATTTTCTATTTCATGATTGGTTCAACAGCGATTGTTTTTAATATCATATTCTTGTTTTTCTGTACTATTTTCAGTATTATTTTACAAAAAATTTATCTTCGATTTCTAAAGCTTTTGAAGCCAAGTGCACATTCACCATTTTTTCAATACCTTAAATAAAAATGAACTCAAATATATTTAAAACTTTCAAAGTTTTGAATATATTTGAGTTCACTCTCTCTCAGAGTGGAATCTGTATTTACTTTTAAAAATATCTCCCATAATTTTAAATATACATAATTCAATTACAAATTATTTATAAAAACGGGAAAAATAATAAACAAAACTCTTCAACTCCATAAAACTAAAATCAACTTGACATAAAAATTTGAATTGAATAAAATTGATTATTCAACTTCTTACTTCTTGTCTAAGGCGTACTCGATACTGATTGTAGGTAAATGTATTGCAGGTACTGTTTATGTTAAGTTGATTTCAGTTTTATGGAGTTGAAGAGTTTTCTTTAATACTATTCCCGTTTTTATAAATAATCATTATTAAATAGACGTTTATCTATAATTATTAATAATTATAATTAAATAATATGTATTCAAAATAATCGCAGATATTTTTTAAAATTAAATAGATTCCACCCTAGGTGAGAGTGAACTCAAAAAGATTTAAAAAATTTACTTTCTGGAAATTACTTCAAATCTAATTAATCATAATAAAAATGAAATTAAAATAAGAAAATCCTAACTATATATATATATATATATATATATATATATATATATATATATATATATATATATATATATATATATATATATATACAATTACTAGCTCATTCAAATAATATTATTATTATCACATAAAGACTCACCTGTTATTCCTTCTTTGCTTGCTTAGTTAAAATTTGCCAAATTAAATTTAACGAACTATTCGAATTTTTAAGATATATTCCAATAAATTCATTTAAAAGAAAAAGGTTTTTATACCTGTAGCACGATGTTAACTTTATGAAAGTTCGGAGTAGACTTAAGTGAAAAGAACAATATTCTATTTTATATATACTGTTTGAGGAGGGTAACCCCACTGAATCTACCTAAATTTGGTATGTTCTGTGGTTACCCCCTCCTATTGTACACAGAACATAACAAAATTGTTGTTCTGTGCTATTGTATTTACGATACAAGAAATAGAAGAGGTGATATCTACAAGGGGTAGGAGTATCTGATGAGCATATTGGAAATTTCATTTTGAGGAATTCAATTAATTAATTTGATAAGTATATTATTATCCTAAATAATAGAGTCTAAAAATCTAAAAACATTTTCAAAATCATTGAACGGTAGGTGTATACTATGATGTTGGTTATTTACCATAGAACATATATAAATGATATTCTGTGACCCCACTACTACAGACATCGACGATGAAAAAGCAGTTTATGTCGTTTCGAAAACGTAATTTAATTTTTTACCAGATTGTATATTCTGCAGGTTCAAATATTCCGGAAAATTGAATTTCAAGCAATTCAAACTGAATAATTTAGTGAGATTTGAGTACAACATTATTTTGTCCTCAAATCGAGTGACCAGATTATTTGAAACGAACTCCATAAAAATAATTCAAATACACCCACTTTGGGAATTTCGAAGTTTTGCTTAAAATAACCAAATAACGCGCACAATTTAAAATTGAATTGTTTGATTAACTAAGAGCATCCTAGGGTTCAAATCAAATGAATTATAAATACTACTTATATCAAATAATAAAAATAAAAATTTGGTCCAACTGATGTTAGAACTATAAAAAAAAGTGGAAATGCAGACTAAAATAGATAATTATACATGAATATTTTTCCTTAATGTTATATCAAAACATGTAATCTTCAACAAAATACAGAAAAGATTATTGAAGGCATTGAATGAAGTTTTATATTCAAATATTGGAGGAACATCAACAAGAAAAAAAATCAAAATATTTTGAAGATAAAAAGGCATACATATTTTGGTCAAAATAATGATAAAATTCACATAAATCTATATATATATATATATATATATATATATATATATATATATATATATATATATATATATATATATATATATATACCTACAAGTAATATTTCTTCTAATTTCTTAATTTTCATTTATGTAAATAATAATAATAAATAGAAATTAATGAGGAAAAGTATAAAGACAATTTTAATATCATCAATGTAAATTAACTGAACAGACCCAGTTTCAAATGTAACGTAATGAATGACAGATTTCATTCGGAAATATTCAAGAAGAATAAAATATAATAAAATGTATCTTAGTCACTATTTTGTTACGACTTGGTTGATATGTAAGAATTTGCAGCTTTTGAATATCGTCCTCTAAGGTAAATCTAAAAAAAGCTTTAATTTCAATGTCGAAACTATGTCCTCTCTGGGTAAAGTTCAGAAAAAAGATACCTTTTTCATCTTAGATGCTCCGGTAGATTTTAGCATGAATATAAATGTATTGACTCCTTTCAATTGCTTGTGGATGTAGATGTTGCTAATTTAATTGGTGTTTCTGTATTACTGTTAGTCTACCAATTTCATCTTTGTTTATAATAATAATAATATATTATATAATAATAATAATATTTCTTGAAATTTATATATATATAAATTCAATGGACGATGAATCTACTCTGTGATAGTTCATAATTAAATGAGAGGTAATAATAATAATTTAGTAATATTATTACCTCTCATTTTATATATATATATATATATATATATATATATATATATATATATATATATTTTCAGTATTTAATTGGGATTGCAGTCTAGGACTGCAATCCCAATTAAACACTGAAAATACATATCTACAGTCGTTAAACATTCAACTATATATATATATATATATATATATATATATATATATATATATATATATATATATATATATATATATATATGTGAATGAAAACTGTATTAATTTTTTAGATCTTAAAAATGGATAACAAACATAGTTTTTCAATTTCCATAAACCATCACATACAGATAGCATTATACATAATACTTCCATGCATCCATTTCAACACAAAATGGCAGCTTTCAATACTTTGATACATTGATTAGTGAATATTCCTCTTTCTAGAACCAATTTCAACACCGAGAAAAATTTAATCAAGCAAATAGCTGTGAATAATAATTATAATCCTGAAATAATAGATAATATGATATTAAAGAAAAACTTCAAAAAGGCGATTGGTTTGGTTTATCCCCCAGTCATAAACAATATCAATTATAACAGTCTTACATACATCGGTAAGTCCAGTGAAAAACTCAAATCTCTTCTTTTTAAGTACCTAAAACATCAACATTGCTTACCGTACTGGAAATAACTTAGGAAAACATATCAAAAATTACAAATCTAAGGTCAACAAAAATAAAAAATCAGGTGTATATAAAATTAACTGTGGTAGTTGTGATAAGTTTTATATTGATAGAACGTTTAGAAGTTTTCAAATAAGAATTTCTGAACATAAACGTAGCTTTGATAATCAGAAGACATATTCACATTATGCAAATCATATAGGTATTCAATTCCGATTTTGAATACCGCAAACAAGGGAATGAAGCTTAATTTGTTGGAATCACTCCAAATTAATAAATACAAATATTCTGGCAACCTTTTGAAAAACCAAATCGATCATACCTCAAGCCCCCTTCTCAATATTTTCAAAATTACTCAGTTTACTACATAGTAGTTCAGTATGAATTGATCGCTTCTACCTGTTATCTAACCTGTTTTCTCTGTATTCATCATTTAAGTTTATATATTGTATGTATTCGAGAAATAGTCATTAGTCTGCACGTAGCATTTGAAAAAGGTGAATCTCATCGAAACGTCCGTCATGCAGTATTCTTTTTAATATATGTGTAAATCAGTTTAACAATTGTTTTATTATATATATTATTTATATAATATATATTTATATATATATTTATTATATATATATATATATATATATATATATATATATATATATATATATACATATATTAATAAATAGAATAATAGAAATTGTTTATAAAAAAAATTCAACTTATTTAAAATATATCCAATTTATTGTGGAACTGGAAATCCAGCTGTTCATCATTTTCAAGTTGTAAGTTATAATGAGGTATGCAACTTTCCCTATTAGACTAAGGTTTTCTACAGGAATGCATTTCAGAAGAGAAGAAACAACGAATTTTAATAGAATTGATTCAATAAAAAATAGGATTTGACATTCTTAGTAAAAATTAAGCTGAGTATATCAAAATTACTAACGATGCTCAATCAAAAGGGTGAATTATCATAAGAGTTTTCTGTAATGGTCCATCCCAACTGATATTCTTTACTTTTTCATCATATCTTAAATTGTAGCTCATCGAAGGATTTCTCGTTCCCGTGAAAATTTATTTGTAGATCTTCTTTGTAGATTTTAACAAATAATGTTTAAACATTTTTATACTGGAGTTGTTCGATTTTCCACAGCTTTTTGATGATAACTCTGTTTAAATAACTGTTTTCTGCACCTGGACGAAAATTTTGTTGGTCAATCAAAACGGTGAACTTCCATATAAGCTCTGCTTGAAGTTCCGTCAAACAAAGATACTTTCTTGAGTTTCTTCATGAAATTAAAAAATGGCAGTGCCTCGCATTTTACTGAACTGTTGAGATCTATTTGTAGATCTTCCAATGAAGTTTCACGAATTAGTTGGTAATCCTTGAAGACGAAATTATTAAACCGGGCTTTTAATATCTTCAAGTTACTTGGAAAAACTAAAGAGTAGAAATCAACAGAATTTGATTTCAGGCAAGCTGATATGTCCAATTGTTCTAATGGCCTCTCCAAAATACGTTCCAAGTTTGTTTTGGTAAGATTATTGAAGCTAACATCTAAAACTCTTATGGTGTCTCTAAGGACACCATCTTGCCACAAAATGTCGAAATTTGTCATCTCTTGATTCAATTCCGAATTGTTTGAAGAAGTTGAACGATTAATAGAGTTCATCGTGAGGTCCGACGTTCTGATACAGTTGGATATTTTCAACAATTTCAGAGGAAGCAGCCGAATTTTTACTAATGTTGCATTATCAACATGATTATTCGATATATCAAGTTTTGTCAAATGCTTTAATATTCCAAATAGGTTTCTTTGGACGATAACATTGACGTAAGGTCCACATCTTGATATATCTAGAGATCGTAATTGAATTTCTTCAGACAAAATCGTAACATTCTGTTCATTCAAGATACAACCGCTTAATTTCAATCCTCTAAATTTACACAATCTAAGAAAAATCATGAGACAACGAATTGTGTAAATAGTTTTTACGGTTTTACTATCCCTCAACATACTTTTAGTTATTATGATGGTATTTATATTATCGAGGTTCAATGTCCGCCATATTTTTGCTCTTGAATTTCTGAAACTAAGACAATTCTTTATAAGCATTGGCTCCAATTGGCAACTTTGGAGTACTCCCATTGCTAAATACTTCTTCAAGTGAGGCACTAGATCCAGCTTCTCTAGGTTTCGAATTATATCCTCGACAATATTCTCTCGAATAAATTGGAGACATAATTCAGAATAAAATATTTTAACAATTTCTTGCTTAATTTGAAGAAAGTCTGAATGGAAAAGGATTTCATAAAAAAGTGTGGAATCATTTCCCACATCTATAGTATGGGATTTTCTACAAATTTTTCGGATAACTTCGTCCAAATATTTTTTTTCTTGATCTGAAGGAAAATGTTCTTGATCATGTTTTGAAATTGTTTGGAACCTTTCTTGGGCTTCATGATATTCAGAAATACAGATGTCCATTTTGATTTCCTGAAAATTAAATCCAGTAATGAGTAAATCACAAAAATAACACCACATCGAAATTTTTTACTTTTGAACTTAATATTTTATAGAAAGAGCCAGTGACCAATTTGGAGTTATCACCAAAGCCACTTAAACTTACCTACACAATATTCAATACCTCTTTGATAAAAAACATTTCTGGCAAACCCCAATGGTCGTAGTATACTACCCTGACAATTCGAAGAGGGTACGAGAGGACATTCAATATTGTCACAAAACAATATTGTCTTTAGGTAAGTATTGCAAACAATGTTTTAAAACAATACAAAATCGCTAGAACTTTTTTGTCCTTTCTAATTGTTTCCAGAACGCTATAAATATTCATTCCAAATAGCTGTACTTTTGTCATTTCAGTTATCATGAAATTTGCAAGAAAAAAAGAAAATGTATCTGGAAAACGAATTGTATAATGCCAGAAAAAATTTATATCACTAACCACCTGGCAGAACGAAAAACAGTTGTGCTCTTTACGTGGGGATGTTATTAGAGGTCTAGAAATTTCAAACTGATATGATAGGGGAGACCGGGGCTGGTTGTCACGGGGGTAGGTAGTTACAGTGGCAATGGTGGCGAAAATGAAAACGCAATAGTTACGTTAGGAAGGGACAAAAAGATAATTTTAAATTAAAAATAGATAATTTAGATTATAGTTCCCAAAGCTTAATATCTAAACTTTTTAAAAATAACAGTCTGTCAAGTCTACTGGGATCCAAGCGGTTCCGCTCATCACTTGCGATGTCCGCCGGAAACAATGTAAGATAGCTTTTTTCGACTGCTGGAAACATTACAGCTGTCGAAAAAACCTATCTTGACAGTGAACTATAGGATCATACTTTAAGTGCACAACTGCCTGCGATAAAAAATGTTTGAATTCTTCAGTTAAGCCTCGACTTTTTTATTGAAGCGAAGTGAGGCGAAGGAGTCTAAACACACATCCATCTTAGGAGTTTTTGAGTTTTTAACTGGCAGCACTCCTGTAATACGGGCACCTTGAACTAATTGTATGATTTATACTCACACAAAAAAAATCGAATGTCGATTTTAAACGGTGATGTATCGATCCAGTACTACATATCGATTTTAAAAAAACGATTTTTTGTCTCAAAAAATCGATATTTCGATTAATTGATCTCAGATCGCCATCCCTAGTTTGCAACCTATGTTCCATAGAGGCAGAGACGTCCTTGTTATGATATTTATGCCCTAATGCTTTCTTTTTATAATGAATCTACGTTTATACAGCTATATGTATTGACTTTTTCACTGCATAACTTAAAATATCATTTTTGGCGTTGGGGCTAAAAGATACATTTGCTCGGGGCAAGTTGTGATATGTCATTACCTGCCCCGTAGTGCTTGTTACCGACTGATATAATTTTTGTTACATAGCTTTTTGTCTTTTTTTTGTAGGACGAGGACGTATATAAGAAGAACAGAGCGAGGCAAAATATCTAAAGATATTTACAAGCAGTAATAATTTTGGAGGAAGACAAAACTGAAAAAATCGTGGCGTCGCAAAAAACTTTGGATTATGTCACATGTCGCAACAAGATACTCAAAGAAAAAGAAAGAAGCGAAAGAGAAGGGCACTCATGTGGAATCTCTCACAGTCGGATGCAAAGAGAATAGACAAGATTATTCGGCCTTATCAAAAAGCCGCTGCGAGAACAACCAAGATAACGCGAAAAACCCGCAAATCTGTTTCTACTGATACGCCAGAAAAAATACTTTGGCACTGGAACAGAATAAGAAGAAGGAAAATAAATCAAAAAAAGGAAAGTCAACAGGAAAATACCAATGAGAGAAAGAAATCAAATAATGAAAAAATAGTCTTGTTGTAAAGAGAAAGGTATTAAATGACACTGACGAAGAAAGTGAAGTAGAGGATGATTATTTTTGTCTGATGTGTTGTGATCCATTTGATCCCAAGACATTGAGTGAGCGATGGGAAAGTCTGGAGCTTGTAAGAATTGATCACATGTGCAGTGTATTGGAGGAGATATTACACATTACCTATGTTTGAATTGCGAAAGTGATTATTCAGACTACAGTAACTGAACTGCTGGGCTTTCCTCATGGATCTATTTATTTTTTATTATGTTTAGTTTATTTTCAATTTTAAAATAAGTTTTCTTCACTAGTAGGTGCGAAGGTTTCGTTTGATAGAAAGAAGAATTATCTACATTTAGTTTTCACGAAGTAGAAGATCAAAAATTAAGTTTGTAATTTTGTTCAATTTCAGATTATTATGTTTACGTTGTAATGAGGCAAAATGTTATGTTATTTAATTTAAGATAAGTAATTGAATAGTGATTTTGATGATTGTTCTCAATGAAAATTCTCATAATACGTATGTTTTTTATTGTAACAACTTACCCCGTGTATTGTAACAACCATCCCCGAGCACGGGGTTGAAAATTACACAGCTTTTTTCAGAATTCATACATTTATGGAATTACAATCAGTCTGCTGCATAAAATTTATTTTAAATTATAATCCTGAATAGTTACTTAATCAAACAAACCTACACTCAGGTAAAACAATCAAACGAATAAAAAAATATGACAGTTTGAAATAAAAATGTCACAACCAGCCCTGGTTTCCCCTATTCTATCGAAATATATATGGATATGAAAAAGTTCTGGCGATATTTTATGGATTTAAAATATCTGAAATAATTACCCAAAGTATTGTGACTGATAATATAACTTTAATAATCTTTCCTACCCTCTTTGAAATATTATGGTAGAGTACTCCAGTCATTGGAGTTTGCCAGAAATGACTTTCAACTAACAGGTAAGGAATATTGAGTAGGAAAGATTGAAATTCAAAATTGGTCTGGCTCTTGGCCTATTTGAAAGTTGAAGGAAGTATATGTACTATTGAAGAATTAGAAGCATAAATTATTTTGAAAGTTATCAAGTTGAATTAACTTTTTAATTTTATCAATAAAAATAAGTGATATTACTATGTCAACTTTCTATCTTGAAATTTATTCAGTTTTTATTTACTAAAGCATTCTTATTATCTAAACGATAGAAATATGTCTTAAATTTACGCATGAAGTAAAACTTTTACGAAACTTCATTTTCGTGAAATTTTTGAAAACTGAAGTGCCTATGATTTTGAAGAGAAAGCTTTTCAATATACAGATATATATATATATATATATATATATATATATATATATATATATATATATATATATATATATATATACACGAATATGATATAAAAATATCATATGTCACTGTTGAACCAATTAAGAAATAAAAAATTATAATTTTCACCACAGCCTAACTCTACTTACGTAAGTAGAGTTAGAGGCTGTGTTTTCACTAAGAAAACGACGTCATTATTGAAATTCGACAGTACTAAATGTCACATACACATACTGATACGGTGCAGTATTCACTGTTTTCAGTACGGCAACCATAAAAAACAAATTACCTAGGAAAACAATTAATCAGCTATTATTATATAAATAATTACATTATTCAAATAAAAACTCACCTTTGAAAACAGATGTTGAACACTGATTATATTACAGAATGCACTAATATGAATGAAATTGAGTGTGAATACTGTTATTCCTTCTTTACTTGCTTAGTTGAAATTTGCCAAATTAAATTTAACGAACTATTCGAATTTATGAGATATATTCCACTAAATTCATTTAAAATAAAAAGGTTTTTATACCTATAGCACGATGTTAACTCTATGAAAGTTCGGAGTAGACTTATGTGAAAAGAACAATATTCTATTTTATATATACTGTTAGAGGAGGGTCAACAGAATCTACCTAAATTTGGTATGTTCTGTGGTTACCCTCTCCTATTGTACACATAACATAACCAATTTGTTGTTCTGTGCTATTGTATTTACGATACAAGAAATAGAAGAGCTGATTCCTACAAGGGGTAGGAGTATCTTCGGAGCATATTGGAAATTTCATTTCGAGGAATTTAATCAATTAATTTGATAAGTATCTTATTATCCTAAATAATAGAGTCTAAAAATCTAAAAACACTTTCAAAATCATTGAACAGTAGGTATATTCTATGATGTTGGTTATTTACCATAGAACATATATAAATGATATTCTGTGACCCTACTACTACAGACAACGACGATGAAAAAGCAGTTCATTTCGTTGTGAAAACATCATTTCATTTTTTACCAGATTGTATATTCTGCGTGTTCAAATATTCCTGAAAATTGATTTTCAAGCAATTCAAACTGAATAATTTAGGGAGATTTGAGTACAACATTGTTTTGTCCTCAAATCGAGTGACCAGATTATTTGAAACGAACTCCATAAAAATAATTCAAGAAACTTTGTGAATTTCGAAGTTTTGCTTGAAATAACCAAATAACGCGCACAATTTCAAATTGAATTGTTTGATTAACTAAGAGCCTCCTAGTGTTCAAATCAAATTAATTATAAATACTACTTATATCAAATAATAAAAATAAAAATTTGGTCTAACTGATGTTAGAACTATAAAAAATAAGTGGAAATGCAGACTTAAATAGACATTTATACATGAATATTTTTCCTCAGTGTTATATCAAAACATGTTATCTTCAGAAAAATACAGAAAAGATTATTGAAGACATTGAATGAAGTTTTATATTTAAATATTGGAGGAACTGAATCAACAAAAAAAATATCAAAATATTTTGAAGTTAAAAAGGCATACATGGTTTGGTCAAAATAATAATAACATTCACATAAATCATGTATATATATATATATATATATATATATATATATATATATATATATATATATATATATATATATATATATGAAATGTATTATGAAATTTGTTGCAAATGTTTGTATTTTTATAGTATTTTTCATGTTACCAAAAATATTCAGTGTACTTCAATTGAATTACTATATAATTTCCATTTAATAAATATTAGACAAGATACTATTACATATAACATACTATATTACTAAGAGTAGGACTACTAAGAGAGATACCTGCTCATTTGAGAATGAAAATGAACTGGTTTAAAATATATTAGGGAGTCCAAGCAGTTTTAAAAATGATAATAAAATACTATATTGAACATCATTATATTGTTAGCATTTCAGCAAAAAGAAGTACTCATTATTTCATGTCTTTTGTGCAACTCATTGTTCTAGATCATAAAGGAGAATGCATTGTATTAAAAAAATCTACATTTGTTGAAAAAGATTCACACATATAATTCAACATTTTAATAATTGCTTTATTATGTTTATCGATTTACATCAAGTATCGGCCTCATCAATTATCAATCTACATTTGTTTATATACCTAGGCATAAAGCAACTGAATTGAATGTTCAGAGCTAAATCTTCTATTTATTGTTTAATATGATCACATAAAGTGTATTTAATAGAATACTACTTATTATTGTAGGTGTGTTGTAGAAATACTTGCCAGAATGATAAATGAAATGTTCAACATTAAATCTGCATCAATATACTCGTACTACACAATTGAGATTGCATTCTTGCTTACCTTTAGGTGAAACATGATCAAATAAAATTCTTGGAACATTAGGAATAAAATATCTTGAAAACAATGCTTCAATCATAAAGATAAAGTGATGTTAGACCATACTTGCTGAAGTGAAAATTCAATACAGTAGTTGGACATAATTCAAAACAGCGTCAACTCTAGTAAAATATTTCTAATGAGACTGTATTAGAATTAAGAGATTATAATTGTTTATTCGGAGGAAATATGAACAAAAAACTTCAATTCATATGATGAAACATTAGGTATTTTCTTCAATTGAGGCTGACTTTAAAAAGCAGATATTACCTGAGTTAAAGTTGAAAATGCTTTTCATGAAATATAAAGTTCAGAGGAATATACTACATTGGGTGAAATATTTTTTTCTATGGATGTATCTTATATATTTATGACTTTAGAAAATGAAATACAGACAAGTATAAAACTCACAATAGCATTTACACATTGAAAAATAAAGAAATGATAATGCATATATAACTAATATATCACACATTGCATATATAATTAATCTCTAACTAAATCAATGATGAATCACAATATTCAAAACAATAATAAATAATTGTACATTTTCTAATGATACTAAGTTGATGATCAAAACTAAGTTAGATAACCACCTTACACTGGTATTATTGCTTTGAGGTAATAATTGTAGCAAAATAACTGAGGTAGTGTAAAAATTTATCATTATGTCTTCTCTGTATATTACTCAAAAATATAACTCAATATTTTTTTTGAAACTTTTCGAAACAAACTGACCACAAATATCATTCACGTATAATGAAATAATACTATTCTGATATTTTAGATGGAAATATATACAATATGAAAAAAATATTTCTATAATTATATTTGAACAGAAATTTCCAAAATTTTTATGCATTCTCCTGGGCTCAGATTAGAAGAGCAAGTTCATGTAATCATACCAACATCCCAGGAAGTTGCAGAAATGACTTCCTAAACTTTACATCTGACGGTATAATGTTTTGCCACTTAGAGGTATATAAGTAGGTAGATTTATTTTTGGTATAATCGTAACATACATATGTCATAAAGTGAAATAAGTTGAATAGAGCTCAACTGGAGTATATTTCAAGGAAAAACTCAATTAGCACTTCACTCAATATAATACACCATTACAATTCCATGAATGTTGGTTTCTAGGTATATTCAATACTTTAAAATATATTTGTCCACTGGGAAAAGTAAATACTTCCAGTTATATTGAACGAACAAACCAAAGAAAGGAGTGAATACGTTGCAGATTTTTAAATGAAACAAAACATGATAAAAAAGCTCCATCTTTATTCACAATAAATTCTGTATTTATTCAAATGCATTGGTAAACGTGAAAAATTAAAAACGGCAATGGGACAATTCGGCTCACAAAATCAGCTTCAGTCAATAATTTGTATCTTAGAGCGGAAGAAGCTGCAAGAAAACCCCTTTTATATATGGGGTACGTTACTTAATTTATATTTGAGGTTGACCTTTCTTGTCTATTGAATATTTATTGCATGTTCAAAAATATAAATTGGAGGTGAAGATGGAGAACTTCATCTGTTGTGAGAGTCAATTCTAATCTTTACTCAAGCTTACATTTTTCACCTAATAAGATAATTTCTTTTCTTCTTATTATGTAGTGAGACAAAAAAGCTCTACTTTATTACCCCAGGATCGGAGGACAAACCGAAGTAGTAATAAAACTTCTGAAAGATATTCTGTCTTCAATATTGATGGGAAGGAATGATAGAACCTTATAATTTGAGTACAAAGAATGAATTTTACTAATCCATACAGAGTTAAATTTATTTCGAATAATGTCGCAGAATTCCAAAAGAAAAATTCTCAAATTGAGTTCAGTGAATTTTAAAGTTAGGACAACATAACATAATACTTCCTTCTGAAGTCATATAAATTCATAATCATTGAAATCTGTCAAAAATAAAGTCCAACTGAAGTACATTTGTCTTGAATACTTCTAGAGAAAAGAAAATTGAATTTTACTTGTGTTTCCTTTATACTCTGCTCACAAAATTGCCCAGCCTGATGAAACTTAATAAAGCAATCGCGAAGTAGAAGTTGTTTTTCAAATTTTGAGCATATAATGCAATATATAATGCGTACATACTACTTTTTGAAATAATTGAACCATTTTTTAGAAATTATTCGAAAATGAACAGCTATGAAAAACAAAAATTTGGGTTTTCAACCCTTAACAACTAAAAATAGACATTAGCCACCAATTTTGAACGGACAATGAAGATCCAGGTGCCAGTAAGATTTTGTGAAGATATTTGAAGTGGAATATGTTCACGTAATCAGGTTCTTGGCGTACGTATCATCTGAAATCAGAAAAATGTGCATATAAAATAATTGGTGAGGACACTAATAACATTACAATTACAAAGCGTAATAGGAATTTATGTAGGTTTTAATCCTAATCCTGTATTAATTCTAAGGAGTGGTTAATTTTCAAATTTGATACTTTATCTACAAAACTATCCGAGAATGGTTCAAGAAGCAATTAAGGCCAGAAGTTATTAAATTATCTATTCAATTATCGTTCAAAAGTTGAACCTAGCTGCAGTTATAAAATCATCACAATTTTCAGAAATTCCTAGCACAGTTCCTACATCTAGCAAATTTCTAGGAGCGAATATATTTCACTAATATATACCTATGTATCTGCAATTTTAGTCAATCTGTTAGTTTGGATCTCTATTTCAGGACCCATGATCCCTGTGTTTTTTTTCAATTATACAATCGATGACTTATTGCTTTTTTTGTCACGAATATTCCAAATCCAAGGGCAAATTTCTTTTGTTTTTCATTCAAATTATCAACATCATGTCATGCATGACCTCTGTCGAGAATTCTTTGACACTGATGCACCTTTGAGCATTTATACTTTAACAGTTAAAACTAGTAGTTTAAGAGCCAGTAAACATCTGACGACACACATTTCAGGAAATCCCAAAATTTTCTCATTGAGACAGTTGTACCTACCATACATGAATTGGCTGCCATTCTAATATTTTAAAATATATTATTATACGTACTCAAAAAAGGGGTTATTTCCTTGTGGCAGACCATTTGAACTTTTTTTTTGGCGTATTTTAGTAATCTTCAAATTTTTATATGTTTTTGTTCATAGTATCAGTAGAATATATCTCTCACGGCAGAACGATCTAGCGTTTGCTTTGACCTGGCAGACTGAAAAACATTTTTTCCCTCGGAAATATATCTGTGTGTATTATTACGTAGTATACGGAATGAAGAGATTTTCGTTTTCTCTTTCTTCTTCCTAGTATATTACTGTCGTATTCCTTCTCTTTCAATTCAATTTGACGTCAAAATTGACATATATTAAGAAAAAAACTAATATGAAAATTATGTTTTATCTTCAAACGAATTTGAATTCAGTTGACTCGATAATAATATTATCAACAATTTCGATTCATGTGTATTGATTTCACTCAATAAAGTATATAATTTCTCATTTCACATAATTTTTATGAATTTTTATCTCTTTGAGATTATTTTTTATTTAGATTATTTTATTCTAGACTTTCAACCGAAAAACACTTACTCCCGCGCAAATATATTAGTGTGTAATATTTCAAAATTGGGAAAAAATACTTCTTTCCGACATATTTTAGGAAACTTCAAATTTTTATATGTTATTCTTGATAGCATTAGAAGCATATATCTCTCATGGCAAACCGATCTGCCGGTTGCTTTGGGCCGGCCGACCGAAAAACTATTTTTCCCGCGTAAATAAAACAGTGTGTAATAAATTATATTCGTAGCATAAGGAATGGATGAATTTTCATTTTATCTATCTTCTTCATAATAAACTATTGTCGTATTTCTTCTCTTTCAATTCTTTTTCACGATAAAATTAGCACACATAAAGAAAAAACAGACTGAAACTAATATTTCATCTTCAAAGGAATTTGAATTAAGTTGATGATAATTATATTATTAACGATTTCGATTCATGCATCACTCAAAAAAGTACATAATTGCTCATTTCACATAATAAATATATCAATTTTCATTTCTTTGAGATAATTTTCTCTGATTTTAAATGCAATATCTAATATTATGTTATGTACCTTCGGTAAGTAGGTTGTAGATTTTATATTTCCATTGTAGCTATTCCACGTTCGCTGCTCTCTAGAAGGTACCTAGTTCCCCCTAGTACGTTTTCTAATTTCAAGTGCACTTCGTAGTCTAAACAAAACATAAACATGATATTTATGTTATTATACCTATTCTGTCGCATCTGAGACCTAGAACAAATCGAATACTTGAATATTCTTTTCAAGAAGGTTTATATCAGTGCATGTAAAATAAATAAATAAAATGTGGTGATATAAAGTCACTTCAATTCAATAAACTCACGAAATATTAGCAAATAAAAGTTTATTTGATTAAATTCGATTGAAATTACCTTATCATGTCAGGTGAAATGAACAAAACCGTTGCACAAAACATACGCTGTTTTGTGCAACGGAAAAAAGAGACAGAGTATTTTTATTCACTGACAAAACAACGGAAACATGTTGAAATATATTACGTTAACGAAGACAGCATAACCTCAAAAACGTTAAATAAAAATAAGATCTATATATTCATTGTGTCTTCTATTATATTTATGAAGATCTGTAACTGCAGATTTCCCTCGTTAATGACAGTACCTTTAATCTATTTTTCAAGAACTATTTTTATGTATATATCATCTCCAAGAATTGTCAGTAAATATAAATAAGTTAATACCTTATACTGAAAAAATTTATAATTATTTTTGTTAGCACAATGCTGCTGTCTGCTAAGTCAAAATAACTGGCAGATCCTTCTGCCTTGAGAGTCTAAAGCTTCTGATACTACCAAAAATAACATGAAATTTCGAATTTCCTAAAATACTTTAAAAATACTAAAAACACGTGTGTGAATTTTCAAATATTCTGCTAAAACGTGGAATGCTCTGCCACTTCGTTTTGAGTAGTTGATATAATTATAGATTTCGATATATCAAAACGCCAATACATATATGAATCAAAATTCATTCGAACATGAAATATTGTCAGGTTGGCTTTTTTATGTGTGCCAATTTTAGAAGTAGATAAGAAATACGACAATATTATTATGTAGAAGAAAGAAAACAAAAATGTGTCTATTCCAAATACGAACTATACATTACGGTATAAGCAACCGGCATATCGGTTTGCCGATGGGTGAAATGAAAAATTATTTACTTTGTTGAGTGATGACTCGAATCGAAATTGTTAATGATATTATTATCGAATCAACTGAATTCAAATTCGTTAGAGATGAAATATTATTTCATATTGGTTTTTTTCTCAATAAATGTAAATTTTGACGTCAAATAGAATTGAAAGAGAAGAAATACGATAGTAATATATTAGGAAGAAGAAAGAGAAAACGAAAATCCCCTCATTTCGTATAATACATATAGGTATAGAATAAAGAGGTAAATTTAAAGGGAAAAAGTGTTTTGCGGTCTGCTGGGCCAAAGCAGATCGGTGTGCCACGAAAGATATATGCTTCTGATACTATCAATAACATATAAAAATTTTAAATTTTCTGAAATAAAACAAGAAAAATGTGTTTCTTCTCAATTTTCAAATGGTCTGACACAAGAAAATAACCGCAGGAATGGTCTGCCGTTTGGTTTTTGAGTACGTATAATAATATATTCCAACATATCAAAACGGCAGCTTTCCTAAACTATGTCTTTTTTCTCAAATCAAATAAAATCGAATCAAAAACATTTATTTTTCATTATTTGTTTTGTGAAACATTGTTTTTGTTAATATATATCAAAAGTCGGGAGACTTTAAGGTTTTGCAACCTTCTTCAACCCGTGTGAATTTAATTTCCTATTGTATTTTCAAAAAATCAGGAGCAAATTTTCTTATCATATATTCACTGCAGGGATTTAACGGCTGTGGCCGTCTTTTGTAAATTTTCATTAAATACGTGCCATTTGGTCAAATGTCCGATTTTCAATTCATCTGACATTTGATGGTAAAGGAAACCACAGAAAACTTTACCCACGTAATGTAAAATTCTCCAAATTATCACACCTTTTATACCTGCGCAGTACCGAACCTACAGCGACTAAGAATAATATAGGTTGGGAAAGTGATTTCATTGAGTAATAAATTGAAAATAAACCAAAATTTTCAAGACTATGAAATTAATAACAAAACCACTAAATAACTAAAAATACCTGATGAATTGATTTCTTACCTGTTTCAAAATTTTCTTTCACTTAAGGTTCAGAACATGATATATTTGTAAATTAATGTGTTTCCACAACCAATTGCAAAAACAGGAACAACATTTTTTCTCCATAATAGTTCATTGATAAATAATTGAAGGTTGAACTTTGTTACCTAAAAATATATCGAATAACAAAAATGGTGTACCATAGACTTAATTTGTGAAGTAATCAAATCAAAAGTAATAAATATCAAAGATTATATAGTTTACGTATCAATCAGACATGAGAAACATTCTTGATGAAAAATTATCAACGTCGTTATTTGAACATCAATGACTAGGGTTTACTTTCAGAAGAGATATAAATGGGAAAGGCACTAAAACGAATACAACGAAAAGAATTAATCTATTGAAGTTAATTATTCCGCTCACCTGATTCATTAATGCTCTGGGCGACTAGAGCAATAGGAGAATATAATTTTTTGGTCTGGTTAAATAACATAAAATAATTACCCTTAATGAAATGAATGCAATTTTAATTGTAAGCTTTTTAGGATATTCATTACACGTTAAACTATACGGCTGAATAATACATTGAAAAAACTTATTGAGAAAAAGCCAAACATGAAACGATTTATCATTTTTAGGAAAATTTTTTTCGAAGCATAAATTCTGAATTGTATTGTTTTTCATAAATAATCGAAAATCCATCAATGAATAAAACTAAATGATGAATACATATTATTATTTTCATGTAAGTACTTACCCGTTTCTTTCTGAAGGAATGATTTTACTATAAATTTTCGTCGGTTCGTATTGCCTGTAACTTAACTTCCACAAAACTGCTTCACAATTGTATATTATATTTGATTGAAAGTGAAAAAACTTCACGAACATTCAAGTAAAATACTGTTAAATTATCTCACAAAACTTTCTTATACAAGTCTCAAAGATCGACTAACTCGGTAAAATATTCATACAAGGTCACCCACGATGAACTCAAGATTGTCAAGCGGTTCGTAAACCGATAACATAAACAGAGTCATAAATCACTAATATACACATTTCAAACAGAATAAATCTCCTTACTCACACAACAAGTATTTATTATATCTTAGAAACGAGGATTGGTGCTAGAGGTTTCGCCGCCTCACGCAGATATAAAAAATACTCACTCTTTTATATAAAAATTCATCCGAGAACCTAACTACTATCTATTTTCAATACTACCCCTTGTAGTACTAAAATATATCTAGAGCAAAAGAGTGAAGTTTTGTTTCGCCAAAGAAACAAATTTTTGATTTATGATTTTGCCATCAGATTGGAATTATAGCCGCACAGAAAAAAAATGTACGAATGTAGAAATATGAGTAAAACAGTAGCGTGTTTTCTTAAATTTTGAATGATTCAAGGCTACATTTTGTTGGCTTTGTTAGGAATAAAATCTTGAAAAACATTCTATTTCTTTATACCTATACCTAATAGTGAAATATCGAATTCAATTTAATTAGAGGTAGGTATTTGCAAAACAAAAAATTTTATTATAATTTGAGTGAACGTATGAAATAAATACCTTTATTGACTGAAAGTGCGGTAAATGAATGCATTTATTTTTGAAGGATACTTCTTAGCAATATTAGGCTCTGCTTTTTGCTATAATTTACGTTTTCAAGTTATAAACAAAAGCTCATGTTCTTTTTTTTTTTTATTTTCGGCTTAAAACATTTGCAGTTTGTATTTGTAGAAACAGTTCACCTCAGATTTCAGACTTGCGCTTATGAACTAACTTTCATAACTTCTCCATATTTCTACGATTTTACTCAGCTATAGACTTCACAACACCTCTATGAATAAATGATTTTGTTAACATTCACAAAACCTCTAGGAATAAATGATATTGTTAACATTCAAAGTTCACTCGCATTCAACTTAAATTATATTTATTATTTAGTTTATATATTTCAAATCAAATTTTAAAAACGAAATTTTCAAAAAGATGATAAATTACTCGTATGTATAATTTAATATAAATTTAAATTCAAACACTTGAACTTATGATTTATACTTTATTAACTAAATAGCATCACGCGTTTCGTCGTTACAAACGACTTCTTCAGATGCTTACAGAATCTGTAAGCATAGATTTTGTAAACATCTGAAGAAGTCGTTTGTAACGATGAAACGCGTCATGCTATGTAGTTAATAAAGTGTAAATCATAAGCTCAAGTGTTTGAATTTAAGTTTAAATTCAGTTATAATGGATTTACATCAAGTAAACGCCAACACTATTAAATATGTATGTATATCAAATCGTATATACGAGTCATTAGTTTGTGGTTTAATTTTTCCTTTCAAATTTGAGTTTTTTCTAGCGAGCAATAATTAGTTGACCGAAAAAGTGATTAAAAATCCAATAACATCTAACCTATACAACTGTACACTCAAATAGTTCAATTCGTTCGGTTTTTCTGAATTAAAATTCTTCGTGAAGGAATAATTTCAGAAATCTCAAAAAATCCTTACGTCTTAGAAGATCGTTAGGAGTAAGAGACCAGGTTGGATGCTTGAAATATTTCGCACTCAAACTGTGAAAATGTCATGTAAAAATTTCATTTAACAGCCTTTTACAAATTATTTAGTTGATATCCATATCTCATATTGAAGTAATGGATTAGTATCTCTTCAATTGTTTCAGGCATTTCTGGAATTGGAATTTCGAAGGGGAATAATTCGAAAAAACATGGTGAATCCTACTTTATTTTCGGTCAATATATAATTTTTGAAACTGCGTTGTCAAAATACATTCATTTTTAAATTAATGATCGGACAAACAGTAGGGAATTCAAACGATAATTGTTCATCAACATTGACGAGATATAATAAAATGTTAAATTGAGAAAAAATAAAAATGACTTGCATCAATCGAATCATCAAATATCGTTTGATTACTCATTGAGAATGCATGCAACCAATCATATTATAAAATAAAGTTTCCATTTGTTTCAGAATTACGCAGTGCATCTTGTACTCGTAAAACTAACGAAACGAACTCTAAAAGTTTTTGCTCATATATTAATAAGTGCATCGTTCGAACATAAAACGTTTCATAAAATATAATATAATAAGAAATTCTGTCGAAAAAATTATATGACGCATAATTTTATTCGCTATACATTTTTGTGTTAATTAATACATTCTGAATAGGAGCAATATATTCTTATGTGTCCATACTTTAGAAGTACATCTTTTCAATTATATTTTCACTGAATTTCAGTTTTTCCAATTTTCATTCTTTGGAAGTAATCCCATTCAGATATAATGCTCTCATGCCAGCGTTTCTTCAAATCCTTGAAATTCTGAAATGTGCTTTTCGGTATGGCCATCAGCTCGTTCTTCGATTCCGATTTTATCTCACCAATTGTGGAAAAACGCTTTCCTTTCATTGTTCTCTTCAATTCTTGAAATAGGAAAAAGTAGCAGGGAAAGCCAGATCTGGTAAATGCGGTGGTTGTTTTTAGCCAAAAAATCAAGAACTAGCATGATGTGTGAGCTCGTGCATTATCGTGATGCAGAATTCCTGATTTGTTTTTCCACAATTCAGATCGTTTGAGCAGCATTGCTTCACGCAATACGTAGTTTCGCGTGAAGCAATACTTCCTTGTAGTATTCCTTATTAACCGCATGTTCTGTTAGCAAGAACTCATTGTGAACCACGCCGTTGTAATCGAAGAAAACAGTGAGCAAAACGTTCACATTGGATCAAACTTGGCGTGTCTTTTTCGATCTTGGCTCTTCTAACCGCTTCAATTGGGTGATTGGGCCTTGGTTTCGACGGCATAACCATATACCAAAGGTTTTGTCTTTAGTTATGACCTTCTTCAGCAAATATTATGCTATACTAATGCGACGTTGCTTTTTCTCTAAATTTTGCAATTTCTGAGCAAACATCGCTAGCCCATGTTTCATGCCCAAAAGATCCGACAAAATTGCACTTATAGTAATTTGACGATTTTCCAGAACCATTTCCTTCACAGTTTCGATGTTTTCGTCGCTCATTGACATGGTTGCAACTCCAGGACCCTCATCGGAATCAACATATTCTCGGCCTTCTGTGAAGCGCTTGTACCACTTATAAACAAGTTTTTGGTACAAAGTAGGCCCGCCGAATGCCACAATCGATATTTTGAGTGCGTTGGAGCACTTTATACCATTTTTAACGCAAAATTTAATACAGATTGTTTGACATATTTCTTTGAAAAATCAAGAAATCGAAGAACACAAAAACGTGACTAACATTCACAGTTGTCAAAAACAAACTTCTTATCAAAACTGGCTGATAAATGGTAACATATGTGAAAAATTTGTGAAGCACCTTAACAAAAAATAATTTGTTAATCGAATGTGCACAGCCTCCGAAAATTGAAAATTCACATTTTTTTTTGAACAGACGCATTATACAATTGGAAAAAAAAATTTTCAGGGCTTTTTCCATGCTTCAGTATGATACTTTGAATATTTGCAATTTCTTGACGTAGAAAAAAAATAAGAAATGTCTTTCAAAAAATTTCGGTCTAAGGAGTTACCTCTCATATTTTTTCAATGTACTAACGTTTTTTGTAACTATTTGATTTCCTGACTCCACTGTGGAGAAGCTATAGCAGATGAATATCGGTAAAAACTTAATTTGTTCAAGCTCAGATCTTTTTTTCGGTTTCCTGCGTTAAACATTTGCAGTTATCAATTAAAATAAGTAAACATTAGTCTTTTCGAATTCGAATAGTAAGTATTCTAACGGAACATAAATATCGAAATCACTTACTTTATTATTTGTGATGGCAATCTGAGACCGATTAAACGAAGAATACACTTCATGAACCTAAATACTAATTTTCAATTATAATTTAAAGAATAGATCTAGTAAGCACACACTTCAATAGTTTACAATGTAGCTGAACTTTCCAATCACATTTAGAAAAATTACAGGTTTTCATCTCACATGTAATTGATTTGAGGGAAATAATTTTTTATATTTATTCAAATGCTATCTTTTTAACGTTGGTTATATTGATTTTAATTATTTGAACCACAGATGATGCAGAACTTTTGTATCAGTCATTATGTGAATATCGAAGATATCCCACCTTATCGGATAGTTGCTGATATTTATCATAATAAAATAATTTTTACGAATTCCATTCGTAAAAACTAACTGTCGGAAAGCAAATCATATGAATATGAAGCAAGCGGTCATCTGAAAAATTATTTGCTTCTTGTTATACATCAATTATTCCCCAAATTGAACAAATCATATTTTGATCATGTATTGTAGGGCTTTGACACACCAAATCAAAAATTAAATTGAGAAATCAATTATTTTATCAAACATTTTCTGTAAATCGATTATTGAGGCCTGGATTTTTTCGTTGATCGATTCAATATTTGAATTTGAACCTATTTGAAAATCGATTTCCTTATATTCGCCTTTATTCCTCAATTTCGCCATCCTTAAATTCGAAACACTTCTATGCTTATATTCGTTTTTGTCTGAGTTCAGTTTTGTTTTTTAAATGAGATTCCTTAAATGTGCCTCCAGATTTTACAAATGCATACAGTAAAATAGCGGAGAAAGGTTTTCGAGGAAATTATTATAGTCTGCAATTTATGCAAAATATGTTTTCCAATTCATTTAATTTTCAGTGCCCCGGTAGGTTTGCCGTGATATAACATGATACTTCCACGATGCAATCTCTAGATTTTCAAGTCGAGCACTTGAGAATTTACAGACCTTTAAATCGTACAGTAGACAAAATATCGATGACCATCAAAATGTCCTCCGTTTTGTAATTTAAAAAATAATTTGTGAAAAAAAAATGAACTTCACACAGAACTCGAATCCGTGTCTAATTATCTTCCATATTTTTCGAGCTTCTTCAGGTTTATTCCGTGCCATATTAGCTTCCCGACTCTACGAGTATTATGAATGAAAATTGTTGTTTACAGTTCACTTACGTGACCCTGATTGAATTATATAAACAAATATTCTAAAACAACGATAATAATATAATATAATGATCACAAGTCCTTGATAGCAGTCAACAGTTTTGTTGATATATATATATATATTTACTTATAATTTTCAACTCGGATTTCAGATTGATGAATTCGAAATAATGATAAAAAGTAACAGTTTCGTTCGTAATAGTTTAATATTCATTCGGAGACCATTTATTTGTCATTTTTAACTGCAAACGAGCATCTCAGCCTATGGAAACTTCCACATTTTGAACGACAAAGAATCGGTATGAGTAGAAATGAACATTCGAATGAAGCTGCACAATAGGTACAAATAGTTTTTCAGTAAAAAATTACAGAAAAACAATTTTATGAAATAGAAGTATAATTAAAGTTTCGAATATTCTAAAATTATATCCTTTCTGCGCTCTGTGGCATATTCTTTTTTCGCAAACTTAAGTCTTGAATGTTTTCGAACAGAAAATTCACGAAAAATAGAGGGCTGCTGTTAGTTTACCGACACTTCTGGAACAAAAATCTTGGACATTTAGGCGAAACATATTTTTTTCCCCTGACGTTTCTGCACAAATGAATATTTTTTGCAACCAAAATAGAAAAATCTTTATTAATGTTCAATTTTCATTCATTCATACAACTTGCAATTGAAATCGATTTGAGTACTTATTCAACCCCAACAAATAATAGGCACTTTTTTTAGAATTGAAATACCATACTACTTCTGATGTAGTATGGTAACAAAAATAAATATGAGCGCTCTTTTCTGACATCAATCAATTTATTATATGATACTACTAATGACTATAATACTTGATAATTTTAAAACAAACTGCCTACGCCAATGATATTCTCATACATCTAGTTAGATAGCCAAATCCCTATAAATTTAATTTTATTGTAAATTTAAAGTACTCATTATAACTCTAAATTTTAATGAGATCAATTTTGTTCAATCTATTTTGATATTTGTTAGTCTTCCTAATTTTCAATGAAATATCTTTCTCTTCCAACAAGAATTCGTGAAAGTCAAAACAAATCAGCCCATTGAAATTATACTGTTTTGATCAGAGACCGAAAATGATCTGTTGAGCGAGTTTTTTTATTGCGTCCATTGCTGCGCGACCAGCCAAAATACTCCCTCTGGTCGCATTGTGTCCAGATATACAAAAAATAATACTTCGCGATTTTTAGCATTTCTGACGATAGTGGGTGTTAGGTGTTTCAGAAAAATTCAGCTGAAGCTGAATTGCGCATAAAAGCTTGTCGTCGTCAGAAAGGTTCATGCTAAGAACTTTCAGGTTTAAACATTCGTCAATTAGCTTCGTGTCATCCATTTCAATGTTATTTTTTTGGGAAAACGGACTGTTTTTTCGAAAGCAGACCGTAGAGTACTTTCAATGATTTTTGGAGACCTCATCCAGTTAAATTTGTCAACGTCCTCAATTGGTTTTTCCCAGCTTTCTATGTAGGATTCAATTTCTGAGTAAAAACCTGTACAATTTGTTTGAAATAGTTTTTCGTGATTTTATCTTGTGTGTTCACTATACTTTGTGCCTTCAGAGACAAGAAGTTTTCTTTAATTGTGTGATTCACCAGATGCGCGAATATGTTTCTGATTTCGATTTCCTACTTCTTTCCAACATGGAAAAAGTACATCACTGAATGCATGAGAATCATATATGCCTCTGATAGTGGTCTTCACAAAATTCTAGTCAATCCAAGCTTTCAAAATAAATTTCCAAGGCACCGAACATTTTCTAAAAGCTTCTGATTTCAGGAAAATTTGTTGCTTATCTAAAAAAATTGAATTTCCTTCACAACAATAGTGCACGGACACTTTTTAAAAACCGCTGCTGGACACATGAATTATCCGTCCATTTTACATAATCACTATTCAGTTGTGATTCAAATCTCTAAAGAATATACTAGAATGAGGCAAAAATATAAAAAATAGTCGAGAACCTTTGCACATCTCTATTAATATGAGTGAGTTGTAATACATATTAAAGTGATAACAACTATTGAAGTGAGATACAGTTAAATATAATACCGAATTAATTGAATAAAATTTTCTCGGTCACTTCCGAAAAAACTTCTTGTGAAGGGGAAAATTTGGAAAGTATCGAAAACTCCTGGTTTCTTATAACTTAATAGGAGAGAAATGATAAGAAAAAAGATGATACTCCTGTATTGAGAAGTGCATCTTATGCAACATTTTACTGATTGAACTTGGTTAGTAATAAATTAAAAATTGATGAAATGAAAAACAATAGCTTTTGGCTCACAAAAAAATCGCTTCAGCCAATTATGTTATGGCAAAAAGCACAGAAACAGGAGCAGAAAAACAGGAACGCGAACATGAAAAAATTCAATGTAACTTGACATGAATTCTTTGAACTTGTATTATATGCCTCAAAATATAGTGATTTAGTTCATTTTATCACTTTTCGAAATGGAAAGGACCTACATTATTGTAAACATTGCTACTTGAATATATATGTATAGTATGTTGAAGAATTCATGTTTCATGCTAATCTTTTTTTTGTATGTGAAGAATTATAGTTGGAAAACGTATGAAAACCTTTAACTGTTCAGAAATATGAATGGAAGATGAAGAATATTTTTTGCTCTAAGATACAATTCTGACCTTCATTCTAACTAATATATTTCTCTTATTATAATAATGTCTTCTTTTTACTTTGTAATGAAGGTCAAAAATCTCGCCTACACCAATATCCCAGGACAATGCAAAATATTGATAAAAAAAATTCTTGGACATAATTCGATTTTTATGGATTCGAAGAAGTGAACGTGGGTTAGAAGAGATAAAAAGTTTAACTGCACTGATTCATGAAAATTAATCAATATTTTGAATACTTGAAATATGTCGAAATTCCTAACGAAACATTTTCGTTTGTGAATTGTACACTTTGTATATATACTTTCTATAAACTTATATTGTACATTATTTAAAATATAAAAATAATTGATATTTTTATAATATAAAAAATATTTGATGTGCATTACTTCTGAAGTCCAATAAATTAATAATCTTTTGTATCGGAAAGCTATCTAATTTGAGAAGGTACATTTTTTTTCTATTCTTCAAGACAAAAGAGAATTAATTTCTTTAAACTCGTTTAAAAAGATCTAGGTACTATGAATAATTTCTGCAGATTTTAGATGTGCATGTTGTTACATCTATTCAGGTCTTTACACGTAGGTTATTTTGAAATGAGCATATTTGTGATATAAGTAATATATAATACCTACATAGCATATATACTATATAGTTATTAATTATCTTATGTTTCCATTTATTCAGATTTTTTCAGATTATTTCAGTTCACTGCTTCATATATACCTAAGTACCTATGCAATTTATATTCGTGAAAAATATAAGAGAAGTTTCCCTCACAATTTAAATTAGTTTTGCTGGTTTCTTAATGTTTCTTACGATTTTCCCCACATATTCTGACTCTTTTATGAATAAAAAATGTTTACGGTTCACAAACGTATCCTTGATAAAAATAAATAAACAGATACTTCAATACGCGGTACAGTGAAATGATAATTTTCATATCACTTATATTTGATTATAATCAAACCGTTGATATCAGTCTATAGGTTTTTAAGCTCGAATTCAAGTTTTTCGAAAAGATTGTGGTTTACAACGTGCTTCACAAATGGACCCTACTACATAAATAATACTCTATATAAAATAAAACCCTACTATAAAATAATTCCCACGATGTTTCCAATCCTTTCTGAATTATTTTAATTGATTGAACAATTTATTACAGGGTGTTTTCGGAAATTTCGACATATCCTGGATTCTAATAACCTCGTCAAAGGTAAAAAGTTAGAATCATTGGCTATAACCTATATGAAACTGTGAAATCATAGCTAATTAACTATTAAAGACATCTATAATTTATACTCAATTAGCAAACATGTTCATGTTTGAAATATTTCTCAATTATATGAACAATTATGAGTAGAGTAACATATTAACTTAAGACAAAATATAACACTTCCAAATTAAGCTGTAACAATCAAATAGCTGTTGATTGCTCATCGCATTATGCATTCATTCCATTACCTATATAGTTAGATACAGTACCTACAGACTGTTATTGAGTCTTGAAAATGAGCTCACGCTCGAAACATGTTGAAAAATTCATATCGTTGAATATAATCGTGAAACATCAAGCCAAGCGTTTAATTCAATTTAATAGAGAATATTTCAATAATAAGTATATATTTATTATATTCAATAAAACATTCAATGATAAAATTTCATTTGAATTCACGTTCATTATCCCTTTATTGAAAACTTTGTTACCCTATGTGGAAATGTTCTGATCTCAGCTCCATTATGACCGAAAACTGTCAATTTTTAATTATATACCTATCTCATTATTTAAAATATACTTTCTAATGTCGAGCTCAAATATCTTTATAGTGGTACTAGTTTTCAATATATTTGGTAAATTATTGAAAGCCTCAAATCCGTCATAGTATATGCTGTTTTTAGATTTAGAGAGCTAACAACTTTGGATATAAAAAGTATCAGTATTTCTAGTATTATACCCATGCACATCACTGACATATGTTATATTTTTTATTACATTACATGGCCAATGATTTTTTATTTTATATATGAATATATATGAAGCAAAGATCATTCTTTGTTTTACAGACATAAGTCAAACTCCAAAGTGTGCAGCATAATTTTAACACAGGTATAATATAGCACTTCAAAATGGTTCGCTTGACACTATTCTGTAACTTCTGTAATTTTCTAACTTTTTCTTTAGTCAAACCAATCAACAATGTGGAGCAATATTCAAAACGTGGCATTATTATTGATTTGAACAAAAATAATTTCACATATGTCGACAGGTTTTTTCTTATTCTTTCAAAAAAATAGATATTTTTTAGAGATTTTTGATGCTATGAAATCAACATGATCATTGAAACTCAATTTCTTGTCTGAAATAATGCCTAAATATTTCATCATTTCATATTGTTGAATAAATCGTGAAACATTAAGCCAAGAGTTTAATTTAATATTCAATTATGTTTCACCAAGAGTTCAGCGAGAATTCAATCTCAGCCTAAATATTTAACTGTTTCTACTCTTTCAATTTTCTGTTCATTAATCTTTATAGTTATATCCTCATTTTTATTGGTTTTAAGGGTTTTACTTCTACCAAAAACTGTGAAGTTAGATTTTGGCACATTCGGAAAAAAGCTATTGTCATATGACCATTCATTAATTGTAATAGTGTTGAAGTCAATATTACTGATCGTGTATTGTATGTTCCTCTATAGAATAATTCTAAATTAGTAATAATGAAACCTGAATTCTTCATCCTGTTGATTAGGCAACACACATGTCACTTTGAAGTTATATATGTGAGCTGACTATTTGACGATATATATTGTTCCATTTAACATAATGCACTTTATATTTATGATATAATTATTACTAATCCATATATATATATATATATATATATTAAAATAAATTAAACCCTTGGCTTAATGTTTCACGATTTATTTAACAATATGTAGGTATAGTTAACATGTTTCGAGTCGTTAGCTCATTTTCAAGACTGACATATATATGATATATATATATATATATATATATATATATATATATATATATATATATATATGATATATATATATTTAATTTAATATTCAATTATGTTTCACCAAGAGTTAAGCGAGAATTCAATCTCAGTCATATACATATATATTTGTTTATACTTATATACCTACATATAGCTGCAAGTAATATTTATTATAATTTCTTTATTTTTATTTATGTAAATACTAATAATAAATAGAAGTTAATGAGGAAAAGTATAAAGAAAGACAATTTTAATATCATCAATGTAAAATAACTGAACAGACCCAGTTTCAAATGTAACGTAATAAATGACAAATTTCATTCGGAAATATTCAAGAAGAATAAAATATAATGAAATGTATCTTAGTCACTTAGGCTGTGATAAATTAATAAGAGTTGTATCATTTTGGTACGAGTTGGTTGATATGTAAGAATTTGCAGCTTTTGAATAACGTCGTCAAAGGTAATTCTAAAAATAGCTTTATTTCAATGTCGAAACTATCTCTCTGGGTAAAGTTCAGAAAAAAATATACTTTTTTCATCTTAGATGCGCAGGTAGATTTTAGCATGAATATAAATGTATTGACTCCTTTCAATTGTTTGTGGATGTAGATGTTGTTAATTTAATTGGTGTTACTCTTAGCCTTCCAATTTCATCTTTGTTTATAATTTCAGGTAAACCGATAATTTTGAATAATCCTTTTGGATAATATATTGCTGATTTAGATGGCTTTGAATTCTTCCTTGTCTAGAGGTAGGAGTTTGGAATCTTCGGATATAAAATTTGAAACAGTAGAAAGAATTAGTCAATGTATTAAATTCAATGCCCTTTCCCGTTGTTAGTAAGTTGGTAAAACTAGAAAATAGAAATCCGACAAATCAAAACATAACATAACCTTACTCATGATTCATTATTTAGACGAAGCAGTTTTTCTGAATTATTAATTCTATAAACTACCTATAAATAAAAATCTATCAGAATTTTCTTGCTCAAAAAGTTCATTTATTGGTAGGTATTTTGTTTTCAATATATGTTATGGTTAAAGTTTGATTTATGCACATTTGACTTATTTTTCTCATTCGACTAACGGATGAAATTAATTATCAATTCATCATTTCATTCCAAATGTCTGTAAAGAGTTAAACAACATTAAAACGATTTCTTAATTTTCAGGTCACTATTGCATAAAAATTTTGTCTGCGATGGCTGCTTCAACATTGTCTGTTGTGGATTTCAAAACAGCAAATTCTATTTACGAGTTTACAGCCAACGACATCACAGGACAACCTGTGTCACTGAATAAATATAAAGGTCATGTCTGTATAATTGTAAATGTTGCCTCAAAATGTGGCTATACGGATAACCATTATGATGAGTTGAATGAACTACATGATTTATATTCTGACTCAAAAGGTCTTAAAATTCTTGGTTTTCCTTGTAATCAGTTTGGTTCACAAGAACCAGGAGGCAGTGATGAAATATGTGAATTTGCTAAAAGAAGGAAGGTGAAATTTGATATGTTTGATAAAGTTGATGTTAATGGAAATGATGCACATCCACTTTGGAAATACCTGAAACATAAGCAAGGCGGTCTTCTTATCGATAGTATAAAGTGGAATTTCACAAAATTTATTATAGATAAAAATGGCATTCCTGTTGAAAGGCATGGTCCTAATACTAGTCCTAAAGATCTTGTGAAAAATCTTGAAAAATATTGGTAATTGTTAATATAAAAATTTATGTTGAAAAATCTAACAGGCTTTCTAATGAATCTAAGAATTCTTATAATATATGAACTTGTATTGAAGTATGTACAATTGAAATTAAACCACAAGGAATTGTATTACTTGCACATTTTATATGTAGTATAATTAACAACTTCTTAAAATTTGTGTTTGAGGTAAAGCAATATTATTTAAAAGATAATTTATTATTGATCATAATCCAAATTACAAGTAATAGTTTTATCTTAAAATATATAACCTGGAATTTAAATGCTTTACTTCTTTGTAGAGTTTTCAGCTCTGCATTTCAATTTTTGAATATTCAATTTGAATCTTATATTTATATAGATATAAATATATATATATATATATATATATATATATATATATATATATATATATATATATATATATATATATATATATATATATATATATATATATATATATATATATATATATATATATATAATTTATATATCGATAGATGAATTTTGAGTTTTGTAAAATTTTATAATTTATATAGAAATTGATTATAAAAAAATTTAACTAATTTAAAATATATTCAATTTATTGTTGTACAAAAGAGAAAATGAAAATCTAGCTCATCATTTTCAAGTTGTAAGTTATATTGGGTTGTGCAACTTTCCATCTCAGATTAAGGTTTTTTACAGGAATGCCTTTCAGATTTGAAGAAACAACGAATTTTAATAAAATTGATTTAATAAAAAATTGAACATGACATTTTTAGTAAACATTAGGATGAGTATATCAAAATTACTAACAATGATCAATTAAAAAGGTGAATTGTCATAAGAGCTTTCTGTAATGGTCCCTCCCAAATGATATTCTTTTGACTTTTTCATCATATCTTAGATTGTAGCTCATCGGAGGATTTCTCGTTCCCGTGAAAATCTAGATATTTCCACGAATATTTTGGTAATGCTAAGTCTTATTTGTTATACCGAGCTTCCAAAATCTTCAAGGTTCTTGGTAAAAGTAAATAAGCAAAATATCTTCAGGTTCAAGCAAGTTGATATATTCAATTCTTCAGCTGTCTGCAAAATAAGTTCCAAGTTCATTTTAGGTTTATTTTGGTTCCAAGCTTATTCAGAAATTACATCTAAAATGTCTATGGATTGTCTAAGAACGCCATCTCTCCGCAGAAGCTTAATATTCATTTTCTCTTGAATTAATTATGAATTGTTGGAAGAAGTTGAACGCTGTGTGTTCAAATTAAATTCAGAAAGTCTGAATGAAAAACAATTTTAAGAAATAATGTTTAAAACAATTTCAATACTGGAGCTGCTCAATTTTCAAAAGCTTTATGATGAAAACTCCGTGCAAATATCAGTTTGCTGCACCTTAAGGAAAATTGGTCAAGTTAATCAAAACGGTGAACTTCCATATGAGCTCTGCGTGAAATTTCATCAAACAATGATACTTTCTTGACTTTTTTCATAAACTGAAAAAATTGCAGTTCATCGCACATTTTTTCTGAACGGCTGAAATTTATTTGTAGATCTTCTTGTGTAGAGAAGTTTCACGAATTAGATGGTAATCTATTGGAAATAGGTAATTGCTCAAAAACGAATATAAATATGCTTTAAAAACTTTAATTGAATATAAACTTAAATTCAAACACTTGAACTTATGATTTACACTTTATTGACTACATAGCATGACGCGTTTCGTCGTTACAAACGACTTCTTCAGATGCTTACTGAAGAAGTCGTTTGTAACGACGAAACGCGTCATGCTATGTAGTCAATAAAGTGTAAATCATAAGTTCAAGTGTTTGAATTTAAGTTTATATTCAATTATAATGGATTTACATCAAGTAGACGCCAACACTATTAAATATTAAAAACTTTATCTAAACAAAACAAATTCACTAATAAAATTTGAAACAACATTTTAAGGAATGGCTTCTCTAAGTACTTCGATTTTTATACATAAAATGTGCTATACTGGAACTGCTGCTCTACATTTGGAAACTGGATTTTTTTCACGCATTTCACACTGGACCTTTTTCTCTTCATGCTTTCATAATGATCCTTCTGTTTATCAATTGCTCGGCACTGTCATGACCAAATAGTTCTATATAAAATGGTCTCAGGTCTAATCTGTTATCATCAGGACTATAACTTTCTTCATGATATGCAGGCGATATCACAGTCATTTTGTGTCTATTGATCCTCTAAATATACACAATCTCAGAAGAATGATGATACAACAAATTGTGTAAATAGTTTTTATAGTTTTACTATCCCTCATCACACTTTTAGGTATTATGATGGTATTTATATTATCGAGGTTCAATGTGTGCCATATTTTCAAGACAATTCTTTATAACCATTGGCTCCAATTGGCAACTTTGGAGTACTCCCATTGCTAAATACTTCTTCAAGTGAGGCACTAGATCCAGCATCTCAAGGTTTTGAATTATATCCTCGAAAATATTCTCTCGAATAAATTGGAGACATCAGAATAAAATATTTTTACAATTTCTTGCTTAATTTGAAGAAAGTCTGAACGAAAAACAATTTTTATAGATAATGTTTAATCATTCTCAATGCTGTACTTGTTCATATTTGTGTTGCAACAGTTTTTTCATGATAACTCCGTGCAAATATATGTTTTCTGCACCTGAAGGAAAATTTTGTTGTTCAATTAAGACGGTGAACTGTCAAATAAGGTCCGCGTGAAAATCCATCAAATAATGATGCTTTCTTGACTTTTTTCATAAACTGAAAAAATTGCAGTTCGTTGCACAATTTTTCTGAACGGTTGAAATTTATTTGTAGATCTTCCAATGAAGTTTCATGAATTAGTTGGTAATCCTTGAAGACGAAATTATTAAACCGGGCTTTTAATATCTTCAAGTTACTTGGAAAAACTAAAGAGTAGAAATCAACAGAATTTGATTTCAGGCAAGCTGATATGTCCAATTGTTCTAATGGCCTCTCCAAAATACGTTCCAAGTTTGTTTTGGTAAGATTATTGAAGCTAACATCTAAATCTCTTATGGTGTCTCTAAGGTCACCATCTTGCCACAAAATGTCGAGATTTGTTTCCTCTTGATTTAAAACCGAATAGTTGGAAGAAGTTGAACGCTCAATGGAGTTCATGGTGACGTCAGACGTTCTGATACAGTTGGATATTTTCAACGATTCCAGAGGAAGCAGCCGAATTTTTTCTAATGTTGCATTATCAACATGATTATTCGATATATCAAGTTTTGTCAAATGCTTTAATATTCCAAATAGGTTTCTTTGGACGATAACATTGACGTAAGGTCCACATCTTGATATATCTAGAGATCGTAACTGAAATTCTTCAGACAAAATCGTAACATTCTGTTCATTCAAGTTACAACCGCTCAATTTCAATCCTCTAAATTTACACAATCTCAGAAAAATGATGAGACAACGAATTGTGTGAATAGTTTTTATGGTTTTACTATCCCTCAACACACTTTTAGGTAGTATGATGGTATTTATATTATCGAGGTTCAATGTGTGCCATATTTTTGCTCTTGAATTTTTGAAACTAAGACAATTCTTTATAACCATTGGCTCCAATTGGCAACTTTGGAGTACTCCCATTGCTAAATGCTTCTTCAAGTGAGGCACTAGATCCAGCATCTCTAGGTTTCGAATTATATCTTCGAAAATATTCTCTCGAATAAATTGTAGACATAATTCAGAATAAAATATTTTAACAATTTCTTGCTTAATTTGAAGAAAGTCTGAATGGAAAAGGATTTTATAAAAAAGTGTGGAATCATTTCCCACATCTATAGTATGGGATTTTCTACAAATTTTTCGGATAACTTCGTCCAAATATTTGTTTTCTTGATCCGAATGAAAATGTTCTTGATCATGTTCTGTAATTGTTTGGAACCTTTCTTGGGCTTCATGATATTCAGAGATAGAGCTGTCCATTTTGATTTCCTGGAAATTAAATTCAGTATTGAGTAAATCACAGAAATAACACGACATCGAAATTTTTAATTCTGAACTTGATATTTTAGATGAAGAGTCAGTGATCAATTTTGAGTTGTCATGTCTAAAGACACCAAAACTTACCTACACAATATTCAATACCTCTTTAATGAAAAACATTTCTGGCAAACCCCAATGGTCGTTGTATACTACCCTGACATTTCGAAGAGGGTAGGAAAAGACATTCAATATTGTGACAAAATTTTAGGTAAGTATTGCAAATAATGTTTCAAACGAATACAAAATCGCCAGAACTTTTTTGTCCGTTCTAATTGTTGCCGGAATGCTATGAATATTCATTCCAGCTGTACTTTTGTCACTTCACTTATCATGAAATTTGCAAGCAAAAAAAAAAATGTATCTGGAAAACGAATTGTATAATGCCAGAAAAAAATTATATCACTAACCACCTGCCAGAATGAAAAACACATGCGCTCTTTACTTGGGGATGTTATTAGAGGTCTAGAAGATTCAAACTGATATGAAAAGGGTGACCGGGGCTGCTTGTGACGGGGGTGGGTAGTTACAGTGGCACTGGTAGCGAAATAGAAAACGCAATAGTGTCTAGAAGATTCAAACTGATATGATATTTTATCGAAATATATATATATATATATATATATATATATATATATATATATATATATATATATATATATATATATATATATATATATATATATATATATATATATATATATATATATATATATATATATATATATATATATATATATATATATATATATATATATAATATTTTCATATATATATATATATATATATATATATATATATATATATATACAATATTTTCATATATATATATATATATATATATATATATATATATATATATATATATATATATATATATATATATATATATATATATGAAAAAGTTCTGGCGTTTTTTTATGGATTTAAAATATCTGAAATAATTTCTCAAAATATTGTGACTGATAATATGACTTTAATAATTTTTCCTACCTTCTTTTGAATATTATGGTAGACTACTCCAATCATTGAGGATTGCCAGAAATGACTTATTCATCTAACAGATAAGGAATATTGAGTAGGAAAGATTGAAACTCAAAATTGGTCTGGCTCTTAGCCTATTTGAAAGTTGAAGGAAGTATATGTACTATTGAAGAATTAGAAGCATAAATTATTTTGAAAGTTATCAAGTTAAATTAGCTTTTTAATTTTATCAATAAAAATAGGTGATATTACTATGTCAATTTTTATCTGGAACTTTGTTCAGTTTTTATTTACCAAACCAATGTTACGTCGTCAAAAAAGATAGAAATATGTCTTAAAATTTACGCCTAAAGTAAAAGTTTTACGGAAATCCATTTTCGTGAAGTTTTTGAAAACTGAAGTGTCATATATATATATATATATATATATATATATATATATATATATATATATATATATATATATATATATATATATATATATATATATATATATATAATATATTAATAATATTTATAAAAAATGTTCAAACACTATGGTCTTTATATTTTTAAGCTTTTATTTTTGTGAGACAGCAAAAGCATTACTTTGAAAAATACTTAAACGTGAATAAGACCCGGCAGGTCTTTCCATTTAACCTTCCCGTACACTCTAGTGCCAAGTTTGCAAATGGTCCGCTCTATATGGCCATTTTTTAATTTGCTGCCTCATTGCATGAGAGTCATTGAAAAAACTGAAGTGTTCAAGAAATGTATTTATAAGTTTGTTTTGGAATGTGAACCTTATAGTTTAACTGAATTTTAGACTACTGTAAAAAGTAGAAAACTCACCTGACTTGTTTCTCTTGTATGATATATATTGTTGGATATATATTATTATTATATATATATATATATATATATATATATATATATATATATATATATATATATATATATATATATATATATATATATATATATATATATATATATATATATATATATATATATATATATATATATATATATATATTGATAATTGATGAAGACGATACTTGGAGAAAATTAAAATTAATATCCATAATAAAACTATTTAAAATTTTCTCATAATTTAATATACAATACGCATGACGACGTTTCGAAGTACTACTTCTTTATCAAATGCTGGATTAATACGATGTGTAATTTTACAAAGTCAGTACTTATAGCTATTTTCACAGAACATACTAGGTATGTTCTATGACTAACTTGGAATGAGGACCATACAATACACTGATATTTAACAAAAGGATAGTATACCTGAACAAATAAAGGAAATTTAAAATTTTTGAACATAACATATAAAATTGAATGTAAATTAACTAAAACTTAGGTAATCAATCTGATCTGCTAACTGGAATATTCTTATTGAACATATTAAGTAGAGGGCTAGTGTTAACCTCTAACTATTGAGTAAAAATCCCAAATTTTTGAATTTATTAATATATAATGATTCTAGAAAATTTAGCTTGGAATACTTATTCTCTCTATTTAATATTTCAAACTTTGAACTAAATATATGACTTTCTTCTAATAAATGGTTAACATAATGGGAATCTGTTTTCTGTTTCTCAAAACTACGTTTATGTTCCGATAATCAATCGGACTGACTTTGTAAAATTACACATAGTATTAATACAGCATTTGATAAAGAAATAGTCCTTCGGAACGTCGTCATGCCTATTGTATTTTAAATTATGAGAAGATTTTAAATATTGTTTTATTATATATATATATATATATATATATATATATATATATATATATATATATATATATATATATATATATATATATATATATTGTTATAGAAAATGTAATTATGTAATGTATGTATGTTATGTATTTCATGTAATCTTTATAATTTAGGAATTGAAAAAAATGACAGTAGTATAAATTTGTATTCAATTGTATTCATAATTATTGTAATTAGCAATTTTGTAAACTGAATAAGAATAAAATATTTGAATCTAAACTAAACTAAGACTGACCAAAAGTAATAATAAAAAAGTTATGAAATATAGATACCTAATAAAAAAGTCTACTAAAATCTACTAACACAGTACTCGCGAATATCTCTAAGCAAGTGGTTGTGTCGAACATCTGTTGTTTATTAGTTTATTTACAAGGTACACGATATTGTAGTCGAATGGCCGATAAAGAAATGGAATGGAATGTTTCTTACAGTAATGATCCGCCAGATCCTGGAGGAAGAATATTCACAGATAAGTATCAAGATTCAAATTCACAAATAAGTATAACACCTAATCTGTTATCACAGTCAATAAATTCACTCATAGACAAGAATATTGACAATAATGAATTTAACGCCGAAATGTACGATATTTGTTCTCAACAGGTAGAAAATAATACACAATTAAACACTGTTCAAAATTCACTTGTTCACTGTTCAAGTGCTTTAGAATCACGAAAAAAAATCAAATGAAACTCGTGTTACGTTATACGAATTAACAGACTCAGGTCCCTTTAAAGTGTATATTGAAAGTAACGATGGTAATATCAGATCTTTACATCCTATGAGTTTGGGTCGTTTATCACATTCTGATAAGAGTTTAAATAATACCGTAGTTAGAATTAGTAAATTAGGTAGGAATCGTATTGTCGTAGAAACTCGCTCAGCACTTAGTGCAAATAAAATTATTCAAAATGAATTAATAAAATCGATGAAATTGAATGCGTACATAAATAACTTTCTTACAGAGTTGGAGTAATTCGTAATGTCGCAGTAGATTTAACTGAACAAGAAATTTTACATCAATTAAATAATTTTAATTTTGGAAATTTTAGGGCTCTAGAAGTTAAACGTATGGTTAAATGTATAAGAAATGAAATAAACGAAATCACTACATAGTATAAAGCAAAGTCGCTTTTTCTGTCCCTTTGTCCCTTTGTACGCTTTAATATTTGAAACTACGCAACGGATTTTGATGCGGTTTTTTTAATAGATAGAGTGATTCAAGAGGAAGGTTTATATGTATAATAACATCCACTAAATAGTGGAGAAGTACTGTTATTTTTGAGGTTTCTAATGTGATGTCGTAAATAATTACATTTTTTCCGCTTACATTGCAAACGCAGGCTGAACCCTACGAGTTTTATCAAAATAATGTACTAAGTATTGTACACATTGAAAAGGTCTACAGAAAAGTCCGTGATGGTATATGTCTATCTCTTATGGATAACCCACAATAACTTTTTTTGTCATTTACTTTTTGCGACAAATAATGGCTAATTTTCGAAGCGATTTTAACATTACGAATTTAACCAATACAACATTAATCCTTATCCAATTAAATACCTTAAATACATTGTAGATTTTATATAGATTTATATGGCCCTTAACAGCATATGATTTAAATGAATAGTTTCGAAGATATTACAGATTTACAGAGAAAGCGACTTATATATATATATATATATATATATATATATATATATATATATATATATATATATATATATATATATATATATATATATATCTTATATAATAAGTACTTATATATATATATATATATATATATATATATATATATATATATATATATATATATATATATATATAAATGTAATATGGGTTATAGGCAAATGAAAGGCCACTATGAATAGGTTTTATTCAATTTGGATGCCTGGTCTATATTTCGATTGTGATTACAATCTTCATCAGGACTCTGAAAAACATTTACATACAATTATACTTGTAAAAATTATGTTTGACAACTTACGGCAAACTAAGAATAAAAGGTATGGCCAACAACCATCCAACAGGAATATGTTATTTAAAAAATAATAATAATAATAAATAGTAAAATAAGCAGAATTCAAAACAATTAAAACAATAATCAGTAGAAATTGAAATAGTAGATATAAAAATGTTTCCGTATGATAACCAAAATTAACAATCGAATGAATTGACAAGAAGCACAGAGAACATTGACACCGAAAAACGAACACAGAGGTGAGAGAATAGAATACTGTAGTCACAAATGTCATGTCTCACACGTAACAAATAAAAGTCTAACAAGGTTGGAAAATGTCTGCGAAGGTTACTTCAAATGATGTGAAAGTAAGTAACTGTAGATGCAGCTAAGTCTGGAAACGTCCGTCTTCTTATTAATGCTGTTAGGATTACTATTGATGTGGACCATTTCCAGACTTAGCTGCATCTACAGTTACTTACTTTCACATCATTTTAAGTAACCTTCGCAGACATTTTCCAACCTTGTTAGACTTTTATTTGTTACGTGTGAGACATGACATTTGTGACTACAGTATTCTATTCTCTCACCTCTGTGTTCGTTTTTCGGTGTCAATGTTCTCTGTGCTTCTTGTCAATTCATTCGATTGTTAATTTTGGTTATCATACGGAAACATTTTTATATCTACTATTTCAATTTCTACTGATTATTGTTTTAATTGTTTTGAATTCTGCTTATTTTACTATTTATTATTATTATTATTTTTTAAATAACATATTCCTGTTGGATGGTTGTTGGCCATACCTTTTATTCTTAGTTTGCCGTAAGTTGTCAAACATAATTTTTACAAGTATAATTGATTAATATATATATATATATATATATATATATATATATATATATATATATATATAATTATAATAATTTATATGGCAAAACAACGTTGGCCGTGTCAGCTAGTAACAAATAAAACTCCTTTACCTGTGATATTAGTGACATTTAAAGGACAGGAATTACCTGATAAAATATTCATTTATAACGTTAGTTGTCTGGTAGAACCATACATCCAAAGAGTTATTCAATGCTATAAATGCCTTAGATTTGGACATATATCAGAATAATGTAGAGGAAAATTGAGATGCAAAAAATGCGGTGAAAACCACGACATAAATGATTGTAATTTGTCCAATCCGAAATGCGTACATTGTAGTGGTAATCATTTTAGCACGGACAAGGTTAATTGTCCTGAATTTACAAAACAAAAACGTATCAAAAAAATAATGGCAGTGCAAAATATTTCCTATAAAGAAGCCATTACAAAAGAAAACATTAGTTATGCGTCAGCGGTAGGGCCAAGGTCCGAAACAAATAGCCTTTCACGCACTTTTACTCCAAGAAAACGCAGAATTACACATTACGAACTTAATATTAGCGAAGAATTAAGAAGAGTGCATAACGAAATAATATAAACTCCAAACGCACCTAGTACCAATGGTGTATGTATTAGTAATAATAATTAAATGATAGATTCTAGTGAACTTTTTAATTTCAATTTGAAAAATATAGTAAATATTATAGTGGATTCTACTAATGAAATAGCGTGTAATAAAATTAGTATCGAAAATGAGACAGAATTGAAAGAGTATATTCAAAATAAAATTAATAACGGAACAAACGTGAACTTGTCTGGTACCAATACAGAATATAGTCCGATTCAATAATTCCCTCTCTCTATTCAAAATGAATAACAACAGCTTTCAAAATTTCCACATTTTACAATGGAACGCTAGATCATTAGTATCAAATAAATCAATTTTCACAAATTTATAAATAAAGACAATATAGAAATAGCTTTGATATCGGAAACCTGGTTCAAAAACGATTCCATTTATAATTTTAAAAGTTTTAATATAATAAGAGAGGACAGAATATACGGTAAAGGAGGAGTTGCTATTCTGGTCAAAAATAATATAGTTTTCGAAAAAATCCAATTGAGGTATATACCTAATGATGTGATGCCAGTGGCTATTAAACTAAAAACGACAAATTATGGGAATATACACTTCGCATCACTTTATGTTAAACCAACTGTGTCTATCCATTCCTATAATTGGGAGAAATTTCTATCAAATATTCCAAAACCTTTCCTAATTTGTGGAGATTTTAACGCTCATCATATTAGCTGGGGAAATGACTTTAATGATCTAAAAGGAAATGAATTATTGAAATCAATAGAAAATAGTAATGTGATTGTACACAATGATGGACGAAAAACGAATTTTAATGGATGGAATAGAAGAGATACCGCAATAGATTTTACACTAACATCTGCAGACATAGCAGCAAAAGTTGATTGGAGTGTGATGGACGACTTAATGAGTTCAAACAATTACCCACTTGTTGTAAAAATTAATAATATCAACGTGGAAACTTCTCAGCGAATAGGATGTAAAGTGGAATTTGAGAAAAATCAAATGGAAAAATTATACTGAAACCATAGACCTAATACTGGAGAATTGTGGAGACACCATCTCATACGAAACAGTTCATTTCAAAAAATGAATTGTGCGATACAACAATGTATCGAGCAAAACAAATCTTTTGTTAAAGTAATCACGTTCAACAAAAAATCGCAAAATTGGTGGAATGAGGAATGCACACAAGCAGTTGAAAGCCGTAACACAGCATTACATCTATTTAAAAACTACCCAATATTAGAAAATTATATAGCATACAAAAAATTGGATGCTCTGGTCAAAATGACAACTAATTCAGCACGCAGGGAGGAATGGAAAACATTATGCAATAAAATAAATAAATCTACTCCAATAAAAGATATATGGAACCAAGTCAAACATCTAAAAGAATCAACAACGTACCAGATAATATCATAACAACAAATTTTGAGAATTGGCCGGAAGATTTTATAAGTATTCTGGCACCTCCTTAAGCCTCTACCTGAGTACACGGATAGGTCTAATACAACAAATTTCCCGGTAGATCCGTTTACGCTGAAAGAAATGATTACAGCATTGTCATTTCATAACAACTCATCTCCTGGAAGCGACAACATACATTATTCTATGATTTATCATCTTCCAAAGAGAGGAAAAAATATTTTCTAAAAATACTCAACACGTTCTGGAATGAACAAAAAATACCAAAGGAGTGGGAAAATACGATAGTTATACCCATCTTGAAACCAAATAAACCTCTCGTAGTTGCAACCTCTTGCAGGCCTATATCTCTACGTTCATGCATGCTGAAAACATATGAACGAATGATAAAATGAAGATTGGAATGGTGGCTAGAACACCATCATAAAATTCCTAAGACTCAGTTTGGATTCAGGAGGGGTTTTCAACTCAGGAAGCTATAGCAAAATTATTAACTGGAATCAATCTTGGATTAGCAGAAGACCAGACAATAATAACCTGATTTCTTGACATTGGTGGGGCGTACGACAGTGTAAACATTGATAAGCTGTATCAAGACCTGATTACATTGGAGGTTCCTCCCATCATAGCATCAAATACCCTGAATTTGATCATTAATAGAAACTTATCATTGAGAATTAATGGTCGGTGTTCTAAAGCCTATGTTACGTCGTGTGGACTACCACAAGGAGATATCCTCTAACCCATTTTACACTTGTTATATACTGCAGAAATAGAACAACACATAACAGATTCAGTACAACTGATTCAATATGCAGATGATATTTGTGTGTATACTAGAGCAAAATCATATTCGGAAGCATCATCCAATATATCAAGAGCCATGAATTCAATAACATCATTCCTGAAATCAAAAAATCTGGAAATATAATAATAATATTGCATCAAAATCTTCAGTAATGGTTTTCAATCGACATAGAATTAATGTACCTCATATAATGAATTTAGGAGGCTTAGAAATTCCTCACAAAACCGAATCAAAATACTTAGGACTACACCTGGATACAAAAATGACCTTTAAAAACCACATTACACAGGTTCTGAAAAAAACCGAAAAAGGGCTCAACATAATTAGAGCAATTGGAAGAACAAAATGGGGTGCTAACTCTACCATATGCCTTACATTCTACAGAGCGTTCATAAGGTCTATTATAGATTATGGTTCATACTTCTATAGAAAAGCCAATAAATCTACGCTGAAAAAATTGGATGTGTTTCATTACAAATGCCTAAGGCAATGTTTGGGTACATTACGTTCAACACCAATATCAGTAATCCTATCAGAATCAGGCGAAATGCCTTTATACTTTGGTTCAAAAATACTATCTACTACTTTTCTAATTGATCTGAAAAGTAAAAAAAGTCCGATCTATAACGATATACTTAATTTAGGAATTCTAAATCTAACACAACCATACTGGAGAAACAAGAAATGTCTTCCAATTATCGAGGATATCACCGTCAATTCAAATTCTTGGGAAGATAGATATATATACACACCGCATCCATCCGAACTTCCAACCTGAATATATGTCATTATTTCCTAAAATTGAAGTGCAATTAAATGCATCATTCAACGATTGCGATGACAACTCTATTAGATCAGAATTCATAAGATACATATCGCAAACTATCGATATTATCGGAAAATTTACACTGATGGATCAGTTAGAACAGGTAAATCGGCCTGCGCAGTATACGATCCACATGGTAATTATGAACAAATGATACGTATATCTTTTATTTTCTCTATATTTTCCTGCGAATTAATAGCAATTATCGAAGCTCTAAAATATTGCAGCAAGATAGACGAAAATAACATCGTCATTATAACAGATTCGCAAAGTACACTACAACAGATCACAAAATTCAGATTTTCATAAAAAAATACACACTTAATTACAGAACTGAGAACAGAACTTTATCATCTACAACTAGCGGGAAAGAAAATTCATTTTCTTTGGGCTCGATCACATAAAGGCATTCCTGGCAACACAATTGCAGATATTCTAGCAAAAGAAGCAACAACAATAACAGTTATAACTGAAATTATATGCCCCAAATACGAGTTTTCGAAAACAATCAGAAGTCAAATTTTCAAAGAGTGGTGTGACAATTTTCGCAATGATAGGAAAGGTATCAAATATAAAGTCATAGAAGGATACAAACCACTGCATAAACCATGGTTTCATGATATCAATAAACATCGTCAATTCATTATGTCGATAGGAAGACTACGATCAGCACACGGTTTATATGCGGAGCATATAAATAAAATATGTATAAAATTGTCACCGTTGTGCCAATGTGGAGAAATTGAAACACTAGAACATATTTTCTTAATATGTCCGATTTATACAAATATAAAATTTATAAAAAGTTTCTATAATTTTTTTGGGAATAATGAGTGTTGGAACTATTGAAGTTTACGAAGCTCTATTTAGGTTTATGACAAACTGTAAGAAAATTATTTGATAATAAAAAGTCTTGACAGTCTCAATCGATGAAAATTTCGGCAGCATATTCGTAAATAAGTGAACAGATTCAATAAATAACGATGATGACTAAATGACTAATAAGTCAAGGTCAAAAAATATACAAAAAAAATGTACTAAAATATTAGTAATTGAGTAATAATAATAATAAAATATATCACAATATCACAACTTTGTCAAACTTTTGAATAATTTCAAATTTCATAAATATTAATAAATTCAATTAATTTAATTTTTTCAAAATTTCAAATATTTCTGACTTAGTATTCGCTTCGGAAGTTTTAGTCTTTTTCGCTATGAGGAAATTTCATGAGAAAATTTCAATTTTAGTTCATGTTAATATTTTTTTTTCCTCTCCCGGCAAAGTAATAGCTCCAACCTTCTCGTTGGTCTTTGCTGAATGGTTATTTCAAATTGGTTTATTATATATAATGATGATACTCTAAAGTATTCTATATTAATAATATTTTACTACAATGAATTTACTACTTCTTCACCATGCAATGACGGTGTATTATCAATTGAAAATTTTAATAAACAGTATCTATTCATAAAAATGATTTAAAAAAATGTGAAATCTTCGCATATATATATATATATATATATATATATATATATATATATATATATATATATATATATATATATATATATATATATATATATATATATATATATATATGTAGGAATTCACATGTTATAGGACTGAAAACAGAATTGAAATTGGTGAGTAACAATAATATTTCTCTTCATTAAGTTTATTTGAATTTTAGTTCATGTTGTGTTTTCATATTTAACTATAAATGAAATTATATACTTGGTAAATTCTTGGTACAATATAATCCTACCAAATATTTAATTATGAATTATATTATATATTAGGAATATGAATTTATATTATATATAAGGGGTCTGCAAACGTCAACTCTCCGTAATAAGTCCTAAAGTACGTACACTGTAATTATTATATAACAAAATAATTCAATTTGAGTTGACTTGAATGTGAACAGCACTAATACCCTCTTCCTATTTTACATATTTATTTCAATGAATTAACCGTGGTTTCTTAGGTAATAAATTCCGTGTTTTCTTAGGTAATTTATTATTTATGGTTGCCGTACTTTAAACAGTGAATACTGCACCGATCAGTATGCGCATGTGTATGTGACATTTAGTACTGCCGATTTCAATAATGACGGTGTTTTTTTAGTGAAAATTATAATTTTTTATTTCTTAATTGGTTCAACAGCGACATTTTTCAATATCATATTCGAGTTTTTCAGTACTTAATTAGTTTATAAAAATTTTTCTTCGATTTCTAAAGCTTTTGAAGCCAAGGGCTATTAACCCTATTTGATAATATGTTAATGTAGTTAAATTTCTTTCAACAGTTGGTAATCTACATTTTTACTGTTCAACACTCCCACAATTAATAACATCTCTTGTATGTAGTTAAATATGTAATGTTCATTCATTTTGATCTTAGTTCTGGTATAACTCATTTCTTGTTACATAATAATATTCATATTATGTATTCATAATCAGTTTCATATCAATAATAAAAAGTAATTAACTTGGAACAGTAACATTAAAGTTTCATGTGTAAATATGCAATTGTTTGTAACTGTAAAATCATAACCTCTATTGTACAGCTTCGATACCTCCACCATACAATAAATATAGAGTACGCCATAGAGAAGAAGTAAGAGGTTGAATAAAGCATCATAGAAATCAATTTTATATATGTCTAAAAATCACTGATAGTTCATATTTAAATGAAATAATAAATACAATTTTTTATTCAACTTGTTTCGCCTTTTACGGCATTATCAAGAATGAATACAAAGTCTTTGTAATATGTATTCATTCTTGATAATGCCGTAAAAGGCGAAACTAGTCGAATAGCTAATTGTTCAGTCAGTGATTTTTAGGCAAGTATTTAATATTACCTCTCATTTATATATATATATATATATATATATATATATATATATATATATATATATATATATATATATATATATATATATATATATATACTAGCTCATTCAAATAATATTTTTTTTTTGAATTAATTAGCTATTATTTAATAATATATTATTATCATGACCATTATTCAAATAAAAACTCACCTTTGAGAACAGATGTTGAACCCTGATTATATTGCAGAATCCACTAATATGATTGAAATTGAGCGTGAAAACTGTTATTTCTTCTTTTGCTTGCTTTTTAAAATTTGCCAAGTTAAAATTTAAAAAACTATTCGAAATTTATAAGATACATATATTCCAACAAATTCGTTTAAAAGAAAAAGGTTTTTATACCTGTGGCACGATGTTAACTTTATGAAAGTTCGGAATAGACTTGTGTGAGAAGAACAATGTTCTATTGTATATATACTGATTGAGGAGGGGTACCCATAGAACATACGATTTAATTTTTGTATGTTCTGTGGGGTTACCCCACAGAAAAAAACCTAAATTTGGTATGTTTTATGGTTACCCCATCTATTGTACACAGAACATACCAAATTATGGGTAGTTCTGTTCTATTGTATTGATGATACAACACAGAACATACCCTTAATTTGGTATGTTCTGTGTGATACAAGCAATAGAAGGTCTGATGGACCTACAGGGGTAGAAGTAGAGTTTCTGCTGAGCATATTGGGAATTTCTTCATTTTGGGTCACTTAAGCTGTGATAAATTAATAAAAGTTTTAATGTAAATTGGTTGATATATAAAAATTTTCAGCTTTTGAATATCGTCGTCGAAGGTAATTCTAAAAATAGCTTTAATTTCAATGTGGAAACTATATCCTCTCTGTAACTATCTCCTCTGAATATAAATGTATTGACTCCTTTCTATTGTTTTTTGATGTAGATGTTGCTAATTTATTTATTGGCGTTTCTGTATTACTGTTAGTTTGTCAATTTCATCTTTGTTTATAACTTCAGATAAACCGATAATTTTGAATAATCCTTTTGGATAATATATTGTTGATTCAGATGGCTTTGAATTCTTCCTTGTCTAGAGGAAGGAGTTTGGAATCTCTGGATATAACATTTGAAACAGTAGAATGAATTAGTCGAATGTATTACATTCAACGCCTTTCCCGTTGTTAGTAACACGAAGTATAAATATAATACTCCGTGGTTAGTAGGTTGGTAAAACTAGAACATAGAAATCCAACAAATCAAAACATCATAACCCTACGTATGATTCATTATTTAAGCGAAGCAGTTTTTCTGATTTATTAATTATGAAAACTACGTATAAATAATAAAAATCTATAAGAATTTTCTTGCTCAAAAAGTTCATTTATTTGGTAGGTATCTTGATCTCAATATATGTTATGGTTAAAGTTTGATTTATGTACATCTGACTTATTTTTCTCATTCGACTAACGGATGAAATTAATTATCAATTCATCCTTTCATTTCAAATGAGTGCAAAGAGTAAAACATTGCTTCAACATTGTTGATTTCAAAACAGCAAATTCTTTTTACGAGTTTACAGCCAACGACATCAGAGGACAACTTGTGTCACTGGACAAATATAGAGGTCAAATTTATTTAAAAAAAAACCTAACTAGCTTTCTAATGAACCTAAGAATTCTTATAATATATGAACTTGTATTGTTAATAAATTCAATGGACGATGAATCTACTCTGTGATAGTTCATATTTAAATGAGAGGTAATAATAAAAACTTGTCTAAAAATCACTGACTGAACAATTCTTTATTCGACTAGTTTCGCCTTTTACAGCAATATCAAGAATGATAATGCTGTAAAAGGCGAAACTAGTCGAATAAAGAATTGTTCCGTCAGTGATTTTTAGACAAGTTTTTATTATTACCTCTCATTTACTTGTATTGTTGTCAAATGTGGAAATTTTGTATTAAGTGAATAAGAAAACAATTTTGGAATACCTCAAGGGAAGGTCCTGGGTCAATCTTATTTAATTTGTATATTAATGACTTGGGCTATAATTTAAAATATTGTAGATATCATCTATTTGCAGATGATACAGTTGTATTTATTACAGGATGCTCTCTTGACATAGTTGATAAATTGCAAGATGACCTAAATCTAATAGTGGAATGGCTGAAGATAAATAAATTGAAACTCAATGCATCAAAAACAAAAATAATGGTAGTCGAAAAAAAGCCTCTTATAGGAAATGAAAGAAATGTGACTTTAGATGGAGAAAAAATAGAAGTAGTTAGTTCGATCAAATATTTGGGAGTCATGTTGGACTGCCGATTAGAGTTAAAGGAACATAAAAATTATGTATGCAGGAAAATATCAAAAAAAGTTGGATTCCTGAATAGATGTAGTAAATTTTTATTCAACAAACGGTGTATAGTACTATAATACTACCGCATTTTAATTATGCCAGTACAATCCTCTATTTGGCCAATAAATCTGATGTGAACTGGTTGCAGATATTACAAAACTGAGCTATGAGGATCATACTTGTATGCGACAGGTATACGAGCATAACACCATGTTGGTAAAACTAAACTGGGTAGACATTACATCCTACTTAGGAATTAACAGTCTGAAATTTATTCATAAGATCCGTTTCAAGTTACTTCCAAATTATGGTATAAATATGTTGAGTTCATTCAAAGACATCCACGATCATAACACAAGAAATAAAGAAAATTTTATATTAGACCATAAAAATAAAAAATCTACTCAAAATTCTGTATTCTTTAAGGAGTTAAATGTTTATAATAAATTACCTTACAATATAAAAGAGTGCAAAAAATGGCAGAATTCAACAGCAAACTAAAGCAACATCAAAAAAAGACTGATGTATGTGTTAAAACAAAAGAGTGATGTATGTTAAATATCTGGCATCTAATGAGTAGGATAATAAGTAGTATGTTTAGAATGTTGTATAAGTTGTACGTTAAATTTTATTACTTGTAACAACAATATACTCAAGTGTATGTATGGCGATAGCAAAATGCTAAATAAATTTCATATTATTATTATTGAAGTATGCACAATTGAAATGAAACCACGAGGAACTGTATTTGCACATTTGATTTCTAGTATAATTTGCAACTTTTTAAAAGGAAAGAGGTTGAGGTAAAACAATATTATTTAAAAGATAATTCATTCATCATAATCCAAATTACAAGTAGTATTTTTCTTTGAAAATATATAACCTGGAATATAAAGGTGTTACTTTTTTGTAGAGTTTTTAGCTCAATATTTCAATATTTTTGAATGTCAAGTTGAATTGTCAGTTTCTTCCAGGTTTATGCAATTTTTTGTAGGTATAGTTATCAATCTATCAACCTTTCTCACAACACCTTTACCTTAACCATGTTATTTGGGTATAATAATAATATTTTATTCTACACAGATATGTAAAGAACAATTGCTGGTGATATTAGGTGTTAGAAAAATATATAAAAATGGTTGGGTTTAATGTAGATATCTTTTGAAGTGAAACTTTGTTTTAAAATATTGCAATAAAATATACAAAAAATACAATATATCTACTATATTTGAAAGACTTTTTGATGTTAAGTTCAAAGGTTTGTAGATTTTCTTGAACAGTTAAAATGAGAACTTGAAAAATATTGCAAAATAAACTCATATAATTTTATTAGATATGTTATAATAGATATCTTATTCAGGTGATTTTGATGTCAATGTAATACCTTTTTGATGCAAAATTCGAGAAGTTCGTCCTTTTAACATACCATTATATTAGTTTTAAGTTAATGGTTGATTCGATATAAAATAGATATTACCTATCTGTTATTACTTCCAACATTTACTGATATAGTTTTTTTACAACCATAAACAAAATCGACAAATAATTTCAAGCTTCATATGTTAAAGACTAAGCTCTACACATGAGATGTTTTGAAATGCATTTATAGTATTTAGATATACTTTATATTGTTAATACGCATCATTTTTTTATATTCTTGTCATATAGAGAACCATTACTTCTTGTTCATTATTGGTATTGTTTTTATTTCTTATAAATAGTAAAAGGCTACGACGGCCAGACCTTCGTTATTTTATTAAAGCTGAGTTAATTTAAAAAGTTTTTCTGTGCTAGTCCTTTTTACTACTAAAATCGACCAGCGGCTATAGAGTTAGAATTATGGTTACTTTGGCGGGTAATATGTACAAAATCTGTATGAATTAGTACCATACAATCTTTAAAGTATATATTTAAATTTTTTGAGCTTTGAAAAGAAAGGGGGTAGCTACTGGAAAAGGATAACGAGATTTCTAAAGTTATCCCGAAGAAAATATCGAAAAAATGGAGCTTTAACATTGAGCTTTCCAACGAATTTAAGGTAAGGTAGGTACGTAAAATTGTAAAATATGTTTCAAATAACCACAACCCAAACTTTATATCTACTTGATTTTAGACTTTACTACACGTTACCTGCCAGAGTAACCGAAAACCAACCTCTATATTAATGGCCGCTTTTACCTGAGTACGGGATAGAAAAACATTAAGCTTTTATGACATGAGGAATGTCTGGCAGTCGTGGGTTCATCGACTAATACATCTTTACAATAAAATTTCAGGTTTTGTATCCCAAATCCAAATAGTAATTACAAGCTTAAGGTCAATATATGTATGTTTTGATCCCAGACCTACGATAACGTGTAATATTTGAAGTTTTTTGGCGTTTTCTTTAGCATATACTAAAAGTTTTGGGGGTTGGTAACCTTGATTAGTGGTGCCTTCGCCAGGCATTATGTGATAGGTGCACAATTGATAAACTCCTTCACGTTGAAGTATAAAAGCTGAGATTTGTATATTATATTTGAATGGTTATTCAAAGTCAGTAATTTAGAAGCCAGAGACCCTTTTGAAGGGTCTAACACTCAGGCATACTACTAAACGTAAGAAGGTCTAAATATAATTATTTTTAAATGGATGGAAAAAGAGTTTCAGAAACTTTTATTTCAAACTAGCGGATTCGACAGACGTTGTCCTGCCACGACATTCCAAGCTTTAGGATAAACGAATGAATGCATATACAAAAATTCACTCAAGTCGATCCAGCCGTTGAGTTGCAGTATATTAATAATAAATAGAAATTGAAACACTATCAACTCTACATATGTTTTGGGTGGTTAGTCCCTTATGATGAATAATACCTAAATTTTTGATTTAATTTTTGAATTGACGTAAAATCAATATGCATTATTTCTAATTGTAAATTCCTGATTTCAATTTATTTCGAAATTAAATCAGAACTTCCTAAATTTTTGAAATAATTTTGAAATTTCAGAAAGTATAATTTCTACTTGAAATCAGAAATTTCCAAATAGAAATGATGCATTTTGATATTTCGTCAATTTCAAAATTGAGTTAGAAATTAAGGTATTACTCTTAATAATGGGATAACTTCCCGGAACATACTATTAAGTAGAGTTGTTAAGTTTTACTCAGTGAAACTCAATCCAAATGTTTTAATTCATCATTTTATTATATGATATATTATCAGCTCTTCGCACATTTCTTCTTTAGAAAATTTTTTTTTTGTAGAAAATAAGGAATACAATATGGTAGGTATTATGTCCATACGTAAGATACATTGTAGAATCATTGAAGAGAACAGTTTCTTTCAGCATAAAACCGTTATGGTATTTATATGTGATAATGTATTACAATATTATGTCGACATATGTGAATGATTTGAAACTCTTTATTTAAGAATAATTATTAATTCTTTTATTTAGTCATATGCGTGAGAAATGACTAAATATAAGTCATTAAACCGGTCAGAAGGGTTTGACTTCTTAAAAACTGACTTTAGAAACCACTAAATAGTGGTTTGAAGATAAAATATAAATTTCAGCTTTTATGCTTTATCGTAAAAGAGTTGATTTATTGTATACCTTATTACATGATAGGCTGGAATCATTGAAGAGAACAGTTTCTTTCAGCATGAAACCGTTATGGTATTTATATGTGATAATGTATTACAATATTATGTCGACATATGTGAATGATTTGAAACTCTTTATTTAAGAATAATTATTAATTCTTTTATTTAGTCATATGCGTGAGAAATGACTAAATATAAGTCATTAAACCGGTCAGAAGGGTTTGACTTCTTAAAAACTGACTTTAGAAACCACTAAATAGTGGTTTGAAGATAAAATATAAATTTCAGCTTTTATGCTTTATCGTAAAAGAGTTGATTTATTGTATACCTTATTACATGATAGGCTGGGTAACACCACTAGTCAAGGTGGTGGTAAAAACATAGTGAAATCAGAAACACAATTTCGTTACGTTATAATTTTTATTATTCTTTATACAGAAAGTTCAACTATTACGAATTCAAAATAATAATAATAATATGCCTTTATTCAAATCATATTTTCATACAATTTATCCAAAGGGGGAAGTTTTAGCATCAGCTACTCTTACACCTGAGTCCTGTAATGATACTTTGCAAAATATGTTTACTACTATTTCTTTTTGTATTTATGAGACGAAAAAATATGCTTCAATTTAACAGGTGAGTACTTCATAAATGAATGAAATTTTTTTTATATAGAACACTTTTCATATTCAATTTAATTATCAACAGCACTTCCTCGAAATGAGACTGTGTGTTTTCTGACATCCATAATTTCTTGATTTTTCCACCCAGCGAGCTTCCGTAAAAAATTTCATTCCATTCGGTTATTTTTTGCAATCCTAATATTTATTAGGATGCAAAATGTTATATTCCATTTCAAATATCTCTTGTGCTTTTTGGATGTCTGTCCTAATTCAATTTTAATACTTATTTTATTCTTTTCGCGCAATTTTTTTTCTTTAATTTTACTTTAACTTTAACCTATGAATTTGGGCTAAGAGGCTCTTAAATTGAATTGAATTATTAAAATCGGCTATTGAATGCAAAAGATATTACGATTATATTAAAGAGTTTAAAAATCTCAATCTAAATAAAATTCTACTAATATTCTAAACGAGAAAGTTTGTATTGATATACGGATGCTCGTGTGTCTAAAGCGACAGGGAGCTACCTTTTACTGTATATAATTTGGACGAATGGTTAAAGAGGTAATACGACATTGGTATTGACCTGCGACTGTGTCAGAATCTGTTGAGTGATACTTCTATTTAAAGAATAAAAAAAGTAATACAATTTCAAAGAATCACGTCGAGTATTCGTTAAACTATCTACATCTATTCTCTCCAGATAGAGTACTAGAAAGTTTTCCTTTCAGTTGTTCAATATGGTCTTTCCAAGTAAGTTTGTTATCTAGTGTTACGTCAAGCAGCTTTGCAGTATTTTTTTACCGCAGTAATCACTTTGACAATACTGCGGTAAAAAATAATGCAAAGCTGCTTGGCGTAGCACTAGATAACAAATTTACTTGGAGAGACCATACTAAACAACTGAAAGAAAAACTTTCTGGTGCTCTATTTTTACTTAGAGGAATGAGGACTATAACGAGCAATACCACATTAAGAATTACATACTTCTCTCTATTCCATTCATTTTTGAGTTATGGTGTAGTTCTGTGGGGAAATTGTGCCAACGCCTTGGTAGTTTTCAGGTTGCAGAAAAAGGCAATTCGAATAATGGCAGGCGTTGGTTACTTGGATTCATGCAGACCATTATTTATAAAATATGAAATAATGCCCTGGCCTGCATTGTGGATATATAACGTTCTTTTAGAAATACATAGGGATGTAGATACATTGATAAAACAGTCTGATCTAATAATTATAATACAAGGGGTGCAAATAATATCCGAACAACTAAGTATCGTCTAAATAAGCCAAAAAAAACTCGATAATTTATATGATATCTTAACTTCCCATTTCAAAGAGCTTTCTTTCAATAATTTAAAAATAAACTCAAGAAATATCTTCTGAGATGTTGCTTCTATTCTGTCAGTGACTATTCAGAGCAATTCAAGGCTAAGTCTTTAATAAGAACATGCTCACCACATCTTTTTATGTGGTACTGTTTATGACTTATTTTTTGTGCATTATATAAATTTTTTTTTCAGTTTTATGGTGAACTACTAAGTTTACGAAGTTTATACTTATTAGACTTCAATCATTAGTTTCATCTTGGCTTAATTTTGTATCTTTATCTATTATTTTGTATTATTATCTAATTTATGTTCATTTTATTTGTGGAGGAGTGGAAGAATGATTCGTCAAAGTCCTACCATTTGTAAGAAATTTCTTTTATCTACAATAGAGATTACTTACTTACTCTCTTTTTAGTAGCATTGTTTGGAACTAAGTTATTCTTCATAATAATTGTCTACATAGAGTTGTATACACTAAAATACTACCAGACAGAACATTAGATTGTAGCGATTTATAAATTACTTTACCTATATAATGCTACCGAAGCTCTGTATATCGAGGAGCGGAGTAACAATAAATACGTATTTGCTAAAGAACCCGCTCTGCGTCGTAGGGGAGAGTTGGATAATACCGAGCCCTTAAGGGCTTGCACCTATTAAGAAATTGTTTGATATTAAAAAAAAATTGAATAATTAGTAGAACATTTATTCAGGTACGCATATCGAGAAACAAAGAGTTGAAGGCGCGGTATTGTCAAACTGGCACGATAATATCGTACCCAGGTTTGATAAAATCGTGCCCACATTAATTTCACACAAATGGGTAAGTAAGAAATGTAATAATATAAAATTCCACCCTATTGTAACATCTATCAGAGAGGAACTAGATAACTTGCAAAGACCAACTCGACCAAGCTGACCAACTCGCAATCAACGCATCATCAGATCGAAATGCTACAACAATTTCACATACCCCAGCGTCTGTCATAAAATTGTTAGCCAAAGAGCATCTTTTCAAGAAATGGCAAGGAAAGTGGGATCAAACTAATGATAAATTAAAACTTATAGTGAATTCAGTGCGACATATACTTCCGCTTCCGTCAAACCGTATGGACCAAGTGAAGTTAACGCGCTTACGAATCGGCCACACCAAATTAACCCACGGATACATATTTGAAGAAGCTCCTCCTTCTTCGTGTGAGAGGTGTCAAGTCCCTCTAACAGTGTATCATATTCTCTGTGTTTGTGAAGACTATAGTGAGGAACGAAAATCTCAAGATCTGAACACTGACTTGAAAACGTCATTGACTGTCAAATGGAAAAACACCATCACGTTTTTGAAAAATTTAAATCTGTTTAAATCCGTTTAACCTCTGTTGTTTATCATTAATTTGTTTTGTATGTATCTCTGATTGTACCACCGCTAATAACCCTACGTGGTTGATGCGGAAAAATTCAATAAAAAAATATATAAAATTAATACCATTCTAAATCTTTGAATTATATATGGACTAGTCAGTCTCAAAAATACCCAATATTAATTAAATATCAGACAAAAAGCACATAAAAATTTTTTGGCACATTATTTTTCGCTACATTCCTTATGTAGCCAATTCGCTCATCTACAACAATGGAACCAGATTTCTCCATTACGACCAAACTCTTAACATACGCAAATATCACGATTCTCTATATCGCCATCTTCATGATCATCGCACAGATGAGTCACGGGCACATCATCCATACTTATCTAACAGGTGTTTTTTTTAGAGGTATAGAACTTTAAGTTGGCATTACTGTTGAAGATGGCGACCGATTTAACAGCTGAAAAGTGATTTATTCTCAGTTTGGTTTGGCAATTCATCATTAATAGACTCATGCCTGAACAACGCTTTCAAATAGTGCAATTTTATTTCAAAAATAATGGTTCTGTGCGGAATACGAAAAGCGCACTACGTCCATTTTATCGTCGACAAAATCGTCCATCAGAGCAGTTAATTCGATTAACCATGGAACGTTTTCGCACCACATTTGCTCTTATTGATAACCCGCATACCCGCATAGACGCCATACGGTGCGTACAGAAGAAGCTATTGCTACTGTAGAGCGTAGCATTGAAGAAGACCCGAATGAGTCCATCCGCCATCGAGCACAGGAATTGAACCTGTTTCCATCCACTTTATGGAAGATTTTGCGGAAGGATCTTGATTTTCGTGCTCACAAAATCCAACTCGTGCAAGAATTAAAACCAAACGATCATCAAGCAAGGCGTAGATTCGTCGAATGGGCCCAAAACGAGATTGCCGTTGTTCTCGATTTTCATAAGCGAATTTTGTTTAGTGATGAGGCGCACTTCTGGTTGAATGGCTACGTCGACAAACAAAACTGCCATATTTGGAGAGAAGATAATCCTCAAGTGTATGTCAAAACACCGTTACATCCAGAAAAACTGACTGTTTGGTGCGCTTTATGGGCTGGTGGAATCATTGGTCCGTAATTCTTCAAAAACGATGATAGCCAGAACGCTACAGTCAATGGTGATCGCTATAGAGCCATGATTACTAACTTTTTCATTCCTGAATTGAACAACCATGATGTCCAGGAGCTGTGGTTTCAACAAGACGGCGCAACATGTCACACAGCTCGTGCCACAATCGATTTATTGAAATACACGTTTGGTGACAGCCTAATTTCACGTTTTGGACCTGTGAATTGGCCTCCAAGATCTTGTGATTTAACACCGCTAGACTACTTTCTGTGAAGCTATGTAAAGTCATTGGTCTATGCGGATAAGCCACAAACGCTTGACCATTTGGAAGACAATATTCGCCGTGTTATTGCCGATATACGGCCACAAATGCTGGAAGCAGTCATCGAAAATTGGAAGCCCAGATTGGACTACATCCGAGCCAGCCGTGGCGGCCATATGCCAGAAATCATATTTAAAATGTAATGACACAAGATTATCTTTCGAATAAATGAAAATTCTTGTCAATCGAATGATCCATCGTTGTTTTATTGCAATATGAAGTTCTATACCTCTAAAAACAAACACCCTTTATCTTCAGCTGCTGTCGAACTTTTTTTTAGACATTCCTTTGACTTTCCTTTTTTCTTGCCTGACATCTTCATCCTCACTACTTTCGCTACTTGACAAATTTTTTTCTCCGCGCACCCAGCGCGGTATTGTCAGACTTGATCATTTTCTTTTTTTAATCTCAAAATTATATGGTAAATATTACAGTACGTAAAAACCTATTTTAACATTAATTCTACAGTATACAAGCATTAATAATGTATAGTATCAAAGTATTACAATATAAATACAGTATTACTTACCTCTTTCCGAAAGTACACGAAAAATTATAAGGAGTGACGAAAAAAAACTCTACATCACCTCCATTATCTCTAGGGCCGTAATGGCAGTGCCCCTGGGAGAGTGTAGGCATGTCTGGCTACGATGTATGTACGCATTATATCGCAGAACTAGTGGATCAACCGTTCTGCGGTTTTATCTCATCATCAGTTCATCGTTATCAGCCGCACGGTGTTATCCAACTCTCCCCTATATGAGAGTCTGCTTTTACTGGCGATTCAAATAAAGTGATAACATTCGTGGCAGTGTGAGTACGGTAATCTTTTCTCCTTCGAATTATATCTAAATATTCGAAATTAAGGCGTGTTATTTATACCAATGTTTTGATTTTAACATTGTATTCATTTCGGTATTACGGTATATTACGGTAATTAAAATCATCAACGTCAATTCGTACAGCTGGAGTGTATACAGTCGTCTGAGTTCATACCTACCTCTGGAATACCTCAAGGGTCTAATCTTGGACCACTGTTATTTATTCTGTTCATAAATGATTTGATGGATAATATTCATTCTCCACATTTGATGTTCGCAGACGATTTGAAACTATATCATGAAATTAGATCACAGGACAACTGTGTTTAACTTCTCTCGCGCTGGACCATGTTGCTAGTTGGTGTGACGACAATTATTTGAGTTTGAATGTGTCAAAGTTTAATGTTGTTTCTTTCACAAGGAAAAGAGACCGAATTGATTGTGATTATAGCGTCGGTGGTCAGTTTATCAATCAGGGATCCAGGACCTTTGTCTCACTCCAGGTGGCTAACAACAGCTAACCGTGCTTTAAGACTCTACATTAGTCAAGAAAATCCAAGTGCTGAGTTCCAGGAAATAGTAATATTCATTCTGAAGTCATATATGCCGATGTGGTTTTGTATTAAGAAGACCAAACTTTTTACTGATGGCCCTAAGCTCGTGCACCAATGTATTGAAACCTCAAGATATCTTAAAGATGAACTCAAAGCTGTAATTGACCCAGTTATAGAGAGAAATGGGTTCTTTGCGCATCCAGAACATGTTATGATTACTATGACTCAAGATCCCAGAAAACATATAAGAGAACTGGGCCTCCGCCGCATCATTAAGGCAAGAGAAAGAGACCAAAAGAGGAAAACAATTCGAACGTACGTGGCACCTAAGCTAAACTTTTCCGCAACAGACTACACGGAATTAAATTATTGGACAAACTGTGAATTTTCTTCGCCGCCTCTATTGAAAGATGTCACTGATGATGAACTGAAAACCTACATCAAAACAGAAGAAGTACCGAAGTGGGAAATCCTATCACAGAAGATGCCAGTCCATACTCAAGCAGTGGAGAGAAGCGTCAAGTTGGTGAGCGAGGCTTCTGCTAAGGTTTGCGGATCTGCAGCTCGAGACGGGTACATAAGAACGACACTTAAGTCAAGGTCCACGATGCCAGCCTTTGATAACAAAAGACAGTTCAAACTACCAGACATGTAATCTATTCGTAAGTGAAATATGTACTTTGTAATTATTGGATAATACATCAATAATATGTTGAAGCTTGTATATATTTATTTTTCCTAAGTCCACATTTTTGAGGTTTTCAACACTTTTTTGCTATTTTTACAGCCCATGCGCGAACGGAAGATGTTAAAACTCAATACCAGTATTTTTATATTAATTCATTAGTGTGTCGTAGATGACATTTTTCCCTATTACATATTAAATATCGTAATAAAAAAAATTATTAAAGTGGTCAGGTTCTCTCTCGTTCAGATAAGGTGAGAGATCTTGGTGTAGTCTTCGACCAGAAGCTTTCCTTTGTCCCACACATCACCCAACTTATTTCATCTGCTGCGAGAATATATGGATTCGTTATACGTAATGGCTAATATTTTACTAATTCTTCAACATTCATGGGGCTATTTAATACCCTAATCCGTAGCAAGTTGGAGTATGGCAGCACGATCTGGCATCCCATTTACACTTGCCATCAATGCCATCTTGAGGCTATTCAGAGAAGGTTCTTGAAATTCTTAGTCTGGAGGGAGAATAAAGTTTATCCACAGAGAGGAGTCAATCATAACGAATTATTGAGTCGATTTAGTTTTATCTCATTGCAGAGCAGGAGAGAAACTTTATCACTCAAATTTTTGTACAAATTATTGCACAATAGTATTGATTGTCCTCCTCTCTTGTCGTCAGCTTTGAAATTTCGTGTTCCTAGGCAAAATTCTCGTAATACAGAATTATTCCACCTAGAGACTCCGAGGACCAACTCCCTAATACAATCCCCCATTTGGGTCATGGAGTCTACATTCAATAGAGTTTGCCAATAATTTTGACATTCACATTGACTCCATAGAATTTATTATCAGGAGTTATGTGAACAACGAAAATTGACTAAAATGAATTGATTTAGATTGAGTTATTTGTAATATTTCATTGAATGCTATAATGTAGGTATAAGTTACTATTTTTTTAGATTAGATTGAGCTCTTTGTTGAATATTTTTTTGAATTATTTAGTTGAATCTTTTTTCTGATTATTTAGTTATGTATTCAACATTGTTATTATTTTCTGTAATTGGGTGTTATACCTCTTGAGAATGAAGAACTCATTATTATTAATATTATCATTATTATCAATTAAATTCAGCTAGGTATGACTATGTTTTGACTAGTGATTGTTAGGCGTTATGAAGTTTGGTAGTATCTAATAGATTTACAGTTTGCTCTATAGTCAAGGTGTTCACCTAAGACTGATTTCAAATGAGTATATTCTTTCATATGCACGTTTACAAGTTATATTATTTAATATATATCGCTGTGCTATCATATTTCAAATTGTACATTCCTAAGTCTATAATCATGAATTTGCTTTTATTATTAATTTGTCGTCATTCGAGCGATGAATTAACACGTTTTGATTCTCGTCTTCTTCGAAGATTTTGTTACCTAACATTATAATTTTTTTCAATGCATTTTGATGAATGATTTTTACCATGATAATTCATGCTAGTCAAAAGGAACGTAAAAAAATCACTCGATTCAAATATCAAGTTATTGAGTATTGAGAGAAACGAGGGCTCAAAGTGAGACTGTAGGGGGGATTGAAACATAAAACGCTGTTTTGTATAACAAAATATATTTATGATAACTGAAACAAAATAGAATAATAATAAACACAAAATCCACTACCAACAATCAGAGAATGAATGAATATGAAATAAAAATATTTACATACATGCAATCTGAACAACTCTCGAAGAAAAAATCTGGATAAATATGAAATCTTAAAAATACCAAAATTTTTTTCCCAGTTCCCAGATTTTGGTATTTATGACAAAACACTTTCATCCTATAAATTTTTAATGAGCTCTTTAGGTAAAATGATAATATTATTTTCGTTCAAATAAAGTCCATTGAGTCTTAATCCCTTGAAACTCATCAATCTTAGTAAAAACGATAAACAACGAATTGTAAGTTTAGTTACCTCGCATTAAATGCTATTGAAATATTTTCGATATTTATCTTTGATTTAATTTATGTCTCATTTGAAATTCCGAAATATAAATTATTTTCTTTTTCCAATGGAGGGATGGGACAAATAGCAAGCAGTGCCTTTGCTAAAAAAAAAATTTCGCTCTTCACAAGACGAGATGATTGTGAATAGAATTTGTCAATTATTTCTTATTTAATTTGTATATAACCTGCATGGAACAGATTCTTGAAGAAAACTTCCGAATCATATCCAGTAATTTCAACATCAGATTTTTCAATGAATTTCAGAATAATTTGTTTTCCTCGGCCCAAGGGTCATCATCGGGATAACTGTTCGTAAGACTTGGGAATCTATTCTGTGCCTCGTGATAATCAGAAGCGATCTATTTCGATACCTAGAACATACAATAAATAAATAATTATATATGAATACAATGCCATCGAAATCTACAAATTCATGTCAATTGTCAAAAAGTTTCAGATATTCGATTGAATGGGTTGGTTCGTATTGAAATTCCATGTTAAAGAATTGATAAATCAAACGTTATTAGTTTTGTAAAATGAAATGTATATACATATATATATATATATATATATATATATATATATATATATATATATATATATATATATAATATATGTAAGCTATTAGCTTTTTGGATTTACATATGAGTAATTCCCTTCATTCTCTAGTTTTTGACATTTACAAAAATTCACTTTTTCAGACATATTAATACACAACTCAAGTTGTCAGTCGCAAAAAATAAAAATGAATGCCATTCATTCATTAGTTCATAGATTACTTTCGCTTCCGTTGTCTGCTGATAATTTTAGAAAAGAAGTTTGTGTAATGAAAATAATTGAATATAAACTTAAATTCAAACACTTGAACTTACAATTTACTCTTTATTGACTACATAGCATGACGCGTTTCGTCGTTATAAACTACTTCTCAAGTGAATATTTCAAAAACTTCATTTCCTTGTATATATATATATATATATATATATATATATATATATATATATATATATATATATATATATATATATATATATATATATATATATATATATATATATATATATATATATATATATATATATATATATATGATAGCTGGTATATTGTATAATATTCATATGTACAGTAATACTTACGCATTTTTCGCATGGAGTGAATCGTTTTTAGGCAGCTTCACAAAATACGAACATATGGCTTGGAATGATGAGATATGTTTCCATCAAACACCTTGAAACTTTTGAATGTTTCTTTGCAAGTGAAAAGTTCTAACTCATGATCGATGTTGTCTACACCACAAAGATCAATTTCTATACTTTCTATTGAACTTTCACAAATCTTATGAAAATCATCCAAGTTAGTTTCATTGTAAACTGCTTTCAAAGCCTTCAACGTATTTGGTAGAACGAGAGATGAAAAATTCACTCTATAAAACGTCAGGAATTTGGATATATCCAGCTCTATTACTTGGGAAGTTAAAATTTTCTCTAAGTTTGTTCGAGTCAAATCGTTCATACTTACATCTAATACTTGAATAGTATTTTTGAGAGTTCCCGCTTCCCATAATACGTCTATATTTGTCTGAATTACATTATGATTTCGTTTTGAGTTCTTGATAGATCTTGACAAGTTCAAAATTTTCAGAGGCAGCAAACGAATTTTTTCCAATGTTGTAGTTTCAATGTCGATATATGATATATCTAGTTCCGTCAAGTGACTTAACATTTCTCCAGTGTTGTGTCTTTGAATGATATTGACGTATGGCCCACACTCGCACAAACTCAATGACTCTATTCGGAGCTCTTTAGATAAAATAACAATATTATTTTCGTTCAAATAAAGTCCATTGAGTCTTAATCCCTTGAAATTCAACAATCTTAGTAAAAACCATAAACAACGAACTGTAAATTCAGTTAACTCGGAATCAAAATTTTTCATCGTATTCATCGCTAATGAAATATTTTCGAAATTAAGCTTTGATCTAATTTCTCTCTCATTTGAAATTCCGAAAATTAAATCATTTCCTTTTTTCAATGGACGGATTGGACAAACAGCAAGCAGTCCTTTTGCTAAATAAAATTTCACTTGAGGAAATAGTTCCAGCCTGCTGAGGTTTTCCATGATGTCACAAAAAAAATATTTTGGTAAAAAGATGATACATAATCGTGAATAGAATCTGTTAATTAATTCTTCTTTAATTGATATATAATCTGCACGGATCAAAATTTTGAAGAAATCTTCCGAATCAAGTTCAGGAAATGCAAGATCATATTCTTCAATTAGTTTCCGAATAATATCTTCCAGATATTGGTTTTTCTCGGCCAAAGGGTCATACTCGGGTTGACTATTCGTAACTTTTCGGAATCTATTTTGTGCCTCGTGATAATCAGAAAAGAAGCGATCCATTTCGATACCTAGCACATAGAATAAATAAATAAATATATTAATAATAATATTTATTTTAGCTTATATATATAATGATATATATGAATATAAAGTCATCGTAACCTTCAAACGTACGTCAATTGTCAAATAAAATTGGTTATTCTAGAAAACAGTATATTTTATTGACAACACAACTTTCAAAATGAAAAAAAATATAAATGTGTACGTATTTATAATAAATTTGTGATTTACGAGCTTACGTGAATATTTCACGTAGATATTCAAAATATATTTCACGTGAATATTTCAAAAACTTCATTTGCTTGTATATATATATATATATATATATATATATATATATATATATATATATATATATATATATATATTATATATATATTTACAGTTATTTATTTATTTACAAATACACCACTCAACAGCTTGGGCCAATTACTGAGTGGAAAAATACTAGTTTTAAAATAATAGTTTTCAACTTAAGAAAAAAAATTAACTAGAAATAATAATAATAATGAAATAATATTAATACAAACAATCTATCTGTCTGTAATAAGTAAATCTTGTAACAAGTAACTCATTTATACCTCGTTCTGGATACACACCGTCGCAGCACAACCATAAATATTTCAAAAATCGTCTTTGCACGGATTCAAGATTCCTTATATTACACAAGTATCCTGGATTCCAAACGACACTAGCATATACTAGTTTTGAACGTATTAAGGTATTATATAGGAGCAAAGTTGATTCAGATTGAGAGAGCCATTTAGAATTTCTTATTACAAAACCTAATGTTCTGTAGCAACTTGAAACAATATTATTAATGTGAGAAATAAAAGTTAATTTTGTGTCGAAAGTTACTCCTAAATCTCTGAATTCGGCACATCTATTGATTTTATGACTATTTACATTGTAGTCGAAATGAACTATACTTTTTTTACGAGAAAAAGACATTATGTTGCATTTAGAAATATTCAGTGTCAGTAGATTTCTTTTACACCACTGAAACAAATTTGAGATATCCTCTTGAAGAATGTGGCAATCACTTACTGCTGAAATTTCGCGAAATATCTTACAATCGTCCGCATATAGAAGAAAATTACAGTTCATGTTGGAGGAAATGTCGTTCACAAAATATTGAAAAAAGCGGACCCAAAACAGAACCCTGTGGAACCCCCGACTCGGCAATAAAGTTCTGTGACTTGAAACCGTTATACTGAACAAATAATTGTCTTGGCGTTAGATATGTTGAAAAAAAAAATAACAAGTTTATCTGAGAGTCCAAAGCGACTGAGTTTTTGGAGAAGAATACCATGATCTAATCTATCAAATGCTTTAGAAAAATCTGTATAGATCACGTCTAATTGTGACGAATGACCAAAACTCTTTGCAATAAATTGTGTTATACACGTTAGGTTAGTAGCTGTTGACCTACCGGAGGTGAAGCCGTGTTGGTCATTCGTTAAATGGGTCTTCACCTGTGAATACAAAATATTATGAAGAACAATTTCAAAAACTTTACTAAAATTGTTCATGATAGTAATAGGTCTGTAATCTTCAACGGAGTTTCTATTCCCTTTTTTAAAAATTGGGCAAATTTTGCCCTCTTTCCACACATTTGGAAAGTGAGCAGTTTTCAAGGCCAAATTGAAAATAAGAGCCAATGGAGAAGCAAAAATTCTAGCACAGTCTCTTAGGACGAAGGAGGGAATTCCATCAGGACCCGCTGTCATTTTAGATCTGCATCCTTTCAATGCCTTGAACACATCCTCCTCAGAAACAACTGGAACCGGTAATAATGGAACGTTAGACTCTAAGTTAAAACATTTTTTATCGAAAGTCGTCGAACTGATGAATGATGATTCGAAATATTTCGCAAATGCATTCACAATATCCTCAGGATTATTTAATTCTTGTTCGTTAAAAAAAGAGATGGGTAGTGAAGAGGTATTTCGTAGATTATTTACATAGGCCCAGAATTTTGAAGGGTCCTTTTTAAGGTTCGTTTCAAGAGAATTCATATATTTCGAGCGTGACAAAGCAATATCCCGTTTTGTAATGCTTCTTAGCGTCTTATAGTTATTAAAAGCTTCAAGATCACCACTTGATTTAAATTGAATATAGAATTTTCTTTTTTGTTGCAAATCTCTAATAATTTTTGATGTAAACCAACTGGGATATTTCGGGGGTTTACTCGTCATTTTTGGCACCGTAGCATCAAATATTTAATTGAGTGTGGTGTAAAAATGATCACAGGCTTCATTTGCATCCTTGTAATTTTGTAAAAATGACCAATTCGTATTCAATAATTCATTATATAGTTCATGAAAGTTGGCTTTTCTAAAGTTTGAAATTGGATGAATGTTTTTTTGAAATCTACAGGAAGATGAATTAGAATTTAATAAAAGAAATTCCAAAGACGGATGATAACTATCTAAAGGTACCAACGCCTCCAATGCTTGACTAATTGAAAGGTCATGTCTACTGATTACGAGGTCTAAAATTCCATCATTTCCGTTTGTTACATTGTTATGCTGTGCGAGTCCTAGAAAATTCATGAAGTTTTGAAGAGAATGTATAACTTTTGACTTAGTCTCATTTGACTTGAGGTAATGTCCGTAATTTGGGATATTAAAATCGCCGAGTATTATAACGTTAGAATTTTCGTCTTGAAGAGACACTAAGTTGCAGGATATATATATATATATATATATATATATATATATATATATATATATATATATATATATATGTTACACATTCGTAAAAATTTGGACAACACAGTCAATGAAAGAACGGACATTAAACATCTAAATTCTATCTACAACAACTTAATAAACCTCACAAATAACACTCGCAAAATAAACACACAACAATCACAAAACATCACATCTCACAACTCATTCTTTCCAGATCTACCTTCAATTTCACACACATAAACGAACAATATACACATTCTGGATAAGTATATAAAAAACTATATGTAATTGTATATATGTAAATATAATCACACTTAAGAATCACCTGGCTTACCATGAGTTTTTCAGAGGTTTCCTCATGGTGAAGAAGACTAAAACTTCCGAAGCGAATGCTGAGCCAGAAATATTCCTCTGATAATGAAAATCAATAAGTGAATATACAAAAAAACTAATTTGATTTTTCAAAAAATTAAGTTTGACATTTGATATCCATAGTAACTCATAAATTCAATTATTCATTAGTTTTGACAAAGTTGTAATATAACAACGAAACGTCAACAGAAATAAACTTTTTCATATCAAAAAAGCCTGTTAATGCTAAAAACTTTCAAAATAAAATATATATATATATATATATATATATATATATATATATATATATATATATTATATAATATTTATGTGTATATTGTATAATATTTATGTGTACAGTAATACTTACGCATTTTTCGCATAGAGAGAATCGTTTTCAGGCAGCTTTAGAAAATACGAACATATGGCTAGGAATGATGATATATTCTTCCATCAAACACACTGAAACTTTTGAATGTTTCTTTGCAAGTGAAAAGTTCTAACTCATGCTCAATATTGTCAACGCCACGAAGATCAATTTCTATACTTTCTATTGAACTTTCACAAATCTTATGAAAATCTTCCAAGGTTGTTTCATTGTGAACTGCTTTCAAATCCTTCAACGTATTTGGTAGAACGAGAGATGAAAAATTCACTTTATAAAACGTCAGGCATTGGGATATATCCAGGTCTCTTACTTGGGAAGTTAAAATTTTCTCTAAGTTTGTTCGAGTCAAATCGTTCATACTAACATCTAATACTTGAATAGTATTTTTGAGAATTCCCGCTTCCCATAATACGTCTATATTTGTCTGCCTTACATTATGATTTCGTTTTGAGTTCTTGATAGATCTATGTAAGTTCAAAATTTTCAGAGGCAGCATACCAATTTTTTCCAATGTTGTAGTTTCAATGTCGATATATGATATATCTAGTTCCGTTAAGTGACTTAACATTTCTCCAGTGTTGTGTCTTTGAATGAAAGTATTGACATATGGCCCACACTCGCACAAACTCAATGACTCTATTCGGAGCTCTTTAGATAAAATAACAATATTATTTTCGTTCAAATAAAGTCCATTGAGTCTTAATCCCTTGAAATTCAACAATCTTAGTAAAAACCATAAACAACGAACTGTAAATTCAGTTAACTCGGAATCAAAATTTTTCATCGCATTCATCGCTAATGAAATATTTTCGAAATTAAGCTTTGATCTAATTTCTCTCTCATTTGAAATTCCGAAAATTAAATCATTTCCTTTTTTTAATGGACGGATTGGACAAACAGCAAGCAGTCCTTTTGCTAAATAAAATTTCACTTGAGGAAATAGTTCCAGCCTGCTGAGGTTTTCCATGATGTCACAAAAAAAATATTTTGGTAAAAAGATGATACATAATCGTGAATAGAATCTGTCAATTAATTCTTCTTTAATTGATATATAATCTGCACGGATTAAAATTTTGAAGAAATCTTCCGAATCAAGTTCAGGAAATGCAAGATCATATTCTTCAATTAGTTTCCGAATAATAGCTTCCAGATATTGGTTTTCCTCGGCCAAAGGGTCATACTCGGGTTGACTATTCGTAACTTTTCGGAATCTATTTTGTGCCTCGTGATAATCAGAAAAGCGATCCATTTCGATACCTAGCACATAGAATAAATAAATATAATGATAATAATATTCATTTTAGCTTATATAATTATAATGATATATATGAATATAAAGTCATCGTAATCTTTAAACGTACGTCAATTGTCAAATAAAATTGGTTATTCTAGAAAACAGTATCTTTTATTGACAACACAACTTTCAAAATGAAAAAAAATATAAATATGTACGTATTTATAATAAATTTATAAATTTTTGATTTCATCAACAGTACCTATATGATAAAAAGTTTCAGATATTCGATTGAATGTGTTGATTCGTGTTGAAATTCCATGTTGAAGAATTGATAAATCAAACATATTTCAAGAATTCATATAAAAAACGCCAATAGTTTTGTAAAATGAAATGAATATTTATATATATCATATACATATTTCAATCAATTTCATAATCATAAAAAACGCCAAGAGCCAATAGTTTATGTAAAAGCTGAAAATAAACAAGCAAATCTCAGGTAAATATCGAAAACTATTAACTCCTTTTTCATCCTGACAAACCTTGTAATATATATATATATATATATATATATATATATATATATATATATATATATATATATATATATATATATATATATATATGAAGTCGAATAAAAAATATATAAATGAAGTCGAAGTAAAGAAAAGTGTCGAATTTTGTTTAAAATCAACTTATTTCAGATTTGAGACATCATTCTATTCACAAATTTATGGCACTGCAATGGGTTCACCCATTTCATCTACAATAGACAAATTGGTATTGGAAGAACTAGAAATATCTGTTATAAACAACTTAGAAAATAAACCAGAATTCTTCAAGAGATATGTAGATGATTGTACAACTTCAATAAAACCTGAACATATTGAAGAATTAATGAAATCCTTCAATTCCTACCATAATAGATTACAATTTACAAAAGAATTAGAAGAAAACAACAAAATAAATTTCTTAGATATGACTTTAATTAGAGGAGAAGATGGTTCAATTACTACTGACTGGTATAATAAAAAAACATGGCCAGGAAGATATCTTAATTACAAATCACTTGTACCTACGAAATATAAAAGAAGTGTTGTGAATGCTCTTACAGATAGAGCTGTTAAATTATCCAACCCTGTAGTAAGACCTGAAAATATAAAAAAAATCGAAGAAATTTTAGAAAGAAACGACTATCCGGAAAAATTTTACAAACCGATTATTAAAAGGAGAATACACCAAATATATAACCAAATAAACCAAAAAAAGAATAATATCGATGTGGATCTAAAATACATTGGAATGGAATATATACCGGAAATATCCTATAAAATAAGTAATGTCCTGAAGACATATAATATAAAAATAAGCCATTAACCAAACAATATAACTGGTTCATTATACACCAAGAATTGAATTAAAAAACGAAATTCATACTATATATTCAATAAATTGCATCGATTGTGATTCACGTTATATAGGCAACACAAAACAATACTTACACAGAAGATTATATGAACATGAATATTCGGTGAGAACAAACAAAAAAACAACTGCCCTTGCAAAACATGCAATCAAGCAATTGCATTCCTTTGATTCTGGAAATACGAAGATTATCGCAAGGGAAAAAAATCAACAGAAGAGAAATAAAATGGAGATGATAGCCATACAAAGGGAAGAGAAGACAATTGTCAATTCAAGATCTGACATAGAGTATTTCGGAAGAATATATCATAATATAATCCACATTGAAGACTGAGACGAGATGATAGGAGAGAGAAGTTTATCATGTGACGAGACAAACGCGACACCTACGATTTTATTTATAACTTATGTAAAGATTGTTGAATTATAGATTAAATTGATATTAGTTATTTTGAAAATGATGTATAATCGAAACGCGTAAATAAATGTTTTTGTATTATTGTAGATAGTTATTAATTCTGAAAGTTAATTGATGACATTAACCTAGTAAAAAATAAACCTAAATATTAAAGTGTCAGGAAATTTGATTATGAATTTATATATATATATATATATATATATATATATATATATATATATATATATATATATATATATATATATATATATATAAATATTATATATATATATATATATATATATATATATATATATATATATATATATATATGTAGTGTAAGTCGCGACTGACTAGTTAGACATAAATTAGATATTCGTGGGATAGCAGGCAGGTGGTGTCAAATAAGAAGACTCTTTTTTCCTTAACTCGAGCTTTCAAAACTATATTGTTCCCTCATCAGGAGTGCTACAACGTAATATTACAATCAACGTGGTGAATCAAACAATAAAAAAATTAACTTACGAAATGGAGGTTTATTCTACAGTCTGGTACAAATTTCGTTCATTTTATGGAAGAACCTTTTAGAATAAACCTCCATTTCGTAAGTTAACCTTTTTATTGTTTGATTCACCATGTTGATTGTAAATTACGTTGTAGCACTCCTGATGAAGGAACAATATAGTTTTGAAAGCTCTAGTTAAGGAAAAAAGAGTCTTCTTATTTGACACCACCTGCCTGCTATCCCACGAATATCTAATTTATATATATATATATATATATATATATATATATATATATATATATATATATATATATATATATATATATATATATATATATATGAATAATGTTAAACGCGGGGAAAAATTTCAATCAAAAGCAGACAATGTCGGCATATTTTGCAATTAGTAGCCTCGTTGTTTCGAGCTTATTGGCTCTCCTCAGAACGGCGTAGCTAAGTTGAAGTTGTACGAACCTGAAGATAGAAAAACAAGAAGGAAACAGAGACTCCACTGAAGGAAGTCGACAAGTTTTAGGCTACTGCGTTTTTACTCTCCAGGTTGGGAGATCTACTTCGCTCGTGAGGCGACTATTTATCCTTCATGGATGCCTCTAGCCGAGAAATGATACAAAATATGAATAATGTTGAACGCGGGGAAAAATTTCAATCAAAAGTAGACAATGTCGGCATATCCCGCAATTAGTAGCAGCCGTTGACACGTGTTTCGAGCTTATTTGCTCTCCTCAGGACGGCGTAGCCACCTTGAAGGATAAAATTCAAATTTATAAATTCATATGACATATATACCAGTTTGATAAAGGTTAAAATAATAACCGAAACGTAATTTGGAAATAAACTAATATCATTTTGTTTTGATTGAACCAAAAAACCCAAGATTCGAATTTTTACAATATAAATAAAATGGTTCACGAATCAGATAGATTGTCAAATGTATATATATATATATATATATATATATATATATATATATATATATATATATATATATATATATATATATATATATATATATATATATATATATATTTATGATTTCTTCCTTTATTTCTTAGACTTATATTTACATATATATTTTATTGAATGGAGTTCTTGGGTTATTAAGTCTATTAGTAACTGTTGGTAACTCTATATTTTATTTACATATAGTTTTTAACGTTTCGACAAACCAATGTTGTCTTCTTCAGAAATTTTTTTTTGTTTCCTTATAACAGCTCTTCTCTGCACAAAATAGTGCTAAATTCTTTTATTTATTATAATCCTATTGTATATAATTTTAAAAGAATTTAACACTATTTTGTGCAGAGAAGAGTTGTGATAAGGAAAAAAATTTCTGAAGAAGACAACATTGGTTTGTCGAAACGTTAAAAACTATATGTAAATAAAATATAGAGTTACCAACAGTTACTAATAGACTTAATAACCCATGAACTCCATTCAATAATATATATATATATATATATATATATATATATATATATATATATATATATATATATATATATATATATATATATATTATATATGAAGTTGAATAAATCATAAAATAAAATAGACTCACAGAGAAATATTTTGGAATTTCATACAAACTTTCTTTATCAATAATCGAACAATATGAATAACTGTTTGTATACAAATGCAAAAATGGAGTTAGTTTTGCTCGTAATGCTATATTTATATATATATATCTAATCATCCCCCATCACATCTCTACAAGCTCAGTTCAGAAAAACTATTGACGATTGGTTGATAAGCTACCCCTCCATTATTTTGCTATCTGCATGATTGAATTTTAGTCACTAAGTCACTATTTTGTTAAAACTACGAATATTTATCCTAAATATGCCTACTTCAGCACTTTTGTGTAGTCATATGGAAGAAACATGGAAGGTTTGTATATACTAAAGTTCATACATCAAAATTACGTTTTGTTGGAGACTATTGAAGTTATTCATTTATCTACTCTCATATTTTTAGAAACTCGTGCTTATAATAATTGAAAAATTGAAAGAAAAGACGGTCCATTAGATAAAAGATTCGGATCGGAAGATCAGAAAATAGTTTCAAGGAATGAAATTAGAAGGTCAACAAATCCTCAGCCATTCTATACTCGTATTTCGAACACATTTCGGTTCTTCTTCAGGAATAAACTGACATAAGTCAATAAACTAACAAAAACGATACAAAAGTAATCAAAAAGTTGATTTGCATGTAAAAGTGTCAGTGCTAAACAGAGTATAAAAGCTAAGCAGAGAAGAACCAAAGTGTGTTCGAAATATAGAATTGCTGAAAATTAGTCGTTTGGATTAAGTTTATATATATATATATATATATATATATATATATATATATATATATATATATATACTAGCTGTATAAAATGAAGCAAAAGTCCTAATAATTGCGAATTCAACTTCAATGGCTCTCCTCATAAAGAACAATCGTTATAATATATATATATATATATATATATATATATATATATATATATATATATATATATATATATATATATATATATATATATATTCTTGAAATTGATTTATTGCCTGTTTGAGGTATTTATTTTGAAAGTTTTTAGCATTAACAGGCTTTTTAATATGAAAAAGTTTATTTCTGTTGACGTTTCGTTGTTATATTACAACTTTGTCAAAACTAATGAATAATTGAATTTATGAGTTACTATGGATATCAAATGTCAAACTTAATTTTTAGAAAAATCAAATTAGTTTTTTTGTATATTCACTTATTGATTTTTATTATCAGAGGAATATTTCTGGCTCAGCATTCGCTTCGGAAGTTTTAGTCTTCTTCACTATGAGGAAACCTCTGAAAAACTCATGGTAAGCCAGGTGATTCTTAAGTGTGATTATATTTACATATATACAATTACAAATAGTTTTTTATATACTTATCCAGAATGTGTATATTGTTCGTTTATGTGTGTGAAATTGAAGGTAGATCTGGAAAGAATGAGTTGTGAGATGTGATGTTTTGTGATTGTTGTGTGTTTATTTTGCGAGTGTTATTTGTGAGGTTTATTAAGTTGTTGTAGATAGAATTTAGATGTTTAATGTCCGTTCTTTCATTGACTGTGTTTTCCAAATTTTTACGAATGTGTAACATTTCTAAAATTTCTCTACATTTTTTGTCTCTTTCGGTTGCCAAAATTTTCGTATTTTTGTAATCAAAATCATGTTTTTCTGTTATTTTATGTTTATTTAAGGCTGTGTTCTGAGTTTTCGCGTATTTATGTGCTTTGATTCTTTCTTCGAGATTTTGTGCTAATTGACCGATATAGCTTTTATTGCAATTGTTACACGGAATATTATAAACTGTATGAGTTTTTCTCTGAATTACAGTTTTACTTTTTAATTTTGTATATATTTCTTTGATTTGATTTTTGGCAGTATGTGCTATTCTTAAATTATAAGGTTTTAATAAATTTCGTATTTTTGATTACAAAAATACGAAAATTTTGGCAACTGAAAGAGACAAAAAATGTAGAGAAATTTTAGAAATGTTACACATTCGTAAAAATTTGGAAAACACAGTCAATGAAAGAACGGACATTAAACATCTAAATTCTATCTACAACAACTTAATAAACCTCACAAATAACACTCGCAAAATAAACACACAACAATCACAAAACATCACATCTCACAACTCATTCTTTCCAGATCTACCTTCAATTTCACACACATAAACGAACAATATACACATTCTGGATAAGTATATAAAAAACTATTTGTAATTGTATATATGTAAATATAATCACACTTAAGAATCACCTGGCTTACCATGAGTTTTTCAGAGGTTTCCTCATGGTGAAGAAGACTAAAACTTCCGAAGTGAATGCTGAGCCAGAAATATTCCTCTGATAATAAAAATCAATAAGTGAATATACAAAAAAACTAATTTGATTTTTCTAAAAATTAAGTTTGACATTTGATATCCATAGTAACTCATAAATTCAATTATTCATTAGTTTTGACAAAGTTGTAATATAACAACGAAACGTCAACAGAAATAAACTTTTTCATATTAAAAAAGCCTGTTAATGCTAAAAACTTTCAAAATATATATATATATATATATATATATATATATATATATATATATATATATATATATATATATTATTACGATTGTTCCCCACAAGGAGAGCGACTGAGCTTGAATTTGCAATTATTAGGACTTTTGCTGTCAATCTGAATTGCAGATTCATCCTCTCTGAATGCTCTTTTTTCCGTTCATCTGTCCATTTTACTCCAGGTTGACAATTTGACTTTTGCTCAAACTTCACATGTGCGATTTTATAGCGACACTCAGTGTGATCTTCGATATTTATTATATTGATCTGTTGTAGATCCTTTTGGACCTCTTTTAGCCACTCTGTTCCGCATTTACTATTCATAATTATATCGAGTAGTTTCTTCGGTATTCTGGACTGTTTCATTCTGTAGACATGTGCATAGAACTTTTCGTAACGGTTTCTTGAGTTTGAGATTGAGAAGACGAATGATCGACCAATCAGCAGAATTAATCAACTGATACATGAGGGAAAATTGGCTTTCTTAAAATTATAAGCTTTTTTATCATGATTATGAATAAAATTTGGACTTGGATTTTTCGATGTTAAAGTGAATGAATATGCTAGAGCAGGATGATGAGCATCTTCCTTAACTAGGGGATGAGCATCATGAGCTACATTGCAAAAATTGGCCGACTTGCAGAATTTCATCATGTTTTGTGATAAGAGAGGATTTATTTTTTGGTTTTATCATACATACGAAATTTGTAACCCTGTTTTCTGCGCAATTTCATGTGGTTTTTCTACGGCGAGAATGGGGCTTCAGTTCTGTTGTCTGTGATGATAGCAATATCGATAGCAATATATATATATATATATATATATATATATATATATATATATATATATATATATATATATATATATATATATATATATATATTATATATTCTTCTATTAATCAGATGATATATTAATTTCTAAGTTGCCTAAAATATCTTTATTTCATGCAAAAAGGAAAAAAGTGAACATTCTAAAGATTATTGATATAATTTCTGACATATATATATATATATATATATATATATATATATATATATATATATATATATATATATATATATATATATATATATATATATATATATATGATGTTTACTTATTAATGATGATGTAGGTTAAATAATACAAGAAGTGTTTCTCTGTAAATAAAGAAACAACATTCAAAGTTATTATTCACGAGGTTTCTATATCTATCAGAATGTCAGAATGATTCACAAAGCTCAAGCATAAATGAAATAAAAGGTGATCATACATATGGAGAGATGTCTATGATCTATGATATTATCTATGAATCTATGAATCCGTAGTATATAATAATGCACTGAGCAATGCACTACACTACGTAATGGTCATTCCTTAGGTACACACACATATATATATATATATATATATATATATATATCTTATATATAAAATTCTCGTGTCACAGTTTTCGTTTCCATACTCCTCCGAAACGGCTTGAGCGATTCTCATAAAATTTTGTGAGCGTATTGAGTAGGTCTGAGAATCGGCCAACATCTATTTTTCATCCCCCTAAATGTTAGGGGTAGTCCACCCCTGAATTTTGTTTTTTTTTTTTATTTTTTTAGACAAAATTTTGGCTGAGCCAGAAATATTCCTCTGATAATAAAAATCAATAAGTGAATATACAAAAAAACTAATTTGATTTTTCTAAAAATTAAGTTTGACATTTGATATCCATAGTAACTCATAAATTCAATTATTCATTAGTTTTGACAAAGTTGTAATATAACAACGAAACGTCAACAGAAATAAACTTTTTCATATTAAAAAAGCCTGTTAATGCTAAAAACTTTCAAAATATATATATATATATATATATATATATATATATATATATATATATATATATATATATATATACATTTGACTGACGAGTTCCTTGCAGAACGAAACATTTCTCGCACTTCCATCAGGTGTGGCATCGATTTCAATATTTCTCTAACATTTATCCCTTGAAGGATAATGGAGACATCACATCGTACACGTTCACATATCTAGCTCTACTATAACGTTCTCTTGATTAATTTGAATTTTTCAAATGAATGTTCCAGTGTTCATTTTCTTATATATATATATATATATATATATATATATATATATATATATATATATATATATATATATATATATATATATATATATATTATTACGATTGTTCCCCACAAGGAGAGCGACTGAGCTTGAATTTGCAATTATTAGGACTTTTGCTGTCAATCTGAATTGCAGATTCATCCTCTCTGAATGCTCTTTTTCCGTTCATCTGTCCATTTTACTCCAGGTTGACAATTTGACTTTTGCTCAAACTTCACATGTGCGATTTTATAGCGACACTCAGTGTGATCTTCGATATTTATTATATTGATCTGTTGTAGATCCTTTTGGACCTCTTTTAGCCACTCTGTTCCGCATTTACTATTCATAATTATATCGAGTAGTTTCTTCGGTATTCTGGACTGTTTCATTCTGTAGACATGTGCATAGAACTTTTCGTAACGGTTTCTTGAGTTTGAGATTGAGAAGACGAATGATCGACCAATCAGCAGAATTAATCAACTGATACATGAGGGGAAAATTGGCTTTCTTAAAATTATAAGCTTTTTTATCATGATTATGAATAAAATTTGGACTTGGATTTTTCGATGTTAAAGTGAATGAATATGCTAGAGCAGGATGATGAGCATCTTCCTTAACTAGGGGATGAGCATCATGAGCTACATTGCAAAAATTGGCCGACTTGCAGAATTTCATCATGTTTTGTGATAAGAGAGGATTTATTTTTTGGTTTTATCATACGAAATTTGTAACCCTGTTTTCTGCGCAATTTCATGTGGTTTTTCTACGGCGAGAATGGGGCTTCAGTTCTGTTGTCTGTGATGATAGCAATATCGATAGCAATATATATATATATATATATATATATATATATATATATATATATATATATATATATATATATATATATATATATATATATATATTATATATATTTTATTCTTCTATTAATCAGATGATATATTAATTTCTAAGTTGCCTAAAATATCTTTATTTCAGGCAAAAAGGAAAAAAGTGAACATTCTAAAGATTATTGATATAATTTCTGACATATATATATATATATATATATATATATATATATATATATATATATATAATGATGATGTTTACTTTTGTAGGTTAAATAATACAAGAAGTGTTTCTCTGTAAATAAAGAAACAACATTCAAAGTTATTATTCACGAGGTTTCCTATATCTATCAGAATGTCAGAATGATTCACAAAGCTCAAGCATAAATGAAATAAAAGGTGATCATACATATGGAGAGATGTCTATGATCTATGATATTATCTATGAATCTATGAATCCGTAGTATATAATAATGCACTGAGCAATGCACTACACTACGTAATGGTCATTCCTTAGGTACACACATATATATATATATATATATATATATATATATATATATATATATATATATATATATATATATATATATATATATATATATATATATATATATATCTTATATATAAAATTCTCGTGTCACAGTTTTCGTTTCCATACTCCTCCGAAACGGCTTGAGCGATTCTCATAAAATTTTGTGAGCGTATTGAGTAGGTCTGAGAATCGGCCAACATCTATTTTTCATCCCCCTAAATGTTAGGGGTAGTCCACCCCTGAATTTTGTTTTTTTTTTTAATTTTTTTAGACAAAATTTTCAGTTTTAATTTTTTTTATGATACAACATACAAAAATACATACAATACTAAATTTTCACCCTTCTACGATCAACCCTTATTTTTTATAGCTGTTTATTTCTTTGGCGGCTTGATGATATTGTTGGCAGGCGATTTCAGGCAGACGTTGCCAGTAATTCCCCGTGGAACGCCTGCAGATGAATTGAATGCTTGCCTGATGGCATCACCTTTATATGTTACCGTTATTATGGAATAACGTAAAAACATTATCGCTAACCACTAATATGAGAATTCAACTTCAAAATGATCAAAGTGCTGCACAATTTTCCAAACAATTATTAGCTGTTGGAAATTGAAAAGTCCCAGTTGATGCGACATCTGGATAAATTACTCTTACCAACAACTTTTGCCGATTTGTAGACTCTCAATTAGCTTTTATTGAAGATGTTTTCCAAACATTAGTGAGAATTATCAGAATTATGCTTAGTTAAGTCAACGAACAATTCTTGCAGCAAAGAATAATGATATACACGCACTGAATTTCACCATTCAATCAAAAATTGCAGGCGATTTGGTGACATACAAATCCGTTGATTCCATAACAAATCCCGATGATGTAGTAAATTATCCAACGGAGTTTTTGAACTCTCTGGAGTTACCAGGATTTCCAGCACATAACTTGCAACTCAAAGATGGTACAGTTATTATGATATTGCGTAATTTGAATCCACCGCGACTTTGCAACGGTACTCGACTTTCGGTTAAAAGACATGCCGAATTTGATTGAGGCAACCATTATTAACGGAAAGTACGCAAGTGAAAATGTATGTATTCCTCGAATACCAATGATTCCGACTGATCTTCCGTTTGACTTCAAACGATTGCAATTTCCAGGTCGCCTTGCGTTCGCAATGACAATGAACAAGTCGCAAGGCCAATCGCTTAGTGTTTGCGGGATAAATTTAGAAAATCATTGTTTTTCACATGGGCAGTTATACGTTGCGTGTTCACGAGTTGGGAAACCATCCGCTTTGTTTGTGTTAACGTCAGACCAAAAAACAAAAAATGTGGTTACTTCAATGAAACGGATAATTTGCGGACACGGATATAATTCAGTATTTACTTTTGATTCACTTTCATTTACTTAGAGACGTTCAACTAAATAACACTTCATTTTTGTAATCGAAATGAATTCATTACTTTTGAGAAACGAAATAAAATTTTTCCTTTTCAAATATAAAACTTTTAATCACCAAACGAAATGTTACATAAAACGAAGCCATCTGGTGGCGAAACGGAGTTCGCCGGGTCTGCTAGTATATATATATATATATATATATATATATATATATATATATATATATATATATATATATATATATATATAATTTTTTTTTTTTTTTTTCAATGTTTTTAGCAATAACAGGCTCGTTTTAATTTTGAACATCAGGTGTGTGTTTTATAATATAAAATTTTATATAATGAAAGATAATATAAAATATTATATTCTAAAATAAAATATAATATTTTATATATATATATATATATATATATATATATAATTAAATAAAATAATAATTTATTTATACATTAAAATGTTATTGCTAAAACATTGAAAATAAACTATCTTAAACAATGTCATTGCATTGAATTCATCTGAAAAAATCGCATTTTCAAAAGAATATATGGCAGGTTATAGTTAGTAATAAATAATATTAATGTCCAAGTCTTACTGCCTTTATCTATTCAGGTTCAAAATATTGTTGTCATAAATAAGAAACACAAAATAACTTACGGTAATGATAGTTAAGGTAGGTTTAGTAGGAATGTACAAAATACTACTACCTAGAAGAGATTTTGTACAACCTTTCTAGGTATTATGAATGTACAAGAAATTTAGGTAGGTAGAAATAGTGATTATGGAACAGAGTAAATATGACATTTTGAAAAACTAATTGCTCCCCTCATTTCCCAAATCGGCATTTCAACAATAAAATAACAATTTAACATTCAAATCTGATTATGGATCTACCCTTGAGTTAACGGGTAATGTTATTTACTGTATACTTTTATTGTTTCCTTGAAAAATGAATTTTTATTTTATTTTACCTCTCTGGTATTTAGGGGAATGTTTCTGGCTTAAAATTCGGTTCGGAGTTCTATTAGCATTTTATAAACTCCTTAGTCATCTATAAACATATATAGTATATAAACATCTTAGTAACATTAATTTTAATATTGAACTTTCATCAATTAAAAATATTTAAAAATTTTGACTTTTTCCTCAAGTTTAGAAACTTTTTAAATTAAAAAATAATATTATGTTGGGTTGCTCTACAGAAATAAATAGGGTGTTTATTACACAGAAGCGAATACTTCGATTAATATTCAATATTCATCAGCGAACATCTTGTAATCTATCTTCATTAATAATTACATACTCACCTTACCATGTTTATATATTTATAGATGTTAGTTATATGTTAAAGAAAATGAAGATAGGTTTATTAAATTGAATAGTAATCATGAGTATTCAACAAGAAACAGGGATGTGCTACTTATTCCTATGCATAAAACAGCTAAATTTGAGCACTCTCTCTATTGTCAGAGCAGTAAAATTTTCAACCATTTACCATCGAATTTGAAAGTACTGAAAGCTCATTTGTTTAAGAGGAGAGTTAAATCTCTGCTCTTAACAAAGGCATACTATAGTGAGTCAAAGTACTTCGATGATTCGGATGTAGGCAATAATGTTTGAATCAATTTTTTGTATCATATATTTGTATATTTTTTAACACTAATGTTCTTCACCATGTGAAATTGTCTCGAATGTTTAATATCTCTGAGGAAATTTTTATTTTCTTTTCTTTTCAATCAAAATTGTATATTATTGTAAATATGAATTTAACCAAGATTTTTGTTTGAACCAATATTTTTGCTCGAGGGCTGAATGGAAGATCAGACTACAAACTGAATTCGGTCCTTTTGAGAGCATTTCTCTTAGTTGTAATTATTTATCAATTGAAATGAATGTAATTTTACTATGTAAGGAATGTTTCTCAATAAAATTATATTATTATTATTATTATTATTATTATATTACACTCATTTGAATCACCTGACTTACCATGAGTTTTCGTAGGTTCCCTTATGATGAAGAAGACTGATTAACTTTCAAAGCGAATTCTGAGACAGAAATATTCATTTAAAAACTAAACAGTCAAAGAAACCAAGTAGATTTTTTCAAAAACTTATAATTCATGTTTAATATACACACAAATTTATAAAATCCAATAGTTTTGGATTTGTTCCACTGATTTGGCCAACAATTTGGACAAGTTCCACTTGTCAAAATTTCCCAGCTTTTTCTCAAATTGTTCAATCGTAATATTTTCAATTTTACTATTTCTTTCAGTAGGTATTAAATCATACGTTCTTTTTTGAATTCAGTGGATCTACAGTTTTACGCCGATTCAATGTACATTACCCAACTATCATCATCATTAAACTACTTGAATTATAGACAAATACAAAGCCCAAGCCTTCACCGGGGCTCGAACCCGAGTCTTCCCGAACCATAGTCGGGTGTTCTCCCGACTAAGCCACGAAGACCGGCTATCATACGTACTTGAATGACCGAGAGATATACATTTGTTTTTTTGTAAGTATTTTTTGGGTTTAGTAAAAGCAAAGTTTCTTCTTGGTAATATTCAGTTCTGTCACATGAGTCGAAAAATAAGCTTCAAGTTTGTTTCAGAAAGCTCGTTCCAGCCTATATTTCAAACTTCTATGGGTTTTAAATATAAGCTTTAAATATATATATTTTCTTTGAGCTCCATCTTCCCACAACACATCGACATTTGCCTTTAATTCATCATTTAGTACTTTATTGCATGGGTTGGTAGACGAAATAATAAGTTGTTTATAATTCAGGATTCATTTTGATATATTAAAAATTTTTAGAGGAAGCAAATGAATTGCTTCTAATGTTCTGGTTTCAATGTAATTACTCGATATATCCAGTTTAGTTATGTGACTTAATATTCCACCAGTGTTTCTTAGGATAAAAATATTGACATATGGCCCACAGCTGGGCAAACCCAAACATTCAATTTGGAGTTCTCTAGATAAAAGTATATTGCTATATCCATCCAAGATTATTTCATTGAAAACAATGAATTGAAATTGACACAATTCACTTAAGTTTCACTTAATATATTAAAAACTCCATATATGTTTCGGATGGTTACCCCATTATCAAGAGTATACAATATTACTTCAGTAACATTGTATACTCTCCAGACTAAATTAGAACACCGTTATGAGAAATGTATCAGTATTGATAAAAATTATGTTGAAAAATTAAGAAAAAGAAATTTTTAAAAGAATGTTTTTCTTGGTCAGGCCGAAAACTTTTCACCCCACCGCCGTATTTACTGACGAAGAATCTATCGAGAAGATTATTATACATAAATTGATATAATATTATAATGAATACTATGAAAAAACATGGATATGTACTATATTTATTGTTATTCAATTATTGTTGAATATAAACTTAAATTCAAACACTTGAACTTATAATTTACACTTTATTGACTACATAGCATGACGTGTTTCGTCGTTACAAACGACTTCTTCAGATGCTTTCTGTAAGCATATTATTAACATATTATTCTTCTGTTTTTCCAAAAAAGAGTTATTTTATTATGGACGGAAAATTACTGATGCTTTCAATATCGGTACTTTTTTATTTTCATTTGTTTCACTCATTTATGAGTTAGTTCAGTTGTTTCTTTTACACTCCTTTCCATAAAAAACAGTAAACATCTCATAATATGCGATGAATATGCGACCGGGAAGGAACGAGGGAAAATATTGGGAAGGAATTTGGTTTGAAATCTCATATAAAGGACATTATGAATTACGAAAAACACGTTCGTGATGCAATAATCATCGATATAAATTTACGAAAAATATGTTCGTAATAATTGATTTAAAAAATAGTGAGAAATACGCTCACTGTTATATCATCGAAAATTGCATCTTGGATTTCTACTTTGTTTGTTATTTTAATTTTTTTATTTTTTCCAAATTTTTGATTTACCAATTTTGTGCGACATATTTTTTTCGAGTGAAATCTATTGGGGTAACCAGCACTTTCACAATACACAAGGTCATGATGTGTTTTGATTTCCTTGTTTTTCACTTTGATTTTTATTTGAACTATTTTTCTTAGGTTCCATTTGTCTAAGTGTTGACATCAACACTCTATGTTAACTAATTGTTTTCTATTTAACCTAGGTCTAATGAATTTATTTGGGAGTAATATTTAACAATAAATTTCTCGTTTTCAAAGCAAATTCTAAAATTGAACCGTTTAAGTATTTGAATGTATAAGCATATTCGATTTCGGACCATGATTTCTTACCAAAGATATCTAAAAATGAATTATTCCAAAATTCCCAAGCTTTTGACAATGAATGTGTTTCAAAAAACGTATGAAACCATTCAAGAGCTGTACCTTCTAGGAATAATCTTAACATTTCAGAATTTTTTTTTCATTAATTTCAAGTCGTTCCAACACAAATAAATTCAACCAAGATTACTATTATAATTCTTACTATTAAAATTTTCTATGCCAGTCTCCGTAGCTTAGTCGGTAGAACTCCCGACTATGGTGCGGAAGAACCCGGGTTCGAGCCCCGCTGAAGGCATGGATGTTTGTGTTTGTCTATGATTTAAGTAGTTTGAATAATGAAATATGCTGGGTAATGTACATCGATTACAAGCCCAATGGCCGTTCGGAACCGGCGTTAAACTGTAGGTCCACTGAATTAAAAAAAAAAAAATTTCTAACAACATATTTTTCGCAATCCAGTAAATCGGTTTCTTGTGTGAGGAAATATCACAAGGAGGAGATAACGCGGAGGAGGAGCCGGCCTGAACGGTATTCTAAATAATACTCATTAAAAACAACGTTACCTTCATCGTCCAGATAAATATCCGCAATCCGTCATCCTTTAAAGTTATAACAACATTCCGAAATTTATTGCAAATCTTCAAACTTTTTACCACTATCTTTGTCACTGGATGGTCGAACAACTCGATGTGTTTATCCTTTTTTCATCTCAAGGAAATTGAAAAATTTCAGGCTGGCCCATCAATTGAATTTTACTGTGGTTTTATTATCCAATGCCTCAGTTACAAAATGAAATTTTGCATTGGCATCAGCCAAATTTATGTTGATTTATAAGTCTCGAAATTAAGAAACACAATACTTCAATCTTAGATTAAGGTTTCAATAATCTAAGACACGTGTTGTTGCAGTAAACAATAACTGTAATAAAAAAACTGCTGTTAAGTATGTACATAGTAATCCTAATAATAGGTTACAATTTTAACCTACCTGAATCAAAATCAACACAACTTGTCGTTATTTTGTAATAATTATATTTACATAGAGAGAACATATACTGTCAACGGTGCACGTTGCCTTTTATGAGCATGCTCAACAACCGTCTGTCGCTCCTAAAACAAAATGGATACAAACAGAAAACAATTAAAAAAGCGATTGATCTGCAACAAAATCTGGGAAATAAACCAAGAGAAGATTCCGAAGGCAAATTTAAAACCGTCCTACCGTACATCAAGGGAACAACTGACAGGATTGGACGGATTCTTCGTAAATGTAATATATCAACGACATTTAGACCACTTGAAACTATCAGAACAAAATTGAGAAATCCTAAACAGAAGATCCCACTAGAAAACCAGGGTGTGTACAGCGTAACATGCGGAACATGTAACAAAAGCTATGTCGGCCAAACGAACCGTAGAATCTCCTCTAGGTTAGAAGAACACAAACTTTCCATAAGAAATAAACAACTATCATCGGCTCTATTTCAACACGAACACCTAACCGGCCACAAAATTAACTTCGACAGTGGTAAACAAATTGCAAACGTCGAAAATTACAAAACCCGATTAATTAGAGAGGCCATCGAAATAGAGAAGATTGGTCATTTGAACAAGAAAGACGATACCCTGAAGTTGTCGAGTACCTGGAAAACAATAATGAGACGACACACCGAAATTCACCAACCTACGGAAAGATCAAAACAGACAAGAGGAGATATCCAAGACCAGTCAGTTGAGGAGGCGGAGCCACCGCTACCGCTAACCAATCAGGACAGATATAATCTCCGACAGCGACGAAAACGTATAAATACAGGTAGCCAGCAAACCGATCTCTCATTCAGTCACCAGACTCCGAGTAATCGATAACCATCATTTCAAGCATTGATAATGTCAAGTGAGACCTTGACGAAACGTCTGCCTGTTCCCAACAGGCACTCAACAAACCAACGGATGTATTCCCGGAACAATATACCATTATATTTTCCATCCGTGAATCTCTACGTTCAAACATTATACACCTCTACGGGGAGGAGACTTTCAAAGACACCAAATTTTATGAGAAGCTGAGAGTAAAAAGAGTAGTCTGCTGTGCAACCTTAGTTTTCTAATAAGCTGTCGCAATGAAAACATTCGCCCAACTTTCACAAATACAACAAACAAATGTTTGGAAATACAACAAAATTCCATATATATATATATATATATATATATATATATATATATATATATATATATATATATATCTTAAAATTGATTTATTGAATATTTATGATATTTTATTTCGAATGTTTTTAGCTATAACATGCTTCTTTTGATGTGAAAAACTTTATTTTTGTTAACGTTTCGTTGTATATCACAACTTTGTTAAAACTGAGTTTTGACAAAGTTGTGATATACAACGAAACGTTAACAAAAATAATGTTTTTCATATATACATATATATATATATATATATATATATATATATATATATATATATATATATATATATATATATATATATATATATATATATATATATATATATATATATATATATATATATATATATATATATATATATATATATATATATATATATATATATATATATATATATATATATATATATATATGGAGATATGATAATAATAGGTGTCACGAAATACAGAAGGATTTCACTAATAATAATACTAGAGATTTTTACAAAACTTTCAGAGAAAACTTGCGAGGTTACCAAGCGCCCACTCTTTGCTTTAAAAAATTCGATGGCGCGTTGGAAACTAACACAAAAAATAACTGCAAAATGTTAGCCGAATATTTCAGCACCATTCTCAACTGCAATCCTCCCCAAGAAAAACTTAAGTTCGACTTTCCGGAAGCCAATTTGATTTTTTCAAAGAAACGATTTTGACGTTTCGATATCTATGGTAATTCATAAAATTCAGTTATTCATTAGTTTTGACAAAGTTGTGATATACAACGAAACGTCAGCGGAAATAGAGCTTGTAACATTGAAAATATTTAAAACTTTGTAACATTTAAAAGATTATGAAAATAATGGAGGATTTTCCGAACGAAGAGCAAACATTCCAAATATACAGAAATGTCCCCTACAAAATGATTCACGACATTTCAGACCCCACATTGCTCTCAAAGCATACTTTTATAGCACAAAAAGCCTACCGCAGTCCGAACCACAAACCCCCAAATGCCAAGGCCGTATCTGAAAAGGACTCAAAACTTGAAAAATAATAAACTGTGATAAAACAAATGGGTAAACAAATGCTCTATAAAAAATAAAATGAATGTATTGATAAATACAATTTGTGATATGGAGATAATTGCTAGGTGTAAGGAACTAGGTGTTCTCACTTGGTGTTAAAAATTTTAGGATATTATTCGTTATGATATTCGGTCGTGCACAAAAGTGGAACTTTGGTGACTTTTTCAAAGTCAACTTTGAATACCCGCGAATATTTATTTGTCAACTTCAAATAGATTAACTTAATGTAAATACAGTTTTGTTACTGCTTATTCACTAAACTACCAAAGTACACTTATACTTCTCGTCCACAGATGGCAAATTATTCAATGAGGAGATTCTATCGAATTATGCGGGGTAGGCAACTTTCTATACATTATACCAGACAATTTCAAGAATATCTCGGTATCGCCATCTAGTGACGCAACGCATTAAATGCAAAACAGGACCGCGGCCTTAATCTGCCAACAGTACCTATGCTGTGTGTCATTAAAATTCATAATGTTGCCTTTCGTTTTGTCTTATGTCAATATGCACTGTGTATATATTGAAATGAAGATGTCGAAAAGTTCTACAAATTTCAGTATACTTTTGTAAAAACATTTACGTATATATTGTTATGTACCGTAAAAATAAGTATGCAACACGCACATTCAGCAAGTTTACTGCATTTTCATATAGGTTCTATTTTTTTTGGCAACAAGTGATCAGTTCAATTTTCGAAAATTTAATAACCTTTTTATTTTAAGATGACAAATGGATTTTATAAGGACATTAACCTTCAACTTTGTGTGAAACTAAACGAAAATTTTATTGAAAGTTTCAAGAAGTTGTAATATTCTCTAGATAACAGTGCCAAAATTAAATAACATCGAAGTCAAGCTTAAAAATAAAGAAAGGAAAGAGACTAGAACATAGAATGTAAGTAATACATTAATCCGTTAACTACACAGTTATTTCCATTTTATTATCTAAATTAAATTACGTGCTATACAATGCTCAAATACACCATTTATTCTATCGAAATATTTTTTTTCGTCGATTTCCCCGGCTAGAACACCATTAAAGTTTCCGTCTTCTGCCGCTTGTCCGATGTCGAAAGTTTTATTTAGATTTTTTAAACAGCTGATTTTCACTGACATAGTCATTCCTCCAATTCCCAGCAGAGCATATCTATGGAAAGATTTTCGTAAGTTTTTTTTTGGGAAACATTTTTCTGGATTACTTCCCAATTCTTCAAGTTTGATACATAAAGTTTCATAGTAGATCTCTAATAACTCGTCTAAGTGTTCAAGTTCTTTTTTAGAACAGCAGTAAAAAAGATAAGTGCAAATGTCAGCTAGGGGAGAACCTAAGCATCCAAATTGCCAGTCAATTAACATAACGTTTTCTGGAACTGACTCATCTTTGTTCTGAAAAATTAAGATAAACATAAACAAGTTTTTTTGACAGACATTATATGGATAATAGTGTCATAGTATTTGTACTCCTTGAAATGTATTATAATATCAATGATTCAACGAAATTAATTATAATTCTTCTATCTTGGGAAGAGTTATGTTTACTTTTTTATAAATGATTGTTGTTTTGGCATAAATATCTTTTATTTTCTGTGTCATCTAGTTAATATTTTGTTATTTGGACGTATTAATTGTCAGTCCAGAAACTTAAAATTTCGGTTTTCTTTTCCTCAAGTATATATTGTAAGTTTTCATGGAATGAATCAAAATTTTTCAAATAAGTATTGGTTCATGCACATTTATTTTTTTTAACGATTAGAATCTGATAATTGAAGTTTTTCTATAGATAGCAGTGAATTTAAAATAACTAGCAACACTACTGAAAATTGAAGACCCAATATGATTCAGTTATTAGTGTTATACAGATCTGTGTCGCAAACGTCACAGGATTTTTCCTCTGAAGACATTTCTTCCGCCAGTAGCAGAGTGTATTAGAGTTTTCATAGTTCTATAAATGAGTCTACATCTACTCATTTCTGACAAGCAACCTCTCTTTAAACACTGAAAATTACTTTTTCACCCTTCAAAATTGAAATTCAAATTATTTAGAAGTAACTTTCGATTTGATTTGACATTTCGTGAACATTCTTAAAATGTCATTTACAGTTGTCATGAAAGAACTTGAAATTTACTACCAAATGAAATGTTTTATAAAGCCTTAAGAGTGTGTATGTTCTAATATACTTGGTTTAACAGAAAAAAAGAACTCTTGATTTCTCAACGACAGCTATTTAACCTCCAATAATAAATAAAATAATTATTAAATCTTCTTATTTACCAGAGTGGAACAATATTCGAAGTGTGGCATTATTATTGACTTAAAGAGCCATAACTTCATATATGTCGTTAGAAAGTTTTCAATTATTTTGAGAAAGTTGATATTCTTGGAGATTTTAGACGATACGAAGATAACATGATCATTGAAACTCAATTTCTCATTTAACATAACGGCTAAGTATTTAACAAGTTTTACCCTTTCAATGTATTCGTTTTCAATTGTGATACTTATATTTTGGCAATTGATTACTTTAAGAATTTTACATGTACCAAAAACTATAAATTTAGACTTTGTTACATTCAGCGATGAACTGTTATCGCTTAGCCATTAATTTATTGCTGCCAAGTCTCTATTGATCCATTCTGTCATAGTGTGGATATTTTTACCACTAACAGAAATCACTGTATCATCTGCGAACAATTGTATAAAGCATTTTGTTACATGCACAACAATATCATTAATGTATAAGGAGAATAGCAGTGCATGAGATAGCTGAGACCTATAGGATAACAGCTGAACGTGTGAGAAATATTTTGCACAATCATTTGAGCATGGAAAAGTTGTGTCAATAAAACATTTCTATCGAAAATTTGGCGCTGTATGGGCGTAATCCAAACGAATATTTGGGACGATTCATAACTGATGATGAGACTTGGGTTAACCATTACACTCCTGAAAATAAAAAACACCCAAAACAGTGGGTTGAAAAGGGGGAACGAACTCCAAAGAATGCCAAAAATATTTTATCGGCAAACAAGGTTATGGCTACTGTTTATTGGAATGCGAGAGGAATTATATACATTGATTATCTTGAAAAGGGTAAAACTATCACAGGTCAATATTACGCAGATTTATTGCAACGTTTGAACGATGACGTGCAAATTAAACGACCTCATTTAGCGGAGAAAAAAAAAATTTGTTTCATCACGATAACGCACCAGCGCATTCGTCTATTGTTGTCATATCCAAACTCCATTAACTCCCTACTCTCCTGCATTAGCCCCTGTTCTCTAACCTCAATAAATGGCTTGGCGGTAAAAGATTGTAGAACAAAGAAGAATTTATCGAAACTATAAATCAGTATTTTGATGTGCCTGACGAATCTACGTTTAAAACTGGTATAACTGAATTAGAACATCGTTATGAGAAATGTATCAGTGTTGATGGAGATTATGTTGAAAAATAATGCAAAAAAAACTTCAAAACATCGTTTTTCTTGGTCAGGTCAGAAACTGTTCACCCCATCAACGTACTATTTGATGTAGTGAACTTATTTTCATATTTTTCAATATATAATAAACAATTATAAATACATGAACAAGGAAGGGTGAGTTGGTATTAATTAATTATCTAAGATTAATTAAGGTTTACAAGATGTACGACGATGAATATCGAATATTAAACGAGCTATTAGCTTCTGTGTAAAAAAAACCCAATTTACTTCTGCAGAGCAGCCCTTTACAGCAGAACATTATAGTTCAGATAACTATATACAAGACTGTAATACATAACACTTTCAAGGTAAAATGTTCTCAATTCTAGTAATTCTAAAAATTGAGTGTCTCTATTTTCTACATAAAACATCAATGTGAGTTTCAATCTCAAATGTTTGTCTACTTATATTCCAAGAAACTTAGTTGAGGTAGTGTTGTCTACATACTTAACATTCAAGCTACTGATTCCACTACCTTTCAGACAAAAATGAACACATACAGTTTTATCAATGTTCACCATCGAATTGTTCAATCGATGCCAATTTACGAACTCTCTTACAATGCATCATCCTCTGATTCTGGTTGAAATTTGTGGTAACTTTGATATCAGACGAGCTCTTGCTTTTTTCCAGGTGTAAGTTTAAATATAAATTTTGTAGGTATTAGTTTTTTATTTGTGCGCGAACTTCACTATCAGTTAATCCACAGAGCTCTTTTCATTTTATTTTTATTCTATTTTTACATAGAAGGACTCACTCAATAGACAGTTCGAAACTGTCCTATAAAAGAGAAGCACATATTACAAATGTTAATTATAAACTAAAGTTTTCGATACATTTACTATTTTGATCATTTGATTTACAACACAAAATATTTACTTCTACTGAAAAAGATTAAAGAAATACATGAAGGGATAAAATATAAAACTGATAATTAATATAAATTTAATATAATTCACTGATAAAACTATATAAATTGATAATTATATTATTATCCTCCTCTTCATGAACTATTTGTTAAATGTCTCTTAAAAGTAATTGAATACGGAGAAAAAATATCCGTAATTGATTATTTCTGTATTGATGAAGTTTAGCTATATCGTTCATACGTATTGTTTGTAAGCTTTTGGTTCTGTTTCTAGCTTAATTCTACATAAGTTGCAAATTTTATTGCATTTTCTCATTTTATTGCGTGGTGTATTTCGAAATGAAAAAAAATGAAATAAACTTGAGGTACTAATAGAATAAATGATATTCAGCCTGAAATTTAAATCAGTTACAAGTAAATCTAGGACTAGGAGGGTAGTAAATTCATAATTAATGTTGGATATATTATTTCACAGTGAGAAATCGTTGGGATGACCCTGATATTATTTTCCTAAGTTAAATCAGGTCTTCCCATATTTTTGATAATAATACTCTTTGTACGGTTTTTTATTCATACAAGAAAAAATGAGATAAGTGCACATTAATATTGTGTATATTGAAACAATAAATTCAGTCTGTTATCAGTATTTTATGTTTTGAGTAGAAAATTTTCCGACGATTATTTTCCGTTTGACAGATTTCGTAAAGTCAATAAACACTTCCATTATCTGATTTATGTATTAGGATATTGTGTAATGATTATGTAAGGTATGCAGTTACATGGAGAATACACTCAGGTTTTGCTATGAATATCTTTATGATAAATTAAACATGTTGCTTAAATTTGAGAAGTTTTTACTTGGCCTCTTCTTGGAATAATTTGTCATGTTCCAAAGAAACCTCTGTGTTTCAAAGATACACATCGAATAAAATTTGAAACAGCAAAAAAGTTTATTGATAGTAAGTACATGTAAATTTTCCAATGTATAATGTTTGAGAAAATCCACCAGTCTAGATACAAGCAATGAATATTTTCTTTATTGATTATCGAACCCTCTCAAACACACTACATTCATTTCCACTCCCTACTCAGCTAGTAAAATGCAAATTAAAAACTTGGATTTTGCAAAAACTTTAAATTCTGCATTGGAGTATCGTAAACTAATGACTCAAGATATACATAAAGAAATAATCCATGGGTTTAAGTCTGGGGATCTAGAAGGCTATACATATGACCCAATTCGACTAACCTCGAAATTTTCGTATGTTGCTGTTGAAAAATTAATAGTAATCAACTGAACCAAATTGAAAACTGGTGTACCATCACCATATATGGCGTACATAGACCATATTGCAATTCTTGTCTGCTGTGACAGTCGAAAGTCGGCAGTGTTGCCAATCGGATAATTACGTAGCAATTAGTATTTTATAATAAGATAATTAGTTACCAATTGGATTATCACCAACGAATCCAACCCAAGCATTATGCGAGAACCAAGATGAAAACGATCTTCAGATGCCTCATCTGGTTTGCAATTTTAGTTGACACGACGAAAAATGTAGAGCAACATCAGAAGATGGTAATGACTGAATTTTTTTAATATTTTCGTGTAGAACTACTAGGTTCTTCTTCTTCATCTACAACTCATTATGTTACAAGTTTACCAATCATCTTGCATTGAATATCCTGAATGTATGTCGATGAATGTTTTCGGAGATTCGATGAATGTTTTCAGTCAAAATTTAGGGACAGGAAATCAGAGATTGAAATCGTAAAGCTTGTTAAGCAGAAATGTCAAACTCATGTAATACTATCAATATGGTCTTTGTTATAAGAAGTTGAGGATTTCATGGAAAATGAACAAAACGTTTGAAATATCCTTGCTTTAATCTCATTGCTTTTATTACTTTTTGAATAAGTAATTTCTTCGACTTATTCTCAGGACGAATGGTTGTGAATTGTTCATCCATAATCTTCTCTAATTTCAGCCGTTAATGGTGCAAAAATATTTTTTCATATTGATGATTCATAAGGCCGATACTTGAGAAAATTAATATCCATAATGAACCAATATGTAGAATTTTGTCATAATTTAATGACGCGTTTCGACGTACTACTTCTTCATCAAATGCTGAATTAACAATGATTATCATTTTGATGATTATGGATATTGTTTCACTGTCAAGCGCAAAATAATACTTGCTTATTCTATCCATAACAACAGATCGACAAAGCAATGTCGATTGTTTTATGTCAAACTGGAAAAAAAAATCAATTGGATTTAATACTCGCTTGCCTATTGGTGAAACATAATTAAATAGAAATTCAAATCAAACACTTGGCTCAATGTTTCCGAATATATTGAATAATAAAATGAAATTACAACGTTGAGTCGACATGTGTCTTGATAATGAGCTGACCGCTCGAAATATGTCGACTTAATGTTGTAATTTCATTTTATTATTCAATATATTTGTGAAACATTAAGTCAAGAATTTGATTTCAATTTTCAAAAATTAATTCTTCAGGATTTTGATATTGTGTCAGTTTACACATGTAATGTTCTCTTTTGGAGCCGTAAAAATGATAAATAGAAACCACCTGGATAAAATTACTGAAAATATTGCTTTATACTTACATAATAAAACAAATAATTGTTATTCCAACAATCTCCATGTCTGATTACCAGAAAATCTTCGTCTTTATAATCGAAACAGTCTTTCAATGTTTCTCCGTATTTCTCAATAAGTGTTTTCAATTTTTTAACAACTGTAGGTTTGTTTTTTTCCTCGTAGATCTTAATTGCATATTCAATTTCTTTTTGAACAGATGAAAGTAACATATCAAACATTTTGTTGTCACTACTGAAGAGGGGAACCATAGATTCCTCGAATTCTCGAAATATTTCAGGTTCTTGATCTCGAAGAGCAAGACACAGTGCATGGAATTTGGCATATGCTCGTAGTATGATCTTGTTGTGGTTTATGTCATGGGGGATTCCGATTTCGTGCAGCTTAAATCCGCGAAGTTTCAAATTTTCAAGGAATACGATAAATTGATCATCTCTGACCATGGTACCGTAACAATGGGGTATATGTTCAAAATGTTGACAATTTCTTTTTTTTGCGAAGTTTTGCAAGTATGGAATGAATTTCGAATACATGTTCACTTCATTTATGTACGCGTTTCTAAGATTTAAAGTCTCTTGGTTGACGGCACTGTCTTTACTTTTCTTGATAATTATATCGAGGATTTCCTTTTTACAATTTTTTTCGCCAGTTACTTTTGCAAATATCATATCCGCAGCGTATCCTCCAGTTGGATCGTAGCCGGGAAATTCGATTGTCAATTTGTCGAAGTTTAGATTTGATAGCACTTCAGTCACAAAACTTTCGAGATTCTGTTGTAGTTCGTTCTTCATTTTAACTCGGGTGTTGAATCACTGAATGAGCGATCTAAGCTTCGTCACGGCAATTTATTCATTTAACTTCATTATATTTCATCATATTTCAATGAATTTTGCAAGTTGATATCTCCGCACTCATTGATATCGTTAGATAATATTTACGTTAGACTGAGAGCAGAAATAGTAGGAATATAATTGTTAACCTTGAAATGCATTGAAATACGAAAATACGTAAGTATCTACATGTAGGTGCCAAGAACGCGTCAAACAATTCGCTGCGATTGTGCGATCCTCATGAAATATGTTTGATAATTAATAATTATTGAATATAAACTTAAATTCAAACACTTGAACCTATGATTTACACTTTATTTACTACATAGCATGACGCGTTTCGTCGTTACAAACGATTTCTTCAGATGCAAACAGAATAATCGAATAATTAATGATTATATTATTTCATTACATAAATAATACAATACAAACAAAATATTTATATGAACAAACTAGAAACTGTGGAAGATATTTATTTGAGTAAATCAGATGCGTCACAGTTTATATAAAACCCATTTCAAGGCATGAATAAATATAAGTGAAATATGTAAATGGTACAAGTGATGAGATAAATGATAAATGTAAATGAAACAAAAGGAGTACATGAATATTCAATGAAAATAATTTAGGTGACAATATACAATGTATACATATTATATCAAAGGAAGAAGATGAAAACTAAAGGTTAAAATGAAACACACAACACAACTTAATTTAGAAATACTTGAATACTAACATGGAAGAAGAAACAAAATAGCAAAGATAAAAAGGAACAACACAATATACTGTACAGAGGGTCCCAAGGTAGCAAAATACGTCAAATACTAGAAATCCGAAACAAATATATTTTTTCATGTTTTCTCCGAATTGAACCTTTTTAATATATTATTCAAATCCTCGCAGCTCATGTAAAGAATAAATAGTCGCTTAGAGGGAGAAGTAGTTTGATAATTTCCCAATCCGGAGAGTTCAAATGCGAAAGCTTGAATATGTTGACTTCCTTCACAGGAATCTATTTTTTGTTTTTTCATTCTTCAGGACCATATACTTTGAACTTCATTACGCCAATCTGAAGAGAGCCAATCAGATCGAAACACATGTCAACGGCTACTTTCCATGGCGTGCTATACCGATAACTTTAATTTCTATATATATATATATATATATATATATATATATATATATATATATATATATATATATATATAAATCAATAACAATGCTACATTTTGAATATTGCTCCACATCGTTATTTAATTTGACTAAACAAAAAATTCAACAATTACAAAAGTTACAGAATAGAGCCGTGCGAACAAATTTGAAGTTTTTGCTTCGTATTTGTATTTGAAATAAAAAATCAGTTGCTTTCATGTAATGTAATAAAAAATGTAACATATGTCAGTGATGTGCATGATTCTAATACTAGAAGTATTGATAGTTTTTATATCCAAAGTTATAAGCTCTCTAAATCTAAAAGTAGCATATATTTAATGAAACAATATTTAGAATTTTCTCATAATTTTAATACAAATACGCATGACGACGTTTCGAAGTACTACTTCTTTATCAAATCCAGCACTAGATAAAGAATTAGTACTTCGAAACGTCGTCATGCGTATTTGTATTGAAATTATGAGAAAATTCTAAATATTGTTGCATTATGGATATTAATTTTCAGCTTCATCAATCATCAAGTAGTACATATATATGAATTATGACAGATTTAAGGCTTTGAATAATATACCGAATATATTGAAAACTAGTACTAATACAAGGATATTTGAGCGTGAACTGAAAAGAGTATATTTTAAATAATGAGATAGGTATGTAATTAAAAATTGACAGTTCAAAAATGTAGATTTTTTGTGGATATTATATATATATATATATATATATATATATATATATATATATATATATATATATATATATATATATATATATATATATATATATATATATATATATATATATATATATATATATATATATATATATATATATATATATATATATATATATATATATATATATATATATATATATATATATATATACAACATTGAGAGTATTCCATAACTCCCCTTCGATAATTTTGACGAGTTATTCAGAACAATGTTATAGCAGACCTTGCTATGTAAAAAAAGAAGGTACAATGTGAGGCCTCTATTATCCTTCGAAGGATAATAATTATTAGAGAATATTGAAATCGCTGCCTACATTTGTTGGAAACGCAAGACAGTGATTGTTTCGAATTATAAAGTACTCCTCAGTTGAGTCATTGTCTAACAAACGAAACTCATCGACAACACTTCTCAAAAATTCTTTAATGAATCAGACTAAGAAATACATTGCTGAGTAGCATGCATAGATTGCTATATATCTTCAATCTTAGGAATCAACAGGAATACATGAAAAAGAATTCTGTAGTTCTCGTGCTATATTATAGCACTGGTAAATATTCGATATTAAAAGTATATTATAACTTTATTTCGATAATTTTTTGACAAATTATGCAAAAGAACATCAGAGCAGAGCTGGCTATGCGAAACATGAACAATGCGATATCTCCATCATTCTTCTAGAGATAAATGTTAGAGAGTATTGAAATATATGCCTATATTTATTGGAAGCATAATAGGGTTAACTGTTTCGTACTACAAGGTACTCATCAGTTAAGCTATGTCCAACAGATGAAAGGCTACGATTTCAATTCTCACATACTCTTTTATCGATCGTAAGACAGAAATATACAGAAAGTCGTTTGCATATATAATTACATAGATTAATGTACATCTCAAGTGTTAGGAGTCAATGGAAAGCGCATGAATACATCTAACACTGAAAGTTTCATACGTCCTTATTAATTAAGATACATTTTTCAACTATGATTTTTGAACAATTTTATCTAATTTGATGAAGTAATGCTATCTGGGTCTAAACATATATATATATATATATATATATATATATATATATATATATATATATATATATATATATATATATATATATATATATATATATATATATATATATATATATATATATTATTATTATTATTTCGATTGTTCCCCATGAGGAGAGCGACTGAACTTGAATTCGCAATCATTAGGAATTTTGCTTCATCTTTTTTGCCTCCCAAAAACGCTTCATCCTCTCTGAATGCTCTTTCTTCCGTTCATCTGTCCACTTTACTCCAGGTTGACGATTTACTTTTTGCTCAAACTTTATATGTGCGATTTTATAGCGGCATTCAGTGCGATCTTCGAGATTTTTTATATTGATCTGTTGTAGATCCTCTTGGACCTCTTTTAGCCACTCTGTTCCGCATTTACTATTCATAATTATATTGAGTAGTTTCTTCGGTATTCTGGACTGTTTCATTCTGTAGACATGTGCATAGAACTTTGCTCGTCGTTTTCTGATTTCTTCCGTTATCGTATTTGTCTTTTGATACAGTTCATTTTGAGGTCTTTTCATCCAAATACCGTTTCTATTGATTGGCCCGTAAATCTTTCTGAGAATTTTTCGTTCTTGTTTTTCTATTTCTCTAATTCTTGAATGGCCGCCAATAACCATTGTTTCAGCTGCGTAGATTGCTTCTGGAAGAATCGTTGTGTTATAATGCCTCAATTTGGCGCCTCTCGAAATGCACTTTTTGTTATAGTGAGCCCATGTTAGTTTGTAGGCCCTTTGGAGCTTGGTTATTCTCTGTTCATTAGCGATTCGGTTTAAACCTGAGGACTGTATAACTTCCCCGAGGTATTTAAAATGGCCTACTTGCAGAATTTCACCATGTTTTGTCATAAGAGAAGATTTATCTTTTGGTTTTCTTTCCATGTATTTGGTTTTATCATAAGAAATTTGTAACCCGGTTTTCTGCGCAATTTCATGTAGTTTTTCCACGGCGCGAATGGCTTCAGTTCTGTTGTCTGTGATGATAGCAATATCGTCTGCAAAGGCGAGACATTTGACATTTATTCTATTTTCTTTTTTGATACCCACTTGTATGCCCTTCACGTGAAGTTCCCATTCCCTTATGATCTTTTCTAAAACAATATTGAAAAGAATTGGCGAAAGTCCGTCCCCCTGCCGCACACCGGTTTTGATTTCAAAGGGATCTGATATTTCGCCCATAAATTTTACCTTGGAAGTTGTACCTGTAAGTGTCTGTTTTATAATTGTTCGGGTCTTTCGATCGATTCCAAATTCTTTCAAGATTTCGAAAAGGGTTTCGCGATCTACCGAATCATATGCTTTTTTGAAGTCAATGAATGTGATCACTGTATTTCTACATTTCCTCATCTGTAATATCGTCTTCAAAGTCCAGATCTGTTCAGCACATGATCGACCTTTTCTGAATCCAGCTTGGTATTCCCCAATTAATGGATCCGCTTGGTGTTCTACTCTGTTTAGGAGTGCTTTAGAAAGTATTTTGTACGCAACCGGGAGTAAGGAAATTCCCCTGTAATTATTGATATCCATTTTGTTCCCCTTTTTGTGCAATGGGTGTATCAACGCGCATTTCCAATCCTCTGGTATCTGTTCCGTTCTCCAGATTTCTGATATTAAATGATGAAGTTTTTGGGTCAAAGTAGTATCGTTCAGTTTCCAGAGTTCCGCAATAATCCCATCTTCTCCTGCTGCTTTGTTGTTTTTGAGTTGTTTGATAATTGCCGTAATCTCTTCCATATCAGGGGCTTGCGAGTCTGGATGCGTAAACCCCGAAAAGTCGAACATAAATTTTTCTTGGGGTGGACTGCAGTTGAGAATGGTGCTGAAATATTCGGCTAACATTTTGCAGTTATTTTTTGTGTTAGTTTCCAACGCGCCATCGGATTTTCTGAAGCAAAGAGTGGGCGCTTGGTATCCTCGCAAGTTTTCTCTGAAAGTTTTGTAAAAATCTCTAGTATTATTATTGGTGAAATCCTTCTGTATTTCGTGACACCTATTATTATCGTATCTCCGTTTTTCTCTTCTAATTACTTTGGAGGCCTGTTTTTGAGTTGTAAGGAAATTCTGCCAGTTTTCCTCATTTTTATGGCCGTTAAATTTTTTCCATGCAGTTATTCTCTTGTCGACTGCTTGGTCGCAGATTAAGTTCCACCAGCGGTGTTTCCTGGTGCGAGGAGGTTGTCCTAGTGTGATGGCTTTCTGAATATTCTTTGTAAGGATTTCCCAATTCGTCGATTCTTCCTGATTGATTTGTGCAATGATTGTATCCTTGTGAAGTTTCAGATATTCTGGATCGGACCTAACTTTTCTGGGTGTAAATTTTTTATTTCTGTTGGGTTGAAATTTTGTTTTTATTTGGAGGAGATAGTGATCCGAATCAAAGACGCCTTTACGAGTTCTAACATTTAAAATTTCCTTTACGTTGTTCTTGGAAATTGCGACATGATCAATTTGATATTCACCCTGCTTGAGACTGGGCGATCTCCAAGTAGTTAGCTTGTGTGCAGGTTTTTGAAATTGAGTACTCATGATTTTGAGTTCGAAGTTCCTACAGAACGCGATTAACCTTTCACCGTTCTTGTTGGTACGTTTGTGTTTAGTATGGGGACCCGTAGTGTCTCTGAATTTCCTTTCCTTACCTAGCTGTGCGTTAAAATCTCCTAGCAAGATTTTCACGTGGTGTTTTGGTATTTTATTGGTTGTTTCTTCCAATGTTTCCCAAAAATCTTGTACGCTTTCTGGAACGGTTTTGTTGTGGTGATTAATGGGAGCGTGCACGTTGATTAAAGTGTAAGCTTTATTAGCTGATTTGATAGAAAGCAACGAGACTCTCTCGTTGGGCGATGTGAAATTAATAACCGAGTCTAGTATGGAATTGTGTATCGCGAATCCGGTACCTAAAAGCGGTAATTTACCCATTACTTTCACGGCAGGTTTCCCTTTGTAGATTCTGAAACTGTCGGTGTCGAAATGATTCTCGTCCATGAATCGTGTTTCTTGGAGAGCGGTGATTTTGAGATTGAACTTTCTCATGGTGTTGGTGAGCTGCTTCAGTTTACCTGTTTTAGCGAGTGTATTAACGTTAATTGTACCGATGTGATGTTTTTGTTTGATCTTGAGATAATGGAAGGTTTTGAGAAGCTCCGATTCTTCTCCGCATGGTGTCCCTGATCCCCCAGAATCCGATGATCAGGTGAAGCCAGTCTTTCGACTGGTGCCTGGGGTAGTGATACTTTGATCTTGTTTTCCATCATGCGTTCAAGCTGAATAGAGCTTAGGGGTGGTCTCAATTGAGACCACAGGGTGTACGACTCGATTTTTGAGTTCGAGAAGATTGAAATACAGCCGCCTCAACTAGAGAAACAGACGCTGACCACTGGCCGTCAGATACTGAACAGACGCCAATGGATTTGTTTAGTTAGTTTTTGGTCCGCCCTGTGTATCAGTGTCTCCTATATCTAGGAGACTTTCCCCTATCCGCCACCTGGGGAGGCGCCCGATGGGGGTACTAACAACCCCACACGAGATATATATATATATATATATATATATATATATATATATATATATATATATATATATATATATATATATATATATATATATATATATATATATATATATATATATATATATATATATATATATATATATATATATATATATATATATATATATATATATATATATATATATATATATATATATATATATATATATATATATATATATATATATATATATATATATATATATATATATATATATATATATATATATATATATATATATATATATATATATATATTGTAGAAGTGGAATTCATATGTCAAGTTTTCAAACCCTTCTCAAACAGTGTTCATGTAATCGTATTTTTGTCATGCAAAAATTTGCTATGAGGACTATCAACAGGATGAAACTGAGGAACTCATGTAGAGGTTCATTCAGGAGAAATAGAATTCTGACGCTGAATGATATATACATATTTAAATTCCTGCTATTTCCACATAAGAAAAAAATGTATCTTGATCAACACAAAAGCAGAAATATAAGAAGACGAATAGTAGGTACCAGTTTTGTATACCTGGCATAATTTAACACTTGTTCAGAACGGGATGAAGTACATGTCAATGAAATTCTTCAATGTATTACCTAAGAAATACCAATTTACCTTTCACCAATTTAAGAGGATGATTTATTGCAAGAGGATGAATCATTGCATGTGAACCCTATGATGTAGGAAAATTCTACCAATACTGTACAAGTAAATCTCTTATTTTTTCAATAATTTGCTCTTGAACCAGTTTTTTGACGTTGTTTCTATGTTTTCTTCCGTTGGGTTCTTTCTTGTTGAACATTTATGGCATTTTTCGATTTTGATAGTAACAGACACGTGAGAATTGAAAATACATTTAAATAAATTCAATGGACGATGAATCTACTCTGTGATAGTTCATATTTAAAGGAGAGGTAATAATAAAAACTTGTCTAAAAATCACTGACTGAACAATTCTTTATTCGACTAGTTTCGCCTTTTACAGCATTATCAAGAATGCTTGCTTATCATTCTTATATATATATATATATATATATATATATATATATATATATATATATATATATATATATATATATATATATATATATATATATATATATATATATATATATATATATATATATATATATATATATATATTATTATTATTATTATTTCGATTGTTCCCCATGAGGAGAGCGACTGAACTTGAATTCGCAATCATTAGGAATTTTGCTTCATCTTTTTTGCCTCCCAAAAACGCTTCATCCTCTCTGAATGCTCTTTCTTCCGTTCATCTGTCCACTTTACTCCAGGTTGACGATTTACTTTTGGCTCAAACTTTATATGTGCGATTTTATAGCGGCATTCAGTGCGATCTTCGAGATTTTTTATATTGATCTGTTGTAGATCCTCTTGGACCTCTTTTAGCCACTCTGTTCCGCATTTACTATTCATAATTATATTGAGTAGTTTCTTCGGTATTCTGGACTGTTTCATTCTGTAGACATGTGCATAGAACTTTGCTCGTCGTTTTCTGATTTCTTCCGTTATCGTATTTGTCTTTTGATACAGTTCATTTTGAGGTCTTTTCATCCAAATACCGTTTCTATTGATTGGCCCGTAAATCTTTCTGAGAATTTTTCGTTCTTGTTTTTCTATTTCTCTAATTCTTGAATGGCCGCCAATAACCATTGTTTCAGCTGCGTAGATTGCTTCTGGAAGAATCGTTGTGTTATAATGCCTCAATTTGGCGCCTCTCGAAATGCACTTTTTGTTATAGTGAGCCCATGTTAGTTTGTAGGCCCTTTGGAGCTTGGTTATTCTCTGTTCATTAGCGATTCGGTTTAAACCTGAGGACTGTATAACTTCCCCGAGGTATTTAAAATGGCCTACTTGCAGAATTTCACCATGTTTTGTCATAAGAGAAGATTTATCTTTTGGTTTTCTTTCCATGTATTTGGTTTTATCATAAGAAATTTGTAACCCGGTTTTCTGCGCAATTTCATGTAGTTTTTCCACGGCGCGAATGGCTTCAGTTCTGTTGTCTGTGATGATAGCAATATCGTCTGCAAAGGCGAGACATTTGACATTTATTCTATTTTCTTTTTTGATACCCACTTGTATGCCCTTCACGTGAAGTTCCCATTCCCTTATGATCTTTTCTAAAACAATATTGAAAAGAATTGGCGAAAGTCCGTCCCCCTGCCGCACACCGGTTTTGATTTCAAAGGGATCTGATATTTCGCCCATAAATTTTACCTTGGAAGTTGTACCTGTAAGTGTCTGTTTTATAATTGTTCGGGTCTTTCGATCGATTCCAAATTCTTTCAAGATTTCGAAAAGGGTTTCGCGATCTACCGAATCATATGCTTTTTTGAAGTCAATGAATGTGATCACTGTATTTCTACATTTCCTCATCTGTAATATCGTCTTCAAAGTCCAGATCTGTTCAGCACATGATCGACCTTTTCTGAATCCAGCTTGGTATTCCCCAATTAATGGATCCGCTTGGTGTTCTACTCTGTTTAGGAGTGCTTTAGAAAGTATTTTGTACGCAACCGGGAGTAAGGAAATTCCCCTGTAATTATTGATATCCATTTTGTTCCCCTTTTTGTGCAATGGGTGTATCAACGCGCATTTCCAATCCTCTGGTATCTGTTCCGTTCTCCAGATTTCTGATATTAAATGATGAAGTTTTTGGGTCAAAGTAGTATCGTTCAGTTTCCAGAGTTCCGCAATAATCCCATCTTCTCCTGCTGCTTTGTTGTTTTTGAGTTGTTTGATAATTGCCGTAATCTCTTCCATATCAGGGGCTTGCGAGTCTGGATGCGTAAACCCCGAAAAGTCGAACATAAATTTTTCTTGGGGTGGACTGCAGTTGAGAATGGTGCTGAAATATTCGGCTAACATTTTGCAGTTATTTTTTGTGTTAGTTATATTTATATATATATATATATATATATATATATATATATATATATATATATATATATATATATATATATATATATACTTTATTATTTATTAACTTATTTATTATATTATTAACTATTTTATGAATACGGATTATTCTGGGATGGCAGCAGTAATAAAATACCGTTCAGGTTTTCTTTAGCATAAGCTTTCGAGATTTGTAAAGCTTTAGATCCCTAAAGTTAGACTAATCATTATTCTGTAAGCATCTGAAGAAGTCGTTTGTAACGACGAAACGCGTCATGCTATGTAGTCAATAAAGTGTAAATCATAAGTTCAAGTGTTTGAATTTAAGTTATATTCAATGAAATGAAGATGTCGAAAAATTCTACAAGTTTCAGTATACTTTTGTAAAAAACATTTTTTTTAAACCGTAAAAATAAGTATACAACACGCGCATTCAGAAAGTTTACTGTATTTTCTTATGAGTTCTATTTTCTTTGGCAACAAGTGATCAGTTCCTTTTTACCAGATTGCCTTTTTATTATAAGATGACAAATGGATTTTATAAGCACATTAACCTTCAACTTTGTGTAATAACTAAACGAAAATTTTATTAAGTTTCAAGAAATTGTAATATTCTCTCGATAACAGTCCAAAAATTAAATAACATCAAGTCAAGCTCAAAAACAAAGAAAGGAAAGATATTAGAACATAAAATGTAAGTAATTCATTGATCCGTTAACTATACAGTTAATTCCATTTTATTATCTAAATTAAATTACGTGCTATACAAAGCTCAATTACACCATTTATTCTATCAAAATATTTTTTTTCGTCGACTTCCCCGGCTAGAATTCCATTAAGGTTTCCGTCTTCTGCCACTTGTCCGATGTCGAAAGTTTTGTTCAATTTTTTCAAACAGCTCATTTTCACTAACATTGTCATTCCTCCAATTCCAAGCAGAGCATATCTATGGAAAGATTTTCGTAAGTTTTCTTTTGGGAAACATTTTTCTGGATTACTTCCTAATTCTTCAAGTTTGATACATAAAGTTTCATAGTAAATCTCTAATAACTCGTCTAAGTGTTCAAGTTCTTTTTTAGAACAGCATTGAAAAAGGTAATGACAAATGTCAGCTAGTGGAGAACCTAAGAATCCAAATTGCCAGTCAATTAACATAACGTTTTCTGGAACTGACTCATCTTTGTCCTGAAAAATTAAGATAAACATAAACAAGTTTTTTTGCAGACATTATATGGATTAATAGTGTCATAGTATTTGTACTCCTTGAAATGTATTATAATATCAATGATTCATCGAAATTAATTATGATTCTTCTATATTGGGAAGAGTTATGCTTACTTTTTTATAAATGATTTTTGTTTCGGCATAAATATCTTTTATTTTCTGTGTCATCTAGTTAATATTTTGTTATTTGGACGTATTAATTGTCAGTCCAGAAACTTAAAATTTCGGTTTTCTCTTCCTCAAGTATATATTGTAAGTTTTCATGGAATGAATCAGTATTTTTCAAATAAGTATTGGTTCATGCACATTTATTTTTTTTAACTATCAGAATCTGATAATTGAAGTTTTTCTATAGATAGCAGTGAATTTAAAATAACTAGCAACCCTACTGAAAATTGAAGACCCAAAATGATTCAGTTATTAGTGTTATACAGATCTGTGTCGCAAACGTCACTGGATTTTTCTCTGAAGACATTTCTTCCGCCTGTAGCGTATTAGAGTTTTCATAGTTCTATAAATGAGTCAACAACTACCCATTCCTGAAAAGCAACTTCTCTTTAAACGACTGAAAATTACTTTTTCACCCTCCAAAACTGAAATTCAAATTATTTAGAAGTAACTTTTGATTTGTTTGACATTTCGTGAACATTCTCAAAATGTCATTTACAGTTGTCATGAAAGAACTTGAAATTTACTACCAAATGAAATGTTTTATGAAGCTTTAATAGTATGTATGTCCTAATATACTTGGTTTAACAGAAAAAAATAACTCTTAATTTCTCAATGATAGCTTTTGAAACTCCAATAATAAATAAAATTATTATTTTAAAATTATTAAAATAATTTAAATTAATTTAAATTATTATTATTATTTAAAAACATTTTTGAATGAAAAATTACTGAAAGTTAGAGTTTATCTAAAATTCTGAATTTATCTAAAATATGAAAAAACAATAATAGTAATAATAAAAATATTTATTTAGCAATAGCTATTACGAAATCATATATATGTACGTTTGAGTTCGAAATATATTATTTACAATTATACACGAATCTAAACCAATCATTATGCGAGAATCAATGTTGAAAACGATCTTCACATGCCTCGTTTACAATTTCTATTGACACGAGGAAAAATGTAGAGCAACATCAGAAGATAGTAATGACTGAAATTTTTCTTGCAATTTTTCGTGTAGAACTACTAGGTTCTTCTTCATCTACAAAACATTATGTTACAAGTTTACCAATCATCTTGCATTGAATATCCTGAATGTATGTCGATGAATGTTTTCGGAGATTCGATGAATGTTTTCAGTCAAAATTTAGGAACAGGAAATCAGAGATTGAAATCGTAAAGCTTGTTAAGCGGAAATGTCAAACTCATGTAATACTATCAATATGGTCTTTGTTATAAGAAGTTGAGGATTTCTTATAACAATGATTTGATAACAAGACTTGAGGATGGAAAATGAACAAAACGTTTGAAATATCCTTGCTTTAATCTCATTGCTTTTATTACTTTTTGAATAAGTAATTTCTTCGACTTATTCTCACAACGAATGGTTGTGAATTGTACATCCATAATCTTCTCTAATTTCAGTCGTTAATGGTGCAAAAATATTTTTTCATATTGATGATTCATAAGGCCGATACTTGAGAAAATTAATATCCATAATGAACCAATATGTAGAATTTTGTCATAATTTAATGACGCGTTTCGAAGTACTACTTCTTCATCTAATGCTGAATTAACAATGATTATCATTTTGATGATTATGGATATTGTTTCACTGTCAAGCGCAAAATAATACTTGCTCATTCTATCCATAACGACAGATCGACAAAGCAATGTCGATTGTTTTATGTCAAAGTGGAAAAAAATCAATTGAGATTTAATACTCGCTTGCCTATTGGTGAAACATAATTAAATAGAAATTCAAATCAAACACTTGGCTCAATGTTTCCCGAATATATTGAATAATAAAATGAAATTACAACGTTGAGTCGACATGTGTCTTGATAATGAGCTGACCGCTCGAAACATGTAGACTCATCGTTGTAATTTCATTTTATTATTCAATATATTCGAGAAACATTAAGCCAAGTATTTTATTTGAATTTTCAAAAATTAATTCTTCAGGATTTTGATATTGCGTCAGTTCACACATGCAATGTTCTCTTTTGGAGCAGTAAAAATGATAAATAGAAACCACCTGGATAAAATTACTGAAATTATTGCTTTATACTTACATAATAAAACAAATAATTGTTATTCCAACAATCTCCATGCCTGATTACCAGAAAATCTTCGTCTTTATTATTAGAACAGTCTCTCAATGTTTCTTCGTATTTCTCCATAACTGTTTTCAATTTTTCAACAACTGTAGGTTTGTTTTTTTCCTCGTAGATTTTAATTGCATAATCAATTTCATTTTGAATAGTTGCAATTAACAAATCAAACATTTTGTCGTCAAAATTGAAGAGGGGACCCATAGATTCCTCGAATTTTCGAAATATTTCTGGTTCTTGATCTCGAAGAGCAAGACACAGTGCATGGAGTTTGGCATATGCTCGTAGTATGATCTTGTTGTGATTTATGTCATGAGGGATTCCAACTTCGTGTAGTTTAAATCCGCGAAGTTTTAAATTTTCAAGGAATACGATAAATTGGTTATCTCTGGCTATGGTACCGTAACAATGGGGTATGTGTTCAAAATGTTGACAATTTCTTTTTTTTGCGAATTTTTGCAAGTATGGAATGAATTTCGAATACATGTTCACTTCACTTATGTACGCCCTTCTAAAATTTAAGGTTTCTTGAATGACGGCACTGTCTTTACTTTTCTTGATAATTATATCGAGGATTTCCTTTTTACAATTTTTTTCGCCAGTTACTTTTGCAAATATCATATCCGCAGCGTATCCTCCAGTTTGATCGTAGCCAGGAAATTCGATTGTCAATTTGTCGAAGTTGAGATTTGATAACACTTCAGTCACAAAACTGTCGAGTTTCTGTTGTAGTTCGTCCTTCATTTTCACACAGGTGTTATCACTGAATGAGCGATCTAAGCTTCGTCACGGCAATTTATTCATTTAGCTTCATTATATTTCATCATATTTCAATGAATTTGCAAGTTTATATCTACGCACTCATTGATATCCTTAGATAATATTATAGGAATATAATTGTTTACCTTGAAATGCAATGAAATCCGAAAATACGTATGTATCTACATGTATGTAGGTGCCAAGACGCGTCAAATAAATCGCTGAGATTGTGCGATCCTCATGAAATATGTTTGATAATTAATAATTATTGAATATAAACGTAAATTCAAACAATTGGAACTCCTTACCTCCACTTGGAACTTGGCATATTTATTGCCGACCCAATTCGGCTTTTTTTGTTCCCTTCTACCTACTACGAGATATGAGCGTTACTAGCTTTCAATGTAAAAATTTAATTATTTAAAATTTTATTTATTTTTTTTATTACTATCAAAAGAGTACCTATGTGAGAATGTCTAAGTAACCTGAATTTCCTTCATTTAAATAATTAATAACTGAGATTGAAATCTCGCTTACCTATTGGCAAAACATGATTAGATAAAAATTTGAATCGAACTCTGGGCTTAGTGTTTCACAAATATATTGAATTATTCGATAATATTTCAACGATGAGTCGACATGTTTCGAGCGGTCAATACTGATAATGAAGTGACTGCTAGAAACATGTAGATTGAACGTTGTAATATTATTTTATTATTCATATAATTAACAATAATTTCCATATTTGAAAGAAAATTATATATATTTTATATACCAAATTTAAATATAATATCCAATAAAATTTTTGAATATTTTCAGTGAAATCTAAAGTTTCTCGCTATTTAGTTCAGCAGTAGAAAATTATGCACCTACATAATATAACAATAACCAAAGAAAAGTATTCTTATTCTGATAACAAACGGCTATGCTTGTTCTATAGATATATAGTATTTCAACCAACGAATAATTCAAGTTGATCCGTAATTAAAGTTGAGTAAGATATTCCTCATTGTCATGTTAAACGAAACCCATAATATAAAAACATGTGTTACGCCCTTTGCTTCAAGTTCGGCTACGTTAAACATATAATTTTTATATGTTTGTGTGTTTTAAAGTCATGTAGCCGAAGTTGACGCTCGGTATAGAAATATCGGGTAGAAAGTTTGACCTCCGTAGCCGAAGATTCCATTTGTAGCCGAAATTGACGTTGGACTCCTGAAATCGAGTCCAAAATTGACGTGGTACATATATATATATATATATATATATATATATATATATATATATATATATATATATATATATATATATATAATTTAGTTATTTTTCTATTTTATTTAATAGTCAATGACTCTCGATGAATGTTTAAAACTGAAACAAGGATTTATTCAATAAATACAATATTAACTTAATTCTAAAATATAACAAACCTGAAACAAGAATCGAGAATTAAATGTCGATTGAATATTAATCTTGAGCATCTTGAGCTCTGCGTCCACTAAATATATAAACAGAATAGGAGGTTAAAATAATATGTCGCGCCTTAAGTACTGTCAGGCAGTTCACAGAATAATATGAGAATCACAGAACGGTATGATTACAAGGTACAAGTATTAAAGTTTGTAATATGGTCTCTAACGTAACATAATACACTAAAATACCATAACGACAATGCATAGTGCACTAGATGGCGTTACATATATATATATATATATATATATATATATATATATATATATATATATATATATATATATATATATATATAGAAAGAAATATATTTATATATCAATTTCTTCTGTTTAGTGTTCTTTCTTGTTGAACATTAGTGGCATTTTTCGCTTTTGGTAATAACAGACACGTAAGAATTGAAAAATACATTTATTTATAGCTGATAGTAAATTATACTTACCCATGTATTTCATATTAAAAATATATATCGACAATTTTGACATAGTAATCTATACATATGTTCATTGTGTGTATAATTCATTTCGAAATGTTTTCGCATCTCAACTAGACACCTAATTCCTACAACTCAGCTAAAAAACTCAAATGTATTCAAATTGTTTATGAATTCCAAATAAAATAACAAAAATTCAAATATCTCAATATTTCAAATGTAATTTTGTTTTATACAAAATTTTAAAATTCCATCAATTTTATTAAAATAATCTTCAGGGTCTCTCAGTTTTCCTTCGAAAATATTACTGAAATCTCCTTCTTCTGTCGCTTGTTCAATGTCGTAAGAATTATTGGACTTCTCAGTGCAAGAAACTTTCACAAACATTGGCATGCCTGCTATTCCGATAGGTGCATATCTTAAGAAAGATTTTTGGCAAATATCCCAAGAAAAGCATTTATCTGGATCGCTATTCAATTTTCGCAATTTTTTCGATAACGTTTCGTAATAAAACTGTAACATTTCATCTATACGTTCTATTTCCGATGTGGAACAGCAGGAGAAGATATAGGCTGTGACATCTGTCAAAGGTGAACCACAAACACCGAACTGCCAATCTATTACAGCAACCTTGTCAGGATTCTTCTCTATATCATTCTGAAAAATAACATATTTGCATCAAATAATGCATGATAACGTGTTGGGTATGGGGTGTGACAATTATAACTATTAACAACACTGACACCAGAACGACATTAGTAAAAATGAACAGAAAAAGAGAACTTTGGTCTCAAGAAAGGGAAACTCTGAAACCAAATCGCTCGATTTCTACCTTAATTAGCAAGAGGAGTCATAGATGGCATCACTAGTATTAAGTGAAACGACGTTATTATAAATGTTACTAAGACAAGTAATGTCTGTTATTTTATTGACTGTATTTTTGCATTCATTAATATAGCATGCTACCAAGAAAAGTCTCTTATGAGAATCATATTCAGCTGATTAAGTTTGAGTGCTATAAAAATACAGGGCAGGTCCTAATTACAAAACAAGAAACACAACAGATACTAAAAACAAAATTGGTAGTACAAAAGTATCCATTTTGTACTTTTAAAGTTTCAAACTTTAAAGTTCAATTTTAAAAGAAAGAGTTATTGAAATGAATCACAACAGATAAAATGAAATATAATTAAAGGAATAAAAAAACTTAAATGCTGACCAAACTCGTTCATACATATGAAGATAAACACAGACATACATATACTTTCACATATTAACACTTATACACACATACAAGTATATGAGTGAATATGAATCATTACGTGATTACACATAAATGCTTGCTCGAGCAGAGATTAGGCATATTATATCAAGGAAGCTTTAATTTTTTTTTTTAATTCAGTGGACCTACAGTTTAACGCCGGTTCCGAACGGCCATTGGGCTTGTAATCGATGTACATTACCCAGCAAATATCATTATTTAAACTTCTCAAATCATAGACAAACACAAACACCCATGCCTTCAGCGGGGCTCGAACCCAAGTTCTACCGCACCATAGTCGGGAGTTTTACCGACTAAGCTACGGAGACAGGCAAAAAGGAAGCTTGCCATAATATTAGTAACAGAACAGATGAAAACATCCACCTTAGCTCCCGAAATATTACATTGTTCACACATCGTGTGCAATGGCGAAAATTTTAGAACATTCGTTCTAGCTGCTGGAAGCTACAATGTAAATGCGCTTCTGGAAGAAACTCTTGGGACAATAAAGTTAAGCTTTTGCAATAATTCAAAAGGATCCAAGAAATGATTATGTTTAATGCAGTGTTCAGAAAAATCCGTATTAGGTTTATTCAACAGTATTGATCTTTTATGTTCATCTTTTCTTTTTTGCATAGAACGCCACTTCTCAAAAATAAGTCAAATTTGTCCTCGTTATTTACCAACAATGAACCTAAATTCTTTTTGTTGGCGCATATTGTATTCACGTTATTTTAATGTAGTTCTTCGTGCGTGCTGCTATTATCGGAGTTTTATAAGACGTTATATTATCACGTCAAAATATATTCAAATAATTTCTCGAAAGACAAACAAAAATAAAACGTAGTTAACTGAAAAATTTTTTGTATTTAAATGTAATGTAATGTTTTTTTTTAGTTAGAGTTCTGTGTTCGCGGATGAACTGGGTCTGGTTCTCAAAAATAAGAATTGATTCGGAATTGGTTCTTTTTGGTTCGAATTGATCAATTTTAATGTAATTTTTGTTCTTTTTTGTATTTAAATGTAATGTAATGTTTTTTTTTAGTTAGAGTTCTGTGTTCGCGGATGAACTGGGTCTGGTTCGGAATTGATTCGGAATTGGTTCTACCGGTTCGAAGGATCAATCTAGAACTGTAAGTTCGGGACTTTTGTACCTGCACTTGTAAGTGCAGGTACAAAAAGGTTGGAAATCACTGCATTATTTTAAATGTAGTTAATACTTCCAAGGCGGAAGTAGTACTTTATGTTCAGTTTCGAATAGTGTGGGAATTCCATTCTCTCATTTCTATATGTTCTACATGCTAAACATTAGTTCAGAAATATAACAAATATCCGTAATATTTAGATTCACAATTATAAGGTTAAGATACAGTACCTACAAGTTGTGTTATTGCATACTATTGAATAATATACAGTCCTTTCACTTGATTTTAATCAATCATAAAAGTACCACAAAATTGTACACATTATGTAGTTTCAACAAGACGGTACCACATGTGATACAGCCCGAGAAACACTTCAATTACTGCATGAGACATTTCCGGTGATCAGAATTTCTCCCCCTAGATCGTGTGATTTAACACCATTAGATTTTTTTCGTGCTATTTGCAATCATAGGTCAATGTCAAGTCCAAAACTACGAGTGAATTAAAGGGGGGATATTCAACGTTGCATCAACGAAATTCAATCACATTTATACAGAATGGTCTTGAAAAATTTCGACAAACGAGTGCATATGTGTTTGCAAAGCTGTGGAGCCCATTTGGCCGTTGTGTTTTTCCATAAACTATCATTATAATTCCAATAGGCACTTCATGATTCAATAGAAAAATTACTGCATATTGTGTTTTCTAATTGATAATTGATGAGGCCGATACTTGGAGAAAATTGATATCCATAATAAAACAATATTTAAAATTTTCTCATAATTTAATATAAAATACGCATGACGACGTTTCGAAGTACTACTTCTTTATCAAATGCTGGATTAATACTATTAATTTTAACAAAATAAATGTGGCAGTTGTGAAAAATTTCATTAATATTATTATTTAAAAAAAAAATTTTATAGGAAGAACTTTCAGAAATTTCCAAATTAGATTATCGGAACATAAACGTAGTTTTGAGAAACAGAAATCAGATTTCCATTATGCTAACCATTTATTAGAAGAAAGTCATATATTTAGTTCAGAGTTTGAAATATTGAATAGAGAGAATAAAGGTTCCAAGCAAAATTTTCTAGAATCATTGACTGTGTTTTTATTCAAATTCAAATCTTGCGTCAGTTTTTCGATTCACACCTGTGTTTGTTCAAATTTCTCGGAGAAACTTTCAGTAGAGTCTTTTAGTTATAGTTATATATTGTAAATTCTTAACGCGTTTAAGAAGAAGATCTACGACAATACCTCTTTATAGATAAACTTTGTCCCCTATATTATATATTTTTTTCTTTCGCCTTATAGTCTTTTCTATTTCAGTGAAAAATCCATATATTGAAAGAGCAAACGATTAAAAACAATAATATAATTGTCTGCACATTTTTCTCGATTGTCAGTTCATTTTATACATATCTACAAATACGTATATTCAAATCTCACATATATATTCAAAATAAATAATACTTACATAACGAAACAAATAATTGTTGTTCCAACAATCGCCATGACCAATAACAATATATTGTTCGTTTTTATTTATCATACGATCTTCCATTAAATCTTTATATCTTATCTTTAACATTTTCAATTTTTCAGCGGTCAGGGAATCGTTCCTTTCAAGATAAATTTGGCTCACTAATTCGAGTTCTTTATGTACTGTTGCTACTAAATATTGAAACATTTTTGAATCAGCATCTAGATAGCTTTTGCAACTATGTTTAAATTCTTCGAATACACTGGGTTTTTGATCTCGTAATGCAAGACATAAAGCATGCCACTTAGCGTACGCCTCGAGCACTAGTTTAGTGTGGTGCATGTCATGTGAGTGCTCTAATTCACGTGTTTTGAAACCTTTAGATTTAAGATTATCCAAGATTATAACGTATTCACCTTCCTTGGCTATAGTCCCAAAGCACTTAGGCAGATTTTCGAAAGGTTCACTGTTTCTTTCTTCAGCAAATTGTCGTAAATACGGAACAAATTTCGAATACATATTTATTTCGTTCAAATATGCACGGTTAAGATTCAGTGTGTCTTGCGCAATGTTGCTATCTTTACTCTTCTTTATTATCAAATCAAGATTTGTTTTGGTACCGGCTTGTTCAGCTATTACTTTCACTTGTATCATATCAGCGATGGAACCTCCTGTAATATCGTAGTTGGGGAATTCTAATTCGAAATTGTCCCAATTCTGATCGACGAACACTTCATTTATCCACTTTTTGACCCTCTGCTGTAAAACCTTGTCCATGTTTTCTACCTTGCACAACAGAATATTCACGTATTATGTTAGAAGTACGACTATCCGGAAATTTATAGCGTATTATCAACCATAACCTGATAGATGCATCCAGAAGCAATTACGTCATCATACGTCACTGAATGTGTTCAGTGTTGCCAGTTTGGAGAATAATTCTAGAAAAATGATTGAATAGCAGAATGTTGGATATATACTTGTTGAATTATCTATACAAGGTAATGTTTTTTTTGCGTATAGTGAATACCTTTGGCATTTGAAAAACCAATTTATGAGTGCTTTTTATTGCATACAAATAAGACATATATTACTAGAAAACACTTGGCTTATTTTCACAGAATTACATTGTTTTTTTGAAATTCAATAGTGTTGGCGTTTACTTGATGTAAATCCATTATAATTAAATATAAACTAAAATTCAAACAGTTGAACTTTTGATTTATACTTTATTGACAACATAGCATGACGTGTTTCGTTGATACAAACGATTTCTTCAGATGCTAACAGAATACTAACTCAGTCATAACATGTAACAGTTATAATGTTAACAGAATACTGACGGACTGAATTTTAGTTTATATTGAAATATATTGTTCTTTGACAGTTTTTTCTGGGGTTAGCCCATTTCCAAAAGATTTCATCTTCATTATTATTTTTCAAAGAGAGGTGAGATACTTATATATTTCTGATGTTAGAACTCGATGTAGAGCTAAATTCCGATTCCAATCGGTGTTCCGATGCAAAGAGTAGTGGTGAAATTCAACCCATAAGGCCAAAAGCATCAGTAATAATAATAATAATAATAATATGTCTTTATTTTCCTACAGGTAAAAACATCCAGTTACAGGAAATATTAAGAAAATATATAAAATATCAACATCTAATGATATAATACAAACGTTTAAAAGGTGATTAATGATATAATACGAACGTTTAAAAGATGATTGTCAATAAAAAAAGTAATTATATTAAATAAGAGACAACGAAATTATGGCTTACTCCAGAATTCACTATACATGAAAAGAGTCCAAGTAAACTCGAGTAATGAAAGGAAATGAGTCACTGTTGATATCGCATTTGTCAGACACATCCTCGAATAGCGAACACATATATCTAATGCGTGATTGTTCGAGGGAATTAGTTGTCGGAGTACCCAATGAAAAAAATGGACTTGAACGTGAACATTATCTAGAAACATGAGAATCAATAGAGCCAATAAGGGTAGAACAGACTATATAACCATGTAAGAGGTTATACGAAACTTCAGAGACAACAAGTCCCTGCCAACTTCGAGTGATTTAGCTCCAAACCTGTTTAACAGATCAGTTTAGCTATATCCTCTGGCCGTATAAACGTGATCTTCCCTCCAAATTAGATATTTGAGAAATTTCCGTTGTATCGACTCTAAATGATTTTTATGAGAATTGTAAATGGGACGCCAAATCATTTATCCGGAATCTAATATACTCTTTACAATTGAATAATGTATAAGTGTTTTTGTATTCGAAAAGTGTCCAGCAGTACGCACAATAAATCCATAAGATGTGAATGGTGTTGAAATTGTTTCATTTATATGAGGTACAAAAGTGAATTTCTGATCAAATATTATATCTCGAATTTCGGAGACCTTGGTCAGAATGGTTTCGTTAATTGGTAGTCAAATTGTATAGGCCGTTTCTTTTTAGTGAATGTGACAACGTTACATTAATATTGAGTTTATTGTGGTAACACTAATCAGAAACGGTTGTGAGGCCATCCTGTAAGCTTATGCAGTAATCATCATATGTTTCGATTTTGAGATATATTTTCAAATCATCAGCATACATGAGACTATGAACTGCTAGATAGCCTATTAGATCGTTTACAAAAAGAAGAAAGAGCAGTGGACCTAAATTAGAGCCTTGTGGTACACCCGAAATGACTGTATATATATATATATATATATATATATATATATATATATATATATATATATATATATATATATATATATATATATGACTTATGACTCTCAAATTGTACAAACTGTGTTCTATTATTTAAACGAGATTGAATTAGGGAAATTAGATCTTTGGAGAAACCTCACTTGGCTTTCAGTTTGTACAACATAACTTTATGATTCATTTGATCAAATGCTTTCCTTAAATTGGCATATACAACGTCTACTTGACTCCTTTCATCAAGATTCTTTAACACAAATTGTGAGAATGTTACAAGGTTAGTCATGCAAGATTTATGGGACATGAATCCGTGTTGCTCAATCTTCACTTGGCCAGTAAGCTGATTACATGCATTTACCTATCTGAAAATATTTTTGACAATCGTGATTATTCCACATGAAACGTGCAGTAGGCACATAATTTAATTTCAATTGTCTGGTTTAATTACCGAATTACTCCTAAACTCAAAAACGCTATACAGGTACATCATTTATGATTTCCTTCCCAAAATATACATAAATATTCTTAGTTTCAACATCTGAATGTAATGTCAAATTAGGTTTTGGTACCTGCAAGTTTGAATATAATATTTTTTTTAGAATTCATCTGACGAAATACGATATATACATAAATACAAATAGAAAAGCAACAAAAAAAAAAATAGAGGAAGAATTAAAAACAGATAACAAAGCTCAATCTAGATATACATAAATGTTTAAACAATATAAGTGATACTTACACTGAAAGAATAAATCTATACAACGGTCCCTACAGCAGCAACATGCGTTGGATTCTGGAAATCGATGTGTTGAACAGACCGATATTTACTTTCCCATTGCGTATATTACATAGGTTATGTATGTATCTGGCGTTAAAAAAGCACCCTTTCTAGTGTTTATTCTGCTCAATAAGTTCCGGCGATAAGAAGTAGAATTCACAAGTTTGAAAATTACGTCAAAGGAGAAGTACATACGCCTCTGCACAAATGAATAGAAATGAAATCTCTCAAGTAAAATATCCTGCCAAAAACCCTGGTTTGGCAATCTGTCATAAAGCTAAGATTTTCGAAAAATTTCACTGAATTCTTTCCATGTTGTTACTCTGTACTTTGTATTTAGGAGTCCATAATATAATAATAATAAAATTTATTGGGAAACATTCCTTACATTGAAAAATAACACTCATTCAATTGAAGTACAGTAATGACAACTAAGAAGAATGCTAACAAAAGGACTGAATTCAGTTTTGTGTCGGATCGTTTATTAAGCCCTCGAACAAAAATATTGGTTCAGTTTATATGAACAATTATATACTTGACTAGAAAAAAAATTGTACTTCAGAAATATTGAACATTAGAGACAATTTCATAGATATATGACACAAAAAATTGATTCATAGATTAAAGCCTACATTCAAACCATCAAAGTACTCTGCCACACTATAGTATACCTTTGTTAACATCAATGACTTAACTCTCTTCTTAAACAAAGGAGCTTTCAGTAATTTCAAATTTGACGGTAACTGGTTGAAAATTTTAATACTCTGAGAATAGAGTGAGTCCTCGAATTTAGATGTTTTGTGCTTAGGAATAAGTAGCACATCACTGTCCCTTGTTGAATACTAATGATTACTATTCAATTTGATAAACCTTTCTTTATTTTCTCCAACATATAGTAAACATCTATGAATATATAAACAGTTAGTGTGTAATACTGATGCATATTTCAATTTGGATCTAACTTAGGCCTTATAATAATTAAAATAAGACATTTATTCCCAACAGATATACATCCAATTACAGAGAAAAATTACAATTTACAAAAAATTGCAAAATTGTACACAAATAATAATAAATAAGAAAAAAATCAACGAAAAAAAAACAAAAATAGAGAGTATAAGCGAATACATACAACGAAAAAATTAATTCGAAATAAATTGAATATTGAACAATCCAGATAACTAAAAATAAAATGAAATATTGTCTATTACAAAGGTAACGTATGGTTAGGTTAGGTTAGGTTAGGTTAGGTAAGTTACTTATGGTCAGCAGAAGTTGACCATTTAATAACGAAATATGTTTGATGAATAAAAATAAAATTAAAATATAGGAAATATTAGGCTTAGCCTTATAGGAAAAAGAAACAGTTTCTGTACTGTATGTAGTAATATGAATCTATATATTTGATGTCTCGTAAATTACATTATTGATATGAATCTAAAGTTGAATATAAACTTAAATTCAAAAACTTGAACTTATGGTTTACACTTTATTGATGCTTACAGAATAATAACAACATTTTGAAAAAAACAGGTATATATATATCAGGGAATTTTGGTATTCAATGGTTTTGGTTTTACCTAAGATATTCCATTCTGAGAAATAATTTCTATTACCTGAAAAGGTTTAACAAGGGTGAATTGTTTAGTTCTATCTGTTCATTGAGCAAGTTTCCAGAATTTTTAAGCCGATTTATTTCCACTACTTCCCAAAAATTTAATTGCTACTTCTCTCTATATTGTGTAGAATTTTGAAATTCGTATCAAAAGTCTGGTTTTCTGTTAATAAATGGTTAGCATAATTCGAATTACATTTATTATGGGCGAAGCTATATTTATGTTCCTGTATTCTAGTACCGAAATTTCTACTAGTTTTACCTATATATATATATATATATATATATATATATATATATATATATATATATATATATATATATATATATATACCGGGACATGTTCCACAATTCAATTGGTAAACACCTGATTTGTCTTCTCTTTTTATTTTGTTTTTATTGTTCTTAATGTGGCTCGATAAATTATTGTTCGTTTTAAATGAAATATTGAAATTATGTTTACTTAAAAAGGTTTTGACTTTTTGACTGACGTTTCCATAGTATGTTAAACTGTTATATTTACGATTTCTATCGGACTGATAAGGAAATACTAATCGTAGAGGTTTCCGATAGAGTTTTTTGTCAAGAATTTTTGACACTAGTTCGCTTTCATAATTATTATTAACCGCAATCTGCTTAATGATATTCAATTGTTTATTGAAATTTTCTTCTGATAAAGGTATATTGGTTAATCTGTGTATCATACTTTGAAACGCTGCCATTTTATGTGGATATGGGGGGCATGAGGAGTTATGGATTATGGTATCCGTATGGAAAGGCTAAATAAAGTGTAAATCATAACTTCAAGTGTTTGAATTTGAGTTTATATTCAATTATAATGGATTTACATCAAGTAAACGCCAACACTATTAAATATTGAATCGAAAGTGATAGTTTTAATTTGAAAGTAACTCCTAAATGCCCAAATTCACTCTAAGTCTGATCTACATGATCCTCAAGCACATACTATTGATCAATCGATTGAGATCTAGTACTATGCGATATTCCCCTATTTTGGCCCATCAATTCTATACCTCATCAAAATCTGACTGCAGCTTCACACTATCCTCACGCTCTTATAAATTTTTACGCCATCAGCATACAACAATAATTTGGCAGTACTATATTGTCCAATATCGTTGATGAAAATATTGAAAAAGAGGGGTACCAACACAGACATCTGAGGTACCACGAGTTAGCTGAGAATGAAGAAGATCTACATCCATGTATTTCGTATGCGGTTATATTATTGATTGCTTTTGCATTATTACATTTGTTACATAATTATATTTATATTAAGAATAAAGCGGTGATTCAAAATGTGAATAAAGTTATTAAGGTCATCAGAGATGAAAATATAAAATTTATAAGCTGCATATGAGATTCTGGTGCGAGAACTGTTATTGAAAACAGAAAGTAGTAATTTTTAGAAAATTCGTTAGGTCAAATATTATGTTCAAATTACACGAGAACAGGTGGAGAAGAATGATAACGGATAAATCTTATAAAAACCATAGAATATTTCAAAGGTAGGCTTCAATAGCAATTTGGAAATTTATTTGAAAGCAAATTGAAGAACTTGTCGTTTGTCTAGTTGAACTCATAACGTCAGGCCGTTCATATAAAAGAAGAAATTTTATTCTATTTCTAAGGGATATTTAAACACTAGACATCAGGTATCAATGTTAGTTTCCATCAGTTCTCGAGAAGCTGAAGACATCGAAGAAGTTATAGCAAAATCTACTAACATAAAGTTGGAATAATAAACTTTCAAGAAGTTTTAAGGTAAGATTTATACTTTTATTTCAATTCATTTAAGCTTTTTTCAAATTTACTTTGTGTAATATATATATATATATATATATATATATATATATATATATATATATATATATATATATATATATATATATATATATATATATATATATATATATATATATATATATATTCAGAAAGAAATTATTGGGTTTTCTGGTTCTCAAAAATATTTATTGAACATCTATATCACATAACGTTTCGGTCCTTTTCTTGGGCCTGTCGATGACAATATATTGATGAAATTTCATTTGAAAAAAGGCCCAAGAAAAGGACCGAAACGTTATGTGATATAAATGTTTAATAAATATTTTTGAGAACCAGAAAACCCAATAATTTCTTTCTGAAAATATAAATAAAATGGTTCAAGATAGCAATGAATATGAATATATATATATATATATATATATATATATATATATATATATATATATATATATATATATATATATATATGTAGAATTTAGGTAACGGGAGTGATCGGTCTTGTAAAGTGTTTGAAAACTCATTTATTCATTTAAACTCTCGATATTTCTACACTTTTTGTGTCGTCTTCACAAGAAAAAAAAACAAGAATTAGAGTTTATGCATTGAAGATAACCAAACCTTTTTTTTGTTTTGTCAAATAACCTAACCAACAGTTTTGTTTCCTCAAAACTGTTTGAGGAAGTTATATTTATAATATTTAGCAATAACACGCTATTTTCAATGTGAAAAGCTTTATTTTTGTTGACGTTTCGTTGTATATCACAACTTTGTCAACAATAATGTATAATTGAATTTTTGTGGTGTAATTTCGATTCCAAATTTACATATAAATATTTTCTTCATATACAATATGTCCGTACGTGCATGGTAGCGCGAATAATATTCACTTCAATTCTATATATATATAAATATATATATATATATATATATATATATATATATATATATATATATATATATATATATATATATATATATATATATATATATATATATATATAAGGAAATGAAATTTTTTTGTGCTTATGGCACTGAATGAAATATTTAAGAAAATGAACACTAGAACATTCATTTGAAAAATTAATTGTTATAACTTTTTCAAATGAATGTTATAGTGTTCATTTTCTTATATATATATATATATATATATATATATATATATATATATATATATATATATATCTTTTGAAATTCATGTACTCATACATATTCGAGCAAACTAGAAATTGATTTATAGATCGTGATCATCTGTATTAAAGCATGTCACAAAAAATTATATGATTAGGATTTTCAACGAATATAAAATTGTACTAAAAAAACTTGTTAAATAACTGAATTTATCATGACAAATAATGATCAGAATATATTTAATACATATTTTTCCAGGTGTGTTGTGTGATTCACTCTCAGATTATATATTTTGTTGGCTTGTTCCTTACTCAAAAGTTAAAATCACCGACAAAGAATCCGGGAAAAAAATGAAGACTATGTATCGTTCATTTCGTGCTGGATTGAACTTTCCTGTAGGAAAAATCCACAGATGTTTAAGCCTACGAGCAAAGAAGAACCTACAAGTTGGAAGTTTAGCAGCAGTTTATAAAGCTGCCGTTTTAGAATATGTTACTACTGAAGTAATGGAAATAGCGGGTAATGCATGCAAATTTTTCGAAATGAATCGAATCACATCAAGACATTTGCAGCTGGCGATTCGAGAAGACGATGAACTCAGTAAGTTTGTGAGAGAAATTTTTGTGATTCAACAACATAAATAACACTATGGGTCTGAAATTTAGATTGTACTTTTTGATATATAATATACTTAATTCAATGAAAATTTGTTGCTTTTATCTTCTAGAAGCCTAACATTTAAAATAAAATGTGTTGCTTTCGCTACATAGCGGATGTAGCGAAACACGATAACGATGTTGAATATCATATTTATTTTTATGATATTCTACGGTTATCACAAAACACAGACAGACATCAGACGTTTTCAACTGTAAACGTTATTCTATGTTCCTCAAATTATACCTAGTGATGATTAATTTTATCACGTACAGAAAAGTTTAGTAAGTAACTTCAATTAGCGTAGCTCATAAACTTTACAAAAAAAATTATATCTACAAAAAGCAAAAAGCATATCTCAGCCTTAAATGTAATTTTTACAGAAAGATACAATAATTTTTGAAAATCTTTATAATCCTCACACAATTTCAGTTGCGGGTCAAGACTGTTGAACAAAATCATTACTTTCGCACATTAACTATTTAAGTATTAAGAAGCACTAGTTTTGTTTGGTAACCGTATTCTTCTCCGTATACAATAATTATTAGCGAATGATATATTGAATAGATACAACTTGGCTTAGTTTCATAAAAAGTTCATTAAATGATTGCTTGACAATTGTTTCGTGGTTTAACAGCTGTTACAAAACTCCGAAACATTTCTCAAGCAATATTTCAATGAAATTTTCGTGAAACCAAGCTAAGTGTTATTTATTCAACACATTCAACTATGTTTCATCAGAGATCCGCGAACAATCAATCAACTTTTTTAAAATTTAATAGTGTTGCCGTTTACTTGATGTAAATCCATTATAATTGAATATAAACTTAAATTCAAATACTTGAACTTATGATTTACACTTTATTGACTACATAGCATGACGCGTTTCGTCGTTACAAACGACTTCTTCAGATGCTTACAGAATAATAACAACATTGTGAAAAACACAGGTATAAATATCAGGGAATTCGGGATTCTATGACTTTGGGTTTTACATAAGATATTCCAATCTGAAATATTATTTCTATTACCTGAAAAGGTTTAACAAAGGTGAATTGTTTAATTCTATCTGTTCATTGGGCAAATTTCCAGAATTTTTAAGCCGATTTATTTCCACTATTTCTTGATAATCTAATTCACTACTTCTCTCTATATTGTGTAAAATTTTGAAATTCGTATCAAAAGTATGGTTTTCTGTTAATAAATAGTTAGCGTTCTTTATGTGTCTCGATAAATTAGATAAATTATTGTTCGTTTTGAATGAAATATTAAAATTATGTTCACTTAAAAAGGATTTGACTTTTTGAATGACGGTTCTGAAGAATGTTAAACTATTATATTTACGATTTCTATCCGACTGATACGGAAATACTAATCGAAGAGCTTTCCGATAGAGTTTTTTGTCGGGAATTTTTGACGTGAGGAGTTATGGATTATGGTATCCGTATGGGAAGGCTTATGGAAAATATAAAAATCAAATTTAATATTTTTCTTGTGATTGTCAAGTCAAAAAAAATTAATGGATTAATCAGTTTCTATTTCGGTTGTAAATTTTATATTAGGATGAATTGCATTAATGAAATTCTCAAAATTTTTTACTGATATTTATATGTTTTTTATGATATTTATACCTGTGTTTTTCAAAATTTTGTTCGTAGTCTGTTCTTATGACATCTGAAGAAGTCATTTGTAACGACAAAACGCTTCATGCTATGTAGTCAATAAAGTGTAAACCATAAGTTCAAAGGATATTTAAGTTTATATTCAACTTTATTACTGTAGTGAATGAAATGGAATGGATATATACATATATATATATATATATATATATATATATATATATATATATATATATATATATATATATATATATATATATATAAATGTTATGGGTTATAGGCAAGAAAGGAGGCCACTATGAATAAATTTTATCCAATTTGTTTGCCTGGTCTATATTTCGACTGTGTTTACAGTCTTTATCAGGACTCTAAAACAGATATTTACACAGAAAGCATTGAGTAAACATTTAGTTCAACAACTTACGGCTAACTAGGTAATAAAAAAATAACCAACACCATCAACAGGAAGGTGTGAAGTTCAGAGTGTAAGTGATATTTCACAGGAATCGAATTTTAATGTTTAAATGTAAAACTTTTCAGAAAATACATAACATTATATTAAACTAACCACCAGAGATAGATAAACAATAGATTATATATAACAATATTAACAATAGAGTATATATGACAGGAACACAGAAAAACCAACTGTCACCGAAAAAAGCATAGAGGTGAGAGAGTAAATCACCGTAACAACAAAAGTCACACTGAGCACGTAACTGATAAAATCTATTGAGATTGTGGGTTGTCTGCGAGTGTTACTTAAAATGATCTGAAAGTAAATAACTATAAATACAGCTCAACCTGGAAAAGTCCGTCTTTTTATTAATGCTGTTGGTGTTGTTGTTGATGTGGACTATTTCCAAAAAAATCCTTTTTTGATAACTGACAGCTACTAAGTATAGTATTCCAACATTGTCAAAGTCGAAACGATGTCCTTGTTTTGAGGAGTGTAGTGCCAAGGCACATCTGTCCGGTCGAAGTCTAACATCACTTTTATGAAGAGTTATTCTTCTTTTAATGGTCTGAGAAGTTTGACCTATCCTTCTTCTGACTCCTTCACAATCTATGCAAGGAATACTGTACATGCAATCTGATGTTAATGATAGAGGTACTTTATCTTCAAGTCTTGTAAAAATCCTTCTGCCAGTAATGAAGTTGTATTTAGCAAGTTTTAAATCATTAATTGCACCGAAAATGTGACATAGTTTTGCCGTGAGAGACGGGAAATATGGTAAAGATCTGTATTCAACTAATGGAGCTTGTGTGTTGTGATCTATATCAAGGTGAGTTGGTGGTGGTGGTGGGAACCAGTGGTCTAATGACTTTATTACATAGGAACTTTTTTACCAGTGTTCTTGCCTATAACCCATAGCATTTATATTTAATTACAAGACAATATTCCTTTTATCATTGTTATATATATATATATATATATATATATATATATATATATATATATATATATATATATATATATATATATATATATATATCTATTTTTTATAGGTTAGAATAAACCATGAATAGTTTATCTGCAATAACAAAGAAACAACATTATATGTTATTATTCACAATCTTAATTTTGGATTAGTTTTATTTTGTTGTCTTCGGTTTGTTTCAATCAATCATACTAATTGCCACTTGAAGTTTTACACGTGGAAATTTCAAAGATTTGGTTAACCGACATGATAACACTCGCAATTCAATTAGATTGAGGTTTATTCCTTATATCTTCTCTTTTAGAATACATTTTTTTGTTTTTGACTTTTTTATAATATACATTATTTTTGAAATTTAGTTTGTTTTTGTTTGAAATCTTCTGTTGTATTTTATATCTCTATTTTGCTTTTGACCTTCAATTTTTCAATGGTCTTTTGCTATAATATTTTTTTATTTTGAGATCTATTGTGGCTTCGTAATATTTTACAAACATATTCAATAAAATTAAACACAAGGCATGTTTCGAGCGTGAGCTCATCTTCAAGACAAAACTACTGACGAATTGATATTGTTAAATACAATCGTGAAACATTATGCCTTGTTAAATTTTATTTGATATTTAATTATGTTTCACCAAGAGTTAAGCGAGAACTCAATCTCACTAATTTCACATACATAATCTTCTATATCATACTTATCTTTTGCAAATATAATTTTATATTTGCCTATTAACTTATTATTATTTCCTCTTCATGATGCTTTAAATCATTTGTTAAAACATTGAAAGTATTTTGAATGATAAAAGCTTTAATTCCGTTGACGTTTCGTTGTATAACACAACTTTGTCAAAACTGATGAATAAATGACTGTTATGAATTACCATAGATATAAAAACGTCGAAATCATTTTTCAAAAAAATGAAATTTTTACATATTCAAGTAATTTCTCTTCCAATTATATTAATCATTTGTGTCATCACTTGTACCATTTACATCAAATTATAATTTCTTATTGGTTCTTTCAACCTGTAAGGCATGTTTTGTGGATGAATGAAATAAATAAAAGAAGAACTCATTATGATTTGAAATATCATATTTCCAGCTGAATCTAGAATCATAACAATAATTTACGTATTTAAACTTGTAGTACTCTTTTTAATATATATTAGTGGAAAAATTATAAAAATGCGTTTATATTGTTGTAAGACGTTGTGATCATATCTTGAAAATATAGATATACTTTATCGTACAGAATTATCAGATCCTGAATGATATTTTATTCGCTATTCATCTACTTGCAACAGACAGTAATAAGAATATCATTCTCTTGACAATCTGGTTCATTAAAGAATAAGGAAAAACAACTCCGTTCATTTTATTTCTGTTTTAGCTAAAAATAATTAATACTACCATTCAATTAGTTATAGACGAAATTAGTTCTTAAGTCCTGATGAACAATTTTCATCAAGAAAATTATGAGATCAAGAATGAAGATTCACGACTACACTTCTCTAAAATGGTTTAGATATTAACGAACGTAATGATGGCTTCTTATATTCATGAAATAATATATAAATCATAGTGAAGATGAAACGAAATTATTACTGTTGAGGAGTATAAATGTTATCCATAAAAAATTTTGATTAAAACAAGTTTATTTTCCAAAAAAACACTGAGTACTCTTTGAAATCAATCGAATGGCGAATGCGCTGGTAGCATCCGCTTTATGTTATATAATGCAGTGATTCTCAAAACTTTCGATCCATAGGGTTTTAATGTGCAAAATATTTCAGAAGACCCCTTTCATCTGAAGCCAAATTGGTGATCTGATAATTTTATGTTTATGCCAAATAAACTACATTTCATGTTCTCTGAATTCTTTTTTGAGTTAGTACTTTTATTTCATTAATAATCTGAATAGATCGGCTGAAACTTCTACAACTGATTGAACATTCAGTTTGAAATTTCATTCACATAATCAAATTGAAATAATTATAAACATGAGTGTTGTTTAAAAAAAAACGATCAATAAAATCAATTTCCTTATTTTCTCAAACTGTTTTTGAAAATATTTTTCCACTTCAGGAATTGCTGGTATAAAGTGTTTTAATTATTAATATTGAGTTTTATATATATTGCATATCAGATACGGCCATATTTGATATAATAAGCATGAATAATGGTATTCAAAGAATGAATCGAAATGATTATCGCTATAAAATATACATAGAGCATAAAATATACGTTGCTTTGAATGGATAAATAGCAAAACGTTGAATTCTTATGGTACAGGGAGATAAATCGTGGAAACTCCATTCGTTTTTGTTTCAAACTTCTAAAGATCATCAATCTCAATCTCTGTTTTTTATATAGTTTATTTGCATTTGAATTAAATTATTTTTCTTATCTTTTCTCAGTACATTATCTTATCTGAGTAAATTCGATGTCAATTATTTCATCATCAATCATCAAATTCACAATTATAATATTTATCTGATTTAGTTATTCCATTTTTTTCGATTCGAAAATACTTTGAATGAATATTTTTGAAAATGGTAATTTTGTTGAAAATAAGGTAGGTATGAAATTCCGTCAACGCTTCAAAACGAAACACTGGACGTTGAATAGAATAAATTAATGAAAACATTATGATAATAAATTATAATAACTAGAATAATTAAATTTGGGTACTCACTCTATTTTTTATTAAAATCTTCAACCGTCGAAATTGAAAGTACTAAATGATAATTTGTTTGAGAACAGAGTAAACTCTTTGTTGTTTATGAAAGCATACTATAGAGCGGGTACTTTGATGATTCTAATGTCAGTAAGTCAGTTAATGTATGAATGAGTTTTTTCTATCATTTGATATTGTTTATTTCTTCACTACGACTATTCTTCACGAAGTCAAATCAACTCATATGATACAATTTTCGGGGTTATTTGGTGGAGATGAAGCAATTCAAATAACTTAAATTTGAAAGAGGCTAGGTTACTAAAAATGTATAGGTAAATTGAAATAGTAAAGGTGTAAAGATCCTGTCGTCATTTTCCATTTCAAATATATAATTATTCTTTCTCACTGCGCCTAAAAGTCTTAACTTCGTGATTTTATTTGCATTTTAAATCATATTTTCAGCTAGCTCTTAATCAGATCCTCTGAATGAAAATTACTCGAGAAGAAAAAATTATAATGAGTTCTAAATATCAATATTAACAATGAAAAGATGAGACAATTTTATTGGAATTAAATGATTTGTTTTACTTTTTTACATGAAATGAGTTTTGTTAATTTAATGTAATAAATGGTCTACCAATATTTGTGAAAAGTCACGTAAAAAACAGTCTTTATGATATTATTTATTCATGATTATATTATAATATTTGGAATTGGATTTCATCTAACACAAAACAATGACAATTAGTAAATAATCACGTGCAGTTTGAGGAGAATATGAAGTAATATAATTAACTTTGTATATAGTGATAAATGATAATTCAAAGCAAGCGTTTTTGAAAAACAATGCAGTTTGATATTTGAATGAATAACACAAAAATTAAAATATTTCTAACCAATGTTTGGGTATCACTTAGCAAATTGAAGGTAGCTTGCTAGTTCTGTTATTGGAAGATGATTAATTTCGAAGAAGAAGAATTAAAGAAAATTGTACAAGAAATTGCAAGAAACAATGGTTTAAACGAGAACACTAAGATAATTTTCTCTAAGGGAAGTGGAAGAGGAGATGGCTATTTAGGCGAAATAGTGAACATACGTGCTATAGATGACGTAACTGAAAAATCTCTTGACTTCGTCGCAAAAATAGGTTTGAAAGATGACAATATGAGAAGCATATATCCATACAGTGAAGTATTTCGAAATGAAATCTTAGCATACGAAGAAATTATAGAATCTTTTCTGAATTTACAAGAAAAAGCGAATCTTCCATCAATATTCAATCCATCTCCGATATTTTATTCTGCCTCATCCGTTTTGAATGAAGAATATCTCATACTGGAAAATATGAAAATTTCTAATTTTGAAATGCTCGGTATTAAACAGTTATTAGATGATGAACACACCAGAATGATTTGTGAAACTTATGGAAAGTTTCACGGTTTGTCTCTTGCTATGAAAACATTGCACGAGCAGAAATTTTTTGAATTAGCGGCCAAACTGAGTGACGTATACTCCTTAAAGGCCATCGAAAAAGATATTAAATTCTTTTTTGAGAAGATTTGGATCAGTATAAGGAACGTTATGAAGGAAAAAGATGAAAAATGGCAGATATATAATAATTATGCTGATAATTGTCTGGATATTATGGACGACATGTGCGATCTTAAGGATGAAAAGTATTTTTGCTTTTTACATGGAGATTGCTGGACTAATAACTTGATGTTTCGTTATAAGGTGATGTAATTTAATAATTTAATCAATAATTCGTTATAAGGTGATGCATTTCGTAAATTTAATGAAAATCGATTGACTTCAATTTTTTTGATACACTATCTATCTAATTCAAATCGGAGGATAGATGGGAGTAACTGAGAAAAACATAAAGGAAGATCTCCAAAGCTATTTTCAAAATTTGAGCTTCTTAGCAACAACAGACCGTAAATATCTGAAAATATATTTGGCGCTAATATATTTTGTTTAGCTTCGTAGTTTTACAGCTTTGTCAAACTTTTAAAATAAAAAATTAACTCATTGACAGTACTATAATAATTATACAGATTTGATACGTTTGGAAAGAACATTGCTACTCGATTGTTTGGATACATGCCACTCATCATTCTCGCAATAAAATGAAATAGCGCTGTATGATTTTTCCACCGAGTTCGATGCTTTGCGGTATGCAATGAATAATCATTCTCCAAAATTGACAGTTTGTGTTTCCGTTGATAACATTGGTGCAGACAGCTTCCTAGGGATTTGATTTGAATGATTTCGACTCTATGAATGAAAATCTCAAAATAGGTTAGGAACTTTATGTAACGTCATTCGATTTAACGACAAACTCTCTAAAGCGTTGAAATCACCCGTCTTTGGTTGGATTAGCTTGTTTTCAATACAATGATACACCGTATATAGCGTTACACCCACTCTCAGTATTGACGACATTAAGTAATAAACTACTTAAGTAAAAGAAACTTACGTTGAAAACCTACACATTTTTCTATATAACAGCCGTTTACATATGTTTCAAGGTTATTGCCTATCGTCAGAACGGCGTAGTTCAAGTTGAAGATGATAGTACTTGAAGAGATATATAAAAAATTAATATATAAAACACGAAACACTGTTTCGTACACGTTTTATACACCCAAAACATATTGGGAGAGTCAACACAACGTTGCAGACGACAATGAAATACCGTCCGGCTTTTGTGAGACTTTTATAGCTTCTGGAAATCCCAGACAATCTTAACGATAAAAGAATTATTCTAAGAATTATATTTAATGCAGGTAAACTAAAATTAAGTAAAAGAAACTTACGTTGAAAACCTACACATTTTTCTATATAACAGCCGTTTACATATGTTTCAAGGTTATTGCCTATCGTCAGAACGGCGTAGTTCAAGTTGAAGATGATAGTACTTGAAGAGATATATAAAAAATTAATATATAAAACACGAAACACTGTTTCGTACACGTTTTATACACCCAAAACATATTGGGAGAGTCAACACAACGTTGCAGACGACAATGAAATACCGTCCGGCTTTTGTGAGACTTTTATAGCTTCTGGAAATCCCAGACAATCTTAACGATAAAAGAATTATTCTAAGAATTATATTTAATGCAGGTAAACTAAAATTAAGTAAAAGAAACTTACGTTGAAAACCTACACATTTTTCTATATAACAGCCGTTTACATATGTTTCAAGGTTATTGCCTATCGTCAGAACGGCGTAGTTCAAGTTGAAGATGATAGTACTTGAAGAGATATATAAAAAATTAATATATAAAACACGAAACACTGTTTCGTACACGTTTTATACACCCAAAACATATTGGGAGAGTCAACACAACGTTGCAGACGACAATGAAATACCGTCCGGCTTTTGTGAGACTTTTATAGCTTCTGGAAATCCCAGACAATCTTAACGATAAAAGAATTATTCTAAGAATTATATTTAATGCAGGTAAACTAAAATTAAGTAAAAGAAACTTACGTTGAAAACCTACACATTTTTCTATATAACAGCCGTTTACATATGTTTCAAGGTTATTGCCTATCGTCAGAACGGCGTAGTTCAAGTTGAAGATGATAGTACTTGAAGAGATATATAAAAAATTAATATATAAAACACGAAACACTGTTTCGTACACGTTTTATACACCCAAAACATATTGGGAGAGTCAACACAACGTTGCAGACGACAATGAAATACCGTCCGGCTTTTGTGAGACTTTTATAGCTTCTGGAAATCCCAGACAATCTTAACGATAAAAGAATTATTCTAAGAATTATATTTAATGCAGGTAAACTAAAATTAAGTAAAAGAAACTTACGTTGAAAACCTACACATTTTTCTATATAACAGCCGTTTACATATGTTTCAAGGTTATTGCCTATCGTCAGAACGGCGTAGTTCAAGTTGAAGATGATAGTACTTGAAGAGATATATAAAAAATTAATATATAAAACACGAAACACTGTTTCGTACACGTTTTATACACCCAAAACATATTGGGAGAGTCAACACAACGTTGCAGACGACAATGAAATACCGTCCGGCTTTTGTGAGACTTTTATAGCTTCTGAAATCCCAGACAATCTTAACGATAAAAGAATTATTCTAAGAATTATATTTAATGCAGGTAAACTAAAATTAAGTAAAAGAAACTTACGTTGAAAACCTACACATTTTTCTATATAACAGCCGTTTACATATGTTTCAAGGTTATTGCCTATCGTCAGAACGGCGTAGTTCAAGTTGAAGATGATAGTACTTGAAGAGATATATAAAAAATTAATATATAAAACACGAAACACTGTTTCGTACACGTTTTATACACCCAAAACATATTGGGAGAGTCAACACAACGTTGCAGACGACAATGAAATACCGTCCGGCTTTTGTGAGACTTTTATAGCTTCTGGAAATCCCAGACAATCTTAACGATAAAAGAATTATTCTAAGAATTATATTTAATGCAGGTAAACTAAAATTAAGTAAAAGAAACTTACGTTGAAAACCTACACATTTTTCTATATAACAGCCGTTTACATATGTTTCAAGGTTATTGCCTATCGTCAGAACGGCGTAGTTCAAGTTGAAGATGATAGTACTTGAAGAGATATATAAAAAATTAATATATAAAACACGAAACACTGTTTCGTACACGTTTTATACACCCAAAACATATTGGGAGAGTCAACACAAACGTTGCAGACGTTGCAGACGACAATGAAATACCGTCCGGCTTTTGTGAGACTTTTATAGCTTCTGAAATCCCAGACAATCTTAACGATAAAAGAATTATTCTAAGAATTTTTTTATCGTTAAGATTGTCTGGGATTTCAGAAGCTATAAAAGTCTCACAAAAAGCCGGACGGTATTTCATTGTCGTCTGCAACGTTGTGTTGACTCTTCCCAATATGTTTTGGGTGTATAAAACGTGTACGAAACAGTGTTTCGTGTTTTATATATCAATTTTTTATATATCTCTTCAAGTACTATCATCTTCAACTTGAACTACGCCGTTCTGACGATAGGCAATAACCTTGAAACATATGTAAACGGCTGTTATATAGAAAATGTGTAGGTTTTCAACGTAAGTTTCTTTTACTTAATTTTAGTTTACCTGCATTAAATATAATTCTTAGAATAATTCTTTTATCGTTAAGATTGTCTGGGATTTCCAGAAGCTATAAAAGTCTCACAAAAGCACGGTATTTCATTGTCGTCTGCAACGTTGTGTTGACTCTCCCCAATATGTTTTGGGTGTATAAAACGTGTACGAAACAGTGTTTCGTGTTTTATATATTAATTTTTTATATATCTCTTCAAGTACTATCATCTTCAACTTGAACTACGCCGTTCTGACGATAGGCAATAACCTTGAAACATATGTAAACGGCTGTTATATAGAAAAATGTGTAGGTTTTCAACGTAAGTTTCTTTTACTTAATTTTAGTTTACCTGCATTAAATATAATTCTTAGAATAATTCTTTTATCGTTAAGATTGTCTGGGATTTCCAGAAGCTATAAAAGTCTCACAAAAGCCGGACGGTATTTCATTGTCGTCTGCAACGTTGTGTTGACTCTCCCAATATGTTTTGGGTGTATAAAACGTGTACGAAACAGTGTTTCGTGTTTTATATATTAATTTTTTATATATCTCTTCAAGTACTATCATCTTCAACTTGAACTACGCCGTTCTGACGATAGGCAATAACCTTGAAACATATGTAAACGGCTGTTATATAGAAAAATGTGTAGGTTTTCAACGTAAGTTTCTTTTACTTAATTTTAGTTTACCTGCATTAAATATAATTCTTAGAATAATTCTTTTATCGTTATAATAAACTACTTTCAAGTTGCCAAAATTAGTGAAATTCGTGCAGCTGTGTACGCTTTATTATCCTGTAACAAACTCTACTTTCGGCATCATGCAAATCAAACTTTTGAAGAAATTCCTTCTTTTGTTCACAAATTGGGATTGCACGTGAAGATTGGTATTGACCATCACTACATAGTATAAAGCAAAGTCGCTTTTTCTGTCCCTTTGTCCCTTTGTACGCTTTAATCTTTGAAACTACGCAACGGATTTTGATGCAGTTTTTTTAATAGATAGAGTGATTCAAGAGGAAGGTTTATATGTATAATAACATCCACTAAATAGTGGAGAAGTACTGTTATTTTTGAGGTTTCTAATGTGATGTCGTAAATAATTACATTTTTTCCGCTTACATTGCAAACGCAGGCTGAACCCTACGAGTTTTATCGAAATAATGTACTAAGTATTGTACACATTGAAAAGGTCTACAGAAGAGTCCGTGATGGTATATGTCTATCTCTTATGGATAACCCACAATAACTTTTTTTTGTCATTTACTTTTTGCGACAAATAATGGCTAATTTTCGAAGCGATTTTAACCCATACAGCATTAATCCTTAACCAATTAAATACCTTGAATACATTGTTCATTTAATATAGATATATATGGCCCTTTACACCGTATGATTCAAGTGAATATTTTCGAAGATATTACAGATTTAAAAATTGCGGGCGTAGCGTTTGCGGCGTGCGAAGCCGGGGCGGGTCGCTAGTCACTAATAAGTAGAAGTCATGGACTTAATCACATTCTTAGTTGCTCACAAACTTTCAAACTCTAAACAAACTCTAAACTTCGTATTGACGAAAAAGTTTTACTGATACTTATTCGAAAAGTACTTCCTTTACCAACAAGATGCCTCAATATGGCAAGACGTGAATAGAATGATTAATAAATTACATGAAAATCACTGGTACAGCAAACGACGTCAGACAAAACTAACAGAATATACGCAATAGCGTTCAAATAAGATTATTTTTATATATACATAACTACTTGAAATAAACTTTTTCTTTTAATAATTCTGATTTTTCTTCTCTCCATTCAACGAAATGTACAGTCCTTCAGTGTAGTTATATAGAGTTAACACTGTATATATAAATATATATATATATATATATATATATATATATATATATATATATATATATATATATATATATATATATATATATATATATATATATATATATATATATATATATATATATATATATATATACTAGCTGACCTGGCGAACTTTGTACGCCCATATATCTTCATCTGAATATTTTTAAAAAATACGGAAGGACATGTTCTACTATTTGTGCTACACTATCTTGTTTTTAATATTTATCCCGTGTGGAGTCAGGGACTTTTAGTCTCTTCCGAAGAGAGTGCAATAGTTCCTGTTATTTCAAAGCAGTCGAATTATCAAAAAATTCATATATTAACACGTTTGATATATTGATAGTGATTAACCTGTCTGTCCTTTCGTATCAACTTGCCCCATATATGTCATCATCAATTATTTTTATTAGATACTTGCTGGATATAAGTCAAAAAATGTTCAGAATTTAGTACATTCCCATTCCATTAGTGGCTCTGGTGGATGTACCAATAGCGTCTATTTGAATTGACTCTTCGCGCAATATTTTGCCGCGTCTCTAGTAGTATTTTCTCATCAATAAAAATTAAGCTTTGCCTTGCAATTTTGACACACAACGTTCATTGGCCCAATAGCAACGATTTGCTGTGAACTGTAATCTATTTCAACGCTATATAATTGAATGCAGGTCGATAGGAGTTAAACGCAATATTTTCATATTGTTAATTTTGATTCCATCGATTCCGTTCAACTTCATTCCGACCTTCGCGTTGCTCGTCAGTTTGACTTGCTCTCTTTTATCTTTGACTTGCTGCATTGCGAGTTCTGCGACTTAAGTTTTTACATCTGATAGCTAGCATTTTTAAATTCGAAATTTCAACTCTAAATTAAAGAAAACTTACCGTGATTAACAAACACTTATTAGCAAACAAAAAACTTCTTAATCTTTAAAACAAAACGAACTTTATCAAAAACTTAATAAAATTATTGTTAGCGCGGTTATGGATGTGTTGTCACAGATTTCTTTGTTTTAAATTGAATGAAGTTGACATTTGTTAGCGCGGTTATCGATGTGGTGTCACAGATTACCACAGATTTTTTGTTTTAAATTGAATGACGTTGACATTCGTTACGCGCGTTTTTTGAAATATGCAAAATTAAATGTATATTTTTCAATCTTTCTGGGAGATTTTCTTCATATTTTTTTCCGTAAGAACCTTGTACAGTATATATATATATATATATATATATATATATATATATATATATATATATATATATATATATAAGAAAATGAAAACTAGAAGATATAGTAAAGCTAGCTAAGATTTGAACGTGTACGATGTATTTTATCGATTGTGCTTATGATTGTTGTTCACACCAGACAACGTGCCTTACATATTTTTTCTCTACAGGAGGGCCAAAAGCACCTACAAGAAATTAAATTGATAGATTGGCAATCTTGTCGAATTGGACCACCTGTATGTGATTTATCTTATATGCTGTATTCTGGAGCGTCAAAAGAAGTCTTGTCTAACTTGGAAATTTACCTGAAGATTTATCATAACTCTTTATCGTCGGTACTTTCTCAATTGAAATTGGACGTAAATACAGTTTATCCATTCGAGGAAATGAAGAGACAGTGGAGAAAGTATTACCATTATGCTGTCATTTTATCAGGACTCATATGGAAATTTAGAAGTTTTGGAGAAAATCAAGGAGTTGATCCATTGAACTTTAAATCAGAAGATGGTTCATCCTATATTGATGCAATAGTGGACGCAGACTGTGATACAGATTACTTTTGTGAACATATAAAATCTTTGTTCGATCATCTCGATGAAATAGCTAATGGAAACATTCTAGGACCTGTAAATACCCATGAAAATAGCAATACGAATTGAAACATTGTCCTAAGATATTCATATAAATGGATTACCTATTATGTCAATAAAATAATGACACAATTCTTGCCTGTTTTTGTCTTTGTTTTAGTCAACAAATAGATGGAGACTATATGAATATGTATCGAAACATGTTTAACTATGCATTCAATAATGTATTTATTTAAACATAAATCAGTTTAATTAACGATTTTCAAATATCAGTGGCGGATTTACAAATTTGCCTCTAGTAGCCCATTTAATTTTTGCCGCCCCTACTGACTTTTGAAATTCAATACGTTTGTTTAATCCTGTTATTAGTATGATTGTGAACTTAATGATATTTCTGGCGGTTACTAGATTATTTTTACAACCCGCTATGTACTGAAGAATTTAATGTTGACATAACAAATTTATTTGACAGGCAAAACAAAAAACTCTCGACTTTAAAGCGTAAAACCTCTGTAACTTTAAAACGGCTCAATCGATTTTCATCAAACATGTCTAAGAACACTCGCCCGTAAAACACCTGTAATACAAAAAAACTAAATTGAAATCAGATCATTCGTTCGGGTGCTATGATGCCACAGAGAGACAGACAGACAGACAAACAAGAAATTGAAAAAAATCTAATTATTCTCAGTTACTCATCTTAAGCCATCCTAGCTATTTTTTTTTCGAATATCTTTAATGTACAGACTATTTTAGGTTTACGATTTTATTATAGTATAGATTGCGTACACGTATAATTATAAAACAAAAATCTGTAAAAAAAAATTTGAAATTTGCCGCCCCTCTAAATCTGCCGCCGTAGGCACCGGCCTACTTGGCCTATTGGTAAATCCGCCACTGTCAAATATTTGAATAGATATGTCCCATGTCAATATCTTGTAAGAATTTCAAAAATATTATACTGTCCTTCGCAATATTATTGCAACAATTTTCATGTATAAGTATAATAACAAATATCGATCGACTCGCATTTAGAAAACTCCTCCAAAAACTGATTTGAAAGAGTGAAAAATGAGGAGTCCATTTCTTAATATTAATTTTGAAATTTTTGCCAATAATACATTCTGAATATTCATTATTCTCTGAGTTGTTCGTTTTGTAAGCTTGTTTGGTATTCCATTTTGAAGGAAACATTTCATGACAGATAAGATATTGAATATAAACTAAAATTCAAACACTTGAACTTTTGATTTACACTTTATTGACAACATAGTATGACGCGTTTAGTCGTTACAAACGACTTCTTCAGATGCTAACAGCATACTAACAACAAATTTGAAAAAACATATAAATATCATACCAATTTTTAGGATTCTATGATTCTGGGTTTTACCTTAAACCTTAATTAAGTATAATTAAGGTTTTGTTAATAATAATAATAATAATAATAAGACATTTATTCCCAACAGATATACATCCAATTACAGAGAAAAAATTACAAAAAAATTACAATTTACAAAAAATTGCAAAATTGTACACAAATAATAATAAATAAGAAAAGAAATTAACAAGAAAAAAAAACAAAAATAGGGAGTATAAGCTAATATATACAACGAAAAAGTTAATTCAAAATAAATTGAAATAGTATTGAACAATAACCAGATAACTAAAAACAAAAATGAAATATTGTCTATTACAAAGTTACGTATGGTCAGCAGAAAATGACCATTCAGTAACGAAATATGTTTGATAAATAAAAATAAAATTAAAATCGATTGCGTTAGTATTATCTAGTAAACAAATAAAATAACTAAAATTAAAATAATATTTGAAATAATATTTATAACTAAGACATATGTGGACAACAGAAGTTCAGGAAAATATCACGACATCCCAATGCGCTGTTCTGAGTGGCATGCCAAGATAACTGCTAGCCGATCAAAATAGATATCACATCGACCGCAACAAACATCATAAAGATTACATATAAAATTGATAGACGAACGTGACATAACATTTGATCTGCTGTAAGTGACATAAAATGTATTATTCCGCCTCAGACCAGGCCTTGGTACGCGAATATTTATTTTGCTGAGAAGAAATGGTGAGTCAATCGAATTTTGCAAAATTTTGAAGAGAAATGTTAGGCCGAACCGTTCACGCCACAACTTCAATAATTCAATTCCCAAACTATCGGTTAGGATAGAATGGTCGAAGCCTCTAGAAGGATATTGCCCATAACATCTGAAGTACATATACTTCAAATATTTCCTCCGAACTGCTTCCAAGTCGAAAATAGAATTTAATGTACACAGGAGACCAAATTATAGACGCATATTCCAGTTTACTGCGAATAAAGGAGTAGTAAAGCGTTTTCATTGTGTCAAGATTAACAAAGTTGCCCCAATTTCTAACCAAATAACCCAGCATCCTAGAAGCAGAAGCCGTGAAGCAAGTTATATGTTTAGAGAAGGACAGCTTACAGTCGAAAAGTACCCCCAGATCCTTAAACTCAACACATCTATCTAGAATTTGAACTTCCAATGTATAACTATGATGAATTGGAAACAATTTTCGAGAAAATGATACAATTTTACATTTACTGATATTCAGTTTCAGCCCATTGCTGTTACACTACAAATTAACAGCGTCAAGGGAAGACTGTAATCTGACACAATCATGACGATTGTTAATAGCAGCAAATATTTTCAAATCATCTGCAAAAAGCTGATGCATGCAGTTAAGCTGTGAACAAAGATCGTTTATATATATAATAAAGTTGGACCCCTTTAGCACACCAGACGAGGCAGAATATAGTGCAGATTCATTACCACCATGTTCAACATATTGAAAACGATCCGAAAAATATGACTGCATAAAATTTAACAAAATAAGTTAAACCTTAATTATACTGTCCTTACCATTTTGAGTATTAAAATCGCCAATTATTTACCGTCAAATTTGAAACTACTAAACGATTATTTGTTTGAGAAGAGAGTTGAGTATACTATAGTTTCCAAAGTTATTTAAGGATTTGAATGTCGACACTGATATATGAACCAATTTTGGTATTTCATGTTCGTGTAATATTTTACAACTACTTCTTTTCATTTTTCACTACTTTTCTCCACAAGTTGAAATTGTCTTGAAGGATTAATAGTTCAAGGTAATTTTTTTGAATGATGCTGTATATATACTCATATAAATTCCAAGTAAATTTGAACCAATTCTTTTGTTTGAGGAGAGAAAAGAATATCAAACTCGAAACGGAATTCAGTCCTTTTGTGGGTATCCTTCTTAGCTTCAATTACTAATTGAATGATTGTGATATGAACAATGTGAGGACTTTTTAAAGATTCATATATTTTTGTTCTCATCACTCGAATAATAATATTACTTAATAAAAGTCACAGTAATTAAATGAAAGGTTAAACATCCGTATCAAAGAAATACATTCTTTAATTATATTGTTGAAATACTCTAGAGTGAAATTTTTTTATTGGATACAATTAACAGTTTTTATGCTTAAACGAACATGAAATTTCTGGCTAAAATAGAAAAAGTATCCTAAAGTTGTCCTTGAATTAGGTCCCCGACCAATGTAGTTCAGTCATTCAAAATACTCGACTTATAGACTTCTAAGTCTTTTTTTTCCAATCAGTAAAAGTTTAGTTGACTCATTCATTACTTCATCGATTATTCGATGATAACAGAGTATAAGCAATGAATAAATCTAATGTTTTCGATTTATCTCTTCCAACAAGACACCTTTGACATGCGTATTAGAGCTACTGGTATCTTATGATGCACAATTTCGAAAAACATATTTTAATTCAATGTACAGTATTATATATTACTATGATCCCATGTTTGAATCTATAGCTCAACACTGATTTCGAATGGTCCAAGCCATCCAATAATGTATCATCGAAATTACAAAATTTTGGTTGAAGACTGCGCCTTATTGCCTTTGGGATATTGACCGTTTCATTTCATCAGAAGAAAATGTACAATTCAATAACTGACCACTTTTTCGGAAAAAATATATTTCTATTATAGTAAACCTTTTTCAATGCACAATTCAAAAATGCTATTGATTCTGTTGAAGTATTCTTCTGGATCTCTCAATTCTCCATCGAAGATCTTGCAGAAATTACCCTCTTCTGCTGCTTCGGCGAGATCGTAGGTCTTATCCAGTTGGACTTGACAACTCAGTTTAGCTGCCTGCGGCATACCCACCAAAGCCATCGGAGTGTATCTCTTGAAAGATTCTTGGCATGCTTTCCAGGGCAAGCATTTTTCTGGTTGGCTTCCCAATTGCTTTAAATTGCTCGAAACTTCCTCGTGGTATAGCTTCAGTAAATCATCGAGATGGTCTAGTTCTCTTCGGGAACAGCAAAAGAAAAGGAAACACGCAATATCTGCAAGGGGAGATCCAAAAAGTCCCATTTGCCAATCTATAATTGCAACTCTGTCAGGAATCGTTTGTGCTTCATTCTGCAAACGAAATTATGTCAGTCTTTTTCTTTAAGAATGATATTGATGGGACAATAATTCGAATACATTTGTATAAATTTCACAATTTCTTTGATTTACTCTTATTAAATTTTTATTAAGATATTGATTCAACCTATTATTTGGATTAAACTCGCAGCATTGGGTAGGAAACCCAATAACATAACTTGAGTGTAATGAATAATTTTGAGGAATTATGATGAATGTTTGTAATTATAAAGTGAAATGAACAGTTCAATTCAGAATTTTTAAGAACATATTGGAAATATCCTCAAGTGTTGCTAGAGCTGTGGAGTTTTCATATGTCAGGAGTGAATACTTATGTTCATATATAGTAGCGGTCGCCAAACTCTTGTGGCGACCACTGGTTTATGGAGAGCTATTTTCATTTCGAAATGAACATTGAGCTTTATATATTATATTTATTTCACTAATAAACGGATACACGAATAATGAACTAACAGACTTACTACTAGTACTCATTAGTTATGATATTATACGATAATAATATAATTATCAGTTTATATAGAATTATCTATCATTTTATGTGTATTTTTTAATCTTTTTCAGTATAAGTAGAAATTTTGTGTTGTAGATCAAATGATTTAAATGATCAATGTATCGAAATTTATAATCAACATTTGGAAACTGTACTCCTCTTTTATAGGATAGCTTCAAATTGTCTGTTGAGTGAGCCCTTGTAAGTAAAAATAAAAATGAAAATGAAATAAAAAGTTTCCTCTAGAGGGTTATATAATGATAATAAGGTTTTTATTCTCAACAGGTATAACACCCAATTACAAAAAATAATGACATAATTGTTGAATATTAACTGAATAATTGAAATGAAAGAGATATAACAAAAAGCTCAATCTAATCTAGAAAAAAAGGAACTGAAAGTAGTCTCCATAAACCAAATGGGGGATTGTATTAGAGAGTTGGTCTTTCGAGGCTCTTGGTGGAATAATTCTGTATTACGAGAATTTTGCCTAGGAACACGAAATTTCAAAGCGGACAAGAGAGGAGGACAATCAATACTATTGTGGAGTAATTTGTACAAAAATTTTAGTGATAAAGTTTCTCTCCTGCTCTGCAATGAGATTAAACTAAGTCGACTCAATAATTCGTTGTGATTGACTCCTCTCTGTGGATAAACTTTATCCTCCCTCCAAATTAAGAATTTCAAGAACCTTCTCTGAATAGCCTCAAGATGGCGTTGATGGCAAGTGTAAATGGGTGCCAGATCATGCTGCCATACTCCAACTTGCTTCGGATTAGGGTATTAAATAGTCCTATGAATGTAGATGAATTATTAAAATATTTGCCATTGCGTATAACGAATCAAATAAAATATATATCGAATATATTTTCGCAGCAGATGAAATAAGTTGGTTGATGTGTGGAACAAAGGAAAGCTTCTGGTCGAAGTCAACAGCAAGATCTCTCACCTTATCAGAACGAGAAAGAACCTGACCACCGACGCTTTAATCACAGTCAATTCGGACTCTTTTCCTTGTGCAAGAAAAACAACATTACACCTTGACACATTCAAACTCAAATAATTGTCCTCACATAACTAGCAACATGGCCCAGCGCAAGCTGAAGTTGAACACAGTTGTCCTGTGATGTTATTTCATGATATAGTTTCAAATCGTCTGCGAACATCAAATGTGTAGAGTGAATATTATCCATCAGATCATTTACGAACAGAATGAATAACAAAATAAATAACAAACAGAATCCAAGATTAGACCCCTTTTTAGGTAGGTATTAGGTATTCCAGAGGTAGGTATGAACTCAGACGACTGTATACCCTCGAGCTGTACGAATTGACGTCGGTCAACCAGGTAAGAACGAAAAAGGTTGGTGAGGCTATCAGAGAATCCAAGTTTGTTGTGTAATTTCTGTACAATTTTATCAAATTCTTTCTGAAAATCTGTGCAAATCACATCAACTTGATCCGTGGAGAATAAATGTTAGGTTAGAAATTTAGCGGAAGGGTTAAAAATTTGTAAAAAAAAATTTCATATTCACATTCTCAAGTGTGACCAATTCTTTTTCTTATTCAGAGAAAATAATTCAAGAATAACGAACAATATATAATCTGACGATTTCCACAAACCGAAAGAACAAAAATTCGATGTGTGCAGCTATTTACTATGAGTGATATTGATATGAAGTGTGCATTTTGTAGTGTACTCGTAACAACTTTGGAAAAAAAAATGGATATAAAATGAAACACATTTTTCGAAGTTCCAGAAATATTTCAGAATATCTTCGGCAGAAACCGGTTTTTGAAACGCCTGAACAACAATCGCTATCTCGAACTTTGACCTATAATTTGAAATATTCGAAAATAATGTTCGAAAAATTTGAAATATTGTATTTGGGGAGATGAAATTCAAACACATGAACTTTTGATTTGCACTTTCATTCATTCAATACATAGCATGACGCGTTTTGTCTTCATGAACGTCTTCTTTAGACACTAATAGATCTGACTAACAACCAATTTTTCTAAGTTTCATCCAAGATATTCCATTCTAAATTGAAATATTATTACTTGAAAAGGTTTTACTACCAATAATTGTTACAATTCAGCCTCCGGACAATTTATAATTTAAGGCGCAACAGATTGTGATTTAAATTTTTGATTTTCATAGATTATAACCTTCCGAAAAACAAAGCGTTGAATTGTTAACAGTATGTTACGGTCTTAAATCTCTCGGGAGTTTACAGTCTAGGAAGATAGTTCAAACCCTAACGGTATTTACAATTTTCCGATGATATATATTGAGTAATAGCTCTATTACCCCAAGTTTCGGAATTTATTTGTTGAAGAATTATAAAACTACTCACGTAGTGAAACAAATAGTTGTTGTTCCAACAGTCACCATGTCGTAAAACCAGATAATCTCGTCTTTATTGAGAAAAGTGTCTGAAAGTAATCTTTCATAATTCTGCTTCAGAGTTGTCAATTTATCGATAATGTGTGGTTTCTTCTTTTCCTTGTAAATATCGATAACGGAATCAAGTTCTTTATGAGCAGTTTCAATGATACATTCAAACACTTTTGTTCCTACAAAGTTGGGCCCACATTCGCCTTTAAATTCATCGAAAACTTTCGGTTCCTGATCTCTCAAGGCCAACCATAGAGCGTGGATTTTTGCGTAAGCTATAATCACCAACTCGGCATGATTTAAATCAATCGGCTTCTCAATATCGTGCAGCTTGTAGTGACGTTCCTTTAAATTTTCCATGAAAATTACGTATTGATTATCTGTATCTACAGTTCCATAACAAAAGGGTATATTGTCGAAAGGTTTAACATTCCGTTTCTCGGCAAATTTCTGCAGATATGGTATATATTTCGCATAAAGTCTTACTTCGCTTGCGTAGGCTCTGCTCAGGTTAAGTGTATCTTGTAGAACGCTACTGTCTCTTCCTTTCTTCACTATTATACTGGTGTTTTCTTCTTTTCCATCCTTTACACCAACAAGATTGACGTAAATCATCTCAGCTGCATACCCGCCACTGGTGTCAGTGGCGGGAAATTTCACTTTTATTTCTTCGTAGTTTCGATTTTTGAATACGTCTTGTATCCATGTTGTTATTTTATGTTGAATTTTATGGTCCATTCGAAGAGATTCGGTAATAAATTCCACTGCCAGTAAATCAAATTTATATTTCCAATATTGAACATGAACCTAGCGCCTATTAAACTACTGCTCAACTTGTTTCATAATATTGAAGAAGACGAGAATGTATGCGAAGCTTATTATTGTTCTAAACAAAGGAAGTGAACAATTTGGTAACCTTGACAATATAAATATGGTACACCGGTCCGTATCAAGTCAATTCAGAATAGAATATCCCCTCATTCTCTGAATCTGAGGCGGTACCGACAAGAAGCGGAATGTGCGCTGTTGCCACATATATAATTTGTCACGAGTTCCAAGAATTTTATAGATTAAAAATGGTCAAACAATTATGACAGCATGTACTATTATGTTTGTATCTTGTAATCTACCTTGTTTATATATTTAAAGATGTTTACTATATGTTAAATAAAATGAAGATAGGTTTATTACACTGAATAGTAATTCATTAGTATTCAACCACGAACAGTGATGTGCTACTTATTTCTAAGCATAAAGCAGCAAAATTTGAGTACTCATTCTATTATCAGATTATTAAAATCTTCAACCATTTACCAACAAATTTGAAATTACTGAAAGCTCATTTACTTAAGGAGAGAGTAAGTCATTGCTGTTAACAAAGGCATACTATAGTGTGGCATTGTACTTCAATGATTCGAATGTAGGCAGTAATTTATGAATCAATTTTTTGTATCATTTATTTGTTTATTTTTTTACCACGAATGTCCCTCACCATGTGAAATTGTCTCAAATGTTTCTGAGGAAAATTTTTTTTTTCAAATATAGTTGTATATAATGAATTCAATGGACGATGCATCAACTCTGTGATAGATCATATTCAAATTAAAGGTAATAATAAATACTTGTCTAAAAATCACTGACTGAACAATTCTTTATTCGACTAGTTCCGCCTTTTACGGCATTATCAAGAAAGCCGTAATGCCGTAATTGATAATGCCGTTCAAGGCGAAACTAGTCGAATAAAGAATTGTTCATTCAGTGATTTTTAGACAAGTATTTATTATTACCTCTCATTTAAATATGAACTATCACGGAGTGATAGGAAGGTGATATAAGGAATATAACAATTCTTTATTCGACTAGTTTCGCCTTGTACGGCATTATCAATTACGGCATTACGGCATTCTTGATAATGCCGTAAAAGGCATTATCAAGATAAAATTGTTCAGCCATTATTTTTAGACAAGTATTTATTATTACCTCTCATTTATAGTTGTATATTATTGTGAATATAAACTGAACCAATATTTTTTTGAGGGTTGAATGGAAGGTCAGACTCAACACTGAATTCAGTCTTTTTTGAGCATTCTTCTTAGTTGGAATTTTTGTATCAATTGAATGAACGTAATTTCACAATACTAGGAATGTTTCTCATTATATTTTATTATTATAAAATATGAAATAGTTGATAATGATTTTATAACAACACAATATATGGAGAATTATGATATATTTGTCTCAATATTTCAATTTCAGGAGAAATTTCAATTTCAAACAGGTTATGTCATCAAACTAAACAATAGTAAATAATGACGTCGATTCAAACTAATTATTAACTATGGCCATTACTAACGAAACATGTGATACTCTTCTCATTTCGCAGAAAGATGATATTAATAGGTAACAAGGTAGGAAATATTGAATAAAAGACTAATTGGAAAATATACTAGAAGAAATAATATTCTTCCTCAATCATTAATCGATTGGGCCAATACGTGATGAAAATCCAAATACATAATTTGAATAAAACTAAGTAGTTTTTAGATTTTCAATATAATTAATTCAAAAACATGACAATATCGTTTCGCCAACACAGTGGCTTCAACAGATGTTGATGATAAACTGAGCTATTACATTGTGGACTGCTTGTCTTTATCCTGAAGTGCGTGGGAATGACCATAGAACACTGTTCTTCTTTTGTAGGGAATGAATATAGAACATATTTCTTCTGAACTGTGGGAGATGACCATAGAATACTTTTCTTCGATTGCATTTTTAATGGAATAAATTTAATAAAGGAGAACTATTGTTAAAACTTGATCATTTAATAAACTGTTTAATTTTTTCCTCTTATTAATTTCCATGGCTTCTAACAGAGTTAGTTTATAACCTCTGCGCTCCGTATGCAATATTTTAAAGTTGTTGTCGAAAATATGGTTCTCTTCTGAAAGATGTGTTGCATACGTAAAATCGGTTTCATTTCTTGCAAAGCATCTTTGGTGTTCCAATATTTTAAGAATGAAATTCCGGCCAGTTTGGCCAACATATACTTTGGGACAAGTACCGCAACTCAAGTCATAGATACCCGATTTATCATCAGGCGAAATTTTATCTTTTACATTTGATGTGAAATCACATCAATTTAATCAATAATTCTCCTTTATTAAAACTATTCCAGTAAAAATGCAAATCGGAGAATATTATTCTATTGTCATTCCCCACAATTCAAAGGAAATATGTTCTACAGAAATTCCCTACAAAAGATTTCCACGCATTTCCACGCACTTCAGGATTTTTCACACATTTCCACGCAATTCAGGATAAATACAAGCCGCCCACAATGTAATAGCTCAGTTTATCATCAACATCTGATGAAGCCACTGTGTTGGCGAAACGATATTGTCATGTTTTTGAATTAATTATAATGAAAATCGAAAAACTACTTAGTTTTATTTGAATTATTCTTCCTCAATGTTCAATGTGAACATGTGAAAATGTTTTTCTCCTCTTGATAATATGTCCCACAACTATAAATATTAGATGTTCAAATGGAATGGATTCAAAACTAAGGGAACTTCTGTTTCAGAATTTGGATAAGTTTAAAAGATAAAACATTAGAAGATGAATGACATGATACCATTTCAATTAGTTGTTTTGAATTTTAAAGTTATAATATCTTTGTTAAATTTGGTAAATATTTTTATTATGTTATTGAATATATTAGATGTGACAACGATGTAGAACCCTCATTTGTAGAAAGATGTATGTTATTGAGAATATGCGGCATTTTGAATTAGCTGATTCTTTAAGCAAATAGCTTTTTGATTGAAGTTATCCGAATAAGGAGCACATAAACACTTTGAATAGGTAATTAGTTCATAATTACCTATTCAATTACCTATTGCATAAACATTAGAATGAAATTTTAGGTGAATTACCGTCTAAAGAAGCTAATTTTCTGTGACTAACTGCCTGAATTGAGATGATAGATCATGACTCAGAATGATGAGGAACTCTTGTATAGTGCGTAGTTGCCTAAATAATGTCTAGATTGAATTATTAGATTGGACAATGAATTAGCTTGACTTAAACCTTAGATAATTATAAGGTTCAAGTCAATATCTTTATATTCATCATTTTTAATGAGCTGCCAAATCTGTAGTCTATCAAAGACACCAGCCTTTAATTTCTCATATGACAAGCTAGGAAATGCCAAAATGATATACTTAAAACAGTCCCCTTCAGTTGACAAAGCTCTAACAAATTGCTTCATGAGACTTAGTTTTAGATGCAAAGGCGGAAATATAATGTTTTTTTTGTAGACAAGTGTCTGATGTAGAAATTTTTGGATCACCAGGTTTCAGGTTAGATTTTGGCAGCCATTTTGACTGCACCCAATGCTTTTCACGAGCTCAGATGTCCCATACATAGAAAACAGGGATACTCGAATATACGCCTTACTGGCTAAGAAGGAAACTAACCATTTTAAGATCAACTCAGATGATCCATTGCAACTAGTTTGCAACTAGTCAATGACCTTCTTTATAAAAAGAGGTAATAATAAAACTTGTCTGAAAATCACTGACTGAACCATTCTTTATTCGACTAGTTTCGCCTTTTACAGCATTATCAAGAATGTTTTTATTATTACCTATCATTTAAATATGAACTATCACAGAGTAGATTCATCGTCCATTGAATTTACCTTCTTTATATATTCGTATTCTTCATGCAAAGAAACTGAATGACGTGTTGGGACCGAACCATATAAATTTCCATTATGGAGGAAAACACACATCAAACTTCGTTTTGAGCTATCTATAAACTATCGCCATTCTGTTGTGTTATAGTCTGAGATTCCTATTTCTTCCATCAAACAAACCAGTTATGTTATGGTAATACACAAATCTATTAGCATTCCGAAGAAACTGCTGAAATGCACTTTCTCTCGATCGAAAGTAGATGACTTTAGCTCCTTCTTCTAGCAAGTTTTTTCGTGCAGTCTTGATGCCAAAGGTTCTGACGCTTTTTTGGATGGTCCCTAATTTCGTACCAAGTCATTTAACTCATGCTAATCAAATCCTTTAAATAAAGATTCATGCTCAGCTTTGAAACCTTTTTTTTCAAATCTCTAAATCTGTTGCGCCGAGTCACTATCCCCTCCCGTCGTTCCTGGAAAAAGTTCCACTGACAGGAGGCAGTAGGGCTTTCTGTAATTCGCGTTCAGTTCCGCGAAGTGTGATAGTCTACGCAACAACTGTAGAAAGCCTTGACGTGAGTTAAAAAACCTTGACGTGATAGAAAAAACTGATTCAAGTATTGGAATCAGCATGTCAAATCGAAGCCAACTGAAATTATGTTACAAATTGTTCCCGAATGTAATGCAAAGAGAGCTGAAATAGATATGAATTATATAAATAAATCGAATCATTACAAAGAGTTGAGGTTGAATTCATTTTGTTGACATAAAATGGAAAAAAAGATGTTCGTCGAAAAATATAAATTTTTCCAATGATAACTTCAAAGGAGTGAATGATTTTAATTTTTTCCGAAGTAGCAATAATTCAAAAGAATTTAAAATTAATAATTAAACCTTTTTTCTGTCTTCAAATAAAACCTAAAACAGGGCTTTTTTTACTTATAAACCATACCAAACTTTGATATATGAAATTGTAAAACATCTCTTTTGATGAAGATGTTTCCGCATTCATTTTATATTGTTTGTTTCAATCACAACATTTTCATTATATAATTTATTTCAAAGTTGATGAGGTGATAATTGGAGAAAATTAATAACCATAATGAAACACTTCTTTGAATTTTCTCATATAATGAATGATTGGTAAGACGCCCTTTCGAAGTACAACATATTTTTCAAATAATAACACTGTTAACAGTGTAGCTAAACCCAGAGCAACCTCGTAAAATAGGTGAAAATTGGGTAGCATTCAAAACTATAGGTTTTATGACTAGAAACATATGATTAGAAATGTCTGTATTAATTTGAAAATAAAGTAACAATAGTTTCATATTCCTAGTAACAACGAAGAAACAATAAACCTCCCAAAGACAGTCTGCATCGCTTACAATGTGCTCAACAAGACATGAAAAGACAGTTAACTGTCTAAAGCTAATTTGGTCCACAGAAGGACTAGATCAGAGAGAGTCGCTAGATGGGAGTGTTAATGTGTAGGACACTGGACAGAGATGGACAATGAAAAAACAACATTTGAAGCTTTGAAAAGGAGGCACTTTGAAAATGAACGAATGGTCCTTTAACGTTTCCGGCTATTTGATATTGGTGGACTCGGTTCCTTTCGTATTCTTGGCAGACGTTAAGAATCGGCATTGGACTGAAAGTCCAAACAAACTCCTCTTTTTGAGCTATAATAATGATTAAAAATGAGTGGAAATCTAATATCCAGTGTGTTAAAGTGTCCAGGAAACAGACATCTGGAAAGGATATATGACACCTAACTACTATGGTGGGTGAGAAAACTTTCCGGTCTGACCAATAGATGGCGCCACAAGGTGTACTTTTGGAGCGTCCTTCTTCAGTACCATTCCTACTGAGCTTGTGTGTAACGTTTCAGCCCAATTGCTAAGTTGGTTTGCATTTGACAGCACATTGCGCTAGACGTTTCCATTGTTTTCGTGAAAATGGACAAATTGGAGAAACGTGCTGTCATCAAAGACTTCTTTTGAAAGGTTTTACACCAAAACTAATAAATGAAGAGATGGATTCATCACTAGGAGATTCCTCCACATCATATTCAATTATTAAACAGTGGGCTTCTGAATTCAAAATCGGTCCAGTGAGCACCTCTGACGAGCCTCGCTCAGGACGACCCGTTGAGACAACTTCAGAAATGCTTGAGAAAATCCATCAAATAATATTGAAGACCGCAAATTGAAAGTGCATGAGATAGCTGAGACCTGTAGGATGTCAGCTGAACGTGTGCGATATATTTTCCACAACCATTCAAGCATGGAGAAGCTGTAAGCAAGATGGGTGTAGCATTTGCTAAAGCTCGACCATAAACTGATTCGAAAAAACATTTCTATCGAAAATTTTGCGCTATACAGGCTTAATCCAAACGAATTTTTGCGTCGATTCATAACTGTTGATGAGACTTGGGTTCAACACAACACTCCGGAAAATAAAGAACATTCAAAAAAGTGGGTTGGAAAGAGGGAACTAAAATTGGAAATGTAAGTGGGATAAAATTGTTTTTGCCGTCCAAAGAAGGCAAAAGCAATTTTGTCGGCAAACAAGGTTATGGCTACTGTTTTTTGGGATGCGAGAGGAATTATATACATGATTATCTTGAAAAGGGGTAAGACTATCAGTGGTCAATACTACGCAGACTTATTGCAACGTTTGAAGGACGAAGTGCATATTAAACGACCTCACTTGACAAAGAATGAAATTTTGTTTCATCACAATAATGCACAAAATGTCCAAAATCCACGAAATGAAGTTTGAATTGATGCCGCATCCTTCCTACTGTCCAGATTTAGCCCCCAGCTACTATTACCTGTTCCTTAACCACAAAAAATGGCTTGGCGGTAAAAGATTTGAGAGCAACGAAAAAGTTATCGACACTGTAAATCAGTATTTTGAGGAGCTTAACGAATCTACGTTTAAAACTGGTATTACTAAATTAGAACACAGTTTTGAGAACTGTATTTGTGTTGATGGAGATTACGTTGAAAAAGAAATGAAAACTAGAGCAAAAAAACATTTCAAAACATCGTTTTTCTTGGTTAGGCCGGAAACTTTTCAACCCACCCTCGTACAAATGTGAAGATTTATGCTTCATGAGGAAGACGAGGCCATTGATGCTTGATTTCCAAAGAATTCAATCCCATGGACGCCTGTAAAAAACGGATTCACTAACACAGTTTGACATAAGCGATAAATACCGATTATATTTTATTATGAATTTCCATAACAATTAGAGACGACCTGTGTTACAGCGAATAGCAGTTGTTAGCAAAACAAGTTATTTCGTTTTCAATTGGAATCAACTTGTTTTGAAAGCAAAGATTAAATGTTATTAACTTAAATACGACTATACTTTGGACTTGGTTGAGTTACGTAAGTTTGAGTAAACCTTGATAATCAGTTCATCCTAATATATATAAATATATGTCAACTAATTCTACATAAACCATGAAATTTGAACAATACTACACACATCTACAATGCAGAAGTTAAAAATGATAGATAATTGTATATACGCAGTATATAAATAAATAACTCAAATATTTACTAGAGTTTAATGGAAAAAATGGTTATTGTTAAGTGATGTAGGGAAATCTTTTCATGGATATCATTCAACAAGTAAGAAGCTCATAAGATAGTAGTGTATTTGCAGTATGGTTTATTTTGAAGAGAAAGAATTGAGGAGGGTTGTTCTCCAAATCATTGAGAATCAAGGGTTCAGTGTTAACTCTGAAATAACATTATCTAAAGGCAGTGACAAAGGAGATGGTTACCTTGGTGAAATCGTGAGAGTTTTGGTCAAAGATGGAGCGAATAATCTCAATCTCATAGCGAAAATAGCCATGAACGATGAAAAAATAAGAGCAACCTTTCCTTATTCGGAAGCTTTCAAGAATGAAATACACTTATATGAAAAAATTTTTCCAGCACTTGTGAAATTACAAATTGAAGCGAATTTCCCATCGTTATTCAATCCAGTTCCTAGATTTTATTCTGCGTCGACAAGTTTAAATCATGAATATCTCATATTAGAAGATCTTAAGAGCTCTAGATTTGAAATGCTCGACTTGAAGGAATTATTAGATCACGAACATACTAAAGCAATTTTTGAAACTTATGGAAAATTACATGGTACATTTTTTGCACTGAAAATTTTGAAAAATGAGCAATTTTTTGAATTGGTATCTGAAGTGCAAGATGTTATGAAAATTATGTTTGTGAAGAATAATATAGGTGAAGAATACCCGAAAGTATGGAAATATATTCAAAAAGTAATGAAAGACAAAGGAGTTGAAAATGAGCGCATCATTAATTATGCTGAAAATTCTCTAACTATCATGCAGAATTTTTGTAACATTGGAAAAGAGAAATTTCACTGCTTTTTACATGGAGATTGCTGGTCAAATAATTTAATGTTTAGACACAAGGTGAGAATAAACTCAACAAATATTTTTTCACATCCGAACATTCAAATAATATTCACAGGTTGTTGATGGTCCTCAGAAAAATAATCATAAAAATACCAAATTATTCTTCAAATTTGATCGACACCGGTTGTTCAACATATTGAATTATAAGAAATTTCAATGTAATGAAAGCTGTCATTATCATTACTAGCCTATTTCATCAATATATGTCCTTCTTATCTTTTAACACCGTCTTTTCATCTTATTGGCGATCTTTCTCTTAGTTCTACAGTTTTTCTGAAGGTTTTTTCCAGGTCCAAGAGAATGACACCTTTGATCCTTCTTAACTCTCAGTGCTCTAGGTTTGTTTTCATTTTCATTGATATCTCTGTTCGTTGTTAGAGTATCTGTGGTCAATTCTGTTGTTACTTCAGACGTTTATTAGTGGCTATATCTCAACGGTGTTGGTTTTTTTCTTGTAGTTACAACTGCAAAGTAGACTGAAATATTATATTCTTTGTCTTTATTTATGACTGTTCTGGTGGTTCGTGAGTGATTAATTGCGCCATAGTCTCTTCTTAATTCAGCTTGTTTCACCGACTGTTTGAATTTTCAGTGTGTTGGTTAGTCATTGGGCCGATACTTGATGAAAATCTAAATACATAATTTAAATAAAACTAAGTAGTTTTTCGATTTTCACTATAATTAAACCAAAATATTACAATATCGTTTCGCCAACACAGTGGCTTCATCAGATGTTGATGATAAACTGAAATGAATGTAGTGATGATAAACAATAAAACAATTGATTTAATTATAGTGAAAATCGAAAAAGTACTTAGTTTTATTTGAATTTTGTTGGTTAGTTGGTTTTTGTGGTTTGTTGCCTTGAGAGTGTGGTAAAAAGTTCAAACAAGAACGATAGTTTGCTAATTGTTCTTCCATTTGGAATAATTGTCTCTCTCAAATATGAGAACTACCATTATTGTTCGAACAACCGTTTTTGGTCGAATGCCGCTAAAGAAGGTGTTCAATTTTTGGCAGTGGGAAAATTTCATCCCCTCATTACTACATTTTCTACAGATAACTTAATTATACAGATAGCTTAAATATACAGATAACTGACACCCTTACTGAATTTAATTCACTAGGAATCCAGCTCAAAGGATCATTTATAATTTTTTAGTATCTTTATTGTCTTATAAAACTCAGTAAATGGACTGTATATTGTATAAACAATGCGTTGTGTTTCAAGTTATCTTTACGATGTCTGAAGTTCAAATGCGAGTTGATTGAGAATATAAAATACCTCTATGGTTATATGTATTTCCATGTTCTATGTTATGATGTACGAGTATTTCCATCAATTTTAAAATTGAACATAAGGCATTTGACCAACCGCTTGATACTTTGCTTTTTCGTCGTTGAGTTTATGACCTGTTTTATGTATCATAATCCTCCATACATGGTTCGTTGTCGAACGCAACCATTTTCTCAACTATGAAATCCGTTGCAGAAAACGGTCGGTGTTAGTTATATCATACAAACTACAGTTGTTTTGAGACATATTAGACCGAAATTGAATGTAAAATAAATTCAAGCAAACAGTTACTGATTGTTTTCATTTGATGATCAAATCGAATTATTTGCATAAACGAAACGGAGGGTTCGCTTACCTCGTGGTGAAACATTATGTTAAAAAAATAAATCAAAATTGACATATTTGGCTCAGTTATTGAAGCATGCACATGGTTACATTGAGCATTATCAAGAGCATGCAATGTAACATTTATATTCTGGATAATGGGTTAACCACCCGAAACACATGTAGAGGTTTTCATATATTTAGTAAAACTTAAACTAACAGCCAAGTGTGTTAATTTTAATTTATTGTTTTGAAATTATTTGCATCATGCTGTTTATCCCTGAACTAAAATTTAAAGCGTAATTTCATTGAAATTACAGAATTTCAATGACCACAAGGAAGTAGACGAAATGAAATTATTAGACTGGCAAGCATGCAAAGTTGGACCACCTGTATATGACCTCTCCTACACATTTTATTCTGGTGCACCGAAAGAAATATTGGCGAATTTGGAAAAATATTTGAAAATTTATCACGAAAGTCTATCTAAAATTCTTCTTCAATTTCACTTGGACGTAAATACAGTTTATCCTTTCGAAGAAATGAAGAGACAGTGGAAAAAATACTACCATTATGGTGCCATCTTATCAGGACCCATATGGAAATTCAGAAGCTTTGGAGAAAATCAAGGGGTTGATCCATTGAACTATAAATCAGATGATGGTTCAACCTACATGAATGCTATAAGTTCTGCTGATTGTGATACAGATTATCTATATGCAAATATAAAAAATCTGTTGCATCATCTCGACGAAATTGATGACAGAAAAATTTTAAACTAGTTATCCCTCTTCTTTTATATTCTTTTTCTTGGGAAAATATCGAATGAATTCACGGAATATGAACCAGAATACGGCTTAAAAGCAACTTAATTATGTTGAACATCGAGAGGGATTGTTGGTCAAATAATGCTACGAATGATATTTAACCATGAAGTCATTATTGTGAAGGGTGTCCCAAAATTAACGCAATACTTGAATTAGGCTGGAAACACAGCTTTTAGCATTGGTTGAGAGTTTTTATTGAGTCATAAATAACACATGATAGGGTTTTTTATGGAATAACATATCGGAAAAACGGTCTACACAGCTTTGCATACTTATATGCAGTCGTTTGTCGAGATTTTCCACGACCATTCTGCATAGATATAGCTGAATTTTGTTGATGCAGCGTTAAATCATCTCCTTCAATACACTCATGCTCGTGCGCTTGTTGACATAGACCTGTGATTTCAAATAACCATATAAAAAAATCTAATGATCTCATGCATAAGTTGAAATGTTTCATGGATTGTATGGCATGTGGCGCCATCGTGTTGAAATCAAATATTGGCCTCATCAATATCATCCAATTTCGGCCAAAACGAAATATCGCGATTTCGAGCACCAGTAACAGATACTGCTTGACTAGCCCCATTTTCAGGAAAGTATGGTTTAGTTATGCCTCCAGTCCAAAATGCACACTAAATAGTTACAGGTTGTGGACCTATGTTCTCAGATTAATAATGATGCGGCCGATACTTGATGTAAATCGATAAACATAATGAAACAATTGTTAAGCCAAGATTCGCACATATATTAAAACGAATACTGAATGACGTACGTTTCGATGAGATTCACCTTTTTCAAATACTACGTGCAGACTGATGACTTTTCTCGAATGAATACAGAGAAAACAGGTTATTCTACCAATATAAAACTTATCACAACGACCACAGTTCATTTTAAATACTCGTGATTTTTCATTTTTGTGGACCTTAGATTTATTATTCTTGATCTCAAAATCTTCTTCTTTTTGATATCAAAAATGACAAATCTAGGGTCAACAAAAATAAAAAATCAGGTGTATCTAAAACGAACTGTGGTAGTTGTGATTAGTTTTATATTGGTAGAACTTTCAGAAGTTTTCAAATAAGAATTTCAGAACATAAACGTAGCTTTGATCATTTGATTGATGAAAATCATATATTCATTTCTGTTTTTGAAATTTTGAATAACGCAAATAAGGGAATGAAGCTTAAGTTGTTAGAATCACTTGAAATGAATAAATACAAATATTCTGGCAACCTTTTGAACAGCCAAATCGATCATACCTCAAGCCCCCTTCTCAATATTTTCAAAATTACTGAGTTTACTAAATAGTACTTCAGTATGAATTGATCCCTTCTACCTGTTATCTACCTGTTTTCTCTGTATTCATATTTTAAGTTTACCTTATTGTATGTATTCGAGAAATGTCATAAGTCTGCACGTAGCATTTGAGAAATGTGAATCTCATGGAAACGTAAGTCATGCAGTATTTTTTTTACTATATGTGTAAATCAGTTTAACAATTATTTCATTATATTTTCTCAGAACCCGAAATGCAGCAGTTTGGGCGATTAAGAAAGCACTTCAAGGTGAAAATTTGCTTAGTCGCTTATTATGATTTTGCTCAATACTCAGCATTCATTTGTTGACGCTCAAAAATCCATTCTGCTTCGATGTGCATGGTCATCAGGCTTCATTTGTGTTAATTGAATATTGTAAGCATTGATCTTGTGAATATACGATGCAGAGAGCTTCTTGTAATTTGCAACTCTTGTTCACGAAGTCGAATTGAGTTTCTGGATTGTCACTGACACTCCGACGCACTGCTTCGATATTAAGATTCAAACGGCTTGGTTCTGAATGGCAATTGTGTTTGGCGTCTTCAATGTATCCTGTCACCTGGAATTTTTCAAGTACTCTCTCCACATTTGACGAAATTGAAGCACTTTTCCCACCATATTTCGTATGAAAGTTTCAAACTGCGACCGCCAAGCTTTCATCGAAAGCTTGACAGCCGCAGATTGCCATAATGGAGGAAGTTCTATCGTGTAGCGCGTCATATTTATTAACCCTACACTGTCAGCTGTCGTTTCATGATTTTTTCAACAATTCACTGCATAAATGGTGGCAAATTCGAATCGTGCGTCAATTATGGGAGACCCTTTATAAAAAATAGTGTTTATATAAACTCACCAATTGTTTAAAACATTATATATCTTGATATTAAGAAAACCAGAACAAACCCATTAAAGTCATTGAACAATCTGTTTTTTCTTAGGTCTTTATGTCCTTTAGGTCTAGTTACTTCAAAATGTCTTCTATCAACAATTACTTCTCGAACTAAATATTTCAAATTTTAGTAGTTTTAATGATTGATGAGGCCGATACTTGGAGAAAATTAATATCAATAACACTGGGGAACAATTTGTAACATAATTTCTGTTCACTTCGATTTTTAGGCTGTTTAGGGGTAAATTGACATGTTGATTACAAAACTTCAATCAGTTTTTTTATCACGTCAGTTTTTTCGACAGTTGTTGCGTATACTATTACTAGACACTGTAGTAAACAGGTGTACTTGTCGTTCTAACTTGTTGCAATATAATTTACACCAATGGATCATCTGTGTTGACCTTAAAATTTTATGTTTCCTTCTTGGCCAACAAGCTGGTATAACAAGCATTCCTGTTTTCTATGTATTTGGGAAAGTAGAGCTGGTGAGAAGCATTGGGTGCGGTCAAAGTGGCCGCCAAGATGTTACCTGGAACCTGGTGATCCAAACATTCTAAATCAACCACTTGCCGACAGAAAAAACATTATATTTCCGCATTTGCATATAAAACTAGGTCTCATGAAGCAATTTGTTAAAGCTTTAAGTCACAAATCTAAGACAACAGAAATGCTGTTTCCCAGTGTAATGAAGCACTAAGTTCAGTTTCTCATATACCTATTAAATAATACGCATGACGCCCATTTTGGAGTAAAACTTGCAAATACATATGATTATACCTATTCTAGAATATCACTCCACAAAACAACGAAGAAAGGGAATAATAATATACCTTTGTTGTCTTCATTTAACAACTGGAACTCTGAACTGAAAAACAGAGGAAAAATTCTTCGTAATCTGCTACGTGGATCCTTTTGGTTGTTCTGTAGACAGAAACCTTAATAATATTCTTGGTAATACAGCAGACCTTGTATTCATATTTATATATGCGTGGACATAGACATGATAAATGTACCTCCTTGATTTGAACCAGGCATCTTGCAAATATTCGCATTCGCATCCCCAAATACGGAGCACATGTAGGCATCTGCATCTGAAATAATCATTGCAGATGTCATGCGGACGCCAGGACACTGAGTCAACTTCATCACAAAGTGTTCCAAGATTGTGTTTACGTTTTACATGTTAGAGTGTTTTTCGAAGGTTAATCATGCCCTAAGTCTTTACATCAATAATAATGAGATTAACCCATCTTTTCCCGAAAAAAAGAAAATCATTTAAAGTTTCAATGGATTACTAAGACCATTCGAGGAAGCAACAAGGGAAACGAGCAGATTTCACGCAATTATGTCATCTGCAATTCTAATTTCAAACACTTGAAAAAACAGTTGACGACTTTTTGACAATATCACATATGCAGTTCCGATTCGACAGGCCATTATGAAAAATTAAATATGAACGAAGTTTTCCAGCTTGAAAGGGAGCAATTCATATATCATCTGCACCTACTCAGATCTTTGCTATAAGCCATAATTTTGTACAACGGTGACTAAGAAAAAGATTGAAAAAAACATTTTGTTGATAATATATGGAGAATAATGTTTCCGCTTTTCCTAATGTCAATTCCGAAGTGACAAAATGACAAATTCCACAGAAAAATGGAACAACTTGAACCATGCATTTTCAGGTTTTGTCACAACGCCACCCTCAAAGAACGACATTGCTATGATGATAGATTCGTCAAGAAAAGATGCTTTAAACTGAAGACTGCTCTAAAAGGAATGGATTTCTTACCGCAGTAAAAGAAGAATAAATGTGGATGAAAATCCTCTGAAATGATGGTGTGTTTATCGAGAGGAATTTGAGATATAATGGCCGATATAACGGAGATTTTGATCCACTACACCAGACTGTGTTCCTAGCGAATAATTATTCAGTATTGCGAGTGTAATTTATGAACATCAAGCAGCTTCAATCAAAGAAGGAGGTAATATTTCTTTTTATGAAGAATATTGTTTCTATTTTTAACTTCACTTACTAATTCTGAAGAATAAAATCATTAATAATTACTATATCATTTTTTTAATTTTTCATCAATATATTTTTAGAATGAGAATCTGAACATTCACATCCACAGATGCGGATATTTGGATTCTCGTTATTTCGTTTGGAAGCGGAACATTCAAGAATCCACTTCCGCGGATGTGAAAAAATCGGCACTAAATGCTCATTTTCATGGATTGTGATTTAAGGACCATCCACTAGATGGCGCTTATGATTTTTCGCTAGTATTATGCGTGTCTTAGTCCATCATACCTCGTGAAACTCGCTGAATGTCGTGACTACCATCGACAAAGGGTCGACAACAGAAGGGGAAACAAGGACAGGAGGAACGGAGGACTAAGACACAAAGAGCGTAGTAGAAAAATCCGACATTAAAGTAAGATAATGGAAACGATATGAGGAAAGAAGAAACAACGACATCTTATTAGTAATCACATTTGTAATTAAATTCACAATTTTGTTTTCAACAAGAACCAGTTTCTATAATTGTTTTTGATGGAATATTTCAACACAAATTTTGCAAAACAAGGTTTATTAGATTACGCAAATCTCTATTATCCTTTGTTCATAATTTCATATGAATATATTTGTCTAGGAATTATACAAAAAACATGCAATTTTAAACAATACTACAGACATTAAGTGAATGAAAAAAATTATCAAGTTAAGGCATGATATATATAAAATGAAGATAATATTATATTCAAATTAATATATCCAAATAACTTAATAGAAGAAAAGTTACCTTCTCATGAATATGATCAATTTCGAAGAAGAGCAATTGAAGGAGATTGTGAAGAAAGTTATTGTAAGATATGGGATTGGTGTTGATGCTTCAATAACAATATCCAAAGGAAGTGACAAAGTAGATGGTTACCTAGGTGAAATAGTGCGTATATTTGTCAAAGATGGAAACAATACTCTCAATCTCATAGTAAAAATAGGCTTGAAAGATGAAAAACTGAGAGCGAACTTCCCCTACTCAGAAGCAATCAGTAATGAGATACTTGCATATGAAAAGATTCTACCCTCTTTTCTTAATTTGCAAATCGAAGCAAAATTTCCAACATTATTCAATCCATTTGCTAAATTTTATTCTGCTTCATCGGCCTTGAATCAAGAATATCTTATATTAGAAGATTTGAAAGTTTCAAAATTCGAAATGCTCGAAATGAAAGAATTATTGGATCACGATCATACCAAACTCATATGTGAAACTTATGGAAAATTACATGGACTTTCATTTGCATTAAAAACACTGAAAAAAGAAAATTTTATGGGATTAGATTCCGAATTGCATGAAGTGGTAAATTTGATTTTTACCATTTATAATATAGGAAAAGAATTTTCGAAAATGTGGAAATACATTCAAACCGTGATGAGAGAAAAAGGCATTGAATGCAAGCGTATTAATAATTATGTTGATAATTCTTTTTCTATGATGAAAGACATGTCTGATATCAGGGAGGAAAAGTTTACTTGTCTTCTACATGGAGATTGCTGGACTAATAATTTGATGTTCAAACATAAGGTAGGAATTTCAACTGAAACTTTTACTTTTTAGCACTTGATATTGATGTCTGGTATATTTCGTATACCTAAAAGACAGCTTCAAATTTTCATTCTTACGTCTCACATCTTTGTGGAGACTGATCAGCAGAGGAGAAAGGCGAAAGGGAAGTCTCCGTTCCTCCCCCATTCCAAATGAAACAACAAAATTTTTTGTCAGTTTAGTTAGAAAAATAAATTTTTCACACGAAAAAATAGTGATAAGTTAACAGTGATAATGTATAATTCGTTGATAAGGGACATATAACAAGCAATGTTGTAACATTTTGAAAAAGTAGTAAAGTAGATATAAACTTTTGACTGAAAAACTCTATTTCAATTTCAAACCAAGCAAAATATAACCTCATATTGAAGGCTGATGGAACCCAAAAAACTTAATATCAATTGATTTGCCTACAACTTTTTTTGAGGGAAAAAAGTTCTTTTTGTTCTTGTGGCAGTGATAAGAGTAAGCAAATTTTTACTTACAATGGGTAATCTTAACGGTGGTTAAGAAAGGTAACTACATATATGTCGTAGGTTTTTTCCAATGCGTTTCAGAAAGTTAGTAGTTTTGGAGATTTTAGACGGTATGAATTCAACACCTAAACTCGATTTTCACCTAAAATAATGCTCAAATACTTAAGTACTTTTGACCTTTCAATGTTTTGGTTTTCAATTTTAGTATTTGTATCCTTGCTTGTCTCCACCTTCAGAATTTTACTATGACTCATACTTTTATACTTTCTGAGATAAACTGTTGTCGCATAGCCATTCATTTATTGCTGTCATGTCTCTATGTGTCCACTCAGCCATAAATTTAATATTTTTACCACTGATGTATCATCTGCAAACAATAAAATAGTGCATATTTCTTACATGAGAAATAATTTCGTTAATATATAAGAATAACTGTGCACCTAAGACTGTTCCTTGAGGTACGCCAAAATCAACTCCGGTGCTGCCAGAATGACACCATTGAACTTAATATTTTGGGATCGCAAATTTAAGTAAAAACTGAACCTTTGTTCGTCATCCCTTCGAACTTAATTCTATTCAGTAACAATGATCTACATAAAGTTTTGAACGCTCTTTTGAAGGCACTATACTTGAGTACACTATACTCATCTTCAGTGCATTAAAAAATTTTCTTGAGTTTAAAGAAATGTTCGTATTTTTGCGATAGATAACTGAAATGCCATTGAGAAAATTTGCAAAATATCAAGAAGTGTAAAATACGAGTATATCAGCTAGCAAATTTTTTTTATGTTCATAGCTTTTCAATTATACTCAATTTGCGATGAGGTCGTAGGAGTGACAATCATATTATTTTTATTTTCAAATTGTTACTTGTGGAAAAAAAGACACGAAATACATGACAAATTCATTCAAAAACATTTTCATCCTCTATGAAGACTTGAGTTTCGTCTTCAACTTCGATATTCATCTTCAGTGTGTGTAGATAAAAATAGGAATTTTCTTAACATTCTAATGTATACATATCAACTGAATAAAAAAATGGATTCAAATTTTTTTTTTCAGAATTACGATGGACAAAAAAAAGTAGAAGACATCAAACTAATAGACTGGCAAGCTTGCAGAATTGGACCACCTGTATTTGACATTTCCTATACATTATACTCAGGAGCATCGAAAGATGTATTTTCCAATTTGAAAATGTATTTGAATATTTACTACGAAAATCTATCAAAAACTCTTGCGCTGTTCGATTTAGATGCGAATTCAGTGTATCCTTTCGAGGAAATGAAAAGACAGTGGAAAAAATATTACCATTACGGCACAATCCTTGCTGCTCCTATATGGAAATTCAGGAGTTTCGGAGAAAACCAGGGAGTTGATCCATTGAACTATACATCAGATGATGATTCTTCTTTCCTTCATGCTATAAGTGATGCTGAGTGTGACAAAGATTACCTTTCTGAACGAATAAAAGAATTGATGCATCATCTCGATGAAATTGACGGCGGAAAATTAGATTGATTTCATTATGAATTTTGAGATTTAGTTTATCATTTCGACAATAATGATGAATACTCTAAATATAAGTGAATATAAAAGTATTTCTTGATGTAAATTTAATAATACAACTTAATTAATAATATTGATAATAACATTTTTGCTCATAATGGGCCTTTGTATCATTGGAAGCAGTTTGCTTGCACTAACTCTTCTATTGTTCTTCATTGAGAAAGATTGATTATTCTGAATTGAAAATAATTTGGAAAATATTTTCTGCATAGTATTGTTGATGAATAAAAAAGCAGTTAGTTGATTTTGTATTCATTAGACGAACAAATTTGCGTTAATACAGCAGGTGAAGATTAGAGAAAATAATGAAATTCTAGGTACTTTTCTTCATATCGTCTTAATTATCAACATCGATTCCAAAACTGAAATATATAATTGAGGTTCAGACTTACATTTTTTGCTCATTATTCCACCCAGTGAGCTTCTGTAGAACTTTTTATATTATTTCGTTTGGTTGTTTTTTGCATCGTAAATTTGTAACAAAGTATGTGAGTTAAATTATCTTTTAGACTGACTGATTTCTATTGCAGTTTCAATTGTCAATAAAAGTTCACACTAACTAAAGTAGAACTTTCAATACAGCTGGTTCAAAACTAACAACTCGGATGAACGATTATAAAAAAATTCTATAATTATCAATTATAGGACACCTATTATAGGACACATTCTGTCAATGCTCGAAGGGCCGTCCAGAAAATGAAATTTCTACAACATTTCGAAGAACGAGACATTTTTGCATTACGTTTTGGTTATCATTTGGGATAAAAGGACACATAACAGAAAAACGGGCTTAGATATCCCATGGAGATCCCTAGCAGTTCGAGTATCTTTCAACATAACTCAAAAACTATTTAAGTTAAGTACGTGATAAAGGTATATCTAGATAAAATATATTGTGTATTGAATTATGTAGTGCATATTTGTGTGAATAAAATCAGTAAATTCATTCTGGTTTTTTTTTCGGCAACACAGAGATTATAGAAGACCAAATTATTTCCAGTCTAAGCATCCAAATATAGAAACACGCATAAAAGAATGCCATTATATTATCAAAATAAAATGAATCTTGTCAAAATCTGAATGTAATCTATTTATTCATTTCATTATTTATTTATGAATTCACTACTCAACAGCTGAAGACGATTACTGAGTGAGAAAAATTCAATACAGTTAACAAATTCTGTAGAATTAAACTATTAACGCAACAGGACCAAAAACCTTCAAAGAATACATATAAATGATATAACTGTGTGGACAATTGAAATGAAGCTCACCCACAAGGCTAAAAGAAAAAACTTTCAATCAACAAGAATTTCAATCAAATTGTAGGTACAGGAATATAATTCCCAAATATTTCCTACGTGTTTCAAGTGATGAAATATTTTTTCTGGTAGCTAGTAACTGATAAGTTATATGATACCCTCGTGATTCTCGTGAGTAACTCATGAAAATTAATATACTCAGAATTTCTCATATTACGCACTAATCCTGATTCTAAACGACTTTAGCATATTCTATTTTAGATCGTATTAAACTATAGTATAGGGACATAGTTCAATTAGTGTTCATAGTTCTACAGGGTTCTTCTAAAACAGAACCCTGTAGAACTCCCTACTCCTGAGATTTTCATCCATTGTACGGAACAAATAATTTTCTTGATATCAAGTAGGTTAGCAATCTCCTTCTGATTGTAATAATACTAAATTGACATGTTATAAATATGAATGTTATTTGGTGGATAACAGAGATGAAGCAATTCAAATAAACTTCAGTTTGGAGGAGGCTAGGTGGATCAAAATGTATAGGTACATTGAAATTATAGGTGCTTAAGGTGATATTAAGGTGCAAAGATCCTTTCGTTATTTCTAATTTCGAATTTCTAATTATTCTTTCTCACTGCGCCTAAAAGTCCCCAATTCTTGATTTTCTTTGCATTTTAAATCTTATTTTCAGTTAGCTCTTAATCTGATCCTCTGAATGGAAATTACTCAGAGAAGAAAAAAATTATAATGAGAGATCAGTTCTGAATATCAATATTTACACTGAAAACATGAGACAATTTTATTGGAATTAAATGATTTGCTTTACTTTTTCACATGAAAAGAGTTTCTCTCATTTCATGTAAAGAATGGTCTACGAATATTTGTGAAGAGATTTCGTGACAAACAGTCTTTATGATATTATTCAATCATGATTAAATTATAATATTTGGAATTGGATTTTATCTAACACAAAACAATGACAATACAAAAATAATCACGTACAGTTTCAGGAGAATATTGAAAGTATATCAATACCATTGTGTATAGTGATAAATGATAATTCAAACCAAGCTTTGTTAAAAAAAAACAATGGCAGTTTGATATTTGTATGGATTACACAAAATAAATTTTTCATTACCTAACCAATGTTTGGGTATTACTTAGCGAATTAAAGTTTGCTTGACTGGTTGTGTTATTGGAAGATGATTAATTTCGAAGAAGAAGAATTGAAGAAAATTATACATGAAATTGCAAGAAACAATGGTTTGAACGAAAACACTAAGATAATTTTCTCTAAGGGAAGTGAAAAAGGAGATGGTTATTTAGGTGAAATAGTGAACATTCGTGCTATAGATGACGTAACGGAAAAATCTCTTGACTTCGTCGCAAAAATAGGCTTGAAAGATGAGAATATGAGAAGCATATACCCATACAGTGAAGTATTTCGAAATGAAATATTAGCATACGAAGAAATTATAAAATCTCTTCGAAATTTACAAAAAGAAGCGAATCTTCTGTCAATATTCAATCCATCTCCGATATTTTATTTTGCCTCATCCGTTTTGAATGAAGAATATCTCATATTGGAAAATATAAAAATTTCTAATTTTGAAATGCTCGGTATTAAACAGTTATTAGATGATGAACACACCAGAATGATTTGTGAAACTTATGGAAAGTTTCACGGTTTGTCTCTTGCTATGAAAACATTGCATAAGCAGAAATTTTTTGAATTAGCGGCGAAATTGAGTGACGTATACTCCTTAAAGACCATCGAAAAAGATATTAAATTCTTTTTTGGGAAGATGTGGATCAGTATAAGGAACGTTATGAAAGAAAAAGATGTAAAATGGCAGCGATACAATAATTATGCTGATAATTCTTTGGATATTATGGACGATATGTGCGATCTTAAGGATGAAAAGTATTTTTGCTTTTTACATGGAGATTGCTGGACTAATAACTTGATGTTTCGTTATAAGGTGATGTAAACACAATTGCTGGGATATTAATTTATATTTTTGCATGCTTTGCTCCTCATTTATTTCATGAAAATCGATTAACTTCTACTTAGAATTTTTTTAGGCATCAAACTCCAAATTGAAAGATCAGTGTTTGAGTAACTGAAAAAAACATGAAGAAAAATCTCCAAAATTGAGCTTCAAAAAAATATTTTTAAAAATTGAGCTCCTCAACAACACCAGGTCGTAAGCATCTGAAAATATATTTTCCGTTAACGTATCGCTTCTTATGCCAGCTTAGTCAAACTTTCAGAAGGAAAAATTAACAGAATGATGGTACTATAATACTCTCAGTCAAATTCACTGATTTCCAAATTTTGACAATTGCTCGATTTGTGGCGGTATGGTTACAAGAAAAAAGTCCGTAATGCGTAATTCGTAGTTAGTAAGCCATATATGTATGGAAGTGCGCACTAGGGGTTGTATCATCGAATGCATTCCACTACACTTCGATCTGAAATTGACGAAAGTTGATCATGTCTCTCCGACAGAGGGAGGCACTTTAGTATTAACACTAAGTTGATTCCAAATTTTGTGGAGATAGAGCTTTGATACGTTGGTAAAGTGCATCGGTACACGATTGGTTGAATACATGCCACTCATCATTCCGCAATACAATGAAAGTGTGCTGTATGATTTTTTAATAAATACTCACTCTCGAAAATTGTCCCTTTTGTGTTTCCGTCGATAAAGTTTGTGCACATAGCTTCCCGAGAATTAAATTTGAATAATTCCGATACTTTGAAGAACAATCTCAGAGTAGCGTATATATATATATATATATATATATATATATATATATATATATATATATATATATATATATATATATATATATATATACAAGATTGTACACAGGTATATCTCAAACGATTGTTTTATTCCAAAAGAAATATAACTTTTAATTACAATATTCATTAAAATTATCAAGTTCAACTTGCCTAAAAGAAAAATCAATTTAATGTCCTTATATCCTATAGAATCTTAACACTATCGATTCATATTATTTTACAATTACATCTTGTCTATATCTCTCTTAGTTTAAAAGGAATCTCTTCAATTCTGTCTGTTGAAATGAAGTTTTACCTCCATCTTGAAAGATACCTATTCACAGATATAATTCTCATTCTCCTTTACAGTAACTATATACAACTATAATATGATTATATATACAAATGATATGAGAAGTCTCTTATCATTTTACATATATATATATATATATATATATATATATATATATATATATATATATATATATATATATATATATATATATATATATAAAACTTGGTTCTCGGAATGAGCCGCGTTCTAGATTTATATAATCTCGACGTTTCGGCTTCCATTGTGAAGCCATCTTAAGGGAGTTGGAATAAATTAGTAGGGAAAAGGGTTATTCGGTTACGTGGCCTCAATCTGCCTACTCCACGAACTGAATGAAGGAAAATGAGAAAAGGTTACCTGGTTACGTGGCCTCAATCTGCCTACTCCACGAACCAAATGAGGGAAACTAGGAACGATAAGAAATGATTCGGTTGCGTGGCCTCAATCTGCCTACTCCACGAGCCAAATCGTTTCTTATAGTTAACTCCGAAGTCTCAACCTGCCTACTCTTCGGAGTCAACTTGACAAGTCAAGTTGATTCAAGTTGATACTCTTCGGAGTCAACTTGACAAGTCAAGTTGACTCCGAAGAGTAGGCAGGTTGAGACTTCGGAGTTAACTATAAGAAACGATTTGGCTCGTGGAGTAGGCAGATTGAGGCCACGCAACCGAATCATTTCTTATCGTTCCTAGTTTCCCTCATTTGGTTCGTGGAGTAGGCAGATTGAGGCCACGTAACCAGGTAACCTTTTCTCATTTTCCTTCATTCAGTTCGTGGAGTAGGCAGATTGAGGCCATTAACCCTTTTCCTATAATTTATTCCAACTCCTGATATATATATATATATATATATATATATATATATATATATATATATATATATATATATATATATATATATATATATATATATATATATATATATATATATATATATATATTAATGAGATTGAATTCTCGCTTAACTCTTGGTGAAACATAATTGAATATTAAAATAAATTAAACTCTTGGCTTAATGTTTCACGATTTATTTAACAATATGTATAGTCAACATGTTTCGAGCGTTAGCTCATTTTCAAGACTAAACTACTATAAGAGATGTACAACAAATTTCTATCTACAAAATGGATTTGAGTAGGGAGGATAGTTGAAAATCTAATTGTTCATTTACAATTTCTTCTTTTCTCTTCCAAGAACTGCTAATTTCAATTGCTTCCAGAAGGTCTAAACGTTTACCTTTATTACCTGAGTGTAGGCATTTAGTTTTATCATAATCTATGAAGTGATTAGAGCTAATACAATGTTCTGAGAATCCAGTTTTATTAACATTGTACAAAATCGACCTTTTATGTTCATCAACCCGAGTTTTTATTCTTCTACCTGTTTGGCCGATATAAAATGCTGGACATTCATTACAAAAAATCTTATAAATACCGCTTTTGTCTTCAACATTTGTCTTTTCTTTATTATTCACTAAAAGTGACTTAATATTCCTTTTGTTTGTACAAATGGTTTTAATTTCTCTCTTCTTTAATCTTTCGCAAATTTTTTCACTCAGATGAGGTATGAAATTAATAAAATGATATTTTTGTTCGTTTTTAATAATTTTAGATGGATAAATTGAATCTAAAAGAATTTTTTGTTGTTTTTTCTTATAAGATTATCTATTATATTTTCGTCGTAACCGTTATTTTTCGCTAAAAGTTTCAAAGTTTTCACTTCTTTGTTGAAATTTTCTTCGGAAAGCGGGATAGTCGTGAGTCTATGTATAAAAGAATAAAAAGAGCTGAGTTTAATGTTGAGCGGTTGACTGCTATCTTTAGGAATTAGGGTATCTGTGCATGTAGGTTTTCTGTATATATCAAATGTTAGAGAATCATCTTTCCTAGTAATGGTCAAATCTAAAAGTTTAATGTTTTTTGGTCATTTTCTATTTCTTTTGTGAATTTAATGGATGTATAAAATGAGTTGATATATTTTAAAAAGTTATCCAATTGTCTGTCGGACCCACTCCAGATACAGAAAACATCATCCACATACCGTCTCCAAAGAAAAACGTTTTTTGTTAGCGTGATGTTAGAGCTGAAAATTTTTTCTCTAAACTATTCATAAAAATTTCACTTAGTAGGGGTGATAAAGGTGAACCCATAGGTAGCCCGTCTAACTGTTGATAAACCGTGTTATTGAATTTGAAATAACTTTGCTTCAAACACAAGGACAATGCTGACATTGTTTCTTTTTTAATTACTTGTGAAAGATCATTGTTGAGATCTAAAGTGCTATTAATAATATTTTTTATTTCTGCATTGGGTATAGAAGGAAACAAATTTGTTACGTCAAAAGAGATCAATTTTGCTTTAATGGGAATTTTTAAAGTTTTCAATTGATTGATAAGTTCGATGGAGTTTTTTATACTGTGAACCGGGTTGAATTTAATTAATGATGGTAATTTTGAGTTGAGATATTTACAAATTTTATAAGCTGGTGCATTGATATATGAAACAATTGGACGCATTGGGCAATCGTTTTTGTGTATTTTAGGTAGAGTGTATAAGCTGGGTATGTGCGGATTCATAATTGACAGAAATGATTTATTAGTGTCTTGGAAGATACTATTGCAGTTATTTATAAGTGATTTTACTTCTACCTGAAATTTATTTGTGGGGTCAGTTTTGAGTATTTCAAAATTTGAGGAATCAAACAAATTTTCCGATTTTTCTATATATAACTGTTTGTTCATAATGGTTACAGTGTTTCCTTTGTCCGCTTTACATATTATTAACTCTTTATCTGAAATTTTCGATTTAAGTTTTTTGATGGTATTAAATTCATTAAATTGTTTTTTAATTAGAGGTTTTGATATGATATTAGCGCAAATAGTTTTTTCTAAGTTTAAATTGTTCATAGATGTTGAATTTAAAGCCAATTCGGTGTTGACCGCTAAAAGTTTTCTATCATTATTACTACAGTTCGATTTAGGGCAATATTTAAGGCCTTTATTTAGTAATTTTAATTCATCTTCCTCAAAAATAGTATCTGTAAAATTTTTTACTCTAGTATGAAAGCGAAAGGAAATATTTTCAGTGTCACTTTTAGTAGATAATGGAAAAGACTTACGTGCATTGATTAGGTCTTTAAGCTTCTTAGATTGTCGTTCATATTGTAATCATTGTATTCGTTCGTATTGTCGTTCAATCTCATTAATTAAAAATGCTAGCAATGCATATCTCGCTATCCACTACAGAAGAGTTCTCATCAAATTTAAATCTTGCAATAACCACATTTGGTTCAACAAGGAGTGTCTGAAGAAAAAACTAACACCAAAATATATGAAGATTTCCTGTAAACACAACTCTATGGAATCAAAATCAGCCGTACAAGCAGCATATAAATTTTGGTTAGAAAAGGAGATGAAAAAATGGTACCGACAACGATACAACTTAGGACTACATCTTAAAATCATCCATAGTGAATTATCATATAGATTACACGCAGTAGAATTTGACACCCTAGATAATAACATAAGGGAGGAAGTGAGGAATATTTGCCATTTACAATATGAACGACAATCTAAGAAGCTTAAAGACCTAATCAATGCACGTAAGTCTTTTCCATTATCTACTAAAAGTGACACTGAAAATATTTCCTTTCGCTTTCATACTAGAGTAAAAAAAATTTTACAGATACTATTTTTGAGGAAGATGAATTAAAATTACTAAATAAAGGCCTTAAATATTGCCCTAAATCGAACTGTAGTAATAATGATAGAAAACTTTTAGCGGTCAACACCGAATTGGCTTTAAATTCAACATCTATGAACAATTTAAACTTAGAAAAAACTATTTGCGCTAATATCATATCAAAACCTCTAATTAAAAAACAATTTAATGAATTTAATACCATCAAAAAACTTAAATCGAAAATTTCAGATAAAGAGTTAATAATATGTAAAGCGGACAAAGGAAACACTGTAACCATTATGAACAAACAGTTATATATAGAAAAATCGGAAAATTTGTTTGATTCCTCAAATTTTGAAATACTCAAAACTGACCCCACAAATAAATTTCAGGTAGAAGTAAAATCACTTATAAATAACTGCAATAGTATCTTCCAAGACACTAATAAATCATTTCTGTCAATTATGAATCCGCACATACCCAGCTTATACACTCTACCTAAAATACACAAAAACGATTGCCCAATGCGTCCAATTGTTTCATATATCAATGCACCAGCTTATAAAATTTGTAAATATCTCAACTCAAAATTACCATCATTAATTAAATTCAACCCGGTTCACAGTATAAAAACTCCATCGAACTTATCAATCAATTGAAAACTTTAAAAATTCCCATTAAAGCAAAATTGATCTCTTTTGACGTAACAAATTTGTTTCCTTCTATACCCAATGCAGAAATAAAAAATATTATTAATAGCACTTTAGATCTCAACAATGATCTTTCACAAGTAATTAAAAAAGAAACAATGTCAGCATTGTCCTTGTGTTTGAAGCAAAGTTATTTCAAATTCAATAACACGGTTTATCAACAGTTAGACGGGCTACCTATGGGTTCACCTTTATCACCCCTACTAAGTGAAATTTTTATGAATAGTTTAGAGAAAAAATTTTCAGCTCTAACATCACGCTAACAAAAAACGTTTTTCTTTGGAGACGGTATGTGGATGATGTTTTCTGTATCTGGAGTGGGTCCGACAGACAATTGGATAACTTTTTAAAATATATCAACTCATTTTATACATCCATTAAATTCACAAAAGAAATAGAAAATGACCAAAAAACATTAAACTTTTTAGATTTGACCATTACTAGGAAAGATGATTCTCTAACATTTGATATATACAGAAAACCTACATGCACAGATACCCTAATTCCTAAAGATAGCAGTCAACCGCTCAACATTAAACTCAGCTCTTTTTATTCTTTTATACATAGACTCACGACTATCCCGCTTTCCGAAGAAAATTTCAACAAAGAAGTGAAAACTTTGAAACTTTTAGCGAAAAATAACGGTTACGACGAAAATATAATAGATAATCTTATAAGAAAAAAACAACAAAAAATTCTTTTAGATTCAATTTATCCATCTAAAATTATTAAAAACGAACAAAAATATCATTTTATTAATTTCATACCTCATCTGAGTGAAAATTTGCGAAAGATTAAAGAAGAGAGAAATTAAAACCATTTGTACAAACAAAAGGAATATTAAGTCACTTTTAGTGAATAATAAAGAAAAGACAAATGTTGAAGACAAAAGCGGTATTTATAAGATTTTTTGTAATGAATGTCCAGCATTTTATATCGGCCAAACAGGTAGAAGAATAAAAACTCGGGTTGATGAACATAAAAGGTCGATTTTGTACAATGTTAATAAAACTGGATTCTCAGAACATTGTATTAGCTCTAATCACTTCATAGATTATGATAAAACTAAATGCCTACACTCAGGTAATAAAGGTAAACGTTTAGACCTTCTGGAAGCAATTGAAATTAGCAGTTCTTGGAAGAGAAAAGAAGAAATTGTAAATGAACAATTAGATTTTCAACTATCCTCCCTACTCAAATCCATTTTGTAGATAGAAATTTGTTGTACATCTCTTATAGTAGTTTAGTCTTGAAAATGAGCTAACGCTCGAAACATGTTGACTATACATATTGTTAAATAAATCGTGAAACATTAAGCCAAGAGTTTAATTTATTTTAATATATATATATATATATATATATATATATATATATATATATATATATATATATATATATATATATATATATATATAATCTCCAGATACACGAATCCTCCATACTTTGTCAATACTGAGACTCTAAATAAATTTATAGAAATATAAAACTGTGTAAACTGCTCCCTGAAAATTTAATTTGAAATATTTCGATTAAGAGTTTAGGTATTGACTACATATATAAAAAAATTAATGCTAGAACATTCATTCAAATAATTCGAATCAATTAAAAAAGGTTATAGTAGAGTGTAATGTGATCCTCCATTATCTTTCAAGGCACAAATAGAAGGAACTCATCAGTCGCACCACATCAATCTAAGTGAACCAACGATTTCAATTCCAAAGCATCTTCTTATGACTCCCAGTGGAATACCGTCAAGTAATCAAAAGTTCACAGTTCCATCTATAGGAATTAATAGAAAACAACCCTCAGATCATAGACACACCAAGCATAGAACGTTTACATCTCATTTATACCCGTATATATCTACTAGATTGCAAGTGTTTTATTTTTAGTACTCTTCTCTTAAATAGTTTATTCAATGCCATTGACACAAAAACTTAATTTCCTACTTACATAACCAATATCTCTTCAGTAGTGTCAGTCCTCCATATAAGAATGATGACCATATTACCAATCTTATCCGAAGACACGATATATTGTATTTTTCAATAATTTGATTTCTTGGTCGTATTATTGATGATGTTTATGAATGTTCTTATACTCATAGCGTGTCTTATGTATTTTTTTCTCCACAGAATAATAATATGGGCCAAAAGCACCTAGAAGAAATTAAATTGATAGATTGGCAAGCTTGTCGAATTGGACCCCCTGTATGCGACTTATCTTATATGCTGTATTCTGGAGCGTCAAAAGAAGTATTGTCTAACTTGGAAATTTACCTGAAGATTTATCATAACTCTTTATCGTCGGTTCTTTCTCAATTGAAATTGGATGTAAATATAGTTTATCCCTTCGAGGAAATGAAGAGACAGTGGAGAAAATATTACCATTATGCTGTCATCTTATCAGGATCCATATGGAAATTCAGAAGTTTTGGAGAAAATCAAGGAGTTGATCCATTGAACTATAAATCACAAGATGGTTCATCCTATATTGATGCAATAGCGGACGCTGACTGTGATACAGATTACTTCTGTGAGCATATAAAATATTTGTTCGATCATCTCGATGAAATAGCTAATGGAAACATTCTGGGACCTGCAAATACTCATGAAACTTCCAAAACGAAATGAAACATTTTCCTACTTCATTCATATAAATGGAATGTCTATTACGTCAATAAAATAGTGAGACAATTTTTACTTGTTTTGTTCTTGTTGTAGTCATCAAATAGATGGTGGAGACTATAGCAATATTTATCGAAGCATGATTAACTATGCATTCAATAATATATTCATTTAAACATCAACGCATATTGAAGCATGTTTAACTAACAATTTCAAATAGTTGATTGGGAGGAAGATACGTGTCTCATGTCAATATTGTTTAAGAATTTCAAAAATAATACACTGTCCTTCACAATATTATTGAAACAATTAAACAATTTCCAAGTATTAAAAGTATAATTTCAATACTTCTTCTAAGTGAAGGAATAATCATACCTTCACTCACTTATAACATATACTTTTTATAATAATAATAATAATACTTTATTTAGCTATGAACTTTCGATAACAACAAGGTTATTGCATCCATTCAATACTCAATCTCAATCAAAACATTTCGTAAAAATATATGTTACTAACAATATTTTGAATTTTCTATAATCATCGCAATATTTCAAATTTGTAGGCAAGTCATTGTATAGACGGGGCCCTCTGCTGAAAGTGGTCTTGTTCATAAATGTAGAATTGAATTTCTCAACACGAAAATCATTTTGACGTCTCGTATCGTAATCATGAATCTCATTCTGAATGCAAGCAATTCTCTAATGGACACTCAGTAATCTTAACACCTCCAGCATTTGGTTTACAGGTATTCTTTTCTTAAATTTTAAAACTACTCTCATACCTCTATTCTGTATCTTTTGTAACTTTTCAATATGACCTTTTTGTAAGTTCAACAGGATCGAAGAACAATATTACACATGAGGAAGCACCAACGATCTCAACAACAATAATGCTGTATTCATATCAATCCTATATCTTATTCTAGCAATGAAATTTACCTTTTTGGACATTTTGATAGCAATGTTATTTACATGACTGTGAAATCTTAAATTTTCATCTATTATCACACCCAGATACTTAATTAAGTAATTAACCAACTCGTTCGATGTTCTGAGATTCTATTCTATCACATTTAAATTGTGATGAGACAACTAATCCTACTACCTATTAACAAAAATTTCGATTTTTTAATATTAACTTTGAGATTATTATCACACAACCAAAAGAAAAGTCTGATAAATACTCATAAAGAACGGGTATAATCACAAATATCGCTCGACTCACGTCTAGAAGAACTCCTACAAAAACTGATTTGAAAGAGTGAAACATAGAGTTCATTTCTTAATATTAATTTTGAAGTTTTTGCGAGTAATATATTCTAAATATTCATTATTTTCTGAATAAATCGGGTTGGTAAGCTTGTTTGGTTTTCCATTTTGAAGAAGACATTTCATGACAGATAAGATATCATTGGGATTAGGCTAATTCATTACATTCATTTACAAATGTTCCTACAAAGTGACATATATCTAATATTACATATCTCTGCAGTCCCATATATGTTTTCAATATTGTTATCATTATTATTTCATTTTATGTTGATATTATTTTTATATCTAATATTCCATTGCTCGTTAAAAAAACAATATCTGCACTAAGCACTCAATTATAATATCTTTTTATAGATACCTTAATATTTTAATGCTTGTATTAGTCATTAACGTAAATCAAAAAGCACCCCTGAGAAGATAAATGAAGCGTTGTCGCACCAACGCGACGTTACACAGGAAGTCTTTTGATACAGCCACCTCCGCTGGGGTTCTACTAACGATGATGGCTTGTGTTATTATTAAAACCGAGCGACAAAGCTTATGGTTCACTTAAGTAAATTTTCTACGCGAATGGCAACAGACAGTTATGACTGCGGGCATATGTAAACGTATATTGTCTTTTGGAATGTTGTTGAAAGGGAAACAGGCTCAGATTGATCCTAGACGAGACTCTTTCAGTTATAAATACCATTACATTGAATAGATAATAGTGTATTGTTGTTATCATATTGGATCATGCACTTAACTGCAGGTTGTCAAATTATTATCTATGACATATGAACATGAACACATCAAGATATTGACACAATTTTTCGAGAATATATTTTCATTTCAAGCCATGAAATGAGTATTTGCCACGGTATCTTCAGTGGGCTATACAATCCCGCCATTAGTTGAGCTGGTATACTTATGCAAATAGTTTTTTTTTGAATGTTGTTGGAAGGGAAACAGGCTTGGATTGATCCTCGACGGGACTCTTTCAGTTATAATTACCATTACATTGTATAGATAATAGTGTATTGTTGTTATCATATTGGCTCATGCACTTAATTGCGGGTTGTTAAATTATCTTTGACATATGAAGATGAACACATTAAGATACTGAAACAATTTTTCAAGAATATATTTTCATTTGAGGCCATGAAATGAGTATTTGCCACGGTATCTTCAGTGGGCTATACAATCCCGCCATTAGTTGAGCTGGTATACTTATGCAAATAGTTTTTTTCTAATGTTGTTGGAAGGAAAACAGGCTTGGATTGATCCTCGACGGGCCTTTTTCAGTTATAATTACCATTACATTGTATAGATAATAGTGTATTGTTGTTATCATATTGGCACATGCACTTAATTGCGGGTTGTTAAATTATATATGACATATGAAGATGAACACATTGAGATATGGACACAATTTTTCAAGAATATATTTTCATTTCAGGCCATGAAATGAGTATTTGCCACGGTATCTTCAGTGGGCTATACGATCCTGCCATTAGTTGAGCTGGTATACTAATGCAAATAGTATCTTTTTGAATGTTGTTGAAAGGGAAACAGGCTTGGATTGATCCTCGACAGGACTCTTTCAGTTATAAATACCATTACATTGTATAGATAATAGTGTATTGTTGTTATCATATTGGCTCATGCACTTAATTGCGGTTCGTTAAATTATCTATGACATATGAAGATGAATACATTAAGATATTAATGAGATTGAATTCTCGCTTAACTCTTGGTGAAACATAATTGAATATTAAAATAAATTAAACTCTTGGCTTAATGTTTCACGATTTATTTAACAATATGTATAGTCAACATGTTTCGAGCGTTAGCTCATTTTCAAGACTGAAAATGTCAGATCTGAATTCAGTCTTTTAAATGAGCTAACGCTCGAAACGTGTTGACTATACATATTGCTAAATAAATCGTGAAACATTAAGCCAAGAGTTTAATTTATTTTAATAATTCAACATTAAGATATTGACACAATTTTTCAAGAATATATTTTCATTTCAGGCCATGAAATGAGTATTTGCCACGATATCTTCAGTGGGCTATACGATCCTGCCATTAGTTGAGCTGGTATACTAATGCAAATAGTATCTTTTTGAATGTTGTTGAAAGGAAAACAGGCTTGGATTGATCCTCGATAGGACTCTTTCAGTTATAATTACCATTAAATTGTATAGATAATAGTGTATTGTTGTTATTATATTGGCCCATGCACTTAATTGCGGTCCGTTAAATTATCTATAACATATGAAGATGAACACATTAAGATATTGGCACAATTTTTCAAGAATATATTTTCATTTGAGACCATGAAATGAGTATTTGCCACGGTGTCTTTAGTGGGCTATACAATCCCGCCATTAGTTGAGGTGGTATACTAATGCAAATAGTTTCTTTTTGAATGTTGTTGAAAGGGAAACAGGCTTGGATTGATCCTCGACGGGACTCTTTCAGGTATAATTACCATTACATTGTATAGATAATAGTGTATTGTTGTTATTATATTGGCTCATGCCCGTAATGGCGGGTTGTTGAATTATATATGACATATGAAGATGAACACATCAAGATATTGACACAAATTTTCGAGAATATATTTTTATTTCAGGCCGTGAAATGAGTATTTGCCACGGTATCTTCAGTGGGCTATACAATCCCGCCATTAGTTGAGCTGGTATACTTATGCAAATAGTTTTTTTCTAATGTTGTTGGAAGGGAAACATGCTTGGATTGATCCTCGACGAGACTCTTTCAGGTATAATTACCATTACATTGTATAGATAATAGTGTATTGTTGTTATTATATTGGCTCATGCCCGTAATGGCGGGTTGTTGAATTATATATGACCTATGAAGATGAACACATCAAGATATTGACACAAATTTTCGAGAATATATTTTTATTTCAGGCCATGAAATGAGTATTTGCCACGGTATCTTCAGTGGGCTATAAAATCCCGCCATTAGTTGAGCTGGTATACTTATGCAAATAGTTTTTTTCTAATGTTGTTGGAAGGGAAACAGGCTTGGATTGATCCTCGACGGGCCTTTTTCATTTATAATTACCATTACATTGTATAGATAATAGTGTATTGTTGTTATCATATTGGCTCATGCACTTAATTGCGGGTTGTTAAATTACCTATGACATATGAAGATGAACACATTAAGATATTGACACAATTTTTCAAGAATATATTTTCATTTCAGGCAATGAAATGAGTATTTGCCACGGTATCTTCAGTGGGCTATACAATCCCGCCATTAGTTGAGCTGGTATACTTATGCAAATAGTTTTTTTCTAATGTTGTTGGAAGGGAAACAGGCTTGGATTGATCCTCGACGGGCCTTTTTCATTTATAATTACCATTACATTGTATAGATAATAGTGTATTGTTGTTATCATATTGGCTCATGCCCTTAATGGCGGGTTGTCAAATTATCTATGACATCTATTATCTATGAAGATGAACACATTAAGATATTGGCACAATTTTTCAAGAATATATTTTCATTTCAGGCCATGAAATGAGTATTTGCCACGGTGTCTTTAGTGGGCTATACAATCCCGCCATTAGTTGAGGTGGTATACTAATGCAAATAGACGCTTAAAAACTTTCGCATTTTGATGAATAATTTGAGCTTTTGGTATAAATTCTATATTTTTCAGTTGTGTACAGTGTAATACATGTGTTGATGTTGATAATTTGTTGAAATCTCAAACTATAAAAAACAAAGTATTTAGTTTGTTTACCGATTTCAGTGCAACGAAATAAATTTTGTGATGTTTAAGACTTTCGTAGTTTGAATTTGAATATTTCACGGTTTCAGTTCTAATCCTCTATTCAACAATTTTCTATAGTGTAATATAGGTGCTAGTGATAATAGTTTGTGGATAACATAACATCAAACTATAAAAACGAATTTTTAATTTTATTTTGTGTGTACCGATTTAATCGAATCGAAATCGAATTTGTGTTGTGTTTTGAGTACGGATTACTTACAAATAATTTTTTTGTGAAATATATTGTAGGGAGTAGGCATTCCGTAGATGACTCAGTAAGTTTCAAGCTTGGAATAGGTGAGTTTCTAATAAGTATATTTTCTTACCTATTTAACACACATATATATATAACACATTCTTTCAAAATCCAAATATTCTTCAAAACAGAATAAGCTATGATTTTGTTTATGATATTTTAATTTTATGTAACGAGAAGGACTGAATATACCTATTCAGTTTATTCTGTTTATGAGTTTAAAATGTCTTATTTCCCATGTGTGCCATATTTTAAAAAATTATGACATTTCTCTTGAACGGGACTTTTTGAATAATAACACCAGAAAGAAATTTGGTGTAATCTCACTATTTTAAGAGTGTCATTGTATGAGTCATTGAACGATTTTCATAGTTGCTGTTTATATGGTGAGGATAATAAAAATATTCTGAACATGCTGTGTTCCAGTTTTTTTAATACCTAATTGAATGACTACACAAAAAAATAATGGAGCCGATACTAGAAAACTGAATCAAAAAATAAACGAAGAAAGCTCAATACTTTCATAAAGTAGTTTCATGGTTGCGCTATTCCGAGATATAATACTTATTTATACTTAGTTAAATAATTCAATTTGAATAACTCCTACAGCGTTTCTTTTAAGGTTCTTTTTCTCTCAAATAATTCAATAAATTTGGTTAGGCAACTTTTCATGTAAATAAATCACACTGACTTATAGAAGTATTTTTTACGCAGTGGGGCTTTATCGAAAACATCGTTGTTTTCTTGCAATAATAAACGTTTTACCTTTGTCTGTTACATAAATATGTGCTCACAATACACAATATAATATTCTATATGTTATAAATACTAATTATATTTCTTGTTAGTTCGCAATATACAAAAAATTGAAATATTGCTTGAAAATTTGGGAACAACCGACAAGGAGAGTAGACCACTAACTCAATTTTGGCAACACCGCCGGACTACGCTCTTCATAGCCTGATTAAAGTCAGCCGTGGCAGTACAATTATTCATGAGAAAGAATAACAAAGCAATAATATCTAAGCATATGCAAGTGTAAATTCACTCATCGCTTTCCACTTGTTCTTTTTTGATAAGCAATCTATAGTTCTGTCTATTCTATTTATAACCTATGAGGTTATCATAACCTGTTAATATTCCAGAAACTCTAGAAATTATTCACGATCTGGCAACATACCCAGATCACGTTGAATCTGAAAGTTTCCCGTCGTAAGCGATACTTGCCGCAGTGTGTTCTAGTTGCCTACCTGCTGAAAAACATTCTGTTTCATTCAACTTAATAGAGAGTTGGAATTTGAAGTCGCATACTCTATTTGTATTTGGTATAAGTATTTCATATTTGAGTGAATTATTTCGGAGTTTTAAGGTTAGATATAAGTTAGTTCAATTTCCTGTTTGAAGTTGATGAATATAATTAATTTATTATGCCTCAGAGTAGACAGAGTGGAGATTACTCTATTGAAAAAACAACACAAAGAGAGGCACAATTCGGTGAAACGTTATCTTTATCAAATGGGGAATATGGGTAAACTGTTATTCAACCCGAATATAACTTACTATTGATAATAACTAATCATAATATATATTTCTGACTAGAAATAATCATTTTTATTCTTTTTATTTTCATTTTACATACAAGGGCTCACTCAACAGAGAACAGACAGTTTATAACAACACATATTACAAATGTTAATTACCTAATTCTTCTAAAAAAGATTAGATCAATACATCATGAAAGGATAACTCTATAAAAGCTGATGAATATTCTATTATCGACCTTTAAGTAATCGAATATAAACTTAAATTCAAATACTTGAACTTATGATTTATGAACTCGAAAAATTTAATTCAAAATGGAATAATAATTTTCTTTTAGAATCAAATTTCTCGTAAACGATACGAGCTAGAACAATCTACTTTGATTTATTATTTACACCGTACATTTGTGAATAAACGTTTCATTTAATTTTTTGATTTGAAAGTTCCAAGGTTATCAGTTTTATAGGAAAAAAGAAAATTTGTTGAAATGATGAACGAAAGGCCTCGTCCATTAGGTCGGTAGAGAGGCGCGGCGCGGCGCCGCAATGTTTTTGGATAAGTCACAAAGAATTGGAGATCGGCCGCGCTGCAACGATTAGCGCGGTCGGGACTCGTTCAGTTCGGATATGTTCGATTATACTCGGCAACATTCGTACCTCCTCCAACCCTTCGAATCGGCAGTAGTTCGACAGGCAAGTGGCCACCCCAACAACAACTCAACAACAATCAAACAACAATCACTATTCCCGCACTTGTTGGAACGTCCAAGGTAAGATCTTTTTCACTTATAATAAAGAAAATTCCTTTCGTTACAGCTTCAATAATTTCATTTCGACTAACAATTATTTAATATAATAAATCACATTATTTGATCAAATTTGGCAAATGGAGTTTGTGCGCTCAATTTCAGTTTCTCAGAGTGACGACCACGGGAGTAATATTCCTCCTCTGTCTCCTGCATCAGTTGCATCTTCATGTAACGAGGAATCTCCAATGGATGGAGCATCATTGAATCATGAAGGTGCAACTGATACAGAAGCTGGTGGGAGAAATATTCCAGAAAACAAACCCAACCGCCCAGTGCCGTCTGGATCTGCAGCAGAAATGCTACGGCATTACATGCAGGTGAAGACAAATAAATCACAGGAAGAGGAAGATCACCTGAAAAGGGTGATTTTTGCCAGGATCGAAAAGACAGTAAGAACGTTACCGCCTCATATGCAAATCAGACTCAAATTCAGACTCATTCTCAAATTAGACTCACAAATTTCCACTCTTGTGCACAACGCAGAGTTGGAAAATATTCAAACAAGCCCCATCCACAGCCATCACAACGTACCACATCCGTTTGTGAATAACCAAACGTATGAAAATAAACATATATGTATGACAATAATAATAGTTTTCATACTACCTTGTAATTATTAGTTTATTACTTTTCCTAATAAAATGTTTGCAATTATTTTATGTTTATTTATTCATTGAAAAAAACAAAAGCCTCCTTAGCGCAACATAGGCGATGAACAAGCAGCTAGTTCACGTCATGTTACCTAACAAGCTAGCCCTTCGGATTCACGTCATGTTACCTAGACGTTATGTTGGAGTTGGTTTGGATCAGTGTTTCAATTTTTTTGCAAATTTTTTTTCAATGCCTGCATGGCGCCGCGCCACGTTGCCGACCTAGTGGACGACCAGCTTCAAACTTCTTTTCTGTGAATTGCAATTCCTACATTATCATTGATTTTAGATACATTGGTGCATATATGGACAAAGTTCCTGTAATTCTCATAAATTATCCTAAAAAAATCACTTTTCTCTCTTCCCAGCTCATATGTTGGTATATGTATTTTTAGATGTATGATAAGAAAGTCAAACTTCATATAGTGATAATATAGGCCCTGGTTTTTATCAATAACATTACACAGATCTTCAATTGAGCATTAAGAGTGAATTAGGAACTGATCTTTTTTTGTTATCAAATACCGATGAGTTAAGGATGCAATGAATAAGCAGTGAATTTTTCCACTACTTATTCATTGGAATATTCTTTCAGACAGAGGTAGTTCTGCATATTAAGCGAAAAATCAATGAAGAGTTTCATCTACAAATAACGCGAATGGGAATATATAATAAATATTCTACATTAATAGTAATGTAGTATTATGTGGTACAATGAAGAATAATATTTTCAACATTTTTAATATAAATCATTGAACAAATTCAATCTAATCTATATAAATTTCCGGTCAATACTGAATTCCAAAACATCATTGATATTCTTGAAATATTCTTCAGGATTATTCAATTTTCCATCGTATAGGCTATTGAAGCTTTTATCTTTTTCCAAGTTTGCTATATTATAGGCCTCAGCAATTAATTTGCTTCTTATTTTTCCAACCATAGGTAAAAAAGCTATTCCAAATGGGGCATATTTCTCAAAATTACTTAAACAAATATCACGTGGAAAACATTTTTCTGGGTCACTACCTAATTCTTTCACTTTTTTCGACAAGCAGTCATGGTAAAAATAAAGGAGTTCATCCAAATTGTCCAATTCATTCCTTGAGCAGCAAAAATAGAGAAATTGAACGATATCCAACATAGCAGGGGCGACACAAGCTGCTTGCCAGTCTATAATAGCAACTTTGTCGGGATGTGACGTATCGTCATCCTGAAAAATGTTGAATAATTATTAATAGTACAACAATCACATTCTATTGATTCTTGGTTTTTTGATATAAACTGCAATTTTCTTTCCATAAATTCTCTGAATTTTGGCAAGGTTTTATATGATATTCTTACTAAATTGGATATTTTGTTCAATTTATTTTATTTTTCTTTTTTTTTATTTCACATATAAGGATTCACTCAACGGACAATTTGCAATTGTCCTATAATAGGGAGCACATATCACCATTGAGTATAATTGAATATAAACTAAAATTCAAACATTTCAACATTTGATTTACACTTTATTGACAATATAGCTAGACGCTATATTGTTGACAACATTGTTATTGTCAACAATTTGGCATCATGATTTGTTGTCAACAAAGTGTAAATCAAAACTTCAAGTGTCTGAATTTTAGTTAATATTCAATTATAATGGATTTAAATCAAGTAAACGCCAACACTATTGAATATTATAAATATAATTATATATTAATACCATATACTATAATACTGAATATATTATATCTGAGGAAAATTAAGCCAAGTGTATTAATTTTAATTTATTGTTCTCAAAAACAATTCTAGTTATAATTACTCACATAATGGAATAGAAAATTATTGTTCCAGCAATCTCCGTGTCTAATAACAAGGTAACTTTCCTTTTTACCTAACATAAAATCATGACTCATAGTTTCAAAATTGTTTTTCAATAGTTCCAACTTCTCAGCAGCCAGTGTTATTCCCCGTGTTTTGTATATATCCATTAAAAATTGCAGTTCCTTTTTGATAGTGGTTATCATATAGGAAGAACCCTTCGCTTCAAGTAACTTTTTCGAAGAGTTTGTGTATGAGAATTCTTCGAATTTATTCGGTTGTTGATCCCTCAAAGCGAAAGAGAGTGCATGCCATTCGCCATAAGCTTTTAGTATTAATTTAGTATGGTGCAAGTCTAGTGGATTTTCTATTTCATGCACTTTATAACCTTTCTTTTTCAAATTTTCCATGACGATAACTTTACGCTTTTCCCTTTGGATAGTTCCATAACAATGTGGTATGCTGTTGAATGGTTTCAAGCCTTTATCTATAGCAAATTGTCGTAAATATGGAACAATTTTCGAATAGAAATTGATTTCGTTGTCATAGAATACAGAGAAAATCGAATTGTCATTTTCTAACATGCCGTCCATGCTTCTCTTCACAATTAAACTGAGAACTTCCTTCGATTTATTTCGTTCTCCTGTCACGTTTACCATCACCATTTCGGATGTATATCCTCCACTGGGATCATATTCGGGAAAATCTACCTGGATTTTGGCGAATCCTTGATCACCTAGCACTTCTTTCACCCAACTTATTATTGTTTTTTTCAGTTCCTCTCCCATTTTCACTAGCTACTTTACTGTATCGAATGCACTTCACTTCTAAATGTCGAAATTATCTAATCACTGGTTCGAATGTGTGATTTTTTAGAGATAGAGAAGTTGTTTATATACAGTTCCAACAAGGTACTTACTTTGATGAATTGAAACCTTATCTACACAACTCATTTCAATCGGTGATGAAAAATTGTGAAGTCATATTCGATGTGATTGACCTTGACATTCTATGAAAAAACAATCGGATGACTTAGCAATAAAGTTATCTCAGAATTCAGCGTGAAAAGGTTATAAGCAAAAGTGTAGCTAGTTCAAAGATTCACAGGTAATTCAATACTAGTAAATACTGAGACTCTTAATCGAAATATCGAAATATTTCAAATAAAACTCTCAGGGAGCTGTCTACACAAATGTTGTCAACGAGAACGAACCCATCACTTCCGAGAGTGAATATTAAGAGCGTTTCGAAAGTTTTGCGAGCATTTTGCCCGCCTGGGCGTGATCTGGAGCGATTAGGCATGGGATCATTCGTACACATTTCAGACAATTTTCTGTTGTGTTCGAATGAAATATCTACAAAGCCTTCCACTCGCACTCTTGTTGTCATGAGTAGGAATCTTTAACGCTAGGGAGTGTTTATACGTCCTTTCGCCGATAGAGGGAGCCCACGTGAGTATTTCACTCTCTAGAACTTCTCTTAATTTGGTATAGGACCTATGTTCGTTTTGAAAGTCATCGATTCTTGATTGATAGATTAAATATGGACTGATGATTCATAATAATGATGAAACAATTGTATCCTATTATCATTCAACAAGATCGATGAATTTTTCGAAACGCTCTTAATATTCATTCTCTGAAGTGATGGGTTCGTTCTCGTTGACAACATTTGTGTAGAAGGTTCCTGGAAGTTTTATTTGAAATATTTCGATATTTCGATTAAGAGTCTCAGTATTTACTAGTATTGAATTACCTGTGAATCTTTGAACTATATATATATATATATATATATATATATATATATATATATATATATATATATATATATATATATATATATATATATATATATATATATATATATATATATATATATATATATATATATATATATATATATATATAATGAGGGTTAAATGAAACACAATTCTCACAACTCCAACTTTGGAGTTGTGAGAATTGTGTTTCATTTAACCCTCATTATAAAAATGAACTCACACAGGGATAATACCATTTCATATATATATATATATATATATATATATATATATATATATATATATATATATATATATATATATATATATATATAAACGCAGTAGCCTGAAATGTGTCGACTTCCTTCAGCGGATTGTCTGTTCTTTCATGTTTTTTCATCTCCAGGTTCGTACAACTTGAACTAGGCTACGCCGTTCTGAGGAGTGCCAATGAGCTCGAAACACGTGTCAACGGCTGCTACTAATTGCAGGATATGCCGACATTGTCTACTTTTTTAAACAATTTTCAGACAACATTATTCATATTTTATTATTATTATTATTACGATTGTTCCTCAAGATGAGAGCGACTGAACTTGAATTCGAATCATTAGGAATTTTGCTTCTCTTTTTCCTCCCAAAAAGGGTTCATCCTCTCTGAATGCTCTTTCTTCCGTTCATCTGTCCACTTTACTCCGAGTTGACGATTTGATTTTTGCTCAAACTTCACATGTGCGATTTATAGCGACATTCAGTGCGATCTTCGAGATTTATTATATTGGTCGGTTGTACATCTTTTTGGATCTCTTTTAGTCATTCTGTTCCGCATTTACTCTTCATACTTATATCGAGTACTTTCTTCGGTATTCTGGACTGTTTCATTCTGTCGACATGGAACTTTGGAACAAACTTTTTGGAAACATGGAAGGGCATAGAACTTTGCTCGTCGTTTTCTGATTTATTCCGTTATCGTATTTGTCTTTTGATACAGTTCACTCTGAGGTCCTTTCATCCAAATGCCGTTTCTATTGATTGGACCGTAAATCTTTCTGATAATTTTTCGTTCTTGATTTTCTATTTCTCTAGTTCTTGAATGGCCTCCAATAACCATTGTTTCAGCTGCGTAGATTGCTTCTGGAAGAATCGTTGTGTTATAATGCCTCAATTTGGCGCCTCTCGAAATGCACTTTTTGTTATAGTGAGCCCATGTTAGTTTGTAGGCTCTTTGGAACTTGGTAATTCTCTGTTCATTGGCGATTCGGTTTAAACCTGAGGACTGTATAACTTCCCCGAGGTATTTAAAATGGCCGACTTGCAGAATCTCACCATGTTTTGTGATAAGAGAGGATTTATTTTTTGGTTTTCTCTTATAGTTACTGACTATATGAAATATACCGATCGCCGGATACGAACTCGATAAGACATGTTTGGTGCAACGTGGGAAGAAGGGTTCGAGTAAGAAATCCAGCCCCTTATAATGTGGAAGAACTTAAATTGGTGTTAGTGGAAAAGTGGAACAATTTACCCCAAGAACTCATCGACAATGTTATCCAAAGCATGGGAATAGCGTACAAAGTTCAATGAGAGCCTGTGGCGGCAATACCAGTTATTAAAACTCTTTTTTTGTGATTTCTTAAAATTTAAACAGATTTTATTTTTAAGGAAAAAGTGTTCAATTTTCATTTTTCGTAATTTTTGTTTAATTCTTCAAGAAGAAATATTCTATTACTTACTTTAGCATTTATTTTAGTTAGTTTGAGTGCAACGCATTATTGTGTAACTAAAAAAAATATGTACAACATAACTTTAACCTTAAAAACTAACGTGCAACATTGAGTATACATAACTGTTTTATTGTCCAAATTATGTAACATTACTTTGCTCTTGGCGCCCCTTGATAATATTTTGTATATTCGCCAATGGCATATTATGTATGAATATTAAATAATGAGCGAGAAATTAAAGAATAGTTGCTTCTACAAGTTACTCGAATGGAAATTTATATATAATAATAATATCACATTAATAGTAATACGGTATTATGTGGTACAATGAAGAATAATATTTTCAACATATTCAATATGAATCATTAAATAAATTCAATCTAATCTATATAAATTTTCGGTCAATACTGAATTCCAAAACATCATTGATATTCTTGAAATATTCTTCAGGGTCCTTCAATTTTCCATCGAATATGCTGTTGAAGCTTTTATCTCTTTCGACGTTTGCTATATTATAGGCCTCAGCAATTTCTAATTTGCTTCTTATTTTTCCAACCATAGGTAATCCAGCTATTCCAAATGGGGCATATTTCTTAAAATTACTTAAACAAATATCACGTGGAAAACATTTTTCTGGGTCACTACCTAATTCTTTCAATTTCTCCGACAAGCAGTCATGATAAAAATGAAGAAGTTCATCTAAATTGTCCAATTCATTTCTTGAGCAGCAATAATAGAGAAAGTGAACGATATCTAACATAGCAGGGGCGACACACGCTACTTGCCAGTCTATAATAGCAACTTTGTCCGGATGTGACGTATCGTCATCCTGAAAAATGTTGAATAATTAATATTACAACAATCACAATCTATTGATACTTGGTTTCTCGATATAAATTGCAGTTTTTCTTCCATAAATTTTATGAATATTGGCAAGGTTTGATATGACACATACCTACAATGGATGTTTGTTCGAATTACTCTCAAATTCGGTAGTTTTACTACTATTAGTATATTAAAAAAATCGATACGGAGGTTTCGTTTATTTCTTGGTGAAACGTTATGTTGAAAACAATAAATTAAAATTAACACACAGGTTTCACCAAATATAATTATATATTACCACTAAATATTAATATAGTATTAAGTGTAATTATATACTAATACTGAATGTATTATATTTAGTGAAACTTAAGCCTGGTGTTAATTTTAATTTATTGTTTTTAAAAACAATCACTAGATATATTTACTTACATAATGAAATAGATAATTATTGTTCCAGCAATCTCCGTGTCTTATAACAAGGTAACTTTCATTTTTACCTAACATAAAATCATGAATCATAGTTCCAAAATTGTTTTTCAATAACTCTAACTTATCAGCAACCAGTGTTATTCCCCGTGTTTTGTATATATCCATTAAAAATTGCAGTTCCTTCTCTATAGTGGTTATCATGTAGGAAAAACCCTTCGCTTCAAGTACCTTTTCCGAAGAGTTTGTGTTTGAGAATTCTTCGAATTTCTTCGGTTGTTGATCCCTCAAAGCGAAACAAAGGGCATGCCACTCGCCATAAGCTTTGAGTATTAATTTAGTATGATGCAAGTCTTGTGGATTTTCTATTTCATGAACTTTATAACCTTTCTTTTTCAAATTTTCCATGACGATAACATGACGATTTTCCCTTTGGATAGTCCCATAACAATATGGTATGCTGTCGAATGGTTTCGACCCTTTATCCATAGCAAATTGTCGTAGATATGGAACAATTTTCGAATAGAAATTGGTTTCGTTGTCATAGAATACTCTGAAGTTCAAACTGTTAGTGTCTAATATGTCGTCTATGCTTCTCTTCACTATCAAACTGAGAACTTCCTTCGATTTATTTCGTTCTCCTGTGACGTTAACCATGACCATTTCGGATCCATATCCTCCACTAGGATCATATTCGGGAAAATCTACCTGGATTTCGGTGAATCCTTGATCACTAAGCACTTCTTTCACCCAACTTATTATAGTTTTTTTCAGTTCCTCACTCATTTTCACTAGCTACTTAACGGTATCGAATGCAGCTTACTTCTAAATGTCGAAATTATCTAATCACTGGTTCGAATATGTGAATTTTCAGAGATACAGAAGTTGTTTATATACGGTTCTAACAAGGTATTTACTTTGTTGAATTAAAACCTTATCTACACAACTTCTTTCAATCGGTGATGAAAAATTGTGAAATCATATTCGATGTGATTGACCTTGACATTCTATGAAAAAACAATCCTGACCTAGCAGTTAAGTTATCTTAGAATTGAGCGTGAAAAATTTATAATTGGAAATTCGCCATATTTAGAAGATAAAAAAAGCTATACCTAGACCAATTACCTGTGAGCGACTTGGAATGCGTTTTTAGTTAATGATAGTTCATTAACGGTTTTGAAACCTTGAAATCTGTTCGCATTTTCGATTTATACATATCAAGTGAATTATTGCAATTCCATGGAGCATTTCAGCATGTTTTTCGAATTTATCTTTTATATGCGGATGCTTTTTGCTCAAACTTCACGTTTGGACCTCTTTTGCCCCTCTGTGCAGCATTTTTTCATTTTTATTTTATCGAGTTATTTCGTTGATATTTTGGACTGTTCTATAGACGTCTGTTTTCTGAATTCTTCCTTCATTGTTTTTCTCAGGTCTCTTTTTAAATCATCGTCAATAGCTATTGTTTCGGATGTGTAGATTGCTTCTGGAAAAATAGTTGTGTCATAAATTAGCGTCCTTATTATAGTACGCCCATATAATATATTTATTATTTAATATATTTATTACCCATATATTTATTTATACTAAAACAATTGTTCATCCAAATTTGTTATATGTTTGTTTAAATCTTTGTTTAACAATTGTTTTATTATGTTTATCGATTTACATCAAGTATCGGCCTCATCAATTATTATTAATTAATTAATTGCCGATTTAAGATTTTTTTCTTTTCTTCTGTTTCAACTTTTTTTCCGAACTTTGACATTTTGATATCTATAGTAATTCATAAAATGCAATTGTTCATTAGTTTTTACAAAGTTTTGATATACAACGAAAATAAAATTTTTTACATTGAAAAAAGAATATTATTGCTAAAATCATTATATATGTATTATTATTATATATATATATATATATATATATATATATATATATATATATATATATATATATATATATATATATATATATATATATATATATATATATATATATATATATATATATATATATATATATATATATATATATATATATATATATATATATATATATATATATATATATATATATATATATATTCCACATTCACGAATCTTCCCTACTTAGTCAATACTGAGACCCTTGCTCAAAATATCTGAATAAATTACAGGAAGGTTTCACTAATCTCTTTGTGAAGCATTATGTAAAAAACAATGAATTGAAATTAACACACTTGGATTAAGTATCCCTAAATATATTAAATACTCTACATATGTTTCGGGTGTTTAACCCATTATCAAGAGTATACAATGTTACGAGTATACTTGTAATATTGTATACTCTTGATAATGGGTTAATGACCCGAAATATATGAAGAGTTCTTAATTTATTTCGTGAAACTTAAGCCAAGTGTGTTAATTTTGATTTATATTGTTTTCAATATCCGAAAATATTTCAAATGAAACTCAATACGAGTTAATAATTTTCTCAATAAGATTTCGATATTCATTAAACATTAGTTATATATTTCGACAGTATTGCTTTGCCAAATTTAGAAGAAATATTAAGTGCTATTACTCTTGAAAACAATCTTGTGATTTGATAACTGCAGGTAAATTCTGCATAGTTAGCTCAAAGCAGTTAATTAATGATACCAGTTTTCGTCTCGCACAAGATTTCGTAACATTGAGCAACATTATTGAAAACACTGAACCAAATTCCACAAAAATTGTTATCATACCAAAGCATCAGATTATATAGGTTTTAAGATATATCTATTTATAACATCTATTCAAACTCAGGTCTCGAATTTTGTGCTATAACTCTGTATTCGTAAATTTGATTTTGAAACACTGTTCACCCTTATGTAATTGCATTTTAAGATTTAAATTAGTTACCATCACTGGTTTAGTCGGGAAAACGGCCGATTATGAAGCGGTAAGCTACAAGTTCGAATCTCGCAGGAACTTTGTGCATAAAAATTGTGATGCATCTATGAGTTGAGTAGTTTAATGATAAATTATGACATGTTGTGTAATGTTGATAGATTACAAGTACATTGATATTGATCAGTGATAAATATACAAATAAGATGTAATACCGACTTTGTACTACTTTACTTCAAGGATTGAACAACAACCGAAAATAGAAATGAGTGAGATATCTTCAAATTTGAGATTCAAATAGGTAAAGGAAATATTCCCTATAGTATAAGGCCTATACAATTAATGTGATGGTAGAATTAAGTTAATCATAGAATTTGAGATGATATAATAAACTGATTAATGTCGTTTCAAACTAATTATATATGAAATGGTTATATATGAATGGTTATGTGACAACAACTTATCTCTGAATGTGCGAAAATATAACTTCATACTTTTGGGTACAATAAAAATCCTTAAAAATCAGGATATAACTATAAAGATTGATAAACAAAAAAATTGGAAAAGTAAAAACAGTAAAATATTTAGGCATTATGTCAGATGAAAAATTGAGTTTTCTATGATTATGTGGATTTCATAACTAAAATCTCTACAAAAATCAAGTTTTTGAAAAGAATAGAACAAAACCTATCGAGATATGTGAAATTATTGTAGTTCAAATCAATAATAATGCCACATTTTGAATATTGCTCCATATTGTTATTTGGTTTGGCTAGAGAAAAAAATCCAACAAATACAAAAATTACAATTGAATATAACTTAAATTCAAACACTTGAACTTAAGATTTACACTTTATTGACTACATAGCATGACGCGTTTCGTCGTTACAATCTGTAATTATTATTATTTTGTAAGCATCTGAAGAAGTCGTTTGTAACGACGAAACGCGTCATGCTATGTAGTCAATAAAGTGTAAATCTTAAGTTCAAGTGTTTGAATTTAAGTTATATTCAATTATAATGGATTTACATCAAGTAAACGCCAACACTATTAAATACAAAAATTACAGAAGTCCAATAGGTATACCCCTGTTAAAATTATGCTGAACTCTTTGGAACTAATGTCTGTTAAATAAAGAATACTCTTGGCTTCATATATAATCATATTTAAAATAAAAAAATCAGTTGCTTTCATGTAATGTTATAAAAAATGTAACATATGTCAGTGATGTGCATGGGTGTAATACTAGAAATACTGATTGTTTTTATATCCAAAATTGTAAGCTCTCTAAATCTGAAAATAGCATATACTTTGACGGATTTCAGGCTTTCAATAATTTACCAAGTATATTGAAAACTAGTACTAGTATTTTGAGATTTTAAGCGTGATCTAAGAAAGTATATTTTAAATAAGAGATAGGTACGTAATTAAAAATTGACAATTCAGAATATGTAGATTTTTTGTATAGCTTCAGCTGAATAAATATTATTATTATTATTATTTTTATTGAAATACCCGAAATATATGTCGAGTGTAGCAAAAAAATTGTAGAATATACTTACGTGCTTTGATTGCATTCAACTTCTTAAAATTTTGAGAATACTACAAAACTGATCCTTGAAAAAATATTACTACAAAATTTTTTTTTCAGTAAAATGTCTAACTTCAACGAAGAAAAACTGAAAGATATCCTGAGAAATATTGCTACCACAATTGGTTTTCCTGACAAAATATTCATCACATTCTCTAGAAGTGACGCAGGAAATGATGGTTATATGGCAGAAATTGTGAGAATTAATGTTACAGACGAAGGAAGAAAGAAATCGATTGATCTTATAGCTAAAATATCTATGAAAGACAAAATAATTCGGGATGCTGTACCTGTTGAAGAAGCGTACGATAACGAAATTCATGCCTATATGACAGTGTTTCCAGCTCTTCGAAATTTTCAGTTGGAGTCGAAGATTCCAGATCCATTCGATGCAATTCCCAAATTTTACTCAGCCTCATCCATACTCAACGAAGAGTATATTATAATGGAAGATTTGTCAAAATGTGGCTTCCAGATGCTTGGAATGAGGGATCTTCTTGATAATCAACACACCGAGTTTATAATGAGAAAATATGGAGAATTACATGGACTGTCTTTTGCGTTTAAAACCTTGCACCCAGAGACATTTGAAAAATTACAAAGAAAGGGAAAGAACTCATGGAGGGTGTTATTCATCGAAAAGAGGATCGGCCAACAATTTCCAAAAATCTGGAAATTTATAAGAACAACCATGAGATACAGAAATTTTCAAAGTAGACACATTGATCACTATGTTGAGAATTTTTCAAATATCATGGATAATATGATAGGAAGACCATCGGACAAATTTTCTTGCTTCTTACATGGTGATTGTTGGTCTAATAATTTAATGTTCAAATACAAGGTGAGAATATGAACTTGTACTTCGAATTGTCAATTCTCATGAATATAAACACGAGAAAAAGTTAATTAAATTAGGTGTTATATTCATAAATTCTTGAAAATCATGATGAATTCAATGAAAAACGCGAAGCCATGAAAAACTTTATATTCTTCAATTTACTACACTCAGAAATCATTGAGAAACAACAGTGAATATAAAGATATCCATAAAGTTAATAGAAACTTAAAATTTTCAATTATCAATTTTAATTGTCAAGATTTAAATTCTCTGAAAAAATTCAAAAGTTCAAAACATATTTTTCAAACAAGATCGATGACAAATTTCATTTTATTATTTGTAGTCAATTGTAAGTAGATTTTATTTATATGAGTAGTTATTGTTGTACTATTCTTTATTTAAATCGATTTAATATTCAAATACTTTTTGAATGATATTTATTTATTGTTCAGAATAGTCTAACTAATTGTACAGTGATAACAAATACAGTTTCTGTGAATTTCATTATTTTTCTCAGAGCTTTGCGCGGTTTTTTCATTCTCTATTAAACCACTAAACTCATAGAAGTAAAGGGTGTTTTTTTTAGTCATATAGAACTTTAAATCGCAATAAAACAAGGATGGATCATTCGATTGACAAGAATTTTTTTTAGTCGAAAGATAATCTTGTGGCATTACATTTTAAATATGATATCTGGCATATGACCGCCACAGCTGGCTCGGATGTAGTCCAATCTGGACGTCTAATTTTCGTTGACTTTTTCCAACATTTGCGGCCGTATATCGGCAATAACACGGCGAATATTTTCTTCCAAATGGTCAAGCGTTTGTGGCTTATCCGCATAGACCAATGAATTTACATAGCCCCACAGAAAGTAGTCTAGCGGTGTTGAATCACAGGATCTTGGAGGCCAATTCACAGGTCCAAAACGTGAAATTAGGCGGTCACCAAACGTGTCTTTCAATAAATCGATTGTGGCACGAGCTGTGTGACATGTTGCGCCGTCTTGTTGAAACCACAGCTCCTGGACATCATGGTTGTTCAATTCAGGAATGAAAAAGTTAGTATTCATGGCTATATACCGATCACCATTGACTGTAACGTTCTGGACATCATCGTTTTTAAAGAAGTACGGACTAATGATTCCTCCAGCCCATAAAGTGCACCAAACAGTCAGTTTTTCTGGATGTAACGGTGTTTTGACATACACTTGAGGATTATCTACACTACAAATGCGGCAGTTTTGTTTGTTGACGTAGCCATTCAACCAAAAGTGCGCTTCATCGCTAAACAAAATTCGCTTATGAAAATCGGCAACAACGGCAATCTCATTTCGATGATTCGACGAATCTACGCCGAGTTGTTCAGGCTTGAGTCTATTCATCATGAATTGCGAAACCAAACTGAGAATAAATTACTTCTCAGCTGTTGAATCGGTCGTCATCTTCAATAGTAATGCCAACTTAAACTTCTATTCCTTAAAAAAAAACACCTGTTACATTCAGGTCAAATTTATTCGAGACTTTAACCCTTTCTGATGTCATTATTCAACTCCAACTCTATTATAAAAGAAGTAGAATTAATTCAGGACAATTGTTTTGGAGATAACAAAAATAAAGCATAATAAACAGTTCTCTAAAGCATTAACATTGTCTCATACAAATTCTTTCAACTGATGCAAAAGTCAAAATGATTTGTAGTTAAAATATCGCAAAATTGTCGATTTCGATATTGAAACAACTGGTTTTTATGTTTGGATAACTTCATTTATAATTGCATGTTTTTCGTTGCAATGTTAGCTTAGTAAGATAGCGATTTCTTATCTCTCAGACATTTTATTTTTAACTTATTTTCACGTTGCTGTGACTAGTCAGCCGGTTGCCGTATAATTCACCTGGCTGTGACTAGTCGACCGCTAAGTCTTGGGTAAGAATAATATCAGAAATTATGTGCAAGTAACCCACATATAATTTTTTCGTGGACACAAAATCTATGATTTTTGTGAAAATGGTAATAAGCCTGAAATTTGCATTTCGATACTGAGTTGTAAAAAAACGAGAAAAATTGTTTTTCGCGTCCAAAAACCAATGCACCGAGAGAGAGTACTTAACAACTAATCATATATACTCAATGATAGCGTTCTGTAGTTTGATTATGAGTTTATCATGGAGCACATTGTTCTTTGCAACATATCAAAAATTTACCTTGAAAACTTTATTTACAGGTTAATGATGACCACCGTGAGATAGAAGAAATGAAAATTCTGGATTGGCAATACTGCAATGTTGGACCTCCAGTCCACGACCTCTCTTATTCATTGTACTGTGGAGGAACAGAGTATATATGGAAGAACTTAGATAAGTTTCTGAGAATATATCACGAGAGTTTGTCAAATTTCCTTCGAAAATTTAGCTTGGACGTAGATATAGTGTTCCCTTTTGACGAATTAAAAAGACAGTGGAGTGAGTTCTACCATTTTGGAGCTATTCTAGCTGGACCTATTTGGAAGTTTCGTAGCTTCGAGAAAGGGCAGGGGGTGGATCCTTTGAATTATAAAGCAGATGATGACTCCATATACTTGGATGCTTTAGCTGAAGCAGAGTGTAATAGAGAATACTTATTTAAAAATATCAAAACTTGTGTGTACATCTTGATGAAATTGATCCAAATGTAGTATAGGTCTATTATTAAATAATTGTTATTCCATTTAAAAATTGCAGATTGTTTAATCTTGGACACTATTCAACTATTTTTGTTCTTTATGAAACGAAGTCGAGAACAATGTTCAAAATATATAGTTCGACTGAAATTTAAAGATTGGTATGGAAGGTACATCATTTGTCAAATTTGCATTCCATAAACTAATTTTGATGATTTACGTTAGAGTATAATAAAAAAATCTTAGTTATAAAAAAATCTTGTTTTTCCATATATACTGAAACTTCTGTTTTTTCAAACCAAATTTCCCAATATGAACTTCTAACTGGAGTAATTTAATTCCCTTCCAATCTTTTTTTGAAGTAGTAGGAAACATAACATTTTTGCAGAGAAGAATGAACATCACTAATTTTCAACTAATTGAAATGGAGTTGTTTTGGTTGATATTAGTTAATATAGTTTTGATACGAATATTCTTTTATATATGTTGGTATCACTACATTTGATGAATATAGGATTATCAATTCATTCAACAAGGGCATATAAGTGTGAAAAATTTTTTTGCCTAAAAATTATATTCTTGGAGATGAACACATAATTCAACTTCTTGTAATTAACCACTTTCGAGTCAATTTTGAAGATAGATTATTACTTTTTTGAACTAGCGTCATCTCTTGATTCTTCTCGACATCCTGAAAGTGATGTTGAGTACTTTGAATGATTTCTCGACATTTTATCCAAGAGTATTGCTTCATGTAATATTTTTTAATATTTCTCTACCTCGTGCTTTGCGAGAGGTTATCTGATATTATAACTCAAGATATTTCAGTGTAAGAGTATAGCTGAGCATAACTGAGGTTTATTGCGACGAAATCAACAAGTTTGTTATGATCCAGTTGAGAAAGAACCGTTCAGAAATACAGAATGTTATGGTAATCATGGTTAATAAATTACATTACATTTCCTGTTGACTTCTGAAGCAAGGCAGTTCATTTTCCATATTTATATTGACAAATATCTTCTTTAGAATGTCAATTATCAAACGGTGCATCTTCTTGAAACAGCCAAGGAGAAACACCAAGAATTTTTGATTCGTGTTCACTAAACACCCTGTAGAATTATTGAATTCATAAAATATCTGTTCTTCAGTCTCTCAAATCGGATTTTAACATCCAGAATTGCCTCAAAACATGCAGGAAAATGACTACATGTCAATTATATAGACATCCTATATTAAGAATTTAGCCATTTTCGCTTTTGTTAAAATTCGGTCATCTATTCAATAATGAAAGTAAGTGCTTTTTATAAAAACAATTCGTCTTTTCTCAGAATTTAGAGCTCTAGAATAAATTCATTAAGTATTTGTCAGAAAAACATGAGGTTTCATCAACAGAACTTCAAATAGATGTCACCGTTTTTACAAAATGTAGAATTATCAGTTACGGGGTAGAAGCAAAAAATAATATAATAAATATTATAAATAAAATATTATATTAATATTTATTTATAATATCATAAATATAATAAGAAATGATTGAAAGTGGTATTATTTGTATTAAATTCGGTATATTTAACATAATTTGTCAATAGAAATGGTATAACAAAATGAAATTTTTTCCTATTTTAACAAATTTGAACAATCAAAGTCTATGGAAAACAATAATGGTTGGAATAAAATTATGTTTTTACACAAACCGAAAATTATTCCAAGGTTCTTCAAAAACCATTGAAAAAAATCATATAGGCTTGATTTCCAAAAACACAAAAAATTATTACCTATCGATTTTCTAAAACATATAATAAAATTATTATATAAACTCATTTTCTACCATGTGATTTACGATGATACCTATACGTTCATCATACTCCTGTTCATTTGAAATGTCCACTTTGAAAATATCCATTGCTTCTTTTTCTTGAAGTAAATCTTTTATTTCTGGGGTCTCTTCTTGTTTTGCCAACATTATTTTGATGATCAAAATGGCCATGTACATTCCGTATTTGGCGTAACTTTGCCATTGAAGTTGCAGGTCTTCGAAAGTCATTACTTCATCCACATTCATTCCAAATTGCTTTAACATGGCCGATAAACTGTTATAATAAACAGTGAGGTAGGATATGTAGTTGTCTATACAATGCTTAGAACTGCATGAATAAAAGAAATACGAAATATCTAAAATCGGAGAACTTGTGGTTGACAACTGCCAATCAAGTAGAATAGTTTTCGAGATTTCCTGGGAATTTTCAGACTGAAACAGAAGAAGAATTGTGAAAAATGGTAACAATAAGATCACTATACTTGTAGATGTTTTCATGTAGACATTTTCAACAGAATTTTTGATGTGTTTCACATTCAAATTCTCGACTATAAAAATTGTAATAGAAAAAACATTATAAATTCACATTTAATATTGAATATTTTCATTTTGTTTTCCATCATTTATTCCAATCAATTGAAATATATATCGAAAATTGTTTCAAATTTTAATGTTTATTAAATTTTTTTAAGAGAACTTTCTATTTTAGAATTTTCTATTTTAATTTTCGTTGTTGAGAATATTATTTCCAGTACTTCAGGAAGTAGGAGTTGAACCCAATACAATAATTCAAAGTAAGAATAGCATAGGAAGTTTCGAAATTTTTCGATATTATGAGATCACCATGCGTTATGATTGTTTGAGCATTGGTGAAAACTATTTAATCTTAACACTTCTCCTGTATGAAAAAAGGGGCTCAATTTTCCATATATATTATATTTTTTTGTCAAAAAGAATGCCATATTCCCATTGTGCCTATTCTAACATTCTCTGCTTCAAACAAATTTTGGGCTCTTACTAGGTTTAGTTTCACATAACATATCGATATTCCTTTTCGACTTTGCTCATAAATTTGGGGAATAATATTCCTTCATTTATCTTTTATATTTGAATATAAACTCAAATTCAAACAATTGAACTTATGATTTACACTTTATTGACTACATAACATGACGCGCTTCGTCTTTACAAACGACTTTTCAGATGCTAACAGAATAATGAAAACCGTCATAATAATAATAATAATACATTTATTCCCAACAGATATACATCCAATTACAGACGAAAAATAACAAATTGTACACAAATAATAATAAATAAGAAAAAATGAACGAGAAAAAAACAAAAAAAGAGAATATAAGCGAATATATACCAAGAAAAAATTGATATAAAATAAACTGAAATAGTATTGAACAATAACCAGATAAACTAAAAATAAAATAAAATATTGTCTAATACAAAGTTGCGTATGGCCAGCAGATTATTTGCAGGTCATATTATTATGTAATCAATAAAGTACAAATCATATATTCAAGTGTTTGAATTTAAGTTCATATTCAATTATAATGGATTTACATCAAGTAAACGCCAACACTATTAAATATCCTTTATATTTACCAAATTTTTTTTTTCCATAATCCGAAAACACATTGAAATAATTTTATGTGTTGAGTTAATACAGAACGAGTTTTTTATTCATTCAAGGAGACGAAATATTTCCGGTACAAGAACACTCCTTTCATAATTTTTCATATCCATTGTATATTTCATATATTTTTAACATTTCGAATAGAGACAAGATTTTATGCAAAATAAAAAGCGAAGTTTGGAAGAATGCAATTTTGGACTCTTAAAAAAAATAAGTTTTCATTTTGAATCAGCATACAATCAGTAATTTATTCTTGGGTAGACAGATGATAGGTTTCATTACACATTGCAGTAACATTACATTACATTAAAATTATTAAATTTTTTCTGAACGTTATCAATTAAGTTTTCCAAATATTCAGTGGTATGCTTGTGTATGGTAATGTGTTGAAAAACAAATTCATTGAGAACAATTCTCGATATTTCGACACTTTTTGTACTTCTTCAGGAGAAAAACAAGCCGAAAAATAATGACCATCAAATGTGAATATGTAAAATGATAGATCTACTTACAATCAAAGTTTATGAAATGATAACATAACTTACAGCAGCTGTCAGTTTTGTTATGATCATTTCGATTTCGAAATATCGAGAATTGTTTTCAAAAAATGAGTTTGTAAAAATTTCACCAGTCGGATTATTTCCCTTACTTATTCTACATAGGTTTTTGTATGGTCCAGAAATTACGTAACTGTTTAAGACAGTTTATTTTGAATGTTTTTAGCAATAACTGGCTTCTTTTGATATAAAAAACTTCATTTTTGTTGACAACGAAAATAGAGTTTTCCACAAATAAAACTCTCAGGGAGTTGTCTAAACAAAATTTGTCAACGAGAACGGACCTATCACTTTCGAGAGTGAAGAGTAAGTGCGCTTCGAAAAACTCATCGATCTTGTTGAATGATAATAGGATACAATTGTTTCATCATTAGTATGGATCATCAGTCCGTATTTCAAACAAGAACCATCAAGAAATGATGACTTTCAAAATGCCCACAGTTCCTAGATCGGAAAGAGCGGAACAATTATTATTATTATTATTATTATTACTATTATTACTATTATTATTATTATTATTATCATCAATATTATTATTATTATTATTATTGATTTCGGCGAGAAAACTATCAATTTAATACAAGCACCTTCTTGTTCAATATGTTTTGAAGCCAAAGTTACAAAAAAATACCGACCAAATCAGCTCAATGGTCTTTTTATTTTTTGACTGTTGAATTCGTCGAATTCAGAATATTTTCTCTTTCATCGAGAATTTTATTATATGAATATGAGTAGAATATGCTGATACCACTGGGAATGGCTCGAATATGCCAATGCATATGCATTTACGAATGCATATAAACCAGTCCTTAATTATAGATTAATTCTTTACTCGATTGGCTAACACTGTATGAATTAAAAGCGATCTATTGTTTAGAAGCAACGGAAATGATCTAAACAAGAACCTTGGAACTACATAGCTCTATTCCTCAACAGTTAGGTACATACAACCATAGAAATCTACATAAAAATATATAGTAACCGATACAAGTGATATCTGACAAGATAAGGAGAGATATTTAAAAGCGGCGATTCATTTTAATCTCATCCAATTATTGAATCGATTTAGTTTAATCTGATTGCAGGAAAGAAGAGAAACTTCATTACTAAAATTATTGCAGAAATTATTGCACAGCAGTATTATTGTCCTCCTCTCTTGTCCGTTCTGAAACTTCATCTTCCTAGACAAAATTTTCGTACTACAGAATCATTCCACCTGGAGACCCCAAGGACCAACTCGCTAATACAATCCTCGGTTTGGTTTATGAAGTCTACATTCAAAAGAGTTGCTAGTAATTTTGACATTAACTTTGACAGCATAGAAGTTATTATTATGAGTTTTGTGAACAACGGAAATTGACTGAAATGAATTGATTTAGATTGAGTTCTTAGTAATATTTCATTAAATTCTATCATTTATTTATTATTACTAATTCAGTTTTCTTCAGATTAGATTGTGCTCTTTGTTTTATTTCTTTCATTTTATTTATTTATTCAACGTTATGTTATCATTTTCTGTAATTGGGTATTTTACCAGTTGAGAATGAAGATTTTATTATTATCATTATTATTATTATACAGTCATCAAATTTCGTATTTGTGAGTATGATAATCAGAAAAATGCGACTAATTCTTGGAATATTTTCGCTCACACGTTTAATCACATATTTAAAAACTTCAAATATACTCGTTACCCTAACCGGAAGTGAAAATGAGAATTATAAAAAAAATTTGAGTGACTAAACCATATTTACCTTGTATTTGAACATAAAATTGTTACACCAACAATCTCCATGTGTGATTACTGTGTATTTGTCTTTAATTTTTATAGTTTCTTTGAAAAATTCATTCGATTTCTCGATAAATCTTTCCAATCCAGTAGTGGCCTTTGCATTACCCTCCACTACCTTTAATGCTCTTTCCATAGTAGATTTGTTTGCACTTTTGAAATCATAGTCCGACATCATTTCCTCGAAAACACTTGGTAATTTTTCCATTAGATAAGTAAACGTTTCCGGCTTAAATTTCTTCATGACGTGAGACAATGCGTGGAATTCCCATATTGTGCCATAACAGTCTCAACATGATGAGAATCCATCGGTTTTTGTCTGTTCCACATGGTGAAACCAACTTCTCGTAAATTTTCCAATAGCAGACATTCTTCTCTCATGTTATCCAAGCCTCCATAGTACTTTGCTAATGCATCGAATGCCTCTGGCACGTTGTATTGTTTCTGAATTTCGGAAAATTCTTTGAATACGACGTTGTACATGAAGTTTTCGCGGATATAAACCGATCTGGCTGGCGTTTTTTTACGCACTGTATCATCTGTATGAGCAGTTTTCAAAATAAGGTCAAGTTTTCTCTCATTTTCTTCTATTGTTACAACATAAATTGTTCCCATGTATCCATCTCCTTTAAGTGACCCACGGTTTACACAAAATTTGTACTGTTTGAATCCTTCTCTATCAGCTATTTGATCGATTAATAGCTTTTGATTCTCTGAGATTGACACGTCCATTTCAGAATGTTAACTGTTCTGCATGATAAGTGTGATGGTCACTCGGGATCGAGACCTTGGTGGATGTTATTATGTCCCACTCCTAAATCTTCGGAGTTTCAATACACTACGCTAACAAAATTCGGAAGTTTGTTCAGTTGAAATCATTCCATGTCCTTACATGAGAGTATCGCTACTTGGAGAGTAAGTGCATAGTCCAAAAGCGGTATAGCAAAAAACATTTCTGCTCGAAATGTACATGTTACCGGAGATCTATAAATTTTATACAACTCTCAGGAAATATATATATATATATATATATATATATATATATATATATATATATATATATATATATATATATATATATATATATATATATATATATATATATATATATATTTTTCTTGAAATTGATTTATTGCCTGTTTAAGATATTTTATTTTGAAAGTTTTGAATTTTGAAATAAATAATTCCATGCTCTGGGGCATGTCATTACTACGACTTGTGATCGAAATAATCGACAAACAAGAAATATCACCGATAATGAATAGACAAAACTTTTTCATGAATTTTCATAACTCGTTATCAGCAGAAAATTAAACGAATCCAGGAAGTTCCGTGAAAGCAGTTTCGTACATGTGCCAAGAGCATTAATCATTATAATTTCAACAAGCTATGTTAATAATTATATACGTAACTTGAAGACTGATAAAAATATTAATTGACACAAAAACTCAATATAAAATTTAATGGTATAAAACAGTTTGTGTAGATTCATTCGATTCTCATTGTTGAAAGTGAAGTATCAATTTGTTCACCAGCACTACTTAATCTCCTAAAGAAGACGAATTTTGTGTGAAATACAGTTGAAATCTACGACACATCGAGGCTCAGGTCAAAGTAATTACAGCAATATGAAATTTTAAATTTAGTATACAAAGATTTAAGCAAACAAAAATATGATAAAATAAGTTGTAGATTCTCAAAATCTATACGAAACAAATCAATTAATGAAGCATGACTTCTCAATATCATTTTTCATATGAAATTATTTTCCACCATATGGTTAACTATATTTCTGACGCGTTCATTGTACTCTTCCTCGTTCGAAATTTTCAAATCAAACATATCCATTTGAGTTTTATTTTCTTTGACCATTTCTTTCCATTCCGGCGCTTCTTCTTGTTTTGTGAGCATCATTTTAATGAGTAAAATCGCAGTGTACATTCCAAATTTTGAATAAATCTGCCATTGTTGTTCTAAATCTTGAAAGCTAATGATTTCTTCTACTTTCACACCAAATTGTTTCAACATGGAAGACATGTTTTCATAATAAACCTTTAGAAAGTATTTGAAGTTGTCTAAACAATCTTTAGTACATGTATAGAAAAAAAACGAAGTGTCTAAAATTGGAGAGCCAGTGGTTGATGCCTGCCAATCTAGTATATAAACTTGAGAAGGCTTCTGGGAAATTGCATCCTACAACAGTTAAAAGAGAAAGAAAATATAAATCGACTGGTTCAACAACACTTGATGAATATTTTTGTGTACATATGAAATGTTTTGCAAACATGCAGCAAAATTTCAAAGGTGATATAGGCCCAATAATACTTGTGGCAACCATATTCTCATCGGAACTGCATGGTGGTGGGGTGTAGGGTGAAAATCATCATGGGGTAATTGAAAGTTGATTTCATCATGAGTTTGAGTTGAATTGATTATAAATCTCAGAAAATGAACTTGATTATCGCTAGATTTACAGAATAGAGATGTCGGTTGTACATTCACCAATTAATGCATTGAAAACAACCTTTATTTCAACCCCGACTACTAGATCCTACTTCTTCTTCAACTTCTCCAACTACCCCATTTCTTAACATTGAGCTTAGTACGTAGAAGAAGAGGATCGACATCATCCGAGACGTTTTTATCCACACGTTATATAACTTTTGGAATTCTTAAAATTATTTCAAGTTTTGAATGTGTGAAATATAATCTCATTACGTAGATATGCCTCAATGATCTTATTGTGAAATTATTGATATAACCATATAACTTCAAATTTACGACATTTAAAATACAAATTAGAAAATAATGCAGTGTTTATATTATCAGTACTAATAAAATTAGTACTGATGAGTTTCTTCGATTTGTTTTTACAGATAAGTGATAACTATGTATACTTTGATATCGTAAAATTGGAAAACAAACCTACCTCGTATTTGAACATCAAATTGCTAGCCCAACAATCACCATGTGTTATCACAGTATATTTATCCTTAATTCTCACAGTTTCATGGAAAAATTCGTACGATTTTTCGATGAATCTATTCAATCCAGCAGTGGCGTCTGCATTACCCTCAACCGCTTCGAATGCTTTCCCCAGAGATGATATTGTGGTACTTTTGAAATCATTTTCCGCCACCAAATTTTCATAAGCGCTTTGTAGATTTTTCGCTATTTCAGAATATTTTTCCTGGTTGAATTTCTTCAGTGCATATGATAAAGCGTGAAATTTTCCGTATTGTGCCATAACAGCCTCAACATGATGAGCATCCATTGGTTTTAGTCTGTTCCAAATAGTGAAACCTATCTCTTTCAAATTTTCAAGTACTAAGCACTCTTCCTTGATGTCTTCCAAACCTCCATAATACTTTGCAGTTCCATCAAATACTTTCTTCACGTGGTATTCCTTCTGGAGTTCACGGAATTCCTTGAATACGACGTTGTACATATAATTTTCTCGAATATACGTTAATCTGGTTGGTGTTTCCTTACGTATTTTGTCATCTGTATGAGCAACTTTCAGAATTAAATTAAGTTTTCTCTTTGTCGAATTTTCCTCTATTTTTACAACATATATAGTTCCCATGTATCCATCTCCTTTTAGTGATCCTTGATCTAAGCTCAAATTGTACTCTTTGAATCCTTCTTTAAGGGCTATTTGATCAATAAATCGCTTTTGCTTATCTGAGATTGTAATACTCATTGTAAAAATAATTACAGGTTCTTTGGGATGTAATTCAAACCGTTCTTGTTAGTCTGTCACTGACCTAGAACTTCGTATATACTCTGACTTCTAATAATCTGAATTCTATAGTTTTCCTATCGCTCGATTATATCGTAATGCAAACATTCGATCAACTAGAAACAATAGGAATGAAAATATAGAATGTTATTATGTTTGTTCACAATAAAACAGGAAAAAATCGTATATTTCGCGTCATTATCATTGTGTAATTATCAAATAATTGATAATATTGATAGGAATATATGAGTATGTTATCGAAATATCAAATACTAACAAATACTTCTCTGATTACTGCGAAAATCTCTAAAGGGTATACGTCTAATATGCAATAAATCTTATTATTAATTGTAATATTTGAAGACTATTTTGTCGTTAGACCATTTTTGAAAACTAGTTTGGCAATAAAATTACTTCCTTCAAATAAATAAAATTTGTTCGATTCTCGAAAATGAAGTCATGAACTTGAAGTAGAAGTTTAACTTAAATCAGATTTGAATCTGACTAAGGAAGCACAAAGTAAAGAGGAGATAGAAATTTGATTAAAATATAATGAAACATTTTATGAATATCGAATACTGCAACTCAAACAAGTTTGTTAGAACCCAACTGCCTCGATTTATGATGTTGAAAAAGTAGAAATTCAAGGTAACGTTAATGATAATTTCACGAACGTCAGATGAATGCACTTACCTCTGAATTAGTTAGAAACAAATCCCATTCGCAGTTCAGGGCATTAACTATCGAAATATAGCATCTAGATAGCTAATATTAATACCTAAATTCAAATTCACATTTAAATTCAGCTAATGACGATGATTTTATCTCAAAAAAGAGTCATATTTGAACTTCATCCTATTTGATAGAAAATAATTATCGATCACCTAACCAGGAGATCAAAGAAGTAAGAAGCATGAAACTAAAATCTAATGTACCCATAGAGTATTCTTCTTACAAGTTGATTGTGCCTGAATCAAATTTTGAAGCACTGAAGAATCCAGAAAAAAAAAATTAAGCAGAAAACATTACCTATATTCTAATTCATCTAAATGTTCAATGAATCGGAAATTGATTCGATAAACTCGACTTATTAGTAAACAGCTTGAATGCAACTTTGGTAACTACTAATGAATATTGGAAGAGTAGCCAGTCTCCGTAGCTTAGTCGGTAGAACTCCCGACTATGGTGCGGAAGAACCCGGGTTCGAGCCCCGCTGAAGGCATGGATGTTTGTGTTTGTCTATGATTTAAGTAGTTTGAATAATGAAATATGCTGAGTAATGTACATCGATTACAAGCCCAATGGCCGTTCGGAACCGGCGTTAAACTGTAGGTCCACTGAATTAAAAAAAAAAAATTGGAAGAGTAAAGATGACACTTCGTTTACAAGTTGCAAGGTTATATGATTCAGTGTAATAGTCCACCGCGCAAATATGAGCCATGGAGGCTGCGCAATTTGTTGTCAGAGCAAAGTTGAATGCAGAGACCGACCTGATCTCACATCTTAGTTCCGTATGTATGTACTCGTATTTGGGTACCGGGCTGCGATGTTCAGAGATGCGACGTTTAATCGTGTTAATATGTATACAGTAAAGCTCCTTATTTGCGATTCCCTTACTCGCGTTTTCGCGGATTGAAAAAAACGACCTATATTCGCGCCAATAGATTCCTTTAATCGAGGATTTAGTAGCTCTTTTTCGTGAGTGGTTCCGGAATTTTTTTGTTTCGGAAGTTGAGACTTATTTAGAAAAAAGAATATAGACTTTGAGCAGATCTAGTTTCGGATAATGCACCAGGTCAACCTCGTGAACTTGAAATTATGCATCTAAACATAAAGTGACATTTTTTGCTCTCAACATGACGGCTTGCTTCAACCGATGCAGCAAGAGATAATCCAGGCCTTGAAGCTCTATTACATTAGACGAACCTTCAAAATCATATTCATCCTAGAGGAGATACTGAAGCGGAGACGTTTGACATTCCTTTTGAAAAGATCATTTCTAGATGATAGACAACATGGTTTTCAACCTGGAAAATGCACAAATACGGCATTGATTAATTTGGTAGGAAAGATTTCACAGATATACGACGAAAAACTAGAAGCGGAGGCCGCAGCATGTGATTTGAGTAAGGCATTTGACTGCATGGTGAGACTCATTGTGCTTGCGAAGATGGAACGTTGCGGAGTTAGAAGTAGAGCGCTGGACATTTGCGTTTCATATTTAGCAGAAAGAACACAATCAGTTTTCTGGAAGGGAGAAACTTCCCTAGAAACTGCTATAAATGAAGGTGTACCACATGGTTTCATACTGTGCCCTTTATTGTTTGTTATATATATATATATATATATATATATATATATATATATATATATATATATATATATATATATATATATATATATATATATATATATATATATATATATATATATATATCAATGATCTGCCAGGAAATGTGACCTCTGAGGCAACTGTTATTTATGCTGATGACACAACTTTCTTCAATACAGGAGTGTCTAAGGAAGAACTCATGACTCGATCTCAGCTATCACTGAAGCAATCGGAATCGTGGATCGAAGTCAACGGATTGAAATTGAATATCAATACAACAAATAAATTATCCTTCAGTACATCGGAGAAAAAACTGAATCGATTAAAATCTTGGGAGTTGCTTTGCAGGGTACCTGGTCAGTCCATATTTCTGAAATAATCAAAAAGCTTTCTAGTGCTATTTACACAATCCGCAGAATGAGATCCGTCACAAATGATAACATCGCTAAATTGGCCTATTTTTCAAATTTCCACTCTATCGCGACGTAAATATCCTAATTTGGGGATATAGTCCGGAGATCCAAGGTATTCTGCTGAAGCAAAAAGAAGCGATTAGAGCGATTTGTGGTGAATCTAAGTTATCTAGTTGCAGAAAAATCTTCAAAGAATTCAGGATACTTACCGTGTTGTCCGTCTTTACACTATCATGTCTAAAGCACTTACGTGCTAATAAGGAGCTTTTTCTAACAAATACTAATATGCACACGTATAAGACTCGTGGCAAAGACGATTATCTCACCGAATATCATAGGCTCAAAAAAACTCAAATAGGAGTTAATTATTATTTTATTGAATTTCATAATAGGTCACCTTCACGAATCAAGGAACTGCCGAAAATATGCTTGAAACGTTTGGAATCTACTCTATTTAATCATCCTCTGTACTCTTTACAGGAGTTTATGGAATTGAGCAATGATGCTTTCTAGTGTAGTCTGACATGTATATTATTATATATTGTTTTGTACAAGTTTTGTGAATGTTATGATTTTGATTTCAAATTTTATTGTGTGTATAGTTCAATGTGATACTTATAGGTTTTGGGATGTTCTTTTATTTGTATACATTTCCAGAAATTTATTGACATGCCATGTAATTATTTTCATGGTTGAATAAATTAATAATAATAATAATAATAATAATTATTATAATAATAATAATAATAATAATAATAATAATAATAATAATAATAATAATAATAATAATAATAATAATAATAATAATAATAATAATAATAATAATAATAATAATAATAATAATAATATTGTATGATGTGTAATGTGATCTTGATATGAATGTTATGGAATGCTGGAAGGATTTTGACATAGCAAAATGTATAGTTAACATAAAGGAATCGTTGGAAGAACTGAAGCCTAGAATACACATTCTAGCTGGAAAACTGTCGAAGTTTTCGCGACAGTGACGAAAAAATGACGAAGAATCCGTGCACATTCAAAGTTTGATTGCAAACATAGCTGAAATTGCGAATGCAATAGGACGAGATGGGTTTGAACGAATAAAATCAAGTGACATTCAGATGTTGTTTCAATCGCAAGATGAAAACTTGACTGAAAGCAACTTGGAGGAAATGTTAAATTCACAGCCTATTGAGGAAGAGGCTTCAACGAGCATTAAATTTGAAAATTCTTAGTGAAGGTTTAAGAATAGCTAATGAGCATTGTGATTTTATTTATGAAAATTGATCCATCTATGGAACCAAGCCTTATTTCAAAGGCAAATTGCTGAAATCATTTCTTAACATCAATCTGAATTGAAGAAACATTTAAAAATTGCCAAGGATGAAAAAATTTCAAAATTCTTCAATACATTGGCTAAGCCTGAACATAATAATTGAGCAACGTGATCAGAAATTTCATTTAAATTAATTTTCTTATAATTTTTTTTCATTTTGTCACCCAGGAACGTATTCCCTATAATCTCATACAAATTACCATTCCATATTCACGTTTTCTGTATTCGCAGTATATTTTTGGAACGTATACCCCGCAAATAAAGAGCTGTTACTGTAAATAATTCTTGCTTATCGAAGGCATTTGCCGTAGAAAATTTTCCTGAAAAACTATCATATTCTAAACATATGCAGATTGAATATATTTTTGTATATATCTGAAGAGGAACTCTTCAATTGTGACACGCTCATTGCCAATTGCGACAATCTCCAAACACATCTTACAACTCCAAAGTGGATGTATCTGTCAAGTAATGAATACTTCACAATGCCATCTATAGGTGTCAATTGAAAACATTTTTGAATTCATAGAATAGCAAATACGGAATGTTCGCAAGTTCATACCGTATATATACTTGGAAATTCGAATGAAATTCACATGCAGCTGACTACACGAATATAATCATCGAAAACACAAAGTTATCAGCTTGAAAGAGTAGATATTCTTTGCATTTGGGGAACATGAAACTCGTTGGGAATACGCTAGATCACTATTTCATACTTCATGGGAATGATCAGTAGCATCAGGCGAGATGAAGCCAGTGACCTACTCATGTGATTTTTAATTATCTGAGAAAAAAGACAAACCCTCTCGAGTGCGTTCGTGACAAGATCATGAACTTCCACGCAAAGATAGCAAGTATAAATTACGCATTATATGCATGAAGTTCCGAACTATACAGTTTAGAAACTAGACACTGACGAGTTTAGATTTCTACCTATTGATGAAAATGTAACAATAATTCTACAAGTGGAACTGCAAATGATAGTATTCATATGTATATCATATTTTATTAACTGTTTTCTCAAATAAATTTATTTCTGACCATGTGGTTGATTATATTACTTATACGTTTATTGTATTCTTCCTCATTCGATATTTCGACATCGAACATATTCATCATGTGTTTATTTTCTTTAACCATTTCCTTCAATTCTGGTGCTTCTTCTTGTTTTGCAAGCATAATTTTGATGATCAAAATGGCCATATACATCCCGTATTTGGAATAAATTCGCCATTGTAGTTGTAAATCCTTAAAACTCATTATTTCCTCAATTTTCACCCCAAATTGGTTCAACATGGCGGTCAGGCTGTCATAATAAACTTTGAGGAAGGAGTTGTAATTGTCCATACAGTGCTTAGAACTGCAGGCGTAGAAGAAATACGAAATATCCAATATGGGAGAACCAGTGGTTGACAGTTGCCAGTCCAGTAAATACACCTTGGAAGGTTTCTGAGAACCTGTACCCTGAAATCAAAGAAAAACACTTACTGATAATCATGAATACAGAAGAGCCTTTGAAATCAATTTTACAACAGTTGTTTCCAAACTTTTTTGCTAGTTTCGTATTTTTTAAATTCAAAAGAGTTGCATCAATTGTTTTATAGTTTCAGTATGATTTATTTGAAATATTTGATATAAAATATTGTTTTTTTGATGTTTGGGCGGTTAGTTCTCGAAGATATTATGCAATTTATTTATAAAAATTCAAAAATTCTCGTTTATTGTTATCGGAAAGAATTTTTTCTCGTTCATTAATGAACCTCATTTCTGCGAAAGTTTGTTTGTCCTCATTTACAGCTTTCAAGAAAACATCCCTTGTGATAGTGCGATAATTAGACTTAAAATGAAAAAAAGAAAATTAACGAGTATTTACAAATACTTGTGGAAATATTTGTTCACAAAATGCTCCAAGTGTCGAAAATGACAGCTGAATACTATTTTATATTTATAATGTCAGCGATAGAGTGTGAACATACGTACATACATCGAAGTTTTCACGGGTGGAATGATTCAAGCGATAACATTCATAAATGAAAGAAATCAAATTTAAGTATTCATGGCCGTTTAGTAAGACATGGACGTTTGTGTATGTAAATGAGTTTCAGCGGTTAAATAAATGAATGATATGAATAGGTAATGTCCAAATATCACGAGCCCAAAAAATTAATCAAAAAAAAAAAATTGAGTACTGAAGTAAAGGATACGGTACAACTTTTTTATTGCTCGTGGTGTTATTGGCAAATACTTAGATACGTGTCAGATTACAGTCATTACTTCGAAACCGTTTCAATGAATTCAATTCAATATAATTTTTCAATTATCTGAAGCAGTAAAATATTTTTTTATTATATAAGTTTCATTCTTCCCTGGTTGACCGACGTCAATTCGTACAGCTGGAGGGTATACAGTCGTCTCTGTTCATTCCTACCTCTGGAATACTTCAAGGGTCTAATCTTAGACCACTGCTATTTATTCTGTTCGTAAATAATCTGATGGATAATATTCACTCTCCACATTTGATGTTCGCAGACGATTTGAAACTATATCATGATGTTAGATCACAGGACAACTGTGTTCAACTTCAGCTCGCGCTGAACCATGATGCTAGTTGGTGTGAGGACAATTATTTGAGTTTGAATAAGTCAAAATGTAATGTTGTTACAAAAAGAAAACGAATTGACTGTGATTATAGCGTCGGTTGTCAGGTTCTCTCTCGTGCTGATAATGCGGGAGATCTTGGTGTAGTCTTCGACCAGAAGCTTTTCTTTATCCCACACATCAGCCAACTTATTTCATCTGCTGCGGAAATAAATGGATTCGTATTACGTAAAGGCAAATATTTCAATAATTCCTCAACAATAATACCCTAATCCGTAGCAAGTTGGAGTATGGCAGCATGATCTTTAACTTACTTTTACTATCTAGTTATAGATTGTATACAACTTCGATCTCACACACACAAGATGAATACCTGCGCTTAACCTCTGGTTCAAAACCTGAGTGACTGCTAAGCGAGAACTGAAAGTTAAATGAATTGTACCACACCACAGTTAGCTACAGTGAAGATGGGGTGGGTTAATTATGTATGAAAAATTGCCAGGCACCAGAGGTTTGAAAGTTCTCGGTACAATTCAATTGGTTTTCTGGAGGATCAAACAACTCCACCAGATCTAACAGATCTTAATCTCAGTTCTCCCTAACAGTAATATCCACTCGGTTTAATAAATGACAATGTGATTATATATACATAGATATATATTGGATGTGAAATAAAATTGATAATCTGAAGTAATTAAAAAAGGGAAATCGAAACAAATAAAAGATAAATTAATTCTCCCCTAGCTAAGAGGACTTAATCGTCACAATGAAAAAAAATATATATATATAATATATGTTTAAATAAAAAAGAATCTTCAGCATATAAATTGAACACGTCTCTCTATCTTGATGATAATTATTATCTGATCATTTTTCAGAAAAAAATACCAGCCAACTTTTTTTCAGTCAAGTTAACTTCCATCGTCTTACAAACAACACAACATGACAATCAGACCTACTTAACAGTGGGACGAAAGAGTACCCCTAACCTCACAAAACTAAACATTCACGAAAAGATGTCACTAAACAAAAGTATAACGTTATAATCTAGCATCCCATTTACCATTGCCATCAACGCCATCTTGAGGCTATTCAGAGAAGATTCTTGAAATTCTTAGTTTGAAGGGAGGCTAAAGTTCATCCACAGAGAGGAGTCAATCATAACGAATTATTGAATCGATTTAGTTTAATCTCATTGCAGAGCAGCGGAGAAACTTTATCACTCAAATTTTTGTACAAATTACTGCACAATAGTATTGATTGTCCTCCTCTCTTGTCCGCTTTGAAATTCCGTGTTCCTAGGCAAAATTCTCGAATACAGAATTATTCCTTCTAGAGACTCCAATGACCAACTCGCTAATACAATCCCCCATTCTGTTTATGGAGTTCACATTTAATAGTGTTGCCAATAATTGTAACATTCACTTCGACTCCATAGAATTTATTATTAGGAGTTATGTGAACAACGAGATTTGACTAAAATGAATTGATTCAGATTGAGTTATTTGTGATATTTCAATTAATGCTATAATGTAGTTCTAAATTACTATTTTTTTTTGATTAGATTGAGCTCTATGTTGAATCTTTTTTTCAATTATTCAATTATGTATACAACATTGTTATTCTCTTCTGTAATTGGGTATCATACCTGTTGAGAATGAAGAACTTATTATATAAGCCATTATGCAACACGTTAGATATAAGCTAAAGCAGAAAGTGGTAACTTGTGAACCCATTCTGTTGTCTTCAGTCCAAAATAAAGTGTTAAATTCTCATTCGGTCAATATACTCTGCACTATATGAAAATAATATTCATTGTTTTTTTCCAAAATAATGACATGAATTAATTAGAATTATAATGATCCCTAAACCGTTGGAATATGTCAACAATAGCACGTGCATTATAATGGAATATAATGCATGCAATGCATATAATGCAAGTCATAATATGACTTTGATGTTAGAATCTTCAAGATTTAAAAGCAAATTAATTCAATGAAAGAAAGGCTTAGATAAAAAAGTAGTTTATATATGTGAATTCTTTTTATTATAGCAGAAATAGGATTCGATCCTTCATTCAGTATATATTTATATATATATATATATATATATATATATATATATATATATATATATATATATATATATATATATATATATATATATATATATATATATATATATATATATATATATATATATATATATATATATATATATATATATATATATATATATATATATATATATATATATATATTTTTTCAATGTTTTTATAACAGACTTATTTTGATGTTAAAAACATTATTTTCGTTGACGTTTCGTTGTATATCATAACTTTGTCAAAACTAATGAATAATTGAATTTTCGAAAACGTCAATTTTATTTTTAAAAAAATCTATTCAGTTTTTTTTGTTTTCACATATTCATTTTTTGTATCAGAGAAATATTCGCTTCGAAAGTTTTAGTCTCCTTCACCATGAGGAACCCTCTGAAAAACGTGGGGAGCCAGAGGATTCTAATACGTGTGATTTATATATACATATATGTATATATAAATATGTATGTTAATTGATTTATTTGTGTGAAATTGAAGGTAGACCTGGAAATAATGAGTTTTGAGATGTGACAGATCAGTATAAAAATCTCCAAGATCGCTATGAAATCAGAAATAAAAAGTTTCAGCAAAAATCATCGCTCCAAGCTGCAATAAATTGAACGGATGAACGGAAGAGAGTATTCTGAAAGTATGAAGCGTTTGGGAGGCAGAAAAGCTGAAAAAAATGTTGTAAAGATTGGTACTTCAAATTAATTCTTCTTCTAAAAGGTAGTTCTCTTTTGATGGGGAATAATCGTTTTAATAATAATATTTATTCTGTTAGCACTTGAATGATTATATCAAGATATTCATGGATATTTACATACCCATAAGAATCTAAATTCCAACAAGAAAATGATTGTAGGCCTTAGAAAAATTGGCTTTGGTGGAATGGTTTTGAAATGGCTCGAGTTGTTGTGTTAGACTACAAGAAGTGAAATTTAGACACATATTTTCGAAAGGAATTAATAAGAAATATGGGGTACTGCAAGGAACTATGTTAGATCCAGACTTGTTCTTGTTGCAATATATTAAAATATGATAAAATGTTGTGAATCAGGTTCTATGTTCAGTGCATACATGGTTATGTGGCAAGAACATGAGCATGAATGCATAAGGCATAAATGTGACCAAAAGCAAATTTTTGATGGTACGTAGCAGATTTTAAAGAACAAATTGAACAGTGGAAATAAAGAGCTTTGCATCGAGAATTTCAATCTTGAAAAGGTTCAAATTTTCGGGTATATTACTAGACGAACAAACATGACTTTAAGTCATGGTGAGTGTTCAATTGAAAAATTGTTTCGTATGAAGAAAATGTAGATTACAGTGTTCCCAAAAATATAATATATGATAATTTTTTTGTCACATTTGCTATTTTAAGCATTTCTTCAACTTCTTTAAATTGAGTTGAAATTCAGGTATAACAGAATAAATCAACGAAGTGTTTCTTGAAGTGTGATGGATACCTTTGCAACAGTCACGACTAGAAAGTTATAATGAATGTAAAAAAAGTGCGATATAAGAAATATTATTTCATTCATAAGATGAAAAATCTTATTTAAGAGTCTTTTCCTCAGTCATACATTGATATTTATCCGTCAAATTCATGATTATTATAATTAATCTGCATAAGCTAGTCCGACAATGGACTCACAAGTGTGTTTCATGTTAAATCAACATCAACGGAAACACCAAGAAACTGTGAATAATCATTCGGATCGATATTCAGAACATTACTCCTCAAAGAAAATGAACGTGCATTCGTTTTGTCTGCTTTCAACGTTAATAATCACACTTAAATCAATCTCATAGATATTACTGACAGTGATTTTAGTGTTCATCAAACATCTATTGATAAGGATGACTATGGACACAAGACACCAAGGAAACAATGATTTTATGTAATCCCTGCATGATTATCATGAAAAACTGAATCTTATATGACTCATTTACTGACTTACCTCATATTTGAACATCATATTGTTACACCAACAATCACCGTGAGTTATAACTGTGTATTTATCCTTTACTCGCCAACAGTCCTTGAAAAATATATTGGAGGTTTCGAAAAACCTCTTCAGTCCTGCAATAGCTTGCGCATTTCCATGTACAGCTTTGTAAGCTTTCTCCATAGCAGACACTGTCGATTCTTTCACCTCTTGCTCACTCATTACATTCTCAAAAATGTTACGCAAATTTTTAGATAAATCATCATATTTGTCTGGTTTAAATTTTTTGAGTGCATATGACAGTGCGTGGAATCTTCCATATTGTGTCATTACAGCTTCAACATGATGAGAATCCATTGGTTTTTGTCGGTCCCACATGGTGAAACCAATTTCTTTCAAATTCTCCAAAAGCAGACATTCTTCATCGGTATCTTCTACACCTCCATAATACTTTGCTGTTCCATCAAATACATCCTTGACGTTGTATTCTTTTTGGAGTTCATAAAATTCTTTGAACACTACGTTATATATAAAATTTTCTCGTATAAAAGCTGACCTGATTGGTGTTTTCTCACGTAGTTGATCACCAGTTTGAGCTGCTTTCAAAATCAGATGAATTTTTCTTTTAGTCAAGCTTTCCTCTACTGTTATTACAGTTATTGTTCCCATGTAACCATCACCTTTGAGCGATCCTCTATTTAAAGATAAATTATAATATTTGAAGCCTTCTTCCGAGGCTATTTGATCTACTAAGCGTTTTTGAGTTTCTGATAGTTCAACATTCATCTTCGAAATTGTAACTGTTCTGTAAGCGATGCACTAATAAACAGTTACGTTTGTTGAAGACCTTGATGAATAGAGTCCCACTACTTATCCTGTCAGTTAGTTTATTACTTCTATTCTGTTTCTCCAACAATGCATTATATGTTAATTAGAGTCTATTGGAAAATGAGTTGCTATACGCTAGCATTCCAAGAGACTGTACATTGCTGAATTGAAATTTAAAACATATCAAATTACGTGCAACACAAAGCAGTGTTTTTCCACTAAAAATTTGCAGCATTAATTAGGTGCAGAATTTTTGCAATATACTAGGTAATTAGACTTTCGGATCTTGACATTTTCGAATTTTTTTGTGACTGCAGTATGAATGAGAATAGTTTTTGTTGGAGCAATCAAAAGGTGATTGTTAATGATCATAAATACAGATTTGCAAGGTACTATGAACACTTTATTGCGAAATAATAGTATGTATTTCCAGGAGGACTTTGTTCAAAAATGGTATGTGGAATTAGTTGATGGTAAAGAATGATGTCCTCGAATTCAATATCTCAGAATACAATGAAACAACTCTAAAATCATTGATTTTATCAGTATACACATAGTCCAGTTCATACCGGCATTTTCTACTGGGTCTAGTAGGTAAAACTGAACAAAGAATTTATATTTATGAATTGTTTTTATAAATTTATGAAAATGAAATTTCATACTTTTTTCTAATATTTTTCATAGATTTATATTTGGAGGTTGAATAGGAGTCGGTATACAGGTGGTAACCCTGTAAAGAGTCTAGCCTACTTATGCTAGTAGGTTCGATTCACACTGTATTCTTGGGCCATTTGGAATCGGTGTTGAGCTGTAGATCCAATTTTTGCACAAGCACACAGTGCTTTTGAAACGAAAATTACATTCATCACAATGGTTTGAAATCAAATTGAATCAAAATGGAAATGAATACGAGTATAAGAGAAGAAATTATAGGGGAACAATTTCCCTTTTTCTATCGATGAAAGAAAGATTTATTTTCTATGCAATAAATATTCATTGTGATTCATTCCTATCTGGTTTTCAAGTAGGTAAACTATGAATTACTATTAACAATATATGAAATGTTATTCATTTTTTTGTTTGAAACGTTCAAAATCAAGGCCACTAATCATCGTAATTTCCTCAATGAATGATAAGAGTTATATACGTAAGTGATTGACTCATGAAAATGTTAATTGACACAAAAATTCAATATCAAATTGAATGCTATAAAATAGTTTCTGTAGATTTATTCAATTCTCATTGTGTAAAGTGAAGTATCAATTATTTAATAACCACGAATATACACTTAACCTTCTAAGAAGACGAGTAAAAAATTCTCGTGAAATTCAGTTAGAATTTACGTCTCATCGAGACTAAGGTCAAAGTAATTATAGGAAGTTAAAATTTTATATTTGGTAAACAAAGAACAAAGCAAACAAAAATAATATGTGAAAACCACCTGTAGATTCTGAGAATCTCTTCGAAACAAATCAACCAATAAAGCATGACTTCTCAGTATCATCTTAATTTTTCGTATAAAATTATTTTCCACCGTATGGTTAACTATATTTCTGACGCGTTCATTCCTCGTTCGAAATTTTTGAATGAAACATATCCATTCGAGTTTTATTTTCTTTGACCAATTCTTTCCATTCCGGAGCTTGTTCTTGTTTTGTTAGCATCATTTTGATGAGCAAAATAGCAGTATACATTCCGAATTTTGAATAAATCTGCCATTGTTGTTCTAACTCTTGAAAGCTCATGATTTCTTCTACTTTCACACCAAATTGTTCCAACATGGAAGACATGTTCTCATTATAAACCTTCAAGAAGTATATGAAGTTGTCTATACAATCTTTAGAACTGCACGTAAAGCAGAAAAAAGAAATGTACAAAATTGGAGAGCCAGTGGTTGATGCCTGACAATCTTATATATAAACTTGGGAAGGCTTTTGAGAAATTGTCTTTTACAACAGTTTAAAAAGAAAAAAGTATAAATCAACTGGTTCAACAACACTTGGTGAATATTTTTCTGTTTCAGCAAAATTTCAAAGGTGATATAGGCCGAATAAAACTTGTGTTAACCAGATTCTCTTCTTGTTATAACGACCAACTAGAGATTTCCCCAATTCTCAACATTGAGCTTAAGATGTAAAAGAAGAGGATTGACATCCAGAGGTTCTAGTACTATTCAAGTTCATCGTCTGAGATTGTAATCGTTTTTTATCCACACGTTATATAACTTTTGGAATTCTTTCAATTATGTCAAGTTTTAAATGTGTCAAATGGAATTCCATCATGTATCTCTGCCTCAATGATCTACTTGTGAAGCTGTTGATATAACGATATAACTTGAAATTTATGATATTTAAAATACAAATAAGAAAAAAATGCTGTATTTATATCACAATAAAATTATGATATGGATATGAAATGGATATAATGGAAGAATTGAATATAACTCAAATTCAAACACTTGAACTTATGATTTACACTTTATTGACTACGATTATTCTTCTGTAATTCATTATTCTGTAAACTAAGAAGTCGTTTGTAACGACGAAACGCGTCATGCTATGTAGTCAATAAAGTGTAAATCATAAGTTCAAGTGTTTGAATTTAAGTTATATTCAATTAAAATGGATTTACATCAATAAACGCCAACACTATTGAATAAAAAAAAATAAATAAATAAATAAAATGAAAAATAATGGAAGAAGTCAAAAAACGGGCCGAAATAGTGAGGAAAAATTTTGCATACTTAACAAGAGAGGGATACAATGTTCAAAGCTTCATATCTCAACTCCACACAGCGTTGACGGCGCAACCAGAAAGCAATGAAAAAGCGACTACAAAACGAACTGTAGACCACGAATTCAAAGCTTTCAAAAAGACAGCACGTAAAAGCAATCAGATTACACAAGACACAATGACAACTATAACAACTAGTAAAAAATTACCACACACTGGCCACTGAAAATGACATGGACATAGAAACCATCCCAGAAGAAAATGCTGATTTAAAAAAATATACTACAATCAAGAAACCACGAAAGGAAAAAATGATTTCACTTATTATTTGGAAAAAGGATAAGTCGAACGAGATATCAATCAAAGATTACGAAAATATGAAGATTAACTACAAGAAGGCGAAACTTGTTTACCAAGTTATACAAGTTGAGCTAACCACTCAAGACGATTAAAGGAAAATGTTCCATTTACTGAAGGAACGAAATGTTCAATTTTACACTTATCAACTGAAAAGTCAAAAACAGTTGAAAGTGTTAATAAGGGGTATCATGATTGGGAATACAGAGGAAGAAATTAGAGAAGATCTAAAAGAGCAGGGTAATCCGGTCACCAAAGTTGTCCGGATGAAGGACAAACAAGGGTTCTCAGCCCCACTAGTTCTAGTCAAATTATCAAAAGAATTCACGACCATCTACAACGACCTGAAATTCTGCTGCTGACTATCTGTAAAGATAGAGAATCTGAGGTTGACATCAGAAATCGTCCAATGTTACAAGTGTCATCATGCGGACCCCAAATGTATGAAATGTGGAGAATCCCACAATTCATACGAATGTAAAAAGGAAGAACTATAAGTCTAGGTGCGCCAACTGCAGCGGTGAACATTTAACCACAAATGTTCACTGTGCATAAAACCCTGATAATCCGAAGAATAAGAAAATCACGACTTGAAAATTGGAACATACACCACAACCTCAGTTCAATTCCTGACAGAAAAGGACTGAAGAAGCTGAAAGAGAGCAGAAACAGAATACGGAGAATCAAGAAAAAGCAACAGCTGAACCATTGGCGGAAGATGATCTCCCTATAATACTTGGAAGAATGTTAATCGCATTCTGTAACACAAATGCCTCGAGAGAGCAAAAACTAGACTTCATAGACGCACAAGAAGAGCTAATTAAATTGTTTAGGCATAGAGCTGAAACAATTCCGACAAACAAGAATGACAAGAGGAAAAGATCGTCAAATGGGCAATTCTATCAAATCAACAAGAAGAAAAAAATGCTAATGAAGTACTAAGTGTCGAAATGTGAGAAATAACAAAGCATCAACGTAGAGAAAAGGCTAAACGAAGACGAAGAGGCAAAGGATTCAACTCCGTCCTCATCAAAATTCAGTGCAAACCACCAGCAATTCCGTACGTATTTGGGTGCCCATCTGTTGATACGTTCACATATACGTTCTTGCTTATGAAAAATATCAGCCGTAGAAAAATTCTTTGAAAAAATCTCATATATCAAATATATAGATTGAATATATTTTCGTATTTAACTGAGGAAGCATTCAGTTATCAATTTGTTCATACCCTTGGATTGTTCAATTATGCCAGATCCATTGCCGTGTGAGGCAACGACTTCAATCTCCAAACACCTTATGACTCCAACGTGGACATTCGTCAAGTAATAAATACTTCACAGTGCCATCTATAGGAGTCAATAGAAAACATTTTTGGAATCAGTGGCATGCATCCAAGCAATTAACTTTCGATTGTTTTGCACCAAGCCATATCTCCTCAAAAGGCTGGATGAAGCCAGTGACCTACTCACGTGATCTTTGTTCATCTGAGAAAAAAGACAAACCCTCTCGAGTGCGTTCGTGAAAAGATAATGAACTTCCACGCAAAGATAGCAACTATAAATTACGCATTATATGCGTGAACTTCGGAACTATACAGTTTAGAAACTAGACACTGAAGAGTTTAGATTATTGAAAATGTAACAATTAATCTACAATAGCAACTGCAAATGACAATATTAGTATGTATATCATATTTTATTAAGTATTTTCTCAAATAAATTCATTTCTGACCATGTGGTTTATTATATTACTTATACGTTCATTGTATTCTTCCTCCTGCGATATTTCGACATCGAACATATCCATTACGTTTTTATTTTCTTTCAACATTTCCTCCAATTCTGGTGCTTCTTCTTGTTTTGCAAGCATCAGTTTGATGATCAAAATGGCCATATACATCCCATATTTGGAATAAATTCGCCATTGAAGTTGTAAATCCTCAAAACTCATTACTTCCTCAATTTTCACTCCAAATTGTTTCAACATGGAAGACAGACTGTCATAGTAAACTTTGAGGAAGGACTTGTAATTGTCTATACAGTGTTTAGAACTGCAGGCATAAAAGAAATACGAAATATCTAATATGGGAGAACCAGTGCTTGATAGTTGCCAGTCTAGTAAATACACTTTCGAAGGTTTCTGAGTACCTGTACCCTGAAATGAAGAAAAACACATACTTATGGTAATAAATGAAGAACAGCCTTTGAAATCAATTAACACAAATGTTTCCAAAGTTTTTTGCTAGATTCGTGTCTTTCAAATTCAAAATTGTAAAATTTTTTTTATAGTTTCACTATGCTCTTTTTGAAATATTTGATATAAAATATTGTTGTTTAGATGTTTAGACAGATAGTTCTCGAAGATATTATGCAATTTATCTATAAGAATTAAACGAATTATACAATTGAACGAATTATTGTTCTCGTTCATTAATGGAACTCATTTCTTCGAAATATTGTTGAGATTTTCTCACTTTCAACGTTCAAGAAAACACCCTTTGTGAAAGTAAGATAATGAAACTCAAAATAAAAAGAAGAAAATAAATAAGTATTCACAAATTCTAGTGAAAATATTCGTTCACAAAACGCTCTTAGTTTCGAAAATAACAAATTACTATTATATATTTTCAATGTCAGTGAAAGTGTGTGAACATACATACATGCATTTTTTTACGGTATGATTCAAGCGATACCTTTCATAAATAGAAAAAATCAAATTCAAGTCTTCAAGTTGAGGTTATGTGACAATGAGAGTCTAGCCCAATCAGGGTAGACTTGATCAAGAAGGTGAAAAATGAAAAGGAACCCTATGGGACAGTCCTGTCTCGTAAGTAGTCGATAGGACTTCGAAATACAAATTATAACTGATAATATTGCTGAATAACATAATATAAAACATTTTCAACAGATCAATATGAAAATCTACAAGATAGCACAGAGTATCGCTATAAAATCAGACATGTAAAGTTTCAGCGAAAACCATCGCACCAGCCTGGAATAAATGAACAGATGAACGGAAGGAAGAGCATTTAGAGAGAATTAGGAGTTTTTGGGGGCCAAAAAAGCTGAAGAAAAAGCCGTAATAATTGCTAATTCAAACTCAATCGTTCTTCTAATGGAGAATAATCTTTAAAATAATGATAATATTTATACTGTTAGAACTTGAATGATTAAATCAAGCTATTAATGCATATTTCACATACCCATAAGAATCTCAATAAGAAGATGATTGTAAGTCTTATAAAAATGGAAGTTAGTGGAATGGTTTCGAAATGACTTGAATGGTTCTGTAAGAGTACAAGAAGTGAAATTTAGACACAAATTTTGGAAAGGAATGAATGAGAAATATGGAGTACTACAAGGAACTGTGTTAGACCCAGATTTGTTTTTGTTGATATATATTGAAATATGATAAAATCATATTTCATATAATTTTTGTGGATCAGTGTAATCACTGCATACATGATTATGTAGCAATCTGTCTTATAGTTATTAGTGATAATATTGTTCACTAGCTGACTTGGCGAACTTTGTGGGCCAATTTACTTCTCTCTGAATATTTTTCAAAAAGCCGGAAAGACATGCTCTACTATTTGTGCTACACTATCTTGTTTATAATATTTATCCCGTGTGGAGCCAGGGACTTACTCACTTAAGAAGGGACTGCAATATTTCCTGTTATTTCAAATCAGTCGAATTATCAAAAAATTTCTATATTAACACATTTGATTTATTGAAAGTGATTAATTGTCCCATATATCTCATCAGTAATTATATGAAATATTTGCTGGAGATGAGTCAAAAAATGTTCAGGATTCAGTCCATTTCCAGAAACCAATGAATATAGTGGCTCTGGTGGCTGTACCAATAGCGTCTATTTGAATTGGCTCTTCGCGCAATATTTTGTCGCATCATTTAAGTATTTTCTTATTAATAACAATAAAACCTTGCCTTGCAGTATTGACACACAATATTCATTGTTCCAATAGCAAAGATTTGCTGTGAAATGTAATCTATTTCAACGTATTAATTGAATGCAGGTTGATAGGAGTTAACCACAATTTTTTCATATTGTTCATTCCGAGTCCATTGATTCCGTTCAACTTCATTAAAAGAAATAATATCGCGAAGCCGACCAAATTGAAAATCAGTTACTACAATATCTATTACTCTTACATTTTGTGACTATTCAATTTGGTCGGGTTCGCAATATTATCACTTCTGTTGAGTTTCGGAACGCCACATTAGATCCCCCAACGCGCAAAGGCACACTGGTTTGAAAGATATGATTGAATTGGAACTTTGTGCAGCGGTAATGAAGTGGAAATTGACTCTTCGATATTAGGAACAGACCTACATCGCTTAGACAACAGTGAGTGGTTGTAATTTAATATGAACTTTATTGAATAACAATAAAGTTCAAATTGACTCTACATTTTAGTTACAAACCGTGTAAATGACAAAAAAAAGTCTGTTTTTTAAGGTTTTCCCGGCAATTATTCGAATTTTTCTTGCCGTAAATACCATCCTTGGACTTCAACGAACATTTGAAAGACGAATTGACAAAATTGGTCCAAGCGTTGTTGAGTTATGCGCTCACCAACACATTTTGCGATTCATTATTATGTTATAGATTAACCATCTATTGATGAGGATGAGTATGGGCACTAGACACCAAGGAAACGATGATTTTATGTAATCCTCACATGATTATTATGAAAATTTGAATCTTATACGACTCATCAGCCAACTTACCTCATATCTAAACATTATATTGTTACACCAACAATCACCGTGAATTATAATCGTGTATTTATCCTTTACTTGCAAACAGTCCTCGAAAAATATATACAAGTTATCGAAAAAGGTCTTCAGTCCCGCAATAGCTCGTTCATTTCCATGTACAGCTTTCAGAGCTCTCTCCATAACAGGTACTGTCGATTCTTTCACTTCTTGCTCACTCATTATATTCTCAAAAATGTTACGCAAATTTTTGGATATATCATCATATTTCTCCGGTTTCAATTTTTTGAATGCATATGACAGTGCGTGTAATTTCCCATATTGTGTCATTACAGCTTCAACGTGCTGAGAATCCATTGGTTTTTGTCGGTTCCACATGGTGAAACCAACTTCTTTCAAATTCTCCAGAACCAGACATTCTTCGTTGGTATCTCCTAAACCTCCATAATACTTTGCTGTTCCATCAAATACTTCCTCGACGTTGTATTCTTTTTGAAGCTCAGAAAATTCTTTGAATACTACGTTATATATAAAATTTTCACGTATAAAAGCTGACCTGATTGGTGCTTTCTCACGTAGTTGATCACCAGTTTGAGCTGCTTTCAAAACCAGATGAATTTTTTTTTTCGTCAAGCTTTCCTCTACTGTTATTACAGTTATTGTTCCCATGTATCCATCACCTTTGAGCGATCCTCTCTCTAAAGATAACTTATAATATTTGAAGCCTTCTTTTTGGGCTATTTGATCTATTAAGTGTTTTTGATTTTGCGATAGTGCGACATTCATCTTCCAAATTGTAACTGTTCTGTAAGCGATACACTAGACAGTTTCGTTTGTCGAAGCCCTTGATAAATATTTTGATTCCCCACTACATATCCTGTCAGTTTGTTATTTCCATTATGTTTCTCCAACAATGAATTATATGTCAATTAGAGTCTATTGGAAAATGAGTAGCAACTCGCTAGCATTATAGCAATTATTGCAATACGCTAGCATTCCAAGAGAATGAACATTGCACAATTGAAATTTAAATACAATTTAACATACCAAATTACGTGCAACACAAAACAGTATTTTTTCATTAAAATAGAATTCAGAAGCATCCTGTCAGGTACAGAATTTCTGCAATATATGGGGGAATTATAATGCTTTCGGATTTCGACTTAAACGACAAATTTTTTCTGAGTTCATTATAAATTATTAACAATTTTTTATTGTTATTCAAAAAACAATTATTTATGAGAATTTTTTTGTTAGAGCAATCAAAAAGTGATTGTTAATGATCATAAATACAGATTTTCAAGGTACCATGAACACTTTATTGCGAAATGATAGTATGAGTTTCCTGGAGCACTTTGTTCAAAAATGGTATGTGTAATTAGTTGATGGTAAAGAATGATGTCCTCGAATTCAGATCTAAGAATACAATGAAATAATTCTAAAATCATTATTTTTTCAGTATACAATTAGCTCCGCTTATACCAGAATTATCGAATAGATATAGTAGGTACAGCTGAACAAAGATTTCATATTTATAAATTGTTTTTATGATTTTATGAAAAAAAAAATCAGACATTTCATACTGATGCCGATCTTGAAATTAAATGGAAATAAGAACAAGAATAAGAGAAGAAGTTATAGAGAAACGTTTTCCCTTTTTTTATCGATGAAAGAAAGTTTTATTTTCTATACAATGAATTTAAAACGGTCGTCTCTGTAACGTAGTGGAAGAGTGAGGGACCCTCACGATAGAGATCTGGGTTCGAATCCCAGGTAAGACATGGACGTTTGTGTATGTAAATGAGTTTAAGCGGTTGAACAAATGAATGATATGGTTGGTGTGTTCAAAGATGAAGAAAAAAATTGAAAATAAATATATATATATATATCTTGGCTTAATATTTCATATATATATATATATATATATATATATATATATATATATATATATATATATATATATATATATATATATATATATATATATATATATATATATATATATATATATATATATATATATATATATATATGTCATCAAGTAAACTATGAATTACTATTTTTTTTTAATTCAGTGGACCTACAGTTTAACGCCTGTACCGGACGGCAATTGGGCTTGTAATCAGTGTACATTACCCAACAATTATCATCATTGAACCACTCAAATCATAGACGAACACAAACACCCATGCCTTCATCAGGGCTCGAAGCCGAATTCTACCGCACAATAGTCGGGTGTTCTCCAGACTGAGCCATCGAGACCGGCATGAATTAGGTACTATTAACGATATATGAAATTTTGTTAATTTTTTTTTATTGAAGCTTCCAAAATATATGAATGGTTTATTTCTATCTGTTCATTGATAATAATAATAATAATACAACTTTATTTAGCATAGCTATTACAAATCTATAATTTATGCATTAACGATACTTAATTTTAATTTAATATCTTAACAAAACATATTCTCTCAAGCTTCTTCTGAATAATCTTTGATTTTGGCACACTTTAAAACTCAACGGTAACTCATTATATTTCTTGAAACCTTCATAATTAATACCAGTTATTGTCCTTGTTAAATTACACTTTCGGATATACAAATTTTTTCTATTTCTTGTCGCATATGAGTAATGATCCCCTACGCTACTTATTCCGTCAGTCAGGTACTCGGGAACCAAATGGTGATTCAAGCTTATATATAAGCTCTAAAGTACGAAACATAACCCTTTGTTTCACACTCATAATATTCAAAATTCTCAACACTGTTTTCACCGGTGTATATCTACTACATTTGAATATAACTCTCATGGCCCTGTTTTGGGTTTTTTGCAATTCATCAAACTTATAAACATTTGAGCCAAATATCAGAACAGAGCAGTAGTCTAAGGGTGGGCCTACAATCGCTTTGTATAATCTCAATTTCATATAACTACTGAAATCTCGACAAATTCTATCCAAAAAGAATATTTTCCCCACCATTTTCGAGTTGATACCTAATCAATGTAGCCTCTGACATTCAAATTTTGATCTATGAGGACTCCCAAATATTTTATAAACTCTACTGTTTCTAACGTCATATTATTTATTCGGGCATCATTATCAGGAAGTTCTAACCTTGACAACCTATGAGCAGAAGCCATTACCATATATTTAGACTTTTCTAGGAAGGAAAAAATTTTCCTGGGCGAGGAATCTCCGACAATGGTTCGGTAGTGCACTACGTAAGACGTAGGCACATTGATCCGATACGCACAAAATAAAGAGGAATACGCCATTATGGTCGCCAACCTTCTGTAAGGAGACGGCACCGCAAGAAGAAGAAGACTTTTCTACATTTAAAGCCATACTATCGTCGGAAAGCCACGCATAAATGTTCTGTAGATCATGGTTTACATCACTCAACATCCCAGGGACATCCCTACCAGACACAAATACCATCGTGTCATCGGCAAACATTCTTATAGCACACTTCGTTACCGACTTCAAAATATCATTAATATATATATATATATATATATATATTAAACAATACGGGACCCAAGACACTTCCCTGAGGAACACAGTGCTCCACCTTCAACTTATCAGACAAGACATCATTGAATCTCACAATCTGGTACCTCTTGAGTTGACTATGATTTGTGAATCCTTCATTTTTCCCAATTGCAATTGCTCCTGGGGAGCTTAATTATGAATGTTTAGTTAATATGTGAAGTTTTAAGTGCCAAAAATGTCGAAATGGAGTTTAAAATACATAAAATATTCAAATTTTAACATTGTATTATTTTGTTTTCACTTATGAATTTTTTTTACTATATGGTGCATTTACCGACATTTAGTCGGTGAATAAGACATAAGTCTTAAGAGAGGTAACGTTTATTTTTATGGCCATTTTCACGGGCTGAGAAATTGCCTATATTTCGTGAAATAGCAAAAATATAGAGAGAAATATTAGCAGAAACAAAAAAATCGCATTGTCCTTGCGATCATCACAATGGCCGTTTCGACCACCAGATTTAAATCCTACTGTTCATTCCACATTATGTGATATAGCTCAGTTCTCTTTCCTGTTGAAAAATGTGTATTATTGCAAAATTTAATGATCTAAGGTTGTCGAGGATTTGAAAATAACTCTAGTAACTTCAAAAAAATATTGTATTCATGAAAAAGGGTATTGGAGAGATGGACTCAACACTTGTTTTCCATTATTTATTATATTAACATTTAATAATCAATATCAATACCAATACTGATTTTACTACCACATCATTTTCCATTTTTGTTCTGTTCACATTTATCTCAAAATTAAATTGAAATCAGAAATTAGGTAGATTATAAAATTACTCCACCATATATATTTTTTGAACCAATAGTAGCAATGATGAAAGCTGAAATAGTGATAGACTGTATCTGTATACATATTCATATACAGTATAAATTCAATACTCTTATTTATCATAAGTAAACATTCGATTAACACGATAATTTGAAAAAAATTACACGAAATCATTGGAGGTGGATGATTCTACAGCTTGGTGCTCAGGATATCGATGTTTCAGTTGTCATTTACTACGAACAGAGGACTCCTGTGTGATTGAATGAGTATTATTTTCTTTCCGTTCTATGATTGAAATATTGCAATCCTTCCCGCTTTTCTGCTTCCTCCAGGACACTAAGCAAATCACTTCTGGCCTCTCCTTGCTGCTACTTCTCTCCGAAATGACTGTATTAGGAGCCTGAAATATTATATATAGGTACATATATAATAAATATATTCACTAGAATCATGAATCATGTTATCTTTGACTGAATTTGAGTATACAGATTCCTGTCTATTGAAAATCTAAGCATTGACTGATTATGAAGGATTCATGAACCTGAAAACAGCCTTGATTGAAACCACAAATCTTCAAACTGAATAGAACCTTGAAAGTGATCTTGTTACACAGACACACACACTATCTCACTATATTCGAGAGAGTTTCTCGTGTTTCTTCGATAGATGGAGTTCTAAAGAATTCACTAAATGTTTCCCGTATTTTGAATAGATAGGGACTTTATGCTTTAGTAAAGTTGATAGAAACATGATCATTTTGATATTTTTCTAAATGCACCAAAAACTCATTCTCGCAAGAATTCACTTGTGAAATTTGTGTTTCCGTGAAAACATTTGTGCTTACTGCTCCTTGAGAGTTTCGTTTGAAATATTTCTATGATTTTCTGTATACTCGTATATGATAAGAATAAATACTTATTAAGCTGTAACAGGTAAATTGATTGCGCAAAAACTCAAAATGAGACTTTGTATTTGAATGAATGTTCCTCAAAAATTTGAACTGGTAAGTAAGTTCATGGAAATATTTCAATAAAAGATGTAATCGTGGACTGTCGAAATCAGTTTTGAATGACTTAAAAAATGTATTTCGGGAGTATATCAGTTTTTCCGATACTAATTATAAGCGTTTTTCCTTTCTTTTTTCCTGGATTATGAGGACCAGTAATCGTTTCCAAATCTGTCATAAAATGTTTTCAATTGGAACAAAATAAATGATTCAAAACTTTTATGAAATTTGATTCATCAAGAAAAATTAATTCATCAGACAGTAGACCTTTATTAAACAAAGAACAAAATCTTGATTACAAAAATATAGCACAAGTTCTCAATAATAAATATAAAATGGAAATTAAAGTTAAAACTTATATAAAACAATTATCTAAATGAAAACTTTTCAAATTCTCGAAGTACAATATCTAATGTTTCTAAATCAACATTGTTTGCAGTAAATATTATATAGTAATTCTAAGATGCATAGTTCGGGATATTTGATAGAGGCTAGATGAAATCAAAACTAGATCTAGACTAGATAGAACTAGTTTATCGATTTTAATGTTTCTGACACGAAATGCGTAGTAAATTTATTATAGAACATAGATGAAACACTTCATAAATTAAACATTTTTATGTTACATCGGTTTAGAAGTCATAATATATTCAAATATTATAATAATGTCTATATCCATTGTTTTTATTCGGTGGACCTACAGTTTAACGACGTTAACGAACGATCTATGGACTTGTAATCATTGTACATTACCCAACAAATATCATCATTTAATGATCGGTTGGGCCGATACTTGAAGAAAATTATTCGAGTCGAACAATGAACATAATTCGACTAAAACTAAGTAGTTTGAAATTTTCAATATAATTCAGTAAAATATGACAATATTGTTTCACCAACTCAGTGGCTTCATCAGTTGTAAATGATAAACATTATCATATTTAACTGCGTTGGGAAAACAATATTGTCATGTTTGACTGAATAATCCTGAAAATTACAAACTAGTTTTATTCGAATATTCATATTTCAATAGTTAAATCATAGACAAACACAAACACCCTTGCTTTCCCTGGGACTCGAACCCGAATCATACCACACGTGCTTTCCTGACTAAATCACTGAGGCCGTCGGCTCAATTGGGAAAATATCCTTCTCAAATTATTCACCCCTTCAAAATATTATTTATCTTTAGAAATGAATAATTATATTCTGAATAAAAATTTCAGTAACCTCATGTATATATATATATATTTTTTTTTTGAAAGTTTTTAGCAATAACAGGCTTTTTTTGATATGAAAAAGTTTATTTTTGTTGACGTTTCGTTGTTATATTACAACTTTGTCAAAACTGATGAATAATTGAATTTATGAGTTACTATAAATATCAAATGTCAAACTTATTTTTTCTAAAAAATATTGATACATTTGATATCTATAGTTACTCATAAATTCAATTATTCATTAGTTTTGACAAAGTTGTAATATAACAACGAAACGTCAACAAAAATAAACTTTTTCATATCAAAAAAGCCTGTTATTGCTAAAAACTTTCAAAATAAAATATTTCAAACAGGCAATAAATCAATTTCAAGATATATATATATATATATATATATATATATATATATATATATATATATATATATATATATATATATATACTAGCGAACCCGGCGACCTCCGTTTCGCCACCAGATGGCTTCGTTTTATGTAACATTTCGTTAGGTGATCAAAAGATGAAAAAAAAATTTTTTTTTATATTGGAAAGGAAAAATTTCATTTCATTTCACAACAGTTATGAATTCATTTCGACTACAAAAATGAAGTGTTATTTAGTTGAACTTCCCTAAAAAATGAAAGTAAATCCAAAGTAAATACTGAATCGAAGCGTTATACGTGGAAATTGCAATCGTTTGAAGTCAAACGGAAGATCAGTCGGAATCATTGGTATTCGAGGAATACATACATTTTCACCTGCGTACTTTCCGTTAATAATGGTTGCCTCAATCAAATTCGGCATAAGTCTTTTTACCGAAAGTCGAGTACCGTTGCAAAGTCGTGGTGGATTCAAATTACGCAATATCATAATAACTCTACCAACTTTGAATATCAAGTTATGTGGTGGAAATCCTGGTAACTCCAAAGAGTTCAAAATCTCCGTTGGATAATTTACTACATAATCGGGATTTGTTATGCAATCAACGGATTTTTATGTCACCAAATCGCCAGCAATTTTTGATTGAATGGTGAAATTCCGTGCTGTTTACTGAGTAAGAAGTGACACCTGTAGACATCTGGCGGGGATAACTAATTAAATGACGGTTTATCAGTTTTCGACCGGAGGTGAAAAATGATGAAATTACTGAAAGGGCTATTCAAAAATAAGGGTTGATCGTAGAAGGGTGAAAATTTGGGATTCTATGTATTTTTGTATGTTGTATCATAAAAAAATGAAAACTGAAAATTTTTCTGAAAAATAAAAAAAATTAGTGCTGGACTATCCCTAATATTTAGGGGGATGAAAAATATATGTTGGCTGATTCTCAGACCTACTCAATACGCTCACAAAATTTCATGAGAATCGGTCAAGCCGTTTCGGAGGAGTATGGGAACGAAAACTGTGACATGAGAATTTTATCAGATATATATATATATATATATATATATATATATATATATATATATATATATATATATATATATATATATATATATATATATATATAACTATGATATCTATTTGCTTCAGGTATGGTTGAAAAATATTCAATTTTGAATTACAAGTATACCACTTCTCGTTTCAATGAGAAATATCTTCAGGTATTTGCCAGGCTTTCGTATCATTCCTTCATCAAGGCTTCAAAAGTACAGATTGAAGTCGAAAGCTCATTGCATATTTGTTATTATTGTCACCATTAAAAATTGAATATTTGGAATAATCAAAAAACACTTTGCTTTGTTTCATAGAATTATATTGTTTCTAGACTATTGTTAAAAGCAATATAATTTTGTGAAACTGAAAAATGTTGTTATTCAATATACAGTAAAATAATTTTTCATTATACAAAATCATGTATCACCTAAAGATCAAAAAGCAAATATTCAATTCAAATTCATCGAATATTTCACTTTACAAGTATTTAACACAGTAATCAGTCGCTTGGAAATGTCTAAATCCAACGAAAATGCGGTGAAAAATTAATTAATATGGTAATGAAATCAAAGGGTTTTTTGTCTACAGGTTTACCGATGTATTATCATCAGATAATTAAATTTTTATGTTCTAGTGGATGTGCAACACTTCAAAGAACAAAATGCACAAAAACTCAAAACTTTTTCATTTCTTCTCCTTCAAATAATTATGAATAATTTTTTCAATCTGCTCATACGTCATGAAAGATTAATTGCGGGAACTAGCTGTATAATGAAAATTTTTATCGTTGTTAGTATGCTATATTCTATTTAACATACTATATTGACGTTTCTTGCAATAATTCTTTCTCAAATATCTCAATCTTGAGATTGAGAAAGTGAAGATCTCACAATTTTTTCGTCATAACTTTTTGTTCACAAGGAATCTAATTTAAGGAATTTCAATTGAATGTAAAACGAAATTCAAGGGAGAAATTTTTAATTGGCTTACGTCGAATTTAAAAATAGTTGAATGGAATAATAAAAAGAGGAAATTTTGAAAAATTAATGTGATGATCTCAAAATAACTTCTGTTATTCTCATAGACTGTTCCTGGAACAAATCAATAAACATTCGAAGATAGAAAAAACCCACATCCACCAACGTCTGGCAGAGAATGGATGATGTATCATACAAATTACCATGGAGTTTTAATTCCTCTTGGGAATATCATATTGAAATAACATAGACAATAAGAATGAGGTTCATTTATACGTAAATATATGTACACGTGAACTGGTTATTCGGGAAGAACGAAGAAAAGAAATTTTCAGGACATAATAAGTTTCCTACAATATGAGCACTTGTCAGAAATTTATTCTAGAACATAATAAATGTTATCTTCATGAGTTCTCGACAAAGTTTGATCGGACGTCTGTATTTCAGATACAGATTCTATTCGTCATCAGGGCCTCAAAAAATCACAACGTTGAAAAAAACAATTTCTAATTATTGGTATAATTATATCCAGCCTTTTACTTGCGAGTGTTGATGTTTTTTAATCGTTAGTTGTTATTTAAAATTGTGTACATTATTTGTTTCATGTTGAAGAAGACTAATACATTTCCGCGTATGCTGAGCCAAAAAAATTCCTCTGAATATAAAATAGGCAAAACAAACAAGTTGATTAACAGAATATCAATTGAAGTTTGATCACTATTCTGTTAGCATCTGAAGAAGTCGTTTGTAACGACGAAACGCGTCATGCTATTTAGTCAATAAATTGTAAATCAAAAGTTCAAGTGTTCGAATTTTAGTGTACACTATTAAATATTCAAAGATTCTTCAATGAAAATCTGTTATTGCTGCTATCGGTCCACTTGTTTTTACTCAGTGCATCGTTTCTTGTGACAGCCTGTTTGTGTTTTGCCTTCGCGATTCGTTTATTTGGTATCTTTATGTATTTTAAATCAAAGTTTTAGACTTCGCGTTTATTCTCGTATTTCAGGAATAAACAGAAAATACAACTAACGAAACCTATTGACATTTGAAAACATCGTATGGTGATATTTGTCAAATAGACATTGCAATTTAGTAGATACCTACGAGTATAGACGATGTGTGAAATTTCGATGCTTATTGTGTCTGTAATCTGAGAGTTATTTTCTACTGATTCTTATAGATGGAATTGTTGAGCATTCATTACTCTACGGTCTTCCACTTGGAGTCACAAGAAGATGCTTGGAGGTTGAAATCGTTGCCTCACTTCGATAGACGTGGTGCGACTGACGAGTTCCTTGCAGAACGAAACATATGTCTCGCACTTCCATCAGGTGTGTCATCGATTTCAATATTTCTCAAATTTTGAAATGAATTTTTCAAATGAATGTTCTAGTGTTCATTCTCTCGAATATTTCATTCAGTGCCATAACCACAAAAATTTCATTTCCCTATATATATATATATATATATATATATATATATATATATATATATATATATATATATATATAATAATAATAATATATATAATAAATAATAATAATAATAAACTTTATTTAACTGCATCACAGTCTGGTCAAACTGTTTGTACAATTAGATACACTCATTGAATTTTAATGGCATTAATGATGTACTATATAAATGTCTATCAATTTGTTGACCTATTAAAATGGACTTCTTCAAGGTGGTAAGTCACATTTTCTTTGAGGTATACTTTTAAGGTTTTTCTTAGAGCTGATGTCGTTAATGCTCTCCATTCAGCAGGTAATTTATTGTATAGCTTGACCCCAACCGTCAGTCTATCACCAATATTCAGCCTTTTCTTTGCGATTTGCAAGTTATTCTTGCTACGGATGTTATATGGTTGCGTATGACCTCTGGTTTGATGTGTTGAGCTGTTAAGCTCTACCTCCATAACTAATTTTATGGATATATATATATATATATATATATATATATATATATATATATATATATATAAATGAAATTTTTGTGCTTATGGCACTGAATGAAATATTTGAGAGAATGAACACTAGAACATTCATTTGAAAAATTCAAATCAACCAAGAAAATGTAATAGTAGAGCTAGATATGTAAGCTATATATATATATATATATATATATATATATATATATATATATATATATATATATATATATATATATATATATATATATATATATATATATATATAGGGAATGTTATATTTAATTTGAATGCGTTTTTTATCAAATGAAGCATCATTACTTGAAGCGGAAGAGAACGATTCTGAAAGAAGTAGTTACATTGCTATCGTAATGTCACAAAATTGAATATAATGGGAATGGTCGTCTCAGGCAATATGGAATGTAAGTTTGGATCATGAGGGAAACGGTGAAAGACATCAAAAGCTGAGTAGGTTCGTATGTTGATAACGTAAAAGTTATTTTTACTATCTAGCAGATGCTGAATGGTATATCATTCATACTAGTTCGATTTATAAGGGTTTCTCAAAGTAAATAGACGTATTACATTCTAAAATTGGCAAATACAAACAGCTGGGAAAATGGAAACTGATGATACGTTTTGAAATCCTCTGAAATTGATATTTCTTCTTTATGACTTCACATCTGTACTGATGAAAACTCTGAAATTGTGTTCGTTCGTTGAAAATTGATGAATACTTTGATTTCCTTAAAATGTATGAAAACGAGAATTCTTTCAATTATCACAAGGCAAGAAATAACAAATACTAGTTTAATTGTTTAATTTTTTTATCTGTACACTAAAATTACAAAGGAAATACTCTCAAATTTTGAATATATTGAAATTCTGCAAAAAACATTGATAACAATAAAATACACAGTAATTCTTTTTCCATATTCCAATTTAGATGATTTTGAAGGTGTTTCGAAATAATATTTTGTAATTTATGCCGAAATAAGTGGAAAATTAGCCAAAGTCTTTCAATCACACTATAATCTGAAATACATCATTGTTTTTCAAAAAATATCGTATTTCTTCAACTAAGTCCTGAAAAGCCGCATATTATTTCTGACTTGTCCAAGTATTCAGCTTTTTTCAAGTCAATGGGCACTCCAATTGCCTAAGAACTCTAGGTAGATAGTAATATAAATATTTCATAAATACACATCTTTTATTTTCGTTTATCTACGTTGAATGTTATTCCAACTGAGTATTAAAAGAGATAGTTAACTCTTGGTTAACCAGTTAAATAATTTGAAGGTTTTGCAAATTGTTTCAAACACTATTATCCACCAATTCATTGTTTGTACACAGGAACTACTAATCGATTTGCTGTAGTTGAAGTACAGTCAAATAGAATAGAAAAGAATAGAATTATCATCATTCGCTATATACAGACAGCTCTAGTCGATTTCCACCATCGAAAATGTTGATATGGAAATGTAAAGAAATAACATCTTCTGAATGGTTTCACTCTTCATACATTAATGAAATTTATTGTTCTCCCGGACTATACAAATTAGAATTACCATTGAATCTAGAGAATACAGCCATTTGAAACTATAGCAGATTAAGTGTAGATGGTTTGTGCTCCAAAGATGGCGGTCTTAACCGGCCTTCCGAAGTGGGAGTGTTGATGCAGGTGTTATTAGTGCTAAATGTTAATGCTCTGCCTCTCACCTCTCTCCTCACTGCTTTCCTCAAGGCTCTGATGTTGAAAGCCCCATAGACCAATGGATTCATGCAAGAGTTTGTGCAAGCGAACAGAAACAAGCATTTTTGAATTCTTTCATCAACTTTTTCGGCTGACTTTTTGTCTACCCAATACCTGTAAAAATATGACTATCAATCAAACTGACGAATATCAGTACCTTCATTAGTTCATTTGTATTATACAAGATTAATGAATAAATGTAACAAATGAAATAAAAAAATTTTTCAGAATATATTATTCTAAACGCTTTGCTTAATGTTTTATTACGGCAAATGCTTAATTTGAATTAGTACTCAATTAAGTTTCACCAATAAATACACGAGAATTCAGTCTGAACTCGATGATAGCATAGTAATAAAACAATCAAGAGCGAATTCAAGCAAAGTAATACTTTCGTATCTTTAATCGACTGGGCCGATACTTGATGAAAATCTGAATACAAAATTTGAATAAAACTAAGTAGTTTTTCGATTTTCACTATAATTAATTCAGAAACATTACAATATCGTCTCGACAACACAGTGGATTCATCAGATGTTGATGATAAACTGTTTAACAATTTATAATTTTAGGATATAGTATGAAAAACAGCCGAACTACGCTCTTCATGGCCTGTGTAAAGTCGGCCGTGACGAAGTGTTTATAAGTTAGGCAACCTGTCAATGGTAACAAAGCTGTTGTAATAAATTGATTTCTCCCTCAAAGAAAAATTTGTATTTTCTTTGAGGGAGAAATCAATTGAATACTGTTGAGAATAAATAATGATAATAATAATATTTATTTAGCTGAAGCTATACAAAAATCAACATATTTTATTTTGAACTGTCAATTTTTAATTATTATATACCTATCTCATTATTTAAAATATACTTTCTAAGATCACGCTCAAAGACAGTACTTGTTTTCAATATATTTGGTAAATTATTGAAAGACTTAAATACGTCATAGTATATGCTATTTTTGGATTTAGAGAGCTTACAACTTTGGATATAAAAAGTATCAGTATTTTTAGTATTATACCCATGCACATCACTGCATATGTAACATTTTGTATTATATTACATGGAAGCAACTGATTTTTCATTTTGAATATGAATATATATGAAGCAAAGAGTATTTTTTGTTTTACAGACATTAGTTTCAAAGAGGTCTGCATAATTTTGACAGGGGTATACCTATTGCACTTTAAAATGCCTCACATGGCTCTTTGCTGTAACTTTTGTGATATTTGAAATTTTTCTTTAGTCAAACCAAATAACAATGTGGAGCAATATTCAAAATGCGGCATTATTATTGATTTGAACAACAATAATTTCACATATGTAGACAGATTTTTACCTATTATTTTCAAAAAATTGATTATCTTAGAAATTTTAGATGATATGAATCAACATAATCATTGAAACTGAATTTTTCGTCTAACATAATGCCTAGATATTTTACTTTGTCTAATCTTCTAATTTTTCGTGTGTTAATCCTTATAGTTATGTCCTCATTTTTATTGGTTTCAAGGGTTTTACTTGTACTCAAAACTGTGAAGTTAGATTTTTCAACATTCAGAGATAAGCTATTGTCACATAACCATTCATTAATTGCAGAAAGGTCTCTATTGATCCCCTCTGTCATATTCCTTATATCTTTGCCACATATATAAAGCATAGTATCATCAGTGATCATGAATTAATGTTTTGCACTTCTGACAGATTGTCAAGATTGTGTTTTAATGAATATGATAATGTTTTGGTATAAGTACCCATTATTATCGTTGTCAACATTCTTGATATTGGTGGATAGCAACACGAACAGTGAATAAATGTTATTCAATGGAATTTTGTTGCATATTTATAATTTAAAACTAGCTGGGTAAAACCGACTTCATTCCAGTAATTGATATTAGATTGTGTGTAGTAGGAATAATATAATGAAGACTTTTATATAAGAGATGAAGTTTTTTTAATCGAAAACTCATTCGAAGTACAATACTTATTCATTAACATTGTTCATTGTGTTTCTGTTATGTTTCTGATTAAGAAGATGTCAAGCAGTGTTTAAACACTTCTCTCGCTTCATTTTCAATTTATATTGAATAACTCACGTTCCTTTGAAAAATGAGAAAGGAGACTTTCTTGGATAAAACATTTTAGCGACGTTTCACCAAGTTTGGAGAAATGAATTCACTCTATTTTAGAATCGTGTTGCTACGCAGGGTGGACGCTTATATCATTCTTACCAAATCATCCATCCTTATCTGAACCTTCCAATCTGAATGTTTATCTCGTATAATTCCAGACGGCATTGAATTTATCGTGGAAAAGCGTAGTAAATCTGAATAAACAAGTCAATCACAAACATATTTTTCCATCGGTTATTTCTCAGGATTTTCATTGTTGATATTCCTCTTCGACTGATGGAAAAATATCACCTGCATGTTTTGGATAGCATAATCTGATGTTGTTCCCATCGATTCTTCAAATGAAAGCACTCAAAATGACTAATCCTAATGGCACGTTTGCAATAAAACGACCACAGACATTATTATTTCTATCGAAAGACGATATATGTCAACATTTTTTTGACCTTGAAATTAATGACTAGCAATAGAGTTCATATTTGAAAAAACGAAGTCGAAGTTGAATTATATATTCTCGATTATCTTCTTACTAATTATGGAAATATTCACATACTTTCGATAAACATAAATCAAAATTTGGAAAAAATAACTGGAATAGAAAATACGTAATAAACCTTAATACATCTCGAGTACAAATTCTTTAAATTTATCATTTTTCGCAGTAGCCAGAAAATTTTCATGCAAGAAAAAACGATCCTAGAGGTGAAATTTGATTCCTCATCGAAATGGGCATGAAAACACCCAATCTTGAGAATTCACGCAGCAGCCCTGAATAGGTTTTTGCATTGTGTAGAAAATTTTACCACATTGATTCAGACATTGATACACAGATTCTGAAACTTAAAAGTATATCAAATTTGAGAATTGTTCGAGCAAGTTTTTCATTTTTTTATAGATAAAATGTGAATCTGAGTAATATTTTCTTAGAGCAGGCTTTATAGGCGATCTCACGCCTTAGATGGATCTATATTCTTTTTGATCTCACCACTAAGGTGAATCTGGCCGCTCACTAGACATTTAACTATAGCGATCATTCCTCATTAGAAATATTTTTGACCATTTCTAAGATTTTTGCTTTTTTGTCAGCATCAATGCTTCATACTCTCGACATACTCATTTTTTCGTCTTTCTGCCTATTTTTTATTGAGGTTGATGCGATATTTCTCGCTCAAACTTCACGCTTGCGATTCTGTTTTGCGCAGTCGATGCTATCTTTGAGATTTTTTATATTGATGTGTTGTTGATCGGTCTGAAACTCTTTTAGGCTTTCTGTTCTGCATTGACTCTTTGTAATTCTTGTCTATGATCCGGAGTTTTTCATCCTGACATGAGCATGGAACTTTGCTCGTAATTTTCTAATTTTTTGTTTTATTTTATTCTTCTTTTGATAAAGCTCGTTCTGAGGTCTAAATACCGATCCAATTGATTGCTCTCTTAACATTCCTGAGAATCATCATTCTTATTTTTTCGTTTATCCATTTTTGTATGGCCGTCAATCACCATTATTTCGTATGCTTAGACGTTTGTTCATAAAATCGTGTTGAAATGCCCTGATTTAGCTCCCTTCGAATTACATTTCTCATTAAAGCACGCCTTTAGAAGATTGTATTCGCTTTGGAACTTGGTAATTCTTTGTTTGTTGGCGATATGGTTTATTTCTGTGGACTGTATAATTTCTCTGAGGTATTCAAAATGAAAAAATGGTCGACTTGGGCCATTTTGAATTAAATTATTGAAATAGATACCTTGATATGTATGTATGTAGGTATGAAATATTGCAGAATATAAATAGGCATTTTTCGTACTCACCACAGGCTAGGGTCTTTGTGAGAAAATGTATTATCTTTGTTTAGGCAACAAAATTGACGATTTTACCACGTTTATTGATCACATTGAATTGAAAATAACATACAGAGCTGTTTCATCCTATTCTGGGAATCATCAGTGGTATGTATCGAAACAGTCGAGTTTCAATGTTGTTCCTAAACGATTCAGAGACCTATTCTTTCTAAGGCGGAATAAAATGAGTGTTATAACTCACGTAATCTCCCTCTGTCGAAAAACCGAGATAAACTCTCACTAAATTGAACCCAAAGCCAAGAAATATCTTCCGGAATTCAGTATTCCAACCGTACTCTTATATGGCGAGAAATGTAGATATTTTTCCAAACACCGATGTCCGAATGGTTTCTGTGTCTTATGGCTCCGTTTCACACCTCGCGAAAAATGAGACTAACTTCGAAATGTAACTTCGAAATATAGCTGAAATTGGATGATATTGATGTGGCCAACATGTGGTTTCAAGAAGAAGTTGCCACATGCCATACAGCTCGTGAAACACTTCAATTAATGAGAGGTAATAAAAAATCTTGTCTAAAAATCACTATCTGAACAATTCTTTATTCGACTAGTTTCGCCTTCTACGGCATTATCAAGACTAAATAGGTTTTTCAGTCTATATATTTTCTCAGTCAATATAGCCTATTAAGTCTTGATAATGCCGTAAAAGGAAAACTAGTCGAATAAAGAATTGTTCGGTTAGTGATTTTCAGACAAGTATTTCTCATAACTTCTCATTTAAATATATGAATATAGCACAGAGTTGATTCATAGACCATTTAATTCACTTCAATTAATGCATGAGACACTTTTGGTGATCATTATTGGCCCCCTACATCATGAGATTTAGCACCATTAGATTTTTATTGGGTTCAAAACTCAAAATTATAGGTCTGTGTCAACAAGCTCACGACTACGCGTGCATTGAAGGTAGAAGATGATGATAATACGTACATTTATTTAATGATAATATAATAATAATATTTATTTACCTGAAACTATACAAAAAATCCACATATCTTGGACTGTCAATTTTGAATTATACACCTTTATGAGGTATGTAATTTATTTGAAATATTATCAAAAATATGCGTTCTCAGATAACGCTTAAATATCTTAATACTAGTACCAGTTTCAATATACTTGGTAAATGATTGCAAGCCTCAAATCCGTCATGGAATATACTATTTTCAGATTGAGAAAGCTTATAACTTGGATAGAAAATAAAGTAGAGCAATATTGAAAATGTGGCATTATTATTGATATGAACAACAATAGTTTCACATATGTCAAAAGATGTTTTGTTTTTCTTTTCAGAAAATTTATTTTTTTAGAGACTTCAGATGATATGATCATTGGAACTCAATTGTACTCAAAACTGAATTTGTACACAAATAATAATAAATAAGACAAAATTTAAGGAAAAAACAAAGAAGAGAGCATATCAGCGACTATATACAACGAAAATAAAAAAAAATAAATTGAAATAGTAAGAAATAAAATGGAACATACTGAAAATAAAATTTCATCTATTACAAAGTAACACGTAGTCAACAGAAGTTAATGAAATGTAGTTGACAAATTCAATGAAAATAAAATCTAAATCAATCGCAATTGTAATATAAAGTCACCAAATGAAACAAAACTAAGAATAAAATATTATATTTCACAAAGTCATAAGTGACATATCAATATCACTGATAGCCGATCAAAATAGATATCACATAGAATGCAACACCCATCATAAAAATTACATATACAGTTGATAGGAGAACGTGACAAAACATTTGATCTGTTGTAATTGGCGTAAAGTGCATTATTCCGCCTCACACCAGGCTTTGGTGCGCGAATATTTATTTTGCTAAGAAGAAATTCAAAAGGTTCAACGTTGCATCAACGAAATTCACATTTATGCAGAATTTGTTTTTACATAAAGGCGATTTTGCTTTTTATATACCATCATGAATAAATCCACAGTGAGTAAGGGTTTGTAAAACAAAACACAGGGCAAAAACAACGTTGCCTTCAAATTTTCAAAATGTATCATTGATATTAGTTCTCTTCATAATTGACATTCACCTTGGTACTGTTGCAAAAGCAATTCAATTCATGAAAACAAAACGTTTGTCAAATGTAATTCGAGACTTTTTCGACAGAAAACATAAATTAAATATAGGAATTAAAAGTGCAAGTATAATAAAAATTCGAGAATTTTCAAACTTACCATATAGACATTATATAATACGGAGTCCAGCATATGAAGAATACACAAACAATAATGATTGTCATCTTCAAAGTTCTTATTTTCGCTCTACTCAGGAACGGTAAGCTGGAGCGTGTAACGCTATCTATTGAAACAGAAAGAAGTATTGTAAAAATGCAGGTAACTGTAAATAGTAATGTCGATAAATAAAAAATATATCAAACACATTTTGCGAAGTTTAATTGATATTTTGTCTGTGTATTCAATTGGTTAATATGTTTATAGAATACCAATCAATAAATCGTTAATAACTAACCAGGTGTCGCTTTGTTTTGTTCCAATATTAAATTGAACGTTTATTGTGGGTCATTACATCGAGCTCTTTATAACAACAACAAACTCAATCAAAATTTTTAGTCGATATAGCAAAATGGACAATCAATTTTGCTACTATAATAATATTTCGAATTTTCATTGAAAACATTTCGTAATAACGCATAGAACAAAATTAAAACCATTATGTCGATTTCTAGAGAATATTACGAAAGACTATAAAAATAATTGGAAATGTATACATCATAGGAGTAGAAAGTTTTCATGCCAAAAATTTCAGAAACACTATCGATTGCAGAATATATATCAAATATTCCAATTGAATCAAAATTCCAATTGAATTAATTATTCATGGAGGTTTAGTAATTTCATCAAAAACTCATTGAAAACCAAATTCAATCAACAAATAATAATACTCCTGTTTATAATCTAATATATAATCAAACGAATAACTATTGATTTCTCTAAAAGTTTGGATGCCAAATTGAACCACAATAACTTGTAGGTTTCGATTTACTCTGGCACATGTAGGTTACGATGAAGAAATAATTTGGTAAACTTTCCAGAAGTTTTCTCAAAGTATAATATACTGCCGAAGATAACGGTAATGAAAAATTTCTCCTTGACTACATCAATTAGAATATGTCGAAACTTTCAATCATTTATTTTTCAAATCCTGGCTTTCAAATTAATGTCAATCAATACAAGGCAGTTCGATATTGATTGAATGGAAAACATTTGGTTCAGTTTCACAAAAGTATATAAATTACTGGACAATTTTAAAGAGCTATTACCTTATTTTCAAAAGTTAAACTAAACAAGCTGAACACATGAAGAGCAACTAATAGAATTCTTTGAAACTGAGCACATTTAGGATTTACCATATATCAGCAAGAGATCAGTGAATCCTTAATCAACTTCAACGAGACATTTTATCAAGCAAATTCAATTTTTTGCAGAAAAATGTAAAAAAATCAATTCAACTCAAATTTTGGAGGAAAAGCCTCAAGGTGTTCTATCAAGGAAAACCTAGATCCAGTTGAAAAAATAAAGTATAGAATAGAAAGCACCAGAACGACTGTAAGATAATAATTATAATAATTCGTATATAAACTCTATATATAAAACTCTTACATGAAAACTGAAAAAGGAACCAATAACTAAATAATAGAATTAAATGAAATATTACAAAGAATTCAATCTAATTCAATTCATTTCAGTAGATTTCCTCTGTTCAGATAACTCCTAATACTAACTTCTATGGAGTCAAAGTGAATGTCACATTTATTAGCAATTGTATTGAATGTAGAATCTATGAGTCAAATGGGGGATTGTATTAGCGAGTTGGTCCTTGGACTCTCTTGGTGCAGTAATTTGTACAAAAATTTGAGTGATGAAATTTCTCTCCTACCCTGCAATGAGAATAAACCAGCATATCCCAAAGTGGGCGATGCAGGCTTAAAGGGGACGGTAAGAGATCCAGAAAAAAATGGAGGCGTTTTGTAGAGGATTGTGGAGCGATTTGCAATTGCATCTAGCTAGGAAGACTCTTAGACACCAACTGAGCTCTCGGCTCTCGACTACAACGTGTGAACATGAACTAATATTAATCAAGAGATTGCTCAAATTCAGTTCTATTTCTCTTCGCGTACTTCATGTATATATCTTTTTTATTCAATAAATAAAAGAAAATATTGTCAATCGGTTGCTCCGTTTCGAAATGAAAGTAGACACAAACGAACAAATAAAAAGGTAATAGACACATTTTCGCATTTCAATAGTTATAAGTATTCCTAGATGGGTAATTTTCGTAAATAATAGACTGCGGGCAATCATGTATAAATACGTTTTTGTTGAATAACCTGATTTGTGCATTCCTGTATCAATGGGCTTGTTTATAGAATACTTTTTCCTACTTGTTGAGTACGATTGAGAGTCGAATGAAATAAACGAGTTTATGCATGTGGCGACTTGCGGCTGTTCTTCAGTAAATTGGAGCCTGTTATCAACAAACTTATTAAAAAGCATCAGATTCATCCTCTACATTAGTTTTTTATATAAGAATCAATTATGTTTGTTTCATTTTAAATAAAAGATACTCTGTCTGAATACTATAAAGTTGCGTTTCAATAATCATCCTCATTGGCAGGTGTAGCCCGTAAGAGTTAACTTGAGACCTGAGCGCCGGCCGTTGTGTAGAATAGAATAGAATAGAATAGAATATTTTTATTGTAGAGAAAACAAATTTCTTACAAATGGTAGGAGTTCGACGAATCATTCTTCCACTCCTCCACAAATACAATGAACATACATTAGATAATAATACAAAAATATTAGATAAATATAAAAAATTAAACTAAGATGAAACTAATGATTGAAGTCTAGTAAGTGTAGACTTCGTAAACTTAGTGATTAATTATCCATAAGACTGAAAAAAAAAACTTCGTATAATGCCCAAAATAATAAAAATTAACACATAAAAGGATGTGGTGAGCATGTTCATATTGATGACTTGCCTTGAAGTGCTGCGAATACTCGCTGACAGAATAGAAGCAAAATCTCAGAAGATATTTCTTGATGTTTATTTTGAATTTATTGAGAGAAAGCTCTTTGAAGTGGGAAGGTAAGACATTGTATAAATTATAATCTATCGAGTTTTTTTTCGACTTATTTAGACGATACTTATTTGTTCGGATATTATTTACGCCTCTTGTATTATAATTATGTAGATCAGACTGTTTTATCAGTGTATCTGCATCCTTATGTATTTCTAGAAGAACATTATATATCCACAATGTAGGCAAAGGCATAATTCCATATTTTTTAAATAATGGTCTGCATGAATCCAAGTAACCAACGCTTGCCATTATTCGAATTGCCTTTTTCTGTAACCTGAAAACTACTAAGACGTTGGAACAATTTCCCCACAGAACAACGCCATAACTCAAAAATGAGTGAAATAGAGAGAAGTATGTAATTCTCAATGTGGTATTGCTCGTTATAGTTCTCATTCGTCTAAGCAAAAATAGAATACCGGAAAGTTTTCCTTTCAGTTGTTCAATATGGTCTTTCCAAGTAAGTTTGCTATCTAGTGTTACGCCAAGCAGCTTTGCAGTATTTTTTACCGCAGGATTGTCGAAGTGATTAGATGAAAATACTAAATTTTGAGTTTTGTGATCGTTCAATTTGAGTTTGTTTGCCGTGAACCATAATTGAAACTTGGTATTTACGTACGTGGTTTTTTCCTCCAAGCCTGAACGATTTCTATCATAGTAAACAAAAGTGGTGTCATCCGCGAATAATACCGTTTTCAGAGGATCCATAAAGTTGGGTAAGTCGTTTACATATATAATGAATAACAATGGCCCCAGAACTGATCCTTGCAGGACTCCATGTCTTAATAGCTTAAATTCAGACAGACAATTTTCATACCAGACAGCCTGGTGCCTATCAGTTAGATAAGACTCGATTAGCATCAGAGGAGTACCTCTGACGCCGTAGAAATGAAGTTTTTCTATTAAAATATCATGAGAGACACAGTCGAAGGCCTTTGAAAGATCACACATCGTTATAGAAGTTTTTTGTGCTTCTCTAGGCCATCAACTATGCCACCCACGACATCCAAAAGTGCAAGCGTTGTAGAGCGATCTTTTCTGAAGCCATATTTTGAATTGTTGAAAAAATTATTGGTCTCGAAGTATGATATTACATTGTATTGTACTACCAACTGCGCTCAGGTCTCAAGTTAACTCTTGCGGGTTATAGTAACAGTCTCGTTCAGAATGAATTTTTCATCTTCGCTAATATATCTCACGATAATTAATTAATTACTTTGAAGTTACAATGGTTTTAAATTAGGTGAAAAAATGTGAGCGCTAAAAAATAATTTATTCTCAAAGTGGACAGTAGACAAAATATGTTTGGGAACCTCTGGATTAAACGAAATCGACTGAATAATGCTTCATAATTGACTCCTCTCTGTGGATGATTTTTATCCTCCATCCAAACTAGGAATTTCAAGAACCTTCTCTGAATGTCTTCAAGATGGTATTGATGGCAAGTTTAAATAGGATGACAGATTATATGCTTCCATATTTCAACTTTGTACAGATTAGAGCATTATAAATATAGAGGAATTATGGAAATATTTGCCATTGCGTATCAAACAATGTTTCACCAAGAGATCAGCGAACACTCAGTCAACTTTACGAATCCTATATTTTCAATGCAGATAAAAACAGTTAGTGACAGTATTTCTGTGATAATTGATACAGAAAGCTGATGAAGTCTTTCTTTTGTAACTACAAACTCAACCTGAATATACGACAGAGGATGTTGAGGTCTTATAAGTGGTCAATGTTACTTCACAGGATGGATTCCAGCTCAATCATGGCTACGAACAGTGGCGGATTTACAAATTTGCCGCTAGTAGGCCATTCAATTTTTGCCGCCCCTACTGACTTTTGAAATTCAATACGTTAGTTTAATCCTGTTATTAGTATGATTGTGAACTTAATGATATTTCTGTCAGTTACTAGATTATTTTGCAACCCGCTATGTACTGAAGAGTATAATGTTGACCTAACAAGTTTATTTGACAGGCAAAACAAAAAAACCCCGACTTTAAAGCGTAAAACCTCTGTAACTTTTAAACGGCTCAATCGATTTTCATCAAACATGTCTAAGAACACTCGCCCGTAAAACGCCTGTAATACAAAAAAACTAAATTGAAATCAGATCATTCGTTCGGGTGCTATGATGCCACAGACAGACAGACAAAAAAAAATTTTAAAAAAATCAGACTATTTTAGGTTCACGATTTTATTATAGTATAGATTGTGTACACGTATAATTATGAAAAAAAATCTGTAAAAAAAAAATTTACTAAATTTGCCGCCCCTCTAAATCTGCCTCCGTAGGCACCGGCCTACTTGGCCTATTGGTAAATTCGCCACTGGCTACGAAACCTGATCGCTTGAAAGCTTTTGAAATGTACAGTACCGACTGCTTAAGGCATTAGGCGACTATACGAGATGACTCTCAGTAGGAACTACACAGTTGAATACAATGGAATGCAGAAAAACTCAGTATTTGTGGCATGTTTTCAAAATAGAGCAGTGAAGAATCCGGCAGTTCATTGTAGTGTATGAAGTACGAGTCCAAAGAAATAACCATATATAACTAAATATCACAAAATTCTTGCTTGTAAACCTAGTGTTTTCAACAATAAATTCGATAATTACATACATATATATCATTATTAGGTGTCATGCTCCTAGGTCTTCATGATCATTATATTTCCTTGTAAGCCATATTTTTTCTTATATTCAATTCTATTCAATCGACTTAAATGACATTAGCTTAAATTATATAATTGCTCTCAGTAGATTTCCAGTTACTATGAAAAGCTCAATACAAACTCACCACCAGTTGGATTTCTAGTTCTTCTGCAGATTTCCATCAATATAGCAGCATATGAGTAGATGATGAAGACCAGAGGAAAAGCGTACATCATCAGCATCCCAAAAACTGAATACAATACTTCGTACGCTTCGGAAGGAAATGAGTTGTAGGTTACACACTGGGTATACCACGTGACGTTAGGATGAGTTTCAACGTGAAAAACAAATGCCTGAAAGTTGAATTAATTTTGATAACAGAATTTTTTTAAAGAGGAAATTCAATCACAAAAAAACAATATTTATTGCAATTCTCTCAATATATTTCTTTGCAGACAATGCGAGACGTATACAAGGTTAATGCAGTTTTCAATACGATAAATTGTCGAAGACTATCAATTGAAACTCAATGTTCATTTACACAATACAAAGACAATAAAACATTTGAGAAATCTATTCTGGCCTTTATGACCTATATCGGTTGGACAGCTTAAGAACGTATGGATTGAAGTTTACTCTTTATTCATGAATTGTAAACCATGATGGAAAGACCATGTATATTATTTTATACATATTTAGAGAGGTCTAATGAATCTTTAGTTCGACAAAGGTCAGTGGAATGATTAATTACTTTATGATAATTTGGACATACAAAAATTATAAGGAGAGTAAATCACAATTTGACGTGCTACAGATTAAGGAGTGTTTGAGCCCTCGGATCGAACGATTGAATCTGCTTCAACACAGAATGTTGTGAGATCCACAATGCTCTACAAACCCTTCATGAGGAAAGTCATCAGGACACACAAGAGCATCTACGCCATATCTGGGAACCAGAAGCTATATAAGACCGTAAAAAAAATTGTAAGAGCCATGTGCTTCTTTATGCATCACTCCAGAATTTCTCCAAAAACTCCAAAAAAACAAGAAAGAACTACAGCAGAGTTCCTGTCAAAACGATGACGTCGACTGAGGAACAAGTCCAGCTGATTATGCAATCGAACAACGATTCCTTAGGTGGAGAGAGCGAAGTACTTCGAAGGTATCCTCCTCGACTTGGAAATTTTTTTGGAGTTGACTTATGTACAGCTAGAGCTAAATATCAAGGAATCAGTTGTTTCCGCTGAATAACAGAGAGATAGCCACATCAGTAAGGTACGAAGATCCGCGTCTATAAGACGATCACAAAACAATATTTGAATATAACGGGTGTTTTTTTAGAGGCATAGAACTTTAAATTGCAATAAAACAATGATGGATCATTCGATTGACGAGAAATTTTTTTAATCGAAAGATGATCTTGGGTCATTACATTTTAAATATGATATCAGGCATATGACCGCCACGGCTAGCTCTGATGTAGTCCAATATGGACGTCCAATTGTCGATGACTTTTTCCAACATTTGTAGCCGTATATCGGCAATAACACGGCGAATATTGTCTTCCAAGTGGTCAAGCGTTTGTGGCTTATCCGCACAGACCAATGACTTTACATAGCCCCACAGAAAGTAGTCTAGCGGTGTTAAATCACAAGATCTTGGAGGCCAATTCACAGGTCCAAAACGTGACATAAGGCGATCACCAAACGTGTTCAATAAATCGATTTTGGCGCGAGCTGTGTTACATGATGCGCCGTCTTGTTGAAACCACAGCTCCTGGAAATCATGGGTGTTCAATTCAGGAATGAAAAAGTTAGTAATCATATCTCTATATCGATCACCATCGACTGTAACGTTCTGGCCATCATTGTTTTGAGGAAGTAAAAGCGCACTCATAAATCGCACCAAACAGTCAGTTTTTCTGGATGTAACGGTGTTTTGACATACACTTGAGGATTATCTTCACTCCAAATGCGGCAGTTTCGTTTGTTGACGTAGCCATTCAACCAGAAGTACGCTTCATCGCTAAACAAAATTCGCTCATGAAAATCGGGAACAACGGCAATCTCGTTTGGGGCCCATTCGACGAATCTACGCCTTGCTTGATGATCGTTTGGCTTCAATTCTTGCACGAGTTGGATTTTGTAAGCACGCAAACCAAGATCCTTCAGCAATATTTTCCATAAAGTGGATGGACACAGATCCAATTCCTGTGCTCGATGGCGGATGGACTCATTCGGGTCTTCCTCAATGCTACGCTCTACAGTAGCAATAGCTTCTTCTGTACGCACCGTACGGCGTCTCTGAGAATGCGAGTTATCAATAAGAGTAAACGTAGTGCGAAAACATTCCATGGTTAATCGAATTAACTGCTGTGATGGACGATTTTGTCGACGATAAAATGGACGTAGTGGGCGATACGTATTCCGCACAGAACCATTATTTTCGAAATAAAATTGCACTATTTGCAAGCGTTGTTCAGGCGTGAGTCTATTCATGATGAATTGCCAAACCAAACTGAGAATTAATCACTTCCCGGGTGTTAAATCGGTCGCCATCTTCAACAGTAATGACAACTTAAATTTCTATACCTCTAAAAAACACCTGGTGTGTAAGATACTCTCAAATCCACCAAGGCATTGGAATTCAGTGTGTCGTAGAGAAATTCAGAGAAAGTTTAGTGAAAATATTAGTGTCACTTTCAAAAAATCACAACTCTACTGTTGTATTGCTGAAGATTACGAAGATGCAATTCATTAGAAGTACAAGAGAATAAGGATAGAGCTTGAAGAAAATCGAGATAATCATCACGTAATACACCTCGAAAATCGATGAATAAAACGTTTTTATTTCAATTTAAACTAGACCTAGAATAATTATCGAGTGAGTGAAAGACTTATTCACATAAAGATGATTTCAGAATTATATTGAATTTGTTAAGTTTAGAGTGCCTCACAATATACTCAAGCTTCTGTAACCGCTCTGAAAATGAAGATTCCATCATTATACCTAGCAATCAATAAACAGGCCTCGTCTCAAACTGTCGAAGCCTTTAATTCAATTAAAAGATTTGATCGAAGTATCGAACAGACGATAATTGTAATAATGAATCAATTATGAAGATGTTCCTAATATTTTAGATTTCATCAAAACTCCATGTTATATCATACGACGTAGTATCAAATTTTATCCGAACTCCAGCGTAAACTAACCTTTTAATATTGTTCGCAGCAAATATTGGAGGAATTTAATTACCTGTGGAATACTGCATAATGTTGCTCCGATCCAGGCACCTAAAATAAGGATTCTGCCCCTTCTATCCAGACCAGCTAGGAGGAGTGGTTTCAGAACAGCGTAGTATCTGAAACGAAAAAATGTTGAGGGATACCTTCGCGAATTTGATAATTCCACTTGAAAGTTATATCTCATGAAGAGAGAATTTCGAGATGTTCATCGCCTCATCTCTGAAATTCACTTTCAAAACAGACAACTGAATTAGGCAGCTTAAATTTTACGAGATATTTCTAGAATATCCAAGTTACTTCGTTAAAAAATTAATCCCAAACACACCTTTCGAAGAAGGAACTGTCTCTCCCCATTATGAATGTAATACAAATTTTTGTGTCACCATTTAACGCTTTTTGATGATTTTATCATTTTCTTGTACTGTTAAAGTTTTGACAATTATCAATATTTCAACAAGAATCATCAGTTTTATTTTGAAAATGTAATTATGATTAAACTATTATGTAAATTGTTTTTTTAAGGAAGTATGAAACCGCAATATTAGAGCGATCGGAACAAATGGAAAAAAATTCTGTTACTGTATATTTATGAAGATTCCACAAGACGTTTTGAAATAATTCGGACGTGTAGAATTTGAAATGTACCTATTGTTAAACGTTTTACATAAGCCAAAGTGAAAGAGGAATCGTTATAAAAATAAAAAAACACAAAAATTCTTTTCATAGATTGAAAGTGCTACAAGAATTTTCAGCTTTGTATCAGAAGTAACTAACTCTTCGATAGATATAATGATATATAATAATAATAATAACAATAATAATAGCAATGAGTCAGAGGGTCTTTATGCCTCAGAATGCCTTGCACTGAATACGGCCAGACAGTTAGAAGAGGTGGAAAAAAAGAAAGAAAAATTATACGGAAAATCCTGGGACAAAAGTATGAAGATGGAAAATGAAACTGAAAAGCATTAGAGAGATCTACACGAAGACAGAGAAGATAACTGACAGAACGAGGAGAAGAAGAGTGACTTTCTACGGACACATTAGAAGAATGAATGAAGGAAGACTGACCAAGAGACTATTCAATTACTTCAACAGAAACCCCAAGACTCAGAAAATATGGATCAAGGAGGTCAGAAAAGACATGGAAGAGATGGAAATCGATGGAGAGGATGTGAAGAGGAGAAAAGAATTCAGGAAGGAGATCAGGGAATTCGGGGGTTTTCAAGAAAAGGAAAAAAGAAGACTGGAGCAAAATGAACAGAAGAAAAAAAAAAAAGCATGGAGAACGAATGAAGAAGTGTTGGAGGAAAAAAAAGAATGGAGAAAAATATTCATAAGTTATTTCACGTGGTCCATAGTCTACCAAAATCGAAGGAAGAAAGAATAACAATAATAATATTGAAATTTATTGAGAAGCATTCCTTACCTTGTGAAATTACATTGATTCAATTGATACAATAATTACATTTAAGAAGAAGGCTCACAAAAGAACTGAATTCAGTTTTGAGCTGAATTTTCCATTCAGCTCTCGAACGAAAATATTGGTTCCAACGAATTGTGTATTATTGGTTCAGTTTATATTCACAATAATATACAATTATATTGAACATTTGAGACAAGTTTACATGATGAAGCACATTCGTGGTAAAAAAAATTAACACTAGAACTAGAGGTTTCGCTTATCTCTTGGTAAAATATTATGTTAAAAACAATAAATTAAAATCTGAATTTATTATACACTACACACGTTTCGGATGATTAACAAAAATCAAGAGTATACATATATATTTATATATATATATATATATATATATATATATATATATATATATATATATATATATATATATATATATATATATGCCTTTGTTAACATGAATGACTTCTCTTCTTGAACGAATGAGTTTTCAGTAATTTCAAATTTGGCGGTAAGCGGTTGAGTGTTCAAATTTATCTCTTTTATGCTTATGAATAAGTAGCACATCACTGTTCCTTGTTGAGTACTCATGATTACTATCCAATTTAGTAATCCTATCTTGATTTTTTCCACATATAGTAAACATCTATAAATATATAAACAAGGTAGGGTGAGTATGTAATAATTATTAATGACGATGTGTTTACAAGATGTTCGCTGATGAATATTGAATATTAATCGAAGTATTCGCTTCTGTGTAATAAACACCCTATTTATTTCTGTAGAGCAGACCCACAGCGAAATATTATGATTTAGATGACTATATACAAGCCTGTAATACACATTCATAACACAGTTTCACAATTATACACACAGTTTGACAGATATCGATTGTGGATGATCATTATGAGATTCATAGAGAAAAGTACGATAATTCATTTCAATGACATCTCTCAAAATCAATTCTGCATTAGAGGAAAGTGTCCAAAGTACTCATAAAATTACAGATTTTTTACAGAAGCAGCAAGAAATCTGGATCTCAAAGCTAAGAGGGATCTTCAATTTGATTTCATTTTTATAACTGTTTTTTGCTCAATTAATTCTTCACTATCATTTGAAGTTTTTTCAATTCAATTATTTCTCTGTTATAAATTTGTAATTTTAGATTCGAAAGATCTTCAATAGAAATTTCAAACAAAATTATTGTGTTTGACTGTCTATATTGTGCATAAGTCAGGAGAATTTAGGTATATAAGTCCCCTCAATTTTAGATTGTTGTAGCCAGTGTTATCACTAACATTTCATTGGTCAATGGTCATTTTTTGTTCATCAGTGATTTGTTAACAGCTTACATATTATACTAGAGTGATCAAGTGTTATTAATTTTACGGTACATACGTTAAAAATTCATTTTTTTTTTATGATACCCGATAAAGATGAAATAGAAGAAAAAGCCTTCAAAACAAAAATTTTACAACAAAAATATCGAGAAATGAATAAAATCATCAACAAATTTTCAGTTGAAAATATTAAACTGAAGCACGTATTCGTGAAAGTCAAATACGTCCAACCAATACTGCAAATATGATGAGAGAAATGCAAATATATTCCATCTATGCTATTTGCGAAAACATCACATGTAAATCGTTTACGAAATCTCTATTTCAGATTTATCAAATAATAGAGCTTTTCCAAAGTTAATATTTACCAAGTCGGTTTGAAAACAGAACGTACAGTTCATTCATTGAAACGCTGCCTAAAGTTTAAAAATCGATCGCCGAACGAACTGTTGCACGGAAATGTAAACATATTTCCTGCATTCTATGTAAACATTGGAGATTATATACAAACTCGAAGTTCTTTTAGTTTGGTGATAAAAACTCTTAACAAATGTTATTGAAGGGTTTTTAACAGTTTAATGGCAACAGAAACAATAACTTTATTGTTAACATTAACAATTTGACGTATTCACGGGTTATCATTACGATGGTTTCAATTTTATGTCAGATGCGACGGACGTACGTCACAATCTATATTAATAATTTCGTCAAGGGGTACGGTAGACTCGATCGAAAACTTATATGAATAACAAAACATAAAAAATATTGATTTTGAGTCGACAACATATATCCGCAAAATTCGAATTATGGAGATTTTCGTTAAATTCCGATGGCACTGACAAACAAACCACTGTCGCCATCTTAAATACGCCTCGCCAATCAACACATTGCTTGCGTCGCGCCAAAAAAGTATCCATCACAAAGAACTGTGACTCATGTGACTGAAACATTCATTGAATCATAAAATACTTAATACTCATCGTCAGTCGTTGACGTTTCGCGAAAATATTGTTTTTGACACTTTTTTATGATATACTTTTTGTAAATGATAGGTAATAAAAAAACTTGTCTAAAAATCACTGCCTGGACAATTCTTTATTCGACTAGTTTCGCCTTCTACAGCATTATCAAGAAAGAATACATATTACAAAGACAACCTATAAATATTTTTCAGATCTGTTCGGACCACAGAATACACCTTAAATTCTGTCATAGCGGTGAGGGTTTCCAAATTATCAGAGATTTAACAGCGGGGAGTGGTTTTGGTCTAACTGGTCATTGAGAAGATTGCATTTATCGGATTTTTGAAGTTTATTTATTTCCATGGCTTCCAGGTAGTTCATTATCATTCCTTTTTCCACAGTAATGAAGAATATTAGGTTTAAAACAACGTGAGATCTTATGTCCTGTCGACTCTAGATGTTCCCAAAAATCTGTTACTCTCGCTTTCATCGAGTAACAACAATAACAACCACGTGTTCTATCGCTCGCTCTTTGTAAATAATCATAAATATACGATTATTTACAATATCTGAATACAATGAATATATAATTCTCAATACAAGTGTCGTTTTCACGCATAGATACCATATTATAGCACAACCGCTATAAATTGGTGATCCCCGACGTGATCTTAAGTAGAAATATCAAGAAACAACATCTCACAAAAAAATTTTTACCAAGAGACGAAGACGAACAAAAAAATGTTCCAACACAATGATGCCCAATACTCAGTCAACAGCCAGAAATGCAAGACGTGATTATCACAGAAACAGTCTGCAACAAACAACTACAAAACATTCTACAAAAATCTACTGAAGGTGAGCATGATAACTCCGAAGTGCTTTGAACAACAAAAGAATCATTTCGAAAATGCAAAGAAGATTCAGCCAACAACACAATCTTGGTCCACCTCTGCAACCAAGTCATTAAACAAGTCAAAGATAATCAATGAGAAAAGCTGACTTTTTTCATTAATGAAAGTTGTCACAATCTCAAGTAAAATACAGCACCTTTTCAGGAACTTTTATCCATTAAGAATGCAATCAAATACATAAGATATCTACATGAAGGTAAGCACTTTACTATATTCACTGACTATCAACGTTCAAATTCAGTCAGAATGTAGATAAAGCTATACCCTACCAGGCTAGACATTAGCAAGATACATTATCTATGAACATTTGCCACATCAAAGGCAAGTGACATGTGGTAGCAGATGCACTCAGTAGAATTTTTGCCACTGATTGTCCAACTCCTAAATTATAAAGCATTTCCTTAACTTCAGTCAGTTGATGAAGAACTACAAAGCTCATTGAAAACCCTGTCTCTTCATCACTAAAACTCAAGAAAATGTACATTCCATGACACATCTGACCAAACTTATTGTGATAACGATAAAATTAGACATATTGTTCCCAACACTCTTCGCAAACATGTTTTCAATCAATTTCACTAACCAAAACACTTTTGACGACAAACCCACAAAGAAGATCTCATCATTAAGTCCCGTACCTTCCAGAAATCATCAACATAAAGTGTTTGTGCCTCAAGAATTAGACGCCTGCGCTTAGCAATCATTAGAACAACCCTATGATGGGCCATTCAAAATCATCGAAAGTAAGAAGGTTTTCAATGTAGTTTTTCAGGTTGAAGCAAAATAGTTAACATTTCCAGTATTTGTTCTCAATGACGACGTAGTTTCGCTCGACCTTAACTATGCCTTTCACGAGAATTCAAGTGATATAAAGTGTCCAAGTTAGTATTAATAATTATTCGTTCATTGTATATATTAGCATGTTATTAGGACTATATTCATAAATGATATGTACCACTTGATCCATTTCAGCATTCCATTCATTTCACATATTTCATAACATTCACGACTATTGTTTATTTATTTATTTCTTTCATGGCTCCGCCATTAGGAGGGGGAGTTCTGTAGGGATATTGTCATTATCATTCGATGGAATAAAACATACCACATCATAGCATCACTATTCTGTGATCAAATTGGGACACGCCACCATCAACTCTCAACATATAAATGGACTACCAACATACAATTTCTCTCAGAGCTCTTAACTGTTATTTCTAAGTTCAACCATCTGTCACTACCGCTTCTATCGAGTAACAACAATTACAACCACGTGCTCAATACTCTTTGTAAATAAGCATAAATATAAATTACAAATGTCGTATAGAATAAATATAAGGAATAAATAAAATATTAATAATATAATATACAAGTGTATAAATTACAAATTTTTACACTTGTATAAATACAAGTGTCGTATAGTATTTTTACACATAGAATATTATAGCACAACTGAAATATATTCATAATAGTTTACTTTACAGTTCTCATTATTCGTGCAACTTTAGCAATACCACCCTATTCTGTGACTGTTAAATTAAACTGGAACTACTGTTGTAGTGTTACCAACCTAAATACAACATAAATTCGTTTTTAGTCGTTGAACTAAACGAACAGTTTCGTTTAATAACATTTGCCAACAGTTACATTACTTAAAGTGGTGAATGACATACATTTTTAATTCTATTGATTTCGACAGACTTTTCTAACGTGCAATATTGGCCAACAAAACAGAGTTATTTATGGACATGTACTGTAACGAAGTTGGACTTTATTCCGTTTATACCAAAATTATTAACGACAGCCTTTCGTATATTATTATTCTCTCATAACTTTTGTTTCGCAGGAGTTTAAACCTTCCACTTTCCACAAGATCCACGCTTCCACAAGAAATGGAATTAATTAATACACCGTTAAGGGACTGCGTATTGATAGAAAGAGAGCCTGATGTCTCCTATCTATAAATTTACGTAAAGATGCTCCTTTGAAGTCAAATTGAAATTTTCAGGTATTGAATTCACTCTTATTAAAATATACCCAAACTTTATTTCACAATGCCAATGTGATGTCGTAGAAAATATGTTCAATCAAACGACTTGAATACTGCGCTGAACTCGGCAGCAGAAGTCGTTTATGAGTGTGGTAAACGATAATAACGGATAAGTTTTGTGTCGTATTAATTGAACCTGATATGTATGAGCAGAATGTGAACCTTTGCGTTTCTAAATGAATATTTCTCATTTCTGAATTTAATCAGAACCATTCCACTAAGCTATTTTTCAGCGTATATATTCCTATATATGAATCCGAAACTGAAGAGCGACTGGAAAATATATTTTCAGGTGATTCATGTCGCAAATTATTTTGTCAAAGGAATGCCATGTTTGGAACTTCTTTCCAATATTTCGAGCTAATCAAAAACACATGGCCATCAAAGAAATTATATTCGATCCCTACTTATTTTTCTTTGAGTTTTATATTTCGACTCAATACTTTTCTCTCATTGCTGGTTCCCGAATTTTTTTCCAGTCAATCAATTGAAAAAATACTTGGCTCAGTTCCACAAAATTATAATAATTGCTCAACAATTTTTTCGGGATATTGCCCCATTCTCAGAAACTAAACTGAATTCTTTTCTGGATTGAACACTCGTTATACACAGATGTGAAAATGAACAAGGTTGAGGTGAAAAGTTTCCGACTTGATCAAGAAAAATGATGTTTCAAAATTTGTTTTTTTGCTTTATTTTTCAACATAAACTCCATCAACTGATACATTTCTCATAACGGTGTTCTAATTTAGTTATACCAGTTTCAAACATACCTCCTCTAAATACTGATTCATAGTTTCGATAACGACTTCGTTACTCTCAAATCTGTTACCGCCAAGCCAGTTTTTTAGTTTAGGAAACAGTTAGTAGTCGTTGAAAGTCTGGAGAGTACGGAAAATGTGGCATCATTTCAGACTTCAATTTGTTGATTTCGGACCTGGTGACATTCGACGAATGCGCTGGTGTGTTATCATGATGGAACAAAGATTCTGAAGTCGTTTTATTTGCACCTCGTCATTCAAACGTTGCAATAAGTCTGCATAGTATTGGCCAGTGAAAGTCTTCTTTTTTTCAAGATCGCATCCCAAAAAACAGTAGCCATAACCTTGTTTGCCAATAAACTTGTTATTGCCTTCTTTGGAGTTATTTCCCGCTTTGAAACCCACCGTTTTGACTATACGTTATTTTCAGGAGTGCAGTGGTGAACCCAAGTCTCATCAACAATTATCGACGCAAAAATTCATTTGTATTACGCCTATACAGCGCCAAATATTCGGTAGAAATGGTTTTTCGAATCAGTTTTTGTCCATCTTCAGCAAAAGCGCCACCCATCGTGCACACAGCTTTGCCTTGCTCAAATGATTGTGTTATATATTTTGCACACGTTCAACTGATATCCTACAGGTCTCAGCTATCTCATGCGCTTTCAATCTACAATCTTTCAATACTATTTGATGGATTGGAGCTCACGTGAATAGTTCACGAACTAATGATCACCTCATTCGGATATAGGACCAGTGGGCGTTTCGAAAGTCATCGATTTTTGATTGATGATTGAATAAGACTGATGATTCATAAATTGAATCTTATTATCTTTCAACAAGTTCGATGATTTTTCGATGCGCACTCAATATTCACTATCGAAAGTGATTGGTTCGTTTTCGTTGACAACATTTGTGTATACTGCTCCCTGAGAGTTTTATATGAGATATACAGAAATGTTGTCAAAGAAGACTATTGAATAGGTTCCGAAAAATATCGAACTGGTTGAATTTGAATATTATAGCATTGTTTCATCAATTTACGGGATTCTTCAGTTCTTGTTGACCACATTTGTATTGACAGCTCCCTGAGAGTTTCATTAGAAATATTTCTATATTTCGGAGTCTCAGTTTTTACTACTATGAATGATTTATGAATCTTGAAACAGGTAACAGCCGTTGACACATGTTTCGAGCTATATGCCGATAATCTTCAATTTCATTTTAATTTTCTTCCGCATCAAATATCATTTATATATTTTTCAACGCCTCGGCTTAGAGTATCCTTGAAGGATAAATAGTCACCTCACGGGCAAAGCAGTTTTCAAATTTCCCAATCTGGAAAAAACAAACGCGTAGCCTAAAATAATGTGACTTCCTTTCAAAGGTTGTTCTTCTCGTGTTTTTCACCTCCAGGTTCCTACAACTAGAACTTAGCTACGCCGTTCTGAGGAGAGCCAATAAGCTCGAAACTCGTGTCAACGGCTGCTACCAATCTGCGGGATATGCCGATAATCTTCAATTTCATTATAATTTTCTTCCGCATCGAATATCATTTATATATTTTATATATATATATATATATATATATATATATATATATATATATATATATATATATATGACTATTTACGGGTGTTACTTGATGTGAATCGTTTCCAAAATTGGTAATAAAAACAATGTTTTCTAAATTCACATTTGTTTATTACACAATTCTTACGTAAGTCTGAAGATACCATCGTAATGAAGAAACGTCAAAGTTGTTTGGTTGAAATGTATTGTTCTAGAGAACAGTGCTTTTCTTGTCATTTTACCATTTGTGTGTGTGAGAGAGAGAGAAAAGAGACGAACAACTTTTCTGCTGATGTTCAATGGGCAAGTTCCCTTTATATAACTTCATCATATTAGAAATGGGGTATGAGACTTGATAGAAAAATTCAATCAAGTGAAATGCTTCTCTTGTGCGAGATAAGTGCATTTCAATTTCCGTGAGTGAAGCTTTTTGTACTTTTTTCGAAGAAAATTCAGTGATAGAACATCAAACGATAGAATTCAAGATTTGTATTCACGCCGTACGTTTTCGATTGCGAGGAAATCTTCAAAGCGGATTTTTCATCAATTCCGAAATTTTCCAGAAACTATTTCGTTTTCCATTGGTGTAACACTTTATGACAGAATTATTGATGAAGTGTATTTTTCTCACCTGTCAATGCTAATGCAGACTAGAATGAAACTGGAAAGGAATAGACCGAACATCCTGAAGAATGACATCAGTCTGCATAATGCGTCGCCAGCTTTCCACATAACAGTGGCGGACCAACCAATTTCCAGGGGCATCATTAGGAATGTAACCTGGAAAATATGAAAATAAGAATTATAAAAATGAACAAGAGAATGAATTGTTCGCAGGAAGTTGAGTTTTCTCAATTTGTTGTGAAAGTAAATAAGTCTATGGGTACAATACAATATGAGTAAAGGTTTTTACACAAATAAAATCAGTTAATATTAAATACAATTATTCAAAAAAATATATGAATATCGGAAAAAAAAATCAATATATATGTCTTTAAATTGACAGAAGAAAAACAAGTTAGATTGCTCATTGGGAAAAGTCCGTAACAAGAAAATCTGTGAAACTAAGAGTATAAATTTTCTTTTGGAATACTCAGAATATGCCATGCGAATTTCTCGGATGTTTTGGGCATTTGTGCAAATTGTTCCAAAATTGCTGAATTTTGATCTTCAGAATTTAGAACTTTAGAGTGCCACCCAAATGATGGGTGATTTTTTAAGCGTAGTTTTTTTCAAATCGAATAAAACACTCAATTTGTATCATATATTCATACTTTTGATCAAAATCGATAATTTGGCCTTTGCCATTTATATTTAAAGATAATTTCATGTAAATGTTATCCGCGGCTCCGTATTAAATGGTCCATTCGGAAGGTCCAATTTTGCGTCACTTTTTCGAGCATTTCGGCCTATATCCCACCAATAACGCGTGTTTTGTTATCCTATAAGGCTTTAATCGTGTTCGGCTTTTCTACATACACTAACGACTTTACATAACCCCACAAGAAATAATCCAGAGGCGTCAAATCGCTTGATCTTGGCGGTCAATTCACAGGGTCATTTCAAGAGATAAGGTTCTTACCGAATTCGTCATACAACATGTCCATTGTTTCACGAGCTGTGTAGCATGTGGCACCGTTTGATGAAACCACATGTCAACTAAGTTCAACTCGGCCAACTGGGGCAAAAAAAAGTTGCGTATCTTTTCCGCAATATCGTTCGTCGTTGACGGTAACGTTTCTTCCACGGTCGTCTTCGAAGAAAAATGTACCGCTGATGCCACCAGCCCATAAACCACACCAAACTGTCGTTTTGTCGGGATGCATCGGTAATTTTTGTATGACATGTGGCTGTTTTCAAAAGCACAATTTTTCGACAATATATATATATTTTCCGACAAATACACATTTTTCACTGAGCACGAATTTTGATAAGTAAATTTCAACAATTTGCAATGGTTGTTCGTTTGTAAGGCTTTGCATGATGAAATGGCAGAGTATACTGAAAACTTTTCACATTGACAGATGATGTTTGGATGCCCATTACCGACCATTGCCGCCAACCTGAAAAACTTAACTCTTAAAAAATCACCGTTATATCGCCGACAAATCTCAACGTATACTTGGCTTTATTATTCGTAGTTCCTCGTATTTCTCGCCTTATACTCTGAAGCTGTTGTATTGCTCTCTGGAAATATCCAATTTGAAATATGGTTGCAGTTTATGGTCCTCTATTTCAGTGTGATGTAGCTAATTTGGAAAATATTCAGAAGAAATTCTTACGGTACTTATCTTTCAAAGCCTAAGTGCAAACTCATTCATGCATAAATTATGCTCGTTTTATGTTGAATCTTGACACTTTGCAGCTTAAAAGATGGTAATTTGATATATGGCTGGTATGTAAAGTTGTTAATGGGATTTTGGATTGCCCAGATTATCAAGGATCCTGTTTCTCTGTGATCCTGTGCCCTTTATACATACCAGACACTTCTCTCTATTTCAGGTCTTTATGCACCGGTCAAAGTACGCTTCATGCTAGGCTTCTTCATTCAAGATTTTGAATTAATTGAAGGATGTGCTGGTGTTGCGGTCCGCTAACTATAGTGTTCATTTCTGTGTTAAAAGATATAATAGGTATGATGACAGTTTTTGGAAAACGGACCTATAATGTCTACAAACATATACTGTTTACGATAAATGGGATATTTCTGCAGAAATTAAGAGTTTAGTAGGTAAAAAATGCAATTTTAAAATATAAATTTACTTGTTTACCTAAAAAGTTCGCTAGTGTCATGTCGTCGCTTGTGACGTCACGTTTGAGTAAACTAAACACTAGGCGCCAAGCTCGTGCAATTATTTAATTATTTTGTGTTATGAAAATTAATTCGAAAGTGTATAAGTGGTGTGGAGTTCCCCAGTGTGAAAACACATCAATAAAAACTCCTAATTAGTTATTTCTGTTCGTTCCCCGAAATAAAACAACACGAAACAAGTGGCTTAAACTTCCAAGGCGAGATTCAAATGCAGTATTACCTGTATTTTTGTGAAGATCACTTTGATATGAGTTTTAACATTGTTGAATCTAGTATAGTTTATAATATTTGGTAATAATATTTTGTAGGTACGAGGCACAAATGTAAAAATGTAAACAATCTATTTTGAGGTCTAACCTCCAAATTTCAACTCATTGCTGTTATATAACGTATTTTGTTCAAATTTTAGTTACCAAATGTCACGGATAATTATATAAAATATAATAGCGTCATCGCCATAGGATGGACTGGAGAATTTTATGACTGAAATTATATTGTTTTTGATTATCATCAATATACTTACATGGAAGTTTTAACATTTCTCAATTCTGCTGAGCAAAAGTCTTTATTTGATGATAAAAACTCTCCCAACATTATTATGTCAAATATAATTCGAGCCAAATTAGCGCTGTTTGCCTTACTAAATCCTTGATTCATGACTCGTGTTATTTTAAATTCGATTTTAATAACATTCAAACTCAAATTATAATTCAATAACACAATTAATAAATAAAAACACAGTCGTAGCGGAAGTAAACAATACGAGATGTGACGTTACTGTGTTTACTCAAAGGTGACGTCATGCGCTCTGATTGGTGTTCAAGATATCAAGTCGTATTGCCTTATTTTGCAGTTCTAATCTATACAAATAAATATTAATCGCACTCTTAATGAAAAAAACAATGCGTGTTTTATATCCTATGCTTCAAGTTTCATCCAATAAATATAGTACTTTTGTGATTTTTAATACTGTCATTATGCCTATTATGTGAATATCTTGTTTTTCAATTAGGTCGATAGTGCTTTCATCCTGATCATGGATTAATTTTCCTCTTTTGCATATGTTTGATAATTTATATGTATATTATAATAAATGTTTTTTCATATTCTTATATGTATAGAGTTAGTTTTACATTGATTCATTAAATATGTTTAACGGGGGTTTGGCGATGTCAACAATCAGTTGTACAAATGTTATACACTGTTCATGTCAGAATTTTTGAATGAATAAATAGATAATCTGCTCAGATAAATAATATCAAATAGATAGATGCTCAATAATCTGAAGCAAAAGTTAATTAGTTCTCTTTATTTGTATCAGTTATTACCGACTAGGTCGGAACGTTTCAGGAAATGGTTCAATATATTCATTTTACAATTCCCACAGTTATTGATTGAATTCTGGTCACTTAACTGAAAGCTCGTGTCGGTTGATTGAGAGATATTTATAATGTATAAGTTACCCTCTGTGAAATTCACACCTGCTTGAACATTCAATGAGTTTCCCATTGAATTCGAAATAGGTTATCAAAATAATAATGAACAAAAAGTTTGAAAATTCTCTCAAATATTGATTTCATAGATGTTGAGCAGTTTCTCATTGTGTGGATTACCGATACTGAATAGCAAAAAATAAAGACAAAAGGAAATTTGTCTGGAAATTTCTGACAAAGAAAATCAGAGTTTAAATTCGAAGAATTCTGATATAATGAAAGGTTTTTGTGAATAATATTGCTCCATTATTACAAGCTCTTTGAAAATGTTTTCTGTTGAAAAGTTGGTTGAACTTCACTGAAGAATATGACGCTGAAATTTCGCCCACAGGCCTAATTTAACAATATCAGAGATTTGGAAATCATAGCATAGTTTATAGGCCATCAAATAATGATAAAGTTTGTTCCTGGTTTCCATGAATTTGAAACTCTACAGCATTTGTGAATTTCGATACTAGTTGGATGATTAACTCCTACAATTTACACTAATAGAGAACTTAATGAATATACATGATGATTGATGAGGCCGATACTTGGGGAAAATTAATATCCATAATGAAACAATATTTAAAATTTCCCCATAATTTTAATACAAATACGCATGACGACGTTTCGAAGTACTACTTCTTTATCAAATGCTGGATTACTACTGATTAGTATTAATCCAGCATTTGATAGAGGAGTAGTACTTCGAAACGTCGTCATGCGTATTTTATATTAAATTATGAGAACATTTTAAATATTGTTTCATTATAAATATACATGAATTCTATTAAATAAGGCTTAGTGTTTAAGTTATTACAGTTATTTTAATTATAGAATTATTTCTCTACTTCATGGATAAATAACTGTAATTTCCCTATAATAATTATAAAATAACTGAGATTGAATTCTCGCTTAACTCTTGGTGAAACGTTATTGAATATTAAATTAAAATAAACTATTGGCCTAATATTTCACGATTTATTTTACAATATGAAATATTCAACATGTTTCGAGCGTTAGCTCATTTTCAAGACTAAACTACTATAAGGAACGCACAACAAATTTATATATATATATATACAATGGATGTGAGTAGGGAGGATAATTGTTACCTTTATAGGCATTTGGTTTTCTCAAAGTCCATGAAGTCATAGACTTCATGGAAAATCTCTAGAACTTCTCTTGAACATTTTTCAGAACTCAGTTACTTTTCTGAGAGTTGAGAAATTATACTTGAGATTAACAAAATATTATAGCAAATAAATAAAAGCATAAGTAGTCACCCATCTGAGAATCGTGGCTACGCTACTGTTCTGAAGTTCCTTCTGTTGATTATGGTACAAATTGTTGTAATCAATTTCAATCAGTTATCCTCGAATCCCATGTAATCAATTTACAGTTACAAATCCACTTATCCGTAACGTTGAATTTTCGTGGTTCATATGTTACTACCAATAGTAACACTTCAAACACACTAGGTTCCATACTATTCCAATTCAATTTCGCTAATGGGGAAATTTAAATCCAGTTAATTCAAGAAGTTTGTTCGAAGTAAATTCTACGCCTTTGACATAAATCGAGGAATATCTACATAATGGATATAGTTTCAGAGATATCTTAGTTTTGACTAAATGGACTTTATACACTTAATTTCAACAATCTAATCTGAAACTTAATTCATGATTGATAACCGATTACGACTTTTAGTCTTCGGTAATTAATTTTGACACATATTATTCAACGTTAATTTGAATATATATATATATATATATATATATATATATATATATATATATATATATATATATATATATATATATATATATATATATATATATATGAGGAAATGAAATTTTTTGAGTGACAGGAATAATGGCACTGAATGAAATATTTAAAAAATGAACACTCAGAACATTCATTTGAAAAATTGAAATTAATCAAGAGAATGTTATAGCAGAACTAGATATGTGAACGTGAACGATGTGATGTCTCCATTATCCTTCAAGGGATAAATGTTAGAAAATATTGAAATCGATGCACCACCTGATGGAAGTGCAGACATATATGTTTCGTTCTGCAAGGAACTCGTCAGTCGCACCACGTTGCCTCACTTCGATGGACGTGGTGCGACTGACGAGTTCCTTGCAAACAAACATATATGTCTCTTCCATCAGGTATGGCATCGATTTCAATATTTCTCTAACATTTATCCCTTGAAGGATAATGGAGACATCACATCGTACACGTTCACATATCTAGCTCTGCTATAACATTCTCTTGATTAATTTCAATTTTTCAAATGAAGTGTTCATTTTCTTAAATATTTCAGTCACTGCCATAAGCACAAAAAAATTTCCTCAAAAATATCGCCGAATAGGCCCCTGAAATACGGGAATAAACGCGAGCGTACTACTAACGCAATCTATTGACATTTAAAAACATCGTTCGATGATATTTGTCAAATAGACATTGCAATTTAGTAGATACCTACGGGTATAGAAGATATGTGAAATTTCGATGCTTGGTGACTCTGTAATCTAAGAGAGGTGTTTTCTACTGATTTCTATAGATGGAATTGTAGAGTATTCATTACTCTACGATCTTCCACTAGAAGTCACAAGAAGATGCTTGGAGGTTGAAATCGTTGCCTCACTTCGATGGACGTGGTGCGACTGACGAGTTCCTTGCAGAACGAAACATATATGTCTCGCACTTCCATCAGGTGTGGCATCGATTTCAATATTTCTCTAACATTTATCCCTTGAAGGATAATGGAGACATCACATCGTACACGTTCACATATCTAGCTCTGCTATAACATTCTCTTGATTAATTTCAATTTTTCAAATGAATGTTCTAGTGTTCATTTTCTTATATATATATATATATATATATATATATATATATATATATATATATATATATATATATATATATATATATATATGAATTTGATTCATTACCTGTTTAAGTATATTTTTTATATATTTTAAAATATATTTTTAATATATTTAGCAATAACAGGTTTACTTTAATGTTAAAAGCTTTGTTTTCGTTGACGTTTCGTTGTATATCACAACTTTGTCAAAACTAATAAATCTCCAATTATTTAGATTACGCAAATAATAACAAACGCCTTTTCCTAGAAATGGTTCATATGAAAAAGACAGGAAATTGTATTAATAAAAGATCTGATACAGATAATCTAAGCAACATATATATAAATCTGATTGGTTTTTCTGATTAATGCCTCATATTCTGATATCCTATATACCGAATAATCCACTCCAAATACACAAAATAAATTCATTCTCTTTTCGATAGTGATAAAACTTCGGCCAACGTTATGCAGTTTAAGATACGCCCTTGGAAACATCTGGAAACAATCCACTTGAAAAGGAGAATTGAGAAATACAGTTAGTGTTGTTGCTTCATTCAACTACTCAACACGTAGAATGCAATAATATTCGAACCCAATGCATTTAGGAATACTCGTACTCATTTTCAAAATTCAAGAAACAAATGTACTTTCGGACTAACTTCACAATGATTCTAAGAAAAATTTTCAATAGTGCCTTGTTATATAAACTGTTTATATTGCTAACTATTTTAGCCCTGAAGGAGAAAATAAACGTTTTCGAAAGCTTGGAAAATACTAAAGAGGTAACTGATTTTCCTGTCCTGGACTGCAATCCCAATAAAACACTGAAAATACATATCTACAATCTTGAAATATGTCAATTATATATATATATATATATATATATATATATATATATATATATATATATATATATATATATATATATATATATATTCTAACAAATTATTTACTTCACAAACTAAGTATCACTTCAAATTAAAAATACAAATATTCTGGCAACCTTTTGAACAGCCAAATCGAAATTATTATAAATACGTAATTTTGATTGAGAACTTTAGCAGTTGAGAACTAATTGTTTGCCAACATATCGTCGAATTTTATTGACAATATGTTCAGTTAGTTGATCTCATAGAAGCGAAACGTCTACGGACTCATGAAAAAAAATTCGAGTTTGTAGAGGTTTCGAAAGAGCCTTCAACTTCTTTTAATTCGAAATTAAAAAGAAACTGATGTGAGCAACTAATTGCAAGTTCATAAAATATAAGCGTAAAAACTTCCATGAAAGTAAAATCGATAATTGAGTTTCGAGAAGTATCTTATATGAAAAATAAATTTGATGATTTTGTGTGAGTTATTCATAATATGTCGAAATCAATTCAACAACGACATAACTTCTTCTTCCCACTATATTATCGTTATTGTGGGAAAAATTGTTTTGTCGAAATGTCTTAGGATATAAACAAGCTGATCAAAGAAAAACTAAGTTTAGATCAGAAAACTTTTTCAATAACTCATCCCTCCTACTATGAAGCCTACACAATTTCATGGAAAATATATGTCAAGCAATTCCTCACAGAGGCATATTTAATATACGGGACTATGCTCGCGTAGTTTGAAAAAATATATGAACCCCTTATCTCTGAAAGACATCAAAATCTCATTTTAGATAACACTCAAAGTCAACCAAATTATATAAAACTTGCATTATTCAGAACCAAATTGGAATGCCTAAACATAATTACATTCCCTCCAGGCTGTGGAAATAATTCAGTCATAACAAAGAACCCACATTTAGAGATTATGTTAATAGTTTGCATTCATTTGAACTAGAATACATCAGGTAGAAATTTGTTCGGAATCACATTGAAATTTAGATTATAGAAGATATGCATTCTATGAAAATATATCTTAAATTGACTCAGAGCTTAGTATCAAGGATAAAATATGATTTGTTTACATTTAATGAATATTTTTAGTATGATGGTTGTCCCATCATTGTACCCCGATTCGGATTTATATTATATATATATATATATATATATATATATATATATATATATATATATATATATATATATATATTGAAATTGATTTATTGCCTGTTTAAGATATTTTATTTTGAAAGTTTTTAGGAATAAAGTTTTTTTTTTATAACGTTTCGTTGTTATATTACAACTTTGTCAACACTAATGAATAATTGAATTTTATTAGTTAATTAGATAATTATTCATTAGTTTTGACAAAGTTGTAATTTAACAACGAAACGTTATTCAACTTTTTCATCAAAAAAAGCCTGTTATTGCTAAAAACTTTCAAAATAATATATATATATATATATATATATATATATATATATATATATATATATATATATATATACATAGATATATATATATATATATATATATATATATAGATGTCAGATGATACGAAGCGCGGTACGTACTATAGGCAAAGCGAAGCCCGGATTAAGAGGCAAGGAATTTCATTATTTTCTCCAATCATTAATCGATTGGGCCGATACTTGATGAAAATCTAAATACATAATTCAAATAAAACTAAATAGTTTTACGATTTTCACTATAATTAATTCAAAACATGACAATATCGTTTTTTTTTTTTTAATTTAATGATACCTTTTACAGTAGTAATGAGGAATTAATTATGGGAAACCCTCTAAGCCCTCTCTTAGCGGAAATATTCATGAATAATATAGAGAATTCTATTCATAGTAGCCAACTTTTTGGGAAATGTATATATTGGTATAGATATGTCGACGACATAATTACCTGATTCACAGGTACCCATCTACAGGTTAATTCTTTTTTAAAATGCATTAATTCACTTCACCCAAATATAGAATTCACAAAAGAAATAGAATCGGAAGGCTCTATAAACTTCTTGGACCTTACAATAAAAAGAAATAATAATAAGCATGAGTTGTTTCGTCGATAACATTTTACGGAAAAAGTTATATAATAAGGCCATTTCCCAAGTATATCCTAAAGTAACAGATAGACAAAAAAAGTTCAGAACTTTAACGTATTTAGGCAACCCTGTATCCAAAATCTCGAGTTTTTATCGGATAGAAATTTAATAGTAACTTTCAAAACCCAGAATACCGTGGGTAGACACATCAGAAATGCGAAAGATAAAATTTCGCCTGATGATCAATCGGGTATTTATGAGTTGAGTTGCGGTACTTGTCCCAAAGTATATGTTGGCTAAACTGGCAGGAATTTCAACCTTAGAACATCTGAACACCAGAGATGATTTCCAAAAAATAAAACCGATTCTACGTATGCAATACATCTTTTAGAAGAAAACCATGTCTTCGACAACAACTTTAAAATATTGCATACAGAGCGAAAAGGTGATAAAATAAGCCTGTCAGAAGCCATGGAAATCAATAAGAGGAGGAAATCGAACAGTTTATTAAATGATCAAGTTTTAATCAATAATTCTCCGTTATTAAATTCATTCCAGTAAAAATGCAATCGAAGAAAAGTATTCTATGGTCATTCCCCACAATTCTGAAGAAAGATGTTCTATAGTCATCCCCCTGTAAAAGAAGAACAGTATTCTATGGTCATTCCCACCCCACGCACTTCAGGATATATATATATACGCAGTCCACAATGTAATAGCTCAGTTTATCATCAACATCTGATGAAGCCACTGTGTTGGCGAAACGATATTGTCATGTTTTGAATTAATTATATTGAAAATCAAAAAACTACTTAGTTTTATTTAAATTATTTTCTTCAATGTTAAGATATTTCTCAGTCTGTTGAAAGTTATATAGCTCACAGACCATACGAAGCCCGCCAAGTTTTGCCGCAAAATAAACCGCGGGAAATGAATGAGTGTCTGATTTCGTTATTCCATTTGTCGTTTCAGACAATGAACTTCTTACTTGCATAACGTGACCATTCAACGTGACTATTTATTTTTTACCAGAGCGGGACATTACGAAAGCACCAGTAGTGGCCTTCGATTTTCAACACAGCTTTATGAAAGATAGATACTTGCTTGTGTGCAGAAAATGTAACCATAATTTTGAGCTGGGATTTTCGAAAAACGTTTTTAAAATATTTGGCATCTATCGATACTCATAAAATAATTTTTACTCGAACGCTGTAGATGTGAAAAATGAGCACATTGTCACTATGGTGCATTTCAAGTCAACAGGAAGACAATCAGTAGCAGTTTTATGAACTATATGGGCTGCCATTAACATTCCAATGCTCTGCCGAGAAAATTCGTAATTCGTTCAATTTTGAATAAAATTGAATTCGAGAAAAATACATTTCAAGTTATCATTTGATCTGTTTACAAAGGCGGGACTATATCGACCTCGCTGAGGACACCGGGACAGACTGACTGAAAGAGGGACTGTCTCGCCCAAAGCGGGACGTATGGTCACGTTAACTTGCACCCTCATAATCAGAAAAAGTATGGTTAGTGTAAAAGAGTTCTCTTAAAATCATGTGCATAATAAAATGTCTGTTATCTGTTGTTTTGAAGCCATAAAGTAATATTGGTAAGTATTGATTGATTTGTCTGCAATATTTGAAAATAGACTTTAACGGAAATTATTCATGTCCAAATAAGAATAATTTTTTATTCAGAACTACTACTTTTCATACAAGGTCCTTTCTCTTCGTTTATCTCAAAAATCTCAATTCTTTATGACGTCAGTTAGAATAAGAAATGACGCTAATTTGAGAACTTCTTGAGTGAAAAAAGAAAAGTTCGATATAATGAGAGCAGACTATCAAAGAATGGTCCCTTGATTTGCCTTTTCGCTGAAAGTTTTTTAGTGAAGCCTAAAAGACAACAGATTGCTAATGTAGTGTCGAATAGAATGAGGGAAATGGCTAGAATACTTATATTCCGAAATAAATTTTTGACGTGCTTATACCTGAAGTGTTTGGAATATTGGTATCGGCTACCATGACAATAAGTGGCTATGACCCAAGAAAGAAGACCTTGAAATCACTGTACTTAGCAATACATGGGAACAAATTTGAAAAAAAATTACAATATTGCATTCAGAATTGTTATAGAAAAGAGAAATAAGAAAGAGAATAAAATGGGATAATAGTGTCACAAAGTAAAATGACATAAAAGATTTGAAAAAGTTAGTAGAAGGGCACTGGTGTGATGAAGTTTCAAGCCTAGCACTAAAAACACTGAAGGAAAGACAATGGAAAGCAACTGTTAAATGACAGCTAGCGAATGACATACTTCTATTTCAAACATATATCAATGATCTTAGCCGTCTTGTAAGCCGTCAAAGCTTATGAAGCACTCAAAAATCAGATGTAGATCAGCAAAAATTATAAAATATTAACTCATAGTGTGTTTGCTTATATTGTTATGTTCAAACAAGAAGGAAAACCATGTAACTAATCATGAAGTTTTCAGAGAGTCACTTACGACATCTGAAAGAATACTGAGCGCAAAATTCAAGAGAGTGGTGACAGGAGGAAAAGGATCGAAAGCAGTTGCAATTCTTTTTGCTCCAAGGATCCAAAAATATATAAACTGCCTACTCAGTATCCGAAAAATTTCTGGTATAGTTCCTCTCTCAAACCCATACTTATAAAACTGTGGAGCTGAAGAAACTATTAACGTCGACGAAATTTAGAAAACATATAGCAACAAAATCTTCGTGCTTTATTCATGTCAGGACGTTGTCCTAGTTTTGCTGTCTGTCTATTGATACCTAGTCAGAATTTGATTTCAGAGCTGAGAATTCTGCAAAAGTATTCATTCGATTTCGAATGCATGAAAATATTCGATTAATGAAAGCATTAAAATCCGCTTGTAAAAACTGCATAAATTTTAGGAACCCGATAAAATTATTCAGAAAAGAAGACCTCCCCTGAAACTGTACATACAATAGAAAATATTTCTGCACTAACTGGATAGAAGAGGAAAAAAATTCACCGGCAAAATCATTCCATTTCAATTTCTCAATAAATTATACAATAGCTACCAGATTTTCACAGCTTGTTCAAGAACATAGTAATAATTATGAAGCCATTAATCTGAAAATTTTTTTTCGTTGAAGGTAGGTAACTCGAAATAGCACTAACAGAGGTTTCATTGAAATCCTGATTGATAATAACATTCGTCATAGAAAACAAATTTTCGCCCTGTATTATCTTTCGTTCTTCTTGATAATAGTGTACAGAAATTTCATCTTTTCTTCATTTTGAAATTTTTAATTCTTACCGTTTTCCGGATCATCATCATCGTTTTCATCTGGTTTCTCAATTTTCAATAAAAAATTGAAAAACAAAATTTATCATTCTTCCAATGAGTGTGTTTTATATCAAAAATAGCTCAAAAAAAGTTTCAAAAATTAAAAAGAAATAACACAAAGACCTCAATATTATAAGAAAAAACTAAAAACGTCAATGAATGGAAATGATGAAAAGAAAACAAATCATTCAGAATGAATGAGCTTTCGTGATAATGTTCTTAAACGATTTAAGATGAAGCACTTTACTGAAAGTCGACCTAGTTATCGATCCAGCGAAATTCTTTGCTCATTCAGTTCGATTAACCATTAATCTAAACTTATCGCTCTGATAACGTACATGTTTGATAGGTCATTTTAACTCGAACACAATGATTATATTTCATTATGTAATCTACCTTGAGTTCCTACAAAATTTGTTCTAATAGTTTCGAATGAATTCAAGTTTGAGGAATATGGGTGTAGCATCAGCTAAAACTATATTATATGTATGTTAAATCGAAAGGGTCGTTTCGAAATGGTAGGACTATCACCATGGATTTTTAAACATGGCGATAAATTTCGACCCTCCATAAAAAAGGTGTTGAAACCAGAAAATCATTTTTTATCACCAAATGAAGTTTGAGAATTTATATTTCTCAGTTAACTGTTTGAAATTCATGAATATTGATAATGAATTCACAAATAAAATCTTCATTTTTTAATACCACCACTATTAGAGTATGTATATACGTATATAAATACTTTATTTTGAAAGTTTTTAGCAATAACACGCTTTTTTGATATGAAAAACTTTATTTTTGTTGACGTTTCGTTGTTATATTACAACTTTGTCAAAACTAATGAATAATTGAATTTATGAGTTACTATAGATATCAAATGTCAAACTTATTTTTAGAAAAATCAAAATAGTTTTTTTGTATCTTCACTCATTGATTTTCATTATCAGAGGAATATTTCTGGGTTAGCATTCGCTTCGGAAGTTTTAGTCTTCTTCACCATGAGGAAACCTCTGAAAAACTCATGGTAAGCCAGGTGATTCTAATATGTGTAATTCATAGTTTATATATATATAATTACATATATTTTTTTATATATTTATCCAGAATATGTATATTGTTCGTTTATGTGTGTGAAACTGAAGGTATATCTGGAAAAAATGAGTTTTGAGATGTGATCATGACAGATGGTGATTGTTGTGTGTTTATTTTACGAGTGTTATTTGTGAGGTTTATTAAGTTGTTGTAGATAGAATTTAGATGACTAAATTCTATCTACATAGAATTTAGTCATCTTAATAGAAAGACTATTTTAAACGATATTAACTTCTCATTTATTCAATAAAAAAAATTTTGTTCTCTTATCTGTCACCACGCTCAAAAAGTGTAACTTGAAGTGATATCAAAGAAAAAACTTGAATTAATATCAAAGAAAAAAATACTGCATAAATGAAAAATTAATAAATAATTATAATTGCATAAGTCGATAAAAAATGGGTCCCCGGGTGCCACACATTTCATTTTTTAACTAGTTCAATTACTTTACGTTATGTTCCTGTACCTCGAAAATCAACAATAAACACCTTATGTTCCTCTGTTGAATTTATAGTAATGTTGAACATTAAATGTAGGTTATTCATACATCCGTCGCAGATAATTTCCTCAATTATTTGAATAACTAATAGTAATTCCTTCTGATCTTAGAAGCAACAGATGTGTACGCTGTCAAACTGTTTCCTCGCCGAGTTCATGATGAATATCTTCACAGAACCTTTGATCTTTCATATTTGCAATATCTATGCATCTCACATATTAACTAATATTTAACCAGCGATCAAAATTAAACCGCACTGTGTAGTTTTGAGATAATCTAGGTATTATGTTGACGGAAAACCAATACTAAGCTGATTACACCAGTGTTGTGCCATAATTTATTGATTATGTACATCTCGTGAGAACGCGTAATTCCTTTATTTGAAGTAATAGCTCGAGCTTACTGAAAGGAAGGGTTGTTCATCAGGGCAGCTCAGGACTGATCCTTCGTCTGATAATGGGTGATTTTTTTAACGTAGTTTTTTTTAAATCGAAAATAACACTCAATTTGCCTCATATATTCAGAATTTTTATTGAAGTTGATAACTTGGCCTTTGCCATTTACATTTTAAAGATAAATGTTGTGCGCGGCTCCGTATCAAATAGTCCATTCGGAAGGTCCAATTTGGCGTCACTTTCTCGAGCATTTCGGCCAGTATCCCACGAATTAAGAGTGTTATGTTATCACGTAAGGCTTCAATCGTGTTCGGCTTGTCCATATACACTAACAACTTTACATAACCCCACAAGAAATGATCCAGAGGCGTCAAATCGCATGATTTTGAAGGCCAATTCACAGCGCAATTTCGAGAGATAAGCTGCTCAGCAAAAAAATCATGTCCATTGTTTCACGAAATGTGTGACATGTGGCACCGTCTTGATGAAACCACATGTCAACCACGTCCAACTCGGCCAACTGGGACAAAAAAAAGTTGCGTATCATGGCTCGATATCGTTCGCCGTTGACGGTAACGTTTCTTCCACGGTCGTCTTTGAAGAAAAATGAACCGATGATACCACCAGCCCATAAACCACATCAAACTGTCATTTTTCAGGAAGCATCGGTAATTCTTGTATGGCATGTGGCTATTCATCACTCCAGATGCCACAGTTTTGTTTATTTCCATATCCGTTAAGCCAAAAATGAACCTCATCGCTGAACACAATTTTCGATGAAACAGCGAATTTTCATTAAGCAGTTCAAGGCCCATTCACCAAAAATTAGACGTTGAGTTGAGTTTTATAGGCTTTTAAACCCAAATCAACACGATAAACTTTCCATGTGGTTGAGTAACACATGCCCAATTGCTGAGAACGGCGAAGAATTGACACGAATTGTTGATTCAGTATTGAGTAAATATAATAAATCAAAAATTAATAAAAATCAAATGTGTGGGGTATACAAAATTAACTGTGGTAGTTGTGAAAAATTTTATATAGGAAGAACTTTCAGAAATTTCCAGATTAGATTATCGGAACATAAACGTAGTTTCGAAAAACAGAAAACAGATTCCCATATGCCAACCATTCATTAGAGGAGAGTCATATATTTAGTTCAGAGTTTGAAATATTAAAAAGAAAGAATAAAGGTTCCAAGCTAAATCGTCTAGAATCTTTACATATTAATGAATTTAAAAATTCGGGACTTTTACTCAATAGCCAGTTAGAGGTTAACACTAGCCCTCTACTTAATATGTTCAATAAGAATATTCCAATTGAATATAAACTCAAATTCAAACACTTGAACTTATGATTTACACTTTATTGACTACATAGCATGACGCGTTTCGTCGTTACAAACGACTTCTTCAGATGCTTACAGAATAATAAAATAATAATAAAATACATTTACAGAATAATAAAATAAATATTCCAGGTAGCAGATCAGATTGATAACCTAGTTTTTAGTTAATTTACTTTCAATTTTATGTTTTTCGTTGTTCGAAAATTTTAACTTTCCTTTATCTGTTCTTAGAAATCTTAGTTGAATATTAGTTTTAACTTTTCCTACATTCAGTTGGTATACCTAGACATTTAGTTGGTATACTTGAGAAATAGATTTTCTGTGTTCATTTCGAGGTATACGATTCTTTCTCTTGCTAAATATCAGTTATATTCTATGGTCCTCATTCCAAGTTAGTCATAGAACATAGGTATGTTCTGTGAGAATAGCTATAAGTATTGAGTTTGTAAAATTACAACTAGCATTAATGCAGCATTTGATAAAGAAGTAGTACTTCGAAACGTCGTCATGCGTATTTGTATTAAATTATGAGAAAATTCTAAATATTGTTTCGTTATTCATATATAAATGAAATATTGTGTATATCGGGTAGATCTGAGAATCGGCCAACATCATCATAGCCCTGAATGATAATGGTGACCCACCCCTAAATAATTTTTAATTTTATTGTCAACATTTTTCAATTTCATTATTTGACATTCACTCCTTAACTTTTTCACAACAGTTTATCTCTATACAAACCTGACTACATTTTCCTGTATCACCGGCTGTCTTGTAATTTATTTTTGGTGTCACCTTCTGTATCTGATGTTCGACGATACAGTACTCAGAGTGAGGGAGTTTTATCAAAGAAGGAAAATTGACCAGTCAATAATATACTAAAGAATGTACTCAGTGATATCGCTTTTTCACAAAAAGTGGGGATATGCACTTCAGAAAAATTTCACCATTGATACTTAACTATGAACTTGCTACAAATTATGAGAAAAGAAAAATACTATGATATGTTGGACCTATAATTAAATTACTATATCACTCGAAAATCAAAATGAAACTCAAATGGAATTGACAGATCAATATAGAAGGATTACAAATCTCAATGACTAAGACAAATATTAAAAGAACAATTACTATAGCTATAAAACTCTATAAACTCTTGACACTTAATCTATTGTGCTCACAAATAAATATAACCCTGAAAAATGCTGATATTCAAACATTCCGTATTCCATCAGTATAACAGTAGAATAAAGAGATTGCTTCAAAAGTTATAACTCATCAAAACAAGTATCTATATATTACAACAAAAATCATACAAATTGTTATCAACTATAATAAAGAACTTGAATATTAACTAAAATTCAAACACTTGAAATTTTGAGATACACTTTATTAACAACATAGCATGACGCCTTTCATCGTTACAAACGATTTCTTCAGATGCTGATAAAACACCAATAGAATTTGAAAATTACAACTGAATATCGATATTGAAAAAAGCCGAACTGAAAATTAAAATTGCAACAGATAATTAATATAATTGAAATATCGTATTATTAATAAACGTATGTCTGAATAACAATATGTCTGAATAACAATAAAAGATTTGCTAACAGCAAGCATTTTTCAAAAAAAAAATTCATAACTCCACATAGATTTGCTTTCAATGTCTATCCAAACTCAATTGTGAACTTTTGCTGCGCTCTACGAGAAACATCTCCCAAATGAATTTTTTTTATGTTCAGATATCACGAGAAGATATGTTTCTGGTAATTCGAATATGTACCTGTAAAAAAGCCTAAGCTTATCGAATCTGTAAGCAGAGATTTTTCGCTTCGAAGCCTAATGTGCCTTACAAAATATATGCAATTTTCGTATGTTGAATAATAATAATAATAATAATAAGTCTTTATTTTCCTACAAGTAAAATCACCCAGTCACAGGAAATATTCGAAAAATATATAATAATAATAATAATAATAATCTTTATTTCCACTGACTTTTACAAAGTATGGGAAAATGTCAATAAAAACAGCAAAGGAAAAATTTAGTAAAATAGTGTCCAAGTAAATCCTGACAACTAAATTACACATAAGTATAAAGACAAATGGATGCGCAACATAGGAATATGACATCCAGTAAAGTATAAATAGTTATAGACAAACAAGCTACAAAAAAAAATACTAGAAACAATGATTAAAATATTCGTCGACAGAATAAAAAACGTTTTTCGAAAGTATACACCTTACAGCCCGTTTGAACCGGTTCCTGCTTTCCATTTGTCTTATATGATCTGGCAGATGGTTGTATATTCTTGCGCTCAATATAAACGCGCTGTGCTGGATCTGCTTCAGTCTGGTGAATGGTGGAAGAATCTTTTTTTTCGAAGCAATACGAGTATCATAACAGTGGACTTCATCAGTCACCAAATAAGAAGACCGATGATCCCAAACATTAAGAGCACAATACAAAAGAAACATCGATGCCACTGTCAAGAAATTGTCCCTGAAGAACTCCCGGCAGGAAGTGCGCCTGGATATACCAAACATAGACCTGACAATACTCTTCTGCATCAAAAACACAGACTCAATGCTGGTGCAACCTCCCCAAACCAATATTCCATACCTCAGGATTGAATCCACTGACGCGTAGTAATAGGAACACAGAACACTGAAATCACAAGAACTTTTCAGTTGGCGTATTGCAAAATTGCATGAAGCAAGTCTGTTACATAGGTGATGTGCCTGCTGTCTATTCATCAAGTGATTGTCAATCTCGACACCCAAAAAACCGACTTCATCGTTTATCCGAAGACTTTTCTTGTTACACGCTCTCACTAACGAATTCTCTTTACTCGTGCAGCCAACTGGTGAGAAGACTATCAACTCCGTTTTTTGTTGATTTAGAGTCAATCCATTTGACACACAATACTCACTCATCTTGGACAGACACTCAGACGACTTATTTGCCAGGTCATGGATGGAGCTTGAGGACACCACAACCGAACTGTCATCCGCGTAAGCCACCACACCACCGCACTCCTCCAATAGAGCAATGACATCATTTATAAACAAAATGAACAACATTGGACCCATAGTACTGCCCTGCGGTACGCCAGTGCTCAACCCTGTTCTTTCCGAAAGTATACGCCTTCCTTCATCCCAAACGTTGACCACCTGAGATCTACCAAAGAGATATGATCTTATCCAGCTAAGGGGGACACCACGTATACCCATGTGCTCCAGTTTACGGAGAAGAATCGGAATGCTAATAGTGTCAAAAGCACGACTCAGGTCGGAGAACATACCCAAGCAGTACCTCCCCCCCTCGAAGCACCCAAGAACCGCATCATACAAAGACAGAATCGCGTCCTGAGTTGATTTACCTTTTCTAAATCCATATTGGTGTTTGGATACCAGCTTATAATTTTCAATAAATGCGCAGAGACGCTTTAAAAACAACATTTCAAGAATGTTTGAGAACACCGACAGTAAACTGATTGGTCTATAGTTCTCAATGCAAGAGCTGTCACCCCTTTTATACACTGGAGTTACGAGGGCAGTCTTCAGCTCCGATGGAAAGTATCCACATTCGAAAGACCTGTTTATCAAATATGTGAGTGGAATAGACAAATCGTCAGCAATATGCACCAAAATGTTGCACGGAACTCCGTCCAATCCACATGACCGCTTTTTTGATACACTCTGTATAGTGTCGACGACTTCGGCTGGTGTGACAGGCGTTAGAAACACAGACCGGGATTGGAAATCCATCTGTCAGCTCTCGCACCGAATTTATGAAAAAATTATTGAAAGAATTTGCCTTCTCAGATGAATCTGTCACCTGCTTCTTATTTTTATCGAAGATAACATCTGGAATTTTAACCCGCTTTTTAAGTGTAATGTTTTGACCGATACATTTCCACACGGCCCGGGATTTATCATTTGAATTCGAAATGAAATTCTTTTTTGCGTTTGCGATTTTGCATGTGTGCTGCTTCTTCACTAATTTATATCTGTCTAGTAAAGCGTTGTCGATCTACTTAATCTATATAATTCCCGAACAAATGCTCCTTGATTTAACAATTCCCTCATGATCCTTGGGTTCTTGTACCTTCCAGTCACTGATAACTTCTGAAGTGGAAATGCCATAAATATATACAGTATAATGATATAATGCAAACTTTTAAGAACCGATTATCAATAAAAGAAGTAATTAATGAACAATAGGCAAAGAGAATATGCTATACTTCAAAATTCAATATACATGGAAAGATTCCAAGTTAACTCGAGTTATGAAAGCAAATGAGTGTCACTGTGAAATCGCATTTGTCAGACATATCCTCGAATAGCGAACACATATAACTAATGGGTGAATGTACGAGAGAATCAGTTTTGGGAGTACATATTGACAAAAAATGGTCTCAACGTGAACATTGTCTAGGAACATGAAAATCAATAGAGACAATAAGGGTAGGACAGCCTGTGTAACCATGTAAGTGGTTAAACAAAAACTTCAGAGACAACAAGTCCCTGCAAACTTCGAGTGATTTAGCTCCAAACCTGTTCAACAGATCAGTTTGGCTATATCCTCTGACCGAATGAAAGTGATCTTCCCTCCAAATTAGATATTTGAGAAATTTTCGTTGCATCGACTCAAAATGATTTTTATGAAAATTGTAAATGGGACAACAAATCATACATACGAAATCTAATTTGCTCTTCACAAGGGCATTAAATAATTATATAAGTGTTTTTGTATTCGAAAATTGCCCAGCATTATGCACAATAAACCCATAAGATTTGAATACTGTTGAAATTGTTTTATTTATATGAGGTACAAAAATGAATTTTTAATCAAATATTATACCGAGGTCTCGAATTTCGGTGATTCTGGTCAGAATGGTTTCGTTAATTGTGTGGACAAATTTTATAGCTCGTTTCTTTTTAGTGAATGGCAGAACGTTACATTTAGTTACATCATTACTAATCAGAAACAGGGTGAGTCCATCCTGTAAGCTTATACAGTCCTCATTTGTTTAAATTTTGCGATATATTTTCAAATCATCAGCATACATGAGACTATGAACTGCTAGACAGTCTATTGAATAATTTACAAATATACTTGAATATATATATATATATATATATATATATATATATATATATATATATATATATATATATATATATATAGTACAGTAAATTTTCGTGATGTATTAATATTTTTGTAGTGAAAATTGAGGATTGAAATTACATTTCAAAAGTTTCGAACTCGACTGGTATTCGAACCCAGGTCTTCAGGTTTACGCCCCACTATACATCTAGGAGGATGGGTAGGTGATGGGTAGCCTGCAAGAATCCAAGAAGACGATAATCCGAGCGTCGAATAACTAGCTTGACGAATAAAAGAGTGTAAGATATGAATTGAAGTTGCATCTCAAAGTGTAGACCTCGTTGGATTAGCGGTCCAAAGCTAAGATTGTAATGAAAAATGAATTATGTAATAAGTTTAAGTTATATAATGTTAAATTTTTGCATAACCCACGTATTATATATGTATTGTAAATATTTTGTAAATATAGATTTGTTAAGTAAGTAAGTAAGTGGGGAGTAAAACTGAAGACTTGGGTTCAAATCCCAGTCGAGTTTAAAACATTTGAAATGTAATTTCAATTCTCAATTTTATTATATAAATATGTAAAAGGAATGAAAAATTTTCTTGCGGTGAAAAGTACATATATATATATATATATATATATATATACATATATATATATATATATATATATATATATATATATATATATATATATATTATATATTCAATATACTAAGCCGATTCACTCTTTAAACGATGTGAGAATTCGAAGAATTTTGAATTCCTTGAACTCTTCTTGTAAAGGAGGTAGAATCTAAGCCTAGCCGTCTGCATAATTTGCATGGCTCACCACTAATGAAACGCAAAGTCTCTCGGAAGAATGAATGTTTGCTACGGTATAAATTTCTCACTGAACTATGCCCGAATATAAGTTGAATCAGAAGGCTACATTCAAATTGAAATTATGATAACTTACTAACAAATCAGCTATCGCAAGATGTATCAGCATCATGTTTATTCTAGAGGAGCTTTTTCTTCTTCTTTTCACTAAAAGCACTAACACAGTAATGTTTGCAATGGAGGAAAACACGAACAGCGAACTGTACACTGCTATCGAAAGTATGTGTCCATCATTGAATCTCATATTCATGGGTAGTTCATAATACCCAGATCTATTATCGAAATGAACTGAAGATTCCATTATATTCTTAGAGTCTTGAAGGGATTCGATCCCATCTAAATTGTCATGTACATCCCTCATTTTTGACGTCCTTGACGTTTAGCAGTTTCTGTAAAGAAAACCATATTCAGAAATTCTGATACGGAATTTCCTGTAATCTAAGCGATTAAGTGATATATATATATATATATATATATATATATATAAAAGTCAATGTAATTCGATGACTTCAAAATTCTCACTGACTTGGAATATTCAAAACTTTTTTCAGAAAAGTTTGCGAATTTAGCTGCGAATTATTTCTTCCGATACGAAATATGCGATTACGTTTCAAATGATATTTGTATAACTTCTTACTTCTTGAGTGTGTGAACGACTTCATAAGTTTCTGTTGGTCACCTATTTTTTATGTTATTAATATCAGTTTGTAGTAATTACATGAAAATAGGTCACCAACAGAAACTTATAAAATCTCTCGCAGGTTCACACACTCTCAATAGTTTTACAACCCTTGGTAGCTTTAAGCTACCCAGGTGACCTACCACAATCTTTTCTGTCCAATATAGAAATACTCGAGTTTGACTCTCATAATTTGCAGTCTCTCATCATGTTACATATCCTACTTCATATTATCGACAAGAAGATTGAGAGAGAATGGTGAATACTCATAGTCACAATATTAAAGTAACTTCTACCCATTGTTGAAACCAAGCAGCATGAAAAAAAAGCAAAATTTATTTAGTCGATGACTTAAAAATCCAACTTAATTCTGTAAACTACTTTAAAAATTCTTTCCGCTTCAATTTATCATCCGAATATATTCGTATCCTGTTAATTTTTCATCTCCCTTCTGTATAATTCAAATCATTAACGCTAGCATGGGAAAATCAAGCCGATAATTATGAGACAGTGGTTTTAAACGAAAAGCGATTCAGTTCACTTACGAAAGAAGTGTCTCATCAGCACAATTCTGGGAAACCGTTAACAGGCATTATATCTTATTGTCATTAATCAAAGGGAGATATTCCTGTTCCGAAGAGACACTCATCCGTTCATATCTTTCTCCGAATTATGAGGAAATCAGTCAAGAATGATAAGATTATATTCAATTCACTTAAAGATGCTTACGGGATGAAAGCTTTATTGATCTTACTCACTATGCCAAAATGCAGTAAACAGAAGTGCTTATCTCAAAGAATTTCCTTTTATACAGCGCTCGTTTTTGAAAATCATTCATTTATGAACAGGGAAGAAAATGAGTTTCCTCTGAGGTTCCGATAAATAAAATTAATTATTTGCAGCACTGAGTGATATACTCATAAATATATAACTTATAAATATATATATATATATATATATATATATATATATATATATATATATATATATATATATATATATATATATATATATATATATATATATATATATATATATATATATATATATATATATATATATATATATATATATATATATATAATATATATATATATATATATATATATATATATATATATATATGTAAAGAAACTCACTATATTATAATACCGCTTTTCTTAATTATGTTTTGAATTTGCCGCCTTATCCACATAATTAAAGAGATGTCACTGTCAAGGTCAGTGAGTCTGTGTAATTTTAGAAAACTGAATTTCTGGGAAGGTTATGTCTCATATTGAAGTATAAAGAGCTTATTTTCTGTAAACGAAGTGATATAAGTGGAAATACATTGTACACAAATGTTTGTTAATAAAAACAATTTTGTCTTTACAGAAAACGCAATTTCGTGTTCGTTTCAATTCTTGGAGCGTAATATTATATAAATATATATATATATATATATATATATATATATATATATATATATATATATATATATATATATATATATATATATATATATATATATACATATATGCACCATGAGTTCTAGCCAACAGGTAGTAAGGTTAATGAGGGTTACTACAAGAACGTTAAGCAAGGTTTGCGTGACGATAATAAACCAGCTAATACATCAATGCTTGTAAGTGATTTTTTGGAAAAGCATTTCAAGTCACGGCAGATTGGATAGAATGATCTTTAACAAATTGTCCGAATCCGAGCCAATGAAGAAGTCTGGAATTTATAGATTGGACTGTGAAGAATGTAAGTCGTCATATGTTGGCCAGACCGAAAGATGTTTTGAAACTAGGCTAAAAAAACACGTAAAAAACGGACAATCTGCTTTTCGGGAACATCTAGCGTCGACAGGACATAAGATCTCAAGTTGTTTTAAACCTAAGATACTTCATTACTGTGAAAAAGGAATTAAAATGAAAATATTTATAGGTTGTCTTTGTAATATGTATTCATTCTTGTACTGTAAAAGGCGAAACTAGTCGAATAAATAATTGTTCACTTAGTGATTTTCAGACAAGTTTTTATTATTACTTCTCGTTTATTAAATCGTTGTGAATATAATTAAGATGTTTAATGTCTGCTGTTTCATTTACTGTGTTTTCTGAATTTTTACGAATGTGTAACATTTCTTGAATTTCTCTACATTTTTGGTCTTTTTCAGTTGCTAAAATCTTCGAATTTTTGTAATCAAAATCGTGTTTTTCTGTTATTTTATGTTCAATAAGGCTGTTATTTGAGTTTTTGCATATTTATACGCTTTGATTTTCTCTTTGAAATTTTGTGATGTTGGTCCGATATAGCATTTACCACAATTATTACACGGTATATTATAAACAGTATGAGCTTTTTTCTGAGTTACAGTTTCACTTTTCAATTTCGTATATATTTCTTCGATTTGATTTTTGGCAGTATGCGCTATTCTCAACTTATAAGGTTTTTAATATATATATATATATATATATATATATATATATATATATATATATATATATATATATATATATATATGTATATATATATATATATATATATATATTTATGACTCGGGAGACCACATTTCTTTCAAAGTCAATTGATTGTGTTCAAGTATACCTCAAAATTGTGAAAAAAATTATGAAATAAGAAAAACAATTTGACAATAATAATAAATCTGACACTCTTCTATAATAGACGCAATCCTGTTCTGCTGGAGCAGTAAAGGTTTCAAACCTACAAATTTGAATGAAATTCTCATAAAAAATTGTTTGGGATATCGAATAAATGGCTCTTTCCAATATTGAATGATTCTTATAACGATTTTCAGCCTTCCTACCGAATTTTGGGGAACATGCAGAAGTACAGAACCCGCAAGAACTTCTGAATTTCCATATAGAAATTACAATTCATGACAAAAATGGAAAACAGAACCTTCATTTCTGAAATATAAAGTACACTATGAGCAAGCTTCTTGATAATGAAGTTCGTGAGTTTATATATTTTTGCAGGCCCTTGAGCTATGTGAAATATTGTTTTAATGCTATCAATTTGCATTTGTAATTCACCACACTTCTTATTCGTGGTAACTGATACACTTGGGGCACTCCATACAAGATGGAAGTGGAATTAAAATGAATAAACTCTTTGTAGATGCGAATATGAACTCTACATTAGTTGATTCTTCGTAATTAAACTCAACTATTAGATGGTAATTTTATGGGTATGACACATAATGTCAGCTTCAAGTGTTAACTTGAAGATGCGGATATATATATATATATATATATATATATATATATATATATATATATATATATAAGAAAATGAACACTAGAAAAATTGTCTTTCTGTGTCAGTCAGTCCGAACCTTAACCATAACACTTGTCTATAAAGAAGACATCACAAATGACGAACTGTGACGAACAATTAACTGCCATCAACATTTAAAATGTTTCTTTCGTTTTCGTGATAATGAAAAGTCAAAATCACATCTTTCGTTTTCCAAAAGTTCACTTATATTATCTGAAAAATATATTAAATATTCCCAGAAAGTGAGACTTTCAAATTTATCGATTTATATTCAATTGCATTATTACTTATTACCATCGATTTGAAAAATATATCTCCTAAAAAAGCTGAATCTTTTCAGATAAGATTTCTTCTTTGCCAGTCCTTGTATAATTAATATTCTTCCAAATCTATTCGACTATAACTTATCCACAACTGGAATGGGACAACCGTAAATTACCAAATTCTAAATTGAACTAATAAATCGTTAAATCCCTTCAATCCCCATTTAGAAATTCTGCGAAAAAGCAATGGAAAGCAAAAAAAGGAAATGGTGCATGGAACATTTCTCAGAAAGCTATATTTATAACGTTATAATTGAACACAAAGGAACATCTGTTGAATATCATCCGAAGATTTAAAAGCTATAATATTCAACAAGAGTTGAGGAAATTCTTGAAAATGTTAAATCTTTTGACAATGTATTGTATAGCCCAACATATTTCGATTGAGGAAACTATTTTCTAGTGAAATTGAGGCGAATGTTATCAAAAAGTATGAATATTTAATGTATGAATTATTCTGTAAGCATCTGAAGAAGTCGTTTTAAATTAATTATAGTGAAAATCACAAAACTTCTCAGTTTTATTTAAACTACCCAATAGTGGATTCTGCAATGGAGTCATAATAACTGCAATGCAGTCAAAGTGAAAGTCATATTAATTAGCAACTGCAACTGTAGATATTGAATGATATTGAACAGTATTGGCAATTGGCTGCCAATATGATATGTTATTATAATGAATGGTGCAAATTCATTATAATAACTATAGGATATAGGCATTATGATACTTTATTTCAACAAAGGTGTTAATCCGTAGTCATTAAATTTATAGTATTGATATTATTTCTTCTTCGTTGATTTTTTTATACTTTTTGAATATAAACTTAAATTCAAACACTTGAGCTTATGATGTACACTTTATTGACTACATAGCATGATGGGTTTCGTCGTTACAAACGGCTTTAGGATTGTATGACTCTGGGCTACTTAAGATATTTCATTCTGAAATCTAATTTTTAATACCTGAAAAGGTTTAACAAGGATGACTTGTTTAATTCTATCTGTTCATTGCGCAAATTTCCAGAATTTTTATGCCGATTTATTTCCACTATTTTCCAAAAATCTGACTACTTTTCTGTATATTATGTAAAATTTTGAAATTCGTATCAAAAGTATGGTTTTCTGTTAATAAATAGTTAGCATAATTCGAATTACTTTTGTTATGCACGAAACTATATTTATGTTCCTGGATTCTAGTAAGTACCAAAATTTCTACTTTTATCTATATATATATATATATATATATATATATATATATATATATATATATATATATATATATATATATATATATATATATATATATATTAAATTATATATATATATATATATATATATATATATAAAGACGGGGAAAATGACATATTCCACAATTTAATTGGTAAACACCTGATTTGTCTTCTCTTTCAATTTTTTTTTCATTGTTCTCAATGTGTCTCGATAAATTATTGTTCGCTTCAAATCAAATATCAAAATTTGTTTTAGTAAAAAGGTTTTGACGTTTTGAATGACTGTTCCAAAGTATATTAAACTATTATATTTTAGATTTCTACCAGACTGATAAGGAAATACTAATCGCAGAGCTAACTGACACAGTTTTTTGTGAAGACTTTTTGACACTAGTTCACTCTCAAAATTATTATTAAACGCTATCTGTTCAAAGATGTTCAACAACATTAAACAATGCTACTTATAGTGCAACTTTTACATCATACTCGTAGTACTGTGCTACTTATACCCAAGAATGAAACAGCTACATTTGAGTACTCACTCTATTATCAGAGTATTAAAATCATCAACAATTTACGTCGAATTTGAAAGTACTTAATGCTCATTTGTGTAAGAAGAGAGTTAAGGTTTTGCTGTGTACAAAGGCATACTATAATGTGGCAGAGTACTTTAATGATACAAATAAAAACAGTAATAAATAAATCAGTGTTTCATATCCAATTTCGTTGATTACTATTGTGAATTGCATGTAAAATTGCACCAATAGTTTTGTTCGAAAAATTTAATAGAAGATCAGATTCACAACTGAATTTAGTCCTTTTGAGAGCATTATTTTGATTTTTAATTACTGTATTCATTGAGTTATTATAATATATACAATGTAAGGGAAGTTTCACAATAAATATTATTATTATTAGTATTATCTTTGTTCTTCTTTGTTTTCTTCTTATTTCAGATTTCGTATGAAAGTTTCAGAACAAGGAAATATGACAATACACTAAACTGAGAATATATTTCACTATACGAGGGATGCTCTTCATGTTTCTGGATTTAACAAACTTAGTGTTGCAGTTTGGCAACAGAGAGCTCTATCTCAAAGTTGGACATTTTGATACCTACTCAGAACGTTTTGACGTACGAGCGTTATTTGTGTTGTTTCGTGCGATTATTTTTCACAAATTTCGATGTGGATTAACTTAATTCCATTTTTGGCGATGAAGCTCCATCAAAGATCAGTGTTTATCAATGGTATGTTGAATTCAATCGTGGTCGTAGTTCCCTCCAAGACGAATTTCGTGAAGGTCATTCAAAATCAGTTGTTGTTCCGAAAACCATTGATGCTGTCCGCGAACTGATATTGCAAGATCGTCATGTGACTATCGTGAGATTAAGACAACCTTAGGCATTAATGGAACCAGCATACATTCAATATTGCATAAACATTTGACTGTCAAAAAAATTTGTTCGCGTTGTACCCCACACAATTCCTCAATCGCTCAAAAAAAAGGTTCGTGTCCATTGGTCGAAAGAAATTCTCAAAAAATACGATCACAGTGAAACACGTCTCTGACATCATGACAGGTGATGTATCGTGAATTTACGCGTATGAGTCCAAAAGTAACAGCAGTCGACAGTATAGATGTTTCAAGATGAGCCAAATCCAACGAAAGTTTTTTGCACACGAAGCACTTCCAAGCAAATGTTTCTTCGGAAAAACGGGACATGTCGTAACCGTACCACTAGAACAACGCAGAACAGTCAATTCTGAGTGGTACACAACCGTTTGTTTGCCAGTTGTCTTTCAAGAAATCAGAAAAACAGACCGCCGAAGACGGATCACTCTTCACCACGAGCTCTCACACATCGGCTCTAATAACTGCATTTTTGAGCACCAAAAACATTGATTTGATGAGTCATCCACCGTATAGTGCTGACTTAGCACCGAATAACCCATTTTTTTTCCCGTACGTGAAAAACAAACTCAAAGGTCAACGTTTTTCGACACCTGAGGAAGCGGTTGATGCATTCAGGATGCTTGTTTTGGAGATACCTCAGAGTGGCAAAAGTGCTTCAACAATTGGTTCAAACGCATGCAAAAGTGTATAGATCTTCATGGGGAATATTTTGAAAAACAATAAAGTGATTTTAGATAATTAATATTTATTTTCATTCTGTAATCCCGAGCTATAAAAGGCAACCCTCGTAGTGTGTACCTAATGTTCACTTGATAAATCGGAAATATATAAATCAAACCTAAAATCGTAGGAAAATATTGTTGAAACAGAAGGCACGCATCAATTTCATCATTTAACGATAACCCAGTGTAAGTTTATGTCTGAAAGTCCGGAGGATTTAATTGCGTCCTGGGAATATTCCAGAAGTGTTCTCGAAATCGCAACTTAGTGAGATATAATCTTGGTCTGAGGAAGCCCCAAAGCATTTTAATTAGTTTCGAAATAAACGATCACAAGTTTATCGAAAGTTTTTGCTGATCCCTCTTAGGCTATTCTCATATCAACTAGGTTATTAAATTACTAACTTCGTTCGAGGTTAACTTAGATTTGTTTTAGATTTCTATTTATGGATTATTGTATTTAAAAAAATGAAAAGTCATTCGTTGCTATCATTATTTTTAATTATGTTACTACCATCACTTAGTGTTTAGGTAGTAATGCAGTTTTTGGTTTTGTTATGTTAAAACTGAAATTTTGTTTTGATACTTGAATGTATTTACGGAATAGCTCTTTGCTAGATTTGAGATAGCTCCATGATGATGACTGAGTTACAATAATTACGTGAAAAAATAATTTATTTTTAGACAATTTATTTTCCTAATTCAAACCTCCGTTGTTAATCAGCTGTAACAATTTTTCATTTTATTTTATTTCATATGCTTTCATTAAATGTGTTCAACTATGAATCTGACACTGGTCAATTAAACGTCAATTTCAAACGTAAAAAATTTCAAACCAGACCACCGCTAATAATATATTGCAGGTATCATACAGTGCTCTCTCGCCTGCTGACAAAGTATGGACCGTGTATGTGTTTGAAATGTTTTTTAACTTTCAGATCTGTAAGTTTCAATAATTTTATTTTCGAAAAATATGATGACTGATTAACCTGTCACGAAATATTGAGTGTATAGGAAAATGAAGAATTTCACACAAACCGCAATCCTGATATTCAAATACTTAATTTATATATTATATATATATATATATATATATATATATATATATATATATATATATATATATATATATATATATATATATATATATATATATATATATATATATATATGTATATATAGCTATTTATATTCACTGAAAATCCTTCATAAAAAAGATATAAGATATCCTACTGACGTTCTGTATAAAGATGCTGACATTCTGAATATACGACAGCTATTTGTTCAATCGCTGCTAATCTTCACGAAAAAGAAAATAGACAATTGTTACTTTTTAGAACATAGAGTGAATACTGGATATAGGAGGAACTCTTTATCACTTCCGGAATACAGAAAATCTATATGTCTTCGTAGCTATTCCTATTTGGCACCAAGAATCTATAATGAATTGCCATTCGAATTAAAAATATGATTAACATTAAAAAATTCAAGTCTGCCATGAAGAACTGGATGAAAACAAAGGACAGATGTATGATTCATCGACTGGTGAACATTTAGAAGCTAAAATCGTTGTAAAACAATATGTGATTATGTTACACATTTTTATAATATTGATATCCGCTTTTTCCCAATGTTGTTATCTAATTTTTAGATTAATAAGTTTTTTCTCAAATTATTGATATAGATACCTGGATATGTATATAGGTATTAAATATTGCAGATAATAATAAATAGACATTATTCGTACTCACCACAGGCTACGGTCTTTGTGAGAAAATTATTATCTTTGTTTAGGAAACATAATTGAAAAGATATATCTCAAAATTAGAATAGTTACTATTGTTTAACCTATATAATTGTATAACAAGAACCTTAAATAAAGATTATTATTATTATCATTATTATTATTATTATTGTTATTATTATAATTATATATATATATATATATATATATATATATATATATATATATATATATATATATATAAATACTGAAACTCTTAATCAAAATATCGAAATATTTCAAATAAAACTCTCAGGAAACTGTCTACTCAAATGTTCTCAACGGGAACGAACTGATTATTTTCGAGAGTGAATATTAAGTGCATTTGGAAAAATTCATGGATCTAGTTGAATGATAATAGCATACAATAGTTTCATCATTATTATGAATCATCAGTCCATATTCAAGCTATCAATCCAGAATCTATGACTTTCAAAACGCCCACAGGTCCTATAACGGAATGAGGGGAATAGCTCTTAGTGAAAATTCACGTGAGCTCCCTCTATCGGAAAAAAGACGTATAAACTATCCCTAGCGTTCTAGAAACCTACTCATGACAACAGTAGTGCGAGTGCGAGCGTTGTCATGAGTACGAATCTAGAACGCTAGGAGGAGTTTATACGTCTTTTTTCCGATAGAGGGAGCTCACGGTAATTTTAGTAAGTATTATTTCCCTCATTCCAGTATAGCACCTGTGGGCCTGAAGTCTTCGATTATTGATTGTTAAATTAAATATGAATTTTTCGAAATGCACTTTATATATATATATATGTATATATATATATATATATATATATATATATATATATATATATATATATATATATATATATATATATATAAAATATTTTTGAAATTCTTTAAATGTGTTTAATTTATTGATAAGTCGACATGGAATTTCAACACGTATCTCTCTTCCTCATCAACTACATACTAGGATAATCTTGTTGATAACGCAATCTTTCTCTTCACTTTGAAGAAGTGGGTTTGGTGTCCGCTTTTAGAGAGCCAGAAATCTTCTAGCATATTCAGAAACTTCATAAACACATAATAATAATACTGCTGGAAGGCTTGTTTACGTATGACTCGTAAAGCAAACTGTGGTAAGTATTTACAGTTTGCATCCACCAAAGCTGAAACTAGTGGTTTTGTAAATTTTTGGTGTATGGCTTTCAGTGGAGCTCGTGAAATTCGAATTTCGCAGGTACAATATTCAATATTCCTCTGACCTTTCGAAATTCACCTATACTTTTGTATCACTCTACATTTGTCAGGACTGAATGATAGTTCGCAACCAGTTATATGAAACTCATTAAAAAGAATATAACACGAGTTCGATATTTTAACACTAATTGGACTAATCGAATATGTATTTTCATATTTCCATTCAATGCTGGATTCAGAAAAGTATTTAATTTCGAAAAATTAAAGAGTTTGTTAGGTGTATGTAATTCACTTCTTTCAATTCGAGTATGGTGAATTTTATATTTTGTAATTGTTCTTACGTGGAAATATATATAATTATTCAATCATTTATTCATTTTTTTTACCAGTATTGTGACTGTTAATCGACATATTTCAAATTGAACTCTCAGGGAGCTGTCTACAGAAATGTTGTCAACTAGAACACAACATATCACTTACGAGAGTGAATATTAAGTTCCCTTCGAAAATTCATCGAACTTACGAATGAATTCCTAGTTGAATGTTAATAAGATACAATTATTTCATCTTCATTTTGAATCAACGTTCTCATTCAATCTATCAATCAGGAATCGATGACTTTCAAAACGCTCCCAGGTCCTATATCCGAATGAGGAGAACATTAGTTCGTAAACTAATTACGTGAGCTCCCTCTATCCAAGAAAAGACGTATAAACTCTCTCCAGAATTTTAGATTCCTACTCATGACAACATTAGTGAGAGTACGTAGGGGCTGTGGAGACATTTCATTCACAACCCTCTTGTGTTTCTATTCGAATTACAATATACCAATATTCCTTGTGTAGTTGTCAATTTCCAATTAGGCAGCAATTCACGTAAATCTTCACCTATATGATTACCACCCCCCAGTGTGGCGACTATCACTATAATTCATGATATTATTGTATCCTGTTACTTCTATCTCTAAGGCGCATATATTTTGGGTTACATGGGTCTCGGTAACGATAACTGCTAAGGGAGTGAAATCTGTCATTATTTGTCCCAACTGATTGTTGGCCTTTACAAATTAAAAAATATTTTAAGAGAGCATGATATCGAGGTTTTCCACAAACCACAAAATCAGGTAAAACAAGTGTTCAGCAAACTAAAGACAATAACTCCATCGAAGAAAAAATCAAATATAGTATATTCAATTCCATGCAAAGATTGCGGAAGGGAATACATAGGACAGACATCACAGATATTGCAAGACCGTACAAACTCCCATAAATACCCAAAAACGGCAACAACGGCATTGAACAAGCACAAAACAACAGAGGGCCACGAATTTGACTATGAGGAAACAAAAATAATAACAACACAGAGAAACAAGAAGATGAGAGAAATACATGAGATGTTCCATATACAAGCAAATATAGAGAACACGGTAAATGACAGACATGACGTCAAACAACTGAGTTTATTCTATTTACCTATTCTATTATTTTTGAAATATATATATATATATATATATATATATATATATATATATATATATACGAATTTATTGAATGACAATACATTACAGAGGTTCTTTACATATCAAGAAACAAGTAGAAGAATATAAACAGCGGAAATCCATTTCATATGTGAAACCATTTGTGAAAACCATTTCATATGAACAAAAGTTCATATTATCTTTCGTTATTCTTACTATTAACCTCATAGAACCAGCATATTATTCCTTAGAATGTTTTAGTTTTCCTCATAGGTGTTTATCTAACAATAACTTTTTCATTTGTGGTCTGAAATTCAATAATTTCATTATTTTGAGTTCGTTATTCAGTTGGTTCAAATACTCAGAGACCAAGAAAGAAAATGATGCTTGAAAATTTACGGTGTTATGTTTTGATATATTTATCAGCATTTTTTCACAAAAGTTTTGAGTTGTAAATCGCTTTCGAATTGTACAGGTAAACAGGGAACATATGCGTCATTAGCATAATCACACTGTGACAGAATTGAGGGGTTTATCAGAGTTTGTTTATCTAGAACAAATTCAAGTTATGAAAGAGTTCTAAGTTTAGTTTAGTTTAAGATATGCTGTTTTTAAAATTAGTTTTATATGTTTATTATTATTCAATATTAATGTCAACATCGAATGTTAATTGTTGATCCTTCACCAAATCCTTCGCTCCTGTAGATATTCGATATCAAAATTCAAATAGCCAACTCTGCTATAATGTTTTTTCGAATAATTTGTAGAACAATTATCTAAAGAAAGTTGTAGTATACTTTTATATCGAATATCTACAAGTGCGATAATATAGCACGACAACTACAGAATTATTTTTCTTGTAGTAAATTTCTTTCATGCTCTGAGTAATAACAACTAGCATTTCTACAAAAGCAACCTAGATGGCGCATTAGGTCATAAAATTATATGATAATGTTCAAAATTCTAGAGTTATAAAATGTAGTATCTTAATTGATAAGGATGAGTGACACTTTCAATGTCAATGTATTCGAGTGCTTTCCATTAATTCTAAGATTTGAGATGTACATTAATCTATGCATTTTATATGCATTCGATTTACTTTATATTTCTGTCTTACAATCAATAGGGTTGTATGTGAGTATTGGAGTCATTTCCTTTCATTTGTTGTAACTGATGAGTACCTTGTAGTACTAAACATTAACTGTCTCTTTCGCTTTCAATAAATGTAGTCATATATTTCCATATTCTCTAACATTTATCGCTAGAAGGATAATGAAGACATCGCATTGTTCATGTTTCACACAGCCATCTCTGCTATGATGTTTTTTTGAATAATTTGTCTAAAACGAATCTGTTGTTAACTCCATTAAAGCCCTTCACTCATCTTGTTTACATAGTAAGATTTTAATATAGGTCTGAAATTCTCATCAATTCGAACCTCGTAGAAACATTTCTTAACAGTCCAATAGCTTCAAGTTATATTGCGACCCTTTAATTAGGTCTAATATACAAGTTAATTGACTCCGCAATTTCCAATCATCCTCTGTCGTCGGTTACCACTGTGAGTGTTTTCCTGTTATTCAACATTCCAATAATGAAAAGGTCCCAGTTCCCCCTTATTGAAGCGAGTTAAATATCATCATTGGCGGATAGCAATTTTCCAACTGCCAAATCTTTTCAACGAAAAAGTCTTTCGAATCAAAAGTTCATTAACATCTATTTTGATAGAAAATGTGATGTTTTGTTTCTGCTGAAATGAAAGTTGTTAAACGAAATTTGTCGTTTTCATGGGAATTTCATGTTTCTTATATAGAGAAATCAATACAAATTACTACTAACAGTATAATTAAAATAATAAAGGTCTGATGTTAAAACCTATCAATTATTCTTGTCAGTGTGGATTTGTTTGAAACTGAAGAATAGACGAGCTGTTTCAAAATTCCAAGAAAAACTGATATTTTTTTTCAAATAAAGGCAACCTTTCTCAATTTAATTCTAGAAGTTATAAAATGTTGAATGTTCAAATCTTTATTCCTGCAGAGAAAAATGGTGATACTTCACAAATACTAAAATTTGTGGAGTATTATTTCTGCTTGTAGTTTTTCAATGTTTTCAATTTCATTTGATTCAATCAAATACTTAACAAAAGTTGATTGACTATTCGTTGACCTCTTAATAATATTAGATATATTGAATGAAAACACTTTTTACATATATTTGAGTGAAAACACGCATTAGTTTCACAGAATTAATGATTCTTGACAATTATTTCTTGGTGTTATCCTATTTTTCAAAAGTGAAACTGAACATTTTTTTCTCTTGACTTTTTTATATATTTCACATTTATACTTGCTACCGACACATGGTGGAAGAAAAAATGGATGACGACGTTTGCTTTCCTTGTTATCGATGTCTTCGAAAAACAGCAACAGATCAGTTTTCAGAAGAGCATTTTCAAAGCTTAATGTACTTTTGTTCTTGAATAATTACCCGCTCCTTTCTTTCGAAGAATTGGATACCAAGGGCCGTAGTTACATGTGTCTATACTCTATAGCAAGTACAGATATGAAATATGTATATATATATATATATATATATATATATATATATATATATATATATATATATATATATATATATATATATATATATATATATATATATACAATTCTTAGTCTAGAAAACACGTATTCAGTTTAACTCCGGAAAATGGGAACAATTGTTAAGAAGCAATATAATTCTGTGAAATTTTACACCAATATACATTTTATTATTTTTGCACTATATTCACATCACTAATAAAACTGAATAACGGGTGATTTTTTATGAGTTAAGTTTTTCACGTTGGCGGCACTGGTTGGTAATGGCATCCAAACGTCATGTCTCAAAGTGAAAAGTATTCAGCATACTCTGCCATTTTATCGTGGAAAGACTTACAAACGAGCAATGATTACAACTTGTTGAAATTTACTATCAAAATTAGTGCTCTGTGAAAAATATGTATCGTTTGTTACGACCATATTATGGTCATCATAAGCGACCTGTTACTTTGTTGGACATTAAATCATTGCCTCGCATGCGTACAGTGCGTGCGTAAGAGAATATTGCAGCCGTAGGGTACATTGTTAATGAGGATCAATGTCAATTCGTCGCTCATGTCACATCGATCATTGATGTGTTACTCAACCACATGGAAAATTTTACGTGTTGATTTGAGTTTGAAAGCTTATTTAATTTAACTTCCGTAAGAATTGAAGCCGAATGACCTACCACAACGTCTAATTTTTGGTAAATGGGCCTTAGAACAGCCTAATGAAAATCCGCTGTTTTATCGAAAAGTTGTGTTCAGCGATGAGGATCATTTCTAGCTTAACGGATATGTAAATAAACAAAACTGTCGCATCTGGAATGAAGAACAGCCACATGTCATACAAGAATTACCGATGCATCCCGACGACAGTTTGGTGTGGTTTATGGGCTGGTGGCATCATCGGTCCATTTTTGTTCAAAGACGACTGTGGAAGAAACGTTACCGTCAACGGCGAACGATATCGAGCCATGATACGCAGCTTTTTTTTGCCACGTTGGCCGAGTTGAACTTGGTTGACATGTGGTTTCATCAAGACGGTGCCACATGCCACACAGCTCGTGAAACAATGAACATGTTGAAGGATGAATTTGGTGAGCAGCTTATCCCTCGAAATGGCCCTGTGAATTGGCCGCCAAGATCATGCGATTGGACGCCTTATTTCTTGTGGGGAAATATTATATATTGACGGATTATTTCTTGTGGGGAAAAGATTTTAAATTTCTCATTATGTAAAGTCGTTAGTGTATGTGGACAAGCCGAACACGATTGAAGCCTTTCAGGATAACATAACACGCGTAATTCGTGGGATACAGGCCGAAGTCCTCGAAAAAGTGACGCAAAATTAGACCATTCAAATGTACCATTTGATGCGGAGCCACGGACAACATTTACATGAAAGTATCTTTAAAATGTAAATGGCAGAGGCCAAGTTATCAATTTCAATAGAAACTTTGAATATATGATGCAGATTGAGTGTTCTATTCGATTTTGAAAAAACTACCCTCAAAAAATCACACACTTCAATTATTTAATGCGCTTGTAAAGAGCAAATTAGATTCCAGATATATGATTTGGCGTTCCTTTTACAATTCTTATAAAAATCATTTATAGTCAATACAATGAAAATTTCTCAAATATCTAATTTGGGAAAACTAATTCCCTCGTATAATAATCACACATTATATGTTTTCGAGGATGTGTCTGACAAATGGGATATCATCAGTCATTCATTTGAGACGGTGTACTTGCAATTTTTTCATGTATAGTGAATTCTGAAGTATATCTATGTCCTCATTGTCTATTATTCATTATAATTACTTCTTTTATTGATAATCATACTTTAAACGTTCGCATTATATCATTGGGTGTTAAAACTGTATATTATATTTTTTTGAATATTTCCTATAACTGGGTGTTTTTACCTGCAGGAAAATAAAGACTCATTATTATTATTATTATTTTATTTGATCAATTTATAGTGCTCAATCGAGAAGTGATACCAAACTGATCCGAACTGGTACCTACCTGATATCCTGTCAATTAATTTGACAAAACAAGATACACAAAATTCAGCTTCTGTTGACGTTACATTAAAATTCGATGGAAAGTTTTTCATGTTTTATTTTCTCCGTTAGTAAGCTATTCATCAGTTATATTCAATTTAGAATTTTCATTTGAAGTAGGTACTCAAATCCTATAAATAACATTACTGATTGCAGTTAAAAAGCATTTACATTCTTTAGATTAGACCATAAACAATTCATCGAAAGTTTACTCAATAATGATGTAATGAATTCTTGTTTCAATAAAAATGTTCAACTATTGTTGTTGATTCATCAAATTTTCATCAAAACAGGTTTTGATGTTATCTTTTTCCGTTAGTGTCCTATCAGTTTATACGCATTTCAGATGTACAAAGCGCATTGAAAAACAACAGGTCCGGTCGTTATTTCCATCAATACTCTCGATAAAAATTTTTGAAACAGGTTCTTTTTTTTGTTTCAGTTATTTATCCACACAGAGATTGGTTTTTCCAGATTGAAATATTCGTTTTTTGTGTAGAAAAAGCAATGTGAATACGAAAAAATTTCTTACTGTTCTTATTCAATCAACGAACGATGGAAAATGAAGTGAAAACGAACTATCAAGCTGAATGTTCAGATGAATTTGAATAACTCAATTTAAATGAATGAATATATGAAAATTTTTTCTAATTGTTTTTTTTGTTTTTTCTCATTTCCTATCATTTTATTTAATTGTGTTGGCGTTTACTTGATGTGAATCCATTATAATTGAGTATAAACTTAAATTGTAATTAAATAATGATTAATTATTCTGTAAGCATCTGAAGAAGTCGTTTGTAACGACGAAACGCGTCATGCTATGTAGTCAATAAAGTGTAAATCATAAGTTCAAGTTTTTGAATTTGAGTTTATATTCCTAGTATTTTGTTTGTCCTCATTGTTATTAAATTAAATCAAACACTTCGCCTAATAATTCTCGATTATATTTAATCAATTTGTAAACATGCTTCGAGCGTGAGCTCATCCTCGAGACAGTCTGTGTCTGTAAGATAAGTGTAAGACAGATTTTACACATTTCTGGGACAGATTGTCAGGGGATACGGGGATATTACACCGGAGATCATGCAAAGAACCAGAACAGCTTGTGGTACAGTTGGCCGACTGAAACGCATCTTCAAATCAGATATGCCACTGTCCTTGAAAAGCAAAGTGTTTGACCAATGCGTATTACCAGTGATGACCTACGCCAGCGAAACTTGGGCCCTGAAATCTGCTCATATCCAGAAGCTTCCACAACGGAGCGTAGTATAGAAAGATACATGATGGATCTAACCATACGAGATAGAATACGCTGTAGCTGGATAAGAGGTCAAACAAAGGTGAAAGATGGAGTATGTAAGAAGGCCAATGTGGAAATGGGCAGGCCATCTATCCCGAACAAGATATGAGCGTTAGTCAGCTGTGGTTGGTGATTGGGAGCCCAGAGACAGGGTAAGACCAAGAGAGCGCCCTCACGATCGATGGGATTAGGAGCTTGTGGAATGGCTGGACGTTGCCTGGAAGAGAGAGACTGCCGACAGGGAATCTTGGCAAAGACAGGGGTAGGCCTTCGTTCTGCAGTGGACGGACAGATGATGATGATGATGATATCACTCATATTCAATTATGCCTCAGGATTGTAAGGCATATATTTTAGATGAATGAAATATAACATTTGAATACTATCTCTAAAAACATCGAAAAATATGGAATAACAGAATTTGTATTTCTGAATTTTCTTCATTTACCCAGCTAAATAAATGGAAAAAATAATTCAAGTAAAACTGGTTTTTTGATTTTCATTATAATTTAGTTGAACATAACAATATTGATTATAAGATGATAAACTGTTTATCATCTACATCTGATGAAGCCACTGTGTTGGCAAACAATAAATTGTGTATTTGTGAATGAATAATGTACTTTGATTTTGATGAGTTATCGGCCCAATCGATTAATGAAATGAAAAAACTCATATGGCAGAAAAATATGACCTCATAAATATAATCAAAATTCAAATAGGTGTCATTCCACCTATTTGAGACCAATATGAGTTAAATTCATGAGCTTTGAGCTCAGAATAATGATGTATAATATCGAAAAAGAATTATCTCAAAATCTGTAAGACCTTTTATCCCCTGCTCTATTACCTTCATGTCTTATTTTTATATTATGCCTTTCTCAAAACCAAATAGAGTAGTAATCGTATATTCAGGCACAAGATGTTTTAAAGTACATTAGAGGACCAATTTCACCTTATCGGGTTTATCAAAAAGGATTCTAGAGCAAATCCTTTAACTTATCTGTTCTATGTGGGTAGACGTGACCTAGTTAAAGATGAACCGAAGCTTCATTTTCCTTTTTCGTCACCTTAATTGGATTTGACGCAGTAAGAAATGACTTATATGTTATATGAGGATTCATGTTGGATTTTCCATTTGGGTATAAATAGAGAGTTTCTATTGAATCTGTTGTAAATAACATTGAATACATACATACATATACTTTTTATTGTTTGAAATATTCAAGACATTTCGAATTCAAATCAAGTATACTTCCTTGGTTTCCAGAAATGCCTTCGAGAAATAATTTTTTATTCGAACAAATCTATCACAAATCGACTACGATTTGTCTGAGTTCACGATTGAATGCTTCAAAAGAGTTCCTCATGCAAATCGTAGGCATTCTTTCATTCCTCGCACAGTAAAATTCGAAACTACGTGTATTTTTCTTGTTATACAAATTCTCGTCACATCATTCAGAGAAATATTTTCCACATCATGTAACGAGCGTTTGTCTGAGTATAGTTGAAATCGTTAGCATTAGCTCTTCTACAATTTCTTACATATCATATAAACTGAATCCTACGCCGAGTGAAAATTCACTCGAAATAAATTCTTAGAAATCAAATACATATAAAGAATTGGTCCATTAAACCGGAATATATGGTTCTGTATATATTTTTTTCAACTTTGGGCTATGGAATATCTTTCGACATTTGCCAGCAGGTTAAATGGGAGACATTTGGTCGACTGTGATCACTTAATAATACAGAAATTCCATTTCAATTTCAAGATAACCTAAACCAACTTTAGAGTTCAATGATGATGACAAGTAGGATAAACAAGGACACAATACGCTAAGAAACTGATCATAGTAATTTTGTTTCTTCATACGCATACAGAAAAAGTCACACATTAGCATGGGTATTTTACATATAGGATAGAGAACACAGGAAGTTCGACAGATAACCTAACCCTCATAAAATTTACATTTAAATGCATAGTCGAAGTCTACGTAAAAATAAGTAAATTTGGTAGTAAATAGAGATATTTTTATGCTGCGGGCCATATTCAGGTTATAGGGTTGGAGAAATTTTGAAACATCATATATAGCCTAAATTGATTTTTCACGATCCTGGTGTTTATTGGTACAATGGAATAATACATGATTTATGGAGCCTCTTCCACCACACTCACACAATGGGTCATTTCTCTTGTTGATTTTGTAGAGTTATTTAGAGCATATTGCATGACCACTCCTCAGTCTTGATATAGAGCGAAAGAAGTCTCTATGACATTTGTCCACCAAACTTTTTGAACCAAGGGACTTTCAGAGGAAAAGGCTGTATCGAAGAGTAATGCCGTCCCTTTTGTTTTTCCTCGAAATATATTTTCCACCCTTATCGAGATTCTCCCTGATGAGTGGAGTAATATTTGAGTGAATACATAAAGATATATCGTAATGTGGTAAGCTGGTGGCAGCTCTGACTAACGAATCTACTTTTTCAATACCAAAACTTTTCCGGGCTTTCACCCAGAAGAAATATAAATGGTGATTTATTTAGAGGTACTTTTTGTGGTATGGATTAAATTACAGATTGCGCATGCCTCGAGTCAACTAAAGTAACATTCTTGTTCAGTAGTTTTCGACAATTCCTAATGGAAAGACTTAGCCGGGCACAGCGTCTACTAATTGTTCAACTGTTTCAAGAAAATGGGCATTCTACGAGGAATGTGTTTTCGGCGCTTAGAGCAATTTATGGTCCACATAATTGGCCTACCGAACACGCAATTCGCTCTACTATCAGTAAATTTGAGACCCAATTTTCATTACTGGATAATACTCGCCCAAATAGACCTCATCCAGCACGTAGTGAAGGAAATATAGGGGTGGTAGCGGAGAGTGTACATGAAGACCGTGAATTGTCAATTCGTCGCCGTTCTCAACAACTTGGGTTGTCATATTCAACAACTTGACGTATTTTACGTAAGGGTCTTTCTTTAAAAGCTTACAAAATTCAATAAGTGCAAGAACTGAAGCCGACTGACCTTTCGAATCGTTTCCGTTTTAGTCGCTGGGCTCTTGACAAGCTTGCAGAAGATCCACTGCTTTCGATCAAAATATTGTTCACCGATGAGGCCCATTTTGGGCTTAATGGGTTCGTGAATAAACAAAATGCCCGTATTTGGGGTGATGAACAACCCAAAGAGGTTCAAGAGCTGCCATTGAACCCAGAGATACCAGGAATTGAAGCGCGTAGTCTCGACGAGATTTGGTTCCAACAAAATGGCGTCACTTGCCATACAGCCCATGAAATCATGGCTTCACTGCGAGAGTGATTCGGCGAGCAGCTCATTTCACGCTTTGGACCAGTGAATTGGCCGGCTAGATCATGTGACATCACAACTCTTGACTTTTTTCTTTGAAGCTACATAAAGTCCAAAAGTCTACATGGATAAGACAGCAACAATTGAGGCATTGGAGTCCAATATTACTCGAGTCATTGACCAAATACCACTCGAAATACTCATACGCGTCATTGAAAATTGGAATTACAGAATGGACGTTGTTAACCGTAGTCGCGGACAACATTTGAGAGAAATTATCTTCAAACAATAATTGCAAAGAATGGTTCTTTTGTTTGATAATAGAGATTATAAAATGGAATTGTTTTTATTCATTTTTTTTAATTAAAAATAGCTCTAAATGAATCACTCTTTACCATTACTCCTTTAGTTTTGATAGTTTTCAGGCATAAAAGTATATATTTATGAATATAATTGAATTTTCAGTTTGGTTGCTGTATATTTTGTACTACTTTTAGCGCATCTAGGGTAAGAGAATAGTCACCATTTGCGTTTGGATGTTACATCAATCCCCAAACTGCAGTCGTCTCTGGAGCTTGGTGAAAGAGTGACAGGCCCTCACCAGGGAGATCTGGGTTCGAATCCCTGGTGAAACATGAACATTTGTGTATGTATATGAGTTTCAGCGGTTACATAAGTGAATTTAATGAATGGGTAATGTCCAAAGATGACGAACCCAGAAAAAAATCCCCAAACTGAAGTTGAAGAGAAGAGAAGAAAAAATATTGGAACATTAATTTGAATCTTCCAAAACAGTTTCATTTAATGAATTTGTCAGCTAATGTGAATAATATATTATGAAATGTTCGAATTCAAATAATAATGGCTTCTTTCTAGAACATAGAATTACATATCCAGTATAGAACTCGTATAAAAAGATTATAACTTGGTTTGTCTTTTGATATGAATGTGGATCGGTTGATTCAATAAGTCATGGAAAGTTTAAACAGATGTTTGCTTGGGAATAACTTTTGAATAATTCAATTTTGAAGGCATCTAGCAAACTTATATTGTCTAAAACGCTCTTCTCTTCAATAATATTCTTCTAATATATGCTGAATGTTCAAGAATCACACTCTTAATCTCTGTACTTGATGTACATATGTATCTCACTGTTTTTCTTCTCAGTGTCTTCAAAGAATCAGGTATATATATGGAGGACAAACTGAACAAAGGAAAGATAATTGACTTACTCAAGCGATTCAAATAAAGTCAGCAGCGGAATGAAAAATTGAATGAGCTACAAAATGCAGACTTTGAGATGTAATAATATCAAGAATATGAAAAGATAGGTTGTTAGCTCTTTAATATCAATCTCCTGACTCTTGACAATATGTTATCAGATCTAATATCAGACTGTCTAGCAGTTCATAGTCTCATGTATGCTGATGATTTGAAAATATATCGCAAAATTGAAACATATGAGAACTGCGTAAGCTTACAGGATGGCCTCACCGCTGCTTCTGATTCGTATTACCGCAAAAACTCAATATAAATGTAACTGAATATAACGCTTTTCAATTCACTATAAGGAAACCGCCTATACAATTTGATTACAGAACTAACGAAACCATTCCGACCAGGGTCTCCGAAATTCGAGACCTCGGTATAATATTTGATCAAAAATTCACTTTTGTACCTCATATAATAAAACAATTTCAACAGCATTCAAATCTTATGAATTTATTGTGCGTGACGCTGGACAATTTACGAATACAAAAATACTCATAAAATTTTTTAGTGAAGAGCAAATTAGATTTCGGATGTATTATTTGTCGTCCCAGAAACAATTCACATAAAAGTCATTTAGAGTCGATAAAACTAAAATTTCTCAAATATCTAATTTGGCGAAGATCACGTAAATGCAGAGGCAGCAAGTGTTGAAAAAAACAACAACAAAAATATAGCCAATTTTCTAATATCTTCATTATTATTATGGTTCCTCTACGTGAATAGTGAAAAATCTAATTGAATTCATTCATTAAAAACCTATCATTTTATTTAGGTATAATACACAGATATACAGATGTTTCTTTTGTAATATGTTGAATATAACTAAAATTCAAACACTTGAACTTTTGATTTACACTTTTATTGACGGAGTCAGTATTCCAGTAGCATCTGAAGAAGTCGTTTGTAACGACGAAACGCGTCATGCTATGTTATCAATAAAAGTGTAAATCAATAGTTCATATGTTTGAATTATAGTTTATGTTCAATTATAATGGATTTACATCAAGTGAACTCCAACACTATTCAATATTTTAATTATATGCTATTATTTCATAACGAAGTAATTGATTTAATAGTATCTCATTCTTTTACAGTGGGATTTTAGTATAATTCTGACAGCGCATTCACCTTTTTACACTCGGCAATAAATTTATTATTATATTATACTTACCATATTAATTTATATTTGTATTGTTTGTATATTTGTATATTGCTGCTGGTTAAATGTTCCTCTCTACAAATAGAAGCCTTCTGCTTTCCATTCTACACAAATTTCGTTCTTATTATTTCAATATTTTTAATTTTTTCGTCTATTCTGTGTTTCAATTTCTTTGAAGCTTTCGCACAATTTTACAATCTCTAATTTTTACACAGAATAAGTCCTTAAATTCTTAACTCAAATTCTATGAAATTGGTTCCAGTTATTTTGGAAGATGCGATTAGGACATCCTGAGCATATTTCTACTTCTGTTATTTTCAAGACCATTATTACTCATATTCTAATCTTTCACAGAGTTTTTTCCAATTTAAGATCAAAATAATTCGAAAATTGTCGCACATTATTTCAACCTTTCATATATTTTCATACATTCAACCAACACATCTAGATACTAGTTCAAAGTTGAATTATTTTTCTCAATCAGTGGGAATTTTGGAATAGAAATAATATTAACAGCTAATATATCCAATTTGAAAATCATAACCTCCTGCAATAAAGTAATATTATATTTCTGTCAAACATAAAATTTTTTTCTCCAATATCCAATATCGGAGTAAAGACTTATTAACTCTCCCTAGCGGTCAACATTCCTACTCATGACAACAAGAGTGAGAGTGGAAGGCTTTGTAGATATTTCATTCGAACACTACAGAAAATTTGTCCGCAATGTGTACGAATAGTCCCATGCCTAATCGCTCCAGATAACGCCCCGGTGAGCAAAAGTATAGCTGGCTTCAAGGGTCACAAATCATTCATTACTAGTAAATACGGAAACTCTCAATCGAAATATCGAAATATTTCAAATAAAACTATCAGGGAGCTGACTAGACAAATGTTGTCAACGAGAACGAACCTATCACTTTCGAGAGTGAATATTAATAAAGTTTCGAAAACTTCATCGATCTTGTTGATTGATGATAGGATTCAATTGTTTCATCAATATTATGAATCATCAGTCCCCATTTAATCTATCAATCAAGAAAACGAACATAGATCCTATACCAAATTGAGGGGAGTTTTTCTTAGTGAAATATTCACGTGTTCTCCCTCTATGGGAGAAAAGACTTATAAACTCTCCCTAGCGGTCAAGATTCCTATGTAGTGTTAGAATGAAATATCCACAAAGTCTTCAACTCGCGCTACTGTTGTCATAAGTAGGAATCATTTGTTTAAGAAGAGAGTTGAATCTCTGCTCTTAACAAAGGTATACTACAGAAATGCAGAGTACTTCTATGTTTCAAATTTAGGCAATAATGTATGAATCAATTTTTGTATCATATGTTTGTATATTTTGTTTTGCCACAAATGTCTTTCACCATGTGAAATTGACTCAAAAGTTCAATAGTTATGAGGTAATTTTTTTTCTTCTCTAATAAAGTTGTATATATCATTGTAAATATCAATTTAACCAATATTTTTGTTTGAAGCAATATTTTTATTCGAGAACTGAATGGAAGATCAGACTCAAAACTGAATTCAGTCCTTTTGAGAGCATTCCTCTCAGTTGTAATTACTGTATCAATTGAATGAATGTAATTTTACAATGTAAGGAATGTTTCTCAATGAATTTCGTTTCATTATTATTTATTATCAGATAAATTGCTTCGCATAGTTTTTCTGTTCAACTTTACAACTCAAAGGCAAAGTATGTTTACAAAATAATTGTAAACAATATAAAATTTTGGCTACAATATAATACGTTTCGATCATATAAGTCATAATTCCAATTGAATTCTGAAAATGGACTTCAGGTTTCAGTCAGAATTTTATGTCTTCATCAATAAAATTCCATTAAGATCTTGTCTGACAAAACTGTTTTCAAAAATAAATTATATTCTCGAAACTTCTTCACGAAATGCTGATAAATATACCAAAACATAATACGTAAAATTTGATGTATCATTTTCGAACTTGTTCGCTAAATATTCAAACCAACTGAATACCGAATACAAAATTATGAAATAATTGAATTTCAAAACACAAATTCAAAAGTTATTATTAGATAAACAGAAAAAAAGGAAAGCAAATCATTTTTAAGAAGAATATACTGGTTCTATGGAGTTAATAGTCATTTTAGTGAAAGCCAATATTAACCCCCTTCAGAAAGTTTTATAGTTATAGTTTTCCGTTGCTTATATGCTCCTACTTATTTGTTAATATACAAGGAATTATCGCTATGAGTTGCCATTCAATAAAGTTTTATTATTAATTTTCTTGTATTCGAAATATTTGCTGTCCAAAAAAAGCACTTTTCAGTGAGATTTATGAAGTTCATCTACATTCATAGATATCCGATAATCTCCAAAAAATACTCACCTCCTCAATTTTTCAAATCAAGTTCTTTCATTTTCATTCATAATTCTGCCTTGATTGAGATCTTAAATGTCGAAATCAGCAATCGTGCACGAAAATTTTATCACTGCCTACTTTTGCAGCGCGACAGAAGGTCCATCGGGACAACCGAACGGAAAACAAGTAGCGGGAAAATCAGAAGGAAATTCATATATGATGGTTACGCCTGCGTGAAAACTTTTTTCTCTTCTAATTCAATGAATTGTTCGACATCTCCATTATTCGATACTCTCAGTTCTTCAACTTTCAAGTGATAGGTTCTCGACTAAATTACATACGAATAATTATCACAGCCAACTTGATCAATTATATACATTTATTACATATATCTGAGCAAAGTCCAATAGACGATTCAACATATTAATGAACGAAAAATTTCAATGCTTTATAGCATCAATAGATAAGATAGTGTTAATCAATTTTTTGCTGATCCCTCACTGGAGTATAAACTAATATTTATTAGGCAAATGAAAATAACCTTCAAATAAAACACCAACAGTAGCACCGCAGTAAGTTTGGCAGATGAAATTCGCATCCCATTCACAGTTTTTTCGATTATATTTTATTTCCAAACGTATTTATTCACCCTGGTCCCTTTTGAATTTCACTTTCCGATTCTTTCTCAAGATGAAATGGTTTGTAAATATTGTTTTCTAGATTTACGTTCTTTTATTCAACAATTAGTTTCATTATACTGCTAACGTATTCGAAAAACAGAAATTCTTAAATCAGAGTTTTTCAATTTGAAAATATTAACCGAGAAGAAAAGTAAAACATGGTTTCCTCTACCATTTCAATATTGAAATAATTTCACATCAAGCAACGTCCGTTAGCATTCATACTTTTTCTCAAATGAGAGGTAATAATAATTACTTGTCTAAAAATCACTGACTGAACAATTCTTTATCCGACTGGTTTTGCTTTTCTCGGCATTATCAAGAATAATACATATTACAAAGACAACCTTTAAATATTTGCAGATCTGTTCGGACCACAGAATACACCTCAAATTCGGTCATAGAGGTGGGGATTTCTAAATGGTTCGTCTTTACAAATGACTATGAAAGATAGGTGATGATGGACGGAATATAATATCTTCAGTTTACTTCACTTTCATTATTGCATTAAATCATGCATACACATTAAACTTAACCCTTTCCATTGTTTACCATACGACCATCCTGAATACCTCATTTGGAGCCGATATGATGAAACCGAAAAGAAAAGAGACATTGTAGTACAAGACGTCGATAGATACGGTTATGATACTGAAACGTCAATACAAAGCGTACCTCGTTTACCACAAAATATATAGTACCTTACTGACTTATTACGGCGAGTGACTACAAAGGACACTTCCACATCGTTCTAAGTGCCCTTGCAAGTCTCTTTCCCTTTCCTGGACTACCCCGGGGCAAGTGGAGTGTCGTATGTACATGAATTATATTGATTGATTACTTTACTTCGTTTTATTCATTGCATTATATTACTTTGCATTCAAACATATTTATTCTGAGTACGTTGTTAGATGAATTAGCTTATCCTCAAATTGAAATACAGTCCACTTTCTAGAAATTCTACTTATACGATTACAATACACCAAACTATCAAAGATTTAACATCGGGGAGTGGTTAAGGTCTAACTGGCCATTGGGAAGATTTATTTATTTATCGGATTTTTGGAGTTTATTCATTTCCATGGCTTCCAAGTAGTTCATTTTTATACCTTTTTCACAGTATTGGAGAATATATAGTTTAAAACAGCGTGAGATCTTATGTCCTGTCGACTCTAGATGTTCCCGAAAAGCAGATTGTCCATTTTTTAAGTGTTCTTTTAGACTAGTTTCAAAACATCTTCCGGTCTGGCCAACATATGATGACTTATCTTATTGGACATTCTTCCTAGTTCAATTTATAAATTTGGACAATTTTTTATTGAAGATCATTCTGTCCAATCTGCTGTGACTTGAAAAGGCTATATTCAAATTAATATTCTTCAAGAATTCATTGATTTTTGAAGAGGGGACGTGTGTATACGGGATGCTCACATATCTTAATTCATTTTTATCCTTACTATTATTGATGTAGTGTGGCCTACATAAAAAAGTATTGATGAAGCGTTTCCCTTTTTTTATAATAAGAGTATTGATTATTTTCAGTGGAAACTGATTGTTGATACCTAGGGTCTTGTTTTGATAAGGCAATCGAAGAAGCCCTATGAATCATTGAATTGAGAGCTGCTTTTTTGCTGCTCCTTTTGTATATTTTTTTTAGTTTGTTTTTCTATTTTTCGTTTTCCATATGTTTAGTACATTCAAATTCAGTTGTGCATTAAGGAATATAGAGGACGTGTTAAAGCATAGCGTTCGTGTAAATATGCGGAATTTCCCTTCACAATGAAAAATTCAAAAATACTAAAAAAGACGTTGAATATTTCGTTTGAAAATTTCTTTTCCAAGAAACAAATGTTTCCTGTAAAGTTTGAGAAATAGAAAAAAATAATTAAGAATAAAAATATTTATTTATCAATAGGTATTGAAAAATCATATATACATTTAGGTTCAGAATATATTATTTACAATTATATGTTTAAGACGAACTTTCGCTTGAATACCTTAAGGTCACTAACTGTGTTTATGGAGCTAGACAATTTATGGGAACAATTTGTTTTCAATTTTTAATATAAAAATATATGTAGCATAAATTATTGTCTGTTCAACTGACATTATTTTCAAACAATTTAGCATGCTTTGGATTGGAGTATATCTATTACATTTCAAATTTTGTTCGCATAGTTATATTCGGTAACTTTTGTAGCTGTCCAGTTTTTTCTTTACTCAATCCCAATAACAAAGTGGAACTATATTCAAAGTCTGGAATTATTATTGACTGTGGATATATTGAACTCTGAAATCGTCAGATTTTTCCAATTCCAATCCAATTCTTTTGAGAAAGTTGATTTTCTTGTAGATTTTAGACGATATGAATTTGACATGATTATTGAAACTCAATTTCTCAATTAACATAACGGCTAAGTATTTAATAAGTTTTACCCTTTCTTTGTTTTGGTTTTGAATTTTAATATTAATATTTGCATTGCTATTTACCTAAAGAGTTTTACTTAATAATAATAATGATAATAGAACTTTATCAGTAGTCCGCTACAAAATTCATACATACATGGTATTGTTAACATTTTCTAACATATAATTTCACAAACTATAGAGTATTGTACCAAAAACCATAAATTTTTTGACTATGTTACATTCAGCGATAAACTGTTATCGCTAGCCATTCATTTAGTGTTGCCAAGTCTCTATTGATTCATTCTGGATAATCTAAATATTTTTACCACTAACATAAATCATTGTATATTCTGCTAACAATTGAATAGTGCAGTTTTCTATATGAAAAACAATATTATTGATATTAAAATAAATTAAACTCTTGGCCTAATGTTTTACGATTTATTCAACAATATGAATAGTCAACATGTTTCGAGCGTTAGCTCATTTTCAAGACTGTATCTTCACGAGCTAGTCTTGAAAATGAGATAACGCTCGAAACATGTTGACTATTCATATTGTTAAATAAATCGTGAAACATTAAGCCAAGAGTTAAATTTATTCTGATATTAAATTATGTTTAACCAAGAATTAAGCGAGAATTCAATATCAGTCAATATTATTAATGTAGGTATATAATTCAACATGTTCCTCATTCTGTGAGATCTGTTCGAAAAGGTGCCGATCAGAAATCGGATGAGGATGTAAACTATTTACATTCTTTATTATATTCGTAATCATAATACACAAAACTCCACGGTATATTTATATTTACTACCCGCAAATTTCAAACTTTCGCACTACATCTAACAACCATTTTGAAATTCTGTGTGAAGGGTTGAAAACCACATTAAATTTTGAATATAAATTCACTATAAATTATAAATATACTTCCGAAGCGTCTTTTCGTTTTTATTCAAATATTCTCAATATTCCTAAGATAAACATATTGAAAACAAGTTCTTCAGGAAGTTGATTGTCTTGGTAACCGATAACTCAATGAAACTTTATTCACCGCCCCTCCAAGTACAGTTTAATTATTTCAGTTACTTGTATCCTTTATGATCAATTGTATCTTCTATGAATATTTTTTCAGATGTTTGTTATAAGTATTTTTAGTAAATGTGTGCTTGATATTTGTGCCTATGGAGCTTCGAATAAAATTAAGATGATTTGAACTTGTATGTTCTACATATCAATAAACTGGTTACAAAAGATCATTCAGGATCAAAATATATTATTTACAATTATATTTTTAAAACGAACTTGGCTAATTTAGTCTTTAATACCTTAAGGTTTTTAATTGTTTTTATAGAGCTAGGCAATTTATTAAATGTGTTGAAACCTTCATAAAATATACTTTTCCTATGTTTAGAATGCTTTCAAACTTGAATGTAGAAATTGTCAGCATTTCGTGTATTATCGCTGTGCACATCACTGACACATGTTACATTTTTTATTATTCTATATGGGAAGAATTTGTGTTTAACTTTATATATAAATATATATGTAGCAAAAAGTATTCTCTGTTCAACTGACATTAGTTCTAAACGATTTAGCATGCTTTGGGTTGGAGTATATCTATTACCTCTCAAAATTATTCGCATAGCTCTATTCTGTAACTTTTGTAACTGTTGAGTTTTTTCTTTACTCGATACCAATAACAGAGTGAAACAATATTCAAAGTGTTGCATTATTATTGACTTAAAGAGCAATAACTTCATATATGTTATCAGATTTCTTCCAATTCTTCTGCGAAAGTTGAGTTTCTTGGAGATTTTAGACGATATTAAGTCGACATGATCCATTGAAACTCAATTTCTCATCTAACATAACGCCTAAGTATTCAATAGTGCTGGCATTTATTTGATATAACTCCATTATAATTGAATATGAACTTAAATTCAAACAGAACTTATGATTTACACTTTATTGTCTGCATAGCATGACGCGTTTACAGAAAAATTATTATGTTAGCATCTGAAGAAATCTTTTGTAACGACGAAACGCGTCATGCTATGTAGTCAATAAAGTGTAAATCATAACTTCAAGTTTTTAATTCTAGTTTATATGCAAGCCTAAGTATTTAACATGTTTTACCCTTTCAATAATCTGGTTTTCAATTTTAATACTTACATTTTCATTACAATTTACCTTAAGAATTCTATTTGAACCAAAATCTATAAATTTAGACTTTTTTACATTCAGCGATAAACTGTTATCGCTTAGCCATTCATTCATTGTTGCCAAGTCTATTGATCCATTTTGTCATAGTCTGAATATTTTTACCACTAACATAAATGTTAGTATCATCTGCGAACATAGGTATAGAGCATTTTGTCACATGCAAAATAATATCATTACTGTATAAGGAGAATAATAGTGGACCTAAGACCGTACCCTGAGGTACGTCAAAATCAACTCCAATGATATTCGAAATAACACTATTGAATTTAACTTTTTGAGATCGCGAATGTAAATAAGAATTGAACCATTTGTTTACTGAACATTCAAACCCAATTTTACTTGGTTTTTTCAATAACAATGATATACATAAAGTTTGGAATGCTCTTTTGAAGTCCAATAATACTACTATCACTAGCTCTCCTTTATCGATAGTTCTATACCATTCCTCACATATGCTTAACAGTCCTGTCTCACAGGAGGAATTCCTCTTGAAACCTGATCGTAAGTCAGAAAGTCAGAAATAACTGAATAACCAAAAAAGAACAGTGAATAGCAAGGAGAGAAATATCTTTTGCTGAAAAAATTTACGGATTTCTTTGATTTTTCTTCAAGTTTTTCCTCTGAGTATTCTCCAACCTTCAAAGCCACCTATATATTTCATTTTTATTCCTTTTTTCTGCATAACCTCGCATCAAGAATTGAATAAATGGAAATCTTGAATTTTTCTGATATATAGTTCATGGAAGCTTCAATTTCATATATATCTAAATTGGATTAACCCTCTATATCCTTTAATTGAGCTAATTATCTCAGATATCATTAAGTTATTTTCCTACTATACCATAATGCAATATATCCTAATGAACAAAAATAAATATATAACTGAATACGTGTAAATTGATGTAGGTGTACGTCAAGGTTCTATTTTATATCCACGTGTTTTCAATATTTTTGTGAAAGACATTTCCTGCAATGTAGAATGTAATATTCTCCTCCATGTGGATTTATGTAAGATATTCACTCGGAGGTACTCAAAAAATACCGCCAATTTAAAGCGGTAGTGCAAAAAATATCATCTCTCACTGAATATTTCCGAGTGCAACATAATGACTTCTACTCCTAGGTACTGGATGCAGGTACCGAGTTGTTTGGGTATATCTTTTTATACAACATAAACTCATATAAAAAAACGTTTCAATATGAATGAACTATGCTCCTATACAATACCTTGAAATGATCGAAACTTGAATATGCTAGTATCATTTTTTTTTTATTTATTTAATAGTGTTGGCGTTTACTTGATGTAAATCCATTATAATTGAATATACACTTAAATTCAAACACTTGAACTTATGATTTACAATTTATTGACTACATAGCATGACGCGTTTCATCGTTACAACCGACTTCTTCCGAATGAAACGAATGATTATTCTGTAAGCATCTGAAGAAGTCGTTTGTAACGACGAAACGCGTCATGCTATGTAGTCAATAAAGTGTACATCATAAGTTCAAGTGTTTGAATTTAAGTTATATTCAATGCTAGTATCATTATTTCGAATCCAGTTTACGTGTGTTATATGAAAAAACTTGAGTTAATTACTACCAGATTTATTGTTCCATTGCTTGTAACACGTAAGAAATATCTGGGAATTATGTTACTTTCTAGTTTCATGCTACATAAGTTTTGAATTGTATCGTATTTTTCTCACTCCCCCTTGAAAGGGTTATTTCTGAATATATGTATATATTAAATAAATACAAACATAAATGAAGTGAATAAATAAATAAATATACGAAACCATTTTCAAAATCATGAAAGAATTTGTGATCGATCGAGAGGCCCGACAAATTATAGAACAGACACTTACAGATACAACTTCCAAGGTAAAATTCGTGGGCGAGTATCAGATTCCTTTGAACTCAAAACCGTAGTTCGGCAGGGGGACGGACTTTCGTTAATCTTTTTCAATATTGTTTTAGAGAAACTCCTCATGAGGAACAAAATCGTTATACCACTCGTAATAATAAATGAATCAAATCAAAATCAAATCAAAAACGTTTATTGAGTTCAAGTAATATTACATTTCAATGGGTTTATAAATGATTACAAATGGGAAGTTGTAGAGTCTCGCGACCCTCTTCAACCCCTATATTTTATAATATAATGTGATACAAAAAAAAAAGAAAAACTGAATTTATTTTCACATTAACAAGTATGAAAAAAAACAAAAAAAATATATTTTTAACATATACTCCTTTCGAGTATTCATGAATATTTATTAAATATTTTGCGTCTGTGGCCGGCTTATACATTACGTGCCATTTGGTCAAATGTCCGATTTTCAATTCATCAGACATTTGATGGTAAAGGAAACCACAGAAAACTTTACCCACGTAAGATGGTGTTGTGTTAGACATTGATAAAGAATTGACAGATTTCGTAAAACTAATCGGTGATATGGTCTGTTTTTCACGCTTATCAAATAAATGAATATTCAGGCAACTACTTGTATATATTTTGAGCAGGTTTTAGATTCAGAAATCTGAAGATATTATCTCTGATTTATTGATGTGTAGTTATTTTTGTATAAGCTGAATGGAGATTATTATTTCTTTTTATTCAATATCATATAAAGCAAGTAAACAAATTGTACTAAAGTCTCACAAGTCCAATGTGCTGAAAAAATTACTGTATAATTAAAACAAGCCTTTTTAAACTTCGCGATAGTAAGTTTTCTATTGCGACCTACCGTTTGAGTAAATTAACGTATCGACAATACTCTTATGAGACTGTTGGATTCTTTTCGAATAAATTGAGAAAAGTTTAAACTAGCTCGGTAGATTCAACTTCGTCTAATTTCAATGGAAGCTACGCCGAATTTTCTCCTCTGTTTGCTGTTGAATAGAAAATAGAATTCGAATACAAGTTACTTGTAATAGACCGATACGGCACATATCTCGAACAATGAAAGAACTTCGGGATAATGGTTTCGGAAATAAATAGAAATTCATCCATCTTAACATTCCCAGTAACATTTCAAATGATGTGAAGAAGAGATTTTCAGCAATTCAATAATCTACAAGATAATGCTAAAAACTCGGATATAGAATATTTGAAATTTATTTAATAAAGCAACAATAATAGCAGGATATTTTGAATGTTTAAAGCTCTATTCTTGCCAAACTAATTTTCTTGAAGAAATCAAATTGGCTTTTTTGTTTCTTTAGTATTCAGAGGAATATTTCTGGCTTAGCATTCGCTTCGGAAGTTTTAGTCTTCTTCAACATGAAGAAACCTCTGAAAAACTCATGGTAATCCAGTTGATTCAAATTAGTATGATTTATATATACATATGTACATACATATAATTTCACATAGTTGAGTTTTGTATACTCATCCATAATATGTATATTCAAAAATTTTATGGGTTTATGTGTGTGAAATTGATAGTAGATCAGGAAAGAATGAGGTTTGAGATATGAAGTTTGTTGATTGTTGTATATTATTTGTAAGGTTTATCAAATCGTTTTTAATAGAATTAAGATGTCTCATAATGTTCTTTCATTTACTGTGTGTTCTAAATTTTTACGAATGTGTAACATTTCTAAAATTTCTCTACTTTTTTTGTCCCTTTCAGTTGCCAAAATCTTCGTATTTTTGTAATCAAAATCGTCTTTTTCTGTTATTTTATGTTTATGTAAGGCTGTTATTTGAGTTTTTGCGTATTTATGCGCTTTGATTTTCTCTTCGCGATTTTGTGCTGTTTGTCCGATATAGCTTTTATTGCAATTGTTACACGGTATATTATAAACCGTATGAGTTTTTCAGTTACGAGCTACAGTTTTACTTTTTAATTTTGTATATATTTCTTCGATTTGATTTTTGGCAGTATGTGCTATTCTTAAATTATAAGGTTTCAATATTTTAGCAATGCTCGTACTTAATTTTGAAATATATGGTAAGGGAGTGTAATTATTTTCATTAGATTTACTTCTTTTTGAATGTTAAGTATTATATAATTTATGAATTCTGTTTTTCATGATTTTGTTGATTAAATTTAATGGGTAATTATTTTTCTTTAGAAGAGTACGAACTTCTTTAAGTGTTTCATGTCGTAAACATGATGATTTTTACAACACAATTTTTACGAATGTATATCATTCCTAAAATTTCTCTACATTTTTTGTCTTTCTCAGTTGCTGAAATCTTTGTGTTGATGTAATCAATTTTAGCAACTGATAAAGACAAAAATGTAGAGAAATTTTAGAAATGTTTCACATTTTAAAAAATTTTAAAACCGAGTAAATGAAAGAACAAATATAAAACATCTCAATTCTATTTACGATTTGATAAATATTACAAATAACCCCCATAAAATGAATACACAAACCTCTTTCTTTCGTGATCTATCATCAATTTCACACACATAAACCCATAAAATTTTTCAATATACATATTCTGGATGAGTATATAAAACTCAACTATGTGAAATTATATGTATATATATATATATGACTTTTTCAGAGGTTTCCTCATGGTAAATAGGACCAAAACTTCTGAAGCGAATTCTAAGCCAGAAATATTTCGATGAGTACTAAAGAAAAAAAACCAATTCGATTTTCTCAAAAAAATTAGTTTGATATTTCGATATCTATGATAATTCATAAAATTGAATTATTCCTTAGTTTTGACAAAGTTGTGATATACAACGAAACGTAAACAAAAAAAAAGCTTTCAACATAGAAAATAGCCTGCTTTCATTCATTGCTGAAAATATTGAAAATAACTATCTCAAACAAGCAATAAATCAATTTTGAAAAAAAAATATATATATATATATATATATATTTCTTGAAATTGATTTATTGCCTGTTTGAGGTATTTATTTTGAAAGTTTTTAGCATTAACAGGCTTTTTTAATATGAAAAAGTTTATTTCTGTTGACGTTTCGTTGTTATATTACAACTTTGTCAAAACTAATTAGTTTTGACAAAGTTGTAATATAACAACGAAACGTCAACAGAAATAAACTTTTTCATATTAAAAAAGCCTGTTAATGCTAAAAACTTTCAAAATATATATATATATATATATATATATATATATATATATATATATATATATATATATAGGACTTGATTTTCATCCAAGTAGAAGAACATTCAGTTAGAGTACATATTTCACAATATCCATTCAAAATTACATACAATGTAATTGAAAGAGATAAAAATAAAAAGTGAGAAAGGATTGAAATCTCGAAAAAAATTCTTGGTGAAAAAGAGAAGACACAAATAAAAACGCGAAATAATAATAGAAAGTGTGATGCCACTTAGATATCTCAAATAAAAATAAAATATTTTCGTATCAAAAGGGAATATGAAAGCGCAAATATTAAAGATGAATAAGTACACGAAAATTGAATAATCCATCTGTGAAATTTGCTTTTCTTGTAAAATTCACGTCGATTATTCTTTCAATTTTCAGACCTCAAAAAAATTAAATTGCAATTTTTTGTGCAATATTTCGAAATCCAAAAGAAGTTATTTCAGACAAAATACACTTTGTTGTTCATCATTTCATTTATTATATTATGATTGCAGTTTCGTAGTATCAACCTAATAATCGTAATTTTCGTAGTAATTACCCACAACATGCGATTTTTCATGTAAATCTTTGTTCTTGAAACCCGTCAATGAGTCATCTCTGCTACGTATGATAAATGATATGGAGGCATGCAGCACTGTTGGTTTGGACGGCCTCAGTACAAATATTATTAAGCTCATTTCGGAGGATATCGCCGGTCATCTTGTCAACTTGATAAACAGATCCCTAAGGAATTTTCCCTAATATTTTGAAGCAGGCTGTAGTGGTTCCTGTTTTCAAGAAAGGAGATGCGACATTGCCCGACAATTATCGACAGATTGATTCAATCGATTGATTCTCAATGAGGGTAAAACGGTGCAGCTACAGTTTCATAATAATAGGCTACCTAGTAATATGTTGGTGAATACCAATAACCATGAAATCCAATATTAGGGATGTCTTCTTGACTCGAAGTTAAGATGGGAGTCTCATGTGGACCATGTTTGCAGAAAACTCATGAATATTGAATATTAATCGCAGTATTTGCTTCTGTGTAATAAACACCCTATTCATTTCTGTTGAGCAGCCCCACAGCAGAATATTATAATTTAGATGACTATTGTTTCGTTTGAATTATGAATAGTTTCAAGTTACAAATGGTTTTCAATTAAATGTTTCAACATTTCTCTTTATATTTCGTGTTGTGAAGTTCAAAACTTATATTAAATACAGTTGTCGTACATCAGATAAGTACATTCGAAAATTCGAAAAGTTGGTTGGAAATATGAATGCTTTTTTCATTATCAAAAAATAATGAAATTTTCATATGGAACTTTGAGTAATGCTGATTCAGTTAATCATAAAAATACGGTATGTAAATTACCGCAGTTTCTATTATGCGATGTCATGTCCAATAATCGTCTTTTTCTAGGTTTCAAATTGGATAGCTTCCGCTCTATGCTCAAATTTCGCATCACAAACAGCATCCAGAGACCCAAACGAAAATTGCATTATCGAATTTGAATATGTGATTAAGAGAAGAGCACAAATAACACTAGCATTGGAACATTATTCACACATGGTAATCCTTCTATTTGAAAGATAATTAGATGTTGATTGAAACTGGCGAGTAGGACACCATTATTTCAACAAGGAAATGATTGAATATAAACTTAAATTCAAATACTTGTACTTATGATTTACACTTGATTGATTGTACTGTATTTTGCAGTCTTCTTTGATCTACGTTTTCATTCCTTGTATGGCCCCTCTACCTGCCAAACTACTGGTGTTATCTGTTCTCAGTTTGATGTATTTGGGGAACTGTAAATCATAAGTTCAAGTGTTTAGTTTAAGTGTTCAAGAATTTAAGTTTATATTCAATTATAATGGATTTACATCAAGTGAACGCCAACACTATCAAATATTTAACAAGGAAATTTTCTGCATATTTTGTTGGAATGATCATAGTTCCACCATTCAAATATTTTCGTAAGAACCACAATTGTATATCAAAAAGATCCGAAAATAATAAGTTTAAAATCTATTTTTTTAATAATAATAATAATGAGTTCTTCATTCTCAACAGGTATAACACCCAATTACAGAAAATAATTACAATGTTGAATACATAACTAAATAATTAGAAAAAAGATTTAACTAAATAATTAAAAAAATGATTCAACAAAGAGCTCAATCTAATCCGAACAAAATAGTAACTTATAACTACATTATAGCATTCAGTGAAATATAAATACATATAAATATAAATAAATTCATTTTAGTCAATTTTCGTTGTTCACATAACTCTTGATAATAAATTCTATGGAGTCAAAGTGAATGTCGCAATTATTGGCAACTCTATTGAATGTAGACTCCATAAAACAAATGGGGGGTTGTATTAGGGAGTTGGCCCTCGGAGCCTCTAGGTGGAATAATTTTGTATTACGAGAATTTTGCCTAGGAACACGAAATTTCGAAGCGGACAAGAGAGGAGGACAATCAATACTATTGTGCAGTAATTTGTACAAAAATGTTAGTGATAAAGTTTCTCTCCTGCTCTGCAATGAGATAAAACTATATCAATAATTCGTTATGATTGACTCCTCTCTGTGGATAAATTTTATACTCCCTACAAACTAAGAATTTCAAGAACCTTCTCTGAATAGCCCCAAGATGACGTTGATGGCAAGTGTAAATGGGATGCCAGATCATGCTGCCATACTCCAACTTGCTACGGATTAGGGTATTAAATAGTCCTATGAATGTTGAAGAATTATTAAAATATTTGCCATATCTTTCAAATGTTTCAGTGGCTTCATCAGATGTTGATGATAAACTGAACTATTACATTGTGGACTGCTTGTATTCATCCCGAAGTGCGCGAAAATGACCATAGAACACTGTTCTTCTTTTGTAGGGAAATTACTATAGAATATATTTCTTCTGAATTGTGGGGGATGACCATAGAATACTTTTCTTCGATTGCCTTTTACTGAAATGAATTTAATTAAGGAGTATTATTGTTTAAAACTTGTTCATTCAATAAACTGTTTGATTTCTTCCTCTTATTAATTTCCATGACTTCTCACATGGTTTTTCTATAACCCTTACATTCCGTATGCAAAATTTTAAAGTTGTTATCGAAGACATGGTTCTCTTCTAAAAGATGTGTTGCATACGTAAAATCGGTTTTATATTTTGCAAAGCATCTTTGATGTTCGAATATTTTAACTCTGAAGTTTCTGCCAGTTTGACTTGTATATATAGATTAACTATATGCAACTTTTGATGTGATTTCTATTTCTTTTGTTATGTTTTGTCCCATGCTTGCAGAAATTTATTAAAAACCTCGATGTTGATAGTACTTCTTGTGTATTTGTCATTTGTTTTGCTTGTCTCTGTATGTATGATCTGCCAAGTTGTTCTCTGCTTATTATCACCTTATTTCAACTAAAACTCTCAGGGAGCTGTCTACATGAATGATGTCAACTCGAATCACTTTCGAGAGTGAATATTAAGAGCGTTTCGAAAAATTCATCGATCTTGTTGAATGATTACAGGAGACGATTGTTTCATTATCTTTATGAATCATCAGTCCTTATTTAATCAAGCAATCAAAAATCGATGATTTTCAGAACGCCCACAGGTCCTATATTCGAAAGAGAAGAACATCACTTCGTGAACATTCACGTGAGCACCCTCTATCGAAGAAAAAACCTATAAACTCTCCCAAGCATTCTACATTCCTACTCATGACAACATTAGTAAGAGGTTAGTACGTTGAGGCTTTGTAGACATTTCATTCGAGCACAACAGAACTTTGTCTGCAATGTGTAAGAATGATCCCATATTTACAAAGCCTATACATACTCGTACTCTTACCAATGACAGTTTGTACGTCTTCCCTTCGACAGAGGAACTCACGTGAATAATTCACGAACTAATTTTTCTTTTCACAGAAGTTCTTCTCATTCAGATAAAGGACCTGTGGGCTTCAAAAACCATATAGACCCTTCAAACCAATGAAGAGAAGTATGAACATTTATAGCACAATAAATTCTTTCAATAAAACACAAAACAAAGGATTGATTTGCTGAACTGCAAGTTGCCTTTTTTCCGTGTTTTCAAGATATTTCAGCCAGATTTGGCGAATAAAAAAAAACATGATAGCTACCAACTTTTGAATTCTCTTTCATTCTACAAACTTCAATGAATACTTTTTATGATTCATCTAATCATCCAAAGCAGAAACAAAAACAGTTGGAAATACTTTCGATTCATAAAAAGTTCAGACAGTTTCACCATCAGCTGGAAAACCAAGCCCACCAACAACGTCTCTACTCAAATTGAAACTCAGGAAAGTCATTCAATATCACTTCACTTAGGCTTTGTCCTTTTCTTCGACGTGACTTTCGTCCGTTCAAACGTAAATCGTGGCCTCTTCTGAATTATTCGAGAGACTTATGAAGTGTTTTACGCTCTTAATATAATTGGGGAAAATATTCTTGTTCGGGTAAGAATATAAACGGAACATGCAACAAAGTTAATTGCTAAAGTACCTCATTAAAATATTTACTCAACCGAGATGGGCGTAACAGGGCTATCTTGAAACGAAAACTTTTGTCTTGAATATTCCTCTAATTCTTTTTATCATTTATATGAAATATAAATATATATATATATATATATATATATATATATATATATATATATATATATATATATATATATATATATATATATATATATATATATATATATATATATATATATATATATATATATATATATATATATATATATATATATATATATATATATATATATATATATTATATATATATATATATATATAAATTCCAATATAAGGGTTTTTTCAGACCTTATGAGATATAAGTACAAACTCTTTTTTATGAAGCCAAGCTTTCGAATTTATTCAATTCCTCCTCAGGGCAATCTACTAATGAAAGTATCTTACAGTTACAACCTATATTCCAGAAATGGCAATCTTCCTACATAAATCGTGTTGAAATAAGTGGCCAAATCTACATTGAACATTGAATTCTCGTATCACAATATATAGTAATATCACATAACATAATATTTAAACGTAATCTCTTGTAGTTCATAAACGATCGTTGCTTTAGATAAATTTTATACACAGTATTAACCATTATCACCACGGTTTCAAAACAATTTTATGTTAAACGTTCAACCCTACTTTTCTTTCACTCTTCTTCTTTGTTGGTTGTTCTACTCCAGTCTTCCGTAATCAAGTAAGCATAAATTGTGCTGAGTTTATCAGTATATGACTTTTTATTTATTGGTTGTGTTAAGTTGTTGATATAAAACATCTCAAAAATATTTCTTTTCATATTATTTTTTGAAGTCTGCAAAATTTTTGTATTTTCAAAGTCCATACAGTGATCCTCTTTATTAGAGTCTTCTGCCAGTGCACAGCGTTCTGGATGATGGATAATGTCACTCTGATGTCCCTTTATTCGATTTTTCATCAATTGTGAAGTCTGGCCTACATATTTTTTGTTACAATCCTTACATGGAATTTTGTAAATCACACTTGATTGTTCTTCTATTTTTATTTTATCTTTCAATTTAATGTGAATTCTTGAAATGTTGTTATAGTTTCTTCTTGCAATCTTCATTTCAAAATGTTGTAGTTCTTTCATTAGTTTTTCTGTTAAATAATAAATAGTCTATGTTGTGTAGGGAGCAATATCTATACGGTGTTTCTTCATTATTACTGATTTTTTCATAATAATAAATACTTGTGTAAAAATCACTGACTGAACAATTCTTTATTCAACTAGTTTCGTTTTTTACGGCATTATCAAGACGGCATTACTATTGCGGCATTATCATTCTTGATAATGCCGTGAATGGCGAAACTAGTCAAATAAAGAATTGTTCAGTCAGTGATTTTAGACAAGTATTTATTATAACCTCTCATTTGAATATGAACTATCACAGATTTGATTCATCATCTATTGAATTTATATATATATATATATATATATATATATATATAAGAAAATGAACACTAGAACATTCATTTAAAAAATTCAAATTAATCAAGAGAATGTTATAGTAGAGCTAGATATGTGAACGTGTACGATGGGATAAATGTTAGAGAATTATTGAAATCGATGCCACACCTGATGGAAGTGCGAGACATATATGTTTCGTTCTGCAAGGAACTCGTCAGTCGCACCACGTCCATCGAAGTGAGGCAACGATTTCAACCTCCAAGCATCTTCTTGTGACTCCAAGTGGAAGACTGTAGAGTTATGAATACTCCACAATTCCATCTATAGGAATCAATAGAAAACACCTCTCACATTATAGACACACCAAGCATCGAAATTTCACATATCTCCTTTACCTTAATATATTAAAATTCATAGAATGTTACATTTTACGACGTTTCGATGGAGTTTCTATCCTCATCTTAACTGATCAGTTATAAATGTAACGGCGGCCATCGAACGTCTGCTGATGAAGATGGAAACTCCATCGAAACGTCTACTGTAACATTCTTCGAATTCCAATATATCAGTTATACCTGTAATCCAATATTAATGTTTAATATATTAAATATAGGTAAATACCAAATATTTGGATATATATATATATATATATATATATATATATATATATATATATATATATATATAAATATATATATATATATATAAATATATATATATAAATATATATATATATATATATATATATATGTGTGTGTGTGTGTGTGTGTGTATGTGTGTGTACTTAACAACTACGAATAACTAGGAAATATTTGAGAACAATGGAATTAACCTGAACTTGCATATAGTCTAATCTATCTGTATGTAAAAAACAAGTAAGTAAATATTATAATAAGAATAAATTAAACAAATAGTAAAGCTATAATAATAATATAGTAAATAGTAATCTCGAAAAAATATTACTTCACTGATATCTGTAATTTTCCCTCACATAATACCAAGTTTGAAATGCCAAAGTTCACCTTCGTAGAAACAAAGCTCATTCCAATTCAAATTCCTCTTCCCTGGATCCCACGAGAGTGACAGAATCGTTTTCTTAGTTAAATAGAAACGCTTGAAATTGCGACAAACATTTCTGAAGCATATTATATTTCAGAGCCTCAAATGTACAATGTTGAATGTTTTACCGTTATTCACTATTTCAGGGTTTGCCAAACTTTTTACTCCAGGATCATCATCAAGATATCAGTTGTGAAGACGCCTCTCGTATAAGACGAAACTAAAATAATTTTTAGCTGAAAATTACAAATTTGAATAAGTTGTAAGTACACTATGATTTTCAAATTCAATATATGATCTTTAAGAGACTTCGGTTTTGTTTAAATACGTTTTGAAGAGTTGTTGCTCAGCCGCTTAACTCTTCAATGAAATCTTATAAAGTAGTAATTTCAAAACAGAAATTTGTTAGTGTCGTTTGGCGCCCAGGATACGTGTGTTACATAAGACATCTTGAATCCATTCAAAGACGTTTTTTGATTTATTTATCAAACACTTTGTATAACTCATAATAAGCTTTTTCAGTATTGTCAACAGATATAATACAGAATTACAGAAAATAATATAATAATGTTGAATAATAGATAAATAACCAAATAAACAAAACGAAAAGAAATATAACAAAGAGGTCAATCTAATCTGAAAAAAACTGAGAAAGTAACTAATAACTAAATAATGGAATTAAATGAAATATTACAAAGAACTCAACCTAAATCAATTCGTTTCAGTAAATTTCCTTTGATCACATAACTCCTAATATTAACTTCTATGTAATCAAAGTGAATGTCACAATTATTAGCAACTGTATTGAATGTAGACTCCATGAACCAAATGGTGGATTGTATTAGCGAGTTGTTCCTGGAGTCCCTGGGTGGAATAATTCTCTAATACGCGAATTTTGCTTAGTGACACGAAATTTCAAACCGGACAAGCGAGGAGGACAATGAATATTGTGCAGTAATTGGTACAAAAATTTTAGTGATGAGATTTCTCTCCTTTTGTCGCACACATCACCCAACTTATTTCATCTACTGCGACAATATATGGATTCCTTATACGTAATGGCAAATATTTTAATGATTCTTCAACATTCATAGAACTATTCAATACCCTAATCCGTAGCAAGTTGGAGTATGGCAGCATGATCTGGCATCCCATTTACACTTGGCATCAACGTTATCTTGAGGCCATTCAGAGAAGGTTCTTGAAGTTCTTAGTTTAGATTTAGGGTAGGGCAAATTTTATAGAGGAGTCAATCATAACGAATTATTGAGTCGATTCAGTTAAATCTCATTGCAGGACAGGAGAGAATGAGTTTCTTTATTCTCAACAGGTATAACACCCAATTACAGAAAATGATAACAATGCTGAATACATAACTGAATAATTAAAAACAAGATTTAACAAAGAGCTCAATATCAATATAAAAGAATGAGGATATCAAAATTTCCTTCTCCCTTGATTCCCGTATTATCTTATCTTACCGATTCCTCTCTTCAGGAGAGGTAGTTTGTTTTCATTTTTCTTATTTTTCATATACAGGGGCTCAGTCAACAGACACTTTAAAACTATTCTATAAAATAGCATATATATATATATATATATATATATATATATATATATATATATATATATATATATATATATATATATATATATATATATATATATATATATATATATATATATATATATATATATATATATATATATATATATATTATATATATAGGAGCACATATTTCAAATGTTGATTACCTAAGAAATATATGAAATACAAACCTATAGCAATTTTTTATACATCTAATAGAGAAAAGTTTTCGATGCATTGCCTATTCAGATCATTTGACCTACAACATAAAATACTTAATTCTACTCATGATGGAAAGGGAAGATATAACAGCACGATGAAGTTGCAAGGCAACCTTGAAGAGAGTAGGGTATCCTACGTTCAGTTCCTTTCAGTTTAATATGTGTTAATTGAAATTTGTTAAATTAAACTTTCGGTTCGGTAGTTTGAAGATATTATGTTCAACTATAAGTTCTAAATATCGAGGTGGTTCGATTATATTTTCATTATATGTATTAGTAGGTGAAACGAAATATTTCCACCTTTTTTCAAGAAAATTGTTGTAATGTTAAAGATAAAAATTGAGATAAATATACACACCATATCTACTCTTCGATCAAATTGTAGGTTAATTATCGAAGAGTATCGACATTTCCTTTGTGCAAATTCATTATAATGAGATCAACTTTTACTCAAGAGTACATCGAAGTTTCAGGTATTTAAATTCATCTAATAATGTAGGTTGATATTTGTCCATAGATTATATTATATATGTCATTGATTATATTACCTTTGGATCAAAGAAAAAAGAAGAGTGAAACTTTGAATATGACAAGGATCAATAGAGACCTTTCTGTAATTAATGAATGGTTATGAAACAATAACTTATCCCTAAATGTGCAAAAATCTAACTTCATAGTTTTGGGTACAAGTTAAATCCTCAAGATTAATAAAAATCATGATATAACTATAAATCTTAATGAACAAAAAATTAGAAGATTAGAAACAGTAAAATATTTAGGCATTATGAAAAATTGACTATCAATGAACATGTTGATTTCATATCATCTAAAATCTCTGAAAAAATCAATTTTTTTGAAAGAATAGGAGAAAATCTGTCGACATATGTGAAATTATTGTTGTTCAAATCAATAGTAATGCCACATTTTGAATATTGCTCCACTTTGTTATTTGGTTTGACTAAAAAATTCAACAAATACAATAGAATAGAGCTATGCGAACAATTTTAAAGCGCAATAGGTATACCCCTTTTAAAATTATGCTGAACTCTTCGGAACTAATGTCTGTTGAACAGATAATACTCTTTGCTTCATTATATTCATATTTAAAATAAAAAATCAGTTGCTTCCATGCAATGTAATAAAAAATGTAACATATATCAGTGATGTGTATGGGTATAATATTAGAAATACTGATAGTTTTCAAATAAAAACTTGTAAGCTTTCTGAATCTAAACATAGCTTATACTACGACGGATTCAATGGTTTCAATAATTTACCAAGTATATTGAAAACTAGTACTAGTATGAAAATATTTAAGCGTGATCTAAAAAAGTATATTTTAAATAATTAAATAAGTAGCTAATTCAAAATTTACAGTTCAAAATATGTACATTTTTTGTATAGCTTCAGCTAAATAAATATTATTATTATAATTAGATACATTAAACTTGCTCGAAAACATGAAAGTGATCATAAAGGAAGGATGATAAAAAGTTTTATATCATTTGACAAAAGAAGCTTTATAAAGTTCGAACTCTGAATCAAATGAAATATAGTCTAATTTCAACCAATGGAGCACTAGTCCATTTTTATTATGTGTTACTAAAATGGTGAATGCGCTAGTGTTAAAGGATAATCTAATCAAGTAGGTAATCCCCGGAATGTACGTAACTTCCATAACTTTCTAACGACTGCACCAAATTGAAATTTTTGAAATTTTGAAATTGAAATTTTCTCTTTGTGTTCGGTATTGTCAGGATAACGTCCGTTTACAAGAAAATTTTTAAAAATTGAACAGAAAACATTGGAAAATCTGAAAATTTGTGAAGTGAGTGACTGACTGTGACGGAGACTATCAAAAATCTTCAATATAATGACAAAACGTTGGGAGATTAACGTCAGTTTTTTACGCAGCCGAAGGTAACTTCAAGAATATCAACCTCATGGATAGATTGACATTGTTTCATATTCAATTACTTTTTTTAGTAACAGCAAAACGGTATTTTATATGTGTTGATATGTTTAAGTGGTTTGAAATGTCGTTTTACTTGTTGTTTCTTGATATTTATAAGGTAAAGATGACGGAAAATTCATTCAAATCAATTTTGAATAAAGAAAGTTATTCAAAGACATGACGAACTTTGGAGTTTCTCATGTAATTATTGAGGAGATATAAATCATAAGTACCTAATACGAAGTTAAGAACCTTCAGTTCAACTGAATAATTGACAGCTCACATAAAATAATATATACTTTTATGGAAATATACCACATCAATGGAAATGATAATAAGATAAATAAAAGAACAGACATTTCTAGACTCAGCTGCTAATACATTCACTTGCTTTTGAAAAAATTTCAAATAAGCTCTTCTACAACTAAGTTCTGAGTTCTTAATGGAAGTAATTTCAGATGAAATTGTCCGAAAACTAGAGTTGTAAAATGTAGTATATTAATTGATAAGGACGTGTTAAACTTTCAGTGTCAAAAGTATTCATGTGCTTTTCATTGATTCCCAAGCTTTGAGATGTACATTAATCTATGCTGGACATTTGTTGGACGTGGCGTAACTGGTGAGTAGCTTGTAGCACGAAACAGTTAACTGTATTACGCTTCCAATAAATGTATTCGATTGTTCATGTTTCACATAGACGGCTCTGCTATAATGTTCTTTTGAATAATTCGTCAAATAATTTTCAAAAGAAAGTTACAGATTACTTTCAATATCGAATATTTACAAGTACGATAATATAGCACGAGAACTACAGAATTCTTTTTCTTGTAGTAGATTTCTCTTATATAATTCTAATTATACCAGTCATTCTTTTATGAGTAATCCTAACAATGTATACTTATTTATCCATTGTTACCTTCAAAAACTGGAAAGCTTCAATGTAAATACTAAAACCAATGAAGTATCTCAAAATTCAAATAGTAGGTATTTATCAGGTGAGAACTACGAATAAAAATAACAATGATCTTCACTAAAAATGAAGATTAGGTTTTCTTAAACCCCAAAAGATTTTCTTATAAAAATTCCACACTAGAAATCAATAGTAGGTAATGTTAGAAATTTTAGAATTTGAAAATTGAACAAACAAACTTCAATAAATGCTCATTAGTTCTTCACTCTTCAGAATCCTTTTCAGATTATATAGCGCTTCAATGAAAAAAATTTTCATCGAATTGAAATTTTTCATATCACACTTTGCCAATTGCGATCATGTTTCATCTAAATATTTATCTATTAAAATGAGAGGTAATAATAAAAACTTGTCTAAAAATCACTGACTGAACAATTCTTTATTCGACTAGTTTCGCCTTTTACAGCATTATCAAGAATGCTGTAAAAAGGCGAAACTAGTCGAATAAAGAATTGTTCAGTCAGTGATTTTTAGAGAAGTTTTTATTACTACCTCTCATTTAAATATGAACTATCACAGAGTAGATTCATCGTCCATTGAATTTATTTATCTATTAAATTAAATAATTCTTAATGTTTCACGATTATATTTAACAATATCAACTGGTCAACACGTTTCGAAGTCTCGAAGATGAGGTCAAGCTCGAAACATGTTGACTATTTGAGATTGTTAAATATAATTTTTGAAACATTGCCAAGTGGTTTAATTTAATTCAATATCTAATTATGTTTCAGCAAGAGTTAAGCAAGAATTCAATCTCATTCATTGAATATTTATCAGTTTTCATCGATTTGTTCATCAACGTAACATAATACAAATTGATGAAATTATAATATCGCTGGATATTTTGTCCATTTCAACGTCAAAATTTGAATATGCTTAATAGAAACGTTTGTAACTAATGCCTGGTGGCACAGGAAGTATTGGAAATTCAACCAATTCAAATCGGAAATCAATCACATCAACGTAAATAACTAGTTGATTTCCATAAAACTCGACAGCATCAATAATGATACGGCAAATATCAATTATTAGTTACAGTTCTGATATATTGTAACAAAAACAATAATAGAAACTAACCTTCATTATTCAAAAACTTTTTCACAAATGACAAAGTTTGAAGAATAATTCTTTCATTTCTGCTAAAAAAATTACACCATAACGATTTACAAAAAATATCATTTACAAATAAAAACAAATCTCCATTATATCTCTATCTGCAACATGATGCATTATTTCAGATTTTTTTATGATATAAAATGTATTCAGAAATAAATGCTACGTATCTCAATTTCAAAACGGAAATCATTTTAATTTGATTTACTTGATATATTGATATTACTTTTCATCCCTATTATTAATTTCCATTATTCATTCATTCATCCATAGACCGAATTTCAGAATTGTATTTTCCAAATATATTTTCGAGCGTTGTGTTGGTAGATTTTCATCCAAAAATACGTCTTTGAACGTTTGTATTCGTATTATTACATTTCAATGTAATAAAATAGATATTTAAAAGAAGAGTTTCCGTTTCGTCAATTTCTGTTTCTATATATATATATATATATATATATATATATATATATATATTATGTTTCGTTCTGCAAGGAACTCGTCAGTCGCACCACGTCCATCGAAGTGAGGCAACGATTTCAACCTCCAACCCTCTTCTTGTGACTTCAAGCGGAAGATCGTAGAGTAATGAATACTTTACAATTCCATCTATAGATATCAGTAGAAAACATCTCTCTCGGATTACAGACACACCAAGCATCGAAATTTCACATATCTTCTATAATATAAGGGGCCTATTTATATTTCTAATATAAATAATATTTCTCTAACATTTATCCCTTGAAGGATAATGGAGACATCACATCGTACACGTTCACATATCTAGCTCTACTATAATATTCTCTTGATTAATTTGAATTTTTCAAATTAATGTTCTAGTGTTCATTTTCTTAAATATTTCATTCAGTGCCATAAGCACAAAAAAATTCCATTTCCTTAAAAATATCGCCGAATAGGCCCCTTAAATACGGGAATAAACGCGAGCGTACTACTAACGCAACCTATTGACATTTGAAAACATCGTTCGATGATATTTGTCAAATAGACATTGCAATTTAGTAGATACCTACGGGTATAGAAGATATGTGAAATTTCGATTCTTGGTGTGTCTGTAATCCGAGAGAGATGTTTTCTACTGATTTCTATAGATGGAATTGTAGAGTATTCATTACTCTACGATCTTCCGCTTGAAGTCACAAGAAGAGGGTTGGAGGTTGAAATCGTTGCCTCACTTCGATGGACGTGGTGCGACTGACGAGTTCCTTGCAGAACGAAACATATATGTCTCGCACTTCCATCAGGTGTGGCATAGATTTCAATATTTCTCTAACATTTATCCCTTGAAGGATAATGGAGACATCACATCGTACACGTTCACATATCTAGCTCTACTATAATATTCTCTTGATTAATTTGAATTTTTCAAATGAATGTTCTAGTGTTCATTTTCTTATATATATATATATATATATATATATATATATATATATATATATATATATATATATATATATATATATAGGTTAATTACTGGATACTTAGAAGGAGGAAAGCAGTTGGTAAGGATTGGCGACTCTTGTAGTGACGCTAGAATGTTGGACTATGGGGTGCTTCAAGGAACTGTTCTGGATTCTATTCCGTTTTTCCTATTAACTATATATATATATATATATATATATATATATATATATATATATATATATATAAACGGTTTATTTAACACAATAAGTAAAGGGCATATCATAAGTTTTGCGGATGAAACTGTTGTTTTTTATTCAGGAAAAAACTGGGAACAACTCAAAGAGTTGGCTCAAACTGATTTCATTGAGGTTAAGCACTGGTTAGATCAACATCTTCTCACTATTAATTACGAAAAAACAAAATATATGCCAGCTGCAATAGACAGTAGAACTACCTACTGCGGATATCCAAAGAATTACAGACACCGATGGCAAATATTTTTGAAATTAATTGTTCTTACGAGTCCAAATATTTGGGTGTCATGCTTGATTCCCGATTGAAATGGGATGCACATATTAATAAGCTGATACTGAAGCTCAGAAGATTGATTCCTAGATTCAAATATCTGGCCTGTATAATTGGGAGTACTCACTTGAAAATGATATATCAGGCCCTTGCTGAGTCAAAAATGCGATATGTAATAATTGCTTGGGGATGCGCATATTCAACTACTTTGAACAAACTAATAATACAACAGAAGTGGTTACTTAAAGTAATGTAAAATAATATTAAAGAACATGCTTTACCCAACGAATCAATTGTTTGAGTTAGCTGAAGTGTGGGACCTAAATCAGTTGTATTGTTACACGTTAATGAAACATACGTTCAACAACATAAGTGATTCGAAACGAATTGAGCATGGTTTGAATACCAGATATAGTCACCTTTCTCTGGAGGTTCCTAAGTTTAAAAAATCAGTTGGTCAACGTTTGTCAATCTATTTAGCGCCTAGAATTTTCAACAAATTGCCTATGTACTTGAAAGAGATGGTCAATAACGTGAAAATTAAGAAAGCCTCAAAGAAATGGATATCTCAGGTGGGGATGGTCTACTGTAATACTTTGATAAATGGAAGATTAGGTATATAGTTGAATGTATCAGTTGATTGTAGAGATTGAGATTGAAATGTATAAAATAATATTTACTGTATAAATAACAATAAATCGTGAAACATTAAGCCGAGAGTTTAATTTATTTTAATATTTTTAATATTTTAATATAAATAACAATATATAAAACAATATTTACTGTATTGAAAAAAAATTTATACCTTTGTGAGGGTTGATAAAACTTTTTCTTGTCTTTGTTCATATCTAGTTGATACAACTAGAAGAAGCATGTTAACTCATTCTTTTTAATTACCTTCAAATTTGCTCTGTCCAATACTGGTTCTTGGACAGAGCAAAACAAATTATATGTTGAATTCGCCCATCCATAGATCTTTCAATAGGCTAAACTTGATAAGTATATAGACCAACTTGGATATTTTCTCTCCGGATTTCATAACTTTTAAGAGTCATTTGAAAAAGAGATTATTTAAAGGACGATAATAGAATAATTATCAGCTTCTATAGAGTTACTTTTCATGATGTAGTTATTTATCTAATCTCTTCTAGTAGAACTAGGTATTCTCTTTGTAAATGATAAGATTCAACTCAAAGCATCGAAAACTTTATTTCGATGAGATGTATCAAAAATTTCTAGTTATAAGATTTACATATTAGATATACAGTTTATAGAAACTTAGTTTATAGGTAATTAACATTTGTAATAAGTGCTGCTCTATTATAGTACAGTTTTAAACTAACTGTTGAGTGAGCCCTTGTATGTAAAATTGAAAAAAAAAATTAATAATGAATTAATGCTTTTAGAAACTTTTCGTTAAGTAGCAACCTGTCTAAACATGGAGATCTGTCAAGATTGCTTTGTTTTTGCACGTCTTGCTGAACTTGAATTTGATCGCCGACATAAACTTCAATTTCTGAAAGCGCCTACTTCTGTAAAATCTCACTCAAAGAGCTCTTTCGACTACAAAGTCGATTACAAAGCAAAGGAGAATATCCAGCATGGGGAAACTGCGCCATATTTCATGGAATTATGAATAGACGTCAAAGTTTCTATTACTACAATTGAATCGAACTCAATTAGTTTAGTAAACTATTTGCACGTTTGATGTCCGATCTATTAACCTCATCAAATCGGGAATTTATGTAATATTTTTCCGACGATATCCATTATTCATTTAATTGAACTGCCTAGTGCATATAGATCGGTAAATGTTAACACTTAAAATTAGCGAAAAACCAATAAGTGCATAATTAATAAATAAACTCGGCTTGGTTCCATTAAAAAATGTATTGAATACATTATGACAAGTCTAAAGTTTTTTCAATCTTTCTTCTAATATAAAAAATGCAAGATTTGGAGAACACATTTGTGGTGAATGTCATTCATGTTTCAAGGTCTGCTTCTTCAGAAAATCCAGTGTTGACACAGATTCCATTTCAAATAAATTTATTACTTTATTTTACTAATTCCAAAATTCCCAGCTTTTCGGCATTTCATTCTAAAGGGCGTCTCAGAATGTTTTTCGTTTTTAGATGTTTAATAAAAACCAACAATACCAATTAAAACTCCTTTTATGTATTGTTAAATTAGAGAGCAGTTCTTGAAGTTCATTTATGAAAAACAACCGTTTGTGCTCGCTTTTTCACACTCATTTAACCTGTAGCTAAAATTTTCAATCACTCGCTGGAGCATCGCTCTTGAAATAGATTTGATTTCTTCAGTGATTATTTGCTTCAAAACATTCAGGTTGGATGGCATGGATTGTCAATTTCACTTTTTAGGTAGCCCCATAGGAATAAATCAGCAGGCGTTAAATCAGGGCTCCTCGGTGGCCAGTTGATGTCTCCTCGGCGGCTTATCACTCTTCCAGGGAATAAATCGTGAAAACCAGCTAATGAGTTATTTGTAACATGAGAAGTGGATCCATCTTGCTGGAAAAAGGTGTTACGGTTGTAGCCATCCTGGTTCTGCATTTCTGTAGCTAATAAAGTCCAGATCATATGGCAATATCGATCAGAATTAACGGTATGAGTTCGACCTCGGTCATTCTCAAAAAATAAGGACCGATAACTCCTAGACTTAATATGGCACCACACACAATAACTTTTAGCGAGTTAAAGGGCTTCTGATTCAGTTCTAGCGGATTCTCGGAAGCCCAGTATCTGCAATGTTGTTTATTCACGTGACCATTGATGTGAAAATTCGATTCATCGGAGAACCAGATGTTATTGAATCTTCTGAAACGGTTTTTATTTTTCCTGCAGAATTCGACTCGTTTATCAAGATCATCAGGCTTCATATCTTGAAAAATAACAATTTTATAGGGGTTGTAACGTGTGAATTTTCCACACAACCGCCGCCACTGAATTGTTGATTCAGTTAATTTTTTTTATGTTCTTCGTCGCTGGACTCTTACATTCCTCGCATTAAATGCGTGTGATCACCCCTCATGAATGAACTCGTCCAGTTCATCTAAGAAGTAACATCGCAATCTCAAACATAAGATTTGGTAGATTACAATTACTTTGATTATATTCTTATATTAATACCAAGTGGTTTAATTAATTATCTGTGGCGACTAAACTGACGTCACCTCCGGTGGAGCTAAAAGTACGTTCGCTGGAGCTGTAAAACAACCTTGGCTGGAGCTCTAAATGTCACCTTCGCTGGAGCCTCAAAATTATCTTGACTGGAGCGTTAGAAACAACTCGCTGGAGTTTCAAGCAACATATATCAAAGGGCAAACTTGGGAATCCAACATCTGTGAAATTATGTAGATAAGATAATTTATTTTATTGTTAAATGCGAAGAAATTCAGTAAATTCATACATTTCAACTTTGTTATTACTGAGTGTCAATCAGACCGAATGTGTGACCCCTCGTTTTCAGCTAGCCTGGGTTATTTTTAGGTAAAACGAAGGTTATAGGGTGAAAATGTAAGTCTTTCGAAATAATGCGATGAACCCTAGATTTGTTCAAATTAAGAGAAGCTGCGCGCAATCTCAACGACTGTCGTGGATCGTACATAAGAGACTGGCGAACGCGGTCGACGTTCATGCTCGTTCTTGATGTCCTTTTGCGCCCAGACGATTTGTTCGACATTGTATTCCCAGTCTCTTCAAACTTGTACACCCAATGCTTATTTAAATTGGCACTTGGTACATGTTTTAAGCTTGTTGAATTAAAATGTGTCCTGTAGAGATGACGAACAACAATGTAGGAATCGTTGTTTTTCATAAAACGCTCGCACGCAAAACTCGTTCTGCGGTCCCGTGAAACGATTCATAGCTATTAAACTAACAAGCCGACCAAGCAATTGAGACCACTCCCCTCCCCCTGCTACTTGCGGTTGACGTGTAGTGGTCAATTCAAAAACGAAAAACAATCTAAGACACCCTTTACTTTTAGCCATGCATTTTTCTTGGTTTGTGTATCCTTTGGTCAATCAAATAATGATTGCCAATTAATGATTTGTTAATTAAAAATTGATTGAAATATGTTCACTTCTTGGCATTGCGGGAAAAGTACTCGAATGGCTTATCAATTATTTAAGAACCCGTTGCCAAAAAACCAAAATTAAAGATATTATCTCAGGAGAAGTTGAGGTTGTGTAAGGGGTTCCACAGGGTAGTATGTTGCGACCAAAAGTTAAACCCAGTTAACTTTTTTTGACACAATTGTCAAGTATTCATTATAAATTTTGTGAAACCAAGTCAAGTGCTCTTTATTCAATATATAGAAAACCTTATTTCAACATAAACTATCTGATTTGCCCTGTAATTTTGCATTTGTGTTTTTAGAGAAATATAATTATACACCTTATTGAAAAGTATAAATTATTCAAAAGAATCACTTACTCATATTTCTGTCAACATTCACCTCTCTTCAAAATTTCCTTTTTTGTTTCATAATATATCTAAACCATACACAATATATCTCTAGATTGAACTGGATGCTTTATTTTGCTTTCATTAAATTTATCTGAGAAAAATGCGTTCGAGAAAGCACCTTGATGTCCTTACTATTCCAAAAAGTAAGTTAAGATCAAAAAGCTGAACTGAACCTCTCTCTCATTGGATTTTAAATTTGTTTCCAAAATCGGGACGTTACGACAAAATCGGCCATCTGGCAACACTGCGCTATCTCATGTTTCCCACGTGCAATCGTTAGAATTATTTTCGTATTTTATGGCCATTTTCGAGAATATATCAATCACTCTTCGAGCCGTGGTATAATGAGGATGATAACATCGGAGATGCTTCTGAGTGTGGGCGAACATTAATGTCATATTTTTATTGAACTTGTTTGTGAACTTTCAGTAAGTGTGAGATAACGATAATTAGATGAAACTGTAAATAACTAGGTAGAGACGAATGTTGAAAACTGACAAACATCCTTACAATTTCACCAATACTTGGATTTCTGTTAGGAAATAAAAATAAACGAGATTTTGAAATATGTTATTCGAATTTTATCAGTGAATCTATGCTACAGGAACTTTACATTCACTTGATAACGCGACTTATATCCAAAAAGTTATTTAAACTTGTTATTACACTTGACGTAACTTGATAATTTCAATTAAAAAATTTTCTCGAATATACGAAAAAGGATAGATCAACCAAACAACAACAATAAATATAATGAAATTATAGCGGATATTTGTTCAATAGATGCAAAACTTCAAGAAGGAATATAAATAGATATTCTTCGTACTCGCCACAGGCTACGGTCTGTGAGAAAATGTATTATCTTTGTTTAGGCAACAAAATTGACAAGATAGATTTCAAAATTAGAATACTATTGTTTCGCCTATATAATTGTATCACGAAAACCTTAAATAAAGATTATTATTATTATTCATTTTTCTCCAGTTATTCTCAGCTCCGGCACTGGTTTCAAAGTTGAATTGCAGGGCTAAATTTGAGCAACTCAAAAATCTGTCGGTTACTTTATCCTTGCAGGAATTTCCTGACTATGTGACATGTGTTCAGCACCACAGCTTTTTGCATTTTTATAAACAGCCTCGGGTATAAGTTATGCTTCGTAAGGTGTTCGTGTAGCACTTTCGGAACCACACCGGTTGTTGATATTACAAGTGGACTTATGTACGCCGCATTTATATCCCATATACTAAGTATCCTACACTTCAGGTCTGTATATTTCCTGATTTTTCTTGAATGGCGTTCATCAAGTTGTTAGTGTTAAGTAGCGCTATGTCTATCAGTTGGGCTTTCTTGTTGATTTTGTCCAAAAGAACTATGTCTGGTCTATTATTATGTATCGTGCGGTCTGTAATGATAGTTGAATCATAATATATTTTGTAATTGCTTTTCTCTAACACCGGCGTGGTTTGTATTTATAGTAAGGTGTTATATCTTTTGTCAACAGTCTAGTCATCACAGCTAGGGCTTGATGGACTATGTAAGTTAGTTGGTTGTGCCTATTAGTGTAGTCGTTTTGAGCAAGAGATGAGCAGCCTCCAGTGATGTGTTGAATGTTTTCAGTCTGTCTTTTCTAGGCATTTTCTGCATTTGTCGTCAATTACAGTTGGGTCTTTTATGATGTATTTCTTGTAGTTGTTGATATTAATCACCTGATCCTGGATAGCTCACATTAATCCTGCAGTTTCTGGAAACAGATCACCAATCTTGAGACAAGCGTTTGACTTTGTTTCATCGACATTCGGCCTTTCAAGATCCCAAGCATGCCTTCCATGCAGGACCCTGCTTTTCCACAGGTTTATTTTTTTCTCTGCAGTTTGAATGTATTCATTTTATTGTAAAAGTAGACTGTGTAAATTCAGCGGCGTGTACTCTGTATCTGCTTCACAGACAGCTTTATGTAGGCTTTAGTGCTGACTGCAGTCTTGAAAATATGTTCGGAGATTTGTAATCTGTGTTTAATGGAGGTTACCTATATCTATCACACCCATACCTCCATCATCTGTTGGTAGACTAAACCTTTCTATACTGCTCTTTTTGTGATGCATGCAGTTTCTGGTTATTTCAGTACGGATCGTCCTCTGAAAAGCTTCTAGGTCTGTCTTTGTCCATATGATGATTCCAAATGAATAAGATGCGATGACGTATGTATTCATAGGCTTTACTAAGTGTCTGGTATTTAACTTGGTCTTCAAGACAGCTCTCAACCTATCTATAAATTCTTTTGTTAGATGTTTTTTAATGGCGCTGTGCTCTATTCTTTTTGATTGTAGTGTCCCTAGGTATTTATAGGAATCATCTCCATCCATTGGTTCGACTTTTTCTTCTCGCATGGTGTTATATCCTATTAGCTCTGTCTTTCCCTTTCGAATATTGAGTGTTCGACATTTATCCATTTATTATTATTATTATCATTATCACTATTATTATTATTATTATTATTATTATTATTATTATTATTATTATTATTATTATTATTATTATTATTATTATTATTATTATTATTATTATTATTATTATTATTATTATTATTATTATTATTATTATTATTATTATTATTATTATTATTATTATTATTATTATTATTATTATTATTATTATCATTTAAAATTTATTCAGCATCGAGGGGATATTTAAACTAATAGGTATTTTATTATATCGTTGTTTACTAATATTGTATCACATATGTGTAACATCTGTCGAAATTTTTTTCTTCATTCAAACCTTAATGATATATTTGAAAAAAGTGACGGGATTCGATTCAATTGTTGAAAAATGTGGTTACTTGCAAAAGGATGCTGACTGATTACTCATTCAAATCGGGAAATTAAAGAATTTCATTCACAAAATTTTATAGTTGAAGAAAACTCTGAAATATATACGAGCGGACGTGTGTAATTCCATGAAACGAATATGATGATGAATGAATTTTTTGCTTCCCCTTTTATGAAAAATTACATAGAAGTACAACATGAACGAAGTAAAATGATGATAAATATTCGCATAAGCTACAATTCGCAAAAAGTACAATTTTTGTTAGGTTGAACGATAATATAGGAAAATGAAATTCCGTGCTTAAAAAAAATATAAAAGAATCAGCATCATTGCCCAAACGATATCAAAAATATTATTTCAAATCGAAGTTTCTTTCAGGTTCATTATGCTGGTGAATATTCAGTAAAAACAGACATAATTCTCCCAATTAAGTATTTGACAGAAAAATTATTTCATGATGGATATTAGACTGAGTGAAAAATCTTGTTCCTTCCTAAATTTGTCAATTTTCGAATAATTCGCTGTACATTATTAGCTTCATCATGAAAATGAATACAAAAGGCAATTATAATAAAATAGTAATATAAATTGAATTGATTTCAATTCATTACAGATATGAAATTAAATTAATTTGTGTTTGGCCTAACATGTAGAGACAACTAACAGGAAACTCGTTATCGAAAGTGGGGTGATGCAAGGTAGTCATTTGGGTCCAGTTTTATTCAGTTCAGTTCTGGCATGATACAACTTTTGAAAAACAAATTTATTAATAAATTGAACATATTTTTAGAAATTTCGAAAATATTTCATATATTGTCCACTTACAATATTGTTTCGACTCAATTGAAAAGCTTTCAGGAATTTTATTGTACTCGTATCATCAGTATTATGACCTAATATTTTTCTAGGGTGTTGTCTAATTTATTGTCTTCCCTGTGTTTCTTTTGTGTGTTTCTTGTGATGTGAACATTCTATTAGATGTGTTTTATTGTCAGGCGAGTGTGGCTTATTTTGCATTCCGGTGGTTCTTCGTTGCTGAAGAGGTAGTGGTGGATCAAATTGTTGTGTCCGGATCGCAGTCTATTTAGTTTAATTTGCTGTGTTCTTCAAGGTTATTGGAGAAAGTGTTTTGAAAGGTATCTGTTGAATCTCTCTGAATTGCGTCTTCTGATTTGGCAATTCATTATTCCATGTGTTTTTTATTTTGGTGTTTATCAGGGACATGCAATCGTCTGATAGTATTATTGATATTTCTTCGGCAATTCGGGTAAAGTTGGAATTTCCTTCGATTCCAACATGTGGTGGACTGTAGTATAAGGTGACTTCGATATTTTTTATGTGCATATAATATCTTGGTTGATGTATTGAAAATTTCAATGGATTTTTGTTGTTGTTCTGTTTGATATTTTGTAATGCACTCCGAGAATCTTTGCACGCGTGATAGAAACAATTGGAAGATATGTTATGATTGTCAAGTACATGTTTTAGAGCCTCATTTATAGCACCCAACTCTCGTGTATACACACTTGTAGATTTGATGCAAAATTTTTCAATTACTTCAGGGTAACGTAAGCTAAGCCGACCATTTTTCCATCTTTTTTCAGTGAAGCGTCAGTAGAGATGAAAGTTAATGTGTGGTTTTGATTTTTGTATTGAAGAAAATTGGAACATATGATTTCTGGTGACGTACTTCTTTTATCAAATCTTTTTAAAACAGTTTTTATATTAGGTGGTGGTGAGATCCATGGTGCCACTGTCGGATAGCATAGACGTGTTATATTTGACAGTTGGATATCGAGAAGTAGACACAAATTCCGTACTCATTCGTAGTATGGTTTGGTTGAGTTTAGTCGATTTTCAAAAAAGAATTGAAAGCGACGTTTAGTACTTAAATGTTTATTTGGATGTCGTTCTAAAGAGTTTACTTTTAGTGCATATTTCAATATCATTTTATGGCAATGTTTCGGACAATTCTAAAGGCATTTCTTCTGTTAGTGACTGCAAGATAACTATAGGTATAAATTTATTGTTAGGTAAGATTAATATCTGCTGATGACCTCTGTGTTTGAAGTAGCGAATGAATAAAAAATATTTTTTCGGAAACAATACCTCCATCTTTGGAAATCACCTTTGGATATTGTGTTTAAAAGAAAATCATCCACAAGTTGAATTAATTTATTAATTTAATTTTAACTTGCTTTAAATTAAATTAATTTATTAAACTTACTTTGATATTGTCTTGCATGCGTACAGTGCGTACTGAAGAAAATATTGTAGCCGCAGCGTACAGTGTTAATGAGGATCGTGAAATGTCAATTCGTCGCCGTTCTCAACAATTGGGCATGTGTTACTCAACCACATGGAAAATTTTACGTGTTGATTTGGGTTTTAAAGCCTATAAAATTCAACTTCTGCAAGAATTGAAGCCGAATAATTTACCACAACGTCTAATTTTGGTGAATGGGTCTTAGAACAGCTCAATTAAAATCCGCTGTTTTATCGAAAAATTGTGTAGAACGATGAGGCTCATTTCTAGCTTTACATATATGTAAATAAACAAAACTGTCGCATCTGTAGTGATGAATAGCTACATAACATACAAGAATTACCGATGCATCCCGGAAAAACGGCGGTTTGGTGTGGTTTTTGGGCTGGTGGCATCATCGGTCCATTTTTCTTCAAAGACGACCGTGGAAGAAACGTTGCTGTCAACGGCGAACGATATCGAGCCATGATACGTAACTTTTTTTGCCACAGTTGGCCGAGTTGAACTTTGTTGCTAAGTGGTTTCATCAAGATAGTCCCATATGCCATACAACTCGTGAAACAATGGACATGTTGAAGGATGAATTTGGTGAGCAGCTTATCTCTCGAAATTGCCCTGTGAATTGGCCGCCAAGTTCATGCGATTTGACGCCTCTGGATTATTTCTTGGGGTCTTATGTAAAGTCGTTAGTGTATGTGGACAAGTCGAACACGATTGAATCTCACATGATAACATAACACGCGTAATTCGTGGGATACAGGCCGAAATGCTCAAAAAAGTGACACAAAATTGGACTTTCCGAATGGTCCATTTGATACGGAGCCGGGGACAACATTTACATGAAGTTATCTTAAAATGTAAATGGCATAGGCCACGTTATCAAAATCAGTAAAAATTTTGAATATATGATGCAAATTGAGTGTTTTATCCTATTTAAAAAAACTACCCTTAAAAAATCACCCATCTTTATATTTATAAGAAATCCCTGATTATAGAAACATCCTCTTATCGATACACAAACGTGTAGTTCTGAATACTGATAGTGAATTTCTTTGTAACCCTACATCGTTGATCTATATATTCACTTCGTCCGTACTCTATTATTCTATTATTTACATGGCTAATGTCTTGTTAGATTCTGAAACAGTACATCGACATGACATGACCATCCCTGGGCATTTTCTGCCCATTTATTCGGAAATGACATGCTTATATCTCATAGTATATTTTCTAGGCCAGTTATTCCAGTCAAAAAACATTTTCTTTAGTACAGATGAAATTCTTACTGAACAATTCTCTAGTGAAGATTTTGTTGAATATGATTTGAGAATATCTGAACACTTCGATTTTTTACTGCGATTCAAATCTTGGAAAGAAAATGATGTAATACGAAATAGGACTTGCAAGATTGAAAAAAAGATACCTAGGTGTCTGCATCGTCTGGCATATCATATTAATGACTCTGAATTTTGTTATGACTAATTTATGTTATCTACTTAATTAGATAATAATACGATGAAATCACAAATAAAAAATGTGTATCATAATGTAGTTAGTTTGTTTTATCTTTAAAATGAGGTATTCCACAGACTTTGATCGTTGAAACAGGATTTAAAATTAAAGTTAATCATCAGAGTAAACATTTAGTAATTAGATTATATTTTTATTTGTTTTTAGGAAAACAAGTCTTCTAAAATAATTGATATAGCATTTTTGATCATTGACAAAAGTAATTTTACTATTGAGTGGTTTTTCAAAGTAGCTTGATTCTAAACTGCAGCTTAGAAAAGAAGGAATTTGAACTGTGAAATAGTTCAATTCGAAATTAGCAGTTGAAAATGTTTTCTTTCAATATTTGTCGAATTCTTCTTGGAATTGTAGTTGAAATATTTGTATTCATATTTTTGTTGAGCATATTCGAATTTTTAATACCACAAAATTGAATCAAACAGATTTATTAATAAATTAAACACATTTTATGAATTTCGAAAATAATTTACTCATTGTCGACTAAATATTGACTTTTGTATACAATACCTTCATTAGGTAGGTGAAAACTCAGTAAGTACAGATATGTATGAACTTCACTTCAAGTAAAAATCACAAAACAAAACAATCAGGAAAAACACATGATATAAGTATTACTACCGAAAGAGTATTGTAGATGACAATGTAAATTTATATATATATATATATATATATATATATATATATATATATATATATATATATATATATATATATTTGTAGGTTAGGGTCAAATTATAACAATTATTACATTAATATTTAACTTTATTTTATAACAATTATTACATTAATATTTAACTTTATTCTATAACAATTATTACATTAATATTTAACTTTATTCATCCAAAAAATATCCAAATGTATAATAAGAGTGGTCAGTAAAGATACGAAGTAAATATATATATATATATATATATATATATATATATATATATATATATAGTAGGTTCAAAAAATTCACGATCAACTCATTATACACAATAGCCTGGCCTTTAGCCTTCTAGGGTGTTGAAACTTTTGACCATTCAGTTTAGCAATGTAGCGAATAAGTAGCAACAAAATAAGAAACGTTTATTATAAAGAAAAAATGTTAGTTAGTTTATCTTCACGTAATTTTATTTTATACGTGTTGAAATTTATCACTGTAGTCATTAATTTGCAGCTTGTTTTTTCTCCTGAAGAAGACACAAATAAGTGACGAAATATAGAAAATTTTAATGAATAAATGAGTTGTCAAACACTTCACAAGACCGATTATTCCTGTTACCTAAATTTTACTAAGTATCGCACGGTCGAGAAATTACCTTTTATAAATATATATATATATATATATATATATATATATATATATATATATATATATATATATATTAAATATTGTTTTCATTCTGTGGGAAAATGAAAACTCAAACGTTCTCGTTTAACTCAATAACATGAGTTCATTATGAGGTCAATTCACAATATTGGCCTCATAATTTTAAGGAAATGAAATTTTTGTGCGTGTGGCACTGCATAAAATATTTAATATTTAATATATTTACGTGGTGCGACTGACGAGTTTCTTGCAGAACGAAACAGCTGTCCCGCACTTCCATCAGGTGTGGCATCGATTTCAATATTCTACCCCTTGAAGAATAATGGAGGCATCACATCGTACACGTTCAAGAATTTTTCTTTTGATTAATTTGAATTTTTCTTTTCGAAAAGTTCTAGTATTCATTTTCTTAAATATGTATAGATTTATATATATATATATATATATATATATATATATATATATATATATATATATATATATATTCATACAATGAAAAATATCTATCGTATTTGTTAAAGATGGATACCACATTCGCTTTGTATCTATCCATCTCTTTTCTGGTTCTGTCATAACTTGATACCGATCCAATTTCAAAGAATATACGAAATCGACACTGACAGTTAATCATTCATATCGGTTCACCCTTCATTCAAAATTGTATCAGGTTCCTTTTTCATCCGAGTTGTTTTCCCAGTGATAAATGAAACTAGAGATTGTTTTCTCATTGAGATGAAACCATCACCTTTGATTAAATCTTTCTCTTTCATGCTCTGACTAGTGAAAAATTGTGATCGAATTCTTTATAATATGCTTTATTATTGTACATACTCGTATTTCCTCGATATGTTTTCTAATCACGTAAAATGGTTGATTGTATTCGAGTTGAAATTCCATATCAACTTACTAATGAAGTAAAAATATTTTTTTCAGTTTCAAAAATATTTCATATATTGCTCACTACAATATTGTTTCAGTATTCCTTCATCAGGTGGATGAAAACTGAGTACAAAATTGAAATTAAATTCATTATATATGAAATTAATATTCCTATATACAATAGAATTACCATTATCCGAACATCCGATTATCCGGACTCATTTGTCTCTTCTATAATTGTCAATTTCAAAATGCTTTGACTGAAAAACGAGACATGTTGATACAAGTTTCCTCCCGCCTCTGACCGTGTACCCCCACTCTCTTTGTTTGCGGAATATTAATTGTTTTCTCTCATTTCCTTTCATTTTCTGTGATACCGTTCAACCGAAAAGATGTCTGCTATTTTTGTTTACGTTTGTATTGAAAATTCAGAAAGCCCATGCAAAAAAGAGTGTTGTTTCTTGAAGACAAAGTGAAGATGGAAAATAGTAATAAACATACAGAAAAAACTAAGTGAAGTATAAAAAATGTAGTAAATGAGATAAAACAAAATTTTGAATTACATAGGTATTATGTAATTCATTATCTATCGTTATAGGTGGCTTTTTATATATTGTACTAGCTGACCTGGCGAACTTCGTTCCGCCTTAGAGGAAAAAAGAGCAGACTTCTGATTTTATCGAAGTCAATTTTTTATTTGGATAATTAATGTAAATTAAAAAAGCAAGTATTTTAATGATTCTTTATAGGCCGTGTATTTTACTGCATGGTTTGCACCCTTTAGTGAAGCACCTTGTGATAGACGATATTTTTCGTTTTATTATCCGGTGCAAGAACCAATAACGCAGATGGTCCTCAGACCCGTGAACATGCCACATATAATTGACCATGGAAAAACATGGATTTTCCAGATTCAGACCACAAACTTTTAAGGATTGGCCTTGTGATTTTTTTATGATCATGGCGAATTCAAGTCGAATCGGAAATTGAAGTCGTTTAAACTCAAACGGCATGTCGGTTGGGATCATCGGGATCTTTGGAATGAGAACTTCCCACCTTCGAATTTTCCTTTGAGTATCGTCGCGTAAATCACATTGTTAATCAATTTCCTTACCACCCAACGCGTTCTGTTCTGCACAGTTTTGGTTGGTTTATATTTCAAAGCATGATTACTACGGAGTCAACCTTTAGTCGTAAATTGTGCGGTGGTAAGCCATGCATATCCAAGGAGTTTAAAAATTCACTTGGATAGTTGGTGGCTTCATCTTCATTTGTTACACAGTGAATTGATTTGTAAGAATGCATTGGAAAGAATTCTGAATTATGAAGTTTCAGTCATCAAAATATTTATTCTTAGCCGCCAAAATTGCTCGCTCTCTCAACCATTCATTATTTTTGTGGTTAATAATGATGTTTGGGAATGTTTTTTGATGAGACAAACTTACAGAAATTCTGAGGAAATGAAATCAACCCGCTCGATTCGTCGACAGGTACTCGACCATTACCGAAATATAAACCACCATTCCCATCATCAATGTATCATAAACTTCCTTTTGTTGGTGATTCAACAGGGGTATATTCGTTTGAACTATTAAATCTTATTCCTGGTGATCATATTCACTGTCCCGTTCAAATTCTCGATTGAATTCGTCATTCATTTCAAGATTTGGGAACGTGATAAAAAGTTTTCACTTTTTTCAATTTTCAGCCAAATCAGATCAACCGTTCTTGAGTTATAAATAGTCTAACTAACACGAATTTATTTTATTTATATATATATATATATATATATATATATATATATATATATATATATATATATATATATATATATATATATATAAATGAAAATTGTTTGTGCTTATGGCACTGAATGAAATATTTAAGAAAATGAACACTAGAACATTTATTTGAAAAATTGAAATTAATCAAGAGAATGTTATAATAGAACTAGATATGTGAACGTGTACGATGTGATGTCTCCATTAACCTTCAAGGGATAAATGTTAGAGAAATATTTAAATCGATGCCACACCTGATGGAAGTGCGAGACATATATGTTTCGTTCTGCAAGGAACTCGTCAGTCGCACCACGTCCATCGAAGTGAGGCAACGATTTCAACCTCCAAGCATCTTCTTGTGACTTCAAGCGGAAAATCGTAGAGTAATGAATACTCTACAATTCCATCTATGGAAATCAGTAGAAAACACCTCTCCCAGATTACAGACACACCAAGCATCGAAATTTCACATATCTTCTATACCCGAAGGTATCTACTATATAGCAATGTCTATTTGACAAATATCATCATACGATGTTTTCAAATGTCAATAGATTGCGTTAGTAGTACGCTCGCGTTTATTCCCGTATTTCAGGGGCCTATTCGGCGATATTTTCAAGGAAATGAAAATTGTTTGTGCTTATGGCACTGAATGAAATATTTAATAAAATGAACACTAGAACATTCATTTGAAAAATTGAAATTAATCAAGAGAATGTTATAGTAGAGCTAGATATGTGAACGTATACGATGTGATGTCTCCATTATCCTTCAAGGGATAAATGTTAGAGAAATATTGAAATATTGTGTGGCATCGATTTAACCTTGGAATAACCTTGGTTTTATTTGATAATACGAATAGAAGCATATATTTTCAAAAAAATCAACAATAACATAGATATACAATGTTGAAAAATGATAATAATAATAAAAAACATTATTAAATTTAATAATCTAATTGTATTATATTAATATCTAAATATTCAATTATTTAACTGAATTTTTAAATAATGAGTAGGTAATAACTAAATACGAAAAAAAATCACCCAAGCCGGAAAAAATCAAGATACCATTAAGATTCAAATACACATGGAAACAAGCGAGTCTCAGTGCAAATCACAGCAGTTTAACACCTGGTTTGTAATAAAACAGGCAAAGCTAAGCGGCGATTGCGAGAGAAGATTGAACTCTTTGTTTTTAAGTAAAATATCTGGCTTATTCTAGTACAACTCTGAGGAACAAAGAAATTAAGTTTACCCAGAAGCTGAGGACAGTCGAGATTATCATTGAGCAAATTGAATAAACATTTCAATCCATCAAACTTCTCCTGGTGTGGAGGCTCCTAGTGTCAAATCTCGACAGCAAACAAGCGTGATCGCAACCTCTAGGTGGATGTACACCATCCTCTTGAAATGAAAACCATTTCAAGAACCTCCTTTGCAGTGCCGCCGGGAACTAAAAACGCTGAAGAATTTTTTTTTGATTCACTGAACCTAGAGTTTAATGCAGGTTCCTAACGGCCAATGGGCTTGTAATCATTGTACGTTACCCAACAATTATCATTATTATACGACTTAAATCATAGACAAACACATACACCCATTCCTTCGAGAATGAACCCTTCACCGAGACTCGAACCCGAATTCTACTGCATCATAGTCTTTTATTTTACCGACTAAGCCACGGACGCCAAAATTTGATTTGATCCTGATAATCGGGATTCTACTGTAATGAATATTAAATGTCTGTCTATAGATGGTGCAGAAGTAGAAATATAAAAATATGTAAGTCGAAATAAAAAATGTTCAGTTAAGCTTTTGAAAATGGGCTACCACCCCGAAACAATTCTAAACCAATCATTTAATGAAATTTTTGTGAGACCAAAGTGTAATTTATTCAATATATCAAGCAATTTTCAAACGATAATAACATATATACATGCTAACTAAAGCATCGTACTTCAGTCTTTCTATAAAGCTTCCATTTAAGACATCTTCTTTCTTGCATGAATGGCATGTCAGTTCGAATAATTAACAAGATAAAAAAAACGTAAAACAAACTAATAGAGGCAACTTTCTCAGTAGGTTACGTTTTTTCTTTTTGCTTAATATAAAATCATCGTAAGTTAGTAGAGCAATACTTAAATGTTTCCTCTTATATTAGAACAAATACGCATCATTCGCGTTTTGAAGTACTACTTCTTCTTCGGTGGGACCTTAACAACTAAACGCCGAAGTTGAATATATGTAGATGTACAACTTCGTCAGTCCGAAGTCAGCCACTCAATCCAAAGAAGCCATCATAATGGTGAAAAGTACGTTACCATTGTTAAATAAAACTGTGTGAATGAGATTGAATTCTCGCTTAACTCTTGGTGAAACATAATTGAATATTAAAATAAATTTAACTCTTGGCTTAATGTTTCACGATTTATTTAACAATATGTATAGTCAACATGTTTCGAGCGTTAGCTCATTTTCAAGACTGTCTTGAAAATGAGCTAACGCTCGAAACATGTTGACTATACATATTGTAAAATGAATCGTGAAACATTAAGCCAAGAGTTTAATTTATTTTAATAAAACTGTGTAATTCTAGAAAACGGTGTTTTCGTTATCATATTGATATTAAAATTAATTGAATGTTCGCTGATCTCTTGGTGAAACATTGTTCAATATTTTGAATGAAAACACTTCGGCTTTTAACTGTCTTAGAAAAGGTTCTTTGTTGTACTCCTTATATATAAACGATATTGTCTCCCGTGTGAAAAAATGTGGATCAATAGAGGCCTTTCTGCAATTACTGAATGGTTAAGATATAAAGAATATGACAGAGTGGATCAATAGAGACCTTTCTGCAATTAATGAATAGTTATGTGACAATAACTTATCCCTAAATGTGCAAAAATCTAACTTAATAGTTTTAGGTACAAGTAAAACCTTTAAAACCAATAAAAATCAGGATATAACTATAAAGATTAATGATAAAAAAATTAGAAGAGTGGAAACAGTAAAATATTTAGGCATTATGTTGGACGAGAAATTGACTTTCAATGATCATGTTGATTTCATATCATCTAAAATCTCTAAAAAAATCAATTTTTTGGAAAGAATAGGAAAAAATCTGTCGACATATGTGAAATTATTGTTGTTCAAATCAATAATAATTCCACATTTTGAATATTGCCCCACTGTGTTATTTGGTTTGACTAAAGAAAAAATTCAACAATTACAAAAGCTACAGATTAGACCCATGCGAACAATTTTAAAGTGCAATAGATATACTCCTGTTAAAACTATGCTGAACGCTTTAAAACTAATGTATGTTAAACTAAGAATACTCTTTGCTTCATATACATTCATATTTAAAATCATTTGCTTCCATGCAATGTAATGACAAATGTAACATATATCAGTGTTGTGTATGGATATAATACTAGAAATACTGATAGTTTTTATATCAAAAGTTGTAAGCTTTCTAAATCTAAAAAAAAATATACTACGAAGAATTTAAGGCTTTCAATAATTTTCCAAGTATATTGAAATCTAGTACTAGTATCAAGATATTTGATCGTGATCTAAGAAAGTATTTTTTAAATAATGAGATAGGTATGTAATTCAAAATTGGCAATTCAAGATATGTAATTTTTTATTATTATTATAATAATATAGTAAGTTATTTATTCTCAACAGGTACAACACCCAATTACAGAAAATAATAACAATGTTGAATACTAACTAAATAATTAAAATGAAAAAGATATAACAAAGAGCTCAATCTAATCTAAAAAAATAGTTACTAATTACTAGATTATAGAATTCAAACAAAGAACTCAATCTAAATCATTTCATTTTAGTCAATTTTCTTTGTTTACATAACTCCTAATAATAACTTCTATGGAGTCAAAGTGAATGTCACAATTATTAGCCACTCTATTGACTGTAGACTCCATAAACCAAATGGGGGATTGTATGAAGGAGTTGTTCCTCGTAGTCTCTAGGTGGAACAATTCTGTATTGCGAGAATGGCAAGTTTCGCCTTGAAACTGGCCATTCAAGATGATGGCTTCAATGACGTTTTTCATTAATTTTTTAATGACTAACCGTGTGCCATAACATAGCCGTGGTGGGTTTAAGTTACGAAGCAGAATAATCAGAGATCCAACCTTCAATTGTAAATGGTGTGGTGGCATGCCTGGCAAATCCAATAAATTCAAAAACTCAATTGGATAATTCACAGTTTCGTTGGTATCACAAACTGCATCGATAGATTTGTATGACACCAAGTCCCCAGGCAACAACTGTTGAATCTTTAAATTTAACCCATAGACGTCAACATTTTTAGCTGCCAAAATCGCTCTTTAAATCAATAGCAAAATATTTTTTCATTTATGTCGCCTATGGCTTTATTTCTTTTCCACTTTTTTACTATAAATAAATTCATTTCAATTTTCTGTAAGTAATTAATATGGTTGTTTGAAAAAAACAATTGTAATAATAGTAAGTTCTTCATTCTCAACAGCACCCAATTACAGAAAATAATAACAATGTTGAATACATAACTAAATGATTAAAATGAAAAAGATATAACAAAGAGCTCGATCTAATCTAAAATAATAGTAACTTATAACTAGATTATAGCATTCAATGAAATATTACAAAGAACTCAATCTAAATCAATTCATTTTAGTCAATTTTCTTTGTTCGCATAACTCCTGATAATAAATTCTATGGAGTCAAAGTGAATGTCACAATTATTGGCAACTCTTTGAATTTAGACTCCATAAACCAAATGGGGGATTGTATAAGCGAGTTGGTCTATTTTGCCTAGGAACACGAAATTTCAAAGCGGCAAGAGAGGAGGACAATCAATACTATTGTGCAGTAATTTTTACAAAAATTTGAGTGATAAAGTTTCTCTCCAAACTCCTAAACTAAATCGACTCAATAATTCGTTATGATTGACCCCTCTCAGTGGATAAACTTTATCCTCCCTTATTATTATTATAAATAATAAGGGAGGATAAATTATTATTATATTTAGGTGCTTGGAAAATTTTAGATCGACCAATGTTAATACCTTCAAATACCTGATTTATAGTTACAACAAAATGATATTATAATTCCAAAGATACAAATAAAGTATTACAACAGAATCGAAAGAAACGTCGTTTCAACTTTATCGATCTTTGTCATCCAATGACAAGAGGCAATTGGCTTCTACCCCCGTAAAGAAAACGGTGGATTTATGTCGTCAACAGTCGGAATAATCTAAAATTGTCTAGTTCCGACTGACATACCGGTTATAGAAACCCTCATTTCGTACCTAGTATTTACTTGATAGAAATCCATAATATTTCATTTAAAACGAACAATAATTTACCGATACACATCAAGAACAATAAAAACAAAATTAAAAATGAAGACAAATCAGGTGTTTACCAATTGAATTGTGGAACATGTCTCGGTATATATATATATATATATATATATATATATATATATATATATATATATATATAGGTAAAACAAGTAGAAATTTCGGTACTAGAATCCAGGAACATAAACATAGTTTCGCATATAACAAAAGCAATTCAAATTATGCTAACCATTTATTAACAGAAAACCATACTTTTGATACGAATTTCAAAATTTTACACAATATACAGAAAAGAAGTCAATTAGATTTTTGGGAAATAGTGGAAATAAATCGGCATAAAAATTCTGGAAATTTGCTCAATGAACAGATAGAATTCAACCTTGTTAAAGCTTTTCAGGTACCTGATAAAATTATATTTCAGAATGGAATATCTTAGGTAAAGCCCAAATTCATAGAATCTCAAATTCCCTTGATATTTATATCTGTTTTTTCAAATTTGTTGTTATTGTTCTGTAAGCATCTGAAGAAGTCGATTGTAACGACGAAACGCGTCATTCTATGTAGTCAATAAAGTGTAAATCGTAAGTTCAAGGGTTTGAATTTAAGTTTATATTCAACCGTACGTAGTAGGTATGGTAAAAAAAATTACCTACCTTATTTCTCCTTTATAGTTTGGAGTACTTTTATAATTCAATTCCATGCTACCAACTGTCAATAAATCGGTGAATTGGGCGATGACATCGAATATTCCGTTTATGTGAACCTAAATGTCACTTCTTAGAGACCACATGTTCACAAAAATTTCCAAGAGATCAATATTCACTTTCCGTTAAATAAATCTCCGCTAGGCAAAGTGTAACACTGACTGTATGATAGATAACGATTCTCTGAGGAATTAGTTCAACTCACAGGTCAAGATTTAGCGAACGAGTTCAATTTATTATTTATTTAGGAATATTTAAGTAACATGTTTCCAGGATCATATCATTACATGACCCTGAGAAATGGGAATACCGTTTTTCTAATATCTTCACATATTACTAGAACTGGAAAGTGGGTTATACTTCTAAATTTTTTTCAAAAATGAATAGATGCATTAAATTATGCATTTTATGCGCATGAGTTATCATTAGCTATCTTTTTCGTAAAATGTGTTAGCATTATAGCTATCTTTTTCGAATTGTTTCAATAATTCCTCAACATTCATAGGACTTTTAATACTCTAATCCGTAGCAAGTTGGAGAATGGCAGCATGATCTGGCATCCCAAATCCACTTGCCATCAACGCCATCTTGACCGTATTCAGAGAAGGTTGAAATTCTTAGAACACCTTAGAAAGGTCTTGAAATTCTTAGTTTGGAGGGAGGATAAAGTTTATCCACAGAGACGAGTCAATCATAACAAATTATTGAGTCGATTTAGTTTAATCTCATTGCAGAGCAATAGAGAAATTTTATCATTCAAATTTTTGTACAAATTACTGCACAATAGTATTGATTGTCCTCCTCTCTTCTCCGCTTTCAAATTTCGTGTTCCAAGGCAAAATTCTCGTAATAATTCTGTAAATTATTCCACCTAGAGACTCCGAGGACCAACACCATAATACTCCATAATAATCCCCTATTTGGTTTATAGGGTCTACATTCAAAAGAGTTGCCAATAATTGTGACATTTACTTTGACTCCATAGAATTTATTATCAGGAGTTGTGAACAAAGAAAATTGACTAAAATGAATTGATTTAGATTGATTTCTTCGTAATATTTCATTGAATGCTATAATGTAATCATAAGTTACTATTATTTTAGTTTAGATCGAGCTCTTTGTTACTTCTTTTTAATTTTAATCATTTAGTTATGTATTCAACATTGTTATTATTTTCTGTAATTGGGTGTTATACCTGTTGAGAATGAAGAACTTACTATTGTTATAATTGTTTTTTTAACAACCATATCAATTACGTACAGAAAATTGAAATGAATAAATACTATAAATAGTAAAAAAGTGGAAAAGAAATAAACCAATAGGCGACATAAATTAAAAAAATATTTTGCTATTGATTATAAATCATATTGGTTATACGAGTAAAACAGTTAAACGAGTTGAACAATATTGGTTATACAAGTAACGTTGTCTCTGAAGAAAATGAGCAACTAAATGATTAACTAAAAGTTATTAATAAATTTTGAAGTACACTAAGAAACTTGGACTATCTTCTGTAATCTATGTAAATATTGTTAACCTCAAAAATTCTCAATAATTTTCAAGTGTTTCTACCTGTTTTTCCCTTCACTTTTATTTAATTTGTTTCGCCGTTTTGAAAAATATTCAAATAACCAGTTGTAATTTGCCCACTGAAATCGGCCTTAAAAAATAACAATTAACATTGAGTAGGTATATATGACTACTTTATTACCCAAATTACATAACATTGCGGACGAAGGGTCATTAGTGGTTGATAGCATATTTATGAATATTTGAACTGACGCAGAAAAGGTTTAATTTCAAAATCATGCACGTAAAAACATTACAATCTAGTTCTAGAAACTTGACGGTACTTTCTTTCAGTTTGCATATAGGTACGAAAAATTACCTAACAGTCCCCACTTACTTTACACAGCGTTAGCACAAATGTCAGATTTCGTAAAATATTTTATGAACATGATAATAATTGACATCAACGTTTAGGCAAATACCATAAAAAAAATCAATCCAAACTTAATATCATTATCTGAAGTTTCTTTTTAATTATGTGTTTTATTCTGACAAAATTGTCTTCAATGTAATTTTATTTCAATATAACCGGCAGAAACTAGTTTTAGAGACATTCCATCGATATAAATAAATAGGAATATTTACAGATAATTTTGGTTCTTTTTTCTCCACTCAAATTCAATATGTCCAAAGTATACGAAATTTCTCTTCATGAGTCAACTCGTAAGCTTGTTACCATAGAAAGAAATTTGTAATGAAGCGGCAACGCCGTAGGTCCTACAGCATAGGATTTTGAATAGTTTTGTCCTTAAAATGATTGTAGATTTTGAACTACGTGATAACCTAGATGTTGAGAAAGAAAATATTTCTATGCCACGACCCCCTTTACTACAGGCCATGAAATGAGTATTTGACATATGTCATAGCGTGGGCATAAATTCCCGCAATTTCTTGTAGAGCAAACAGGACGCTTCCCAAAACTTTCGCAATTTGAAGTAAAATAATTTGAGCTTTCGGTATAAATACTATATTTTTCAATAGTGTACAGTGTAATACAAGTGGTGATGTTGATAATTTGTTGAAATCTCAACATCAAACACTAAAAAACGAAGTGTTTAGTTTGTTTACAAATTTCAGTGAAACGAAATCAATTTCGTGTTGTTCAAGACTTTCGTAGTTTTAAGTAGAATATTTTACGATTTCAGTTCTAATTCTCTATTCATCAATTCTCTATAGTGTTATTTACGTGCTAGTGTTGATATTTTGTGGATAACATAACATCAAATTATAAAAACGAAGTGTTTTGTGTGTACCGGTTTAATCGAATCGAATTTGTGTTGTGTTTTCAGTACGGATTACTTACAAATAATTTGTTTGTGAAATGTAATGTAGAGGATAGGTATTCCGTAGATGATTCACTAAGTTTCAAGCTTGGGATAGGTGAGTTTATTTATAGTAATAAGTATATTTTCTAACCTATTTATTACCGATAACCATCGAATAAACAGATCGCTATTCACAAATCTAACTAACAATAACATATTCTTTCAAAATCCAAACTTTCCTCAAAACAGAATTTTTGGAAGCTATGATTTTATTTATTATTGATAATATTTTAATTATTTGCAACGGGGAGGACTGAATATACTTACAGAAAATGTCTTATTTCACATGTGTTCCATATTTGAAAAAATTATTAAAGGTATTTCTCTTGAACGTGCCTTTTTGTATAATATACACCAGAAAGCAATTTTGTGTAATCTCACTATTTTAAGAGTGTCATTGGATGAGTCCTTAAAGATTTTTGTTGTTGCTGTTTATGTGATGAAGACAATAAAAATATTCTGAACATGCTGTGTTCCATTTTTTCGAATATCTTATTGAATGATTAGACAAAAAAAAATAATGAAGCCGGACACGAGAAACCTGAATCAAAAAATAAACGAAGAAAGTTCAATACTTTCATAAAGTAGTATGTTGGTTGCTCTAATCAGAAATATAATATTTATTTTTACTAAGGTAAATAATTCAATTTGAGTAATTCCTACAGCGTTTCTTTCAAGGTTCCTATTCTCTCAAATAATTTAATAAATTTGGTTCGGCAACTTTTCATGTAAATAAATCCCACTGACTAATAGAGGTATTTTTCACGCAGTGGGGCTTTATCGAAAACATCGTTGTTTTCTTGCAATAATAAATGTTTTACAGTTTTCTGTTACAGAAATATGTGCTCACAATACCCAAAATAATATTCTATATATTATACATACTAATAATATTCATTGTTTGTTCACAATATACAAAAATAGTCGAGATAATGCTTGAAAGCTTGGAACATACGACTAGGATAGTATACAACTAAGCACAATTTGGCAACACCGAGGGACTACGCTCTTCATGGCCTGTAGTAAAGGGGGTCGTGTCTATGCCTTAGAGGTGCACTACACTGCAGCTCTATTTCATTAGATATGTCACGACCACCTTTACTACAGGCCATGAAATGAATATCCGACATACGTCGCAAGGTTGCCTAATATTGCCGCCTTTTCTTGTAGTGGTATACTAAAGCAAACAGGACGCTTCCCAAAACTTTCGCAATTAGAAGTTAAATAATTTGAGCTTTCGGTATAAATACTATATTTTTCAATAGTGTACAGTGTATTACAAGTGATGATGTTGATAATTTGTTGAAATCTCGACATCAAACACTAAAAAACGAAGTGTTTAGTTTGTTTACAAATTTCAGTGAAACGAAATCAATTTCGTGTTGTTCAAGACTTTCGTAGTTTTAAGTAGAATATTTTACGATTTCAGTTCTAATTCTCTATTCTTCAATTCTCTATAGTGTTATTTACGTGCTAGTGTTGATATTTTGTGGATAACCTAATATCAAATTATAAAAACGAAGTGTTTTGTGTGTACCGATTTAATCGAATCGAAGTTGTGTTGTGTTTCGAGTACTTACGGATTACTTACAAATAATTTGTTTGTGAAATATAGTGCAGAGGATAAGTATTCCGTAGACGATTGAGTAAATTTCAAGCTTGGAATAGGTGAGTTTATTTATAGTAATAAGTATATTTTCTAACCTATTTATTACCGATAACCATCGAATAGACAGATCGCTATTCACAAATCTAACTAACAATAACATATTCTTTCAAAATCCAAACTTTCCTCAAAACAGAATTTTTGGAAGCTATGATTTTATTTATTATTGATAATATTTTAATTATTTGCAACGGGGAGGGCTGAATATACTTACAGAAAATGTCTTATTTCACATGTGTTCCATATTTGAAAAAATTATTAAAGGTATTTCTCTTGAACGTGCCTTTTTGTATAATATACACCAGAAAGCAATTTTGTGTAATCTCACTATTTTAAGAGTGTCATTGGATGAGTCCTTAAAGATTTTTGTTGTTGCTGTTTATGTGATGAAAACAATAAAAATATTCTGAACATGCTGTGTTCCATTTTTTCGAATATCTTATTGAATGATCAGACAAAAAAAAAATAATGGAGCCGGACACTAGAAAACTGAAACAAAAAATAAACGAAGAAAGCTCAATACTTTCATGAAGTAGTTTGTTGGTTGCTCTAATCAAAAATATAATATTCATTTATACTAAGGTAAATAATTCAATTTGAGTAATTCCTACAGCGTTTCTTTCAAGGTTCCTATTCTCTCAAATAATTTAATAAATTTGGTTAGGCAACTTTTCATGTAAATAAATCCCACTGACTAATAGAGGTATTTTTTACGCAGTGGGGCTTTATCGAAAACATCGTTGTTTTCTTGCAATAATAAATGTTTTACAGTTTTCTGTTACAGAAATATGTGCTCAGAATACCCAATATAATATTCTATATATTATACATGCTAATAATATTCATTGTTTGTTCACAATATACAAAAATCGTTGAAATAATGCTTGAAAGCTTGGAACATACGACTAGGATAGTATACAACTAAGCACAATTTGGCAACACCGAGGGACTCGGCTCTTCATGGCCTGTATAAAGGGGGTCGTGGATATGTCTTTCCCAATATAGGCAATAGGTACAGTAGTTCTATTCGAGACACAGAACATACCAAATTAGGTAATAAGATAATTAATTATCTTATAATTAATAAATTAATGGAATCCTAATTGGAAGAAGAAGAAGAAGAAGTATATTCTGTGATTGAACATCTGAATTATTTTCTCCAATTATAGGTTATAATGAAATATGTTTTAGTATGTGGTTATAGCATTGTAAATATCCTATATTTTCTCACTTGAAGAAGTTAAATAAGCAATTTACTGAAATGGCCAAGTCTATGTCTGAGAAAATCGCCAGTATTCTCAATGTCGCTCCTTCTAATTATGGTGAAGATGAAGTAGATGAGAACACCTCAGCAGCACTTGTAGATTATCACAATGAGAATTTTGAGGAAAATTTTGAACGAAGCAAACTTAGAGCTCTGAACGATAATATCCTAGAAAACACTAATGAAAAGTATGCAGGAAAAATTAGTAGCCGTAAGACACTCAGGGAATCAGATAATGAATCTGAGGAAAATTCAGAACACGGTAAAGTACTCTATTTTATTTTACATTAATGGAAACATTTGAAATGAAAGGTTTTCAAGTAAACCTCATTAAACTTAGTATTCAAAAAATCATAATAAAATACTAAGTACTAAAAAATCTTCTCTGATGTAGTGCATTTCATAGACTAGTAATATAATAATTAGATTTTGAACTTATAGTTACAGAACTTTATAGTTGATCTTATTTTATGATACATATATATATATATAAGAATCAATTTTCTTATATACATATCTAATTATTAGTATTTATTCACTTTTAGATTTTGGTGAATCTACTGAAGAAGAAGATAATAGTGATAATGAAAAAGAGGATGATGTGAATGATTCAGAAGGAAGTATAGAGCAATCAGAATCGGAGAATGAAACTGATTTTAATCATTTTAGTAGTAGCGGTCATGATACTGTGAGTAAAGGATATTGTGTGAGAAATCAATTGAATATTTGGGAAAGTCTTCTTGAGACAAGAATACAACTTCAAAAATGTTTATCAGCTAGCAACAAGTTACCTATTGCAGAAAATTTTAAAGAACTTTGTGATAATGGCAATGAAGAATTCAAAAATAAATTATCAGAATCTAAATCTTGTATAACAAAAATTTTAGATAAAATGCTCACTCTTCAAGATTTAGTTGTAAAAAAATTTCCAGAAACAAAAAAAATTTTTAGTGCAAGTAATCAAGGCAAGAAATCAGAGGGAAGTGAGGAAGAAATAACCAGTGAGGATGACAATTTAAGTAATTTGGAAGATGAAAATGAGGAACCCATGGTTAAAAAACGGAGAAAAAATGAAGAATATGAAGAAATTATTTCTAAGAGGCATGAATTATATAAAACTTTCAGGAATAGTACAATTCAAAAATGGAATGACAAAGTTAGAATAGGAACATCCAAAAATAACATTAATTCACAAACAATATTAAGTCAGTTGGATCATATAATGAGTGACAAAGCAAAGTTGATAAAGAAAACTCAACTGAAAAGATCAAACTACAAAATTATTGGTGAAGTGGAAAATGAAGAAGAGGAGGTTTACAATGAAAACATTTTTGACGATGACGATTTCTACCATCAGTTATTACGTGAACTTATTGAATTCAAATCATCAGATATAACAGATCCTGTTCAATTGGGAAGACAGTGGATTCAATTACAAAATATGAGAAATAAAATGAAAAGAAAAATTGATACTAGAGCAACAAAAGGTAGAAAAATTAGATATGCTGTTCATTCAAAATTAGTAAATTATATGGCACCAATTGATTATAAAAACACATGGTCTGATGAAGCTAAAAATGAGCTTTTTGGTTCACTCTTTGGTAAAAAGTGAATGTATAATAAATAAATGTTTGAAAATTCAACCTTTTTTTGAATACCTAGTGGTATAATAATCTAGGAGAATAATAACAGTAAGAAGTGTAATTTATAGCTAAAAGTCTACTAATAGAATTAGCTAACTCAATTCATCTAGTCTGTATGTGAAACTGATTGTGATTGCTATAGAATAGTAGATCAAGCAAGCAATATCAGCACTTTGCAATTATCTATATATTAATATTGAGGTAAAAACATTGTACTATTTTTAAAAATAAAAAATATTTTAAAGCTTGCCATTTTTTCAAGGACTGTTTTTAGGTTTCTCTTTAGATGTGAAATATGAGGCTAGTATTGTATACTTCTCTATAAAGTTAAGAGATACCAATCTTCATTTTGTTAATTTCAGAAAATGTTCACTAAATACTCCTTTTATGATATTTCAGCTTCGCAGTAAACTTGATCTTTTATCATCTAGTTACAATTCAATTTTATGTGATATAATAAGATAGTGTTTCATTTATATTTAGATATATAAAAACGATATAATTAAACAAGCATCCTAGAAGTTAGTAATAAGCATAAATAACTTCTGAGATTCTATTAAAATTGAATTTTTGATATATTATTCAGCTCATATAATGCCTTTAGGCTTTCTGAAAAAAACAACATGAATAAAAATTTTTAGATCACCAGTATTCATGAAGAAATAATAAAAATTTCACATAGAATTCTGCAGAGAAAAGATGCCATTATTAAGTCAATTTTCTTTATTTAAAAAAGATACAACAGAGAACAAACAACCATTCAATACTCTTCAAAATATAACTTTGTTGTGCTTAAGGCAAGAAAACTACAAAATATGCATGGCAGTGATTAATTTTAGTTAGTGATCAGTTCTTGAAGTTTCTGCTTCATATACATATCCATGTGTGAATAATCTAATAAGGTATTACAAACAATTTCTTGTAAAATTGAAGGCCATTGTTGGTCTAGTAATCTTAGTTTGTGAACAGTGTTGCTGGTTTCTTCTAAGAGAGAAGATATGTGAGATTTTGCTCTCTGTCTAATTGCCAAATCTTCCTAGAAAAAATATACAATGTAAGTAGGTATGAAACATTGGAAAAAATGTTTTTGACACAATCAACATCTTGAATTAATACAAACATTTCATTACTACAAAATAGGTAAATAACCTTTTCATTTACCTATTTTTAAAATTGATTTCTCATATTTTTCATTTTATTATGAATTTATTTATTTTATGGAATAATTGTATTTGAATTCAATTTATTTTTAACAAGCAATAGGACTAACTGATTTTTTCTAATGACAAATGGATTTGTAGAAAATAAAACCTCTCAAGCTTAAAATAAACATTGTGAATCAACTATTGGTTGATTTATATCAAATAAAGAAAAATTCATAAAATTACTTAGATCTATTCTTTTTCATAACAGTTAATGCTTTTTTACTTATTGTTATTGAAAACTTCATTACTGTAAGAGTTTACAATTATTATATCTGTAACAGAACAGCACATAAAAAATTGGGATAATTCAAAATATCATTTCAGGAGTTTATAATGAAAACATAGTTGAAGCTTTTACATTATTGTAGCAGCACTTGTCAATTTAATGAAAAATATAAAAAATCTTGTATTTTGTACTACTGAAATATTAAGATGAACATTGATATCTATTAAGTCAATCATTCAGGGGTATTTATGAATTTTTGATTTAAAATCAAATTTATAGTGAAAAACTAACTTGTAAATTAGATCCTTTCTTCCATTGCAATGCTTCTTTACTAACTACACTCTTCAGTTCAGGATCAGCAGATAACAGCCATTTTTTTGCACTTTGCTCCGACTGCTTGACATCTATCCTCAATCGAGTTAAGAGGGGCTGTAAATGAATATCTGGTAACGACCACAATACTAGGTCACTCAATCCTTGATATTCAGCATTTGCTTCTTCAGTTTCTTTTTGTGTCACCTGTAATTATTTGAAATATACTTCCATTAAATGCTACTGCTAATAACAATCAAGATATTTTGCAGAACAACAGAATCAAATTCATTAAGAACTGTTGAAGGCATATATAAATAATTTTAACTAGTAACAAATGAATTAAAAATTGTTGTTCTCCAAATAATTGTACAATATTGCAGTTCAAGGAAAATTTCACATTTCCAGAGCAAAATATTTTTATGCTCCCATTTATTTTTCATTCAATGAATAAAATTAACTATTTTGCAATTCGCATTCATGCAATAAATCTGAGAAATTTTGAAGTGTCATAGAATTAAAAATTTTTTATATTAATTGATTGCATTTCACTCATTTTTTTAATTTGTCATTTTACTTTGATATAGGTTACATTTAGTAAACGCTCAATAAATTAGTCAGATATTAGAATATCTTATTTTAAATGTAAAAATAACCAAGGGCCATTAACATAGTTACAATCATCAATGAGTTAAAACTCGTAACAAAACATTATTGTATCCAGATTCCGCTTACCTCAATGTCATTGATGAACTTGAGTCCCCAATGCGATAATCGAAAAATAGCATAGCTCCTCCATTTCTTTGAAAATATGGGATTGCCTTCTTCTTCAATGAACAGAGAGGAGAGTCCTTGAGCTTCGGCCAACGCATTTATCTGTCCAAGACAATGGATATTCGTCTCTTTGAATACGAAATTATCTATATTTGGAAATCTAACTTTCAATTTATGTAATACTCCAACGATGTTGTTGAAATTCAAGTAATTGAATTTTGCAGTAGTTATATCCCCTGCCTTTGATGCGTTCCATGATTTATCAATAAACCTTAACGCGCCTGACCATAAATATTAAGATATCGGCCACAAATTTCTATCAAGTAGTCACCACCTAAGATATATATTTGTTAAATTAGATTTAAAAAAAACACACATATAAACCAGCTTCTCACCTTGTTCTCTGTCCTTATTGATAACTGGTGGAGTTGATGGTTTCTTATGTTTTGCAGTAGAAGCTCTTGTCTTTAGTTTGAGACCTTGGGATGCCTTTGTTGGATGGGCACTTCTTATATTTCTACCAAATTTCCTTAGTGGAATGCTTTCCCCTTCTAAGTTACTTGGAAATGTTACACTGGATAGTGAAGAAGAAATATTACTTGATGAATCCGTGGATGCTTTACTTTTCACTTCTTTTTCTAAAGGTGAAGGTGTTTTATCTACAATACTGTAAAAACAAGAAAACATGTGAGCAAATTGAAATTGTTCAAATCTCAATTCTTACCCTGTTGAATCATTCTCAGGTGGAACTACCTTATTTGTAAAGTCTACTGTTTCTACAAAGTCTTCCTCGCCCTCTGTATCACCTTCATTTGCTTTTGAACTGTTACTTAAATCACAATCGCTATCATAGGAACAAAACGATTTATCCAAATTTCCTATTAAGCTTGATAAACTTCCCGATCTCTTCAAATCATCATTTTCTTGCTCTAATTTTGTAATAATGGGAACCAGGATCGGGGCAATCTGAAGAATTCGTTGCTGGAGGCATTAGAAGATGAAGTATTTTGAGAATTTTCTGTATCCTGAGAAGAGCTCCTAAAAAATCCAACTATATCATACAATTGTCTCATTAACAATACATAAATTTTGTAATTAAAAAGTGATATTCACATTCAGAATTATACAATAAGATTCCTTAAGTATTAACATTTATCTTTAGAAAATCTTGATAAAAGATTTTGATTATTTTATTGAAATTATTTCTAGTACCTACAATATAAATTGATTAGCCAATCTATTTGAAATTTTATGATTAAATGTATTTAATATTGTAATACTCCATCAATGAGTTAAATTAGTTCAATTTACAATAATTTGATATCTTTATAGAATAAATAAGATTCTACTTTTACCACATGAAAAACCTTTGTATAATTGCAATGTTTATTGAGCTCAATCGCTAAAAAATTTATTAGAGAACAACTTCCTCTTCAGATTTTAAATTAACACTTATTAAAACTATAATCCTTTGTTGGCACTACTGCACAGCATAAACAGAATTAGTGTTTTTCATATTTATTTTAAAGCATGTATTTTAATATTGACCTAATTAGATTTTTAATGACAAAACATCTCTTAGTAAACTAAATATGTTGATATTGACAATAAAAGTGAATAATGAAATTCAACTGAAGAAATCTTGTTCAAATCATTAATCGAAGTTTATCATCTATATCTGATAAAGCCACTGTGTTGGCGAAACAATATTGTTATGTTCAACTGAATTATAGTGAAAATCAAAAACTACTCATTTTTATTTAAATTATAAATCTTGTTCAGATGGTATTCTGATCATATTAAAATAAAGAATCATTTTCTAAAAAGTTACCAAAACTTTAATCTGTTGATAATTGGAAAAAGCTATACAAAAAACTTACATATTTTGAAAGGTCAATTTAGAATTAAACACCTATGTCATTATTTAAAATATCCTTTTTTAGCTCACGCTTGAATATCTTAACACTAGTACTAGTTTTCAAGATACTTGGTAAATTATTAAAAGCATTAAATCCATCATAGGTTTTTAGATTTAGAAAGCTTACCATTTTGTATGTAAAAACTATCAATATTTCTAGTATTATACCCATGCACATCACTGACATTCATTGCATTTTTTATTACAATACATGGAAATAAATGATTTTCAATTTTAAATATGAACATATATGAAGCAAAGAGTATTTAATTTTAACTGGGGTACATCTATTGCACCTTAAGGTTGCTTACATTGCCCTATTCTGTAATTTTTTATATTATTATATTAATCAAACTTTAGTTCACATTTAATTTGTAGTATAGTTGACATTGAAAGATTTTTTTTTGAGACTGCAGTTTCACATTTATCATTATATTATATGAATCCTATTATATTTATCCAATTACATGAATTTATCATTCATGTAATTATATTCTTATTTCCATATTATAAGTCAAGAACGTTAATATTATAGTATTATGGAGAAATATACACTTTGTTTTTTATCATTATATTTATCATTTATGTTCGAGTATTACTCAATGCATCAGAAATTCAATTTAACCATTATATTATTATTATTATATCAGCTATTCCCTATATCAAGGCTACAACAGGTAACCATTTTGTCATTTTAAATAATAAACAATTTTAAATAATTGAAAAGTAATTACAAACAGCTATTTGTAGTTAATCTGCAGTTTGTCTTATGCTTGTTGTGGAATTCAAGAAAAACCTATTTTACCTATTTAAATTTAACTTCTTGTCTGGAAGCACAGGAACTTTTAAACTTTTTGCTCTCAATCTCGTTTTTCCTACAGGTTTCATAAGAGGTGTTAAAAAGAAATCTGAATCTGGTTGTAAGTTTTTAAGGGTTTTGGGTACACCACTTGACTTAGTACTCAAACACCTTGTTTGTGATCGTAAAAGCTCCCAATTTGTTCTAGCATTTGAAATAACTTCCTCACGTTTAACACTGAGACAGACATCACTAGTTAAATCCATAAAAGCAGCATTGGTTGTCTCCTTGTTTCTTCTCCATGCCATTGCAGCTTTTCTCACTTGCTCATTTATTTGCATTGAATTTAGTTTCACCAGTTGAGGTAAATAAGATACCAGAAATGACACACAGTCCCCTCCTAGAGATATTGGATTGTTTTCAATGCATATTTCTTTGATTTTTGGGGACTTTGCCAAACTGCTTATGTCTTCTACACTGAAACAGACAATTTATATATATATATATATATATATATATATATATATATATATATATATATATATATATATATATATATATATATATATATATATATATATATATATATATATATATATATATATATATATATATATATATATATAAATTCGATGGACGATGAATCTACTCTGTGATAGTTCATATTTAAATGAGAGGTAATAATAAAAAAAAAAAAAAAAACTTGTCTAAAAATCACTGACTGAACAATTCTTTATTCGACTAGTTTCGCCTTTTACAGCATTATCATTCTTGATAATGCTGTAAAAGGCGAAACTAGTCGAATAAAGAATTGTTCAGTCAGTGATTTTTAGACAAGTTTTTTTTTTTTTTTTTTTTATTTTTATATATATATATATATATATATATATATATATATATATATATATATATATATACCCTTATATTGCAAAATGTAAGTGTCGCAACTCACCACTTTAATTCATTATTGCTCAGAAATAATTTTATTAAATTTGGTGTCTCTGCAAATCCCAATAATTTCTTCAATCTATTTCTTCTCAGGTTTAATTCTTGCAAAGATGATAATCCATTCAAATCAACAACACCTATAATCCGTATCTGATTACCAGCAAGATTCAATACTTTCAATTTATTCAAACTTGTCAGTCCACCAACATGAGTAATTTTATTTCCATGTAAATCTAACACTTCAATTTGTTTTAGACAATGAAATCCATCAATTTTTTTCAACCTGCAATAATATCATGGTAAACCAATTACAAATTATTACTTATCAAACAATTACAATGAAATCCATCAATTTTTTCAACCTGCAATAATATCATGGTTTAAATATCATGGTAAACCAATTACAAATTATTACTTATCAAACAATTACTTAAATTGATAATTGATGAGGCCGATACTTAATATCCATAATAAAACAATATTTAGAATTTTCTCATAATTTAATATAAAATACACATGACGAAGTTTCGAAGTACTACTTCTTTATCAAATGCTGTATTAATCCAACATTTGATAAAGAAGTAGTACTTTGCAAAGTCGTCATGGGTATTTTATATTAAATTATGAGAAAATTCTAATTACTTAAATCAATAATTTTTCAAAAACTCATGTATGAGAAATAATTTTTATTAGGTATATACCTTTTATTATATTTTATACAATTTTTGACATACAATTGCTGTTTACTGCTGGTAATTCCTCTTACCTGTTTTTTCCCATTAATAGAACCCTGAGATTTTCCACACTTTCCAAACCACAAATCTTTTCCAACTGATTATCATATAAATCTAAGAACACCAAGTATGAAAATGACTGACTTTTCAAATGATCCAAATTACTAATTAAATTGTGTTGCAGTGATAACAATCTTAATCTTGCTTCTCCCTCTATAATAGGAATATGTGTTAAACCCCTACGATCTAGGCTTATTCTATCTATATCTTTTTCCTTTTGCTTTTGGGTACGTGTAACAATAATAGAACCATCATGATTAGTTTGAAAGCTAACTGAATCATATAAAAATTGGGATTCTGTAGGTTTTGTTACATTAGCAAAATTTACTGTAGTATTTGAACGTTTGTACAATTTTCGTCTCTCATCTGAAGGAATTGCAGGACCTATTTTAAGAAAGTTGTCATTTTGAGATTCCTGCACTTCTATTGAGGTATCAGTTAAGTCCACACTTTTTGTACGTGTTTGTGATCTAGGTAACTTTTTCTTTTCCTACAACTCATTAAAATTGTGTGATTTTCCTTTTCATAAAAACATAAAATACTTACAATAGCAGCACTACTGCTGATGGGCATTTACCTACTATATTATATGGCATTGAGACAGAGAAATGTTTAGAATTGAGAAAAAATTCAATATTTTTTAGCGAAAAACAAATTATAAAATTGTTAAATTAACCACAGAAATTGATTTACTTATCCTGAAATTTAAATTGATTTAGTGTTGACATATTTATTTGTTTAGTTTGGCATTAGTGACATTTATTTATTTGACAAATCGATTAAAGATGGGTACATCAATAATTGAAGCCCAAGTCTCCTCTCTAGAGGAGAGTAAGAGAAGAAGAAGAAGATCGATTAAAGATTTGACAAACCAAAGAAATTGAAGATTGAAAATTTCTTTGGGTCACTTTCATTTACAGCCTGACTCTACTTAGGTAAGTAGAGTTAGGCTGTGCTTTCATTCTAAACAAAAATGTAGATCAGTGTTTCCCAACTTGGGGCCTACGCCCCACAGGGGGGCAATTTGATCGTTAAGAGTTGCAACTCGAAAAGGGACTGGACTCGAGTTCACCCTATCGCACTCCCTAGGTTTTACTTTGACATTTTTTTCTTGGGGACATAAGAATTTTAGAAAGGCTAAAGTGGAGCATGACCCTAAAAAGGTTGGGAAACACTGATATAAATATCAGGTGACGCAAAACCAGTAGATTTTTTTTTAATTCAATGGACCTACCGTTTAACGCCGGTTCCAAACGGCCATTGGGCTTGTAATCAATGTACCTTACCCAGCATATATCATTCTTTAAACTACTTAAATCATAGACAAACACCCATGCCTTCAGCGGATTTCGAACCCGAGTTCCACCGTACCATAGTTGAGTGTTCTATCGACTAAGCTACGGAAACAAAACATTATATATAAGTTCCATGATAAAGATAACGCATGGCACTGAAGGTTCTCTGATTAGATGATAAAGATTATATAAGAAAATTACGAGTTATATTTGTGAATAAACAAAAAAGATGATATTACTAATTTCGACATGAAAATATAGGACATCCAAATCCCGAGTATTTGTACAAGTAACAAACTGAAGTGGTTTAATTAGAACGATATATTTGTTTATTTATTTATTTTTTTATGGGCAACCTTTTTACAAAATCAAAATATTGAATAATAAATTCCTAATACATATTCAAAATATAAATTAGGAATAAAATGTATAAACATTCTTATTCTACTATAACAAAAGAACCTTCTTCCTTCGAAGACAGTGAAATATGAAAAAATAAATCAATTCTAGCAGCCCAAACCATAATAACGCATTGAAAGGTAGCTTCATTTGAGTAATCTGAATATTCCGTGAATAAGTAAGTATCCTTTCGACCAATATCTAGTTACTTATATAGCTGAATAGATTTATGAGAATAGAACGAAAACTTGTTTGATTAGATGTCAATTTCGATCGACAGGTTCTATTGATTGATTGTTGAAAAAGATTAGCTAGTTGTTTTATTTGGTAAAAGCAAATTCCATATATAATGAAATATAATTAATACATTATTGAAAATCTGATTTTCTAATCTAGGCTAATCAAAAAGGAAAATCATACATGCTCTTTTGCGAGCTTTAAAGGTAGGTAGATTTTATTTTTTACGCATTGTAGTTGCCGAAAAGTTCTCACATTTACATTCAATCTTGCAAAAAGCAAACAAATGTAATTTTATATTACAATATCAATATTAATATATTTTCTCACTATATTAAGAAATTACGCATGGCGCGCGTTTCAACATACAAAAATACAACGCCACCAAAATATTTTTCTACAAAAATTAAGACTATACCTGACAGTCCCGTTTTTTAAAACATGCATACTCGGTGGCACTCGACTTACGTTGTGTTCTGTTCTATCACACGGACATATATTTAATAGCTCCGATTTTGAAATTTTAAAGCCTGGCAAGTGTATTTCGTGATGAGTTTTTTGGAAGCATATACTTTTATTTTTGTAATTAAATATCACAGCCTAACTCTACTTACGTAAATAGAGTTAGGCAGTGTTAAATATCTTCTGGTAGAAATTTCTATTGGTTATTTTATCGGTGAAGTTATCTGAAGTGACTTATGACTTATACACGCTTGCCAAGTAGCTAGTAGCTATAAACAGAAATTAGTAGGCAAGCATCTCTAACAAAGCACCTCTAACAAAGCACATTCTCTATGTTAAAAACTATCTTTTTAGAGACCAAATTTGATTAGTTATCAAACGAGTGCCCAGGGCGATGAAAAAAAATTGAACAAAATAAATTCAATTGAAAATCTCAACGTTTTTTTCATCTTTTTTTAACAACTACTCTGTGCCTCTGTTCATGCGCACTAGATTTTTGTGTTTGAATCTTGAAGTTCGTTAAGTTTCGTGTGTCTTGAGCGTCAAACTGTTTAATGTAACCGAAACTTTATATCTGTAATTCAAGTAATAAGTGATTGAATATAAAATTTCAAAAGTGTATTCATTATTATGGATGTGGAATTTGAAAAATTGGATGTTACTCAGTATGGGTTTCTATTAATATTACTACGTATTGTTTTGAAAATTGTATTTACATATTTGGTAGTTTAGTTAAATTAGTTTTACTTGAAATCAAATACTTGAGATTTCAAAACATACTTGAAGTTAGCTTACTTACCTTACATTACTTGCTCACATATTATATTTTCTTGATATTTTTACATTTATCAGTTTCGATACATTCTGAGTGTATGAATAAAATCATTACAAAATTTTATAGTGATTCTGGTATACCCAAATTCTTATAGGGTACTACAACTAACATTAGTGCATAATACAGACTTATAGAATTGTATTTTTTAGATATAAAATTCATAATTATTCCTATTGACGTAATTTATTTAACTTACCTTCTAACAATCTTTGTCTACAATCTACAATTCTAACACGTTGATAGAACTGTACTTCATTCAGTTTAAATATTACTGTTACCAAATAATATTATCTGCATGTGTTAAGAAAGGAATCTAATTCTTTTTCATCCATTTTTTTCCAGTATTGAAGATCATGAGTGGGCTAAGAACCTTAGAACATATGTATTAGATCATATGGATCAATGTGTGTTAAATTGGTGCAAAATTGTTATAGAATTAGGCCATGAAGAACTTGAGTTGGATGCTTGGTTGAGTATTTTCAAGAGATGCATCGAAGAAAGGTGCAAAGAATTGGTGGTTGACGTTTCAGATATGAAGTTGAAAGTCTTAGAAAGCATATCAGAATTAATGGAGCGGTCAGAAAATTACTGTCGTCAGTTAAATATGGATAACAATTTGCGGGAGGTGGATCCTAATAATGGGTATTACCTTACTGAAAAACAGTTGTTGAGAAAGGTTAAAATGCAAGTATATTTTTCCATTATAACATTTTCTGTATTAAGAGTTGCCTTTGTTTTGTTTCAATATCTACTTTGCCACAAATGAGGACAAATTCAATAATTTATAACGATTATTTTCTTGCCTGTTCATAATTCCTTGCATTTTTTAATAAGTACCTAGCTCTGAGAAACATCTTTTAACGTCAAGTATTCTATGCATATTGCAAATTGTTTCTTATGAAAACTTTTTAGAAAAATGAGACTGCAAAACTTATTTTAATAGTATACATTGTGTATTATAGGAATATTCAAGTTTAAATATAATACAAACTCAATGCATACCAGATGCAATGAGTTTTGATACATACATAGTTCACATTGTCATTAACAGTATATGCCAGTCATATAAAAATGATTTCCTGAAAGTTAATATATAAATTCATCAATTCAGATTGGAAAGTATGATTAACGAAAGAAAAGAACAGCTGAATAATCTAATTGGAAAACAACAAAAGCTATGCACTGCTCTAGAAGAAGCTCCTTATGAAATAACTACATCACCACTACCGTCAAAAGAGAAAGTTGAAGAATTACAGAGGTATATTGAAACACTTGAACAGGAAAAGTTTGACAGAGAAGAAAAATATTTCAACATGAAAGAAAATATTGCAAAAATGGCAATGGAATTAAACTTGGTTCCAAAAACTGATTTTGAGAAAGAAATATTGTCAGATGGAAAAGAAAGCTATAATATTGGTAAATCTAATATGGAACGCATGGAAAAGTTCCAAGTTGACCTTTCCAACCAAATAAACAATATGAAAGAAGAAATTAATGCATTGCGAGAAAGAGTGGATAGTTTATGGACAATATTAGAAGAAAGTATGACAGAACGAGACTCTTTTCATGACAAATATTCCACATATTCAGTAGAAACTTTGAAAGCTCTAAAAAATGAAGTGAAAAGATGTGAAGATTTGAAAAAGGCCAATATTAAGGTAAAAAAAAAGATAAGTTTAGATTACATTATATTTTAGATATTATAATATTTTTGCTTCAAAATAATTTTAAGTTATCTAAAAAATGACAAAATTAATTGAAGAATGAGGTAATCAGATTCTACAGTATTTACTCAAAGTATTGTAAATATGAAGTTAGCATTTGAATATCAGTTATCTCCCAACAAGTTAAGTTTTCATTATTTTATGTAAATTATTGATTAAATTATCAATGTATTCGTGCTATCAGAGCATTTTGAGTGTAGAATTGTATCCCAGGTGTCATTTCAGACATGTATAGAAGTTGTTCCTTTATATATGTGCTTTTATTTTTTAAGATATTTGTGGACAAACTACGTGTTGAGTTAAAATCTTTATGGAGGACTTGTTACCAACATAATGATGAAGATGACTTCCTTAATTATCCTTGGTTTACTACAGACTTTTACACTGAAGACCTACTGACTTATCATGAAATGGAAGTGAATAAGTGGAAAGCTTTTTACTCAAGAAATAAGTAAGACATTCTATAACATCGTAGATCATTCTTTTTGTTCTATACAATAATAATTATATTAGATTATTTAAATAGCAAAAACTAAAACAATAAATTAAATTGAAATTCATATTTAGAATTTATATATATACTATAATATTTTTGTTATATTTTTCAAATTTATTTCTTCATATATATGATATATATATTATTTTAACGTTTATTACCCATTAGCAGAGCAATTCAACTTGAATTCTTAATTATTAGGCCTTTTGCTTCAGCTTTTTTACCTCCCAAGAATTTCATCCTCTCAGAATGCTCTTGCTTCCTTTGATCTGTCCATTTTATTCCAGGTTGGAGCCATGATTTTTGCTTAAACTTTACATGTGCGATTTTACAGGGACACTGTGCTATCTTCGAAATTTTTTATATTGATTGTTGTAGATCCTTTTCGACTTCTTTTAGGCACTCTGTGCCGCATTTACTTTTTGGTATTATATCGAGTAGTCGTCGGTATTCTGTACTGTTTCATCCGTAGACATGGACATAAAACTGCTCGTCGTCTTCCGATTTCTTTTCATCCAAATGCCGTTTCTATTGATTGGCATGTAATTCTTTCTGAGAATTTTTCGTTCTTGTTTTTCTATTTCACTAATTCTTGAATGATCATCAATAACCATTGTTTCAGCTATTATATATATTATGGTTATTATCAATAACCCCTGTTTGTAGATTGCTTCTACAGGAATCGCTTTTTTGTTATTTTTTACTTATTATTGTGAATCAAGCTACTAAAAAATATTTTACTTTAGCTTGGTTTTATCTTATGTAAACTTAAATACATATATATACTATACTTTACTTGACTATCTGTGGATCTAAGCTGTGTTATACACATCAGTTAGATATGCAACATTTAGTTATAGGTGAAAATTATTAGAAATTAAATAGTTGGATCAAAATTTTTGAATCAAACTCATGGCTTAATGTTTCACAAATGTATTGAATAATAACATAATATTACAATATTAAGTCGACATGTTTCGAGTGGTCAGCTCAATATCAAGAGAATTCAATCACAGTAATTAAAAATTCTTAATTCTAGGATTGCAGAGAGATCACTTAGAATAAGTTTTGTTTGATTCACTTCAATTATTATGTGCAAATTAATCAGTCTAAAGAATCGACTGGTTCACTAGTAATTCAACTTTAGATGACTACACTCATCGTTTCAATTCAAGTAAATTAGTAAATGAAGTTTCCTAATTTCTTGCGTTTTTCAGGGAACTGATGAATCTTTTATCTGAACATCAAAAACTGTGGAATCGTCTACTTGAAATGCAAAATAAAGATTTGGAAGGTCTAAACCGTTATAAAAACAGAGGAGGTGAATTACTCAAAGAAGAAAAAGAACGTAATAAGCTTTCCAAGAAGATTCCTTTAATAGAAGAGAAGATTAAAGAGTTGGCGAAAGACTATGAAAATTATCATGGACAAGAATTTCAATATTTTGGTACGCCAATTCTTGAACACATTGACAATTTACATAACCAGAGAGATGCAGTAAGTGAAATTTGATCTAAAATACTTTTTGTTGTTACAATTATAATATTTGTTTAGTCATATTAAAATGTAACAGATTCGGTTCATGTGTGAATTTCGTCCAAATAATTTACATCAAATGAAATTCAAATTATTCAACATTTAATAATTTAATTTATTGTATCACATGGATAAACTGAACATTTATAGTTGTGAAAGAGAAAACTAATTTTTTGTGATATGGAATTTCATATTGTTTTATATTTTTTGGTAGTTCATCAAAAATGGACTCAAGTGAATAATTAAAAACCCATCTTATAAGTTCACAGAGAATTTCTCCATTGATGTGTTGTAAAACGTATTCATATATAAACGTATTTATATTTCATTCTTTACTCATGTAATACATAGTAATCATGCATTTTTCAACAGGAACGAAAAATTAAGTTGAGTGCTAGAAAACAAATACGAGAAAAAGAGCCTTTGACTCCAGCAAAGTCGTATCTAAACTTATTTCCTTCATCTTCAAGAATGTTGGCAACACCCCTTTCAGCTACAAAAAGAAAGATTTACAATATTCAAACTACTGGAAAGAAAACCAAAATTTCTGAAAAAACTTCATTTAGTAAGTGTAATTTAGACAATATTTTTTATTGACAAAGTACGATGTTTTTCTCAAACAATTAAACTTTTGATGGCCAACATATATTAGACTGGATTTTCTGGTCACAAAAATGTTATTCATTAAATTATTGTCACAAAAGTGTTTAGTAGTGAATAGAGAAAGGAATTTAATTTTTTATTATTTTTGTTATTTGATACAGATTTTAATTAATAGAATTTCACCAATTTCATAATGTACATGAATAACAAAAAATACATTCTTCATTATCTAATAGTAGCACTTCATTACTTTATTGAGATTTTATCATCATATTATTATCCGTGATTCAGAATAACTTGACAGTGAAGTTGTAATTTAAATTTACTGTTTTCCATAATACTATAGGACCAGTCATTGCTCATACACTTTGTTGTTAAATTTCAATATTACAATTCAATATTTCAATTATTTTGTTATAAATTATTCTTATTCGTTTCTTTGTATTTTCTGCTAATTTCAATTCCTTACTCTTTTTTCATATTTATATTCGGATACATATTTCTTGTTTTATTCATGTTGAGGTCTATAAGAGTTTTTGAACAGAATATTTCCTTGAAATTTATTTAGATTAAGAAGATTCTTATTTATCGTATACATTCAGTTTACATCTTTAATTTTGTATCGTTTTTTGATGAAGTTAATTTTCTTTCTAGAAACTAGTACTCTCTCAAACAGTAAGTTGAATCGTAGTAGACGTCTCTCCAGAGAGAAAAACAAACGAATGGTTAAATGTCGAAAATTATTACAAATGAAGGATAATAAAAATAAAGAAAATTTGGAAGTCACTCGTATGACTGACTACGATGACTTTGAGGTGAGTTAACGTATAATTTACGTAGCAAGTTTTCAGTAGAAAGTAGAAATAAGAGTTTTCAAACCCCATAGTGCATCTCAAGTTCTGAGGACTTCATAATATCGACCAAAGTAACTTGTTGAAACACTTTTACAATAGGTTACGGTGTATTTTCAACTGTTTTGCATTTTTGAATTTCTTGCATATTCTTTAGATATTCTATAAATCGAATATCGAAATTAAAAGAATGTTATAGCAGAGCTAGCTATGTGAAACATGTAAAATGCGATGTCTATGAAAATTATTGAAAGAAAGTTATAGTATACTTTTAATATTGAATATTTACAAGTACAATGACATGAGCACAATCAATATAGAATTCATTCTCTTGTCTATTTCTTTTTGTTTCGAGTAGCACCTTGATGGCGTTCTCTAGACAGTTAAACAGTGTTTTTTTAGAGGTATAGAACTTTAAATTGCAATAAAACAACGATGGATCATTCGATTGACAAGAATTTTTTTTTTCGAAAGATAATCTTGTGACATTACATTTTAAATATGATTTCTGGCATGTGACCGCCACGGCTGGCTCGGATGTAGTCTAATCTGGACGTCCAATTTTCGATGACTTTTTCCAACATTTGTGGCCGTATATCGGCCATAACACGGCGAATATTGTCTTCCAAATGGTCAAGTGTTTGTGGCTTATCTGCATAGACCAATGACTTTACATAGCCCCACAGAAAATAGTCTAGCGGTGTTAAATCACAAGATCTTGGAGGCCAATTCACAGGTCCAAAACGTGAAATTAGGCGGTCACCAAACGTGTCTTTCAATAAATCGATTGTGGCACGAGCTGTGTGATATGTTGCGCCGTCTTGTTGAAATCACAACTCCTGGACATCATGGTTGTTCAATTCAGGAATGAAAAAGTTAGTAATCATGGCTCTATACCGATCACCATTCACTGTAACGTTCTGGCCATCATCGTTTTTGAAGAAGTACGGACCAATGATTCCACCAGCCCATAAAGCGCACCAGTCAGTTTTTCAGGATTTAACGGTGTTTGACATACACTTGAGGATTATCTTCACTCCAAATGCGGCACTTTTGTTTGTTGACGTAGCCATTCAACAGAAGTGCGCTTCTGGAAAATTGACGTAGTGCGCGATACGTATTCCGCACAGAACCATTATTTTCGAAATAAAATTGCACTATTTGCAAGCGTTGTTCAGGCGTGAGTATATTCATGATGAATTGCCAAACCAAACTGAGAATAAATCACTTCTCAGCTGTGAAATCGGTCGCCATCTTCAACAGTAATGCCCACTTAAAGTTTTATACCTCTAAAAAAAAAACACCCGTTATAACTCAGCGTTTCTACTAGCGGAACCTAGATGGCATTAGTTCAACAAATTAGATGAAATTGTTCATAAACCAGAGTAGTGAAATGTATTATCTGAATTGATAAAGACATGTGAAACTGTCAATGTTACTTTAACTGTCAATGAAAATGTCAATCTATGCATACAATTTTGCAATGTATTTCTTTGTATATCTTCTGATTCATAAAAGGATTTTTGAGAATTGAAGTCGATGCGTTTCGTTCGTTGAACCAGACGCTACTGAGGAGTACCTTGTAGTACAAACAGTAACTGTCTTCTTTTCCAACAAATGTAAGCACCGATTTCAGTATTCTCTAACAATTGTCCCTTGAAGGATAATGGAGACATCATTTTACATGCTTCACATAATCAGCTGTACTATATAATTGGTAAGAAATTATCAAATGAAAGTGATAGTATACTTGTAATATTGAATACTATTGAATTGAATAAGTTTTATGATATGAGCATGATACCTATTTATTTTGTTGTACTATAAATATATTTTCATATATATGTAGTATATATATGAAAATTATTTAAGTGAGACGCAATTTATATCGTAGAAATGGTAGTGTTCTATAGTTTTAGTGAGATTTTTGACACATTATGACTGCTGCATGTGTGTGTGCTCTTCTTTATATACCACTTTTAAATCAATGGCATGTTTACTCATTAATTCGTGTGGAAATCTGAAACTAAACATATTTTTTTGTTTGATGTTTGTTATACATATATAAATTTTTGTTAGAGTGATGACAGTTGTGATTTTTTGCTTGGCATCTACCACATGTTAGTATTTTTAATCAAAAGTACATCAATGATGAATTTCAATATTTTTTGAAGTAATTTGTTTATCGGTTGTATCAACATTATATTGAGAAGAAAATTAATATCTCAAATTTGTCTAGAATTTGGTCATAAGCATAAAAGTTATGAATAAATATGGTGACATTTTCGTTACCCTCTATAATGAAGGGTTAAGATGATAATGTCTTATTCAAAACGTTAAATATTTTATATCTGGTACCAATTTTCACTTATTAAAATATTATTTGAGTTTTATTTAACATCAGGTCAACACTAACACCAATTTAATGTATCATAAATAGACAATTTTTGTAGTTTTCACAAGGATGTTAGAACTTGACACTAAATGAGGAAAATATGTATACTAGGAAAAAAATTAAATATAGGGTTTTACAATTGGAAAACTGAAAATGTTGAATTTTGATATAAATTTTTTTAAAATGCTGAAACATTTTCTGTTATTAAAAATAATTTAAAGATTGATGAACAATCTAAAGATTTTATTTTTTCAAATTAGTTCTGTTAAACTCTTGATAATGGGTTAATACCCCATAAACATATGCCAAATATTTTTAATTAACAATTCCGTTAATGTTGCTTTTCTGCATATATCGTAATTCAATGTATTATCATGGAAAATAGTTAGATCTAAAAAAAATTGTCGCACAGTTTATTTCTCTTACCATTTCTAAATATGATATTATAAAACCCTATTTAATTACTTCTTTTACCTATATAAATATTAACTCGCTCTTCTCATCTTTGATGTTAAGCTTAGAACTATCTAAGCTTAATACCTTGCATCTAAGAAGCAAGTGTGTTATTATTTAATTTCAAACTGCCTGATAATGATAGATTTTTTAAAGTTGTCATATCAGTTAATTTCTGTGAGTATGATACTAAACATAAGAAATAAATTTTGTTTACATTTCATAATGATATATTATTACATAATGACGGATTCGTTAATTTTATATGATTAACATTAGTATTTTGAACATTTTTTCATTCACTGTTTTCTTAAATTGTTCTAATTCTTTCGATTTTGCTTCAAATGTAGAAACTCATTCCGAGTTTCCACATTTTTTAACTCCATATTAGACAGCGGTTTTCTGTTTTATATTGGAATTAATAATAAGTAAGAAAGTACACGAAGTATATGAGAACAATTTTCTCAAAACCTATTACATCTTAATTATCAAATAATTGTTTTCATTTGCTGATATTCATAGTTGACGATTTGTTGAATTCCAAATTAATTACGAAAATTGCTGTTCCATTGGCCTCAATGTTTCAGTTCATAAGAATTTAAATACTGAATGTACTGTTTTTTAAATACTGAACTGATAACTTTTTAAAATCAAGAAATTATAAAGTTTTTCTGAATTTGATTTTTTTTCTCAAATTTAAGATGATTATATTTGTATAATTTCATTTTTTAACAAAAATTATTTTTCTCTTCATTTGTTTTCAAATTGGAAATAATAACATAATAATATATAAGTGAATACTTTCAAATGAATTTCAAAACATTTATAGGTACCAGATATGCAATAAAGAAATTATTTAAATGATTGAAATCTTAATGAAAAAGAAATATCCTCTGAGGGACATTATATATTAATTTTGATATGTGCCATTCACTGAAACAGAAAAATATGTTTATTGCAGAGTGGTGTATTCAGCCTGCGGAGTGCCCATAGATCAACTCAGTATGCACCAGTAATTGACACAAATTCCAAGCCTGTTATTATTGAATGAATGTTATGTTTGCAGTCAAATACGTTCTATTGTTTATTTTAAAATATATAATATATATTTGTATATTACTATTTAGTTTAGTTTACATTTACACCCTTCCAAGGAAATATTTCCGAGATATTTTTATCCTCCACTGATAGCTATAGCTAGATTTTAATTATTTATAAATATTATTTAATTAGTATAAGTATATTTTTTGTTGGACCAAGGACTGTAGTTGGGAGCGTTTTTCGTTCTGCGATGATGAAACTTTTTACGTCTCAAATCAATCGTTGCGCAAACCTTTATTCGAATACAGTTTTTCGAAGAAACTGGTTGCAATCGTTTTCTCTTCATATTAAAACCCTGGGTATGTTTTAGCCGATTAGACAAAACACATCTTTTTCTGTCCATCCAGACCTCCCTTTAGTTATCAACGCCCAAACATTCAGGTATTTTGCATGTTATCTCGCCACCGAAGCCGAGATCGCTCCAGGAGTCTTTTTCCATTTGGTGCTTCTTCCCATGTTAATCTGTCTGCTGGGAGTATCCTCACGTGACCAGTCGATTGGACTCTTCTAGATTTTATTTCTTTTATTATATTAGTGACTCAGAAAGGTTCTTATTAAATTATTTGTTATTTATATCTGAAGTACATTGGGTACTTTTTTGTAATTTATGTGAATTTTTGTTTGTTATGAAGTGCGTATTATATGTGCAAGTGTTCTAAATTCTAAAGAAGTGAGTGCGTTTATTAGTGTCTACGTTTATTGTAAGTTAATATCACGCAAGCGTTATTTATCTCATAGGCTATTACTATTCTAAGGATTATACAAAAGATTCCAAGATGTCATATAAGTGCTGTGTTCTGGGTTGTAAAAGTAATTATTTAACTGTAAATGAGCAGAAATGTTTTCAAACTTCCGACTGATGAATGAAGTTTTACATTGAAGATGGTTTGCCGCGATTCTCCGAGCAAATTTAATTCCAAATAGTACTGGAATGTGCCATTTACATTTTTCGGAAAAAGGGATAGAACGAACTTCAGTGAATTTAATTCAAAAACTGTAGAATTAATGAGTTATAAACTTGAGCGTCCATATTATTTAAAATCAAATAGCGTACCTTCAGTCTTCACCAATTATCATCAATATTAACAAAACCAATTCAATATCGACAAAGTAGAGAAGCAAATTTGGGGATTCTTGAACCAGCTTAAGTTTTCAACTTTATAAAACAGAGTGAAAAAGAGGCAGATGAATATAGTAAAGCAACATACTTAAATAGTTTTGATGAATTGCTAAGAATTTTCAATTCTTTCAAATGTGACGGCTGGAATAATATCGTTTATAGGAATAAGCTAATAAAATAAACCAGGTGCAATTGTTCACTATGCACTGTGAACTGTGATGAAAATTAAGCAGTATACATTTTTACGAGGCAGAAAATTGAATATTTTTTTGAATCAACTCGGAACAAATTTTACAGCAAAATTGTCAATGAAATAAGTGATCTATTGATGCATTAAAAGTTTATTTAACTTTATTGTTTTAATTTGATTAATTCTTTCAACAAATTATTCTTGATGATGCATACTTGAAGAGGATATTCGCTAATGAAAAATTTACTTGTGTATATTATCCGAGTTGGGCCAATCTTTCACATAGTAACCCTAACTTATATGTGTGTTTCAATAAATTATTACATGAAAAGATGAAGATTTTCTTTTAATTCTTAGTAAATGATCGTTTTATCTTGAATTAGTAAATAAAACTACGAAATATGTCGCACATTTATTTAAAGTTACATAACGATTGTCAGTTTCATCCTGCTGAAAGAATTATTAAAACGATCATATGTTGTGCGACAAACACTCTGTTGAAGAATTATTGCCACTAAAGGAACAACGAGGCTAAAAACAGTTCAAAGAGAAAATTGAAATCACTAATTAATCAAAGGTGAAACAATTGAAAGAGTACCCAAATTCAAATACCTAGGAGTTAACCTCAATAAGAAATGGGATTGTGATGAGGAGGTAAAGGTACGAATTGGGATTGCAAAAACCACGTATCTGAAAATGAAAAATGTAGTTCTTCAGAGAACACTACCGGTCTGAATTCGACTGCGAGTAATCAAGTGCTATATATGGCCCATCCTGTTATATGGAGTAGAAACATGGTCACTCAAGCTCAGAACACTGAAACGAATAGAGGCATTCGAAATGTGGACACTACAAAGAATGCCTCGGATCTCCTGGACAGAGTATGAGTCGAACGATAATGTCTTGCAGAGAGCTGGGGTAGAGACGTTTTTCGTTGTAAAACAACGACAAACGTCTTACCTAGGCCATATACTTAGAGGTAGCAGGTTTTATACCGAAAATCATTATACAGGGCAAAATCGAGGGAAGACGCGAGCCGAGACGAAAACGACACTCCTGGCTCCGTAATATGAGAGAATGGAGTGGAATATCGGATGCAGAATCGATATTTCGACAGGCAGAGAATAATACACTTGTTATTCAATAGTGGAAAGGACCCCCTACGTGCAGTGTGCATCAGGGACGAGAAGAAGAAGAATTAATCAATAGTATGAAGTTGGAATGTATTGTGGAAATATGTTAAAAATGTGAAAGTGTTTAAAATATGAGGAAAGTATTGGTTTTGCTTTTGAAATGAAAAATCAAGTAGAGTGCAACTAAATAAAGGCTCAGTTCACGTCTGGAAACCCCGTTGAAATAGTAAGCCCTAATTGTCTGATTAAGTATTGTTTCGCTATATTTTATTTATTTTGATTGCATATATTTACGAGTACGTTCAAATGCCGTAGAATGCTTCGCGCACAAAATTACTATCAACCTACTAGTTGCAACCGCTAGCCTTGGCCTCTGTTTAATAAAAGGCCAGAGCAGACTCCAGCGCTCTGGCCTTTTATTTTAGGTGATAATGGCCGAGCACCCTGCAGCGATGAGAAACTGTTACAGTAACCTATAACCGCTTCACTTTATGAAATAGTTCATTCTCTTCTATAGATGTTTTGGTAGTTTCGTTCTCAAAGCAGTTGTTAAGACGACCGTTTTCATCATTGAAAAAACGGTTGAGTTTCGTCTGTCAAAAATTTTATGGCGACCCACTGCTACAGGACTGCGATATCTACATAATTGATGAGCATTGCGTTTTTCATTGCATACTCCAAACAACTCTGTTTATTCAACTTGCATTTGTATTTAAGGGTGGTCAGTTAAAAAATGTTTTTAAATGTTAAAAACTTGTTTTCTAAAACAGTTGCAGTTTAAACTTGTGAAAAAGTCATAGTATTAATCAGTGGCGTAGCGTGCCTTGTCGGGGCCCCATATAAAAAATTTGTTTGGAGGCCCTTATATGGGGGTAAAGATTTTTCTGAATTTCTAATGAATTCTCTAACACACTTTGGGGGCCACGTATAGTTGATACGGCGGTAGCTACGCCCCTGGTAATTCAAAGAAATGCCATTAACTCTAGTAAATATCAAGCAGTTGAAGTTGTTTGCAACTTGTATTTCCACTGAAGTTATAGACAGTCTTCCCATAGTAATATTAACAGTTTATTTGCTAAACTGATTAAGTATCAATTTATTCATAAGAAACAGTAAAATTATTCATTTCATATGATAGTTTGAATTCAGACTTTGTTTCAAACATGTTACTACTTATATACTATTATATTCTAAATAAAATACATTCCTATATAATATATGCATTCCTAAATGATATATGCAATAATGTTGAATTTGTTGTTTTGCTTGATATTGAAAACAATATCGACTAAAATTTTTCTAGAAACTCGTCAAATGTTATATTGGTTGTTGTGGTTTCTTTGGCACACATAAGAAATAATAATAATAATAACTTTATTTAGCTATAAGCTATTGATAACAAACAAGGTTATTACATCCACTCAATCTCAATCAAAACATTTCTTAAAAATATATGTTACTAACAATCTTTTAAATTTTCTATAATCCTCACAATATTTCAAATTTGTTGGCAAGTCATTGTATAGGCGGAGCCCTCTGCTGAATGTGGACTTGTTCATAAATGTAGAATTGAATTTCTAAACACGAAAATCATTTCGACGTCTCGTATCGTAATCATGAAACTCATTTACGAATTGTATATTCTCAGTGAAGTAATCAGGCAACATATTATTTCTCAATTTATAAATTAAATCCAGATTTCTGAATGCAATTCTCTGATGAACACTCATTAATCTTAACACCTATAGCATTTGGTTTACAGATGTTCTTTTCTTACATTTTAAAACTACTCTCATACCTCTATTCTGTATCTTTTGTAACAATATGACCTTTTTGTAAGTTGAACAGGATCGAAGAACAATATAGTACTACTTACTCAAAACCAATTTGTAGAATACTTTTCGAATAGTGTAATGTGTTTAGAAACAATATAATTTTTCATGAAGAAACTTTACTTTTCATAAAACATGTAAAGAGATGTTCTACTTGAATTATTTTGCCTTTCATGTTTTTTTGTTTCACATTTCAATTTTGTACTAATTTGTGTCCTAAACTGAATTAATAAACTATCTGAAATAAATTCAATGGACGATGAATCATCTCTGTGATACTTCATATTTAAATGAGAGATAATAAGAAATACTTGTCTAGAAATCACTGACTGAACAATTCTTTATTCGACTAGTTTCGCCTTTTACGGCATTGAATATAAACTTAAATTCAAACACTTGAACTTATGATTTACACTTTATTGGTAAGTAATAATGTAATTACATTATTCTGTAAGCATCTGAAGAAGTCGTTTGTAACGACGAAACGCGTCATGCTATGTAGTCAATAAAGTGTTTGAATTTAAGTTTATATTCAATTATAATGGATTTACATCAAGTAAACGCCAACACTATTAAATATTTAACGGCATTATCAAGAATGCCGTTCTTCATGAATGCCGAATTGTCGTTCTTGATAATGCCGTTGAAGGCGAAACTAGCCGAATAAAGAATTGTTCAGTCAATGATTTCTAGACAAGTATTTCTTATCACCTCTCATTTATATGAAATGTTTTTCTTTATTGCTAGAAAGTCAATAATGTGATGGTTATACTTTATTATTTATTAAAATTCTACTTTTGTATGAACAATTTATGATCGTCTTGAAATTTGTCATGAGGCCTTAAAATAGTTTGTGTTTTCTAGAAAAATATAACAAGAATGGAAAACAATTGCCGAAGTACACTTAATGCTCTTGATCCAAGAACACCATTGAAAGTTATACCAGCAGTAGTTGTCATACCAGATACGCCTAGAGCTGATAAGGGAACACCGATCACGCCGAAAAAAAACCCGGAATTAGGAAAACCTAAAACGCCTAAGTCTGCGCATTGTTTAACTAGAACAACTTCTAATTTGAAATTGTTATTTTAAATCTGTTTTTCTGTATTTTTACTTTATTTGTATTTTATTAGCTTTAATGTACTTAAAACGTCCGTACTTCTAGTAACATTAAATGGTGATGAGTTTATTTTTATATAAGAAAGTTTTTGGATTATTTTTGTTACATAATATATGTTTATCTTTTAATATCATTTTCTTGTCACATTACGCTCAAAAAGTATAATTAAAAACACTTAGCTTAGTGCAAATGAACTATATTAATTGTTGACGGTTGTTTCAAAATGAGGTTTTGAAATCTCGAAAATGAAAGTTAAACTGAAGAATATTCGGTTGAACTTTAGAATATGGTGAAACACCTCAAAACGCCTGTCAAGAAAGACATTGATATAATTCTGAAATTGTACCGAGTATTATTTGTTCTAGTACATCATAATACTTGTGTTTTTTCACAGATGAGGTGCTAAGACAATTATTCACTTGATGTAAATATTGTGAGTTGGATTTTATGAAGTAAATATTGAGGTTCGTCACCTAGCAATATTGAGTGTCTCGGACATGATAACTGAAAAGATTTTCTAATTTTCATGTGTAACTCCCATGATTTCAAGTTTAAGGTTGAATGATAAAATTTTCCTAAACTATACTTTATATTTGAATATAAACTTAAATTCAAACACTTGAACTTATGATTTACACTTCATTGACTACATAGCATGACGCGTCTGGTCGTTACAAACGACTTCTTCAGATGCAAACAGAATAATGGCGAATTTGATAAAACAGGTATAAATATCAAGGGAATTTGAGATTCTGAATTGCGGTTTACCTAAGATATTCCATTCTGAAATCTAATTTTTATTGCCTGAAAAGGTTTAAGAAGAGTTATTAAAGAGGGTTGGAAATTTGCTCAATGAACAGATATAATTAAACAATTCATCCTTGTTAAACCTTATCAGGTAATAAAAATTAGATTTCAGAATGGAATATCCTAGGTAAACCCAAATTCATAGAATCTCAAATTCCCTTGATATTTATACCTGTTTTTTCAAATTTATAGTTATTATTCTGTTAACATCTGATGAAGTCGTTTGTAACACTGAAATGCGTCATGCTATGTAATCAATAAAGTGTTAATCATAATAAGTTCAAATGTTTGAATTCAAGTCTATATTCAATTGTAATGAATTTACATGAAGTAAACGCCAACACTATTAAATAGGTATACTTTATATGTCTCCGCAGTGATAAATCAGATTTTTGAAAAGTATATAACCTAATATACATTTTTGTATATTAGGTTGCATATAAGGTTTTGTATATTATTAACTGTACCGAGTCACACTTAGAAACAGAAATCCCCTAGGGTTATTAAATTTCATCTGTTTGGCCAGTAAAATTCCACGAAGCATGTCATGGTATTATAGTAAGAAATACATACTACCACCACAGTGGTGGTAGTGTTTCTAATCAATAAATTAAAGTTACTAATCAGGGGATTTCCACTATACGCATAGCATAGATACTAACGGCTCAGTCAAAAGCTTTTATTTCAGCAATTTTCAATTATTAAATATCACTGATTCATCAATTAGCGAACGCATTCCAAACATTGATCGAAAGTGTTTTGGAAAAATAAAATATTCTCAGGAATAAAAAGAGAAACGTGATTGAATTTAAAATTACTGAACGAACCGAAAACGAAAAAAAAATTCCATTTCCGCAAATATTTCCTCTGAATTTTGAATTCTCGAATTAGCATCATTGGTTGTATAATTTATTAATGTCCAAACCACAGAGAACGATGAAAGCAACAATTTATACAGCAGAACTATTAGCACAGCTTAACTCTACTTAAGTAAGTAGACACAGCCTAACTCTACTTACAAGCCATGAACTAGGAAATCTGGCAACATCCAAGCAAGACCCACAAATAATGATGCTGTAATGGCGTTGTAATTGTTTCTGGTCATTGCTGCTGAATAGATCGCTATTTAACGAGAGAAATAACATTCAAATCCAAAAATAAGTTGTGAAAAGTGCTATTGTTTGAAGTTGTGAGAACAAGCAAAAGAAATTTCCCGCAAATGTCTTATATAAACACGAATATCTGTTGTGTTTTAAATTGTGCTTTTTTTTTGTTATACCTGGAGAGGTAGAAATAATACCTAACTTTTACCATCTCATAATTGTGTAAAAACAAAAATCCGCGTTTTAGTTGTTGTGCTATTATGTGATGTATAGTATGTAGAAAGTGCTACTGTGTTTTTTTCAGCAACAGACTAAGGAATACCTTTGAAATTTGTATGTAAATAGCTACCGATTACTGATGTTTTGACTGAGTAGTTCAGAAGACATTAACAAAGGCATTATTTGCTAGAATTGTTCCTTTTTTCTGATTAGTACAGTTATTTACCCTTTGTTAGATTTAGTAGTTATTTAGAACTAATCTCTTATAGGTCCTGTTCTTGATATTAGCACAAAAATTAACATGCCAAGTCATTGCTGTGTGTCTGGATGCAAGTCGAACTACAAAACTTACCTCGAGTCCGGCGAACCACCAGTTTCTGTATTTTGTTTTCCATAGGATCGTAATCAATGGCTAAAAAATATTCCTATGGCATCATGGACCCCCACAAAATATTCTGTAGTTTGTGCCAAACATTTTCCAGATGGAGCACTTACTAGAGAAGGTATTCATCGTTTGCTAGATTGATCAACAGAAGGCTAGATTGATAAAGTTAAACTCAATTTAAAAGCAGTGTTAAGTATTTTTCTTTATTATCCCCTACTTATCAAAAGCAGTCCACTCTCAAAGAGAATATCTGGCTGAAAGAACCAGCATTGAAGGAACGTTTTGAGAAATTGAATGAAGCCTTTGAAAACTCAGATTCAATTTGTAATTTTGTTGATTTAACATCCAATTATAAAAAAAGATTTTAGTATGTAAATCGTGGAATATAAAAACTTTTGAAACTAACAACATTTTTTTACACTCTAGTTTTTCCATTCAACGTAACTAAATGTTCACAAATAAATAGTATACAAATTATTAATCAGATTTTAGTAGATTCAGATGTGCATGTAAATGTTTTTATCAATAAGAATAAACTGTCTCCTAATGATTTAAAACGGATTTTACAACTGAAATTAACTAGATAGTCTCAACTGGAAAATTTGCATGCTCGTTACAAATATATCAGAATCATTCTACTGTCCAAATTACTGTACACATCTCAATAAAGGTTTAAAGGAATTGACGCATTAAACTTACTCTCATCTGAGAATGAACAATAATGAAATTTATATCATATTGTCAATTCTAATTGATAAAGTGAACTTGTTAGTGTAAATACTAAAAAACAACATTTGAATCGCTATAACTCAGACATAGTTCTTCTTAAAAAAAAAGTGTATTATTAATTTCTATAGATAATTGTATGATCTACAATTTTTGTTGAAACTATTTTTTTATACAAAGTACCGTTTCGCTGAAAATTTTTCTGAAAAGGCAATTATTAACATGCACTAGACCGATGTTAGAAGATCGATCGGTCTACCGGATTGAGCAGATGCGGCGTTGCCAAGTCTATGTACATGGCTTGTAAGTAGAGTTAGGCTGTGAAGTAGAGTTAGGCTGTGATACTTGTGGTCAGCACAGAACATACCTTAATTTAATAATTTGGTATATTCTGTGGTGTTCAGTTTATATTTATATTTACGTTTTGTCGTGTACGTTATTATTGCATTGTAGGTGAAAGTGAAAAAAGTGTTTAAGGCCTGACAAATCAAGATAATATGAAATTTTAGTATCATTTTACACTTCTAGAAAATTCATATTGATATGAAATAAAAATTTCGTTTTCTTAATTCTTAATAGGGACTGATGAAAATGCAGCCTGTAGATGAATTATTGCCTCACTTAGAAGATTTGAAAATATCAGCATTTCGGAAAGCAATATTAATCAAGAATGCTGTACATGATGTGACTATAGGACCGAATTCCAATTCTATGAAGCATGTAGAAACTAATGACCACAATTTTCATACTAACACTGCTTCAGATGTGAAGAATTTACCTAAACAATCATCAATTCAATATAAAAAAAGTTCACAGGAAATACTACCATTTCCACAAATTTTAAAAGAAATTGAATATGAAAGACAAAAAGATGTTAAAAGTGCAGTAGACTATCACATAAGGAAGTTTGAGATATTTGAAGAACAACAGCAAGCCAATAGAAAACAACAATGGTTTCTTACACAACAAAAATATATCAAAAAAATGCAAGACCTAGAGCAAACAATCAAATGTGCTCTTAAAGAATATGAAAGTAATAAATCTATTTATCATAACAAATTAGCATTGTGCTATCAGGAATTAGAAGAGCAAAGGAAGAAGTCTGCAGAACTACTGGAACTAAAAAAAAAAGAAAAGGAATTATTGAGTGAATGTTTAGCATTTCAAAAATCTTTTCATATAATATATCATGATATATTAATGACTATTAAAAACTGTCAAGATGAAATATTTAAAGATAAACTTCAATCTGTTTGGAAGGAATGTAAAGAGTTGAGTGATTTCATGTCTTCACTAATTTCAAAATTAAAATCAACTAATGTGACTATTGAAGATCGACAAAAAGCTGAAATTATCTTAATAAAAATCAATAACTTAAAAACTGAAGTAAATGAAGTGCTTTTGCAAAAGGACAATTCAAATGAACAACAAATAAAACAAACGAAAACCGCAAGTAATTTGACTTCATCTAGTACGTTATATAGCCAAAACAATATTTCTACTGACTCTGTACAAAACATTGCTGAAGAAGATAATGTACAAAACATTGCTCAAGACCAGACCTCAAATAATACTTCTTTGGATGATTATGTAAGCAAATCTAGTTTCAAGTTTTATAGTGACATAATGGCATTTTACGGAAAGTATGCCGAGACATTCAATGAATTGATTTATGACAATCAATACAAAGAATTCAGGTTTGATTGTAAGAAAGCTGTAAATTTAACAGTGAATGCTATATCTGCAGTTAATTCTGAACATATTCGTGACAAATATGTGAAATTATATAATCTTATTAAAGGACAAAATGTGGTGATTGGCGACTTTCAAATCAATGCATCAAAGCATCCAAAAGGTATACAATATTGTATTGATTTGTTAGCAAAAAAATTTGTACTTCAAGGGGATTTAATGATATCTAGTAAGCCAGAAGCAGCGTTTTCTTTTGCCACAATAATTATATCCCTATGGAATGAGTGTCCAGAATTTGGCAAAGTTTTGCTTGCCTACTTCTTCAAAGAATGTCCCTATTTAGTACCAATTTATATTCCAAAAATGGTAGATCAAACTGATGAAGAATTTTACGAGTGCCAGGGTTATAAATATATTGATGGTAAAGTCGAAAGACAAGATAAATTCTTAAAACGCATGACGGGAATTATGAGATTATATTTTGCTATTTTAATATCTCATCCAAAACAAGGGCAAAATGGCAATCCCCACAACATTAAAATTGCATGGTCTTGGCTTGCATCTGTACTGAAACTCCAACCAAGAATTGATATAACAGCTACCATGCTGCACACATTTCTAGAAACAGTTGGCTATGAAATGCAGTCTCACTATAAAATGCAATTTTTCAAGCTGTTGAGGTTTCTCATTGAAAAGTACATTCCATCTTTAAAAAGAATTGATAATGGTGGACCGGTTGTACGTTTAGAATGTTGATCCAAGAGTTCAAAGAAAATAAGAATAATTTCAAAGCTCCAAATTGTAGATTATCTCAGACTTTTTGGTGAATACCAAAAATTGTAAACATATTATCATTTTGCTTCATTTTGAATTGTAAAAAGTATTGACTTAATTGATATTAGAATAGTTTCAATTTCATTTATATTTTTAAATTGTATTTTGTATATAAATTATATATTTGTATTTATATTTTACTGTTGTAAATAGAGTCCTTGACACATCTCCAAGTCATGATTATTTCTCCTTTGAAACATTTTACATATTATATACAGATCTTTTTCAAATAAATCTTTAAATTTTTTAGACTATTGTTTAATTTTCATTTGTAATTAATGAACATTTTTAGCATTTTATAGAAATGAATCTAAACGATTTGGTATAAAAAAATGAAGTAGAAGACTTAATTAGGAGCTGAAAGTCATACAAATATAGCACAAAACAAATTAATTTTTTACTGGATTTTTTTTATTTGATTTTGCACTGGAGTTTTTGTGATTCAATTTTTTACTGAAGTTTTTTTGGTTTAATTTTTTACTACGACATTTCAAATATTTTCATTAAATTTATTCATTTTTGAATACTTACGAGACAATTGAAAATTTTTGAATGGTATCATCATGAAAGTTGAGAAAAATATTAGAAAGCATGGTTAGAGGTATTCATAATATCTCTACCAAAGTCGGTTGTCAATCAGTTCACTATATTTTGATTAAGTGAATTTGTTCCAGAATGCCTCGTACAAAGTATGAAGAACTGATACGAGGCTCACAAGTCTAACAAAGAATGCACCTATCTACATAACATTAGCTATGTAGTTAACCTACAGAATACATAGCTATAAGATAATTCACACTCGAATTTGAAAAAATACTTAATTGCCATAACGTGATGTGTTTCATCTCCAGAATATGATTTAACAAGACTGAAATGTTACCTTTCTACAATGTCCAATGTTTAAACAAACTTTTTGCAGGAAAAGTTTTTCATTTACTACCTTATGTATATAATTATTGAATAATAAATGAAGGCAATACTTTGTGAGAATTGTTCATACTAAAACATTATATTTCTTTAGGTTTCACAAAATTAATGTAAGATACATTTTTTAATAAAAATATTTACCATTTTATGTTTTTATTCATCGTTTTATGAAAGCTGAAAATTACAATGTTTAAATAAAAATATAAGGACTTTTTCTCAATGACTGACTACATTGGTGCTATGTTATAATAATAGTATTCAATTTATTTATGCAGTAACTGTCTTAAAAACCAAGAACCTAGTGATTTATTCAGAGCTCCAACACATGAAGTAAGGATTAATTGCATAATATCATTTATTTTATTTCAACATAAACCTCACTTCCATATTTTGCACAACCATAGTTTTTTTTTATTAGATTAATTCTTTCTAATAATGTGTTGTCATCATGAATTACCCATTTACTATTGCAGCATAATATCCTCATTTTTTTCCAGCTGAATTAATAAACGTTTATCAGGTTGATTATCTATTGCTAATTCCAGACGACTTAACTTCCAATCATTAACAAGTCCATCTTTATCTTTCTCTATATTAATGTAGAGCATTCCATTCTGCTTACTCCCTTTTAATTTAACTTCATATAATCCCTTAGTATCAGAAATAAAACTTTTTGTACCATTTAGAAACTGGATGCGGCAATCTATTATAGGCTCTCCAAGAAAATGCATTGCACCTTTATGATTTCTCACTAAATTCAATGATTCTTTGTAAAATTCCATCTGTTTAATATTTCTGTTCCATTTGTTTTGGTAGAAAAATCCTATGGAGCAGCTGGCAATACTCGCAATAGCGCCGATTTTTACAAAATTCATGGTTTATATTTCCTCGACCACAAACGAGAAATACTTATAGTCTCAGTATTATACATCAGAGGTTTATATTATACATTTATTTGGTTATTATAATATTGTAATTTTTAAAGATTTACAAAATTTTTTAGTGCCCATATTTTTTACAAACATCGAAAGAATTAAAGTTTACTTACGTAAGATTAAGATTACTTTTGAACGGCTAAAGGTTAAGGTTAGGTTTTGCTCACAGAACATACCATTTATTTATTTTACTACCATTTGTATGTTCTGTGGTTTTGATTATCCAAATATCCCGATTTATTTCATGTACTAAGAAAACGAAAAAACATATGATCGATTTAAATATTAATAAAATCCATTATAATTGAATATAAACTTAAATTCAAACACTTATGATTTACACTTTATTTTATACATAGCATGACGCGTTTCCTCGTTACAAACGACTTTTTCAGATGCTTACAGAACACAGCCTAACTCTACTTACGAGTATCTACTAGTCTCTATCTAGTACTCTAGAATACAGGAACATAAATATAGCTTGGCGCATAACAAAAGTAATTCGAATTATGCTAACCATTTATTAACAGAAAACCATACTTTTGATACGAATTTCAAAATTTTACACAATATACAGAAAAGTAGTCAATTAGATTATTGGGAAATTGTGGAAATAAATCGGATTGAAAATTCTGGAAATTTGCTCAATGAACAGATAGAATTAAACAATTCACCATTGTTAAACCTTTTCAGGCAGGCCTGCCGCTAGCTGTTTCGTCGCCCGCGTGCAATACCGATTATGCCGCCCTACTATAATTTATAATTATATAAATTATATATTATAAGAGTTTTGTCAAAAAAGGGATAATTATTTCTTGTATTTTTTTTTATTAAGGTGGGAAAACAGACCAACAACTAAACGAAGATAAAACATTTATTTTGAATGATTAATTTAATTCACTCGTTATTTTTTTTAACTGATGTGAAAAATTTCAAACATTTTCTATTTCTATTTATATAGAAAAAATGTACTCTTCTTGCCTTTAAATTTTCTAAATCTACTATCAACTTTATTGTGTCCAAAAAGTCTGAAATTTCATTTTCAATTGAAATTATTGCTAAAAAAAACTTAGTATAAGCTGGAGCATTGTTGATCTTAAATAGTTTTTTATAATTTTCAATTTTGAAAAAGATCTTTCGCTAGATGCAACTGAGACCGGCAGTGTAAGTAATATTCTTAACGCTATTGCTGTGTTCGCAAATGTTGAAATTAAGTCATTGGTAAAATATATTGCAATGTAGTTTGAGGATCATTATACTGGTTTTCTGAAAAATGCAACTTTAATCCAATGATTTCATTAAATAAATCAATACCGTCAATGTCTGATTCTCTATTTAAATCATCCTTAAGTTTTAGATTCAAATCTTTACAATGTTTCATTAACTCATCATTGGAATAATTAAATAAGTTATTGCTGAAAAAAGCCAAATACTTCGGAAAATGTTTTCAACTAGTCGAATCTATCCTTTTAAGAAGTTGTTTGATCTAAGATTCTAAAATAAAACTCTACTCTATATTTCATGTTGGGGTCTACTGAAACTTCATCACTGTGTTCATAGTTAAATTGTGTTGATTTTCTTAGACGGATTGTATTTATTGGAGGGAAATCTGTTTCTGCGTTGAGTTCGTGAGCCACTTTGGAATCTTTTCACCACCTTTTTGTGGATAATGAAAAGATAACGTAAATTTCTTGAATTATATTAAAGAAATTCACAGTTCCATATGTAACATTTGCTGCATCGTTCACTACCAAATTAAGACAAAGTGCCGAGCATGGGACATAAAATGCGCGGTTATTGTTTTCTGAAATTTTGTTTGTAGTCCATTGTGTTTCCACACATAATAGATCCATTATTATAACCTTGATCACGTAAGTTTTGAATATTGAGATTTGATTCTGAAAATAAATCCAACACAAAATTTAATAAACCTTCACCTGTGGCATTTTAATAAAATCGGACAGAAACCAATGAAATTTCACGTATCTCGAAACTTTTTGTTCCATTATTTAATATTACATGCCCAAGTAGAACAGTAATTTGCTCTGTGTGACTTGCATTTGGTATGAAATCCAAAATAATGGAAAAATATTTTGATTTCCTAACTTTGTCCAGTATATTTGTTTTTATGGTCTTGCCGAGCAACTCAATTATTTCATTCTGAATTTGATCTCCCAAATATTGAGTTATAGGACTGGAATCTGATTTCGAGGATTGAATTCTGTGAATGTGTGTCCGCATGACTGAATCAAAGGACGCTATCATTTCGAATGCTTTCAAAAAATTACCATTCTCATGATCATATGTTTTTGACGACCCTCTGAATGCCAGACACTGACGACATAAATACTTGATTACGCTTATGATTCTTTCTAATACATCACACCATTGTTTGTTTCCGATTCTAATAGTCGCTGTTGCATCTGATTTACAGTAGTTTTATTTTTCAACATATTAATTAATTGTATCCACGAATTCACAGTTTCGCTGTGGGAAACACTTGTTTCATGTATTTTCAATGTTAATGACAAATGTTGCCAATCAGAAAAACCGTTCAAAGCAGACAAACTACTAGCAGATTTACCAAATATTTTACAACAAAAACAATATATACTGAATCTTTTGAAATAGAGTAAATAAGCCATTCTGTTTTTCTTCCGCGATCATTTATAGGAAAGTTGCAGATGATTAATCATACTTGTAGGGCACAAACCGGGATCATCACCACAATCTGAAGTGCTGCATGATACTGATGAAGATAAACTGCTTACAGGTTCTTCACTAGTACCTTCTCTTGTTTTATTTGACGCTTCTTCCGAAGAACATATATCTTTCTCTTCGGTTACATCCTCTTTGATAGCTCTTTGATGTCGAGGCTGTACTACTTCAAGCTACCTCGATATCTTTGTGGCATTCCGTTTCTTTATTATCTGACTTGCCAAAAAATTTTAGTAAAGAACCCGCCATTTTCTCTTTGTTTGACTCTTTTTCTCGTTTTTGTTGTCGAAATTGCGCTCCCGAAAGTTTTTTCTTTTTCTGCGGTTCCTTAAATTATTACAATTTTATTCAAATTTATACAATAATAATGCTGAAAAAGTTCAGTTAGACAAATAGGATTCGAACCCACGTAACATTTTCTACAATAAGTTAAATTTCAATCATAACATAACAAATCATTAATTTTCGAAATTGATAAGATAATAAGACAAAATTGGAGACAAATTTTTTATACTAAAACGTTTATAATGTTACTTGAATAGTAATAAGTCTATAAATAAACGTACGTTAATACTTATCATAATTACGATTCCTTTGCACTTCTGTTTTATACGTGCCGGATGATTGAATTATAATCACACTAGACAAGTTTGAATATAAAAAAGATAAATTAAGCTGGAACCCACCTCAAAAGAACTATTAAAAAATAAGCACAATTTATTGTGCCGGTCGTTCTATTTATCTACCATAGCGACCGAATTGAAAAGGAAGCTCAAAGGGGATTCCCCTAACATCAATAGTCCCGTTTTCCATAGAATGGCAGAGATGACGTTTGCTGTTGCATCTTAGTTTTGACGGATGTCAATAGATGTCGGTGTTAACGCAATTCGGTCAGATGTTTTACATGCTATGACTTATTATTTATTTTATTAAACAATAGGTATTAGGACAATGACTTGAATTAGGTATGGAAGACGTCGCTCAATTTGCCGCCCGCGTGCGGTGCACGCGTTGCACGCCCGCTCACGTCGGCCCTGTTTTCATGTAATAGATATTAAATGTCAGAATGGAATATCTTAGGTAAAACCCAAAGTCATAGAATCCCAAATTCTCTGATATTTATACCTGTGTTTTTCAAAATGTTGTTGACGAAACGCGTCATGCTATGTCAATAAAGTGTAAATCATAAGTTCAAGTGTTTGAATTTAAGTTTATATTCAAATAAAGAAAATCTAATTTCATAAATGAATCACCTGAAGTGAACAAGGGAATTGTTAAATATGGGAATTAAAAAAGTTTTACAAATGAGATAAATTAAAAATAAAAATTGACAATATTAATATCTTACTTGAAAATTGATGGATTTGAAAGAGTACGCAATTAAGATCTTTTGAAAGGATCTAAATTGTGTTTTTAAACATCGGAATCACAGCCTAACTCTACTTACGTACTATTACTACTTTACGTAAGTAGAGTTAGGCTGTGATCGGAATTATTTTTAGTTAGTTAAATCTTCCCACTTTGATTTGTTCTATGGTCTCTCATTTAAGGCAAATTGAAATTTACAAGTTAAATTGTCCCATTTAGGGGACAGTTCCTTTGTCATTGGTACGGTTAAAGTGAGTTGTATAAAAGAAATCATTTTGAATCACCTGAAAAACATTTCAGTCTTTAATACCCATAAACATGGCTAGAGTAATTACACAAGAAACTTTCAATGAAGCTGTGAAGGAAAATGTAGATATTTTGGGATTATCCTTTGAGGAGGCTCTGAGGGAAGCTATAAATCAATTTGAAGCACAGGTTATAAACTGTTTTTCTTATTTCTCAAAAATATTTTAAATTATTTAAATATTTTAAATATATTATATTAAATTATTTAAATATTTTAATATACCATTATTGTATTTCAAGAATGTGGATCTCAGCAATATATCCAAGCAACTTGCTGGAATTCCAATTGATGAATCGATTATTGTTGATGTTTTAAGAAAACTTGATGAGTGTAATAAGAGCAAAAACGAAAGTGATATTGTAGAATCTTTAGGTGTTATTAAAGATCAGTGTGATAAAGGCATCGGATATAAAGTAATAGCAGGTAAATAGCAAAACAGACTGTAAGTAGTATTAATAATATCACTCTAAAACAGACTGCAAGTAGTATTAATAATATTACTCAGTGTCCTGTGAGGCATTAATATTGGTATACCTTAATATTATAGAGAAGCAAACAACTGTATAATCTATTAAGTATAATGCTACTTGAGCAATATAATAAATTCAGATATTAGCAAATATCACTAGACTAGCATGATTTACCAATTTCAATTTATTTAACAGATTTTAGATGTCATCCATTATATGAAAGGATATAATGTAAGGGTTTAAGTAAGAAAATAGTTCATCAAAATAATATACCAATATTTCATAGGTCTTATAATAACAATACATAATAAGTTTAGAATAATTCTACATGATTTTTCAGGGTTGAAATTATTGAGAGATTATAAAATAATAGTAATATGGTATAATCTTACATTTCATCTTGATAGATGATATATGCTTAATTAGAAGAATAAAAATTAATTTCTCTTTTATTATTTTATTTTCAAGGAAAGGCTGGTGCTTATGAAAAAATTTTGATTTGTTTATGTGATAATAAAGGTACCTTGACAATAGAAATGGCTTGTCTTAAAACATTACTTGCCCTTATGACAAAGCAACCTGATCTACTTGATGATAAAGGTGTTGAAGTAGTTCTTTGCTACCTTGATGATAAACAGGATTCAGAACTTATAAAGTTGAATTTGAAATTGGCAAAGGAATGTTGTATTTTACATGAAATGAATAGGTTAGTTAGTTATGATAGATATTTTTCATTAATTTTATTATATTCAGATAAATTTCATTTTATTTAGGCAGAAGCTATATGATGCTAACATTTTGAGCAAATTGAAGGTACTATTAGAGAAGGCTAGCAGTGATATCCTTCAAAGTATTCTAGCTTTATTTAGGGCTCTAGTACTAGATGATGATGTAAGAGTAGAATTTGGAAAAGCACATGAACATGCAAGGGGCATTGCATCAGAGACACTACCTCATCTGACTAATTTACTAAGTAGTAAGTTGATAATTTATTATATAATAAGAAAATTCTCTTTGAACAATGATAATAATTTTAATAGAAAAAAGTACTCTTCTTCAAAACGATGTATTACAATTTATGAATTTCCTTGAAATACATATTTCATAGGATATATGTAATATATTCTACTCTTAAGTCATGAATTGTATAAAAATATTTGTTCCAGGATTTAAAGGTGATGAAAGTGTAGTTAATGATTTAATTTTAACATTATCCAATTTACTGGTACGAAATGAATTCTGTAAACAAGTTGCTGAAGCTGGAGGGCTAGATATTATTTCTGATGTTATGGCTGAATATGACGAAAATGAGGTAAGTTTAATAAGAGGAGATTATGTTCATATATATATATATATATATATATATATATATATATATATATATATATATATATATATATATATATATTTATAATAGCAAAAATGCATATATTTATTCAATGCTGTCTGTGATTTCATATTTCTAGAAAATCAATCGACAATGTTTCAAGTTGTTGAAAGCTCTTGCAGGAAATGATGACTGTAAAGTCCAGATTATGAGCAAAGGAATGGCCCCTCTGATTACAGCAGCAATGAAAAAGAATATAGTGAGTTTTAGTAAAATAACAAATTGAATAGTTGTATGACCACATTTCTCTTTTAGAAATCGATTTCAGTTTCTACATCAGGACTTGCTTGCATTGCCGCTTTATGTTTGAGGTGTCCTGAAAATAGTAAAATTTTATTTGAAGCCGAAGTGCCTGAAGTGATAATAGAAGTGATGAAGTGTTATCCTAAAGACAAAAGTATTCAGGTAAGAGAATATATTATTATTTTACGTTGCATAATAGATTAAAATTCTAATTTGTTTTTATTTGTATTTTGTAAATGATAGAAGGGTCTCTCTCAGAATTTGGTGAAATATTATGAATAATAATAAAAATGTTTCCAGTTATTTGCTCCATGTGTACTACATACAAATAAGATTCTCTGTATGATATAATATAATATTCTCAGTATAATATCTTCCAGCTCTTTCAATTGTGTGGAATTTGAATTTTTATCAGGTTTTGAAGTCAATTTTAGATTGATTCTATATTTGTGTTTGAGTATTATTGAAAATAGTTCAAAAGTATGATAGTGTAAGTTAATATACGATTCAGTATTAGTTATGTGTTATTACTTTTGATTTAAAATGAAAAAGTCAGTATTATATATATTTTTTAAAAATGTAATTGAATGAATGAACAATCATAATATATAACTAATCAATATTAACATTAATCATATTGAAAAAATTATCAATTATCAATTGAAAAAGAAGCTTAATAATATTTAAAGTATTGCTTTGAAAATTTTTGGTGTAGACAGTATTCATGAATATTTTATTTGTTACTTTATATATTTTTTTAGTTACAGTGTAGTTTGTAAACTTTCAGTTATTATAAAAATATTGAAATAACACTTCACCAAGTTACTTTTATAAATTTCAATACATACATAAGTTTTTTACTTGCAAATTTGTCATATAACTCAAATGGTTTCTAATGGAAAATAGGTAATCAAGTTATAGTTAATAAAACTACTATTTAAATGAGAGGTATTAAGATATACTTGTCTAAAAATCATTAACTGAACTAGTTTTGCCTTTTACGTCATTATCAAGAATATATGACTTATATTCTTGATAATGCCATAATATATATATATATATATATATATATTTAAATATGAAATGACCTCTATATTCAAATGAAATATTTAAATATAGAGGTCGATGGAGGTTAATATCTAAATATAAATGGATATATTACCTCTCATTTAAATATGAAAGATTTGAGTTGATTCATCGTCCATTGAATTTATGAACTACTATTTGTTCTGGTATTATGTAACATGTTGTCATTCATTTGGAGGATTCAATGAAATTTTTGTTTATTAGAAAACTGGTAGCTGGGCTATTAGAAACATGGTATCTCGAAGCAAATACCAATGCAGTCATTTTATAGAATTAGGTGTAGAGGAAATTCTGGTGGAAGCCCTGAAAACATTCAAGGAATGTGAATATGATATTAAGGCAGCTTTAAGGGATCTTGGTTGTGAGGTTGAATTGAAGGAAGAATGGACTGGAAAGGGTGGTTTGCTTAATCACATTAAAGAAAACAAAAATTAATTACAATTGCTTTATTATACTAATAAACTGTTCCTTATTTTGCTTTATCTTCAATTTATATCGATATTCGTATTAACTTATTAATGTTATTTATAATTCAGACACTATAGGTTGTAAAATTCATAGTCTATAACAGTTTTTTACTTTTATAAACTAATTTTAATAATATAATCAGAATAGTAAAAAATCGTTATGTGTTCTATTTCTTTGTACACCTCCATTACTGGCTTTTATTTAAAGTTATAATAATGACATTTTCATTTCAGCTGAAGATTTACACTAAGCATTTATCTCAAATAAATACATAGAATTTTTTTTTTAATTAAAAATCAGAAATTTTTTTCAGAAAATGGAAATTGTGTCATCAGAAACCATTAAAACAAATTGCCCATTTTCATAAAAAAGGACTAAAAAATCAAATTTCATCTATGTTCTTTTTTAGACATTTTTAACACTATTATTAAGTGAAAAAAAAATCAAACACTAACTTTCAAATGACTCCAGTGTTGATATTCCCAAACAATTAGTGATATTGTTATGATAGTAAACTTTAATGTATTACTCGACAATATTAGTGCCACTGTAAAAATTGCACAATAATATTAATTTTTTTGAAAATTAGAGTGATTCACTTAAATTGGGAAAATATTTTAGATTAACAGTTTGTCATTTATTTAATTCTCGTAGTGAATACGAATTGCGCTCTCAAATTGACAAAACTCGAATTATCGTTGCACCGAAATTTCGATAAAAGATATTTTTGAAAAAGTGCTGCTTTTTAACTTATATGTTGCAATTTACACTTATAGTTGCATAGGTGCTTACAAATTTATGCACGGTGATTGTTCAATCATTTTCAATTTTATAATTCTTCAAGCCTTCAATTCAGTGAAATGTTCTGTAAATAAATTAGGGCGATTACTTTTCTAAGCAACTGAAGATGGCTAAAACTTATTTGTTTTAGACATATTGAATTCATTAAAATCATCTAACTTGAATCCGTTTAATGATATTACTCGAAAACCGTAAAACTTCCGTTGGTATTAAAAAATTGAAGCATCTATTTAAATATTATCTTCGTATTTTCCTATTTATAGTAGGAGAGCCCAAGCGGTGATTTTGAAGTGACTAGAGCGTATCAGATAATTAATTTCATAGGGAGATTCCTTGCACCCTTTAATGTACATACCTCTACCAAGTATGAACCATTCATATTTATGTGTGAGGAGAACTCATCAGATTTGTAAAAAAATCGAGCGCACAGATTAAGAAAGTTAGATTCAGAAGAGTTTATATCTCAATAATCGTGACGATTTGATTCCTAACATTAAGAAATAAGCGAATCCTGATATTGTAAAAAAAACTTCACTTCGAAATACTGCAGCGCGTTTCTAATTTTTTATTGAAGGACATAATGATACAATTATGAAGAACTAATAATCTGACGATTTAATGGGACGTTGTCGCTAGAATCGTGGAAAAAGGTGAAGCGTACAGCGGCTGAGCGCTGTGTATTCCCCGCTCCGCCTTTCACTTTATCGCTTTTTCTCTATCTCTCACACCGTCCCCGTACTAACGTTCGCCGCCACGATGGCATCTCAGCTGATCACAATAGCTCAATAATAAACTGCTCAGAATAGCGATATCCCTCCATATAATTGTCAGATTATTATTCAGCAGCACTTTGATATCAACTTGAACCTCCTGCATGAAATACTGACGCGCTGGAGTTTCTCAAGATCACGTTTTTTTATACAGACATAAAAATTAATTATTACTTCGTGCCACATCGAAATCATCAGTCATTTTAATTCGAAACTTTTCGGGGATTACTTTACATACACTTTGAATGTCTGACTCTCGAATAACGTTTTTAATTTTTTTCAACTGCTTGTTACGGGCAGCCCCCTTGAATTAATCGTCGGATTAATATGTAACGATTATCAGAAATATGAAGCGCGTTTACACTGTAAATGACTGACGCGCTCGAGTACTTTTATATAATTTTTTTTACATTTTAAAAAATGTTGAAACAAACATTTTTCCTTTTGGAACATAAACTTTCAAATCCAATAGGTATCCATGACGCTCGACTAACTACAAATTTTTAATAATGTTGGCGTTTACCCCTGTAAATCCATTATAATACATTCGCCATGCTATGTACGTCTAAAAATTTGTTTGGCCAATTGCATCCTGGCCCCTGTCATTACATTCGTACACGCTAAAAATTTGGCCAATTGTAAATGCATCAAGTGATGTGATAGCGATAATATTATATTTTCTTTTTCTATAACTTACTAAATTCTTGAAATGGTTAACTTTAACTTCATAGAGCATATTTTTCATATTACATGCATACACTAACAATAAAAAAATCGAAGTAAAATATTCTTTATTACACAAAGAATAAAGACTCTTTCTTGTGTGATTATTTTTTGGCTTAAGTTACTAGTTAATTTTCCAATTTTTTTAGTTTTTATTTTCAAGCGCACGGAATATCGTCTGCAGCTGTAATATATGGCATATTATCCAGACGATGTCCGAATGAATAACCGGGCTTCTCCCATAACTTGTGATAATATTTTGGACCCGGCGTTCTATTTTTAGAGGCTGGGGGGTCCAACCAAGGCCGCATGGTGTATTTGGGCATTTTGTTCTTGTATAAATCCGGATCTGCTGGACCGTAGTTAGCTGGTCCGGGAGAGGCGGCTTTTGCTGTGAGATAATGTTTATATGACCTGCAAAAAACAAAATATATACATTATTATTATTATGTGTATATATATAAATAAATATACGCATAAATTTGAAAATGATGAATGTACTTGATGTGCATGTTTAAAAAAAGTATTATGTTTTCTGATGAAGCAACGTTCTGCCTAAAGCGCTTTATAAATCGGCATAATTATCGGTATTGTTCAGATAATTCACATTGGTAGGTTAAACGCAATGCCCACAAAAGTTGTAAGTGTGGAATGAGAAGAAAAGGTATAAGTTTCCTTTTTTTAATAAGATAAAAATAGAATATTGAATGCGATTTTCTTTTGGGAGATCAGATATTTCTTGAATTAATTCGTTTGGTTATAATCATGTTAATAGATTTAGCTTTCAGAAAACATTTCGTTGCAGCTTGACGATGATAAGATCATCGTCTTATAGTCCGACTTATAGTAACATCCTCTTACTAACGTTAGAGGATATTACTATAGTGGGACTGTCAAGGTCAACCGATTTATATTTATAGGAATTTTTCATTGGAGTTATTTGAATTCTGTAAATTATAAGGATGAACCATATTCCCACAAGGGATCAGATGGTCAAATGAAAGCGACCTAACAAAATATAATGCCTGAAACTATTCAAAATTCACTAGACTCAATTGAATTATTGAAATTATCACTTAATTGAAACGTTATTTCATGACGTCATATCTTGAGAATTTTCGTGAGTTATAATTAAGCCTTAAGACAGGTGTTTTTCGTTCACTCACATGGTATAAGCTGCATTAGCATGTTTGTCCGGAACTTTTGGTCCGATTGTAGTGGGAAGCATGTACTTATCGGGTCCTGGGTAATTAGGTGGTTTGTGATGAGCGTGGCGATATGACATCGAGTAACATGGCATGATAGGTGGTCGTTTTGGAACATACTCCGCAGGTCCAGGAGATTTGGCGGCACCTTGAAATATTCAAAAATTTTATTGTTATTTTAGTAGAAGTCAATATCATATCTCCTCAAATATGACTATATCGCCTTTGTTTTCAAATAAACATGTCAATTTATTGTGTGTGTGAATAAATACCTAAATGTTAGTCTTTAGCCATTAATATAATTCTGTGAAACTAACTGTATAGCAGGGTGTATATGAATCATGAAGAATATATACAAAATTTGATACCCTTAGTTCTATAATGTATAATTAAAAACGAGTAAAAATCCTATAAAAGATGCTAACGTTTCTTCGGCTATTTTCTGATATGAAATGGAAAGTGTAATTTTTCTGAACTCCATGCTTCTAGTAGCAGACCAAAAGGGTTTTGATGATATATGAGGCCGATACTTGGAGAAAATTAATGTCCATAATGGAACAATATTTAACTCTTTATCTCTACTATGAAAACTATGAGAAAAATTTAAATATTGTTTCCTTATCAAAAGGATTTTGTTCTGCTCCATGTTAACGAATGTTTCATAGAATTCTGAAATTTTTTATAAACTACCGATTTTTTCACTTGAAAAAGAAAGAAAAATAAAATTAAGGGTAATGATTATATCCATAAACATGCATGTATTCAAATATTATAGCTACCAAGTACATATTATTGATGTATACCTAATTTTGAAAAGGCCTGAACAACTTGAATCTATCATGAGCTTGAAAACGTAGTAATACTACGAAAATGCAGTCGAAAAATAATAAATATAGTGATATATAACGAAGTATTTACTATCACAAAGTAATGGACGAACATATCCAATATATTCTATTGGAACATATCAACGATATTAAATTTTACTAATTTAAGGAATCAAACAAGGATTGCTACAAACGCAAAATGTTTAAGAAATATACATTTCCAATATACGTTAACCTGGCTAGAGCCATTAGGAATATCAACAAGGAATTGATTTCAGGTATTGAGATAAATGAACAAATTGAAAACAATTGGCCGATAATTAAAAAACACATGTGCAAGAAAACCAAGCTATAGATGTAAGGTCAAATATCATTAAACTTGTTGAAGAAAAGAATAATATTTTGGCTTGTCACCGTGGGTCAAGACCCATTACTTTCATGACAAATGTTTAAGTACACCTACCTAAATTTAAAGAAAAGAATACAATCAGTTTTACTTGCTACCGAAATAATCGATGTTTTTCGGCATTTATATATATATATATATATATATATATATATATATATATATATATATATATATATATATATATATATATATATATATATATATATATATATATCGACACTTTTGAATGGATGTTAACAGCAATGTTTTTCTAATATCGATCGTCCGTAGTCTATAACCAAATATATTCAATATCATTTACCCACCTCTAGCTTTGGGCCTATATGACATTGAGTAAGCAGGAGGTGATGCTTTCCCTACTCTGGTCATGTATTCTAATTGATATTTTGGACCAGGTCCTTTATCTCCTCTTGTAGAACGCAAAACTCGTGCCATAGAGTACATTGGATTTCTGTATCTCGTGAAATCATGCTTGTCATATCCAACATTAGTGGGAAGGAGGTATTTTCCAGGACCGGGACCTGAAGGTGATATAAACTCAAATGAAAAAACTTGTCCCATTTGATTATGTGTACAATTTCAATAATTATGTATCTATGAATTAATTTACTTACCTATCCTCCCACATGTCCGATATTTATCATTTTCGACATTTCGTCAGTTTTTCTGAACTTAAAGATTTTCCATAAAAAAAGTGTTCTTAAATATTTAAAATAATATTAAGTGTTAATTATATCATGCCGAAGACATGGGGAATAATTTAAAATGTTATTCTGAAGATTGAATGAAATGGATGACGGTTACTAAGATTTATGTGAAACAATAACATCTGACATATTATAACTTGATTTGGTGATTGAAAGATGTGTAGCTATATCGTTAATTTTCGATGGTTAACTCAAATAAAATATGTATCAACGTATTGTGCATAAGGAAACAGAAGTGTACACTTTTTTCAAGTTCGTTGGAACTCAATAAAACGGCGTAGCAAAATCGTATCAACTTGGAAATGAAAAAAATAACTAATTCCCTCAAAAAGAACAATCGTCTATTTGCTGCTTCGGTGTGAACTTTCCGCATTGACAGATTTGATTTTCGCCGCTCCATGAGGGCAACTTATATCCTGCTGAAATCTTGAACCAAGAATTTAATTAGACCTAGAGGGTTCATCACAGGTGAAATTATTAAACCGAATGAAAAAGCTCAATATATCCCGCACTTGGAAGCAGCCGTAGACACGTTATTTCTGCCTTGTCTCTCATCAGAACGGCGCAACCAGGGTTAGTAGTACAAACTTGGAAAGCGAAGATTGAACGTGAAGATAAAATCTGGGTACCTAAATGAGCGGTAGTCACTACCAGACTATTTCGTTCGTTCATTTTTAAAATTGATTTATTGCCTGTTTACGATAGTTTATTTCGAATGTTTTTAGCAATAACAGGCTTCTTTTAATATGAAAAACTTTATTTTTGTTGACGTTTCGTTGTATATCACAACTTTGTCAAAACTAATGGATAAATGAAATAATATTAAGTGTTTAATTATATCATGTAACTAATAATAATTAATTATTCATTAATTTTGACAAAGTTGTGATATACAACGAAACGTCAACAAAAATAAAGTTTTTCATATTAAAAGAAGCCTGTTATTGCTAAAAACATTCGAAATAATATATATATATATATATATATATATATATATATATATATATATATATATATATATATATATATATATATATATATATACTTGCTATCATTCTTTTTGTGGCAATATAGCACGAGTACAATATATTTAATGTAGAGGCATATTAGCCGAACTTTATTACGACCCTGTGCAAAAAAAGTACTTGGCAATAAGAACTCTCACCCTGATATTTTGTCGAAATCCCACTTAACATTAACCACAGTCATGGTATTTAAATCTGTGGACTAATTCCTAACTCTAATTCAATTGGAGAGTTTCAAATCTGTGGACTAATTACAAACTCGTAGTCAACTTGAGATATTGCATCTCGGATATCATTTTGGCTGAAAATGGTGATTTTCATCTTCTTGATGTCGACTTTTGGACCAAATTTAATAACCAATTCAGATAACATGATGAAATAATGTTGAGCAGAATAATATAGTGTACATCTTTTATAATTTACTAGTGACGATCTTCTCCTACCTTGTTAATAGGTTTTCCATCTCTGTCAAAAGGTATTAGACAGGGTATATCTTAACACAAAGCTTTTTCAAGCATAATTGGAAAAATATATTTGAATTAGCTTTGCAAAATGGAAAAACAGAGTATTATTTATTTTGATTTCAACCGTTTCGATTCCACAGCGGTCAAATTATTAGATATATTTTCCATTTACACAAGTATCATTCAGAGTCTGCAGTAGAAAAATATAGTTATACATACAATAGTAATACAGAGAATTACTATTAGAATTACAGGCATGGGATCGACAATATGCAATCACAATTTTGGATCATATTTTCCTACCACCTATTCTTGGAAAAGATAAGTTGGTTATGTAATTGGTTTTCCCCCAAGCTTAGTAATACTTTCTCCCATTTTTCCAAAAATGTAGGTTTTTGACTTGTGTGACTTTAGAAATACTAGTGCGATATAGAACATAAATTTGAAGTCTCACAGTCCAATGACCATTGGATATTTCTAAATATTCTGAAAAAATGATATACACTTACTTTCATATTAATTAACTATTATAAAGTACGAGTATATGCATTATTGATAAGATAACCGCACCATAATACATTTCTCTACTTTTTTCCGACTGATTATATCAAAATTTTAATGAGGAAAAATTAATATTTTGTTCTTACAGAATAGACACTCGATCAAGAATTAAAACAGTGAATGGTTTTCAATTGATATATTTTAAAATAAATTACAATTTTACTGTACAAATTGCACTACCTTCAAATATAATCTTGATTGCCAACAAGATGTGAGTGTTTTTTTAATTTGAATATTAAAACAATACCAGTTCAGATAATACATAAGCGAAAATAAAAAGTAGTAAACAATATCTCAAAAGTAACAAATAATGTTTAAAAATATATTAATTAGATTCTATAGACTAATAAATAAAGATAAAAATACAATTCTTTATTGTTTGGTTGTCTTAAGTTTAAATTCGGAATAATTAAGTATCAATTCAGTAAGCAATTTTGGAAGTCTTGACAATTAAGAAGTATTTCGCGATTTATTTTAACCATGTTTTGTGATAACTTATATTGAGCAAGAAGTGGCAATCATTAATATAGTCAATTCAACCCATAAATAATAATTAATATTTCGGAAGCGATTTGGAATAATGGTGTTCTGAATCTTGATATATACAATAAAAATTACAAAATAATTTCCAATCATCCATAATTTTCTGGAAATTTGAATAACAATAAAAAATTTTCTTGAACCTCAAATCTATATGATCGTCAATTTTAAAATCAAAATATAAGAAAGAATATTGTAAGCCTTCACATATCTTCGAGGTTATAGATATATCTATATTATAGAATAAAATATTTCACGTTTAACAGCCTATAACCTAGAAAAGCTACCAACAGTATATAATCAAAACATGTATATTTACATTTATATTAAAGTATTATTATACAATGCATATAGATAAGATCTTGAAGATATTTTTGATAAAATGTATACCTCCGAAAGAATATTATAATAGAACTTTTCATATAATAGAGTGGACAGAATGATTTGTAAATATATTTAAGTAGTAAATTAATCAATCTACTCCAGCAAAACCTTGAGACCCCTCAATTGCTTTTATTAATTTTCTTTCAAGTTGTTGTAGCTCTCATATGGTGGTAGATCCAACCGATTGAAGCTGAAAAAACAAAATAAATCTTTACTTTCAGATGGAAATATTCTCAATGTTACAGTTATCTAGTAATTCGACAAGTATGCATAATTTTCCCTCAATTTAAATTACCAGAGTTTAAATTCCCCAAAAGTATAAATAACATTCTCTCAATTTAAATAACTCAACAGTTAAAAATACTTTCTATAAGTGAATATATAGCAGCTGATGAGTACAGTACAATCTAGAACAACTAAAATGTAGATCCCAAAATAAAAGTAAAATAAGTGCCTGTTTTTCTAGAAAAAGCGCAACGGAATTTTTCATGTAATAAAAAAAGTAACAGAGTTAATATATGAATAATTTATAATAAAAACAATAATTCTTTCAGCTGACAATTGATCAAAATACCTTATGTATGAATATAACCTTATAATAAATGAGAGGTAATAATAAAAACTTGTCTAAAAATCACTGACTGAACAATTCTTTATTCGACTAGTTTCGCCTTTTACAGCATTACGTTCGGGCCACCTTGAATTTCGTCATAGAGGTGATGGTTTCCAAATTATCAGAGATTTAACAGCGGGGAATGGTTTAGGTCTAACTGGTCATTAAGAAGATCGTATTTATCGGATTTTTGAAGTTTATTTATTTCCATGGCTTCCTGGTAGTTCATTTTAATTCCTTTTTCACAGTAATGAAGTATCTTAGGTTTAAAACAACTTGAGATCTTATGTCCTGTCGACTCTAGTCAAGTTACAGCACATTGGACAGAATGATCTTTAATAACAAATTGTCCGAATCCGAGCCAATGAAGAAGTCTGGAATTTATAGATTGGTCTGTGAAGAATGTAAGTCGTCATATGTTGGCCAGACCGGTTTTGAATTTAGGCTAAAAGAACACGTAAAAAACGGACAATCTGCTTTTCGGGAACATCTAGAGTCGACAGGACTCTAGATAAGATAAGATACTTCATTACTGTGAAAAAGGAATTAAAATGAACTACCTGGAAGCCATGGAAATAAATAAACTTCAAAAATCCGATAAATACGATCTTCTTAATGACCAGTTAGACCTAAACCATTCCCCGCTGTTGACATCTCTGATAATTTGGAAACCCCCACCTCTATGACGAAATTCAAGGTGGTCCGAACAGATCTGCAAAATATTTATAGGTTGTCTTTGTAATATGTATTCATGCTTGATAATGCTGTAAAAGGCGAAACTAGTCGAATAAAGAATTGTTCAGTCAGTGATTTTTAGACAAGTTTTTATTATTACCTCTCATTTAAATATGAACTATCACAGAGTAGATTCATCGTGCATTGAATTTATTAACATTATAATACATAAAACTTGAGTACCTACTGTTTGGTAATCTTTTTTTGAGTCTTAAAATATTTTATTTTAAAATAAAAATTTTGATAGTACAGTATTTCATTTCATCACTACTCGAGAAAGAAATGAATTGATGAAGAAGATGGTTATCAATTCACTTACCAAGTATGTGCCCTAGGGAAGTTATCAGGTGTCCCCCATTTCTCTATAGTGAATAATTGTGGTCCATTACTACCGTACAGCTCTTTGAACCCATTCATTGGAACTCTCGATGTACCCGTTACAAACTGTAATAATCTAGATCTCATTTCGTTGTTGAATGCCAGCACAGCCTGAAAATGAATGAAATTTGATTAAGTTGATTGATTCTCACTCTATTTTTTGAAAATAATAAGTGATAAAAACAAAGTATATTTTCCTCTTCAGACAATTATAGCTTGACATAAGTATTTTTTCCTCAAATTTTCGTTGAATAATTTCTTGCTAAAGAAAGATCTTACCGAAAATTCTCCCTTTTGTAGAATCATAGATCATACATGCTTCAATATTTATTGAACATATAAAACGTAGTATTAAAAATCTTTTTATATTAAAAATATTTTTGATATAAGGAATAAAAAAATTTTCAACACTTCAATTTTAGCAATCATATTTCAATAAATTCCTGGAAATTAAATAGGTTATTCCACTTACCCTCCAGAACCACAAGATCACTACATGGTTTGCGTGATAATCTCCTTTGTAAACTGTGTTATATTTCCAATCTTTCACATCTATGTGTTGGATACCACACATTAACAGCTCCAGCTCATGTTCATCGAATATTTTGATTATATTCAATGGAACTAGTTCACTAAACCCTTCTAAGAACGAATTCATTTGTTCTTGAACTCTATCCACGAATCTCCATTGGATAATACATCTGACACAAATTTTGAAATGAATTAAAAAAAGCTTTGTCAATTAAAAATACTGAATGTTAAATTTTCTTAGGCATGCATCAGGTTACAAGGTTGGGACGATTTTCGCCTGATTATCTATTGTCACTTGCAAATCGATTTGCAAAAGATAACGTCATAGGTACATTAAATATTGATATTGATTAATTTAAAATAGATTAAGTACCAATAGATTCTATTATTTTTGAATGCACTATTTTTCGAATTGAACATCTAAATTGAGTAGAGACAGACTATTTTGCAATACTATTGAAATCAGTGAATTCTGTGTATATTAATTTGTATTGAAGACTATTGAAGCAATACTATTTTGTATTTTTTAACATCTCAGAAATATTGTGAAGTCCATTTCAGAAAGCATTCCAAGGAGTAGCAAAATTTATATGATAATTGCTATTTAAAAATTACAAATACTGCCTAACTATTACCACCTACAAAATTAGACCTGAATGCTAATTCTCAAAAGCACGATGATTCGTTAGCAGTGGTCTAATGGGTCGACCAATCCCTATTAGTCCTACTTGTAAAATGTAATTTTCTAATTTTAGTCTGAGTTTTATAGATTTTGAGCGTTATTTGTCTTCTTTACTTTAACTTCACAGATTCATCTCGGACCGAAAATGGAAATAAATCGCGAACATTTTCGTGCGATTATTTTTACAACTTTCGACGTGGATTAACTCAACAAAAGTGCATGTATAAACTTAATTAAATTTTTGGCGATGAAATTCCATCAAGGACCGTGTTTATCGATGGTATGGTGAATTCAAACGTGGTCGTAGTTCACTCCAAGGCGAATTTCGTGAAGGTCGTCCAAAATCAGTTGTTGTTCCGAAAACCATGGATGCTAATCGCGAATTGATATTGTAAGACGTCATGTGACTATCGTGAGATTGAGACAACCTTAAGCATTAGTGGGATCAGCATACATTCAATATTGCATAAATATTTGACTGTCAAAAAAATTTGTTCGCGTTGGATCCCACACAATTTGTCAATCGCCCAAAAAAAGGCTAGTGTCAATTGGTCGAAAGAAATGCTCAAAAAATACGAACGCGGTGCTTCGGAGCACGTCTATGACATCGTGAGAGGTGATGAATCGTGGATTTACGCGTATCAGCCCGAAAGTAAACAGTAGTTGTCTGTATGGGTGTTTCAAGATGAGCCAAATCCAACAATAGTTGTTCGCACACGAAGCACTTCCAAGCAAATGGTCGCCTGTTTTTTCGGAAAAACTGGACGTGTCGCAACCGTACCACTAGAACAACGCAGAACAGTCAATTCTGAGTGGTACACAACCGTTTGTTTGCTAGTTGTCTTCCAAGAAATCAGGAAAACCAACCGCCGAATACAGATCACTCTTCACCACTACAATGCGAGCTCTCACACATCGTCTCAAACAACTGCATTTTTGAGCACCCAAAACATCGATTTGATGAGTCATCCGCCGTATAGTCCTGACTTGGCACCGAATGACTTATTTTTATTCCCGTACGTAAAAAACAAACTGAGAGGTCAACGTTTTTCGACACCTGAAGAAGCGGTTGCTACATTCAGAATGCATGTTTTGGAGATACCTCAATCAGAGTGGCAAAAGTGCATCGGCAATTGGTTCAAACGCATGCTAAAGTGTATAGATCTTCATGGGGAATACTTTGAAAAACAATAAAGTGATGTTCAATGATTAATATTTGTTTTTGTTCTCTAATCAAACCTATTCACTATCGAGAAAGTAGAAAAAAATGAAAAGTAAAAGTAGAGATACTTGAGCATGCTCAAATTTTCGAAGCTGAAATTGAAAGTGAAATTGAGACAGCAAAATAATGCTTCAATAGTTTTGATGAATCTATAAAAATTTTCTGTACTTTTGAAAGTGACGGCTGAAATAATATCGTTGACACGAATAAGGTAACAATATTTAAAATCAATTATAACCCGGTTGCACTGGTTGCATATATAGTAACAACTGATGACAATTTGGCGGTGGAAATTTTTTTACATGAATGGAATTTTTTACATAATAAATGGGATATTGTCAAATGAACTCAAAACAAATTTTACAGCAAAATATATTAATGAAATGGGTGACCTATTGTTGGAAAGTTATGCATTAAAAGTAAACGCGACTCGAAACTACCGAAATAATATTTTAAATTATGCAGATTTTATCAGATAATTTATTATGTACAGCATTAGCCGCACCTTTACAAATTTTTCATTAATTCACTAATAAAAAATTCAACTCGTGGTGGTTTATATTATCCCAGTGAGTCAATTATTCACATAGTAAACCTCACTACGTGTATTTCAATAAATTATTAGGCAAAAACGAGGAAGATTTCTTTTCAATTCCTGGTAAAAGATCGTCTGCAAATTAGTAAATAAAACACTGCGAAATATGACTGGCATTGCTTTAAAATTACTTAATAATTGCCAGTTTCATACTGCTGAAATAATTATTACAATGATTATACGTTGTTCGACAAACACCCTGTTGAAGAATTATTACTACAAAAGGACCAACGAAGGTTAAAAAAAGTTCGAAAAGAAAATTGAAAACAGTATAATAATAATTACTAATCAATAGTATAAAGTTGGAAAGTACTGTTGAAATTGTTTAAAACATGTGTAAAGTATTGGTATAGCTTTGAAAATGTGTTTCCAAGGAAAAACAGAATGGGGTCCAGCTAAGGATGTCCTTAAATATTTGAATAAGTATTATTTCGCTATATTTTAATTGGATGTTTTTACATTCAACCGCCAGTAAATGTCGAATTACTATCGACCTACTGGTGGCCGCGGCTGATTCGAGCGTTCAGGTCTTATATTTTAGGTGGTAATAGAGTAATGTGAAAAAACTAAATACTTTCTCCAATTACGTAGACTACTCTCAAGTAAAGAATTGTATACTTTTATGTGGCAAATTCAAATAGACAAGAGATATAGTTACTATTCGGATATTACAAATAAATGTCTAATATTACTTACTTGATATAATCATCCTTATTGGAATTATCTAATGGAATGTTGGCACCTCCAGCAATTAGTTCATGGACAGAGGTTTGTCCAAATGATTCTTCATCTACAGAAAATGTTAGATCTAAATCGGACGGATCGTTTTCCTTTATCCAAAGTAGAGATTTGTAATACTCTGAGTCAACAGATTCCATGTCTTTCAAATCAATGGTTTTACTTAACATCATCTTGTAAAATGGTCGGATGAAAAAGGCTGCAAAAAAGATAATGATGAATGGAAAACAGTCGTCAATTTTGTCAGATTTTAAGCGCAATACAAAAAACATCATTCAATTACCATCCAGCAATTTCCCATGATATACAGCCATACCAGCTACTCTTCCAATGAATTTGAAGTAACTCATATGTTCTTCGTTGCATACTCCTGAGAAGGGATTTATTTGAAGAGTATAATTGTCCCTGAAAATTATATCAGATTAGAGATGATTGTTTATGATTTACCAATATGAATAGATGAAATAAATGTTAACACTTAGCATAAATTGAGATGAGTCATCAAGGATGTTTTTGGTATCAGTATCTATATCAGGGGGGGCAAACTGCGACTAGCGACATACATGCGGCTATTTGAAGGATTCCTTATAATCTCGCTCAATAGTCCTGATTTACCTTTTTGTATTATATTTGTATTATGATTAAAATGAAAGATAAAAACGAGACCTCTCACAGTGTAGATTTAAGTATGAAACTAATTAATTCAATAAATAACTTATTCAAAAGGACATTAAAAACAAAAATTTTGTCATTTCCCTCGAATTGAAAAGGATTTGTTCAAATATTGAAAAGGATAGACTCAATGAGTATTTGAAAAAAAACTAGATGGAATATCGAAGGAATTCCAAAATAGATTTCAAAACTTCAAAAATATTTTAATTGTCTACCGATTCTTTTCTGAATCGATTTGTTAGATACATATTTCAAGGTAAGTTTTCCATTTCCAATATAATTATAACCCAAAAGCATCTGGAAAATTTAATTGATACAAGTGCAAGAATATCAAGCACTACAATTAAAATATAACTCAACGCCGATTTAATTTCGAACCATAATCGAAATATCCTAAATCAAAGCGTGCTGCTCGTCGAATTATTTCATTATTTGGAGCAACTAAGTGTGAATTATGTGAATCGTATTATTCCACTAAAAAAATACCTATCAGACCAAAAAAACAGCACCTCAAAGAATTACTGAGGAGTACTGTCACCAAATATTCAGCAAATGTTAAAGAAGGTATCAAAGTGTAACAAATATAACTGTTGAGTACCAAAAAACAGCACCTCAAAGAATTACTGAGGAGTATCGTCCTCAAATATTCACCAAATGTTAAAGAAGTTATCAAACAGAGTGTAACAAATATAACTGTTGAGAATAAAGAACTTATTGAATGATTTCACAATTTTCATTATTTAAATTCAACACACATATTTTGTACTTTTATTTGTATATTTTCAATTAAAATAATTTCTGTAGGAAACATTGTTTAAAACGTCTCTTGCATGCATTTCAAGTATGTATTTAATTGTGACTCTTGAAAATTTCAAATGGTGAAAAATGGTTCATATTATCAACTCAAGATATCTAACTTACGAAAAATATAAAAGAACCAATAAATATAATATGAAAATAGTATTAAAAACCTGCAATAACATCAAGTGGGACTTTTATCTTCATACATAAAAAAATTACAGTTGAACTGTATCAAGATTTCCTTTATTCTTGAAAAAAGTTTATTATATTTTATTGCGAAAACATTTGTGTTATTATGATGTTTTCTCATTGGTTATGTATTTTATTTTTTGGATTTTAAATTATTATTAAATTATTTAGTATTTTAATTATTAGCCTGAAACATAAGGACCTGAATTGGATGATAATCAAAGGACCATACAAGAATACAAACAATATTCGGTTATAATCAAATTCGAATTCGGTTTCTGGAATATAAACTTTTTTGGGATATGAAAAATAATTAGCTAACGTGCTGGGATGTTAAAAATTTTGGATCACATTTTCATACCGATAATATATTGTTGAGATATTTGTATAAACTATTCCAATTACGAAAATAGTGTCACTTACTCTGTATATTAGATATTCGAATGCATTTACCCCTTATCCTCAGTTCACAATGAACATTCTGCTCAATTGCCAAAATTACTGTCTTCGCACATAATGAATCGAAATAATAAATTATTTTGAGAGTTTTGTTTTTTACAAAATATTTTCACTCACATTGCGGAATACTCGAAGAGCCCGTAGTAAGGATTGAACATCTCCTTTGAGATCAGATAGAACCATTCCCTCGCCAGACCGCCGTAATCCAGGCCGACCTCGCCCTCGAAATCGATCCAGAGTTTCGTCTTAAGTAAGTCGACCTTCTGCAGGTTAGTCATGATCGCACGATACGAATCTTCCAATATAGTTCGACGGCGCACCTTGATTTCAAACTTGTTGGGCACGTTTGTCTGAAGTACAAATAAGAGAACCATGTTTGAAATTTTTCAAATTTTCGTTAAATTATACTTACCGGCCTTTTAAGTTGGTTCTTCATGTATTCGTACTTGCGCTTGTAGTCACGGGAGTACGGTATGGCCGGACCGGCTATTTCCGGATTCGACAGTCGGGGATCCTCCCACTGCGTAGTGCGCGTATCTGCGAAAAAAGAAAGGATTTAATCTGTAAGCACGGTCAATATGAAAAAATTCCATATAGACTACAGCAACGCCAGAGACAGCTTTACACGCTTATCGACAGGAGAATTAAGCTTAGTACTGCCACGAAGATACGTCTGAACAGGATAATCATCCTACCAACCATGACCTATAAGTGAACTGTTTGGGGCTAGGCTGTCAAATGTCATATCGATAAGTTCCAAGTAGTGCAGAAAACATGTCTAAGGATGACCATCTATGGCTAGATTTCAGCGAGAATGTTCGCAGCCTTTCCAACCAATCGAACCCCTGGTAGTCACCCTAGGAGACTACGTAGAAGATGCCAGATGGAAACACAAGAGGCCCAGACCTGCTTCGAGGCGAGATTATTGACATTTCGTAGAGTTCGTAACCATAGAATAACGTATCATATAGTTAAAAAGGAAATTGTTCTTACAAATAAAAATATATTTTCACCAACTCTTTGTGTAAACTTACTGTGATCAATGAAGAAAATACGTCCATCGTTATGAACCCTCTCTTCCCAACCTTCTGGGAGAGGACCGAGATCGTCGTCCGGTTTCTTGTTGAATACCGGCACCTGGGGCTGATTGGGCATTTGACTTGCTCGGCCTGTTCTCGGATCTACCCACGAGGTTGTCTTGGAATTGTGGTCGATGAAGAACAGTCTACCATTGGGCGCGACTTGTACAGTCCAACCCGGAGGCAGTCCTTCACCGAGAGCCTCCAAGCTAGACCTGTTCGTGGCAGCCGTCTGCGAAGCGGTCGAATCCCGACGTGACGAATTACTTGTTGGACTGTCTGTTTGGTCATCGCTCTGAAAATATGAATATTGGCTTTACTAGCAGCTTTTGGTGCTCATAAATGACAACCTGTGAATGAATTTCAATCAGATATTTCGCGTTTTTAGTTGATAAAATAACGAAAGTTGTTACGGCTTTTGAATAACAACATTGACATGTTATGGAAGAAGTACACACATAGATGACTGAAACTGAAACGTTGTTCATCATAGTTTCAGTTTTTCACTAATGGATGACAATCTAAGACAGGAACAAAAAAGTTTACGTCTCTAGAATATTCCGAGCTTTTGACAATGTTCATTGTCTTCTTCAGGGACACAATATTATCTAAATTACAGTTTACAAAACAATTTTAGAAATAACACTATTTGTATTGGGTAGTGTTGGCGTTTACTTGATGTAAATCCATTATAATTGAATATAAGCTAAAATTCAAACACTTGAACTTCTCATTTACATGTTTATTGACTTATTATTTGTACACTTATGGAATCTATCACACTTAAAACATAAAATACTATGAATGCCTATGAAATCATTTATCATTCAAAACAAATGTCGCTGAATTTATCTAGAGAAAATTGTTAGAGTAACACAAATAATGTTTTTTAATATTGTTTTATAAACTGTAATTTATATAAGTAGCCCTGAAGAAGAGAATACACCATCAGAAGCTTGGAATATTTTAAAAACGTACAGTTTTTTGTTCCTGTTCTTGACTGACATCTCAGAGCAATACTGAAGCTACTTATATACAGTATATATATATATATATATATATATATATATATATATATATATATATATATATATATATATATATATATATATATATATATATATATATATAGATTAATATAGGGTTTATTGGCAATACCTATTTATATTTGCTTAAAATATCATAGAGCGCCAATTGAGAAAACATTATTGGAAAATACCATCCTTGTAGTCTCAAAAGCATTGAGTAACATGAACTGATGAATTACTTCAAAATTTCAGGAACCAAGTTAAAAACAGAAGCATAAAATGAAAATTCTAACACAAATTTTCTTTCAATTAGAAAAAATTGCTTCACAAATTCTAAATATACATCTATTTGGATTTTATTCGAAATCATACATCAAGCATGATGGTATGGTAACTTTCATTATAGTGATTATATACTGTATCAATTAATCCTCGTTTGTTGAAGGATATATTCAGAGTGTATCACAAGCTGCACTGGAAAATACTTAAATTATTAAATGCGTTTCTACAAGATATTCCACATATATTTTAGCAGAATAGCTACTGTCAATTACATTTCTTAGTAAAATTATTGCTTCATAAATATTTTTTGAACTTGCATAACAATTAGACATAAAGAAAGATATTTGTTTAAATTAATTTCCTTACCTGATGTTTCCATTAAAATGAAGCATTTATCTGCTTTTTTCGAAATGACAAGACTAAAAACTTGGATTTCGATCAACCTATTCCTTTTAATTATATTTTAATGAAAACGATAGAGTTGAACCAGTTTCTATCAATAGATTCATTTCCAATTCATGAGTGAAGATTACCATCTAAACGGTAAAACTAGTACTACCATGAATTGAACCGCGAATTAAAGATGATTGGTCAATTTCAATCATCACCTAAAATAAATTACCTATGTTACATCATCGACCTCTTCAATCGTCAGGAAGAAGCGAAATACAATTTTAATACATTCAAAAACTTCAAACCTTCGTTAATATGGCAAGTACTTCTTTAAATATATGGTAACATACGGTGACCATTGATATATCACTTCCGCAGTTTGAAATATACCTAGTGAACCAATTAAAAGAATAACAAGGAGTGCATGAACACGGCAGGCAGTTCACATGCGACTTACAGAGAGAATTTAATAAACTCATCGATTGGAAACATCAAATTTGCAAATTTGCTGAAAGGTGAATAAATATATATATATATATAAATATATATATATATATATATATATATATATATATATATATATATATATATATATATATAAATATATAATACTAAAAGTATACCATAAAAAACAAATAAAATATAAACTTTTACGAATTATTCACAAGAATATTATAGCAGAGCTGGCTATGTCAAACATGTACATTGTGATATCTACATTATCCTCCAAGGGATAAAATGGACATTGATAAATTAATAACATTGACAGTTTCACACGTCGTTATCAATTCAGATTAATTTAGGTGTATTTATGTTTTTTCTATTGATTATCATTTGTAAGAAATAATAATTTGAAGTAAGTTATTGGCTTAACTATGAGATGACAACCTGAAACATGCAGACTGAACATTATAATTTTACTGTATTATTATTCAATACATTTACGAAACATTAAGCCCCGAGTTCAATTCAAATTGTTATTGAATCATGTTTCATATTATTCAATATGTTCATTAGGTGCCTGATTGCTAGAACTTTTTGATTATTTGGTGATCGTAAAACAGACCTCGACAATAATAGCTATATCTAGCAGAAAAAATAATACTTCAGTATTTCTGTGTACATTACAGTTAAGCATCAGGTAAATGTACTGAAAACGATACATTTAAGCTCAGAATACCGACATTGGTTCAATATGTTGTCTAAAAAGTGATATATTATTGATTATTTATTAACATTTTATGCTTACACATACGTACACAACATATTAAACCAATTAAACCAATGTCTAAATGATTATTGTTTATTCACAACCATTTTATGCTTAATATAGAAACCTTATCTGAGGAATTGGTTCAATATGTTGTGAAAAAAATGATACTGATCATTTATTAACATTTTAAACTTATTAAAGAAACCTCTTTGGAACATTGGTTTAATATGTTGTGTAATGAATGATTATTGATTATTCATTACCATTTTATGCTTAATATAGAAACCTAATATGAAACATTGGTTCAATATATTGTGAAAAAAATGTTACTGATCATTTATTAACATTTTAAACTCATTAAAGAAACCTTTTCTGGAGCATTGGTTCAATATGTTGTGTACAAAATGATATATTATGATTTATTTCATTATCATACTACAACATACATGTTGTACATGTTACTGACTTAAGGTACTTTTTACAAGAATTTGTTGTGTATTTTATTTTTGGTTCCTTCTTAAATTGTTATTATTAAATTGTTCAAATATTTAATATTTTACTTTTAAATAAAATTGTGTTGACGATCAAATATACTCCACTAACCGAAAAGTCATATATGTTTAAAACACAAAACATTTTTTTATTTTCTTTTATTGAACAATAATATTTGAAAGTGCTTTCGTGTTAACATCAATATTAAATTGTTTTTAATTTTAAATTCAGTTTTTCATTTTTACTTTACATTATTTCGGGTAACAAAATATGTAGGCAACAGAAGTACTCAAATCAACAAATAAAGATGTATTTATTGTGTAAAACCTTCAAGCAAACACTCTATATTTATAGCAATATATTGTTCGATTATATTTGATGTCTAATCAATTAATTCCGCTCGATCAGTTTATCATACTCTCTCTGACGAGACACCTACACGAACAGCAATAACGACAAGCTGGACACACTAGCTCATGGTACGCACCTCCGATTCCGTCCCCATCTCACCGCAATCGTCGGCGTTCAGACGTATCTGAAACTCGGGGTACTCAACCGACCCTTTCTGCTACTATCGTTGCTCTCGGCCGAAGCGTTGTACTCCGAATCGTTGTGTTCGGAATCGGATCGATTCGGTTCGTCGGTTTGACGTTCGTCAGGCGGATTGACGTGGTTGTCGTTTTCGCCATCGTGAACGCTATCGACCTGTCCATGATGAGATCACATGCAAAACAAAAGGCTCACATGCATGAATGACGACTGGGTGGGATTAAGGCTTGTTTTTTTTTTTTCAACATGGAAACCGATTAGTTCCATTTGGTGCGAGTTAGAAACCTTTTTCTTATGAGCCATGGACGAACACTTCGATACAAACGTCCCATACTCAATTAACACTACAGTTCTGCACCTAGTTTAGCTATTTGTAAAATGTATGAAGTATCAAAAATATGGAAAACTGATACCGCACATGGAATTGTGCATTTACCTATGCTGAAATATCTCGTTCTGTTCATATATCATCTCAACAAATTCACTATTGATTCATTCAAAGTACACCTGTATCTTTCAGGAAAATTATGAATTGAAGAATGATTTCACAGGAAAATTTGTACATCGTTTATTATCAACGTCAGAAATTCAATCAAATATTGTTAAATACTATTTTCTTAAATTCAGTAACAATTCTCAGCAAACCTAAATAAATTGATACGTAATACAAGTCACCAAGTTTTACTCATAAAAATATTTACTTCACTTTTGAAATAAAGCATAATATTTATATGAGAACATTTGGTTAATATTTTAATGGTGCTGCAAAATAATTTCACTTATTCAAGTGAGATTGTTCTGAATCTTCAATTCGTGACCAAATTGCTCACATTCAATATCAGTACTGGCGCAATCAGCGAAGCTTGAACACATTTTACTAACAGATGATGCTTAAAAAAAGGGAGCCGACAAGATAATAAAGTTATCATTGTTAACAATCCAGACGACCTGCGACACCATCACACATCTATCAGTATATGTGTATTCCGTAAGTTTCACTGAATATATTAATAACTCTACATATGTTTCGGGTGGTTAACCCATTATCAAGAGTATACAATATTACTGAATTTCAAAATTTACAACTTTCACTTATATATCCTAAACCACAGAATTTAAAACTGGTTTCACGGAAAAATCCACCTGATCATTACAAAAAGGTAAGACTTCAAGTGTATGTAATCTTCTAATCTTTTGCCTTTACTACGTGAGTGTACTCTTTCGGTCTTCCTGGGGTCCGAGAAATGATTATGTTTAATGCAGTGTTCAGAAGAACCCGTATTAGGTTTATTCAACAGTATTGATCTGCTCATGGATTCTTTTTTGTATAGAACGTCCAGTTTGACCGATGTATTAAAGTGAATGTTATCACATTCACTGCAAAATATTTTATAAACGCCATTTCTCGAAAAATAAGTCAAGTTTGTCCTAGTTATTTACCAACAATGAACCCAAATTCTTTTTGTTGGTGCATATTGTATTCACATTTTTTATATGTAATCATCTACAAATTTTATTGCTCAAGTTAGGTATATAATTAATTGAATGAAATATTTTTTGTTGTTTTTCTAAGTGAATAGGTAAAATTCTTTGTAATAGTATCTTTCTCTGTTTATTTTTGATTAGTTTATCAATAAAGAAGGGTTTATAACCATTGTTAATAGCAATTGTTATAATTGTTAGGAGTTATAATTAAAGGTTAAAAGGTGATATAATGGTTTAAACCCTTTTTAATTGATAAAATAATCAAAAATAAACAACAAAATTGCTAACTTGAGCAACAAAATTTGTAGAAGATTACATAAAAATAATGTGAATATAATATGCACCAACAAAAAGAACTTGGGTTCATTGTTGGTAAATAACAAGGACAAACTTGACTTATTTTCGAGAAGTGGCGTTTATAAAATACTTTGCATTGAATGTAATAGTTTTTACATAGGTCAAACTGGACGTTCTATACAAAAAAGAATGGATGAACATAAAAGATCAATACTGTTGAATAAACCTAATACGGGTTTTTCTGAACACTGCATTAAACATAATTTCTTGGATTCCAGGAAGACCGAAATAGTACACTCAGGTAGTAAGGGCAAAAGATTAAATACCCTTGAAGTCTTGGAAATTTCGATAGCCAAATCAAAGAATTTACCTATTTGTAATGATCAGCTGGATTTTTCAATGAAACCAGTTTTAAATTCTGTGGTTTAGGATATATAAGTGAAAGTTGTATATTTTGAAATTCAGTAATATTGTATACCATTGATAATGGTTTAACCACCCGAAACATATGTAGAGTTATTAATATATTCAGTGAAACTTAAGTCAACTGTGTTAATTTTATAGTTTTTAACATAATGTTTCACTAAGAGATAAGCAATACCTCTGTGTCGTTTATTATTTATTATGTGTCATTTTATTAGAATCATCATATAATGAAAAACATTTTTTTATCTCAAATATCGGCCACATCTTTCACCATTTGAACTGATAGAAGCCGAAGAATACAGAAAATAGATTTTCTGGTACGATTTTAATCATTTTGAATTATATATAAATTTTTCACAATGAAAAATATCATTATAATTATTATGTATGATGCCATATTGAATTGAATTCAATTTGACCAAGAGGGAGACAACATGTGCTACATGTTCAAAAAATATGTGCTACCACATTATAAATGTCAAACAATACTTTTACAGCTTTTAGAACTTGGTAATTATCCTTTAACATGCCACACGTGAACTTCTACAATTTGAAGTCAGATACACAATAGTAACTTTTGTTCATAAGTGTCTTAATAACACAATAGTTTTCTAGGTCTTATAGTCCAGCAACAATTAATCATGGACCTCATAATAGATTCAATTCAACGAAGAGCAAAAGACCTTAAAATTAAGCGACTTATTGTGAGCCACTGATAGTATTCAGTTATATTATTTATATAGTGAAGGATATATAATATAGTATTGAACATATTGCCAAGCAGAACAAATTTCTGTAATGAACTATATGCAAAGATCTACAAATAGAAGAGCGCCAGCTGATAACTACTTAGAACGCTTCCAAATCCTAGATGCACCAAAACACACAAAAGTCATCTCATATCAATATAACTTTTCGCTTTTTTTTGGACACGCATACAGAAAATTCTTGAAATTCATTCTTGAAAAACTTTTTTATTCCCTAAAATACATTTGATCAATTCTGTATAATTGTTTTTTCTGATGACAAAGCAACTCCAATAATGCTTTGAACGAACAAGGTAAATCCTATTCATCAATTGAAATATTAAAAATTTCAGTGGCAATAACCTCAAATGACTTATCTCCGATACAAATAACCAAACTACAGTCCATCACAATCTCATGTATAATTTAACTTTATAAATCAAAAATTATCATATTTATATTGATTGCATCTGCTAATCTGAAAGAAACATGTGTTAACGGAAATGAATCAATAGATCATCCAGGCAATGATGCATAAACCGATATTAATTAGCAACTTTCCTTAACAGAGGTGAATACATAAAGCCTTATTATTATATGTGAATATAAAGCCTTATATTCTTGCTTATAAGATGAATTCAAAAGAACAAATGAAAATTGTTGAAATAATGAGAGCAGCTGCTGTTTTTTGAGATTTATTATACAATAAACAATGTATTTAGTCTGAAAAAAGGTAGACATAAACCATTATATTTTATTATAGCTTGGTGTCCTTAACATTCAACTACATATTGGTATATGAAAATGAACATCTTTCAAAACTCATGTATCCCGTTACATAAGACAAACTGAATAATTGTGTTTCTAAGTAGACTAAAAAGATTTTCCCATATATTAAAATATTGACGATAACATTGAAACTTTGAAATTTGTTTCCTCAATTATTTCTGTATATATATCAGAAAATTGTAAAAACTAACAATATCAATCAAATCAATTTATCTGTGATTCAGGCATGCAAAGTTAGTCGATAACAACCTAATCCATAAAATTGAAAAATAATATATAAATACAACACCAAACTTACTTGACTTGCTATGCTTGTGGTATCTCCCCGGTCTCTGCTACTACTCTGTTCATCGCTGATGTGATACCTCCTCTGAAAAATACGAGCTTCGCTGTTTTCTCTAAGCTCTTGTTCCTCCTGTTGTGTGGCATTAATTGTACTGGAAAATAAAACGATATCTAATTAAATATATTAGAACCATGATAAACATTAGCATCACAGAATTTATATGACGGATATAATGAGTTCGAGTCACAGTAGTGAAAAAAATAGCCAACAGTTAATCATATGAATAGCATAAATCTTTATCACAATTACATTATTGAAACAATCGTAGAATTTTTTCAAACAAAAATGAAGTTAAACAACACCTTTCAAGACACTGAAAATGTAATGATCTAATTGAGAAGTCAAACTGAACTAAACAAATTAATTAAATCTAAATTTGCGTTGACTCACACAATAAAGACTAAAATCAGAGATCATCAGAGATGATATGAAAATCTTCATGAAATAACTAATGTGCCACAACAAAATTACAGCTACAATCGAAGTGTAATAACGTGATTTAGAAAAGAAAACGAGCTAAATGATTAATGAAACTAAATAAAGGTATAATTAATCAATAAAGAAAGGAAATTTTTTAAACATTTTTTCAATAAAATTTCAAGATTACTAAGAACGAATGCAGGGATATTTCTGCAATGAAATGAACAATTTTCGATTAACTTAATATGATTGATGATAATTTCTACAAATTTATATCATAATTTATTAATTAAGTGTGGATTATTAAAAACTTGTATAAACCTACAAAAAATTTTGAAAGATTTTCAACAAATTTTTGTTTCATCTTAGATACACAATCCTTGACATAGATTTATGTTTCACTGTACTGACTAATACACATTTCAATATGTTTTAGGTAACTTACAAGATAGCATAGTTTGAGCCAATATTGATCATTTTAACTGTTGTGTTTTCATTAACTGTTGACAACTTATTTTATAAAGATAGACTAAAATAAAGTCCTTCAAATAAATTCCTTGACACATCAATTTCTCTAAAACTACTGGCAATGGCACTACGCCATTGGTCTGACTTTATGAAATATCAATATGTCCGACTTTATTACCTGAATGCAATAATTTTAATCTGAAAGCACTGGAAAAGTTCAGGTACATATATTCATTCCAAGAATTACACTGTTACAAACAGGTAGTACAGGCTAAGATCTTAATCCCTTCAAAACTTTAAAGATACATTTCAGAAGATGTTGAAAATCATTATTAATTGTAATACTGAATAAAGTCATACAAGTTATCCATTTGATGACTATTTCATTAATTCAAGCTGAAAATTTATATAAGAAACACGAGTTTCTACCCAAAAATTGTCTTGTTTAAAAATTTGTTAAAATTAAAATTTTATCATTTAAATAAATTAACTCACATGAGTAAAAACAGATATTACTTGCTTAATAATAAAATGCATTCTTTGATAAAAAGGTTCTTTAATAAAATACAAAAATTAGAGTTCTTATTCTATCACCAAAAACGAGAAACCATGAAATTAATATATTTTTATGGGATTTTACACATATAAACTTTTTTCTTTGGAGTCAGTATGACGTCCGACTTAGGCAGTCTATTACTGTAAAGACCTCGAACCCCCCTGATATATACTCAAATCTCAACGATCGATTTGTAGTGTCGATTTAAGTATGTGACGTCTCTAAATTCAGACTCTGAATTCAATTTTGGGATTCCAAATTGAGCACGAGTTTTGTTTGCAGTCTATATTACGTATAGTTTGAGTGACTTCTCTTAATTCGACCCATAAGCTATAAAAAAGGAATCTTTGTTCTTTCAATTCAGACGATACTGCACTCACTAGAATACTACAAAAAGCTGCAAACACCTTGCAAGGTTGGTTCACAGATTGGTACATTGTTGTCAAACCAGAAAAGAAAAAGACGCGATCTTATTGAAACGAATCAATCAGACGAAGAAATCAAGCTGAACGGTTAACCGATTTCTTCAATGAACAGGGCGAAGTATTTGAGAGTCATCATCGACTGGAGGTTGATGATGACTTGCAGTTGATGATTCACGAATGTCTCGTATTGACTAACAGATAACTGAATAAAGTTAAATACTGATCAATATACAGAGGGAATACGATTGTCTTTGAGGTATGAGTGAGAATGTTCACTAGCAGAAAAACGAATATGATGGTCCACGCTAGGCAACGTTCAGGACAATCAGTGGAAATATAAGAATATAAGACACTAAAGATAATGTTTAGAGAAGAATCAGCATTAGCATTTTCCAATTCATATTATTTCAAGTCAAGATCATTGTTGCATTTATTTGAGATCTATTTTTTGTGATATCCTTCAGAGACTTCAGCACATTTGAATAAAAACAGTAAATAAAATTCAATAACTCAAATAAAAAACAATTAAATAATACAATGAACAATAAAATCCATTCTTCAGCACTTAATAGAATTTAGAAGAATAAAGTGACAGCAAATCAATATCCAACAGATAGTATTTTGAACAATCTGGAACACCTCTTATTCTGAGTTATGAAGTTTACATACCTCATGGTATGTAAAATCTACCTACCTGATGGTAGGTCTTTCCCATTGTGTTGTTCGAGCAACATGATTCACGTAATAAGTCCGTCCATTTGCATCTTGTCTTTCTTCCCATCCAACAGGCAGGGCAAATTGAGATTCAGTAGAGGAATTTAAAAATATTGGCTGCAAAAGAAAACATTTTTTAAAATCCAAAAGTGAAGGTATTGATTTCAACTATGAAATATATGAGAATTCACAGCAGACATATTCTTCTTTTATCTGTACATATATAATAGACAGAATTATATTTCTATTAATTAACCAGCAGTAACAACAAAGTACAAAGAGATATTTGCTCAGTGTATTTTATCGTATATGATTGTCAATAAATTTTCTTACATCTCATCAATATAAAACTTTTATAATTATTATTGTTCAAACTGCAGAGGAGCCTGTATAGTTCAGGTTGGACCTACAGTTTAACGACGATTCCCACCGGCCCAAGGACACAGTGGGAATCGAACTTACAAGTACCAGGGAAACGAAAGCCTATTGGGTCATTATGCAATACTTTGGTTAGCTTACTTCTGTTTCACCGTTGAAAGTCCTATTTCTATTTATTGTTTTTTTTTTTACTAAAAATGTTATGATATACTATTTTAAATACATTTACTATTCACAATGAAAAATTAAAGTACTTTTCTTCATAATAGTTTATATAAATATTTGATGCACAATAATAATAATTATATACAGGTGCAGTAGCCAAATTGTATTCCATCATGTCCTTGGCTGATCTTTAGTGGGTATTGTGAGGGGTTTGTACCAGTTTTATATCCCAAAAATCTAAATCAAAATATCCTAATTCAGCTTTTTCAATGAGAGTCTACAAACTGCTGCATAATAAAAAAATATAGGTTTATGTGAAACTATTAACTTTTACTGTGATCTTTATTTTTAAAAATGTAGATGATTCAGACTCATGCAAAACAATCTGTATTTCCATGAAATCTTTGTAAGAATGAAAAAAAAATTTTCAAAACAAAATATTCTATAATCTTTAAATTCATATAAGATTTGTTGAAAAAAAATTGATAGAAATTAAATACTTTATCTAATCTTAAATGACCTCCAATAGTTTACTGATTAATATTACATATTTAAATTTTAAATCAACTATTTCAAATTGATAAGATAAATGCAGTTTTCAGGATATTACTTACGGCTACACTTTCTTCTCTACCATCATGTACAATTTCCCATTCCCTTTCTGTTGAATCCATCGAATCTTCTTCAGGAATGGAAGGTGCTACTTGACTATCATGTAAGAAAGCATGATAAATTTCTAGGTGTCCTTTAACTCTTGATCTTGCACTAGAACAATAACTTTTAAAACATTCCAAATGAAAAGTATCAGAAAAAGTTTGTACTTACCTCCTTGGTTTGAGTAAATATTTTATATTTGAAATAACTTGTCCTTCTTGCTCTCTTTGTAAAGAAACCAGGCTTATATCAACCATTCCAAGGAAATCATCTCTTGTCAATCTATTTTCATCAAAAACTTGGAGAATAAGCTTATGTTCACTTGGTTTCACCTATCGATTCATGTTTATCAATAACAATAATTCAATTTTTTCCAAATTATGTCTACTTACCCTAAATATGAATTCTTCATTCCATACTGGGTTGAGAGTCTAGAAAACAATAATACCAGTAACAGAAGATACTACATCTAAATGAGTATAGCTCTAAATGTAATGTCCTACCTTTTTTTTTGTTTTTGTGAGAACTGAATCAATTGTTTCATCTCCACTTATCGTATTCAAATCAATTTTTACGTAAGGATCACTGCAAATTATATGCATTAAATACACTACTGCACTAACATATTATTTACTTGCAAATATTTTGATTGAATTTACCTAGCACCAAATATATCCTTCTTCATCAAACCTTTTCCTTTTATTATCCTGAGTCTAACTTTGCAAGTTGGTTCTTCACTCTGTAAATTATAACTAAGTTAGTACACTTAAAAAAAAACGTTGAGTAGGATATAAAAATGCTATAATTAATAATTACGTTTTCGAGAAGAATTACATTATTAATCAATTAAAATATATCCGTTTCATTCCAGCTATAGATATCAACAACCTGAACTGTATCTAAATGTCAAATATTTACTCACATATCCGTTTTCTGCTACCTCATACGGAATACATCCAAATACTCTATCTGAAGCCATTGAAACGTTTTAGAAAATTACATATAAAAAATCCCAAATTTATCACAGTTTGTATTAACCCCTTGTAAAAGTGACAGCATTTTTTCCAATTTACAATCAACACATTTCTAAGGACACCTGCCACCACTGCACTGGCCTCTCAATTGAGAGATTTTCAGAAATTCTATGACTGATCAATAGGATATGAATTTCGTAAACGTCAAAGTCAAAAAAAACTAATATTCCAACCAAACAAATATTCAATTGTAACAATTGTGAGGTGTTCAATTTATCCGTATTTTGAACATATCTCTTGACCTGAAAAAATTAAACTATAATTTGAATTAGTTCCTTTATTATATTAAATATGAATAAGTTATATAGATTGACATTTCTGAAAAAGATGAGTAAAGTGTTTTTCCAACTATATTTTCTCAGGAATTAGTTTAGATTGTAATAGATTGCAGTAGTAGCCTCTTGGGAATAGGTACAGTCACTTCTATTAAGATAAGAGTGGGTAAATCTAATATGTTATAGCCAGCTTAGCGTAACAGTGATTCGCAATTTTGTGACTAAACACGTTTCGTACCAACGTTTCTGTTTAAACATGGGGGAAACAACGAAAGTTAAAACAAAAGATAAAACAAAAAAGAAACAAAATGAGCCTTCTGATGTGCATGCTTTAGTGCAAGTTTTCGAGTTCGTTTTTGTAATTTTAATACTTGTTTTGATATTCACCAGTGAATTTTCAATAATGAACATTCATGTTTTTTATTCAAACATAGGGGTAAGTGTCCAATAACTACTTGAATTTATGATACACCCTGCGCTATTAAAATCACTTATTTAATCTAACATATAAGTTACTAAAGTATTAATTAACTTAATTTACGATTTCTAGGAACCAAAAAGTATCAGTCTATTTTTTATTCCATCATGTGATATAATTCGATGTTTCAGTAGATAATTCCAACTTAAATAACCACATTGTTGCCATTCATATTTTTAGACTAAGTTTTGAATACAACGGTAGTTTTATCAACCGAAATTATTCCACCACAAAATTGTACAAACTGGCATTGTTTATCTCATGTAAACAATGACTATACCTATTTAAAATGAGGATACGTTATCAGATCATCATTTACTCAAATAGAAATAACTGTTTCAGGAAATTAAATAGTTTACTGCCTTTAAAATTAAGACATGAATTTAGTTCGTAAAGATATGAAACATGTTTTTGTTATTCGCCTTTGAAAATGAGAATGGATTAAGTACGTAACAGATACACGTAATCAAGATATATGATTAGACTTCGCAACAAAGATGAATTGATAGATTGGCTAATACTGATTATTGATACTGATAATTCGATAATACTGATTGTGTTTTTGATTTTTCTTCCATCAGACGTAGGAAGTGACTCAAAATATTGTTACTAATTTATATCAATTTTTTTCTGTATGATTACGTTTTCGAACATTTATAGGTATTTATTCTCCAACATATTTTCTAATCCAAAAATGAAATAATGCAAAAATAAATGGTTCGGAGCCTTCGGTCATATAAAAAGCGCATTACTTTCCATGTTTTAACTGGGAATTTAACTTATAGGTATAAGTTCACACCAAGAAGGCTCTCCTTGTGCCATACGTTGAGAGTAAAATGGTCTGTCGCTTGGACAAAAATTTACGGTTACACAATTCTCTTTAATAATGAGTCTTGGTATTCACAATTATTAACTAGATTCACATTAATATAATGTAGTTACTATAAACGATATTAAATGAGAAAAATAATCAAGTGAATCAAAATTCTCACAATTTTTCGTTAACCTTTTTTCAGCAGAAATGTTGCATCAATAAAAATTTTTTTATTGATCATAATTATATAGTCATGTTATAATGATTATTAAATTTCTTTATTTATTTGTATACCCACTAACACAATGTGTTGTAGTTACATGTATTTTATTTTCAGTGGATGGTTTTAATGGTTCAAGGACTTTTAGTTTTTCATGGAATTAGCCCAATAGTCAAAAAAATATTTGGAAATGATACAATATTCATTCATTGGCTTATGGAAACTATAGCCTTAGTTGGGGCAAGTATTGCCTTCATCTGCGCTTATCAGGACAAAGAAAACAAGAATAAATATCATTTTGTTACGTGGCATGGTATTTTTGGTTTGATTGGATACTCCTTATGTATGCTCAGTGGGTTAAATGGAGTTCCTACCTTATATCGTAAGGAATTGAAGAAATTTATATCTCCAAAGTGGATGAAGTTTGTTCACATTCTGACTGGAACAATTGGTTTTTTTTTCGGCGCTCTAGCACTTGTTATGTCATGTTACACTAAATGGTTCGCTAAAAGAACTTCATCTAGTTTAATAAGTTTCATTATTGCTTTGTTCTTAGTATCAAGTGTTGTGATTTGGACTATTGTTAGACCAGTTACTAAAGTTCGTAGTAATTGGAAAAAATTAACAGCTAAAGCTGAACAATAGTAAATACATTTATTAAATCCGATATACCTATATATATTTCAGTATTTTTAGTGTTACACATATTTTTTATATATATTGACGCATATCTTAATGTCAGTGATAAAAGTAATATTTAAGTTTCTTCGACAGCCTTTAATTTTATTTTCTCAAACAGTTGTTGATACGAAAAAATTTGCATGAAAAGTATTTCTTCTAGTAATTGTAAAAACATTATTGAATTGTTATAGTTTTTTGATTATCTGATTGTAAAATAATAAAATGAATCATATCTATTATTCTATGGGAATTAGTTTCTGTTCAATTTTTTATTACAATGGATATTTTATTTTTATCCATCTACCGTTGCCAACCAGATCTACCCATCCCTTACGGTATTTTTCATTTTTGAACAATGCTTGAAACATTAAATATAACACGTGAAATATTAATAACACGGAAACGTGAAACATTAATAAGAATACTTATTAAATATTTTTTGTAAAATTTAATAATTCTCAATTTAATAGGTTTATAATAAAGTATTACAACAAAACAAACAAAAAGAATATTACCTCAAGATTTTACAATTTAAAATATAAAAAACGCCAATTACTCGAAAAGTTCGATACATATCTATGTACAGTTTTAAAATGAAGGTATATAAATGAAAAATCAGTCTACACTACTAATTAACTAAAAAACAATATATCTGGTTTTCTGAGAAACAAATTTAAAACGAATGACAAATGTGATACCTTACTTGTTTGCAAATAATTATTCAAGTAATTTTCCATTTACTAAAAGTTATTTCGCTAAAAGCATTTGAAACTGATAAACTTCGAAAATTGTTATTGCTAGTACGAAAATGTTTATCAGTTCTAATATATCAAATATGTTTCACTTGCACAAATATCATTGAACGAGGTTATCCCATTTGAGGTTTTCACCTATTACCGGTTCGACCATGAATTTCTGTATGAGTATGACTGAAAAAATTTGGGATATAATTATATTGAAAACATAGACAAATTACAGATATACTGTAAACATAGACATTAATTTTATTTTTAATAACCCATTTCAAAATTTATCATACTTTTTCTATGAATTCCAAAGAAATTTAATTAGGTGGGACGGAATCCCGACATCCAAGCGATTAGAGGCGATCTTAACCGATGTACAACCTATGCACACCTACTAGGATTGTTCCTGTTGCCAAGTTGTCAACGCCAATTTAGCAATACCTATATTATCACCCTCAAATATGTGGAAATCATATAACTCGTTAACATTAAGGAATAACCATATAAAACCCATTACTCTGTTCACTTATGTATATGTTTTGGCTATAATTGTTGATAAATAAGAATGTAAACAAAGTTTTCCTACGATCGGGACTAAAATGGCAACTCAGCTTGATTTTGTCCTTTTCTGAATTGTGCATTTTCTCTCTCTGTGATTGAATATGATCAAAAAATTAATTTGAAATTAATGAATTCAATAAACACTTTGTTTAAGGTATTTCAAGACAAAAATCAACATTTAATAATGGTGGCGTTTACTTGATGTAAATCCATTATAATTTAATATAATGCTATGTAGTCAATAAAGTGTAAATCGTAAGTTCAAGTGTTTGAATTTAAGTTTATATTCACAAAAATCAATGTTGGTCAGTCTTTCCTTTTTATACTGATGTTATACTTATGTTCAAGATTTTTGAGAACGATTATAGCAGTCCATATTACCATGTATATATGAATTTTGTCTCATTTTTATTTTTCAGTAACTTCACATACCTAGGAAACAGCAGTTAACAAGAGACTTCAACTTTTGGAAAATAAGGCTATTGGAGTTATTTTAGGTTGTGAAAGCGACACTAGCATCAGATCTATTGGAAAATTAAATTGGATGCATGTTGGAGATAAATGCAGTGATATTTATTCATAAAATAACAACTGCCCCAGAATAACTGAAAAACAAGATAAAGAAGTTTTCGAATATCCATGATCATATAGCACAAGGATGAACGAAAGCTTTAGTCAAGTAGTATAGGAGGAGGATCCTCCTTTCGAAATGTAACAATAATTACTCCTGCGAATAATAAAACCCATGAAAATATTCCACATTTGAAAATTTTGTAATTTTCAACATTTGACATTTTTACACATTTGAGAAAATGTATAAATATTCTTTACATAAGTAGGTACTTCATTTTGGTAGCTTGAAAGAAAAATTTATTCTTGTAATATAGCTCTGAAATATGTACCTACTGATTAAGTTGTAAGGAAAAAACCAATCTTCGGATGACCTTCAACAATTTCTGAAGTTTAAAATTGAAGTGATACTTAAAAATACGCTAGTCATTTGTTTTTATCTCGTGAACTATGAAAAAATTATTTACCATTCTGGCGTCGGTGAATAAATTACTAACCGTTTAGAGGCAGCCAAGTGAAACTTACTGTCATGAAAGTAATAGGTTCAGTTAAAAATGATCGATCTCGCTAAAGATTTCATGTATAGGTACCTTGCGTGTGATTTAAGTAACACGCAATTGTAAGCAGGTAGAATATTTCAAATCGGATTCACCAAATGATCTCAGAATGTAATATCAATTATTAGGTAAACAGGTACTTGCTATTCTCGTCCGCAATTGAAAACACAAATACCTACTATTTTGGGACAGTTTTAGAAAAATGATCTGTTTTTGATATTTTAGTGTTTAGTTATTTTAGGCGTTTACTTGATGTAAATCCATTATAATTGAATAAAAACTTAAATTCAAACACTTGAACTTGTGATTTAACACTTTATTGACTACATAGCATGACGCGTTTCGTCGTTACAAACGACTTCTTCAGATGATAAAATAGAATAATCCTGATTGAATCGATTGTTTTTGATTGAAAAAAAAATTTTATCAAAAAAAAAACTAGCGTTACATTATATATAGACCTTTTTTATGTAAGTATAACAACTGAAAAACAATAATTTACAGATGATTAGATTTAATATTCAGACATTTTAACCAGATTTATCTTATATAGGAGTAAAAAATATCAAGAGAGAAGGGGAGTACCGACCTTGTTCCAATGTTGTGAATTATGTAGAGAAATATAGTCAGATAAACCATACAAAATAAAGAAAATAACAGTTATCTATAAGGAAAATTCTGGCAAGAATCAATTCAAAGTTCAATTTCTGTTAGTTAAATAAATAACCCATATATATGTATATATATATATATATATATATATATATATATATATAGTATATATATATATATATATATATATATATATATATATATATATATATATATATTAGAAAACATATTTTCTAATATATGAAATATTAATATGTAGTGTATAATAAATGAATATATACACGTGAACCAATCAATTGATCTTTACAAAAAATTTTCGAATACTGTTACCCTTTCAAATATTATGTTGTGCATAATAAATATATACATGTGAATCAATTGATTTATCTTCCAAAAAATTTCGAATAACTCACTATAAACAGAAACCAAGAAATAACCTAATCCAAATGAAATGTCAAACGAAGTGACGTCGCAAAGAGACTACCTTATTCATTGACTTGACGTCTTGACGATAGTATTCATAAATTGAGCGTTCAATACCTCGTTATTTAGTTTTTTTACGTGACTGTTTTAATTTTCTATGTCAGTGTTTTATATTTTGTAAGTTGATATTCGAAACAAAACTTACATCACAGCTTACTCAAGTTATGTGTATTTTTGAAATAACGAAGGATTAGTATAGAATACATAGTTAAAAAAATAAAATTTCTTTTACAAAATAACAGAAAAAACATAAGTTATTGACGCACATGATACATTATATCTATTTTTGTTAAATTTTATGTATCAAAAGGAAATACATTGGTATTCTAAGTAGTTGAGATTTGAGATTTTTGTCACTTTTTTATACAACAATGGAAGAAGAATTTATTGGCTACCTAGTTTCCATTAAATGTTTAAATACCGTTGTATACCAAGGAGAAATTGTAGGAGTTACACCAGCTTGCATTACAATTAGTAATGCATTTTGTAATGGTGTACCTACTTTCAACTATAATGATGTTAGTATAAGGTAAAATTTCAGACGCTTAGTTTGCATTTAAATTGAGAAGATTTTTTTCAGGGCAGAGGATATATTGGACTTGGCAGTAATTAAAAAACCTTCTACCTCACCTCAGCAAAGTAGTGTCATTTCTATTGCTAAACCAGCAACAAAAAAGTCATCTCAACATGCACAAAGTTTACCAGAATCATCAAATAAAGTAGGAAGTTCAAACAGCAGTAAACCTATAGATATAGAACAAAGAACTACTAATGATAATTCAGTAATTGCAAAAGCTAATTCTACTACTAGAAAAGAAAAGAATCAGAAAGGAAAATGGACTAAAGGGCGGAAAGATGAAGAATGTTTTGGGTCTCCTTGTGTAGAAGAAATTTCTAAAGATTTCGATTTTGAGAAAAATCTTGCTCTGTTTAATAAACAGGCAATATGGGATCAGTTAAATAGCAATAACCAGAAGCCTGATGTTATAAAACAAGCTGAGGCAAGGAGGCCTACTAAATATAGGTAAAGAAGTTTTATTGAATTGTATAAAATACATTTTTAATAACTTTTCACAGTAAATTTTAAGTTGTATTAACTTCAATATTAATTTAAGTTGTGAACATTTGTAATTTACTTTGAAATTGAAAAATTTTTAAAATTTGTTTCAATCCTTGTTTAAAAAAAGTTTAGAAATTACAATATAATATAGTTGTTTCTAAGATTTTGGAGTCAACTGTTGGATAATTTAATGTACAATGTTTTAGATCAACAAAATGAAGGGATGCCAACTTGTAATAATTTCCTATATTTACTTTTTGAAATAGGGATCTGAAATTCTGTTCAATGTATTATGAAATATGTTTACTTTGATACTGAAATTCTATTCAATTATATTATAAATATGTTTACTACATAAAATGTTTATAGTTGAAAACAATAAGAATTGTAGATCATTACATATGAATTCACTAATTTTTGGCAATTGGATTCATTATTTTCTTCTTGATGTTACATGGACATTTTCATTTGAAGAAAGAATTACGATTAAGATATACCATACTATTCAATCTGCTTGTAATCAGTATGTATATAGCATCCAAAGAGAATTCACTGAAATAATGTAACGCATTATTATTTAATATGTTGAATATTTATATTTGAGGTATTGGCTTTATAAGTTTATTATAAGTTCATAAGTTTTATTATTTTGTCTAAATTTTCAAGATGTTTTATGTATCAAAATTTATATGAAAACTTTCTTTTGGCTAATGAAGAAATTTAATTTTTAGACATGATGAAAATGTGATTGCTTCAGTTCCTGTAACTTACCGTCAGATACAGGTTCCGAAGCAAAATTATTTGGAATATGTGACTGATGATGGTCTCATTATACCATGCTTAAATCAAAATTTGAGAAAAAAATTATTTGAGCATGTTGAAAAAGCTGGAATTAGTTGGGAAAGAAGAGTTGAGCTAATGGGTAGAGCAGCTACAGAAATATCCATACAGTTGTTAGGAGGTGGACATCGATTAAACCCGCAGAATTTCCATCAGTGGCCCACTGTGGTTGTTTTATGTGGACCAAATAGGTGAGAATTTAAATTCAGTCATTCATCTATTTATTCCCAAAGGATCATAGCAACTAGAGATAATCAATATTTTAAACAATACAATTTGAAATGCAGGATATATTATGGTAACTGAGATTGAATTTCCACTTGGTGAAACATAATTAAATATTAAATTGATATATATTGTTCAATATATAAATGAAAAAATTTTTTCATTTAGATACTTCTTTGAGAATTCACTATTCTTGAAAATACTAATTGAAAAGTTGGGTTGCATTAGTATGCAAATAAAATCTTGAAATTGAATTTCTGTGAACATTTCAAAATTGATGAATATAGAATTGAAACATTGGCGTATTCAGAATATATTTACTTTTCTGTTAGTAGTCAAAAATTTTCTTAGTTCAATTATCAATTATTTCATTCCTTTTTATTGTTTTCTTCTATTTTGTCTTAGAAAAGCTAAAATTATATTCGCAATGCAAATGATTGATTATTTCTTTCAATTGGTAATTCAGGTAATTCAAATTATTAAAGTATTAAAAAATTCAAAGTATTAATTTTATTTTTGATGATACTGTAATATATTGAAACATACTTATATGCTTCTTAGAAATGTTATTTCATGTTATTTTAGGCTTATATATATATATATATATATATATATATATATATATATATATATATATATATATATATATATATATATATATATATATATTTATATTCAATTTTGTTTTAGGCAAGGTGCAATGGGTGTCAATGCAGCAAGACAGTTAGCCAGCCACGGTGTTCGTACTATCGTCTATTTGGCTGCTACATCAAATGAAGATGTTGTAAAAGAATTATCACTTTATAAACAAACAAAATGTCCGTTGGTTTCTAACGTAAATGAACTTCCAGACATTTCAGATCTTATTATACTTGCACTTTGTGATGAAGGAGAAAATACTAAACCGTATGTAGATTTGTCTAGTTGGACCAATAGGAATAAAGCTCCAGTTTTAGCTCTTGATCCACCATCTTCAGGTACTCCAAACTTTAACACAAAATTCTCTATTTTACCAGGTTTGCCATTATCTCATTCATCTGTAAATGGCAAGTTGTATCTGTGTAATTTAGGCATTCCGCAAAATGTGTTCAATGAAGTAGGGATTAAATACAAATCCCCATTTGGTCCGAAATTCGTAATTCCTTTGTATCCACATGATAATTGAACATATCAATATTTGAAAAATTTTAATTTTTTTATTGTATCAGAGAAGGATATAATTTTTATACATTTTGTTTTTTACAAAACACGTGACATCATATATAAACCATTCTGATGAAAAATTGTGTTATGAGCGAGATTTGCTTATTTAATGATCATTTGTATTTGACGTGGTTTTATGTATCTAGAATTTATTTTTAAGTTTCATCTTTTGACGTTACCTTGTCGGTTATTGTTTATGTAATCTTTATTTTTTACATAAAACTATTACACCTTAGAAATTTCTTGATTATAGATATTTACTTGACAAAGTTTGTGAAAATGATGACTTTTTATAATTTGACTGATGAGGATATGAGTAATTTGTATTAAAATTAGTTGACATTGTGAGCTACTTCCAGTTGTCTGTGATATGAGTTTATAGTGTAAAAAGGCAAGGTACTAGCTCATTGCATTAATTCATCATATAATAAGGGCCTATAAAGATTGACTGTCTTATTAAAAGTTTTTATGAAATTTATATATATCATAGTTTTGATGACTTACTTCTTTTTAATGTGAATGCTTTTCGAATTTTTCATTTTGATCTGTTGAAAGTTTTTTCTCATTTAAAAAATAATCAAAAGAGATGTTAATATTATTTCTGCTTCTCTTTCTCAATTCTGAGAAAACAATATTTATTTTGCCATTTTTAATAAAATAAAAGTGGATATTTTGCAATGCAAATTATAGTACTTTTCATCATCTCATTACACAGTCAACTGTAAACAAACATTCATAAAATTATGGTTTTTATGTTCTGAGAGATATAATTTATGTAATGTGAAACATTCATTGATAGAATAACTTAAAATATTGTGTGTCAAAAGTTTTAGTGGTAAATTCAAATTGAAAAGCTTTTGTATAAATTGTATAGTTTTTTTGGTTTATAAATTTGTCAAAATTTCTCAGATAAAGCTACAATCTTTTGAAATTTTAAGTATTACCATTTCTACATCCTTAGTTCATATTGAAAAATGTATATCAAAGAAGAACTCCAAGAACAATGTAGAACAGCCATATTGTTTGATAATAAAAAAACCAATAAAATGAATCAAACTCATTTATCAAATATGTATTGTTATTTTATTTTCTAATTCTAATTCCATATAGAGAACGAACCTATCACTTTCGAGAGTGAATATTAATTGCGACTTTCGTCGACCTTGTTGAAGGATAATATAATACAATCGTTTCGTCTTTATTAGGAATCATCGGTCATATTCAATCAATTAATCAAGAATTAATATTCACTGTCGAAAGTTCGACGATTGGTGTGTCTATGATCTGAGAGATGTTTTCTACTGATTCCTATAGATGGATATGTGAAGTATTCATTACTTTATGGTATTCCACTTGGAGTCATAAGATGTTTTTACATTGAAATCGTTCCCTCACTTCAATATTCCTCTAACATTTATCCCTTGTAGGATAATGGAGGCATCACAGTACTCGTTCACATATCTAGCTCTACTATAACATTCTTTTGGTTAATTTGAATTTTTAAAATGAATGTTCTAGTGTTCATTCTTCGCGCTAACCAAGCACGTACGGACATATTGATGGAACAAAAGCTTGCGAACAAAAGAGTAATTAGATATAGTCGGAATTGCATCGCGAAGTAGTAGACCTCGGTAGCTTAGTTGGTAGAGCAACAGGGCGCAAACCTGAGAGACCTGGGTTCGTATCCCAGTCGAGGTTGAAAACTTTTGTGGTGTAATTTCGATTCCAAATTTACATATAAATATTTCGTCTATATATATATATATATATTTATATATATAAATATAAATAGAACTTTATTAGTTAGTACTCCATTACAAAATTCATACATACATGGTGTTGCTAACATTTTTTAACATACTTTATTCAAATTGCATTGGTACAACTTCACATACTATAGTGTACAAGAGATGGGATACAAAAATAAAACCAGAAATAGATAGGGAACCGAAATAAAACAAAAAAAAACAAGTTCTCAACAATTTTCTGCATAATAAAGAAAAAAAAATGCATTAAAATAAATGACAGATATGGTGGTTCAGTGTAGAATACATATTAATCACATGCTCAATATAAAAAAAACTTAAAAACTACCTGAAAAAACCAAACTTAATTTTCTTTCTTCAGAAGAAATTTCTTACATTTTTTTGTTTGAAAAAGTTTTCGCTTTGTAATTCAAGAATTCATTTGGGGTACTATTCATTAAATTAACGATTGTATACGAGAAAGAACGTTCAAATAAGGTTCTATAAAAGCGAGGAATAGCCAACTTATGTCTGAACCTTACAGTAAGACAATGGATGTCTGAACGAAACCTGATTTTACGGTGTAAATAAGATGACTTTTTAGTTACCAAGCTTTTACGATACGAACACAACATGTGTAACTTTCTACGTTTCTCCAAATTGTGGCAACCCAACTCTACCAATTTGTGTGAGACTCGGTCCGAACGCTTCAACCCGTATATCAATCTAACGCAATAATTTTGAATTTTTTGTATTCTAGTTGTATTTTTATTGTACTTCGTTAAACACGGGCCGTAGACGACATCCCCGTAATTCAACTTACAATACCAGGGCATCCATCAGTATCCTAAGTTGTTCGCCCAAAAAATCCCTACAACCATGTATTAATTTAATTCGACTTACATCTCCGTAAGACAAATTTACATGTGATTCGAATCTCAATTTAGTATCCAAAATGAGTCCCAGATTTTTCGCTTCATTAGATAATGCAATGGGTATATCATTCAGATACAACAAGATTCGATTCCTCACATTTGCCCTCAAAGAATTCGCTCCGAAAAGAAAGCATAGCTACCGTTTCTGGATTCAAACACAGACCCATAATCTGTGAACCATGGAATCAACTTTCCAAATCTAAAATGATTTTTTCCACAGCATCTTCTAGAGCTCCTTGGAAACTTCAAAAACATTTGCGTATTATTCCCGTATAAATGTGCTTCACACAGTACGAGAGACAATCTATCAATTGAAAAGTGTACACAGTGAAAAATAAAATGGGTCGAGAATTGATCCCTGCGGTACTCGACAAGAAAAATTTGTGACACTTGATCGATGATCACGGTAAGAAACAAATTGTTTACGATTGCTCGAATAATTACTGAACAAGAGTATAGTTTGACAAATTGGTTGAGGCTTTCGTGGCCAGTCGTTGAACTAGTGTTGTCCTGGTTCGGGTCTAAGGGCAGTCGTTGGTTGGAATTTCTTCCTAACGTTTCTCTAGCACGAGTGGCGAGTAGACAGTGTCTACTTCCAGAATCAGAAATGGAACGACCTCTGAGAAGCTCGCCACTCGTGCTAGCGAAACGTTAGGAAGAAATTCCAACCGACGACGGCCCTTAGACCCGAACCAGGACAACACTAGTTCAAGAGTATAGCTTGCTGACTAAAGCCAATATAATGAAATATAGCAAGTAACAGACTGCGATTGATTTTATCGAATGATCCAGCAAAACTAGAACGCAAAGTTCGTTATGGTCGATTACCCTCATGAATCATCAGTAATCTTCAACTAAGCTGTAGTGTAACTATGATTCATCCTGAAACCTGACTGATTACTAGGTAATATACTATATTTTTCTAAGTGACTTTATCTGTGAAGCAACAAGTTTTTCGAAATTTTCGACAATACATTGAGTATACTGATTGGTCTTAAATCTTTATAATCCAAGGCTGTGGTTACTTTCGCTAACGGGATAATACAAGCAACCTTCCATGATTCGGGAAATACACTCTTTTCTTTGCAAAAATTGAATATATGACGCATATATTTCAATATAAAAGGAGAACAGAGCAAAATCATTTTAACACTTATTTATATATATATATATAACTCGATAAAATCAGGTTCTGTAGGACCTGACCAAATAAGTGTTAAAATGATCTTACTCTGTTGGATCTATGATTTTGGGAAGAGGGTTAACACAAAAAACATAATTCACATAGGGCTTTACTTGAGGTTCATTTTACAGAAATAGAAATATTCCATACATCTATTTGGAATTATCGCATCAAAATGACTTCAATAAATTTGGGAAAATACAATTAGGAATTAATAATTAATTATAATAAAATTCGCTACATATAAAATGAATTGTGGAAAACAATCGAAATTACAAGTCAAAATTTAACGATACCTAAAATTTATTAATAATACATTACGTTTATAGAATTGGACAATTTGATCTTACTTGAAGACAAAAAATTAAAAGGTAATGCCAAAAACTACATATTAGATAAAATATTTCCTTTCTCTATATATCCTAAATCTCAATAGAACATAAAGAATAAAAAATTTAATTTAAATAATATTTCCGTGATAAAAAAATTCTAACCATTTCATTCTATGCTGAAATAAAAGGGCAATAGTGAACTTATACAGGAACATCGGTAAGTTTTGATAAAACACGATTTACAAGTAGCTACATAAACAATTTCTGGGGGAAGTTTCAAATATTTGAAAAGAAGTTGAAAATAAACTTTGGAAGAATATCTTGATATGCTTTAGAGGTTTAACATTCATCAAAGTAACAATATTTTACCTTACTATTTATGGGTAGCCTCTTTTCTAGCGATCATTTCATTTCTAATATACGTTACTGATAGGGTAACGAATGAGGGAAGTTCTAATGATTGATTTGGATATTTTTTGTGAATTGTGACAAGACAGCCAAATTTTTGATATTGATAAATTGCTTATAGTATTGCTAATTTTGAGCACTAGAATTGAGCTACTGAAAATTTATTAAATATTTTATTAAAAAATATTAATAGAGCATCAATGTTTTAATGTATCAATTTTCCTTATTATTTACAATCCCAAATTATCATTTTTTTAAACACTAGTCAAATCAGCTCTTAGTACAAAGCATGCTTCTGAGAAACTAAATAGCAGATATTTTTTAAATTTGGAAATTTTCCATCTATTTGAAAAATTTATTTGGCAATTGGTTTTGTACCAAGAATTGATAATATTGTCCGTTTGATTGAAGAAATAACAAACTTCTCAAAAATATCAAAACAGATTATATTCAAAGAAATTCAATAGTTTCCTATAATATTTTTTGAGAGTTTCGCTACTTCTTTGATTCTATTCATTATTTCTATGCGTTTATTTTCCTCATCATAAGTTTGCTAATTTTTTTAACCTCTGAAACTCCTATGATTTGGAATATCGACCAAAAACGACGAAATTGATGTAGTCAATAAACATCCTTCAATTTACAATCAACACATGGTTTCCGATTGCATGTGTAGGCTGGTTTTTGACTCAGCTTTTTGCAGAATTTCTCTTTGAATAGGCAGCTGGGATGAATCCATAACTATAGAAGGTCGCTTGGGAGGGGGAGGTTGGCTGATGAGGGTAACGTCACCCGAATCTGTCGAGTCGTGACGTTCTGTAGAGGAATCTGTGCTATGACCTAAAAATATATATATTATTTAGGTTGAAAAATTGTATATATATATATATATATATATATATATATATATATATATATATATATATATATATATATATATATAAATGAATATTAAAAGTATAATATAACTTTCTTTCGATAGTGTTTAATTTTTCAAAAGGATATAATAGAGCAGGCTATGTGAAATATGTACAACGTAATGCCTCCATTATTCTTCAAGGAATAATTGCTAGAGAATATTGAAATCGGTGTCTAGATTTGTTGGAATCGTAAGACAGTTACTGTTTTGTACTACAAAGTACTCAACAGTTTCATCATTGTCCAACAAACGAAAGCTCTACTATATTCTTTTGAAAAATTCCTAAAAATGTATCGAAAGAAAGTTATAGTATATTCTATGAAGCTATAAGTATAAGTAAAGGTATAGTAAATACAAAAATATATATATATATATATATATATATATATATATATATATATATATATATATATATATATATATATCTATAATATATAAATGAATGACAAAATTTGTAGGTAAGCGCATAACTCAACAACGCCTAGACCAATTTAGCCAATTCTTTTTTTAAAATGTTCGTTGAAGTCTAAGGATAGTTTTTACGGCGGAAAACTTATTGCCGGGAAGAACTAAAAACTGCCCATTTCTTTTTCCCATACAAAAGTTTCCTAACTCAAATGTGGAGTCAACGGATGGTCCGATTTCACTATTTTTTTGCTGTGTTTGTTATTATCACAAAAAGTTTGAAAAATTGCGTGTAAAATTATAAAATTAAATAATACTTAATTAATAATATAAGTAAAAATTAAAATTATTAATTCTCAAAAAGAGTATGTAAAAAACTGAATATCTTATTACACATTTAATTCGGTTTGTTTAGAGCTATCACGACTAATATTGAAACTTTTATTGAATATAAAATTTTGGTAAGTTTAAATAGATTAACATACACGTTCCTAGCATAGCAAGTTAGAAGAATGCATAGATTCTTTAATTTACTGCTGAAATTTCGTTTTTAAAAATGATAGCTATTAGATGTACAAACTTAAATCGCAGAACTCGCAATGCAGCAAGTCAAAGCTATGAAAGAGCAAATCAAACTGACGAGCAAAGCGAAGCTCGAAATGAAGTTGAACGGAATCGATGGAATCGAAATTAACAATAGGAAAAGGTTGCGTTTAACTCTTATCGACCTGCAATTCAATTATAACGTCGAAATAGATTACAGTTCACAACAAATCGTTGCTATTGGACCAATGAAAGTTGTATGTCAATATTGCAAGACAAAGTTTAATTGCTATTGATAAGAAAACACTACCAATGATGCCACAAAATATTGCGCGAAGAGTCAATTCAAGTAGACGGTATTGGTAGAGCCACCAAAGCCACTATATTCATTGGTTTCCGGGAATGAACTAAATTCTGAACTTTTTTTGTCTTATATACAGAAAATATCTCATATAATTAATGATGGAAATTTAATTTAATTAATATAGGAAACTACTTGATACGAAATTAGGAACATGCCGTTAAACTATAGAACGGACAGGTTAATCACTTTCAATACATCAAACGTATTAATATAGGAATTTTTTGATAATTCGACTGATTTGAAATCACAAGAAATATTAAAGTCCCTTGGTAAGTGAGTAAGTCCCTGGCTCCACACGGGATAAATATTAAAAATAAGATAGTAGAGCTCAAGTAGTAGACATGACTTTCTGGTTGTTGTTCTGGTTGAAAAATATTCAGAGAATAATAAATGGGCGTACAAAGTTCGCCAGGTCAGCTAGAACTTATATAATAGTCGATTTATACTTCTTCAAATTTCACCTATCGCTCTCTTACAGTCTGAAGCCGCTTAAAAATAATAATTTTCGTGTTGGACGTTACTTAAAAAATACAATCATGTTTTTATTAAGAACGGGCAGTTGCTTATCTTCATTACACTTTTTGTTTTCTATTTATTATTTATTCCCAATAAAACGACCCATACCGAACATAGGCCTCGGTGATGTAGGAGTGTTAAGAAGTTCGGCGTCCACAGCACTGAGCCTTTGTAGAGTTCTCGTAGGCAAAGAGTTCAATTTAGATTCGGCTTGAATTTTCAATACGGTCGTATTGAACGGCTCATCTTGCTCGGAACTTGATTCGTCTTCGTCATCGTAACGTCTCTGGATGAGATTCTCCATTACCATATAGTCACTTTCTTCGGCGGAACGCAGGTGTTCCTTTTCTAAATTAATAGCAATTTCGGGATTCGACATTTCTGAAGGGTTTCTCCTTCGCTGACCTGAAATCGATATTACATGTGACCATCTTATAAACTACATATGCCAAAAAACATTTCGGACTAGATTTTTCATTTATATCGAAAGTCAACAATATTATCGTCACTTTTATGAACTATTCCATTCACAGAACGATAAAAATGACATTAAATGGTTAACTTGGACACATTGAAAATGTGAAACATTCGTTCTAATTTTGATTAATACATATTTAACTGGTTAATATGTCACAAAAGCAAAGCTACTACGTTTAGATCTAACATAAAACTAAAATTAAATAAAAAAAATTATGTTACCAACCAATTTCAAATTTACTGGCCCTAATTTCTGTTATTCGGGGGTGGTTAATTTGCTTAACGAGCCTTTCTTCGCTTCCAGTCAATCCAAGAACTATAAAATAATTTACTTAGTATATTGTTTCGCCAGATAAAAGGACACCAAGTTAGTCATATATCCCAATGCAGAAACCAAATTATTCATTTTCCTAAACACCTCTTACTCATTCATATTGTGATGTGGCACTAGCAACCTGCTCTTCAAAGAAGAGGTGCATCAGAAAGTTTTCCTATATACAAGTAGTGAAAACAAGATTGATTCACTCAGAATTATAGCCAGCATGATTTACAGCAGTAAAACATTCAAAATAAAGTTCAGAATGAATCATTTCAACCCCAGTACGTCTATAATGCTGCTTATTCAAAGAATAACAACAATTTCTGGTCGGTGTCAATAAAAAACACTAATATTATTCCATATATAAAAACCTCTCGAAAGTTTCTTATAATATTTTTAATTAAATTATAGATTTTTGAATTGTGAATTTTAGATAATAGAAATTATATAAATTACAAATATAGATAATTTCTATATCTATTTAAATAATCATTACATATATAGAATGACTATCTACTACATAAATACGAAAATGTACGAAATATGGTAATTATATTCTCAGGTTGTCCACAAAAGCTCATGGATTGCTAGAAAATAGATAAAGTAGTTGAGAAATTTTTAATGAAACCGACCAGTTTCAATATGATATATTCCAAGGCCAATAAAATATATTCATGATGCTCAGAGTATGACTGAAGTTGCCAACAAACATGCTTTTAACCATCAAGCATTGAAGGAAGACATTCATTTCGTCATGATTATCATAGCTAACATAAATACACACACCCAGTTTGTAACTTGTACATGCTTCACATTGACTTGACGGAAATAAGTATATATTTGTGAAAACTGTCAATGCACGTCAATAATATTGATTGGACATACTCAAAGAATTAATTTTTTGTATGCATGCTACAGAGGGGAGCAACAATTCAGTTAAATTTTGAGAGGTTAAACGTTTCGTCATGTTATATAGTAAAGTGCTCAATATCTTTACGTTTTACAGTTTAAAATTTTTTATTATTCTGTAGGAAATATCTCTTGTAAACATGAGTCAGAGATGTAATGAAGGGAAATTTGTTTCAATTTTTTTTTTTTTTGACCTGATGGATAGGAACTTTAGAATTGTAAAATAGAATCTATTTAATTCGTTGACTTGATACGTAATAGTGAAAATACACAATTCATCGAATAAATTGTGAATAAGGATGTTTCTATTTGTACAGAACTCCAAACATTCAAAATCACGTTGGCGCATTTACGAATTTCTATTTGTTATTGTTTTCTTATACCTCTGATCATTATGGTCTTAATTATGATGGTTCTCAACCATCTTATGATATATTTAGATTTACTGCGAATGAGCGGTATGACATTTGATGTTTAACATCATCGACAGGCCCCCCTTCCCACTGGGCACGTGTTCAAGCACCCGTGATCGACAGACGCATCCTAGTTCCTTCCAGAATACTAAATGACAACCGTCAAATAAACTTATTTTGGGAAAATCAAATGATATTGACTTACTACAATACTACTTGGTTATTATTTTTACATTATACCTACATCTTCATGATACATTTATGAATCTATCATGCACATGTAAATGAAAAAGAGTTAAATGTCAGCATTTAACAGAATACTTAGAAGCTATTCTGTTTAAAAATGGAGGAACTAACAGTATACACGAAATATATCATCTTTTGAAGCAAAACAAAATTGAGATACATTTCTTAACGTATAAATTGCATTGAGAACCATGATGGTGACTAACTGCAGTGGAGAACGCTCCTCTCTAAATTGAAAAAAAAATACAAAACGAATTAAGATGATTCAAAGAAAGATTAATGTCTGATTTATGATCCCGGATGTCCATAGAATGTGATATGCTCAATGCCATAGATTTTGAAGAAGCCATTATCAATTTTGCCCACCTTTAATCTAGGAGGATAATCAACTTAGATTCAACGCTAAAGGAGTTACTTTTGTTGATTATATATTATATTTCCGTTTAGTTTATAATCAGTAAATAAATAAAAATACATGTAGAGCCTTGTTTGTCTACTTTTTGTGTCTATTAACAAAATAGTGTTAAAATAGACAAAAAAATCAAGGCAATCGGGGCCTCATTATCCTGATGTGCCTAGTGCCTCAAATAATTCAAAGATAGCCATGATCATCGAATTATCGTTTTCTTTGACGTGCATTGAAGTTTTTTCATTGGTAACCATACGTCATCAATTGAAAACACCTACTTGGTGGCGATTGTTCAGGTCTTGGCGGAGACAACAATCCAGGAGATCTCGGTGGACTCAGTAATCCACAAACGGTTTCCAATTCGTCTGTAATACTTGTATATTCTGTGTGCATGTGCATTAATATCGACGACCTAGCGTTGATATTCTGAATCGACGAACTCGGCGGAAATACTTTAATCTTTGGCTCGGCGAAAGTGACGTTTCTGTCGACAGTAACGGAACGCAGCGGCATAGAAGCTGACGGTGGCGGTTCATTGGTTTCCGGTTCCGATTGTGTGTGCGAAAATTGGCGACGTGGAGCGGTTATCTTAGCAGGTTGAGGAAGTTCTTCACCTGTACACGGAGTGAAAACGTAAATAAATGACGGCTTTAAAGGGATAAATTCTAGAGATACTCATGCAAGAACCTATCCAGAGAAGGAGTACGTCAGGTGCAACTAAATTATCTGCGTGTGTTTTTGAGATCATGCGAAAGTATACTAATTGTTTCCATTCATTTGTAAAGGTTTTAAACTAATATATAATTAGTATTTCAAGATGAGAGATGTAATCTATAGTCATTCAGAAGATCTACAGGAATATATTCAACAAATTCTACCTATATACTAAACTACCGAAAAATTGAGATCTTAATTATTTCGGGTACTCGAAAATTCTATTGATAAATTAAATGCGTTAATTATAATATATTAACTCATAAAAAACGCACCATTAACTAGAATGTAAGCGCCTAATTAAATATAATATGGAATATAAATAGTGTAACTAATATCGACTAGTTGATTCATTGTAAGAAAAATCATTCTCAGCTTCCAATCAAATATTCGAATGTGTAATTTTGGTCTTGAAACTGGCGACAAATTTTTAGATGCTCCTTTTGTCAAGCTAAAATTGTGAAAAAATATACTTTCGTGAATAGGCGAATTTACTATTGCCAGTCTGGTAGACCCTTTGAGGTTATTTTGCTACTGAGCATATAACACTAGCAAGATTTTTTTTATCTTTTGATTTAGTATTTATAGAATTAGAAAAAAAAATCTCAGATGTTTCTGTCGGTTATAAAGTATTACACCTTCAAAAAAATTATAATAACAGTTCTTTATTGCATGTAAAATACACGCAAATGTAAATCGATCTTGGGCCCTTCAGCCTTCTTCAAAAATATTTGATTGAAATTCGCAAAAAATATACTTTTGACTATCTGGAAGTTTAAAGTATGGGCCTTATAATTTGTGCACATGGAGACCTTTCATCAATCTCAAGAGTGACTAAATGTATCAAGATCATGTTTCCTCATCTGCCCTAGTGAGATTCGGGGATATTTGACCTGAGTACTGCAACCGTCTAATCACCAAACGTAATTATTATTCGCTTCCTAATACATATATTTTCATATTTTTTTGCGTTATAAGTATTTTGATTTTGTGTAAATCATAGACGTATCTCACATCCAAACGCGAAAATAATTCTAGTACTGTAATACTAAACTATAATGGATTTCAAAACGTTGTGGAATTCACCCTCACCAAATAGATTTGTTACATACAAAAACTAATTGAATAATAAGCATATAATATATAATAAGCATATAAATATAATAACTATATTTATATTTGATTAATTTAGGTTGTGAATTTTCAATAAATTGTACTGTCTACTCTAACATCTACACTCTACTAACATACATTGAACATGTAGGTAGATTAGTCCAAGTCACAACATACCCAAGTTCCTAAAAAAGAAGCAGAAAGACAAACTGTGTGGAGAGAATAGTTGATTCCTTGTGATACATGCTAGTTAGTAAAAAGAGTAAAGATATCGAATGTTAGATAGAATGTCAAAAAAGTGAAAGACATGAAAGCGAAATGCAGATGGAAAGAAATCGTTAGAAAAAACGAAAATGAAAATGCAATTTTTTCATATTAATCAATTAACTGACAATTATCACTGGATAATGAGAATGATATGACACACTTAAAATTTTGCCATCTTACCATTTCCATTACCATCTGAGTTTCTTCTGCCGGAAGTGGAATCTTTTCTTCTTTGTGCCACTCTAGATCTTAAGACATCTAGACTTAAAGCAGCTAAATCATCGGCGGATACGAAATTTGAATCAAGTTTATCCATACTTTCGGTGGATGCTTTGGAATCTGAACTACGTTTTCTACTTTTATCTGAATCTAGTCTCTGCCGGCTTCCTAGCAGTAAATAAATGCGAATGAGATATTTATTTCATCTTGAAAATTGTGTAATACAAGAAAATCTCCAATAAATTAGCGCAATATACACTAATAGTCACCGTCTGCCAGACCTACGATAAAGTACTCGAATAATACCTGAAGTTTGCTTTGAATGTTATCTCTAGCATAGAGTACAATTCTTGGGGTTACAAACCTTGACTTTTTGGTGCTTTCCCCGGGTATCAGGTAATAAGGTTCACAATCAACTCTTTCATATTAAAGTATGAAAACTGAGATTTATATATTATCATCAAACTATATGTAAATCCATTATAATTGAATATAACCTAAAATTCAAACACTTGAACTTTTGATTTACACTTTTATTATAAATTAGCTGATCCGGCCAAAGTTGTTTTGCCATATAAATTATTATATATTTACTATGCTGTTCGAATTAATTGGGACAAATATTTTTTTCTTCGTTTTAGTTACTGTAGTAAGTATGTGAGTACCAGGGTGGCCCAAACACCCTCACACCTGCTTGTTTACTACCTGAGGTGATGTGAGGGTTCGACCTTGACCATCATTTACATTCTGACCGGTTTTACCTCGCCAGCAATTCAGATGTGAGCCTACCGTTGCGACAGTTGATGGTTTCAATTTTGATACATGCTGTATTGTCCTGTCCAAAGATGGATATCACTCCGAGGAAGCGTTCCAAAATTATCGCGCTTAATGAACACACATCAATGACTGTAAGAGATATAGCTGAAGCTGTTGGTGTGGGAAAGTCCAGCGTTTCGAGAATTTTAAAAACATTTGAAGAAAATGGCTCATCGCTTCAAAAAGAAAAGGAAACTGTGGCCGCAAACGCAAAACTACTCCAAGAACAGACAAATTGTTGATAAGAAATAGAAAAATTAATCCGAGAAAGACAAGCACTGATCTTCGAAGGGGTTTAATCGTTTCTGGTGTGGAGGTGAGCGCCTCAACTCTGGGAAAACGACTGCTGGAGGTTGGCCGTAAGGCAAGAAGACCAAGAAGAAAGCAACTGCTTACCCAGAAAATGATGAAGAAACATTTGGCATGGGCCAAAAAGTACCGTGCGTGGACTGTGGACGACTAGAAGAAGGTGGTTTTTAGTGATGAGACACATTTGTTTGTTCAAGGGTACAAATCAAGTGTTGTTAGACGAAGTGATGGGGAAACTTTGCGGCCTGATCACATCAGCAAACAGTAAAACATCATTCGAAACAAAATGTTTTGGGGTTTTTCACAACCAATGGCACTGGACGATTAGCTCCTATAACAGGGATGATGAATTCAGTAAAATATATGGAAATATTGCGCACCAGGATTGTCCCATTCATGGAAACGTTTGATGGAACATTTCAGCACGACCTGGTTCCCTGCCACAATTCCAAACAAGTGCAGGTCTTTGTGCGTGAGAATGAAATAAAAGTAATGGATTGGCCGGGGAATTCACCTGATCTCAATCTCATAGAAAATTTATGGAATATTTTTAAGAAACGACTAGCGAAAATGGATTGCACTACAAAAGAAAAAATGATTATAAGTGCAATTCAGGTGTGGTTTCTTGAAGAAAATCTGCGCTACGCTAGTGGAATCGATGCCTAGACGAGTTCAGGAAATTATTTCTGCGAAAAGAGGACATACTTCATATTTAATGAAGAATTTACGCTATTTTGTATGTATTTACTTCTTTAAAAGATAAGATTTTACGAAAACATTGTTTTTATCCTTTCTCCCAATTAATTCGAACAGCATAATATATATATATATATATATATATATATATATATATATATATATATATATATATATATATATATATATATATATATATATATATAAAATATATATATATATATATATATATATATATATATATATATATATATAGTATAAAACAAAGTCGCTTTCTCTGTAAATCTGTACCTACTATCTTTGAAAATATTCATTTAGATCTATATTAAATCAACAATGTATGTAAGGTATTTGATTCGATAAGGATTAATGGTGTATTGGTTAAAATCGCTTCGAAAATTAGCCATTATTTGTCAAAATGACAAAGTAAATGACAAAAAAATGTTATTGTGGGATATCCATAGAGATAGACATATACCATAGCGGTGTTTTCTGTAGACCTTTTCAATGTGTACAACACTTAGTGCATTATTTTAATAAATCTCGTAGGGTTCAGCCTGGGTTTGCAATGTAAGCGGAAAAAATGTAATTATTTACATCACATTAGAAATCCTAAAAATAACAGTATTTCTCCACTATTTAATGGATGTTATTATACACCGTTATATAAACCTTCCTCTTCAATCACTCTCTCTATTAAAAAAACCACATCAAAATCCGTTGCGTAGTTTTGAAGATTTAAGCATACATAGGATATAGAGACAGAGAAAGCGACTTTGTTTTATACTGTGTAGTGATGTGTAAATCAAAAGTTTAAGTGTTTATATTCAATACCAATGACTACAGAAAGTCAATATATAAAAAGGCATTATATCGATTCTTACCCGATTTAGGTAATGATTCCATTTCCTCTTGCTCGTTGAAGGCGTTTTCATCTGTATTTCTGTACTCGATATGCTGGCCGTTATCGAAAATGTAAGCATCCGGTCGAACTTCCGTTAATGATCTAATCATCATTCTTTTTCTACCCAGGGTAGGTGGGAATATATTCGGTAGATTCGACACCGCCTCGTCGGCACCAGCATCCGTGTTTTCGCTGAGGGTTCTTTCTCTGAGAATTGGGCCTTCGTTGGGAAGCGTCGGCAAATTAGTACCTTGTGGTATACGACGCGAGAGTTCAGTCAGATGCTCAATAATCATCTGATTATCATCTGCCAGTCTTCTGAACCTCACCTCGAAACCTTGCATAGCTGTGTTATTGGCGTTTTCTTTGGTATTGATGTCTTCCACTTTCTAAAACAGAGAGGTATAGTTGATTAATTGAATAATTGATAGCTATCATTTAGTTTCATAAACGAAGTCGCATTATTTACACCATTTATATTATTAACCACGGCTGGATCGATTTTTATGATTTCTAGTTTGTTAGATTCTTCTTCGACACGAATAGCAGAATAATTAGCAAGATATAAGAAGCATTCACTTGAAAATTAAACAAATAGAGTTCAATGGTGACAGTCAAATGATTACATAAATTATATAATAATTATTCTCGTCTTTACAACTGCTACATCTTACATATATACACACTTGCGATTTCAATACTGTTTTGAAAAAAGAGAACTTCTAATTCGGTTCTAACCTGCGTAAGATGTTCTATCCTCTCAGTAGTCACTTTTATTCTTTCTTCAGTAGACTGTTGCAACTTGAGCTCCTGTTCTGCAAAGTAACCCTCCACGCAGTCCTCTTCGAAATCGTACAGTCTTTCCATTTCATCGCGGTCGAAAAACAATTTCAATCCGTTATCGTAACTTTCTTCAACACCTGCCAATTTTCTCTTGAGATATTTACACAACAAATAGAAATGACTCAATATTATAAAAGGCGAGGGAAGGAACGGTTTCTGTTCGTATTCCATGACGACCGTGAATCTTTGGAACATCCACACTTGATGGGCTACTGCATTCACCTCGTTGAATATGTTGTTGAAGACTGCTATCAGTAGGTTTATCAGGAGGATATTTGCCACCAAAAGGTAGATGGACATAATGAAAGGGGTGATCCATGTCCCGGTATGACACACAGGAAGGTCTCCTCCAGGTCCGCAAGTTGGATCGATCTTGTTGGCGTACACTTCGCCGTACAACATGAAGTAAGGTTCGAGAAAAACCTGCAATTATCAACATTTTGAGCAATAATGAAAATATCGATCAATAATGGAACTGAAGCTAAATGGCACAATAATTTTCAACTAAACTTTCGCCAGGCATATCCAATAATCCAATTAGTAACTTAACTTAAGCTTGATGGCACAGATCTCAGCCAAACAAACCTTTTGAATACCTGGGCTCGGTTATCCCAAAAAACGGAACAATTGATGCTGACATTATAGAAAGACCATATTTGGATGGAACAAATACGCTAAACGGGATCCTTTGTGATAGTAAAATGCGTACTAAAACCAAAGGAAAACTTATAAGATAGAGGTAAGATCAGATTTACTCTAAGAGGTCTAGGAAACAACTAAGATTCACGAAGAGAATCTATGGAATGAAAAATGAAATGAGGTCAGCTTGCGCTGGTATGGTTATGTTTGGAGAAGAACAGATGATTACGTGATTAGAGGTGGCAACAGACCACTTGGGTGACGAATGTTCAAACAACATGAAAGGTACTAAGACTTCATGAGCAAGATATTCGAGATAGAAAAAAATAGTGTCCCATGCTTAGGAAAGCCAATACCGCAAGGAATTATAGATTCAATAATTCAAGACGAAGTAGGGGAAGAATAAAAAAGACAACTAAGAAATAACTGTTAATATTTATAGTTAATGTTTTTTAAATATCAAAATATATTCTCTCAATAATTTAATTTTCAACAACTGTTGCTAAATAGCAACAGTTTTCTTCTTTGAATCGTCAGCAGTGACTCCAAATCATTCCAAGAACAATTAATATCTTAAAAACTACAATTTTCACAACTCTGAAGAAATTTTACTTTGAGCGCCTGCGAAAGTTGCCAGGTGTTTTTATATGTTAAGTGAAACATAACATAACATACATAAGTACGGGTATTTTGAAAGCAACTTACATCCTTCGCAATGTGCCAACTAGGTTCTTTGTTAGGATTATTCAGTGCTTGTCTGGTGACTCCAAAACTCATAAGGACAATAAGTAAAAGTACCACGAAGTAAATCATATTCTTAACCATTTTTCCCATCATCGTCACCAGTGGTCCTGAAGTATTTTAATAACAATACATAACAGTTACATAAATATAGCCGTTTCGACTTACCCAAATATTTATTTACACTCAGAATGTTTAGTATTCGTAAATACCAATAGATGGAGTTCACGCAGTAAATCACTCTTCCGTGATCGAAGGTATTTGGCTGCATCCTGAATGCGAATCCGATCAGAAAGAATAGAACTGCACCCATGTCGCAGGGGTTCCACATATTCCACGACCAGACGGCAATCTTTTTTGTTATACCAACCGGTTCGGATGAGAAGAGTTCCCTTATTTTTTCGCATCCCAAGCTGCAGATGAAGGCGACGCAGAACCATTCGTACCAACTGGGCGTAAAACTCATTTTCACTAGGACCAAGTAGCTAAATATAACCAGGAACACAATGTAGGCTATCTGCGAAAAACATTTTTAAAATTATATTTTACCTTTTGAAAAATATATATTATTAAACTGCCAAATGAAGTAGCTTCATTATTGTATATTTTTATAAGAGTATCGACATTTCTTCCTGTAGAAGGACGGAAGAGTAAGTAGTGATACTTTATTCTTATATAGTGATTTCATTTCATGCTGTCCACAAATTAACGAAATGAAACTAATAATTAAATGTGGATACATATTTTAAATTGTTTACATTTGTAGAACTGAAAGTTTTGAGTTTATTAGCATAAATAACGGTTTTTTGAGAAAGAAATCCATTATTTTTGTGCGAAATCAAGACTTCATTTATTATGTTTCAGATTGCCCCATTTGGGCTAAATAGGCACCGTTTTGTTGTATAATATGTTGCCATTTTGAAGGTGGCTTCATACGGCTTGTCTCATAAAAGTCTTCATCCTTATTGGCGAAAGACTCGTTTTTAAGAATCTTTCTTGATCCCAATTTCCGTCAGGTAGTTTTACAATGCGAGAAAAAGATGGTGGTCGCTAGGTGTGAGGTCCGGACTATATAATGGATGCATTAAAACTTCCCAACCAAGCCCCCAAAAGTCACAACAGACGTGTGTGGCCTGGAGTTGTTCTGGAACACAACACCTTTTCTGCTAGACGTTCCTGAATGATCGCTAGTTTCGAACGGTCCAGTTGTTGACAGTAGACTGAATTTATTGTCTGTCCATACGAAAGCAACTCTTAATAAATGATTCCTTTCCAGTCCCACCAAATACATAGTAAAACCTTCCTGGTCGCTAATCTTGGTTTTACCACTATTTGAGCTTCTTCGCCGCTTTTTCACCACGATAGTTTTCGCACAAAATTGTCGTCATCAGAGATTCAGTAAATTCAGTTCTTAATGTTATTTATAAATTCAATGGACGATGAATCTACTCTGTGATAGTTCATATTTAAATGAGAGGTAATAATAAAAACCTGTCTAAAAATCACTGACTGAACAATTCTTTATTCGACTAGTTTCGCCTTTTACAGCATTATCAAGAATGATTCGGTTTCGCAAGAATGAGAAGGTTTCGCCTTTTACAGCATTATCATTCTTGATAATGCTATAAAAGGCGAAACTAATCGAATAAAGAATTGTTCAGTCAGTGATTTTTAGACAAGTTTTTATTATTACCTCTCATTTAATGTTATTTGGTGTTAATTGATTCTTTTTGGACCTAATTTGAGCAAATGGTTTGAAATTGTTTTATGGCCGATATTTACCACCTGGGCAATGCTAAAACTTCTACCATGCCGGTGAACTTCAATTATTTCTGTGATTTTATCGACATATTTGATGGTAGGCGAGGTGGATCTTCAACATCAAAAATGCTTGAAGGGAATCGACGAAACCAAAATTGTATGCAATTAGCTGTTACAGTATCCGCATCATAATTACCACCCCAATTTCAGCATCGTGGCTTTCATTTTCTCTTTAACTAATGGAAAATTGTAAAATGCAGTGAATTTTCTCTCTGTTGTCTTCCATTTTTAACAATTTGTTACTCACAACTGAATATGCCATCTACCGACAAAATAATGGATTTCCTCTCCGCTATTATTAGTCTGATAAGTGTAGGTATTTATTTATTTATATGTGTATTTATTTTTTATTAATATTTTGAAACAATTTCAGAGTACAATTCCGATCTAGGATATTTAAGTATGTAAACGTGAAAAATAAAAGATAGTCGAAGTTACTGATTTCTGCAGTTAATTTACCTCAAGGATAAATCATGAATATTCCTCATCATGAGTATTCTCAGTGTATATGTGCATATTGTTTATTTTAATTTTATTTACCGAATTAGCCCAGAATTTAGTGATTGGGGCAGTGTAAAATTCGTATAGCTTCTTCCTAACTTTCAGTTGACGTTGCTTCGGTATCCTACCAAAATCTGCAAATGCCCTACTATCGTCCAAACCTGCGAATGGTTTTCCATTTTCTTGAAGGAAACCATCCCCTCGTCCAAAAGTTTCCGTGAGAAGAGCCTGAAAATATAGTTTTACATCTGAATCATTTCTGAGATGGCTACGGTCTATCCACAATATTAAGCCAAGCACAGTCTCCAGAATATTTACAAAAAATACCAGTACACCAATAACACTTTTTTCGCCTGTCAAAAAATTATAACTGAACAAATATCACAAGTAGCTTGCATTTTCGGAGGAGGATATTTGATGAAAACAACAAGAAAGCAGAACACTCATGAAAATTATAATTGTCTCAGAAATATTTCGGAGAAAATCCACTTTTATCAAACACGGAACAAGGACAATTTCACTAGTAATACTGGATTTTAACACTCATGCATAAATTATCAACTCAAACATGAATTTTGAAAAAAAAACTTATGAACTATTAAATATCTTAGAATTGTATGCTTCCGGAAATTAACCTATGCTTATTAAATGGTTTATATAGTTTGTCAAATTTTCTCTTATGTGAAAATATTAGGGCAGTAATTGTTCTAAGACGATATAAAGTTTTGAGGATGGAGATGAAATTAAGATTTCAACAGTATTTGCAGAAGTCTTTCGATATCCTAAAATCGTGCAGCAGAGGAGAGAACTACATGTTTGTTCCATATTGTGTCACTAGATGGCGACAAAAACATTCGAAATATTTACTAGAATCTTCTGATTGTCTTCTTTCCTATATAAATCTAAATTTTTATATGTTCGCTCTCAAAGTAATTGAATTATATTTTTATAAAATCAAAAAAGGAACATATAAATAAATAATTTATTTGAATACTTATAAATAACCCAAAGTAAGTGACCATCTACACAATTTATCAATTATTATATCAGTATTCATATTATGTTTAACTCTATTGAACATAAGGTATATTACTGTTGAACTGTAATGAAATGCTTTGAATTTGTGGTAATTTGAAAGAAGAATTGCCAGTTGACTTCAGACGACGTATAACAGCCACCGTGAGAAATATGAAGTTCCAAATTAAATTATTACTGTTACTTAATAAAACGTGTCGAACCTTGCTTGAAACCTGTATTATTTCTAGAAAGTTTAGTTAATTGATTATCTACTTAGCCTTCAATTTTTGAATGCTAATTTCCAATGTCGAGGATTATTCTCGAAGATTTTCGTTGAGCATACATATATAAAGCTACCACACCACACCTAGGTCAATAACATCCATATAATTGAAAATTTATTACAAAAGATGCGAGTAATATTTCACCTGAACGATAATTAGTCGTTCTCAGATTGGTTTATATGAATTTGAGTTAATATGCCACCGAAAATAGTATATTATTCACCCAAAAATTGACTGGCAATTAATTGAAACTAATAAGCATGAAGTTTGACATTTTCAAATTATATATATTGCGCATATGAGTGCAGAATGCTAAAGATTCGTTCAATTTAAATATAGTGCAATGCGTCATTTATTTGTGTTTTTCATTAATATCATGTTTACTTTCAGAAAACTGAAAATGAACATAACTAGATTCATACTGAATATAATAATAGGTAGGAGGTCGAGTTCGTTGATGATTCCCGATAGATGGTAGGCGTAATATAATTAAAAATATTTAAACGGTACAGTCATTAAGCTGATTGCCGCTAGATGACAGTAGTGATATCGTTACAGAATTTAAGTTCAATTGAATTCAAATAATGAAAATTTTTTATTCTATTTTGTTGTGCTTGTTGATCAAAAAAACATCTGAACAATCTTTTCTGAATTTATAGATGGCGCGACATCTGAAAGTAGCGCTCTTCTATACTAAAATTTGCGTGTCTGTGATTAATAGATGGATGTTGAACATTTGAATATGAAAAAACAAATTTTCAAAGTGTAGTAATTTATGTTGAACATAAAAATTGAAGAACATGAGTGCGTTCAGGTGAAATAAAACTGACAAATGAGACACTGAAAGAAAAAATAGTCGTGTGCAAAGTAGCCATTGCATATCTGGATAGTTGGTGTTGAAGGACATCCAGTGTTTGACAAAAAAAAAACGAAAAATTACTTTGTGAGAAGAAAAGCCCAAAACAAGCACTACGATCACTTTCAAAATGGGTACAGATTTCTACCTTAACACCTTGTGGATTTGTGGCTCTGCCTCGGATACTCAACGTCCTCGTATTTTTCTACAATAAATGTACACATTACTAATTTATCGCCAACTGTGATCATGAAAACATCCAGTGTATAAATGTTGGAGAGAAACACGTGTGGCAGAAAGCAAATAATATATTCGTAACAGAGTGAATAATAAGATAAAATATAAATTATAAAAATCCCTACCGAATTTCGTGACATTGCGTTCCAGTGCAATAAAACACAGTCGTGAAAAATTGAAAAATATTTTTTAAGGCCAGGTTCGATCTTGTAACATTTTTTTCGGAATATTTGAATATGATAAAAAATTTTATGTTGGTAGTATTCAAAGTTAAATTAAGGATTAACTGATTGTGAATTCTATGTAAAGCCTTGTTTCAATCGAAAATTTTTTCGTTTAGTGTTACTTAACATTCAGTAACAAGGAGTGTTTTTAAGAGACTTTAAATTGGAAACACCGTTTTCGATTCTGTTCTCAGTCGTTTTGAGGTTAGATTATTTTGACAAGAGAATGAACTAGAGAGTCTGTGTGAATTCAGCATATAAATGAACTATTCATAGAGATGAGTAGTGTTAATTTTATACTCATGAACAATATAGGCCGAGATCTAGTGAATCCTCCGGGTAACGGTATGTCTGTAAGGCTAAAAATTTTATAGTGATGAATCATATCGTACTAATTATACGATTACCGTCCTTAGTATGCTATTATTCATCATTATAAGAATTTTTAGTCTTACAGGCATACCTACCTTTACCCGGAAGGTTCACTAGCTCTCCTACTAATACTACTGATCGTAGTCATGCTATCTAATGGGTTAGACTAATTGGTCATTTTATCGTAGTCACTCTATTATTGCTAGACTGTCAGAATTAAAGTGAATGAAATTCCAGATTAAATTATAAAAATTCTGTAAAGACAATTCAAAAATTTATGACCAAAGGTCAATGACCAGACGTTTAAGACAAGGAATTATAAATTTTTTGAACAGGTTGAGAGAAATTATAGTAGCACATATTGATATTTTTTCTATGACCAAGCGGGCATTAAGTGAATATTGTGCTCGTATGGCCATAATGTTAACTTTTATATAGTTGGTAACTATGCAATAATCTCACACTAGTGAACTATTAATGCAGAATATCAAAAATAAATTATTTGTCGGATGATTTTACATGAATGAAGACGAAAGGCTGGCACGATTCTACTGAAGTAATAAACTTATCCCAAATGTAAATGGGAAAATGTCAAAAATGTCAAATACGAAAGTTCTGAGTACTATGTGAACGACTAGACAGAGGTAAATTCTTTGTGGCTTCTGAATATATTTGATAGGTAAACATTCAATATTTAATATTGCATCATGTGTATCGATCATCCCTAGAGGGTTGATCGATGACTAGATGATTAATGACTAGATGATCGATGATGAATGACTAGACAGAGGTCAATTCTTTGTGGCTTCTGAATATATTTAACAGGTAAACATGCAATATTTAATATTGCATCATGTGTATCGATCATCCCTAGAGGGTTGATCGATGACTAGATGATTAATGACTAGATCGATGTTGAACGACTAGACAGAGGTCAATTCTTTGATTCTGAATATATTTAATAGGTAAACATGCAATATTTAATATTGCATCATGTGTATCGATTATCTCTATAGGGATGATCGATACAGCTGATGTTGACATAGACGTCACAATCGAAAGCCCAACATCGATGTTCGATATTTATCCAACATGGATGATCATCGAGCATATCCCTATTGGTCGTGCGCGAGGCCGTGAGTTAACATCGTTACCGATTCCGTTAACATCGATGTTACGATGTTTTTCCTATAACAATAACGATGTCAAAATATCGATGTTCTTGCTTTCAACATCGATGAGCATCGAACATTAGTCATCATCGAGCATCCCTAATAATGTATCAGCTTTTAACCGTCTAAACCATCTGAAAGTGTACTATTTTTACTGCATAACAAGAATGAATACGTTGTAGAGAAGAATCAGTGAAACTAAATTGAACATATTTCTTAATGTAATGAACATTTTTGAGAACCCAGCCTTATATACCGTGATTGCAGTTTTAATTCAGAAATGACGTAGATATATTCGTTTGTATTGTAACAAGCTCTGACTTTATTTATTCCTAACAAGGGTGTTCACGTCGACTTCACTCATAGGCTCTAACAACTAAAATTGAGAAAATAAGTGAAAAGTGCCAGAGTGCATTTTCCGTTTAACCAAAACTAAAAAAACAAAACAAAAACAGGCGAGTGCTAGTTTTCTCAGTTAATAAACAAGTGATTTACTTTTAGATTCTTACTTTACTTCTGAATTCGATAATATAGTGTTTTGGTATCACTTTTGTGTGTATTCGTGCCTTTTTCGAATGATTCCTAAGACCTGTCCACTATAAACAATGCTTAATGTCAGTCAATTTTAAATCGTAGGTACGTATCGGTTACATTTGAAAACGATCTCACCTCTGCATCTGGTACTTTCTCAGAATCCGACTTGTCGTCGTCATCGTTCTCCAGTTCCATGTGTTCCTCCGTTGTTTGAGGCATCAGCTGAAGTTCTTCCTTGGATTTGAATTCCAAACTGAGTATGTAAGGTGGGAAAAGTAATCCGAGTATTACCTAAGACAAAATATTGAATAGTATTGGCGTTTACTTGATGTAACTCCAGTGTAATTGAATGTGAGATAAAATTCAAACACTTGAACTTTTGATTTACACTTTTATTGAAAACATAGCAATAGAAAACATAGCATAGCATAGAATAATGACTGAAGTGTTTGAATTTTATCATATATTCAACAAAAGAATGAAGTTTTTTGACATAGAAACAACCTTCACTCAATTGAAATGCATATTAAGTAATAAAACACTCTTAAATAAATTTAATATCTACTACATGTGTTCAATAAATATATTTCACCTTATCAAGAATCGCTAGATAAAATGAACAAAATTTATGTAACACTGAAACATTAAGATCCATGAAAATGAACAGATGCTAAACAGCTGGATCACTGAAGCACATAAAACAAAGTTATAGAGTCGCAGGACATGATTTTTAAATATTAAGAACTACTAAATCACTAATATGATAAACTAAGAGTTTTCCGAATCCAATTTTGACTATGGGTGGATTACATTAAACATTCATCTACACTTTTGGAAAATAATTCACTGAATGTTGAACGAGAAGTTGGTTGATATCATTAACTGTCATAATAATAAGAGTGTGTTTATTTTAAGGACGTCTTTCAAGATTTGAGTAAAATTTCAGTCCACAGTCCACAATATTTGTTCAGAAATCAATCAATGCCTTGTCAATCATATTTATTGAAGACAATTAACAATTTCATATTCGCCAGAAGCTTTCTTACATATGAGGTCAATTTGGAAAAACCTATTCTCAAACTGAACACATTTTAATAAGATCAACAAAGAGTACAAATTCTGTGTTCACACACTGTTATTAGTCACTTCTCGATGTTATTTTAACTAGACGCCAGTCATTTAAAAATCTGGAGACTTTATGACTACACTAGCGAAAAAAAAAGAGGTTTGAAAGTATAATGTTCAAGATAATAACTGACGAATTTGACTATTGGCTAGTTTAACACTATCTGTATTCAATTTATTATGAGAAGAATTAGACAGAGGGATCATGCTTTTTAATATGATCTGTCTGCTGATAACAGACAGACACAACTTTGCTAAGAAAATGTTACGATCTAATTCTACAAACCAAGAAATTGTAGAAGAGGCTTGAAGCAGGATCCTTAACATATTACCACCACTTGATATCTTCATGACTTTTGAAAGTTTTTCTAAAAAAATCCATATATTCATTTTATTTTAGATATGTACACTTCAGTGTTTATTTTTGAATTTCAGGCACAAGTGAAATGAATTAATTTCAACATACATTCTTTTGGAGTATAAATCTTAATAAAACAGGCAAAACAACTGGCAACCACAGCAAGAAAAAGAGACAAAACAGTTATCAAAATATGTAAAAACTACCAAAATACCAATAATAATATAAAATAACTACGCAAAACAATACGAGATTATATATATGATTGGTGGATCAACAACTGAACAGATTTTAGCATTAAGAAACATTTTTCATTATCAGAAGCATAACAGTTAAATATATCCAGTTTGGTTCCTCGAGTATTACACTGATGGAACGTATGCTATGGAGCATATTTCAGGTCACTGGTTCAAGGTAACCTTAAGCCTAGAAATGATTCCATCAGTCTATTTTTGTATTTTTCATGGACAGTTTGAATTAAATTGAAACAAATTTCTGTGTATAAAATGAATTTGCCACTACAATACCTTACAAAGAAAGTTTTCAATAAAACCTTCCTACTGCAAAATGTGATCTAGATAATTACTCATTACAAAATATGCTTAAATGCTTTGATAAATTGACAGTCTCGAGTACACACAATGCCGAAAATATTAACGATAGATGTCGACTCCATGATATGTTTCACTAAATTCTACTTCTCCAACCTTATCCCCATAACACATTGACCTTCATCGTCTTGTAACATTGTAATTACACCAGAACGATCAAATTTATATGTAGAACTAATTATTGTTGGAATGAAATCAAAGTAAATAGTCATTAATATAGCCGAATTATATAGATGGTTGTTATACCTTCAGGTTTGTGTTTTTTCTAGTTCTCAATCCTCCCATCCATAAATCTGCAAGAATAATTTGCGAACATGGATGCGCCAAAAGGGCCCGATGGTTAGCTGCCACAGCTAAGCTCAAACATGTCTGCCCGGACCAATTTTGAAGTTCGCAAGTCAGTAGTTGTTGGGTTTGGTCGTCGTCTTGTCTATAGCAATAATCCAATACTTCTAGTGCTGAAAATAAAAACAATTTTTTAATAATTAATATCAAAAGTAATATCTGATAGATACCTATGTAGTAAAAGTATCATGGAAACAATTGAAGAGGGAGATAATTGAACAGAAAATTCGAACTGTACAGACAAACCAGCCGAGTCAATTATCGAGAAGTGCAGGATATAATTGAATGAAGGGAAAGGGTGAAAGACAGGAATGGAATAACTATGTTGAATGACTGGAGACCAACCATTTTTGCAGCTTACTGTTAAATAAGTCCAAAAAGTTAATTAGTGCAATTTATCACTTTTTAAACAATGCATAATTATAATCTTACATTGAACTTAAGAGTCGTCATTAGGATTTCGATAATAGGATTTCATTCATAAATATTTGAAGTAGTTAATTTTGAGTTACGATAAATAGATAATCCTCCAGAGTAATAGCGAATGTTCGGTAGTCCTAATTTCAAACAATAATTGATACCTAAGTGATTTATATTATCTGAATAATTTTTAAGTAGATTTATCTATTCTTAAAACCCGGTATTATAATTGATAGTGTATCGAAAGAAAATAAAGGTTTACTAAACCATCGTAATTTTGGGGTTAATTGAGCACTAAGAATTTTGACTACAAAAATTTGTCTTATCTGAAGTGAGACATCGTGAAAAAGTGTTTTGCGAACTATCAAGAGTATAATTCCATTTAAAAATGTTATGTTTAATTCTCTAAGTAATTAAATAATCGAATTAAAATGAGCAGCGATCATATCCTCACATATTTCATGGGACTACCACGTATGATTTCACCGCTAGAGGCGCTGGTATAGCGCGAGGTCTAAGAAATGACAGCAATCAAATATTACTACTTTGAATGTTCACTTTGCTAGCTTTTAACGCCAGTTTATTATTTTTTTAGTTATCAATCTTTCGAATTTTTTCAATAATCGTTAAGAATGTAATATAAAAGATAAGGATCAATGAATGTCAATACTTTATTAAAAGCGGAATACCCAGAAAATATTACTTGAAGTAGTAGGATAAACAGAGTATATCTACAAGATTTTGTTGATTAATAAATAAAGACAGTTTATTGATTTCATTTAATTTTCATTCAGCAAATATCTACAATTAAGTATACATAATGATTATTTACATAATTATTGTTCCTGAAATTAGCAAGCATGAAGCACACAAATATTATATTCTTCCAAATGAGTGGTACCAAATTAGATCCTAATGTATTACTCAGAATCTTGAATGTATTCCCTAAACCTATAACACGCTCAACATTTATACCTTCAGATGAAATTTTTTTGGATTTTCTGAGCCTATGTGGTTCAAACTGATTACATCCTTCTTTCACGAACTGTGGCACGTTTAGGTCACGTATAATCGTCAACATGTTTTTTACAAACACGTGGACATATTGAAAAGGTATAATTGTCCATACAAATCGCAACAAACCACTGTTTTAAGAGAGTTCTGTCTTTCGCAAATTTATGTCCCCCTTTCCTTTCCGACCAAAAAAGGACTGCACAACACTGGGGCATTATCAATTTTTTATTTAATTGTACTTTTACATTTGAAGAAAAGCACACATTCAAAGCAATTCCAAATTCAATAGCAATAATAATATTGACAGCTACACTACTAGACCTCAGGCGCTAGTGGCGCCAACTGGTTAAGAATCACTGAGAACAGAGAACTATACTTTATTTAGAACGAACATAGATTACCATGTCATTAACGGTAGGTATATAAAATAATAGACTATAACAGAAGGTAAAGGCGATGGGAATTTGCAAGTAGTCAATAACATCAAATTAACTGTGCTCTGGAACCAAGCAATTCCATAAAAAGGTGATAAAATCTAAGTACACGTTTCTCTCATATCGTACAGACTATAACAGTATAAATAAATTTTCGTTGCCAAAAACAAATAAATATATATTCATATGTATATAATACAATATTTTAAAAGTTATGTTTCTTTTCTGCGTTGGATGTCATTTTTCATGACAGTCATATCGAGAAGCCATTCAGGGAATTTGATATTTATAGCGTGCAATGTATCGAATGCAAGGCAGAAATGTAGAACACGTTCCAATTTTATGGCAAGGGAGACGACTTTCAACCTTGTGCATCCGAGTATGATGAAGACATTTATGTACTTTTCATATCAGTTGTGGAGTACTGTAAAGTAATAAAATGTGATGTGTTGCGCTTTTACTTATCCTCTGCTTTATAGAGATAGTTCTTGATTAAATATACTTTTAATCAAATATTCAATCATATATATATATATATATATATATATATATATATATATATATATATTTCGAAAGTTTTTAGCAATAACAGGCTTTTTTTTGATATGAAAAAGTTTATTTTTGTTGACGTTTCGTTGTTATAAAAACTTTCGAAATAAAATATCTTAAACAGGCAGTAAATCAATTTCAAGAAATATATATATATATATATATATATATATATATATATATATATATATATATATATATATATATATGACACTGGGGTTTCGCTTATCTCTTGGCGAAACTTGTTAAAAACAATAAATTAAAATTAACATACTTGGCTCAAGTTTCACTAAATGTATTATGTAGAATACATAATGTTTCGGGTGGTTAACCCATTATCAGGAGTATACAATGTTACTCGAGAATAACATTGATACAAAGTATACATTAACCTTGTATACTCTTGATAATGGGTTAAGCAGTTTTTGAATATATTTAGTGAAACTTAAGCAAAGTGTGTTAATTTTAATTAATTGAAAACTTTTTTTATTTCAGTTGTTATTGTAATGACTGTAACTATTGTTACAGTACTGTTACTATTGTTATTGTAATTATTGTAAGTTTTATTGCAACTATTGAAATATTTGTTATTTGTTGTATATATAGCTATACAAAGAAGTAGAAGGTATCGTTATACCCCGCACTTAGCAGTCATTAACACGTATTTCGAGCTTGTTGTTTTTCCTCAGAATTACCCAAATTTCGACAAATTAACTTTACGAGGAGTATATGAACGAAGACTACAGAAAAGATAGTGACCATTTGTCGCTTTGGAATGAACTGTTCAGATTGGGAGATTGGATCATGCTTCGGCACGGAAGCGATTTTTCATTTCATGGTATTTTTACCGATAATTTGAACAATATTAAAATGTCTAAAGAGGAGGAGAAATGATGAAAACAAAAGTTGTGTATGAAGCTACAAATGGTTACTTGATTTTCAGCGATCTTCGTTTGCGTTTTTTGTCTTCAAGTTCGTATACATGAAACTTGGCTACGACGTTCTGATGAGAGAAAGCTGACTCGAAACACGTGTAAATGACTGCTTACAAATGTGAGCTATTTTTACTTCTATACTTTAGTGATTGTGAATCAATATTAAAGAAGCAGTATCAATGGAGAAACATATTTGATTTAGGCACCAAAATAATTTCAGGTTCGAAAAAAACAGGTTCAAAAAATGAAAAAATCAATTAATGAACGATCAATCAGACATGAATTATTCACCCTTAAATTTTTACTACAATGAAAACGGAGTTTTCGTTTATCTCTTGGTAAAACATTATGTTAATTACAAACAATAAATTGAAATTAACACAGTTGGCTTAAGTTTCATTAAATATAACGAGTGTTTTTTTTAGAGGTATAGAACTTTAAGTTGGCATTACTGTTGAAGATGGCGACCGATTTAACAGCTGAGAAGTGATTTATTCTCAGTTTGGTTTGGCAATTCGTCATGAATAGTCTCACGATTATCAAGCGTAGATTCGTCGAATGGGCCCAAAACGAGATTGCCGTTGTTCCCGATTTTCATAAACGAATTTTGTTTAGCGATGAAGCGCACTTCTGGTTGAATGGCAACGCCAACAAACAAAACTGCCGCATTTGGAGTGAAGATAATCCTCAATTGTATGTCAAAACACCGTTACATCCAGAAAAACTGACTGTTTGGTGCTCTTTATGGGCTGGTGGAATCATTGGTTCGTACTTCTTCAAAAACGATGATGGCCAGAACGTTACAGTCAATGGTGATCGGTATAGAGCCATGATTACTAACTTTTTCATTCCTGAATTGAACAACCATGATGTCCAGGAGCTGTGGTTTCAACAAGACGGCGCAACATGTCACACAGCTCGTGCTACAATCGATTTATTGAAAGACACGTTTGGTGACCGCCTAATTTCACGTTTTGGACCTGTGAATTGGCCCACAAGATTTTGTGATTTAACACCGCTAGACTGCTTTCTGTGGGGCTATGTAAAGTCGTTGGTCTATGCGGATAAGCCACAAACGCTTGACCATTTGGAAGACAATATTCGCCGTGTTATTGCCGATATACGGCCACAAATGTTGGAAAAAGTCATCGAAAATTGGACGTCGAGATTGGACTACATCCGAGCCAGCAGTGGCGGTCATATGCCAGAAATCATATTTGATTTATAATACTCTATAAATCTATAGAGTATTATAAATCTGATCTATACCTCTAAAAAAAAATACCCTTTATTAAAAACTCTACATATGTTTCGGTTGGTTAACCCATTATCAAGAATTCAAGAAGAAGAAGATTCAGTAACATTGTATACTCATAATAATGGGTTAACCACACGAAACATATGTAGAGTTTTTAATATATTTAGTGAAACTTGAGCCAAGTGTGTTAATTTTAGTTTACTGTTTTTAACCATTAAATTGTTGAATCTAATTTCCTTCAAATTTTTCAATCCAATTTAATGTATTCCTCAGCTCTCACAACGGTATTATCTATCTACAAATATTCATGACAAGTGTCCACCCACCTATTACTATTCCCTCAATCTCTATATTTACTATATTTGAATAATATAGTTGAAAGGTATACTATAAAGATTATAATAAGACATTGTTCCAGATCTATAAAGATTATAATAAGACATTGTAAGCGAATTGCAAGAGGTGAAATGTACAATTGAGAAAATTTACTAAGGTCGCAGATAACCTTAAGATTATCGCAGATAACAAGATAACGCAATGTTTCTCTTATACCTACCAATGTTCTCAAATTCCTTCCCATAGCTCCTCAGTTCTTCGTACACCTCTGTCTCCATGTCATCTTCAGCTGCTTCGTGAGCCATAGCTTTAAAAAGCTTGCATCCAACTAAAGCCTTAGCAAGAGCTTCTTCTCCATGTTGCCACATCAGTAGCGCCATCTTGTGGCGTTTCATTAGTACTGCCCATATCTGGAAATGTCAGTAATTTGTCAACGTCAACGTATTGATTTGAATGATTATTGGATTCATTGAAAAAATTTTTTGTTTGTGGATATCTTCTGAGCTGTTTGCTCTTCGTTCAAAGTTTTTTAAAATGCTATTTTGGAAACAATCCAAGAGTTTCTTTTGGTTAATGATTATTGATTTCAACTTTGTTTCACCAAGTGAAAAGTGAAAGACCAAATGGAGTTACTGGAGGATTATGTTATTCATCTTTCATTCAACCAGAAGAAATTTCAAAACAATAAGAATAACTTGGTTATATTAAAAAAAAGACCCCTATTAGTTGCACAATTATATATACACAGTTTATTATAAACAGTAAATATTAAGGATTATGATATTTTAAGAAAATGATGTTCATATTGTTGAGAATGTATTTGTTACTTGTTTCGTTTAGATTGAGGTGTGTTTTTGTGTACTTTATTGAATTATTATATTTTCACATTTTTCCTTTAATGCTTCGAATGCTATACGTTCATTTTCTTAAATTCTATGTATTATTATTTAGTGTTTAATACGCAATAAGCAGTAATGATTGGAAATCTTGATTTACTATCTTGTGTAATTTGCTAGTTAAATATAGAGTTTGAGAATTCAATGACGAAAATTTGAAAAAAAAATAAATTTTTGTCATTGAAAGGTATAAAATTTAAATGAAAATCAATGACTTCTTAGTAGTGAATCACAAAGTATACTTAATATAAATTGATAAGGTTGACTGAATTATTGTAAAAAAATATTTACTCATAAAGGTTTCGCTGATCTTTTGGTGAAACATTATGTTAAAAACAATGAATTAAAATTAACACACTTTGCTTAAGTTTCACTGAATATATTAATAACTCTACATATGTTTTGGGTGGTTAACCATTATCAAAAGTATTCAATGTTACTACATTGAGTATGTTACTACATCATGAGTAACATTGTATACTCTAGATAATGGGTTAACCACCCGAAAATATGTAGTTTTTAATATATTTAGTGAAACTTGAGCCAAATGTGTTGATTTTAATTTATAATATTCATTCACGTATATTTAGAGCTGACAATCAATTGCCAACAATTGAGAGCTTTTTACAAATTGATACATCATTTATACAGATTTATAACAGGCCTTAACATTTGAAAAAATACTTGTTATATATAAATAATTATATTACGATAGAAGAGTTGATATGTGATAATATAATATTGTCATTAGAATTCGTATGATGAAAAAAATCCTAACAACGTGAATAATATCATTAACTGAAAAACAATGAAATTAATTATGACGAAATAGTTCGCGATTTCATTGATCAATTCAATTACTTCGTCTATTAACGAAGGTATTCAGTTGCATTTCATGAGCTTTGTGAAAGTAGGTTCACGAAGGTATTCAGCATATCATGAGCCGATTGATATGCCAACATCCTCTGCAACTTCCCTAATAGTGATTCGACGATTTTCCAAAACCATTTTCTTCTCTGTTCCTTCGTGTTGTTGACGTGGTTGCAATTCCAGGACGCTCATCGTTATCAACATCTTTTCGGCCTTCTGTAAAGTGCCTGTACCACTTATAAACAATTTTTTGAGACAAAAAATTTGGGTTGGGGCACTTTATTCCATTTTAACGCCAAATTTAATACATTCTTTGATCCATTTTTATTCAAAAGAAAGAAATGGAAGAACACACAGAAAGGTGCTAACCTTTTCAATTGTCAAAAACAAACTACTTATTCAAAATGGCTAATAATGTCAACATATTAGAAACGCATGTGTACCAACATAACAAAAAAAAATTTCGATAATCGAATGTGCACAGCTCGCAAAAATTCACCATTTTGTTTTGAACAGACCTTTAATCTGGTGGACTTATGCGCCCACCTATTTTAAAAGTCTTTATTGCACGAAAAGCTAGTTCCATGAATCTTTATTTCCTTTCGTTTAGTGTCATAGAATTTTTAAGTTTCAATCTCAATTATACAAAAAAAAAACGAACTCAATAAAATGAAAAATAGGGTTGGCAGAAGAGATTTTTCCGGGATTCTTTTAAGCTATTATGATTGAAAGCAAATTTGTTCGAAAAGGCGAAGCGGAAGATGCGAAGAAGTATAAAACTTCCAGCTTGAATTATTGAATACGTCAAAACGTTTTGAAAACAGGAACGCGGAAGAAATCAACAGGTCATTAATTCCTATAGCTTCGCAAGAGCTCCGCTTCCTGAATTCTCGTCTGGTATATTAGCATCATGAATATGCGAGAAGGATTTCATTCGCTTTTGAACCCTCACTTTGTGCTCACAAGTGTGGATAAAGGTGAGAAATTGAATTTCGAAATATGAGGATTCGATACGAACCAGCAGTACGAGGTTTTTTCAAAACTGAAGGTGAAGCTTGAGTTTTTTCGAAAAGTATTTATTTATTCATTAATATTCATTTTGTTCCCTTCAAAGTAATCCTCCTCAGATATAATGCACTTATAGCAGCGCTTTATCAATTTCTGAAGCACTTCTGAAATGCGCTTTTTCGTATATCCATCAGCTTGTTCATCGATTTCGACTTGATCTCATCAATTGTGGCAAAACGCTTTCCTTACATTAGTCTCTTTAGTTTTGGAAACAGGAAAAAGTCGCAGGGAGCCAAATCTGGTGAATACAGTGGCTGAGGCATGATTGCGGTGTTGTTTTCAAATAAAAAATCACGAAGAAGCATTGATGTTTGAGCTGGTGCATTATCGTGATGCAGAATACATGATTTGTTTATCCACAATTCCGATCGTTTGAGGCAGTTTGATTCAGGCAAACGTTGCATAACTTTCTTGTAGTATTCTTTACTAACCGACGACTTGTTGGCAAGAACTCATGTTGCACCACGACACCAAAACATGGATCAAAACCTTCACATTTGATCAAACTTGGCGTGATTTTTTCGGTCTTGGCTCTTTTGGCCGCTTCCATTGAGATGATTGGTCCTTGGTTTCGGCGTCATAACCATATACCCACGTGTTCTCACCAGTTAGGACCCTTTTGGATCTTTGGTCTTTGACGTCATTTAACAACTCCTGAGCGATACTAATGCGACGTTGCTTTTGCTCAAGATTTAACAATTTCGGAATAAAATGTTGTCTTGGTTTGTTGACATTGTTGCAACTACAGGACGCTCATTGTCATCAACAACTTCTCGACCTTCTGTAAAGCGCTTGTACCACTTATAAACCCTTTTTTGAGACAAAGTAGACTCGCCGAACACGGCCAACATTTAGAGTGTGTTGGAGCACTTTATTCCATTAATAACGCCAAAAATACAGATTCTTTGATCCATTTTTTTTAAAGGTAAGAAATCGAAGTAAACTATTCATCCAAAATGGCTGATAGTGTCAACATATAAGAAACGCATGTGTACCAACATATCAAAAAAGAAATTTCGATAATCGAATGTGCACAGCTCGCGAAAATTCAAAATTCACCTTTTCTTTGCACAGAGATTTTATTCTAGGCCGATGAAAGTATTGGGAACAAAACTGAAGCAAGTGGTTCTCAACCCCTCATTGAATGTGAAAGTAAAAGTGTCTAAAAAATGTCGAAAAAGACTTTGTAATAAACTATTTATTAGTGGATCTAATATCTGAGTGAATGAAAATAAATTCATTTACATTCATTTAAATGATATATTCATCTGATATATTTAGCTGAAAAAATTTGTTGGATAATTCACATTTTTTTTTATCACTCGATCAGAACCGATTGAATTGATGATATCAGGTTGAAGTTGATGAATTTTATCTTGCAGCATTTCGCGAATGTGACATTTTACAATTGTCATTTGAAACTGCAACATCGAAAAATTACTGTGTTTATTCCATTGAATTTTTGACAAATTCCCATGCTCTCAGGACTACAATGGCTTACGTCAATTTATATCCTTATCCCCAATTTACGCCCTTATCGTTATGGCCCACTTTCAAATGGTGATTCATCTGCATCGAAGCTGGCCGATTTAAATTTCGCAGATAAATTTTGTTACTACGTCCCTTTATCAATACAAAGTGAAATTTTTTTTGCTTGAATAGCTTTTTTTCTATAAATTGAATAGAAACTACTCGGCAAAGTTTCACAGAATTAAATAAATTGCTTGACTATAGTTTTGGGAGTACCATTTTCAATAGTTGAACTGTGAAAACACCGAAACAATTGATATAATTCAGTGAAACTAAGACAAGCGTTTTTTATGCAATTTATATCGAAACATGTTTCATCAAGAGATCGGCGAATCATCAATCTAACTTCAATAAATGAAAATTAACACACTTAGCTTAAGTTTTCACTAAATATATTAGAAACTCTACATAATAATATATAATAATAATAAAATAAATTTATTGAGAAACATTCTTTACATTGTAAAATTATATTCATTGCAATTGATACAAAGAATTTCAACTAAGAAGAATGCTCTCAAAAGGACTTAATTCAGTTTTGAGTCTGATCTTCTATTCAGCCCTCGAGCAAAAAATATTGCTTTAAACAAAATTATTGGTAAAATTTATATTTACAATCATATACAACTTTATTTGAAAAGAAAAGAAAAAAATTACCTCAGAAATATTGAAAATTTGAGACAATTTCACATGGTGAAGAAGATTTGTGTTAAAAAAATATACAAACAAAAAATTGATTCATACATTATTGCCTACATTCGAATCATCGAAGTACTCTGCCACACTATAGTATGCATTTGTTAAAAGCAGATATTTAAGTCTCCTCTTAAACAAATGAGCTTTCAGTTCTTTCAAATTTGAAGGTAAGTGGTTAAAGATTTTAATATTTTGGTAATAGAGTGCTCAAATTTGGCAGTTTTATGCATAGGAATAATTAGCACATGACTGTTTCTTGTTGAATACTCATGATTTCTATTCAATTCAATAAACCTAACTTCATTTTCTTTAACATATAAAAAACATCCATACATTTACAAGATGTTCGTTGATGAATATTGAATATTAATCGAAGTATTCGCTTTTGTGTAATGAACACCCTATTTATTTCTGTAGAGCAGCCCCACAGCAGAATATTATAATTTAGATGACTATATACAAGACTGTAATACACATTCATAACACAGTTTCTAGGTACGATGTTCTTAATTCTGGAGATTGCAAAAAATGATTTACTGAATTCTTTACATAAAACGTGTGATGTCCATCTCAAATTTCTGTCTACATATATTCGAAGAAACTTGTTGATTGGGATGATTATATAGTGTTGTCCCCATATTTAACATCCAAGGTACTAATTCCATTAAAAATGAACACATACAGTTTCGTCAAAGTTCGCATTCAGATTGTCCATAATAACGACAATAAAAGTGTTAACCAAATCAAGTGCCAACATTTTCCCATTGTTCATAATTTAAATGGTCTTATAGGAATGTGTTTTCGGTAGAAATTTGTTAATTCAGGCTGTAATATGCATTTTCCCAAGCTTACGATTTCAAACAAGAAATAATGCAGTGTTTATCATGGAACATAGTAATATAAGAAAAATTAATATCCTTGCGAATGTAGAAACAAAGTATATTAATGAAATTCACGTAAATGAAAGACACAACACTCATGTTTATACTTTAAACACAAGACTATAAAGGATTTTCTATCTGCTACTAATTTTTCACACTTTGTATTGATTGACTTTTTAGAGAAACAATTATCAAGTCGTGACAGAGAAATAACAAAATTAATAACTCTAAATTATAATTTAAATACAAGTAAAAGGTTTTTTTGATTTTCTGTGTTTCGCCCACACAGTGGCGTCATCAGATCTGTGTTGGCAAAATCTTTTTGCCAACACAGATTTGGTTTATCTGTCATAAACTGTGTTGGCAAAGAAATATTGCTACGTTTAACTAAATTATAGTGAAAATCATTGGGAAATGTGGATTATCATGTGGATTAACTGCACAAGGGTGTAGTTTACACATCTAGAAATAATACAGTTCCATCTAATTTCACTACAAATATATTGTTAATTATATTCAAGTATCTGTAGCATTAACACTGTTATTACATGAAACTGTAAAAATTGTACCATGTGTCAATGACCAAGTAGCCGAGAATTTTAATTCAAATAAAAAAAACTACTTAGTTTTATTAGTATGTAAAAAAATACATAGTTTTATGTATTTAGGTTTTCATCAAGTATCAGCACAATCGATTAATGAACTGTCAATTAGCCTTCTAATTCGGTACATTAGAAAGCTTTGACTGATTTTAATGTAAGAGAAATTATTCTTGAGATATTTGCAAAATTTCGAATTAAAAAAACATTATTAATTAACCTCATAAAAACTAAAACACTGCAAACTTACTCTCCGTTTAGAAAAATTTCATAAATACAATCACTTGCTTTTGTTGAATATAATTCAGGGATATCAAAAATTTACTAGATGTACGAAAGAAACTTCAGAAGAACTGAACGTCTGGAGGGATGATAATACACTTTGGCAGTAAGTCTGGTGGAAAGAGCACAGGTGCTTGGTATCGGAAAATATTATCGGGGAGATATTATGGTTCAACAAGTTTTTCTTACACTCAGAATGGAACTTTTCCAAGAAATACATCTGCTTTCCAAATAAGTTGGCAGCTTAACAAGATGTACGGCTTCCTGAAGCGGTTCTATTGATGTGTTGATTTATAGTTGATGATTTCTTCATATTATGAATTCGATAGTAAAGAAATCGAATTGTAAATATTATAAAAAAATGTGTAAAATATGAAAAAAGTATACTATAACTTTCTTTCGATAATATTTTCATAATATAATAGAATTCTCAAACACCCCCTTATGACTCAGAAGGATGACTCTTCCACATAAAAGATCCACATTTTCATTCGTTGGTTCTAGTAGTACTCTAGTACTATTGCAAATCGAAACACTATTGGAGTGGACAATATATAGATAACCTTTGAATAATACCATTCAATAACGATTGAATTTCCAAAAATTCGTTAGAATGGTAACTAGGAATGTAAAATCGAATTTCTTGATCTACTAAAACCTCCATTAACTATTTCTGGTTTTCACTATATATTGTTGAAATATAACAACGAAACTGCCACAGATGTCTTCCTCAGATCAATAGTTTACCAGAGAAAGCCATTTGATTTGGGGAGAAATCAGGCATATTTTAGCAATATATAGTGAATTCAGAAAATGTCTCAGATGTTTTTCCAATATATTCAAGAAGTTTCATCAAGTATAAACCTAATTTCTTCTACAATACTCACACCACCTCTTCAGATTCATTAATTTTTTTTTCTTTGTCTTTCTAATGGTATTGAAAATATACATACATGTAGGTATGTCTGTAAAATTTGCCGACATACACACATCTATATTGACAATAATTCAAATTGTCAATATAGATAATTTCCATACTCACCACAGGCTATGGCCATTGTGAGAAAAATGTTTATTTTATTTTAGGTAAAATAGAACGAATTGAAGGAATTACGATATTACTTTATGTACCAAGTGATTTTATCATGAAATTATTGAATAAAGACCATACCCGATTTAAAAAATTATTATTCAATATTATATTTCCAAAAATTATCCACGATTTAAGATCGCCGTCGTGAAAATCGCCGTTATAGGGACCGCCGCCACGGGCCTTAAAATACCAATTATTATAATTGATTCATGAGTCAGTTTCAATATACCTGCTTATATAAATGAACAGCTTTCATTCGAAGTGCACGAATTGAACACTCACCAATAATTCATTGAAAGGATAATCGAATAAGCATGGATTTGCGCTGGACGGCAGAGCACCTGCCAATAAACTCATGGCATTTCCATACTGCTTGGCAAACGAACTGGAATTCCGCTGGAGGTTCTGCCCCTTATTCATTACTTTCGCATAAATCGGTCTGAATTTTCTTCTCGTGTAAAATGCTCTGAAACGAAACCATAAAAGATATGAATTTATGTGAAATTTAGCTTCGAGTTATTTTAGTATTCCCAATTTAATGAAGTACGATGTTTCGCCAAGAAAGCCCTAATTAGTATTCATCAATTTATTCATTGCTTTTGCTGTGTATTTTTGGGATTATGTAGACTTTATTTTCCTCCCTTATTTTGTTATTCCAATGAGGCAAAACGGATAAGTAAGAAATTCAATGGACGATATGAATCAACTCTGTGATAGTTCATATTTAAATGAGAGGTAATAATAAATACTTGTCTGAAAATCACTGACTGAACAGTTCTTTATTCGATTAGTTTCGCCTTTAACGGCATGACCAAGAATGCCGTAAAAGTCATTATCCGTCATGCCGTCACGCCGAATTATCATTCTTGATAATGCCGTAAAAGGCAAAACTAGTCGAATAAAGAATTGTTCAGTCAGTGATTTTTAGACAAATATTTATTATTACCTCTCATTTGAATAAGTAAGATTTACATTTACCAATTTCATCAAGAAGAACAGAGTGAATACGTTATTGCCATTGAGTGATAGGACAACAAAAAAAGCATTACTTGCTTTTTTTTAATTAGATGAGACTTCTCCTCTAAAGGTGTTTTACAGTGAGCTTGTCCTTTCAGGACATACACTCAGCAACAATGTGAATTGCTGCTCGTTCAAAATAATCTCACATGATGTTTTGTGTAAAGAAAGCATTTGGGATGAACGGGGACACAATACGTTAATGGACTGACTATAGGGAATTTGTTTCTTCCTAAACGTACAGGGAAAATCACGGAGTAATAGATACATCAAACATATGGGATAAAACACAGGATTATTACGAAATATTGTCTCCCTCAAAGACACTTGAAGTTGATTACTAGTCATGAAGGTCGCACTGAAATCATGTACTTATAAAATTAAATTGCTCCTTTTCATGAATTCATAGATGATCGAATATATGTAACATTACTTGTTAAATGTCCAACGAACTCTTGAGAGTTGATACAGCAGATTTTCATTCAACCACTTTCATTGTAGAAGTTGTTTGGAAACTATTTGAATCAAGCCTTGATGATATGTTAGAAGCCCGAAACAAAAATCGAATGGAAAAATTTTTGAGGGAGTTAGCATTTTTCTATTGCATTATACACGTCAGAAGCTTAATTGATAAGCTTAGAGGATTAATATCCCAAATTAAAGAACTCTCAATTATTTTACATGTAAAACATCTAACAATAATTTACAAAGCTCTGGCGGAGTCTCTGATACGATATGGTATTGTTGCGTGGGGTGGTACATATGAAACAGTAATAAAAAATCTCGAAATTCAACAAAAATGGCAGCTGGAAATCCTTCATAAAAAGGATATCAGATATCCTTCTGACTTGCTGTATATAAGGAAGCTGACATACTGGATATACGCCAGCTGTTTGTTCAATCGCTGCTAAATTTCACGAAAAAAAAGATAGGCAGTTGTTACTTTATTGAACATAGCGTGAATACCAGATATAGCAGGACCTCTTTATCAATTCCGCAATACAGTAAAATACAGTATCCGCAATCCATATGTCTCCGTAGCTACTCCTATTTGACACCAATAATTGAAAATGAATTGCCATTTGAATTAAAAACTATGGTTACCATTAAAAAATTCAAATCTGCCATAAAGAACTGGATGAAAACAAAGGAAAGATATATATTCAACAACTGGTGAACATTTAAGAGCTAAAACGGTTGTAAAACAAAATATGATAATGTTACACATTTTATAATATTGATATTCGCTTTACCACAATATTGTTATCAACTTTTCATATTGATAAGTTTTTCTCAAATTGTTGAAATAGATACCTTGATATGTATGTATGTAAGTATTTAAATATTGCAGAATAAGAATAGACAGTCTTCGTACTCACCACAGGCTACGGCCTGTGTGAGAAAATGTATTATATTAAATTAAATTACTCTTGGCTTAATGTTTCACGATTATATTCAACAACATGTATTTGTTGTTAAATATAATTTCATATTTCGAGCGTGAGCTCATCTTCAAGACTAAAATACAGTAAGGAACGAACAACAACTTTATATCTACAAAATGGATGTAAGGAGGGAGGATAATTGAATATCTACTTGTTCATTTACGATGTCTTCTTTTTTCTTCCAGGAGCTGCATATTTCAATTGCTTGTAAAAGGTCTGAACGTTTCCCTTTATTACCTGCGTGTAGGCATTTGGTTATCTCAATGAAGTCGTTGGAGTTAATACAATGCTCTGAGAACCCGGTTCTCTTAACATTGTACAAAATCGACCTTTTATGCTCGTCAACCCGAGTTTTTATTTTTCTACCTGTTTGGCCGATATAAAACGCTGGACATACATTATAAAAAATTTTATAAATCCCGCTTTTGTCTTCAACATTTATCTTTTCTTCATTATTCACTAAAAGTGACTCAATATTTCTTTTGTTAGTACAAATTGTTTTTATCTCTTTTTCCTTCAATTTCGCAAATTTTTTCGCTGAGATGAGGAATGAAATTAATAAAATGATATTTTTGTTAGTTTTTTATAATTTGAGATGGATAAATGGAATTTAAAAGAATTTTCCGTTGCTTTTTTCTTATAAGATTATCTATTATGTTTCCATCATAATATATGGAAACTTATTCTTATAAGATTATCTATTATGTTGTAGATGAAAAGATTTAACTCAATGCACCGAACACTTTATTTCTATAAGATGTATAAAAAATTTCCATAAGTAGTACATATTAGATACACTTTACGTTATAGGCAATTAACATTTATAATGATTATGTGCTCCTTCATTATAGAACAATTTTAAATTCTCTGTTGAGTGAGCCCTTGTATGTAAAATACAAAAAAAATGAAAAACATAAACAAAAAAATGTTAAACCCCCTACCTTTAATATTTAATCCATATTTTTTATAAATCACAGATGATATAAAAAAAAATGAAAAACATAAACAAAAAAATGTTAAACACCCTACCTTTAATATTTAATCCATATTTTTTATAAATCACAGATGATATAAAAAAAAATTAAAAACAAACAAAAAAATGTTAAACACCCTACCTTTAATATTTAATCCATATTTTTTATAAATCACAGATGATCAATTGGAAAGTATAAACACATTTGAATTCAATGAAAATTATTATTTTTTAATGTTACATTTTTCTTCTATTCGTACCTCGATGGATGTAACAGACTCGAGGTCTATTTATATTCTATCTATCGTGAATTATCTGTTTTAGACATTTCAAGTTTTTGAACGTTCTCGTGTGAAATAAATTTTGCTCTGTAAAGTTCAGACGTACTCACTCAGAAAACGAATAACAGTTAGAGCTAATAATCATTATTGGCTTGAGCAGTGAGATATACTATTTTATACGCGGATATAAAGAGCCATAAAAGACGAATAAATGAAGTTGGAACAGAAGTATATGTATATTTAATGTTGGAAAACTACCTTGAAAGTTTTATTAAGCATTATACTTGCTATTAAAATGAATCATCCATATTAAATACGTACTCTTCGAAGATAGGCGAAGAGACCAACCATTCAGTCTTTCTACTCCAAGGGTATATCAATTAGAATGAAGAGGAATATTGATAAGGTAATCATTTGAAGTGCTTTCAAGTTCTTAATACAGGGTGATTTTTTGAGCGTAGTTTTTTTTAAATCGAATGAAACACTCAATTCGCAAAATAAATTCAAAATTTTTATTCAAATTGATAACTTGGCCTTTGCCATTTACATTTTCAAGAAAACTTCATGTAAATGTTGTCCGCGGCCCCGTATCAAATGGTCCATTCGGAAGGTCCAATTTTGCGTCACTTTTTCGAGCATTTCGGCCTGTATCTCACGAATTACGCGTGTTATGTTATCCTGTAAGGCTTCAATCGTGTTCGGCTTGTCCACATACACTAAAGACTTTACATAAACTCACAAGAAATAATCCAGAGGCGTCAAATCGCATGATCTTGGCGGCCAATTTACAGGGCCATTTCGAGAGATAAGCTGCTCACCAAATTCATCCTTCAACATGTCCATTGTTTCACGAGCTGTGTGGCATGTGATCAACCAAGTTCAACTCGGCCAACTAGGTCAAAAAAAAGTTGCGTATCATGGCTCGATATCGTTCGCTGTTGACGGTAACGTTTCTTCCACAGTCGTCTTTGAAGAAAAATGGACCGATGATGCCAACAGCCCATAAATCAGACCAAACTGTCGTTTTTTGGGGATACATCGGTAATTCTTGTATGGCATGTGGCTGTTCATCACTCCAGATGCGACAGTTTTGTTTATTTACATATCCGTTAAGCCAGAAATGAGCCTCATCGCTGATCACAGTTTTTCGATAAAACAGCGGATTTTCATGAAGCTGTTCTAAGGCCCATTTACCAAAAATTAAACGTTGTGGTAGGTCATTCGGCTTCAATTCTTGCAGAAGTTGAACTTTATAGGCTTTCAAACCCAAATCAACATGTAAAATTTTCCATGTGGTTGAGTAACACATGCCCAATTGCTGAGAACGGCGATGAATTAAAATTTCACGATCCTCATTAACACTGTACGCTACGGCTGCAATATTCTTTTCAGTACGCACTGTACGCATGCGAGACAATGGTTTAATGCCCAACAAAGTAAACTTGGTGCGAAATTCGGTGATAACCGCAGGAATTGTTGATTCACCAGGTCCATTATGACGACCATAATATGGTCGTAACAAATGATACATATTTTTCACAGAGCACGAATTTTGATAGTAAATTTCAACAATTTGCAATCGTTGCTCGTTTGTAAGTCTTTCCATAATGAAATGGCAGCGTATACTGAAAACTTTTCAATTTGACATAACACGTTTGGATGCCATTACCAACCAGTGCCGCCAACCTGAAAAACGTAACTCTTAAAAAATTACCCGTTAGCATATTACGAGGATTTGGAAACAAATTGTGGCATAAGAAGCATTCTTTCATGTTTTACATAAGTACTCATTGTAATTTAAATATATCCGCAAAATGTTTTTACCATTTGAAAAGAAGAGTCAGTTAAAACTTCCGAACAACCAAAAACGTTGTATATTACTGTCTAATATACCTTGCTCTTGGGTATTCAATCACATAGTAGAGTGCAGTGAACTATGGTCTACCTCAAGCGTCTTTCTTGTGACCATCGTTTTTCATATAAGAAATAATTATTTGAAGTTCCATGTATAGTGTTTAAGTGCGTTCATTTTAAGTATTTATTGCTATATATGCATCTTGCAATGATCTAATTAAATGAAGAAGGATTTTGAAATTGAAGGATATTATGATTCACTGGTATATAAATAAATTTCAACTTCAATACATTATGCCTTTTGCAGGCATGGCTCTTGTTTATTACTCTGATATAGTGTTTCCAACAGGTGGTCCGTAGACCCCAGGGGTCCGCGAGTTATGCCAGAAGGGTCCGTAAGGTGCTATCAGAATGAAAAATATATTTCATATGATAACAGATATTTTGTTTTGGCCGCTTCCTGCTTGGGCAGAGTTTTAGAGAACGCTAAGTTTTGCGTTTAGCGTCTGGCTAGACCCAACTGACGCTAGCACACTCTAGCGTAAAACAAGAATTAGATAGATTTTTTAAAGGAGTTTGTTATACTAAACACCCAAATTTGAAGGCAAGGATTTTGAGTTATAATCAGAAATTCAACAACAGCAATGATGGTTAAATTGAAAAAGTTTAAAGGTCAATATTTTTTGACAAATGAACAAGTGAATGTTTTTTCTGAGTACCAAAAATAAAGAACTTATAAAAATACTCTTAATTTGGCTTTTTTAGGTATTTGATACAATGGTACAATGGTATTATTTGTTTTACATTGGCAGTCATGAATAACTTTTCTATTAATATTAAGGGGATGCTGACAGGGGGTCACTTTTCAATTTTAAGATTAGAAATTGATGATAGGGGTCCTTGATACAAAAGCGGCTCGATGAGGGGGTTCTCGAGAAACTATTGTTGGGAACTGCTCTAATAAGCTTCAATTTTTTTTCAGAAGCCGGTTTGAAAGAGGCTGAGATTCTGTATAATTTGCTCCATGGCTGATTTCCCAGACCTCTCATAGAAAATGTTTTAATATAAATCATATAAATGACCCCTAAACATTTCTGGAGATTGAATGTAGCAGAACAAATGGTACAATTCTTCAGATTGAAGAGAATTTAGCGTAACGTTTTCTGCACTGTGCAGGAAGAGTTGCAATTCATGGTACATAACAAGCAAGGCCAGAACTCTAATATTATGAGACATATGCAGGATGCCCAGAAAATACAGAGGGTCCTATTGAGGAATCAAGAGCAGAATATTAGAAAAATAACCAAGTAAAATGCATTAGAGTAAGTACAATATTATGAGACATATGCAGGATGCCCAGAAAATACAGAGGGTCCTATTGAGGAATCAAGAGCAGAATATTAGAAAAATAACCAAGAAAAATGCATTAGAGTAAGTACTTAGGTGAAAGCTGGCCAGTTGGAGGGGAGTAGCAACTGAGCAACAAGTTCTTTATTCTCAACAGGTATAACACCCAATTACAGAAAATAATAACATAATGTGGAATAATAAGTAAATAAATAAAATAAAAGAAATATAACGAAGAGCTCAATCTAATCTAAAAACACTAAAATAGTATCTAATATAATTTCATAATTAATAATTTCATTAAATAATAGCATTTAATGAAATAATTCAAAGAACTCAATCTAAATAAATTCATTTTAGTCAATTTCCTTTGTTCACATAACTCCTGATAGTAACTTCTATGGAGTCAAAGTGAATGTCACAATTATTGGACACCCTATTGAATGTAGACTCCATAAACCAAATGGGGGATTGTATTAGCGAGTTGGTCTTTCAAGGCTCTTGGTGGAATAGTTCTGTATACGAGAATTTTGCTTAGGAACACCGAATTTCAAAGCGGAGAAGAGAGGTGGACAATCAATATTGTTGTTAAGTAATTTGTACAAAAATTTGAGTGATAAAGTTACTTTCGCCCTCTGCTCACTTATGACTGACTACTCTCTGTGGATAAACTTTATCTTCCCTTCAAACTGAGAATTTTAAGAACCTTCTCTGAATAGCCTCAAGATGGCGTTGATGGCAAGTGTAAATGGGATGCCAGATCATGCTGCCATACTCCAACTTGCTACGGATTAGGGTATCAAATAGTCCAATGAATGTTGAGGAATTATTAAAATATTTGGCATTACGTATAAGGAATCAATATATTTTCGCAGCAGATGGAATAAGTTGAGTAATGTGTGGGACATGGGAAAGCTTCTGGTCGATGACTACACCAAGATCTCTCACCTTATCAGAACGAGAAAGAATCCGACCACTGACGCTGTAATCACAGTCAATTCGGTCTCCTTTCCTTGTGAAAGAAACAACAATACACTTCGACACATTTAAAATCAAATAATTGTCCTCACAACAACTAGCAACATGGTCCAGTGCGAGCTGAAGTTGAACACAGTTGTCCTGCGATCTACCTTCATGATATACTTTCAAATCGTCTGCGAACGTCAAATTTGGAGGGTGAATATTAATGACATGAAAAAGAATGACATAAATATATAATAAGTATATTAAACCTGAATGGTTTTTGAATTTCGTAATTTTTCGAATAAGTTCGAATATATAATAATACATATTCTGTTTCATTTTATTGATCTTATCAATCAACTTTCCATTGAATCAATTCATTCAGCTCACCTGTAAGCTCCTCCCATGAGTTTGTTTATAACCAGTCCAATATCGTGCAGTGTATATACATATCCTACGGGAATGTGCGGTCTGACGTCCCTCAATATATATCCCAGAGTATTGCTGGGCCCCTGTTTCGAATTGTAGAGATTCTCGAGTCTTGGTATCGTCAGGAACTTTCGCATGCTCACTCCGTTCTCCAACAGGAGCTTGACGAAGTCGCATCTGTCGTGCTCCAGAGCCTTCATCATGGCGTCCTCCAGAGCGCCGGGAGGCCATTCTTGGCCGTAGATGAAGATCTCCGAACGAGCAATGTCCGAACGATTCCAAGTCAGCGCCAAGCTCAGCTGCTCTGTGGGCGACAAATGTTGCGACTTGAAGAGTGCGGTGAGGATGGTTTGGTCCAGTTCGTGCCTCGTTTGGTCGCTTTTCTCGGCGATTCGGTATATTGTTATCTGTTGAAAAGGATAATTATTAGATGGGTGCCAGTAATGACTACGATGATGAATTTTGGAGTGAAATTGATGGGCAACTAAAGGGTTACTGAGTGCTTTGGATGACTCAACCTGTACTACTATATTGTCACGATTAAATTAATGGAAATTTCTGAATATAATGATAAAATACACAAGGTAAAATATGGCAAAACTGTAACATGAAACACTTTGGCTGTGGTAGTTCTCAATAGGAACAAACTTCCTCAAAATATTTCCCTACAAGCTATTACACACGGAAAGGAAATCGATTGCTACAAATAGATATAGCTACATATAATGTCATTCATGATTAAAACCACATAACCTAATATGCGAATTTTGACACAAATAATTCAGGATAACAGATGTTCGCAGAATAAAAATAAGCATATATTTCCAACAGGTATCTACCCAATTACAGGAAAATACATAACGAATAATGAAATACAAAATATGGTGACTAAAAATATCAATAATAACATAGATATACGATATTAAAAATGAAAATAATGATAAAAAACATTATCAAATATAATAACCTAAATCTATAATATCAATATCTAAATATTCAATTATTGTACTGAATCTCAAAACAACGAGTAATAACTAAACAAGAAAACAAATAACTCAGAACTCCAAATCGTAATAAATCAAGATACCTCAATGGTTTACATTTGAATCCTTAACCTCCAGAAGCCAAGTCATATTAACCCCTTCAATGTTGAAATCAAAAGTTATCATATTTCTCTTTCTAGTAAAACTCAACACATTACATTTCATGACATTCAAGTGTAAACAATTATTATTACACCACAGGCTGATATCATTCATGTCACTTTGTAGACTCAAACAATCAAGACACGCTCTTATAAATTTTAATATCGTTCGCAGAAGTCACCTTCATGCTGTCCACCATCTTTAAGAGATCGTTAACAGTCAGGACAAATAGTAGGGATCCAAGATTGGATCCCTGCGGTACTCCCGAAGTTAATAAAAATTTCAAGTAAATTAGTCTTAAGCTAATCAATTCTCAATTTGTACGAATTGACAGCGATTACTCAAGTAAGACTCAATAAAAAGTGATAAATTATTAGCAAATCCAAAAAGCGTCCTAGTTTTAACCATAAGTAGTCCATGATTTATCTCATCAAAAACCTTCTGGAAATCTGTATATATATAAAGTCGACCCGAGTTGCTCTGACCAAGTCCTCGCATATGAACTTAGAAAACTCAACCAAATTTGTAGAGCAAGATCTCCTAGTCATAAACCCATGCTGCTCAATTGCAACACTATTTCTGACCTTAGGATATATGCTACCAAAAAGTATGATATTGAACAATTCAGAAAAATTCGACAATATATAAATAGGTCAGTAATTACCAGTTTGTGATGAATCACCCCCCTTAAGCACCGGAATACTTTATTTACCTCAGAATCCAGACAACGGATTAATCCAGCATTTGATAAAGAAATAGTACTTCGAAACGTCGTCATGCGTATTTGTATTAAAATTATGAGAAAACTCTAAATATTGTTTCATTAACGCATTTTTGTTATTTGATGATATAACGACGGCTTATTTCCCTGCATCTAGGTACAAATGAATAGATCTCATTATTCTGAAATTGATTTTCAATATTGGCCGTATATGTGGTCCATCCATGATGTTATCTGTTATTTTAGAAACGTCCTCTTAGAACCTCTTAGAAGAAGTTTGAAGTATTTATGGATCAAACGTTCTTGAATGAGCTAAGTGAATATATATTTTCCAATAAAATCTCTGAAACGAGGTGAAATTGAGCTTCCTGTCCTAAGAATTTCAATTAAACGACACCTATAATTGAATGGATACACTAAATTGAATTATGTCAATCATCTAGATCAAATGATCTAAATAGTCAATGTATCGAAAATTTCAGTTTATAATCAACATTCGAAATATGTTCTCCTCCTTTCGGAGACAACTGTCTGTTGAGTGAGCCTTGTATGTAAAAAAAAAATAAAAAAATGGAAAAAAAAATAAAAAAATGTATTTTGTGTCGCAATAGCTTGAATTATATATGTTGGTGGTGCATTTGAAGCTTATTATTGAAAATTGCACCGAATAAAACCACTGTACTTTTTTTTAGTCTCAAAAATTCTCAATAGCATCTAGAACAATAAATGAACCACATAATTTTTTGTTCTTAATTAATTTCTTTAAAAGCAAAACAATTCAATACATTTCGTCGTCTAATTTGAGCTTTATTTTTATATGAGGTAGAAATGTGAATTTTTACTACATAAATTAACTTCTATGACATGCAATTTCAGTATTCTGGAGGGAAATCCGCCGTATAATATTTTTTTTATTTGCACAGAATGTTATCGGAATATCCAAACAGAGAATTCCCGTGTTTCTACGAATAACTTCAATTTGGTGGAGCCTTTACATATTTCGGAGAAATTTGAATATCGATACATTCGAGCGAACGGGAAATATTCAATGATTCGAAAGCTTTACTTGGGACGTCGTCTCGTACGTGACAGGATTTAACCCCAATTTGGTTTTGTTTCAATGATTTCCAGAGGGGTACTTTTTATACAGCCGAACAATTCCATTCAAGAATACCAATTATAAAAACGACAAAGAGAAACACTTTTACTGGGTGTACAACTAAAATTTTGTCCACACATTTTGTATATTGCCTTTGAATATGTTTCATAGTAGATTGATTTTTATAATAGCAAATGATCATAACAAAAGTCATAGAACGTCACTTGAAACATAGACTTGCCAAATTTTAAATGGAGCGTTCGATTTCTGGAGTGAAAACTTCTATAAGGCCAAGCAACGGGGAACAATTAATAAGGGATTTTTGACATTATTTATTTCAGCAAACCGACTGGGTCATTAAAAGAAAGGCATACTTTATTTTTGTTATAATTTGGACAAGCAAATACCGATATTAAATTTTTTATTGATGATTTATACCGAAAAATCGCATTTTTTTGAAATTTATAACATTAAAAATAATTATACAAACTCAATGACATCAATAGATAAATCGTAGGCGATTCAATAGCGAACAAAATGAGCCGTCACTCGATCCGATGGAATAATTAGAAACGGAGAAAATTCGGATAAATTCGGGAATTTATTGTTTATTCAACTAATTGTTTACTTCGTTCATTTTTATCTTACCTGGCTGAGATTCGGTGGAAAAGTAGCTATCTTGGCGCTCTTAAAATTGGAAAAAAATGGACACTGTGGCATAATAATTTTTTGCGTAATTGCCGGTTTCAATAAATCAATGCACTTAATTGCAAAATGTCTGGATGCCACACGAATTATTCAATTTTGTTTGTTGAAACGGATTTTGTAAAAATAAACAAAGTAAAACAAAATGTATATCTTGAAATTTCGAAAAAATTTTGCAAAATACCCGAAAAAACCTGCAAACATGACTCTGAACGGCCAAGTGCTCTTGGAATTATCTTATCGAGATGTCTTTGTATCGCCAAGAGTATTCTTTGTTTTACAGATATTAGTTCCGAAGATATTCATCAAAATTTTAACAGGGGTTTACCTAAAGCACTTCAAAATGGTTCGCATGGCTCTATTCTGAAACTTTTGTGATTTTTTCTTTACTCAAACCAAATAACAATGTGGAGCAAAGTTCAAAATGTGGCATTATTATTGATTTGAACAACAATAATTTCACATATGTCGACAGGTTTTTTCCTATTCTTCTGAAAAAATTGATTTTCTCAGAAATTTCTGATGATATGAAATCAACATGATCATTGAAACTCAATTTTTCGTCTAACATAATGCCTAAATATTTTACTGTTTCTACTGTTTTAATTTTCTGTTCATTAATCTTTATAGTTATTTTCTCATTTTTATTGGTTTTAAGGGTTTTACTTGTACCCAAAACTATGTTAGATTTTTTCACATTCAGAGATAAGCTATTTTCACATAACCATTCTTTAATTACAGAAAGGTCTCTATTGATCCCCTCTGTCATATTCTTAATATCTTTGCCACATAAATAGAGCATAGTATCATCAGCGAATAAACGTATAGAACATTTTTTCACGTAAGATATATAAGGAGAACAACAACGGACCTTAGACAGTTCCTTGAGGTACTCCTACATCCACTTTCGTGCTGTGCGACAGCATGCTATTAAACTCAACTCTTTGTGTTCTCGAATGGTTCGAACCAATCATTTACTACTCACTCAAAACCACGTTTATTCAATTTTTTTCAATATTAATGATCTACATGATGTTTCAAATGCTCTTTTACAATCCAATAATTAATACTATTACTGTTTCTCCATCTATTTTATCTATTTTATTTATTATTATCTCCTTTATGCTCAAGAAAAATTTTATTTTGAATTCTGATTGAAACTCAGATTATTACAGAAAAATTTTCACATAATTCTAAAACCAGGTTTTTTATTACTAATTCTAAAATTTTATCATGAGGTGGTAGTAAATTTATAGGTCGAAATTGGTCTATTTTAACAGTACTCCAAAATTTTGGCTCAGGTATTAATGAATATTTACAATCTTTTGGAAATACGCCATGTGTCAGTGATGTGTTAACAAAATCTAAAAATCTATTTCCAGAAATTTCAAAAGCATCCTTCAATATCTTGACTGTTATTTCATCTTTCTAAGACATATTCGTCGTCATGTATAGGAATTATAGAATTAATTATTTGATGTACACTCTGTACGAGGTGAAGATATATATATATATATATATATATATATATATATATATATATATATATATATATATATATATATATATATATATATATGCATATGAACATCTCTAATATTTTCAATTTGAAAGCATGCTTACCTCAACAATTAAAAACAAGTCTAAAGCAATTAAACAAAATTTAACATTCCACGGAAAAATTCATTCTACAATAGAACGTCCTATTTTTGGAATTAACCGAAATAAAAACACAGAAGACAACTTGAAATAGTCCGATATCTACCAAACAATAAGATATTCGAATATACGAAGTCTATGGTTTCATTGAAATCGATAGCAAAAGCCCACCATTAATCATGCAATGGGTACGCCTCCACAGAGAATATCGCATCTAAAACTTGCCAGTCTCTATATTAACAATAAACCTCCCTAATTCCTACCACACTCTGAAGGAGTGAAAAATGATGGAACGTTATTATAGGCATAAACTAAGAACTTTAGGTAAGGGTTGGTTAGATGAAAATTGAATTCGTTGTTTCACTTTCAGTATATGTGAGTCGACAAAATTGATAAACGTAGTTTCAAAACTGATAGCCGAGTTATCACTTTCAGTTTGAAGACTCTTTTCAACGTATCATAAAAGCTCATCCTCTTCGACAAAAAGTTAATTAATAAAAGTAAGCTATAAATCAATGTACTTATTTCAGGATGAAATATATCATATAGGTTACATCACATAGAGGTTACATTTCAAAAGATATCTACGGACATAGAAAATATGTGAGCGTTTGATGCCTGGTGTGTCTATGATCTGAGAAATGTTTTCTATTGATTCCTATAGTTTGAATTGTGAAGTATTCATTACTTGACGGTTCTTCAATTGGAATCATAAAAAGATGCTTGGAGATTGAAGTCGTTGCCTTAAGGATGTCGTGCAACTGATGAGTGCTTTGAAGAACGGAACAGCTGTCTTGCACTTCCACCAGGTATTGCACTGATTTCAATGTTTCTCTAACATTTATCCTTTGAAGGATACTTACGGCATCACATCGTGCACGTTCACATAGATAGCTCTAATATAACATTCCTTCGAATTCAATCATTAGTTCGAATGATTGTTCTAGTATTCATTTTAGTATTCATTTATAGTATATATGTACTGATAAGAATCAGTAAGTTAAGCAATTCATGTAGTATGTATCAAAAAGTTGATGGTTGAATCTATTACTTTAGAAACAAGTCTTAAAATCACTGAAGTCTTTATTATAGAATGATTTTCGCCTATCATAGCATTTTTCGAATATCTATTTATCATTCAAGATCAAAACTTTTGAATCATAACAATATTAAGAATTTTCTCATAATTTAATACAAATACGCATGACGACGTTTCGAAGTACTACTTCTTCATCAAATGGTGAATTAATACTGAGTAATACAGTATTAATTCAGCATTTGATGAAGAAAAAAAAGTCAAAAAAAAGAAGAAAATGTCAAAAAAAGTTTTGGTTATTTGGGTAGACTTAGTAACAAATTAAATATGAATACTAGGCTCTTGCTTTTTTCAAATCGAATATTGAGCCTCACTGTTGTTTAACTTAAAAAGAATTAAGTTGAACGCTTACAAAAAATTCACAATAGGGGCCTGAGAATTTTTCTTAAGTGGAATAGTCGAACCTCTGTCAAAAAAATGCTTGATGTTTGTAGACTAATGAATGTGAATCAATATATTATTTATAGAACCTTAGATTTTATTTATAAAATTAAAAATGATATGCTGCCCTTGTATTTTAAGGAGAACCTTCAATTTAATCGTGATGTGCATAATCATGAAACGATTTTTATTAAAATACGTTCCATACAACTTTAATGAATGAGTCCACGTTTAGCCAAAGTTTTGAGTTATTTGACGGATTACCTTCAGGGTTGAAATCCTGTTAAAACTATAAAAATTTCAGGAAACTATTAGTTTCATATATATTCAATAATATAGTTTAAATTGTCAATATTGGTTGTAACGAATCTTATTGTATTGATTAGCTTTTGCTAATGAAGGTATATTATTATTATATGAAGGATTCTAGTTTTGCCAGTAGTGCGAAATTGGAGCCTCTATTTGTGGTATCAGAACAATTGATTTCTACAACTATGTAAGTCGTTAAGTACCAGATGTTCGTAGCAACGTTATCATTAGATATTCTTGTGGAACTAAACTGAATTCATTTAACTTTCCTCGTTGCCGACAATCGATTCAACGGGGATCTCGTTTAAACAGTAACATGAACTCGTTTTCTAGTTTGTGCGGTTAGCTTGGATGAAAAGTTTTAATATCATCCCTTTCGAACGTGCAGATAATACTTTCGTATATTACGATAACGAAGTTCATATTATAGGAAAAAAATCTAGCAAAATTTTTAGCAATTCCAAAAACAATTACATTTTTGAATTTTGAGACATTGAAATTTCGATTCCAAGGAAATTGAAAGTAATTGAAGCACCTTCATAAGAACGAGTTTTTTGAGTAGGAAGAAGGTTAATTTTGTGGCGCAGGGAAGTAGCCACAAAAAACATGATTTTTTCGAACGAAAACTTTAGAGCCCGTTTTCTCGATTTTTTCCGATTTTTTTGAACTGGTGGTCGTGATAGCAAAAAACTAAACGACCGATCAAAACGAACTGAGGCTTGTTAGCTTCAGTATGGTTTTCTTTTCTGTTTGAACTGAAAACATAGGTACTCGAAAAAAATTTTTGTCATTTCTTTTAGGAAGTTGAAAAATTTTTTCACAGAAGGCACATTTTTTGTTTCAAAACAATCGAATTTCATAATTTATTTAGTTTAAATAGAAGAAAAAATACGTAAATCGAAATGGTATTTGGTTTTTCAGTTTCAGATGAAAATTACGAGCTCCATCTGTTCCGCAGCAGCACGAATCTACATAAAATCGGGCGCTTGTGAATATTTTTTCATAGAAAATTTTTTTTTCATATTCAGACATATAATGGAATAATCCAGAAGTTCGCTAGACTTGTTTCATTTTTTCTTCATAAAAAAAATTCTATAAAATAAAATCGATTTTTTGAGACTTCTAAATGAGGATCCCCCTCAAAGCAATTTATCACTTTAAAGGTAATCTGTTGAGTTGAAAGATTTTCTTTTGCATATGCCCGACAATCTAGGGGTGATCTCATAGGCTCGTTCATTAGACATACTACCATGTATTACAGTCTTGTACATAGCTATGTGAGCTCTAATATTCTTTTGTGGGTCTGCTTTACATAAATTAGGGTGTTGCCAGTAGCTTTATTATCCAAAGGACTGTGAAATCTCCATATTTGATGAAAACATGATGTTGCAACAATTTACAAGCTGATAAAACTAAAAGTGACATTGATAGTTAGCAAACATGGTTGTGTGACAACAATTTTTCATTAAATACTAATATTAAATCTACTAAATATTAATATCTAACGGTATTATTATCGGAAATAAAGCAAACTAATCTAGGTAAGAGTGTGACATACAAATCAAAGATAATAATATACCAATTGAACAATCAGTATAACACATCAGTGAGTTAAAGTATTTGGGGGTTATTATCGATGGAAAATGGAGTTTTAAAAATCATTTTGAGTACGACATGACTAAAAGTTCAAGAAAAGTAAATTTTTTATCTAGAATAAGTATTTATGTTACTGTTTTTACAAAGTCTTCATTGATACTATAGACGATAATATTACCACAAATAAACTTTGATCAACTGAATTATACACCTTGCCTCAAAATGATATTCGAAGTTATATGAAATTGTAAAAGCTGCAAAATAGAGAATTTAGCATTATATCGAGTGCAATAGGTACACACCTATATCACTTACGCAAGAAACATAAAATTTTTTTGAATATTAGACATCACATAGTATATAAAAAGTATATAAAACATAATATATAAAACTTTAGACCTTATACATAAAATAAAATATGGCAAGGTCCCTATTTACATCGCTGGCCGTGTAAAATACGTTTAAGATGTACATGGTTACCAAACAACGTCTAGGGAACAAAATAATTTCTATATTGATAAGTGCAGTACATCTGAATGCTTGAACAGTTTATGTGTGAAAGGAACGATGTTGTTTAATACTCTAGATCCACAACTGAAATTGAGTGAGAATAATGAAGATTTTAAAACGTTATTGTATCTTTTCGTCAAAAATAATATTTAATGATAAAATATGTTGTTTCATGTTCGTATATAGAATTTTCTATCTTGTATTTTGTTTATTTAGTATTTGAAATTGGTTTATTATTTGAGCTAAATAAAGTAACTTACTCACCCTACCTTGTTATATATTTACAGATGTTTATTATATCTCGGTACATTGAATTGAATAGTAATCATGAGTATTCAACACGGAACAGCAATGTGGTACTTATCCCATGCATAAAACAGCTACATTTGAGTACTCTCTCTGCTATTAGAGTATTATAGATTCAACCATTGACCGTCGAATGTGAAAGTACTAAATGAACATTTTTTTGAGAATATTTGAGTCTTTACTGTGCACAAAGCATATTATATTGTGGCAGTGTACTTTGGCGATTCGAATATTGACAGTAATTTATGAATCATTTTTTTTATCATTTTTTTGGTAATTTTTTCTCACTTTGACTTATTCTACACAATGTAAAATTGTCTTCCAGGATTTATGCTTTTAAGGTTATTTTTCTTTTTCTAGGACTCGAACTTGGATCTCCATTGTGCCCTTATCTTCTGAGTGGTGTTCTACTAGGACGATGAGATAAATTACTAGAGCAGTGACGATTGATTACATAACCTCTTCTCAATCTCTTTCAACATTAGACGGTTAATTAATCACAGTTACAAAAGTCGTGTTGAAAATCTGTTTGTTTCTTTCAAATCCAATTTCATCTCAGGTGTTCTATTGCTAAACTTCGAGTTGTTTCATAGCTTTTTCAGAACGATGTTTGAAGAAAGTCACCGTAATGGTGAAGCGTACATCACAATTGTAAAATAAAAGTGCTTCAATCTTAAAAACGCTGTTTTATTTCTAATTTTATTGTTAGCACAGTGAAATTTTATAGACTGCGAAATGTTTTCCTCAGTTGGTTACGAGTTGCAGCAACTCAAAACCTACGTTGTTCTATTGTTTTGCGGAGAAGATATTTGAGATGGAAATATCTGCACATTTTCAAAGAGGAGTAGTTATTCAATTATTTTTCATTGAGAAAGGCAACTGGTGTTCGTTCGGTTACATTACGCCAAAGATTGTATGATATTTTTAAATTTTCCAAAGGTTTTTGTCTATGTCACTTCGATTCAAGAATAATAAGACATTTCGGAATTTCAGTACAATTTGTTGCAATATGTAGTAATGGGATTTTTTTTGTTGAAAAACGCATCTATGAAGTTGTAAAATGGCGGAGGAACCAGGTATTCTATACCGATTTTAGCTACATTTTAAATCTAAAAGTTACGTAGAATGAAATATACAACAATAGTTTTGTTTTTCGTTCCACAGTAAAATATATTGTAGACTGATAAATAGTTTCATATAAAATTATTATTATTAAAGTGAAATGATAATCTAATGAAATAATTCGGTTTGAAAACTTTTCCTTCAAAACACAGGTTTCAAAACAAAATGTAGGAAGTGTAAGAGGAGAAATGTAAGAGGAGAAATCTGTATCGCCAAAAATGATGAACCACTTCATGAAATATTTCTTAAGGAATTTTACCGAAATTGAGTTTTTTTGATTAGAGTCAAAATGACTCTGTTCCTTTCTGTCACGTCAAGACTTAGGGAGTCATAATTTGTGACAATATCACACAAATAGAATGTAGTACAGACATTCAAATAGTATCTTTTTCAGAACACTTTCACTAGAAACTCACCAAAATTCCACAACCAACAAGTTGTGTCACTTTTGATGACCCTCCCCTCCTTTTCTATGAAATGTAATAATTTGCCATAAACTAAGAAACCGCAAAAAGAATATTCAATAAAATTTTATCTATATCCGAATAAAAAATTTCCAATTTGGTTTCTATAAGAAGTTAATATTGCAGAAACGACTTTCAGCTATAAGAATATATACCTATCAAAATAATATCATAATAATAAGTCTTTATTTAGCATCAACGCTACTACAAAAACAATAACAAGCAAACAAATCCCGGCAGTATATTTCAATGTCATTAAACACTTTTTTTTCAACCAAAAACACAGAGGTTCGACTAATGAAATGACTAGTATTTCCGATCTTCTTGATTCCGATCTTCTTGATCGAACGTCTCGATTCTGAAGGAGCTAAACATCAAAGAGAGGTTATCGTCGACTGTGCAGCTGCAATCCTTAAATTCTTTGGACAAAAAGATTGAAGGGCACAAGATCGCGTGGGCGCTTTCCAACAAAGTGGACAGATCAGATAAAATCTGTGACGCATTCCAGCATCAATGAAAGCTCTATATCCGCTAAGCATAAAACAGTGTGCCGCCGTATTGCGTGGGACGCAGTGGCACAAGACCCAGACACGACCACGACCACTTTATCAAGAGAGAAAGACTGAGAAGAAGAAATACATTTTTAAGTTTCTCTTGAATTCTTTGATATCCACATTGTTCTTTAAATCCTTTGGCAAACTAATAAACTTAACCAAACCTCCATGTAATACAGATTTATCTCTTAACGTTGTCCTACATCTCGGTAACCTGAAATGTTCTAAATTTCTTTCGTCGTTACAAACGACTAGTCGTTTGTAACGACGAAACGCGTCATGCTATGTAGTGAATAAAGTGTAAATCATAAGTTTAAGTGTTTGAACTAAAGTTCATATTCAATTATAATGGATTTACATCAAGTAAACGCCAACACTATTGATTAGTTATAGTTGTGGCAGTCATTTACATACTTTAAGTCCTCATGCATATATTCCGGAAGTAAATTATTCCTAATTTTGTATATAAAAACCAAGACATCAAAATATAGTTTATCACCCACTGATAATAAGTTCGAAGTTTCTAGCATATTTTTTATAGGCGTATAGCGATTGCACTTCAATATTATTCTCATTGCTCTATTACATATTTTTTGTAACACATTTATTTTATACTTTGGTAGATTAAACAAAATAGTGGAACAAAACTGCAGATGTGGGGACGCAATAATCTTGAAAAGAAGTAACTTCGTGAAAATAGACAAGCTTTTACCTGTTCTAGACATAAAATAGATTTCTTTTAGATAATTTGTTCATAATATATTTACAATGTGAGTGAAAACTCAAATGTCTGCCCATAACTATGCCCAGATATTTTATTTCTGTAACATATTCTATTTCTTCATTTTTGATATTGATACTTTTATTTTGCATTACATGATTATTCAAATTTACTTTATACTTGCTTCCAAAACACAAAATTCACTTTTCTTAATGTTAACACATAAACTGTTGCCATTAAGCCATTTACTTAATTTTTCTAAATCTTTATTCATTTTATTCTGCATATCTCCTAAGTTATTACCCTCGATATACGGTATATCAATATCATGGTATCGTCAGCAAAACGTTTCAATTTACAGTTCTCAACTACCTCAACAATATCAATTATGTACAGCATAAATAGTATGGGACCTAATGTCGTCCCCTGTGGGACACCATATTTTATCCCTGTTAGTTTCGAATGCGCTTTTTTAAATTTAACCATTTGGTATCTATTATTCAAAAATGACTCAATCCACCGCAACATATCCCTCATAACCATTTTTCATAATTTTTTCAATAGTATTATTCTATTTATTATTACAAACGCTCTATTAAAATCCAAGAAGACAGTCAAGATTATCATGTTGAATTGCATTCCATTCTTGAGGATTACGTGATAGTTCCCAAGTTTCTGTGTTTCGATTAATACGTCACATTTTTTTAAAATTCAGTTACTTCACAAAATTTTGTTGAAAATTATTTCCTCAGATAACTCAACACTGAGGAATATTACTGTTAAATTTAGAGTAATATCATTGTTTTGAAGTTATTTTAACTGAAAGAACCTCTTCTGTGATAAATTTATAAAGACCATCATAAGAAAGTGAGGAAAATGAAAAATGTAATGCCGTGTTTCAATTAAACGTCTTTGAACCACTTTTCGCTTTCAAAGCAATTTAATGAATATTATTTTGGATTATAAACACTAAACAACAGCTGTACAAAATTAAGCTTATTAATTGGTCGGTCGATATTTCATCTTCTCATAATTGTTTTCATACAAAAATTAAAAGGAGCATTATTTTCTCTCGAATGGAAATCAAGAATATTGTCTTGTCTGAATAAAGCTTTTACTACGCCTCCTTTCCATTTTACGATGAAATAGATTGGTGTATAAAACTTTCGAGTTCGTTGATAATTTCGCTTTCCTCTACTTCAAACAAAGTTGCGCTGTGATCCACTCATTTCAATAATGAGTTCCTGTGATTCGTACTCGTTCCTGTTGTACTCGGATATAGAAAGTTATCGATGCGGAGACTTCGTTACCAGCTTGATTAAATGGAACGCAATTTCAACGATGGGATGACATTCAATATTTGTTATCGCGAAAACTACAGAGTCAACTGTGACAATTAGTTATATCGATTTTATAGCGGGAGTTATTGTCATTGTCATTCGTCGTATGGTCGTGATTAATATTATCAAACTTGCATAAATAAATCGGCGAGGTACGATATTATGCATGCGTATGGTAATGAATTGACAAAAGTTGCACGATAAAAAAATGATATGAAAATGAATGAAATTCTGATATGAGTTTTTGAAGTAGAAATAATTAATTGGATAAACAGTAAAGCTTTGTTTTTTCCATTTTACATTATTCATGAGTTTTGCTTTCGCTATAAAATATGAGGTAGAGATGATTCGATTCGAATCGATCGTAAATGGAGAAAAATTACAAAAACTTAAAATTTCGAGAGAAATTCAAGTTGAATCAATCATCTACGCCTATCATCTGATAGATGTTTAAACATTTGTGTGAATGCCACAAGAATTTTATTTATTCGACACGACTCTTATGTTGAATTTATTATAGACAATGCTCAATATGAATCGGTCTATACATGGCTATTTATAGTTCTATATGGTCATTTATAGTTTTTAAATAGTGATATGAGTTATTTATTCTCAATTTCATCGTCACCATGCCAAAAAAGTTTCACTTCAACTGCGAATAATAATCACACGCACTAATTTTTTCATACAAAACCAGGTTCATAAAAGTATATGAAAGAAACACTTACCAGGTTTTTATTTTGTACGCATTGAAGTAGTTCACCGAAGAGAACTTCTGCTAAATCTAAAGGTACTTCGAAGGCTCTCTGGATAGTACCAATGATATAATCTTTTAGGACTTTGAGGACCCGTAACTCGTACCTGAAGAAACAAATTATTAGCACATACTACAATATGTATTTTAATGGGACCACAAAAAAACTCACTAAGAATAGGTAAAACTAAGAAACATATATTAGCTAGTACAGATTACCTTTAGTCACTCTGTAATGAGAGTACCTAATAATGATTGTAATAACTGTTTCATTATAAAGGGTATCCCAAAATTGACGCAAGATTCAAATTTGCCTCTATTTATGCGACTTAATAATACAGTCCTTTTTAACGAAATTCGATGATGTGGTCAATATGTGGTTTCAACAAGACGATGCCACATGCCATACAGCCGTGAAATATTTCAATTACTGCATGAGACGTTTTCGGTGATCATAATTGGCCCCCTAGATCGTGTGATTTAACACCATTCGATTTTTCATGGGGTAATTTCAAATCACAGGATTATGTCAACAACCCCACAATCAAGCGAGCATTAAAGGAGGAAATTCAACAATATTTATGCAGAATGTTCATTGAAAATTGCGACGAACGAGTGCGTATGTGTATGCAAAGCCGTGAAAGTCTTACTCAATAAATAACCTTATCCGATGTACTTTATGTTTTAAAGAAAAAATTAAAATCAAAAGGCTAAAAGCTGTAGGTATTGGAACTTATTTCAAATATAAAAAGAGTATATATATATATATATATATATATATATATATATATATATATATATATATATATATATATATATATATTATTCGAAAGTCTTCCGTAATGTTTGTAACTAAGACAAGGTTAGCAATCGATCTGTTCATCAATTCTCTCTGCGATTTGATTTTTTGAAAGATGCGTCAGCAATTGTCTCATATTATCAGAAATAGATAAATCCTTATCTTACGTATTATTTATTATAGTGTTCCATTCAATACGTAAAATTGGCCTCAAAATGCCGATAAGAAATTGCATTTGTATTACGACTTTGCCCATTCATGTTGTTGAGGATAATAACCGCGATGTGTATTAACCGAGTATATAATAAAAATCGGCACACACCTACAATAAATCGCTTTTATTCAAATTGAAGAACGCCATCATTACTCTGGCTGTGAGTTTTTTGTTGTATTCAATCTTCGAACATTGTACGAACTGTAAAAACAGGCAGCTCAAAATTAAGGAACTTTCAATCATTCTTAACGTTTTCTTAATTGTTGCTTCGCGAAATATTCGAAAAAAAAAATATTTTCATGAATTGCCATTGTTTCAAGTGTCAACAAAAACTGTAATACTTAGTAGTTTTATAATTTTAACATATTTAAATGGATCATTGTAGTGATTACTTTGCAGCTTGTCTTTTCTCCTGAAGAAGACACGAAAAAGTGTCTTCTATACTACTATTATTATCTATTGATTTATTATTTCTTGTGTTGCATCTGTATAAAAAAATATTCAAAAAAAGCGAAAAACATCAATAATAATAAATAACAAAAATAATGATCATTAAAGATAATATACAAAGAATAAAATCAATTTTGGAAGAAAATGATCCACTTATAAATAAATGCTGAAACATGAGTAAAATTCATATGCTTGATATAGTTAAAGTAAGGACAGCAAAAACGAAGGAAGCATTATAAGTTATACCCATGGTTAAAATTACACTTACCTATAGACAAATGATATGAGATCTGCAGCTCTTCCTGAACCATCGCAAACGACAACCGGTACAGGGGGATCGTCTGTCACGTATTCCAAAACCGCCCTGATGGTGTTTGTACCGCCTTCGATTACAAGACAAACTATAGGAATTGGGCTTTGGGTAACTGGAACAAAATTGAACGTTATAGACTCGGTGTCAAAGTTCAAAATTAAATAATGTATCTCAATTTAGTTGAAATTCTAGACACGCACCGGGCACTAATCATTAATTTATCGAAGGAAAAACGACGACCTAGCGTGATAATACGGTCTACGTCTCAGAATGAACGATGCGGAGACGGTAGAACGTTTTTTATGGTAGTTGTTTTACTGTAGGCTTTTAGACAGATTGAAAGAACCATTTTCTCATGCAGGATGAATGAACTTCTCAGGAGGAAGGATACAGAAAATAATTCACGAGAATTATGCGTTAATCACTGTAAAACAAACACTGTGTGATATTTTCCATATATTTTCCAGCTTAAACAATTATCGGTGACAAAAATTACAAGGTTGCTTATGAAGGCTAAGGTTTATTGTTAATTATTATTATATATTTACTTTATTATTATATTGTTAATAAACATAGATTAATGTAATCCCATTATATCTATGAATATTGAATATACGAGGGTGGAGTGAAAAGTTTCCGACCTGTCTAAGAGATGGCGCAACTAGGTCTTACTTTTGGAGCGGCGTCCGACAGTACCATTCCTATCAGCATGTATGTAAAGATTTAGTAAAATCGCTACGTTAGTTTGCGTATGATAGATTCAACAACAGAATGGGTCGTGCGAGCACCTCTGACGAGCCTCGCTCAGGACGGTCCGTTTTATATTTCTAATTTTGTTTTATTCGAATTGTGTTTATTTTGATATCGGATTTTCATCAAGTATCATTTGAATCAATGTTAGAATTGATAGTAATTATTGTATTGACTTTTCATCAAGCTTTTCTTCTCAATAAATTATAGAACTGAAAGTGTTCATTGTGATATAGGGCATTTATTGAACTGATAATTAATTTGATAAAAGGAAGAGTACTTTTTTATCTTTATAATTCCACATTACAATTTCAAAATAAGGACAGTCAACAACAGGCTCCTTTGCTATTTACTTTCAAAGCGAAAACAATAAAGGAACAACTACGTTTATCACCCTTCTAGAGATTCCTGAAATTGAATAATGAAAATTTAAACTTTCAGACCCCATGACAAAATTGAAAATAAACAAAATTCTAGCGAAATTGTTATAAATCGCAAAATTTGCTGGTTAAAAGGATTAAAGTTACGTTAACATCTAATGGAAAAATAAATAGAGGGAAAATTTGTTGGCATTTTCATCTTGAAGATGATGTTCTCTTAAAGAGTATCGGCTGAATGGAAAATTTGAATGTTTACGTACGTCATATTCCATGTAAATCCATTTTAAAATGAAAGTGCTGTTACACACCTTTACAGACGAATTTGACGTACGTTGATTTGATAAAATTTTCGATAATTGAAGAGAGTATGATAAATGATATTGAGAGAAGAGTAGATTTATCTATTTATTGAGAACTTCAAAGTATTCAAAAGTTGTAACCCCAGTGTCGGTAACATAACGAAGGCGTATCATGGGGAATAAATCCGTAGGGATCCGAGTTATATTGACAGTTTTGATAGAAACAAACAACTAGTGTTATATCCTAAAAAATATCTATGAGGCAGCAGTGAGAGAAAATCACTACACTACCACTTTCACAGTTTGTCAACGCATTGTGGAAGATTGTTGTCGAATAATTCGAAAGATCTCAGATTTTGAAGCAACATGTAAAGGGTGTTTTTTTTAGAGGTATAGAACTTTAAGTTGGCATTACTGTTTAAGATGGCGACCGATTTAACAGCTGAGAAGTGATTTATTTTCAGTTTGGTTTGACAATTCATCAGGAATAGACTCACGCCTGAACAACGCTTGCAAATAGTGCAATTTTATTTCATACATAATGGTTCTGTGCGGAATACGTATCGCGCACTACGTCCATTTTATCGTGGACAAAATCGTCCATCAGAGCAGTTAATTCGATCAACCATGGAACGTTTTCGCACAACGTTTACCCTCATTGATAACTCGTGTCCCCAGCGGCGCCGTATACAGTACAGAAGAAGCTGTACTGTAGAGCGTAGCATTGAGGAAGACCCGAATGAGTCCATCCGCCATCGAGCACAGGAATTGGATCTGTGTTCATCCACTTTATGGAAAATTTTGCGAAAGGATCTTGGTTTGCGTGCTTACAAAATCCAACTCGTGTAAGAACTGAAGCCAAACAATCATCAAGCAAGGCGTAGATTCGTCGAATGGGCCCAAAACGTGATTGTCGTTCTTCCCGATTTTCATAAGCGAATTTTGTTTAGCGATGAAGCGCACTTCTGGTTGAATGGCTACGTCAACAAACAAAACTGCCGCATTTGGAGTGAAGATAATCCTCAAGTGTATGTCAAAACACCGTTACATCCAGAAAAACTGACTGTTTGGTGCGCTTTACGGGCTGGTGGAATCATTGGTCCGCACTTCTTCAAAAACGATGATGGCCAGAACGTTACAGTCAATAGTGATCAGTATAGAGCCATGATTACTAACTTTTTCAACCTGAATTGAACAACCATGATGTCCAGGAGCTGTGGTTTCAACAAGACGGCGCAACACGTCACACAGCTGGCGACACAATCGATTTATTGAAAGACACGCTTGGTGACCGCCTAATTTCACGTTTTGGACCTGTGAATCGGCCTCCAAGATCTTGTGATTTAACACACCGCTTTTAAACACCGCTAGACTACTTTCTGTGGTGCTATATGAAGTCATTGGTCTATGCGGGTAAGCCACAAACGCTGGACCATTTGGAAGACAATATTCGCCGTGTTATTGCCAATATACGGCCACAAATGTTGGAAAAACTCATCGAAAATTGGACGTCCAGATTGGACTATATCCTAGCCAGCCGTGGCGGGCATATGCCAGAAGTAATATTTAAAATGTAATGTCACAAGATTATCTTTCGAATAAAAAAATTCTTGTCAATTGAATGATCCATTGTTGTTTTATTGCAATTTAAAGTTCTATACCTCTAAAAAAACACCCTTTACATCTAAATGTATCTAAAAAGCTTCAGTCTTAAGAAAATAAACAAAAGTGAAACCGACTTACCCAATAAGTTCGAAATATAATGATATTACTGATGAAGTTGTACGGAAAGTGACCGAAAGAAAAGAGTGTTCTCAAAATCAAATAAACGTTTCGATTAAGTTTTAATATGGCTTTTTATATTTTTACATATTTTCTGCAGATATAGTTCTGCAGTCATAGTTCTGCAACAGGACTGTAATAATAAACACCTACAATTTATTCACAGACAAAACTCAAAAATGTTTATTTGGAACATCTTTTCCCATTATTTTCAAGTCGAATTTATTTTTTACATAAAAAAATGTTTTATTACAGTTGTTTAATTTGCTATAAGTGTTGTAAGACCTTGAAAACAACGTATAAGATAGTGTACTGCGTTTAGCTATTACTAACTTTATACACTGCTGCGTCTCTTAAATTAGATGCAGCTTTAGCTTAGATAAATTTGTTAATTACTTTTTGTATCAATACTTTATGTATTAACATTGTTGTACGGTTAATTATTTGTTATCCAAAGTTCACGTACTTTTCAGGTATTTCATGCTTTAATCTTGAAGAAGTTAATATCATGGAAGTACCTATCTACGAAATTGAATACATTTACTTCTCCTGAAAATAGCTTCTTTTTTAATTCAGTGGACCTACAGTTTAACGCCGGTTCCGAACGGCCAATGGACTTGTAATCTAACTACATAACCAATCAATCATCATCATTAAACAACTCAAATCATAGACAAACACATACACCCATACCTTCACCGGGGTTCGAACTCGAATTCTACCTTCATAGTCAGGTGTTTTCCCACTAAGCCACGAGATATTATCGACTTAAAACTACGAATTCGACTTTGTTTTACAAGGATTTCATCCAACTTTTTCTGATTCAATTTATTTGTTATCATGATGTTTTCAACATTACCCAGTTGATTTTTTTTTATAACAGGTGAAACTCAGTTTAGGTACATAAACGTCCATGTTTTACCCAGGATTCAAACCCAGATCTCCCTAGTAATGGACTAGGGCTACCTGGGAACCTACCTATTGTTTCTAATTCCGCAGTGTTTATTAGTTTCACATGCTAGTTCAATTTCGTGCAAAGCCCCAGGACATATCTCTGATGTCCTTGAATTCTTTACTACTACAGAGTTTATATTTCATCAAAATGTTACCACTGGGCATATTTATATCTAGAAAAATTTGACAGTCTACTAAAGACTGTTGAAGGAAAATAGTCTGTGGCTAGTAATTATATCATTTCAATTGATAGATGAGTGGGGGTAACTAAGTCAATTACCGTCATCTGAGATCCTGAACCTTTAGTTGCTAAGGGACAGGAAAAACATTATCGGATCTGTCACAAAATCGTATGGCGTTGTATACAGTTAGAGAAAAGAATATTACTATATGCATGTATATACGAATTCGAAATTGTATAATTATAATTAAATTTATAATTTTCTTCTATCAAGCATTACTCCAAATAATTCTAGAGTCATGTGAGTAATCATATAATATAATAATAATAGGTTTTTTTGTCAACAGGTATAATACCCAATTACAGAAAATAATAACGCAATGTTGAATAATAACTGAATGACTAAATAAATAAAATAAAAAGAAATATAAGAAATAGCTCAACCTCATCTGAAAAAACTGAAGAAGTAAATTATAACTAATAATAACATGGAATGAAATATTACAAGAACTAAATCTAAATCAATTCATTTTAGTCAATTTCCCTTGTTCACATAACTCCTAATGATAACTTCTATGGAGTCAAAGTGAATGTCACAATTATTAGACACTCTATTGAATTTAGACCCCATTAAACAAATGGGGATTTAGCGAGTTGGTCCTTGGGGTAAATAGGGCGTATAATTCTGTAGTACTAGAATTTTCCCCAGGAACACAAAATTTCGAAGAGGACAATCAATACTGTGCTGCAGGAATTTGTACAAAAATTGAAGTGAAAAAGCTTCTCTCCTGCCCTTCAATGATATTAAACGAAATCGACTCAATAATTCTCTCTGTCTGGATAAACTTTATCCTTCCTCCAACTTAGAATTGCAAGAACCTTCTCTGAATAGCTTCAAGATGGCGTTGATGGCAAGTAATATAAATAGGATGCCAGATCATGCTGCCACACTCCAACTTGTGACGGATTCCGGCATTAAATAGTCTCATGAATGTCGAGGAAAAAAATCATTGAAATATCGCGAATTCCCATGAAATTTTCCCCTTGCATAAACCCTATAAAATTCGAATATATTACCATTTAGGGTGCCTTGGCTTTCAAAATCGAATCAGAAAAATATAACCCCAGTGATGACCTCATTTAAATCCAGAGTAAATCTGATACCGCAGCAACAACCCGCAATAAGAAACTTAAGAAAACTGAAATTAAATTTAGAGGCTTTTATATTTTTTGTTTCAAGGAGACAGACCGACGCAACAGTCTTCGTCAACTTTAACGAGCTTGCCAATCATATTTCCGAGCCTCTCTAAGAAAAGGAGCATCTTTTTACCACTTAAAAACGTCACAAACATCAAATATCCAATTTGTTATGTCACGTTTTTAGCAATCCCTAATCGCACATAATTAATGCCACTTCGGCTTTACAATAAATTCGAATCGCCTCATAAATACAGCAATAAAGTACAATCTGATAGTGGGCGTAGCTTGTTCGTTCTGCGATTTATGAGAGCAATATTCATAAAATCCGAATTGATACTGTAGACCGTTAAATTTAGTACCAGAACCGCGGTTATGCGTTTTTTGCCTCATTGGTTATGAATGCGTCACGTTTCACACGATCATCATATTTTTTTCATTTTGAATGGTCGCAGGTGGCGCCTGACTCGTCATGATTGCAAATGCGTTAGAATTGTACGAGGGCGGATCAAATAAAAACGATTCATTGCGAATTTAGCGCTAGGCAGTACGATGAAACACGGCCGACTTTAAACAGGACATAGAGAGCGTAGTCCGGCGGTGTTGCCAAAATTGAGTTAGTGGTCTACTCTCCAAGTCAGTTGTTCCCAAAGTCTCAAGCATTGATTCAATTCTTTTTGCATATTGCGAACGATTAAGAAATATAATTCGTATTTATCACAGATAGAATAATATATTGGGTATTGTGAGCACAATTTCTGCAAAAAAAAAATGTAAAATTTTTATTATTGCAAGAAAACAACGATGTTTTCGATAAAACCCTACTGCGTAAAAAATACTAAAAAATTAGTCAGTGGAACTTATTTAAAAACTATAAAATTAAAAATTAACACACTTGACTTAGGTTTCACTGAATATATTAAAAAAATCAATTAGGGACTTATTTACATGAAAAGTTGCCTAATCAAATTTATTGAATTATTTGAAAGAAAAGGAACCTTGAAAGAAACGCTGTAGGAATTACTCAAATTGAATTATTTACCTAAATATGAATAAATATTATATTTCTGATTAGCGCAAACCAACAAACCGTTTTTTTCTGAATTATTTTGTGTCTACGTGGTTAGTTTTTGAGAAATGTGAAAAGAATGAGAAGAACGTGAATTTCACCGAAATAGCATAAAATGTTCTGTTGAAAACGTATAAAAAGGAGGGTATACAGTCGTCTTAGTAAATATCTACCTCTGGAATACCTCAAGGGTCTAATATTGAACCACTGTTATTTATTTTGTTCGTGAATGATCTGATGGATCATATTCATTCTCCACATTTGATGTTCGCAGACGATTTGAAACTATATCATGAAGTTAGATCACAGGACAACTGTGTTCAACTTCAGCTCGTGCTGGACCATGATGCTTTTTGGTGTGAGGACAATTATTTCAGTTTGAATGTGTCAAAGTAATGTTGTTTCTTTTGTTGAATGTTGTTTTCTCACAAGGAAAAGAGACCGAATTGATTGTGATTATAGCGTCGGTGGTCAGGTTCTCTCTCCTTCAGATAAGGCGAGAGATCTTGGTGTAGTCTTCGACCAGAAGCTTTCCTTTGTCCCACATATCACCCAACTTATTTCATCTGCTGCGTAAATATATGGATTCGTTATACGTAATGGCAAATATTTTAATAATTTTCAACATTCATAGGATTATTTAATTTAGTTTAAATTAATTAAGTTGGAGCATGGCAGCACGATCTGGCATCCCATTTACACTTGCCATCAGCGTCATCTTGAGACTATTCAGAGAAGGTTCTTGAAATTCTTAGTTTGGAGGGAGGATAAAGTTCATCCAGAGAGAGGAGTCAATCATAACGCATTATTGAGTCGATTTAGTTTTATCTCATTGCAGAGCAGGAGAGAAACTTTATCACTCAAATTTTTGTACAAATTACTGAACAATAGTATTGATTGTCCTCCTCTCTTGTCCGCTTTGAAATTTCGTGTTCCTAGGTAAAATTATCGTAATACATAATTATTCCACCTATAGACTCCGAGGACCAACTCCCTAATACAATCCCCCATTTGGTTTATGGAGTCTACATTCAATAGAGTTGCCAATAATTGTGACATTCACTTTGACTCCATAGAATTTATTATCAGGAGTTACGTGAACAACGAAAATTGACTGAAATTAATTGATTTAGATTGAGTTATTTGTAATACACCATTGAATGCTATAATGTAGTTATAAGTTGCTATTTTTTTTAGATTAGATTGAGCCCTTTATTTATTCTTTTTTTAAATTATTTAGTTAAATGACTGAGATTGAATTCTCGCTTAGCTCTTGGTCAAACATAATTGAATATTAAATTGAATTAAACTGTTAGCTTAATGTTTCACGCTTTATTTAACAATATGAAATAGTCAACATGCTTCGAGCGTTAGCTCATTTTCAAGACTAAACTACTATAAGGAACGTACAACAAATTTATATCTATATAATGGATGTGAGTAGATATAAATTTGTTGTACGTTCCTTATAGTAGTTTAGTCTTGAAAATGAGCTAACGCTCGAAACATATTGACTATTTCATATTGTTAAATAAATCGTGAAACATTAAGCTAACAGTTTAATTTAATTTAATATTTAGTTGAATCTTTTTTCTAATTATTTAGTTATGTATTCAACATTGTTATTATTTTCTGTAATTGGGTGTTACACCTGTTGAGAATAAAGAACGTTTTATTATTATAAAGTGTTTCGATAAGCCAAATATTGAATTTCAACATTCGAAGATGAAAATGGTATAGTATAATACCATTTCTAGAAAGTCGCTAAAATGAAATGTTGCTATATCATCTAAGAGAAGTTTTCAGCGATAAATATCTAAACTATCTTGAAACACGAAATAACGACTAGATGAACAAAACTTTTGATACTTACATGGATATAATCTTTGTTTTGATATGTGCTTCTCAAGTTTCCTTCTCAGAACAATTTCAGCACCATATTTCCCTATTGTGCCATTGTCCACTAATAGGAAATAGGCGTGCCTATTGTTCAGTGCAGCAAACCTTGATCTGTAACAGAAATATTATTTTCAGATTCATTTCATTATCAGTATTGCAACTTCTTTTTAATGATGACAACCTGAAGAATCACATGAAGTATGAAAATCGAAAGACCATTTGTACTCACTTATAAAATCCTCCCAAATAGATATTATATGAAAAAAACTCATTTTGGTGAAATAATACGCCTATCAGAAATATACTACCTTCGCGAATTCCTGATATATGAAGGTAATACTTTCATCTAACAGACAGCATCAATAAAAGTCGTAGTTAAGGAGATTTACGGCAAGGTAACGAAGAGTTCCATCTCAAAAATACTCCATTCGATTTCTACAAGATTCACCTTTAGAGAGCCGAAACAAATCTTATATTTTCCTTTGGAAGTATATAAATCTAGGAGACAAGGCATCAATAAATGTCTCAGCGGAGAGATATTGACGGTTCGTAAATGAAAACAATTTTTCATACAGACTCTACTCTAGTCAAATTCGACTCGTTCATCTTCATTTCATTTCATTCAGGTTCCCTTAAAGGAATTGAAGTTACTGAACAAACTGTCGCTCCTGATGATGCCAGTATGAACGGAAGCGCACAGGAGGGCAGAAGTGACTCGGATTTGAGAAAATAAAATATTAGGACACACTTTTTCTGAGTTAATTGATTGTTTCAATTTTTTCAGAAATATTTTTCTACTTTAGATCGAAACTCATTATTACATTTGTAATAAAGTATATTAGCATAATTTCGTTTTTTTTATATTTACTACTAACATTATTAAAAGTATACTAATGGGCGAGCTTTAATGTCAGCTTGCCCACAGAGCTTTCGTTCAGGTAGATTGTTTGTACATTATTAATATTATTTCTAGTTTTTTTTTTCTTAAGTTGTAAACTATATTGTATTTTTCCACTCAGTAATTGGCCCAAGATCTGTTGATTTAACACCGGACTGTATTTTCAAATAAATAAATAAATAAATATATAACTCTCTTTCGATGATAGCCAAATTTCGATTTTAACAAATTATTTAAAAGAACGTTAGATTGGACTGAATCTGAGCTGGCTTGGCGGTCATATGCCAAACATATTCAATATAATGTCCACAAGATTATCTTCGAGATAGAAAAATATTCTTTTCAATCGAATGATCCATCGTTGTTCTATTGCAATTTAGAGTTCTATTCCTCTATAAAAAACACCCTTTACAAGGTACTCAACATTACTTCACATCCAACAAATGAAAGCAGCGATATCAATCCTCACATACCCTCTTATCGATCGTAGGACAGAAATATACAATAAGTCATATAAAATATACAAAGCACATGAATACATCTAACACTGAAAGTTTTACAGGTTCTCATCAATTACGATACTACCTTTTACAACTCTAGTTTTTGAATTTCATCAAATTTGATGAAGTAATGCCATCTAGGTTGCGGTTGTAGAAACGCTCGCTGCAATTTCTCAAAACATGAAAGAAATCAACTACAAGAAAAAGAATTCTGTAGTCCTCGTGCTATATTATTGCACTTGTAAATATTCGATATTAAAACAATACTTTAATTTTCTTTCGATAATTTTTTGATAAATTATTCAACAGAACATCACAACAGAGTTGGCTATATGAAATATGAATGATGCGATATCTCCATTGTCATTCTAGGGATAAATATTAGAGAATATTGAAATCGATGCCTACATTTATTGAAAGCGTAAGAAGGTTAACTGTTTCGTACTACAAGATACTCATCAGTTACGCCACGTCCAACGAATGACAGGCAACGACTTCAATCCTCACATACCCTATTATCGATCGTAAAACAGAAATAAACAGTAAGTCGTATGCATATATAATGCATAGATAAATGTACATCTCAAATCATAGGAGTTAATGAAAAGCACATGAATATATCTAACAATGAAAATTTCTCACTTTTCACACATTAATCATCTAACATTAGCATTACTATTCATCAATTAACATTATGAAAGAATCTTCTTCTTTTTCAACTTCTTTCATGTTCTCTAATTATTATTGTTCAAAATATTAGGACAGGATGTGCAAGACAGTTGATAAACTTCAGTTTTACTTGTTTCGCTAGGTTCAGATTTGAAGTTTTCGATAATTTTTCATGATTTTCCATAATTTCATTCGTTTTGAATCTAATATTTATTCAATTTTCATTCGGATGTAATTTTCTGGTTGGGCCAAACTATGTTTATGTTGGAAAACTTTCTTTTTCTTTTTACTGAATAAGTAATCTTGTGCTAAGTATTTTCTGAAGTTTTTCATTTGAAACAGTGTTTTATTATATTCAATTGTTGATTGAATTGTGTTCTTTTCTTCTGGGGCACTAAGAAAAGTGTTGATCATACTGTTATATGTTGCCACTTTATGTTGTTGGAGATCTATAACATTTCTGTTTATTATATATCCGCTTTGAAATTTCGTGTTCCTAGGCCAAATTCTCGTAATACAGAATTATTCCACCTAGAGATTCCGAGGACCAACTCTTTAATACAACCCCCATTTGGTTTATGGAGGCTACATTCAACAGAGTTGTTAATAATTGTGACATTTACTTTGACTTCCTAGAATTTATATCAAGAGTTATGTGAACAACGACAATTGACTGAAATGAATTGATTGAGATTGAGTTTTTTGTAATATTTCATTGAATGCTATAATCTAGTTATAAGTTAATATTTTTTTTAGATTAGATTGATTGCTCTTTGTTAAATCTTTTTTTCAAATTATTTTGTCAAATCTTTTTTCTAATTATTTAAATATGTATTCGACATTGTTATTATTTTCTGTAATTTGATACCTGTTGAGAATAGAGAACTTCTTATTATTATATATATATATTTTTTATTGTTATATATTTATATATATATATATCATATATTATATTACTAATATATATATATATATATATATATATATATATATATATATATATATATTGTGTGAGGGTAAAAAAATTGTTCTAAAAACCGCTGTCCTTCAGTTGTCCATATAGTCATTTTGTATGCTAATATATGAAATTCATTGTTCTTCAGTGTCTATCAAATCAAACATTGAAATCAAATTGTTCTCTATTAGAACACAGAATTTGGAAAAACATTTTTGAGAAATGTCATATTGCATTTTTTTCTACGTTGACAATTACTTCTAGTAAATTGGTAGTTTCGAGTTATCGAATTTTCATTTATTTATTTCCATGTTGTGTTTTTTTCAGGCTCACAATTTTCACAATTTTGCTGTTGTTAGAATTAGTGTTTTCATTTAACTCTTTGCTTTTTTATTTCAGTATTTCAATATTTCGTTTAAAATTTCGAATAACAAAATTTTAGATGATGCAAGTTTGATAGATATATGAAGAATCTACTCATACACATCCAAAAAAATACCATTTAAACAACACTAGTTGATAAGAATCAACAAGCATGAAAAATATGCATGAAATAATATAATATAGAGTTCTCAGGGCATATTTTTGAAATTAAAGAAGTTTTCAGATACCAAACTAGTGGTGAGATATTCAAAAATTCATATGCAACAGTTTTCTAATTAGGATCCCAAGAAAATATTCAGCAAAGGTGAGCGGAGTGAATGTTGGAGAAATGAAACACAAACAAAGTTTAATAAACTATGCTGCACTCTTCCAGGTGCGATTCTCAAAACAGTGGAAGATTTCATCCAGGAGAGGCTCGCCAAGAATTTACTTTTGCAGATACGATTTTAAAAACACGCGGAAGTCTTCGGTCACGAGAAGAAGATCCCGAAGAATTCACTTATTCAATATCCGAGCATCTCGGCCATGACCAAAGTTTTGGAATTTCGTTGTTTACGACTTAGATAACCCCGGAAAAGTGGAAACTCGAAAATACTTCCCATAATTGTAGATGCACAAGTCTCATTCTCATGTATTTACGGAGAAGACGACGAAGTAGAAAAATAATTCAACCGAATTCGAGATGACAAAAAGCAACTGACTGAAAATAAATTATTTTGATGTACGAGACTTACGGCCAGACGAAAGTTCATTTAAAGTTGCCATTTTTACCGTCCAGATTTGATTATTAAGAGCGACTGCTACCTCGGTGAAAAGTGGAAAAGAACTAGATGATGACAACTTTCGGAGAAAGTGTTACGTTATGATGAATTCTTTCATTAGTCAAACTGCTTTGGGCTAATTGAAATTCTAATCAAATGCAGTAGAATTAATCATCCACTTTTCTGGCTAATTCCATGAACATTCTTTTGATGTCTGTTCTCAGTAGAAAATTGCTTATCCAAATCCTCTTGAAAATAGTAAGATATAAAAGCAATAAATTAAAATTAACGCAATTGGCTTAAGTTTCACTAAATATAAACCAAGTATGTTAATTTTAATTTATTGTTTTCAACAAAATGTTTCACCAAGAGATAAAGGAAACCTCCGTGTCATTCACTTGCATATATGTTTAGTTCGGTCGTTTTAGAATAGTTTCAACCTTTTTTGATCGTATAACGAGATGTGCGTGAATAAATCGACGTTTAATTGTTTTTTTCAACTTATTTCAATATACATTTTTGATATTTTGCTTAACGTTTCAACTTTCTTTTATTACTCAAAATTAATTCAATCAATTTTGCGTTGTTTCAGATGATTGAAATGTGTTATTTTCGGTAGTCTAAACTTCACTCTTATGTTTTATATTTTTATCATTTATTGTAGTTTTCAAGTTCATATGTATACAAAGCATTTCCAGAACTTCCTAAAGTTTTTAATCCTTATATTCATATTTTTCAGGTTATTTTGTTTTCATGTGAACCGCTACTGGGGAAAATAACTGATTGGGATAATAATTATTTCTCAAATAACTGCCATAAATTGCTACATCAACCCAAAGCATGAATTGAAATGTAACAATATAAAATTAAGCAATTGAAATGAATAAAACACGTGCAATTTTGAAAAAGTTGCAAGTCGTAAGTTGCATTCCAGTGGAATTGTCTCGAAGGATTCAAGGTGCCCTTTCTTTTTGAAATGTCGTTGTTATTTAAAGTGAATTTCACGCAAAATTGATCATATTGAAAACTGAATTCATTCCTTTTGTCAACAATCTTCGTGAATTTATGTAATAGTACAATGTGAGGTCGGTTTCACAATTCATATTATATTCTATTGATGATTGATGAGGCCGATACTTTGTTAAAATTAATATCCATAATGAAACAATGTTAAGAATTTTCTCATAATTTTAATACAAATACGCATGACGACGTTTCGAAGTACTACTTCTTTATCAAATGCTGAATTACTACTCCAGCATTTTAATCCAGCATTCATGTGCATTTGTATTAAAATTATGAGAAAATTCTGAATATTGTTTCATTATTATATTCTATTATTATAAATATAGAATTCACCGTCCCGTTCCTGATTTAACATTAAAATGAATGTATATATGAACAGAGTACACAATGGATGTGAATTTAATTTATGCCCAACATCGAAAATCTGTTAGGTATAATTGAAACCGTTAATTGAAAATAACCGAATCCATTAATTTCGTCAATAACCAGTCCAATTTCTGACAAGACTTTATGAATTCATCTTCCCACAATGTAAATAATATGTGGCTAAATAAATTGATCTCTGGCTTTCACAACTGGCATTAATTTTGTGGACTGAATGGCAAATGAAGCTATGATTGGTTCTAGACCACAAACTCAATGAAATGAAGTGACTAATTTTCAAAAAAATGGAGTCTCCGCAAACTATATTCTGGATATTTACCGTTATATAGCATACTATATAACTGCATACTTGGTATCATCTCGAAGTACAGCATACTTTGAGGTGGCAGTTCATAGCAAAACTGTTTTGGTATAACTAGAGATAATAAGAATTACCTCCTGTGGATCAGATGACTCGAAACATAGTAAAACGGTCTGTCAAGTAGATGTGCTGGTTTCGAATTTCGTGTTAGTAATAGAAATTTATGTATGTCGATGACTTTATCAGTTATGTTTCTATAGTTCATGGGTATACAATCACATGCAGACTGGGTGTTTGAAATCGACTTTAAACCCTAAATCCAAACCTAGTATTAACTGAATTCAAAATTATGATATTAGAAGAAACTCGTGTTTAAAGCCCCTCAGGTCGAAGTGAACCATTCCACGTACGGGTGGGGGTGCATCATAGCTCAGCACTGAGCCCTCTCCTGTTTAGCCTATGTACAGGAACATACAGGAACCTACCCCGTGATGCGTGCTCTATGTGGGCGAGATAGCATTCAACGAAACCGCCATTGGTTTTCAAGGATCGATTAAGGGATGATCCTGATTTAGAAGGTTAAAAAATTCCATTTTTTGGTTAATTTTTTAGGATAAAAAAATGATGCGAGTTTAGCGAACTTTTCAGATTATTTCATTATATATCTGTCTGAACATGAGGAAAATAATTTTTCACAGAAAAATATTTACAGGCGCACGATTTTTATGTACATTGGTGAAACTGCTGTTGTCAATCGGCCAGTCCCGCCGCGGCGGGACTGATGGAGCTTGTAATTTTTATCCGAAACTAAAAAACCAAATACCATTTTGATTTTCATATATTTTTCTTCTATATGAACTAAGAATAACTCAAGACATTATGAAATTAGAAGGTTTTCTCGGGTTTGAAACAAAAAATGTGCTTTTTGTGAAAAAATAATAATTTCAACTTGCTAAAAAAAGTGAGGTATTCTTTTTCGGGTATATTTTCAGTTCAAATAGAAGAGAAAACGATACTGAAGGTAAATACGTTTGGTTTGTTTTCATTGGTCGACTAGTTTTTTTGTAATCACAGCCGACAATTCAGAAGAATCGTAAATACGATTCTGGAAACTGGACAAAACGGGCTTTTAAGTTTTCGGTGAGTAAAAATGATATTTTTCGGATACTTATGGTTATGATACGCTAATCAGCCAATCTGCGCCATAAAATAAACCTTCTTTCTTCTGAAAAAACTTGTTCTGATGAAGTTACTCGAGTCAACGGGATGTGCGAGCATCTTTGCTGGAAAAGGTTGTATACCAATTCATCCCTCTTGATCCGGTGTACATCGACGTTATCCGCAAACATTTGGCACATTTGGCCAATTTTCAATCGAGCAGCTGCATAATATTTGAAACTGCAGAATATCCTTCTTTGAACATTCTTGCAGCCATATATGCAGCCATTTCAACGAATTTTCTGCAAGAATTGAGGTGTTTTGTATTGATGCACCAGTCGGTACAGTTGAGAGATTCGTTCGAATTTTGCGTATGCCCGCCCAAGCATCGTTCAAAAATTTGTAATTTGAAAGTTCTTCTTCTTGAAAGATTAAGTTGAACGAAGATTATGACGAATAGTTCGGAATTACTCGACCGAGGGTGAAGAGCGCACGCTCCAACTGATCGAGTGCTCGTAAACCTGCTCGATACCCCACTGCGTGCAGTGCTGCATCTTTGAGAATATTTCAAATTAGCCAATATAGCTCTGTTTATACATGATCAGATACATAAGGAATATATTTAAACAAAAAAAAATTGATTTTTTGAATCTTCTGAATCAGGATCCGCCAGGATTGGAGGAAATATAAAACAACGGACAACGTATCAGCAGACTTGGATAGAGCTTGCAATGAGTACATCAGAGGTTTCTTCAAAGTAGCTCATATTGTGAAAAAGTGAGAAAAACGTTGATATGGTCATAACCATACAATTACTGCGTTATTGAGAAAGTACTCAACAGACCAAACTCAACCATGGGAAAAGCATGTGGTACAACATCAAGGACGAAGTCAACCAAGACAATCTTAGTATTCAGACCACCCAGAACAGTTCTCACGCGCAAATGTACAGGGACGCCCAATCTCAGATAAACTGGTAACAAGGTTTGAACAATGAAGAATAATAGGAGAAATCTAATATGCTGTCATTTATTCATTGCATTTAGTTTCTGAACAAAATGTTTTCTTTTCGTTTCAGCGACTATTCATCAATATCAGTGCAAGATTCCAAACAATTATAAGGGAGGAGGAATAATCATCCTAAATGGCTGAAGGAATTTGTATAAAATGCTGGTTAGAAAATTGAAATTTTAATGGAAGAACAATCTTTCCTGTTGGATAAACTATTCCAGATACAGAAAGAATTGACACAAAATCGCCATCATTTCCATTTTCGTGGAAAAAAGGGGGAAGTGTTGAGAAAATTATACGAAAATGAAAATGATCGTACCAATCAGAAAGAAGTTATTTAAATTTCCTGAATCATTCTACGAACATAGAGTTGAAAGTTAAAGGATGTTAAATTATACATAGCTATCTCCGAATAATGAGACCGATTACTCTACAATTATTGGGTATGATTGAATTTGACATGTTTTCTTGACTATCATTTTTAAATCCTAGAGAATTTTATATCTATAGCAAGTATTTATGTGAAAGTATTTCAAAATATTACCCCAAAGAACCACTGTTCAGTTTTAGGTTATCCATGGAGAATGACAATCCGAAAAATGTAAATCAATTAATATACATCTTGTGAAAACAAAAGGGGTGTTTCATTCAATTAAAAATTGACAAATCGAAATATATCAGTGACGGAAAATTATTCATTGAGCGATTATTCAGTTTGAAGATTTGTCTAAGACTACTATAAGTTATATTACATTTCAAATATAAAAGGAAATATTCTATTACTTTCTATCTATAGAATATATATTTTTTCCATCAATATCCCTAGTGGGGAAGCTAAGTATATTCATTTTTCTTTCTTGTCAATATTTTTTTTATAGATATTAACGATAAACATAATGACATTGTTATTTCAGTATTCCCATAATAGGAATGAATTCAGTCCAAACTATTAATCAAATTAAATATGCATTTATTAAAGATAGCAATTATTATACGAAATTGCATTTGTAGTTCGTGGAAATTGTGGAAGCTATGGAACCGCAACATCGAGTTAACTCAAATATTGTTGCTGTGTACATGAGTTTGAACTTCGAAATCTATTACTCGTTGAATATCGGTTTATCAATTTCCGTTCCAGCGAAGAGGTGGCGCACTATTAGACGCAATAGTTGCTAGATATCAATGTCGAAATTCGAAACAACTTGTTTTTCACAAAAGCGTTCTAGTCATTGGGGAATTGAAGAAAATCAATGAGACATTTTCAAGAAATTTTGAAAAATTAAATGCACAATTCAACAAATTCACATAACATACTTGAGTTAAGTTTCATTAAGTTTGAATATATCAAAAACTTCACAAATGTTTCGGGTGGTTAACCCATTATCAAGAGTATACAATGTTACTCTATGTTGATTTAAGTTATTGAGACATGAAGTCCCGCAAGGATCAGTTCACAACTTTACGGATCCGCTGAAAACGGTATTATTCGCGGATGACACCACTCTTGTTTACTATGATAGTAATCGTCCAGGCTTGGAAGAAAAAACCACGTTCGTAAATACCAAGTCTCAATTAAGGTTCACGGCAAACAAACTCAAATTGAACAATGAAAAAACTCAAAATATAGTCTTTTCATCCAATCACTATGACAATACTGCGGTAAAAAAATACTGTGAAGCTGCTTGGAGTAACACTAGATAGCAAACTTACTAGGAAAGACCATATTGAACAACTGAAAGGAAATCATTCGGGTACTCTATTTTTGCTTAGACGAATGAGAACTATAACGAGCAATACCACATTAAGAATTACATACTTATTTCTATTCCATTCATTTTTGAGTTATGGCGTTGTTCTGTGGGGAAACTGTTCCAACGCCTTGGTAGTTTTCAGGTTGCAGAAAACGGCAATTCGAATAATGGCAGGCGTTGGTTACTTGGACTCATGCAGACCATATAAAATATGAAATCGTTATATATCCCTTGCCTATATTCCGGATATATAACGTTCTTTCGGAAATACATAAGGATGTAGATACAACGATAAAACAGTCTAATCTACATAATTATAATACAAGAGGCGCAAATAATATCCAAACAACTAAGTATCGTCTGAGTAAGTCGAAAAAAAACTTGATAGATTATAATTTATACAATATCTTACCTTCCTATTTCAAAAAACTTTCTTTCAATAAATTCAAAATAAACACTAAGAAATATCTTCTGCGATTTTGCTTTTATTCTGTCAGCGAGTGTTCGGAGCACTTCAAGGCAAAGTCTTTAATATTAACATGCTCACCACATCTTTTTATGTGTTACTTTTGATGACTTATTTTTTGTGTAATTCATAAATTTGTTTTTTTTCAGTCTGATGGTGAATTAATCACTACGTTTACGAAGTTTACACTTATTAGACTTCAAACACTAGTTTCATCTTGGTTTAATTTTGTATCTTTTTCTGCTATTTTGAATTATTCTCTAATTTATGTTCATTTTATTTGTGGAGGAGTGGAAGAATGATTCGTCAAACTCCTACCTTTTTTAAGAAATTTCTTTTCTGTACAATAAATATTACTAAGTACTACTACTCAGTAACATGTTACTCAGTTACATTGTATACTCTTGATAATGGGTTAACCATCCGAAAGATATGTAGAGTTTTCAATATTTTCAGTGAAAATTAAGGGCTGTCTGTTAATTTCAATTTATTGTTGTTAACAAAATGTTTCCCCAAGAGATAAGCGAAACCTCCGTGTCATTTAAGAAAAATCAACCAACTGCGGTTACATCAAAGTTTTCTGATATTCGAGATAGAACTGTATATAAAATATTGCTTTCTTTTCACTTCACTGAGGCAATGAATTAACAACTAACGATCTCCAGCATTCGATTCATCAATCGTCACGTTCGCCCACAACTGGATGAAACAGTTCGGCGAAAGTTTGATTCTTGTAGATGTCGAAAACTACCCTTGTCTCCTGTGCCAGAAGTTCCGTCTCAAGCCCGATTAGCGTCCGAAAGGGATAAGGGACTCTCTTGATCCTAAATAAAGGACGGTGGGAATTCTCCACTTCTATTTCCCAACGAGGGTTACGAGCCATCGGCACTGTGTTCAGATCGTAATGAGTTGAAACCCAGTGTCTGACAGAAGTGAGAGGATAATCTGGAGGTGTCTAACCGTTTGCTTTGTGGGCAATATAACCGGGATATTCGGGGGCGGTAAGCTAACACGGGATAACTATGAAGAAAAGAAGAGTAAATAAGATACACGATGAGCTCTTAAATTGAGCTATTTACGAGCAGACAGTAACAACGTTAATACTAAGGAAACATATCACAATTTTGAAGATAACATTATCGATTGGTGTATGTTGAATATCGAGATTTTTTGCTTTCATAGAGAGAATGAATATATTTTTTTTTTTGAATATAAACTTAAAAAGATTAGAATATATATATATATATATATATATATATATATATATATATATATATATATATATATATATATATATATATATATATATATATATATATATATATATATATATATATATATATATATATATATATATATATATATATATATATATATATATATATATATATAGTCAATACACGATGGTCATATGCAAAGAGAATACAGTTAAACTGGACTGGTACCAGAAAGCAACAAACTCATCAAGATACATCCATTACCTGTCTTACCATCCTTTCAGCATAAAAATCAATTTCATAAAGGAGTTCAAGCAACGAATAAAAAGGATCTGCCATCCTTCAAAGTATAGTAATAATATACAAAAGTTTAAAAAGATTTTACAGCAGAATGGTTATCCCCTGGGACTTATAAATAAATTATTATTCAATAGTCCAGATCAACAAAATATAAATGAAGAGCAGAAGGCAGAAAACAGGATAAACACAAAAATCACAGTACTCCCATACATACAACCACTCACCTCAGAACTAACAAAGTTATTTTGTGGTAAAACGAAGGTTGCAAAAAGAAACCACCTAACAATATCCTCGCTGTTCACTCGACTCAAGGAACCAGTGCCAAAAAAATTGAAATCAGATGTTGTGTACAAAATACTATGCACTAACTGTGAATCAGTATACATTGGACAGACGTCACAGAACTTGCACTCCAGAATCATAGGACACAAAAGTGATTTAAAAAATCAAAACAAGCAAATCTCTTCCGCTTTAACGATGCACATAAGAGAAACTTGGCATAATTTCAACTATGAAAATACGAAGATCTTGGACCAGGAACATAATTATAAGAAACGCTTCTTTTTAGAAATGTATCATATACAAAACCATTCGGAAGCACTCAATAGAAAATCAGATACTTCCAACCTCAGTAATATACTAATAATAATAAGTAATAAGTAATATACTAATAAGTAAACGTACTTGATCAATTCAAAATTTCCATCTCAAGATGAATAATTATACTCCGCCCGGCGCTTGGTTTGTTGATTATCACGCAGGTGCACGATGCGCCACATGTTTCTGTATTTGTCCGCGTTTCATTCCCTGTATTGTCATATAGATCGTAACAATTTTTCGCTTTGCTCCGGAGAAAATTCGTCTAAGATCATAAGATCTAAGATCGTCTTTACATAACCTCACAAGAAATAATCCAGAGGCGTCCTCTAAAATCGCATGATCTTGGCGGCTAATTCACAGGGCCATTTCGAGAGATAAGCTGCTCACCAAATTCATCCTTACACATGTCCATTGTTTCACGAGCTGTGTGGCATGTGGCACCGTCTTGATTAAACCACATGTCAACCAAGTTTAACTCGGCCAACTGGGGCGAAAAAAAGTTGCGTATCAAGGCTGGATATCGTTCGCCGTTGCCGGTAACGTTGATTTTACCGGTAAGGAGTTGATTTTATTGATGTATCTATTTACGAAACTGATTACATTTACTTCTGTCGAAAATAGCTTTTTTTTCAACTCAGTGGATCTACAGTTCAACGACTGCTCCGAACGGCCAATGGGCTTATAATAAGTGTACATAACCCAACAATTATCATTATTAAATTACTTAAATTATAGACAATCGCCATACCCATGCCTTCACTGGGGTTCGAATCCCGAACTCCACCGCACCTCAGTCGGGCGTTTTCTCGACCAAGCCACGGAGACCAGCAAAAATGTTCTCATTGCTTTTAATACTATTTTCACTCTCAATTTCATTGGCATGAATGTCTATTTGATGCCACCTCTAGGAAATTTTTACGTAAATTACGTAATATTGTTTCAACACTAAAAACGCCAGAGAAAACACTACTTACTCTAGATTTTTCTGTTTTGCCTAAGAGAAAAATCCACTGTGAAGTAGATCTTCTGAAAAACGAATGGAATAATAAAAAGTCATAAGTCATCGATTTCTATTTCAACACCTCTTAAACATTTGAAAACGAACATGCAAATCTCATAAAAATTAATTATGCATATAATCTAGAAAAAAGTAATGAAACGCAGAATTTTATGTCACTTTACAACCAACAAAACACGAATGTCATAAAAATAACTTCGTTCCTGTATTTTCACTTCGTTCGATTCGAATCATTACGAAAAAATTGAAATTACGGATTGAACATTCTAACTTGATGTTGGAGTTATTTTATTGTATTAGTTGCACTTTATGAAAGATCATTCCTTTTACTGCCAGTTTTCATTCTAATCGAAATTTATTTAATTCCATATATATACGTTCAATAATAAAAGTAATAATACCCTTAATTTTAAACTGTTTATATTTCATTTCGTTGAATAACTCATTTCAAATTTCTCAATTTCAGATTAACGCTTTTAGAACAAAATGTATCTATAGAAACGGTCCTAAAATTCGATCACTGAAAATACATACACAGAACTCCACACATTTCATCAAAATCATCAACGTGACACATCTCATCCATCATTCATCATCAAAATTTGCAGTGAATCAAAAGAAAAATAATGAATTATATATTTAGAACCCTTCAAACCTCCAAAACATTCATCTGGAACAACCTGACTAGCCTAAAAGACGCCGTAAAAATATTTTCACCGACCAACAAAAATGTATCGAATATCATCAATAAACATCCGTTCCTGGAACCTTATCCGGCCATAATTCCCCTGAAAACACCATGTATAATCAACACGAAACAAGAAAGAGGGCGTGTAATACCAGTAAGAAACATTCATTCAGACAACAGAAAAGTTCGAGTGCCGAAAACGCCAGATTTAATTTATTTTCCCCACCTGACGAGATGGTTGAAAACGAAATTGAAATTCAAATATCTGAAGAGAGTTTGGGACCCCACCTTCTCCGAGGGGGCGTTTATTTATGGCTCCACGCAAGCCGTCTGTCGAATAACCGAGATAATAAACAGCAACAAAGTATCAGAATTGGATGATTTGCTCACATCGCCTGCCAAAATGAAGCTAGTAGAAGATATGACGAACAAAATGACCATGACGCAGAGGGAAATCATCAAGATATCGCCGAGAGATGTCAAAATATTGGTTCCGATGTCAGTGGATTTAGTGAATAACGGAAAAACTAAGCAATGTAAAATTCTGATGCGGATACTTGCGTTGAAGTGGTTTCCTCAAAATACCGGTTACTTGAGACTCGTGCTGGTTGCTTTGCAGTCTGAGTTCTTGAAGGACTACACGCATGGTATCAACCAGGATTGGAATATTAGCGGTTTCGATGTGATGGAATGCACGGTTTTGACAGAGACGCCGGCTCGTAATCACTGAATAAAGGGAAAAATATACGACATGATAGCAATAAGAGGCACATTTACTCAATAATGCGAAGTCTACAGTGTGAAGTAATCTTACATTCAGAGTTGAAAAGTTAAATACATATACAGAAGATAATAAAATTTAGGGAATCAGAATGTATTTTCATTTTTACTTTAAATGAATTCTTTTTACTCCCTTACAGTAAAGTCCTTAATTTATGTCCTTAATGCTCTAGCACATTTAAAAATAAGAAGATATATATTTATTCGATCATTTATGAACAATGACATCGTTCAACAGCGTTGACTAGACGCGGAGTGAGAAAATACGATACACTTGAAAACTATAAATTTGGATGTAACTGAATATTAAATTTTAAAATGTATAATTATAAGATAAACATAACCGAGAATTTTGGAAAGTAGAATACGAACGATGCAAATCTGTTAAGAAAAAAAAAACGCTATGAAAAAAGTTTTCTCTTGGAATCACAATTACACCAATATCGAAAAATAAAAACTCGACAGGAAGTTATTCTGACAAGGTGAATTTTCCACAACTTGTACGATGTTCAAAAAGAGTCGGAATATTATTGCGGACCATAGGGTTGACGAACAAGTTTCACGTCAACTTTTTTCTACAATTGTTGCGCATACTATTCTGTTTGCTTCTTGGTCAGCAACGAAGATATACCAAATATCCCTTTTCTGTATGCATTTGGTGCAGTCAAACTGGCCAACAACTGACCTGACATCTGATAATCGAAACATTCTAAATCACCCACTTGTTGACAGAAAAAACATTATATTTCCGCCTTTGCATATAAAACTGGGTCTCATGAAGCACTTTGTTAAAGCTTTGTCAACTGAAGTGGACAGTTTTGAGTATATTATTTCGACATTTCCTAGCTTTTCATATGAGAAGACAAAGGCTAGTGTCTTTGATAAGCCACAGATTCGGCAAATTACTAAAGAAAGAACGTTTCATTGAAACAATTAAAGCAATCCAAGAGAATGCTTGGTTGGAATCCAAAAGTGTTTTTGTAAGGGACTCTCTTCGAAGCAAACTAGTCCAGGCTTGTTTGAAATTCTTCAAAAACTCTTAGAAAGCTTCAAAAAGCTTGGCCGTAACATTAGTATCAAACTGCACTTCTGACAAAGCCATATTGTTAACTTTTCAGAAAATCTTGGCACTGTTAGTTATGAACAGGGTGTGCGATTCCACCAAGATTTGAAGGTCATGGAGGCAAGGTATAAAGGTAGATGGGATGTCAATGTGCAGATCATTGTTGGAACATCAAGCGAGAATGTCAACATATTGAAAATTCTAGGAAGAGGTATAAGCTTAAATTTTTACCCCAATATCTTTTTTTATTTTTTTATAATCACAATTTTACTTTTAATACTATAATTACCTCTGTATGAATAAAATATTCCGATATGTTTGGTTAGTACCCAGCTTATTTTCCTCTGTGTGGCCATTTTGTATGACTTTTAGAGTAAAGAGAGTATATCCTATAGTTTGAAAAAGTGACGCGATAGACAAAAACTCATAACATTTTTGAATTAAAAAACCAAAAGTTAACACAGATCTGAGAAAACAGAAGTACTTCTCCCCCATTGTAATCCATATAGATATGGAAAGCTATTACTGAACTATCGAGCGATGAATTACAAGTTGACATTCACACAGCCCATTTTTCAAAACGATCGGGTCTCGACAATAAGCCGTATTCACAGTACAAATGCTCCTTAATAATTTCGAATTTATTGGCTCTATAAACTGTCCCCATTATCTCATGTCGGTATTAAGGTATGATTAATGTTCGGATTACACCATCATGCCGTAAAATCATTTCTGGCTAATGCCTATGTCTATTAGCCAGCATGAAACCTGATATACCGAACGAAACTCAAAAACGTCCATAAAAGCTTTCCTATTTGAGCGATTGATGTTTTACTATTTCAGAAATTGATTGGCCGATACTTAACACAGTATTAAAAAAAATATTTTTCTTTTATCAATTATTTGTGATTTTCATTATAATTATTTTGTAGAATATGATAACAATTTTTTCAACATCACGAATTTGGTTATTTTTAATAAATGACACGGAGGTTTCGCTTATCTCTTGATGAAACATTATGTTAAAAACAATAAATTGAAATTAACACACTCGGCTTAAGTTTAAATAAATATAATAAAAACTTTACATATGTTTCGGGTAACAATATATACTCTTACCGAGTTTACTCATACTCACCTTACCGTGTTTATATATTTGTATATTGTTTATATATTGAATAGTAATCATGAGTATTTATTCAACAAGGAACAGGGATGTGCTACTTATTCCTATGCATAAAACAGCTAAATTTGGCACTCTCTCTATTGTCAGAGTGTTGAAATTTTCGACCATTTACCATCCTATTTAAAAGAACTGAAAGCTCATTTGTTTAAGAGGAGATTTAAATCTCTGCTATAAAAAAGGCATACTATAGTGTGACATAGTACTTCGATGATTTGGATGTAGGCAATAATGTATGAATCAATTTTTTGTATCATATGTTTGTATATTTTTTCAACACAAATGTTCTTCACCATGTGAAATTGTCTCAAATGTTTAATATCTCTGAGGCAATTTTTTTTTCTTTTCTTTTCAATCAAAGTTGTATATTATTGTAAATATAAATTTTACCAAGATTTTTGTTTGTACCAATATTTTTGCTCGAGGGCTGAATGGAAGATCAGACTCCAAACTGAATTCGGTCCTTTTGAGAACATTTTTCTTAGTTGTAATTATTGTATCAATTGCAATGAATGTAATTTTACAATGTAAGAAATGTTTCTCAATAAATTATTTTTATTAATGTATGAATAAATTTTTTGTATCATATGTTGGTATATTTTTGTAACACAAATGTTCTTCACCTTGTGAAATTGTCTCAAATTGTTAATAGTTCTGAAGTAATTTTTTCTGTTTTTTCAAATAAAGTTGTATATTATTGTAAATATAAATTGAACCAATATTTTTGTTTGAACCAATACTTTTGCTCGGTGGTTGAATTGAAGATCAGACTCAAAACTGAATTTAGTCCTTTTGAGAGCATTCTTCTTCGTTGTAATTATTTGTATAAATTTAAATGAATGTATTTTTACAATGTAAAGAATGTTTCTCAATAAATTTATTTTATTATTATTATTACTATTGGGTCAGAAGCCCGAAACGTTGTAGAGGAAAGCGAACAATGAAACATCAATGGAATATCGTATAATGGAACAAAGTGTTCCATATACGATACATTCATTGAAACTATTCTTGAACGTCCTAATGCACATGTCCATTTAAACAGTTAACTAAGCATTTCAAATATGCGTAGAGTACAAATTCCACCATATTGTTGAACTAAATGCATAACTTCCTGGTTCAAATTTACGATACAATCCCATGGTATTTAGAATAAACTTTTAAATGCATAATATTCATTCAAAGATTATTAACAAATAGGTATTGCAAATTTCGTCAGGTCACCTACCTTGGTGAAGAGATCGAATGATATGGAACTTCTTTGTTGTGCCCTATGAGTTCTTGATTATTTTCTACTATACCCCAAGGGGTTATACCTAATGTAATGACCCGTCCTGTTCGTTGAGATCTTTCTAGAAGAAGTACATCACCGACATGCTTTGTAACACCTGCAAATAAAGGAAATCGTGATTGTTTACTGATACAAATACAATAGGCAGAAAATTTGAAACAAATAACTATTGATGGTGTTATTTGATGATAATTAACATCAAATAACACCATCAATATTTATATTCAATATTTAACATCATAATAGCTCAGTTATTTTTGAGGAAAAAAAGTCAAATAAACATGGGTCAGCAGGACTTTTATTTGTCTTTTTTGGTTAATCCGTTTCAGTTTCGAAGTGCTTTAGTACTGATGTACTTGAGTATTTTCTTTCTTTTCTGAAGGTATTTTGTATTCTAGATCATTTAGAAAATGTATGTACAATCGTTAGTTTGTGATTAACATTTGTAATATCTGATCGTCTTTTATAGGACAGTTTTAAACTGTATGTTGGGTGAGGCCTTGAGTATAAAAATAAGAATAAAATGAAAAATAAATTGAGTATCAATACAGCATTTGATAAAGAAGTAGTACTTCGATACGTTGTCATGCGTATTTGAATTAAATTACGGGAAAATTCTAAATATTGTTTATATATTTACTGTTTTATTAAAATCCAGTATTTGGTACTGAAAAATTTTTGGAATGAGATATTTAAGTTTGATACTAGTTTGGCTCTTAATTTAAGGTGGGGCATAAAATGATATTTTCCTCTTTTAAAGACTCACATCCTTTTGAACGAGCTCTCAGAATATTTTCTAGTGAGCTATGCTTCAGCCATTTGTACTCGGGAAAGGCGCTTTTGACGAAAGTCGCTGCAGTTTTCGAGTAACTTTGATTTGAATAAATCAATTAATCTAAGAAACATTTTTTCAGCAACTTGACGTTTGAACGGAAATGTTTAAATAATAATAAACAATGGAAAACAAGATAGAAAGTTTATCGAAATCACAATATATGTTGTGAAAGGTCTCCACCTTTATGTACGCATCTAATTATCTTCTCATTGTTTGGCGCACTTTTTGTAATATTTAATTATTATTTGTTTATTTTTTTACCACGAATGTCCCTCACCATGTGAAATTGTCTCGAAGGTTTAATATTCCTAAGGTAATTATTTTTTCAAATATAGTTGTATCTTATTGTGAATATAAACCTAAACTTGAATGAATATTTTTGTTCGAAGGCTGAATGGAAGATAGCACTCAAAACTGAATTCAGTACTTTCGTGAGCATTTTTCTTAGTTGTAATTATTGTAATGGTTGTATCAATTGAAAAAATGTAATTTTACTATGTAAGGAATGCTTCTCAAAAAATATTATAATAATAATCCTGATTTATTCACTAAGTGTATGCCAAATAATGCTAAGAAAATCGGATGAATCGAGCATTTTGAGTCAGAATATCTCGATATTAGTTATTGGTAGTATCTTCCGTAGCGAGATTACCTTCTTCAAGTAGAAATGGAAACAAAATTAGACAGTTAAGCAGAGAATGTGCTATAAACATACACAAAAGAGTTGTCACTCTTCAAAAGAGGCAAGAATATGGACTCTTCAAAAGAGGCAGTTGTAAAAAATTACGAAAACTATCTAGGTAAAAAAATTGGAATAGATATTCAACTCTGTGTCCGAGCAATATGCAATCACATATTGATATGAAAATTGAGTAATAACATAATAACAATAATAATAATAAGTTCTTTATTCTCAACAGGTATAACACCCAATTACAGAAAATAATAACAATGTTGAAAACATAACTGATTAATTGAAAAGATAAAGATATAACAAAGAGCTCAATCTAATCTGGAAAATAGTAACTTATAACTACATTATAGCATTCAATGAAATATTACAAAGAAATCAATCTGAATCAATTCATTTTAGTAAATTTTCTTTGTTAACATAACTCCTGATAATAAATTCTATGGACTCAAAGTGAATGTCTTTTATTGTCAATTATTGGCAGCTCTATTGAATGTTGACTCCATAAACCAAATGGGGGACTGTATAAGGTAGTTGATCCTCGGTGCCTCTAGGTGTAATAACTCTGTATTACGAGAGTTTTGCCTAGGAACACGAAATTTCAAAGCGGACAAGAGAGGACGACAACTTATACAAAAATTTGAGTGATCAAGTTTCTATCCTGCTCTGCAATGAGACTAAATTAAATCGATTCAATAATTCGTTATGATTGACTCCTCTGTGTGGATAAGCTTTATTTTCCCTCCAAACTAAGAACTTCGAGAACCTTCTATGAATAGCCTCAAGATGGCGTTGATGGCAAGTGTAAATGGGATGCCAGATCATGCTGCCATACTACAACTTGCTACGGATTAGGGTATTAAATAGTCCTCCTCAATTAAAATATTTGCCATTACGTATAACGAATCCATATATTTTCGCAGCAGATGAAATAAGTTGGGTGATGTGTGGGACAAAGGAAAGCTTCTGGTCGAAGACTACACCAAGATCTCTCGCCATATCGAAACGAGAGAGAACTTCACCACCGATGTTATAATCACAGTCAATTCGGTCTCTTTTCCTTGTGAAAGAAACAACATTACACTTTGACACATTCAAATTCAAATAATTGACCTCACACTAACTAGCAACATGGTCCAGGGCGAGCTGAAGTTGAACACAGTTGTCCAGTGATCTAACTTTATGATATAGTTTCAAATCGTCGGCGAACATCAAATTTGGATTGTGAATATTAATTACATGAATAAGACTGACATAAATATATAATTAGTATATTAAACCTGAAAGGTTCTTGAATTTCGTAATTTTTCGATTGAAGTTCCTCAATCAACTGCTCATCCCTTTAACCATATTCACGATTCCACCCTGTTCAAACATGAAGCGGAAATTTCAGGGTCAAAGTGGTTAATTCGAAGGGAGACCTCGATTTAATAACTGTTTAATTTTCAAAGAGGTCAAATTATTGTGGCGTCTACGAAATTAATGAAATGTTCCCAGGCGTTACGTAACAATTTTAAGCTCGGTTGAGTGTCAGGAAAATCAAATAGATTAACAATTTCTGAATCAAACTCGTCTCTTCAATCAAAATCTAGTAAATTTCAATTTAGTTCTCCGAAGTGAAATTTCAAGGGAAAAAACTCAAGAGTCTATTTGAGTGTTACCTGAGTTGAAAATAACTGACAGTATTAATGAAAGAAATAGTAAAGTGAATAATAGAATTAAAAATTGGCAGTATTCAATTATTATTGATTTATTTTCGGTGATAAGGATGTAGACAGAAATTCTTCAAGAATTATGAGATCAAGGAAATGATGAGAAATGAGTCTATAAAAGATTTAACGATTTAGCGAAAGGAGAGTTTTTGAAAATATATAACCCTAAAAAACTTAACATTAGACAATATAAATAAAAATTAATCGGAATGTATATACGCTGGTAATTAGCGAAGGACTACACACATTCAATAATTCTTTTTTTTTTTTTTTGGTTAATTTTTGACAGGAAGAGGTGGTGGAAAGAATTTTCAAAACTGAATAGAAAATATTTGATTGTCTGCTCGAAGTTTGTAAAGTGAATGGGTCAATATGTAGTAGTCTAAGATCCCAGAGCGATTTGATTTTATCTTATTTTCCCATGGATGAAACCTTGGGTACTTAATAGCGCTGCATGTTCTTAAAATACTGCGTACTGGAGCTCGTCTTGTGACACCTGGGGAGGTACCAGGTGGGGAAGGTCAATAAAAATAGGAATGACTTAACTTGAATCTTCAGGGCTGTTTTTTATTTATGTATTGCAGGATATTTATCTGTATTATTATCCGTATGTGTCAAACACTTTCCAAGATCCAGAACTTTTGTCAAACGCATTAAGGCTTTACAAAAATATATCAACTTCACAAATTTTCACATGTCAGATTTTTTTCCAATTACTGATTCAACATGTGAAAGCGAAGTTCATTTCTTTTATAGTGTTTGCGTTTACTTGATGTAAATTCATTATAATTGAATATAAACTAAAATTCAAACACATGAACTTTCGATTTACACTTTTAATGATAACATAGCATGATGCGTTTCGTCGTTACAAACGACTTCTTCAGATGTTTCTAGAATACTGACTAACAACAAATTCGTCAAAACACGTAGAAATACCAAGAAAATTTCACTATTCTATGACTCTGGGTTTAATCCAAGATATTCTATTCTACAATATTATTTTTTTGCCTGAAAAGATTCAACAATGATGAATTTTTCAATTGTATCTGTTCATTAAGCAAATTTCCAGAATTTTTATGCCGATTTATTTATACTATTCCCCAAAAACTTCATTCACTACTTTTCTATATTATCTACACTTTGAAATTCGTGTCGAAGTTGTGGTTTTCTGTCAATAAATGGTTCGCATAATTCGAATTGCTCTTATTATATGAGAAATTCTATTTATGTTCATGGATTCTAGTGCCGAAATTTCTGCTTATTTTAACATGTATGTATATACCAGAACATGTGCCACAATTCAATTGGTAAACACCAGCTTCATCTTCTATTTTGATTTTGCTTTTATTGTTTTTGATGTGTCTCGATAAATTATTGCTTGTTCCGAATGAAATATTGAAATTATTTTTCTGTAGTGTTTCAAAGTAGGCTAAACTATTATATTTCTGATTTATACCAGACTTTATCAGACAGCTGCACGATTAGTATTTCGTTATCAGTCTTTTTAACAAGTTTTAGCTTATGAAATCTTTCATTCGATAACACTGGGGAACAATTTGTAATATAACTTCTGTTGACTCCAATTTTTAGGCTGTCGATGCCGATATCATTTCAGCATTTCCTAGCATGTCAAATGAAAAGATAAAAGCTGGTGTGTTTGGTGGGCCACATATTCAGCAACTTATTGAAGATGAACGTTTTATTGAAACAATGACCGAACTTGAAAATAATGCTTCTTGGTTGGTGTTCAAAAGCATAGTCAAGGACCTTCTTGGAAACACACGAGCCCAGAATTACGTGGAAATTGTTCAACAACTTTTACAAAGCCTTAAAAAGCTTGGCTGTAACATAAGTATCAAACTTTTCAGAAAACCTTGGCGCTGTTAGTGATGAACAGGGTGAGCGATTAGACCAAGATTTGAAGGTCATGAAGACAAGGTATTAAGGAAGATGGGATTACAGTCTGGTGGCTGACTGTTGGAGCGGGCTGTGTCAAGCGAGAATATCCCCAGACTGAACATTCTAGGACACGTTATAATTTTTTTCATTTTTTATATAAACACAATTTAACTTTTGACATTATAATAATCTTTGTATGAATAAAATATTTTAATATGTTTGGTTAAGAGGTACCCACTTGATTTTCCTCTGTATGCCCATCTTGTATGACTTCTAGGGTAAAGAGACGGTATCCGGTAGTTCAAAAACTTCACGCGATAGAGAAAAAATTGAAATTTTTCAACATTAATTTTTTTAACATAAAGTGTAATATATTGATCGTGACCCTCAGAAAATCCTATTGAAAAAGTTGAAGGAATTCGCATAACTTTATTCGAAGGAATTTTACGAAATGATATTCTAAACGTATGGTGCAAATCACTAATCTGAACGGACAATAAAGTTGTATAAAACATAAAATATTTCACAGAAATCACGTTATCGAATAATATTGCTTTCTATAACACGTAGCCATCTAAATCCAATTTTTGTTGCAACTGAATGATGAGATATCGATGAACTCTAGGAAATACGAAACTTTTATACATCGCTGAATATTTCTGCGAAGGAAACTTTCCTGGAACTGCTAATTCTAGTGTTTAACAACGAGAAGATAACAGAGGTACAAATCAAATGGATTAAACAGATTCAGTTCTGTACTTACCAGTATTTGTGCCTCCCGTAAATATCCAAGCTCCAGTAGATCTTGCAGCCTTGAGCAGTCCCTTACGTAAGACCTTCTTGAGCTTGGGTTGAAGTTCGAAATTCGCCTTGCCACCCTGAATGGAAATGAGTAATTTTGGAAGCTCTAGACCCCATTCTTTGGTGATAAGCTGTATGATATGCTCCGGTTTTGTGTCATAGGCAAGACGAATGTACTGTAAAGAAAAGTAAGTTGATAATTCAGTTGTGACGTTCAATGGCAAGAAAAACTGAATGATCTGAATTCCTATGATTAAATCACTAAGAAAATTAATATTTGTCAAGAATTGCATGCAATTTTCACAGTTATCAAATATCTTGTCATAGGTTAGCATCTTCAATATTTTATCATGGGTTAAATGAACTGTAACCCCTAGCACATGTGTTAGATACCCTAAAAATCCGTTCTTAACCTATCGCTACGAAACCCTTAAAATTAAATTTTTTAGGAAAATATTGCAGAATCGAATTTTCACTTCCAAACAAAGAAAGATGTTGAACACTGAGTATAACTGAATTTATTACGTAAAACACATTAAGGTATACAAATATTAATCTATAACATTAATTAGAAAAAATGAGACATATTTGGACGAAATGAAACAAAAATAATATCACAGGCCAACGATGAAAAAACTTTTTCAATAATTTTATCTAATCCTTATGTTATTGTGCTGATTTCGAAAATAATAATAAAAAAGTTGGATCTCTCAAAATTCAAAATTTGAAAAAATATTCAAAATGCAGGCAAACTACCTATAATCATTTAAATACATTAAGTTCTAGTGTTATAAAGTTGGCAATAAAATTGAGCGATATTTGGTGGGTAGTTGTAATAAACTGCAGAACTGTTTATGTTCTTTCCATTGACATCATCTCTCATTGCAGTGTTTAAACTAAGTGATTTTGTTCATACTCTAACATGGCTTATCGTGGGCGAAAAAATTCTTCCCATGCTTTTCGTTGCATATGACTTTGTAATTAAAAAACGTCAAAGGAACATTACTGATTTTGTAAAAAAGAGTATATTTCGCATATTTTGTTGTAGAAATCGGTAATCAAGACAAATGTTGAGTTCCACACAACGTTTGTTATGTTTGTGTGGTTTAAGGAGAAGAAAGCATTTGCAGTACCTATGGTATGGATAGACAAAAAAAAAAGGAATTTTCGATGGGCCTGATATATGTAAATTGATGTACCATCTCAACTTCGGAGCAACATTGAGCAACAAAAGAAAAAAAAGCTTTGATATCATTTAACGAAGTTGTGAATAAGTTTTTGGATAATGCGAGAGCTCCTAATTATGAAATTATCGTATCTAACATGATTGACAAATTTAAAAGTCTTGGTTGTCTGATGAGCCTTAACTCAACTGCTTGCATAACCATCTTAATTTAATAATTCATCAGCACATAAAAGAGATGGAGAAATGATACCAAGGACGGTTGGAATGTCAATATGATGGGTGATTACTGTTGGTCTATCACAGAGAACAACAAAATGTATCACATCGGAGAAAAAGCCATGTAAGAAATTTTACAGAGAAAGGGGAGAGAGGGAGAGAAAATAAAACAAGTGAACACATAATATTCGCATCTTAATAATTAAACCAATACTATTTTAAGTAAAAATTGCAATTAAATGAAAAAAAGATTGATTTTTGATATTTATATATCAAATCAATTTTTGAATCGATTGAATTAAAATTGAAATTGATAATTAATTAATTGAAAACATTTTTTTCGTTGGCCTGTGATTTAAAAAACTCCATATTTCTCCAAGAATTCGATAAATAAATCATAAATCACGTTATTCCTGAAAGTGAAAATTTTGGAAAGGAGCAAAATTAAACATAATTAATACAACTTAAAAATTATGACAATCTCAATCACGAATATTTTCGTTTATGTTTTTAACTAGTCACCATTCAAGAATAAAATAATCAAAAACCACTGAAAAGTGTCTGTGAAGATAAAGAGGAATATTTTTGCAGATAGTTTCAGATTAAAAAAAAAATTTTTCCAAACGAAAATGAAGTCGTCAGGGAAACGTGAATAAATTGATAAAATAACTCGACTAGAAGGGACAGTTTGCCCAATCCCACAAAGCCAAACGTTTTTATTGAAATATCATAAATATAAGTCAGGAAATTAGTTTCAGACTAAAAAAAATTTTTTCTCTCAAACGAAAATGAAGTCGTCAGGGAAACGTGAATGAACTGATAAAATAACTCGACTAGAAGGGACAATTTGTCCAATCCCACAAAACCAAACGTTTTGATTGAAATATCATAAATATAAGTCAGGAAATTAAGATTCCAATTCGGAAATAAAGCTTTCCTTAATCAGTAATTCTGTTCTGAATATCTTCATTAAACCGATACTTATTTATGACATTATCCCTCAATATATATTCAATGTTTCCTTTATTGGCGGCCTTTTGGATTGAATACTGGCCCGAAGTATTCCAACCATGGAATGTTGATTTTCACTCTAGATGTACTACACCTGATAAATTTCTTAAACGACTGGCCAACCTAACGCTTTCCAATTAAGCTCTAATAGCTGGAAGGGATCGTATTCCTGTGGTAGTTATGCAAAATGAATATACGGAGTCTGTATAGTTCTCTGGCATAGCACAATTACATAAAGTGGATTATTGAAAATGAAGCAGAGTCGTTTTGAAAACCCCCGTGAACAATTGAGAAAAATATGTAGACATATTAATTTTTTTCCGACTGCGCCACTTTCACCCCCAGATAGTTATCTCGAATAGTTAGGGATTAGTAAAACGAATTCTCTCAAGAATTATTATTATTGTATTTTAACTTTATAAGCTGAATAAATATAATTGAAATTTCGAAAACTTGTTAAAATACAAACAAGCGGAATACGTCTCATTTTTAGGAGAATATGAAACTAGTGTTCTCATTTTCTGAAGATTTTTTTTCGAATTATATAAGTAGATACTCGAATGATATTCATCTTTATGATGAATATCAGTATTTTATATTAATGTTTTTGTTAAAAGTTAGTTCAAATAAATACACTCCAAACTGGTGTTTCAATTTCTGAATTTTAGTACGTATCACTAGAAGATTCCTGAATATTTCGAAATTTGTTTTATTTTTTGTTTGTGCTTTTTCCGAATTACTCGTTCAGAAGATGATACTAATTTATTAATCGATTGGGCCGATACTTGATGAAAATCTAAATACATAATTTAAATAAAACGAAGTAGTTTTTCGATTTTCACTATAATTAATTCAAAACATGACAATATCGTTTCGCCAACACAGTGGCTTCATCAGATGCTGATGATAAACTGTTTATCTGTTAAACTACTGTTTTACTGTTAAACTAGTTTATCATCAACATCTGATAAAGCCACTGTGTGGGCGAAACGATATTGTCATGTTTTGAATTAATTATAGTGAAAATCGAAAAACTACTTAGTTTTATTTAAATTATGATACTAATTTGCTTGAAATATGAGTGAATCACAATTGAGATACTCATAATCTTATTTAAGAAGCGACCATTTAAGCCTTTTCGACTTAATCATAAAAGAAGAAATTATTTTCATCCTTTAATGATTTATCTCATACATAATCATTCTTATGAGGATAATTGCAAATATTGCAATTTTAAGTGATAATAGATCCCATTCTGAAGAGTGTCACATGATGACAAATATTAAAATCATTTAACTTCAGCACTGATTTTGTACATAAGAAATAAAAGGTACAAAGGAATATGAAATTTTCAAACTGAAAGCTCTATAATCTGTGGGAATACATTTTCCTTCAGAAGTAAAACTTAAATTGGTCCATAGACTTGTTCACCCACATATCGACTCTTGTAGATCTGTAGTGAGTTTTGGAACTAACATAATAAATATAGGCTGCAAAAAATCAAAGTGCAATGGGATTTGTGTTTGGCTTCTGTGGAACAGAGTGGCTAAAAGAGGTCCAAAAGCATCTAAAGGTGTTTTTTTAGAGGTATAGAAGTTTAAATTGCAATAAAACAACGATGGATCATTCGATTTTGACAAGAATTTTTTTTATCGAAAGATAATCATGTTGCATTACATTTTGAATATAATTTCTGGCATATGACCGCCACGGCTGGCTCGGATGTAGTCCATTCTGGACGTCCCATTTTCGATGACTTTTTTCAACATTTGTCGCAGTATATCGGCAATAACACGGCGAATATTGTCTTCCAAATGGTCAAGCGTTTGTGGCTTATCCGCATAGACCAATGACTTTGCATAGCCCCACAGAAAGTAGTCTAGCGGTGTTAAATCACCAGATCTTGAAGGCCAATTCACAGGTCCAAAACATGAAATTAGGCGGTCACCAAACGTGTCTTTCAATAAATCGATTGTGGCACGAGCTGTGTGACCGACGAGATGTTACGCCGTCTTGTTGAAACCACAGCTCCTGGACATCATGGTTGTTCAATTCTGGAATAAAAAGTTAGTAATCATGGCTCTATATCGATCACCACTCACTGCAACGTTCTGGCCATCATCGTTTTTGAAGAAGTACGGACCAATGATTCCACCAGTCCATAAAGAGCACCACACAGTCAGTTTTTCTGGATGTAACGGTGATTTGACATACACTTGAGAATTATCTTCACTCAAAATGCGGCAGTTTTGTTTGTTGACGTAGCCATTCAAAGAGAAGTGCGCTTTATCGCTGAACAAAATTCGCGCGATACGTATTCCGCACAGAATTATTTTCGAAATAAAATTGCACCATTTGCAAGCGTTGTTCAGGCGTGAGTCTATTCATGATGAATTGCCAAACCAAACTGAGAATAAATCACTTCTCAGCGGTCAAATCGGTCGCCATCTTCAACAGTAATGCCAACTTGAAGTTCTATACCACTAAAAAAACACCCTATACAGTCGATCAATATAAAAATTCCGAAGACAGCACTGAGTGTCGCTATGAAATCGACATGGGAAATTTGGGCAAAAATCAACGTGTCAAACTGAAATGAAACGGACATATGTTATATATAAGTTCAATCGCTCTCCTCGTAGCGAATAATCTTTATAATAATATATGTACTCAATTCAATATAATAATTCCTTTTTTACAATTTGCAGTTTGTTGTTTCTATTATACTTATATTGACTGCACTTGTGGTAAACCGCTAGCAAAATATTGATATTAAATAAAAGAAACTTCCGTTGAAAACCTACACATTTTTCTATATAACAGCCGTTTACATATGTTTCAAGGTTATTGCCTATCGTCAGAACGGAGTAGTTCAAGTTAAAGATGATAGTACTTGAAGAGATATATAAAAAATTAATATATAAAACACGAAACACTGTTTCGTACACGTTTTATACACCCAAAACATATTGGGAAGAGTCAACACAACGTTGCAGACGACAATAAAATACTGTCCGGCTATTGTGAGATTTCTATATAACAGCCGTTTACATATGTTTCAAGGTTATTGCCTATCGTCAGAACGGCGTAGTTCAAGTTAAAGATGATAGTACTTGAAGAGATATATAAAAAATTAATATATAAAACACGAAACACTGTTTCGTACACGTTTTATACACCCAAAACATATTGGGAAGAGTCAACACAACGTTGCAGACGACAATGAAATACTGTCCGGCTATTGTGAGACTTTTATAGCTTCTGGAAATCCCAGACAATCTTAACGATAAAAGAATTATTCTAAGAATTATATTTAATGCAGGTAAACTAAAATTAAATAAAAGAAACTTACGTTGAAAACCTACACATTTTTCTATATAACAGCCGTTTACATATGTTTCAAGGTTATTGCCTATCGTCAGAACGGCGTAGTTCAAGTTAAGTTAACGTAAGTTTCTTTTATTTAATTTTAGTTTACCTGCATTAAATATAATTCTTAGAATAATTCTTTTATCGTTAAAATATTGATATTCTAAATGCGAAATACCGCTACTCTTCTCCGCTTGTTTTTCGTTTGGATATGATGTAACTCTTCTCGTCAACACAATAATATGGAATAAGTTAACCGGAATCACGGGTCACAAAATTCTTTGTTCCCAATTCCACTGTTTATATAAGATAATGAAATTATTCAAAAATGGTTCGTCGTCCTCTAGAAAACGCGTTCATGTTTTCAAATTCCGCTAGCACGCTGAACAAAATGGATATAACGCTCAGTTTGACGAGTAAATATGACAAATCCATTTCCCAACAAAGCAATATTAGATCCTTAAATAGGACTCTACTCATCATTTAAGAAGCTGAATCCCAAGTATTCGTCGACCTGTTGAATGCCTCGTTTTATAGATATTCACAAAAGCTGAATTAATGATAATTAATGTTTCGGTTTATCTACAACTAGGCTACTTGGATATCTAGGATGGAATTATCACGAATTGTAGGAGCTGCCGAAAATACTATAAATTCTCCAAGTTGTAAGTTTCTTAACTACTCTATTTTAAATTAATAATTGATGAGGCCGATACTTGATGTAAATCGATAAACATAATAAAACAATTGTTAAACAAAGATTTACACATATATTAAAAAGAATACTGCATGACGTACGTTTCGATGAGATTCACCTTTTTCTTTATTTTACTTTACCTAATTGAATTTTAATTTTTTTATTAATTATTAAATTTATTAATTATTAATTAAATTAAATTAATTTTATTTTGATTTACTCTATTTTATTTATTGAAGTTTAGGTCTAGGCTGTTTACTTCAACTTTCAACAAAGAAAAAACTTATACATATATTTAACAATATCTTTATTGAATAAAAATTTGAATGAGTGGAAATAAGAAATACTCGTCTAAAAATCAGTGACTGAACTATTATTCATTCGACTAGTTTCGCCTTTAACGGCATCAAGAATGTTAAAGGCCGTTAAAGGCGAAACTAGTCGAATAAAAAATTGTTCATTCAGTGATCTTCAGACAAGTATTTCTCATTACCTCTCATTTAAATATCACAGAGTTGATGCATCGTCCATTGAATTTATTGATAAAAATTTGGTCCTCCTAAAATTTAATGGAAAACATATGAGAAATATTGAACGAAATTTTTTATTCAATTTGTTTTTTATTCAATGAAATATTTATTCAAGTTTGATTTGAAGAGTTTTCGAAAATAAGTCAAACGGAAATTTTGTGTTTTTTAAAGATTCAGGATTCTGCTGATGAAATAATGCATATTTCTTTTGAGCTTTTGAAAAAATAACTGTAAAACGTAATCAATTCAATATTTGTGAAATCATAATTCCTCAAGTAACTGACTTTTATAATACTTATATGATGCCTGCAATAGCCAAAAAATATTACTTGAAGTAATAGGATAAACAAAGTATATATACATTTTCTTAAATAGTAAATAAAGACAGTATTATTGATTTCTTTTAATTTTTATTTAGCAAAAATCTTCAATTAATTATATATAATGGCTATTCATATAATATTATTCCTGAAATTAGCGAGCATGAAGTCACCCTTTTGAAATAGATCACTAATACCACATTTTTCAAACAATTGCCTGTCACTGATAGATCCACCATATGCTTTTGATATAAAGGTTACACTTCCAGAGTTTGAACTTCCTACCCATACTTTCAGTGTATTTGCTCATTTATACTTTGAATATGTAGCGTGTTGTGAAACTGGATTTTATGGTTGCTGAATTCTTGTTTCTGTACAATCTATAATAATAGTGCAGGTGTAAGTCTTATCTCGAAACATCAAATTTTCATTGATTATTTCTTCTGGAGCCATATTATAAAATACTTACTCTCAGACCTCTTGCTTATGTTAATATGAAAGGATAATTCTTCAATGCACACATTTTTTCTCAATTTAATCATTGTTGAGTAAAACTGATTACAAGGGACAATGCATGCTTTACTTATGCTGACTTCATCGATGGATAGTATTTCAGCTTGTTTATCTCATCTTCAAAAAGGTTAAAACCAAAGAAAAAATGGTTGTAATTGTTAAAACCAGTATATAATTGTAGTTGACCAGGCTTATTTTTGAGATTCTCAATTCTGAACCTTATTTGTGTACACTCCTTATTGCGTTCATATTCTGATACATTGGCAGTATTAATTAAGCTCTTTTCCTGACCACAAGTGTCTAAATTGCACTGTACGGAGGCATCTTTCTTTGAAGTATCAATGACTATTTCGTTACAAGTTTCTTCAACATTCTGGAAAAAGGGATAATGTAATGTCTTACTTATACCATCCAACAAAATTATTTTCTATTCCAACTGAAATCTAAAGATAAAGATGATCTCCTCAGTGGTTGCTACCAGAAATTGTCTACCGCGCATGCTGAGATTCAAACCATTTTTGCTGGTTTGACGAAGAAAAGTAAATCCACAAGTGGCACAAATAAATATATTTAGAAAAAATTTCTGGTGAGACATAACAGACTTCATAGCCAATATACTTCTATAAACTTAATTCAAGAATTTCAATTTACGTTGAAAGGAATACTAACGCTTGGGACATTATCCAGGAAATCACAAAATACATAACAGTTGAGTGTCAGTTACGTCCATTTCCTCAGCATAATTGCTCTACATCTGCGTTAAATCCAAAACTATTCAGAAGTTTAAGGATATACTTGATGTTGTTGCGATAATATTGCGATATTTATGCGGCTGGAAGTCGACAAGGAACTCCATATAATTGCTCCTCGCCGAAAATAATGCCGCTATCAATTCGAAATAGTCAAGTAGGTAAATTGCTTCTGAAAATACGGTACGGGCACTCAAATTCCCGGTCTTATGTTGCTCTTCGTGCCATTCATCGGATGTTCACTAATGAAATTGGCGCAGTCGGAAACCCGATGCAGTTCAGGATATTACGGCAAGGCTGACGATTTAATGCTCTTTTTAGGGTTTTATGTACGCTGAACGTTATCCGAAGAATCGTGTCGCATTTCTAATTTCATTTGTACAATTTTTTGCCCCATCTTGTCGTATATAATTGGATCAAAGTAGTATACAATCCATAAAGATGAATAGGAATATTTGATAGCTGATGCATTGGGGCCTCATTAAATTCAAGGCTTTTGATGCGATTTATATAGACTAACAATTTTTTACATCAACGCCTATTTTTAGCGTTGGTGTAGCGTCCAGTCCCAATTTGATTGAGTGATCCGATAGAACAATGCTAGAACTTTTTTGAGACAGCTGACAGATCTGACTGAGACTAAGGCTACCGTTCTCGATTGTAGCTGAAAATGTCGACGAATAATTTTAAATATTTGAAAGTGTTGGCGTTTACTTGATGTAAATCCATTATAATTGAATATAAACTTAAATTCAAACACTTGAACTTATGATTTACACTTTATTGACAACATAGCATGACGCGTTTCGTCGTTACAAACGACTTCTTCAGATGCTAACAGAATAATAACCTACTTATATAACAGATTTAAAATATTTTTATTGATATTATTCTAGTGAGCTTTGTGATTGAAATTGAAGAAATGTGGAAATTTTGAAAATATAAGTTCACACCACATAGTGGCCAACACTGTTTGCAATTTTATCTGGGTTATTTTCGCCGTAACACTCAACTTGAAAAGCTCGCTCTGGGTGTTTTTGTGGAATTGAAAAAGCAATTAGTTTTTTCGTATTTCGCGAACACCATTACATATATTTTAATCTCGGCAACCCAGTCGCTATCCAATTTAACCCTCATAGCATTGGGGCATACCGTAGTCATTTATATTCCATATGAGTATTGGAATGAATCAGAAAACGGTACCTACCGTACAAAAAAACTGAGGCATGGAAAACTTTCAGCGAAAAATTCATTATGCTGTGACGAATCGATTGTTGAACAGAATAGAATATTAATTAGAAAATGAATATTAAGAATAATTGCATGAGAGGAAAACTTCTGGTTTTGAAGGAATACGTGAACTAGTTATACCAGCCATGACACGCTTTTTATATTCCTCATCATTTTCAGCTTTTGTCGGTGGTAAGTTTGAAAATGGAGAATAAATTGAAATTTTGAAACAATGGTCAAGATTTCCTGCTTAATGTGGGATGAGTAACAAGCTTTGTTATATTTAGTTTTCAGAAATTGAACATTTTCACCATAAATGAAAACAAGTATACTTTTATGCAGAGGGTTCAAAACTTGATTCGACTTTAACATATTTTTGAGTATCAAATTACAAATTTATAATCTCATGATCGCTTTGAGCTTATAATTATAGAGGTTGGATTAGGTACCCTGATCTTGTCCGATATGATCAAAAACTCAAATCTAAATATATAACAAACCATGTCTTGATGTTTGTGTGAGCAAGATTGAAGGTGACTCAGTACTGGATCGATGTATCTGAAAACTTAAACCTGTATAATATTATGTACGACTACGACATGGTCCAATTTATCTATTCCTAGTCTTCACGGAGTACTATCTTAACCTTTTCTCTCGATCTTCTTCGTCATAGTCCTCAACTAAGTGCTGAGTACACTTTAACAGTGGAATCGTCCGATTGTTTTGGATCCTGGTGGATCTGGAAGTTACTCACATACCAGGTGGCCTCAATAGGCACCCTCAACATTTGCTCTTTATGACTTTGAAGTCTCTGGATATGGAAACGGGCGTCCTGACCGAGACTGTTGAATCCGTTAGTAGGATGATCGTCTTATAGAGCTAGATCTTCGTGGCTGAGCTGAGTTTACTCCGTTGATAGATCAGCGGATACAGCTGGACCACTGCACGAATTTGTCACTGGCTGTGCAGTATTCACCGTGGGGTTTCCACGTTAGTCTCTTGTCGATGTTGACTCCCAGGTACCTCGCCGTGTCCACCCAAAATAATTGTTGGCTGTTCAACGGATGATAACATTTTGCGTAAAGATAGGAAAATTGAAATGATGGAAAAGTTGTACTCCAGGCAGCCAATTCTCTGGCAAATTTATCTCCAAGAGAGGGAAATTAATTTGTTCTTCACGCAATGATGACTTAACACCTATGGACTTTTTCTGGTGCAATGAAAAGATTCTCTGGTGCAAATCAACCTTTCTAGTGCAATGGAAAGACATATTCGTTACAAAATGGCCAGGAGGAAAACACAGTTTGGGCGTATCTTCAGGCATTGATCGAATGAATGCCGCGAACATGCATGTTTACTCTTGAATGATGTTGATTTCAGATAAATGATTTGAATAATGAAAAAATTCAAATTTGTTCGTAGACAACTTACTTTGTGCCTTTACGATTAATGCATCTTTCAGTCCACTTCTTTTTCAACATTATATTTACTGATAAATTTCATAGTGGAAAGAGCCTTGAGTCAGGCAATACCAAAACTGTTTCCAAATTCAAACACATTTTCATTAATTATTTATGATATTTGAATATCATGAACTCTAACTTAATTCAGTGATTTTTCCAATATGCATTATGAAAACATTTTCAAAGACATGTAAACATTCACGTTATTTCACTTTCACTGACAATTATGCAGCAAATAATTCTTTGTAATATTTTATGTTTGAATCACCATTTTTGCAGTCATTCTTGTTACGTTAAGAGAAGAGAATCATCCACAAATTACATACCTTTTTGTGCATCGGTTTTTTTTCTTGATGAAAAGGAGGTTTTACTTTTTCAATTTATTTTGTTCCCAAAGTTAATTGGATAGTGCGTGTTCTTCGGTCGTAATCTCTTGATTTATACCCACACACGGTCTAGGGTTGCGAAAAAATGTATTTCCCAATCATATATAGTCTGGAAATTATTATTCCTGGGTGAAATTGCAATTACAAGTGACTTTGCAATCTCTATAATGCAAATTGATTTTGAAGCAATATACACACATGTTTCAGGCTTTGAATGAATCATCGAGAGTTTTGACCTCACAACATTATCTTTTTGAGAAAATTTCAAGAGGCATGGTAGCGATTTACAATCTTTAGAAAACGTTGAAACAATTTTGGAAGCGTTCGGTAATCCAATAAGTTCATTCTCTTTCCTTTGTACTAGTTTTTACTCAATATATGTAATTTATATTGAGTAAAAAAATAAAAAAAAACACTTGGCTTGGTTTAACAAAATTTACAATGAATACTGTTTTTGAAACATTTCTTTGAGTTCAACTTTTGAAAATGGGGTAACACCCCAAAAAAATTGTAAAGTACTCATTTTAAATTCTGTGAAACCAAGCCAGACGTCTACGGCTTCTTCCTGCGGAAAGAAGGAAAAGGCATTAGTGCTATTGGACCTCCCGCAAAAAGTGATAGAGCTTTCTTGCCTAACATTATTTATATCCTCGTTGAAACTTGGGGAGATCATTCAGCAGTTTGAGAAGACTGAAGATCTACATAAGGAACAATACGTCCGAAAATAGCCTTAACGGACTATCTTTATTCTCCATCCAGAGGGATATTATTGCAGGTGATCAAGAAGTTATTGATAAATTCTCAAATACACTAAGGAACTTGGACTTTGTTCTGTTATTTCAGTAAATATTTTTAACCGCAAGAAGTCTTCATGATATATAATTTTTTGAACCGTTTTTTTCCTCCACTTGTATATACTTTGTTTCACCGTTTTGAAACAATATTGAAATAACCAAGTTGTAATTTGCCCACTGAATTCGGCCTCAAAAACTAATTGAATTGCAACATTGATTATACATAACTACTTCATTACCAAAATTATTAAACATTACCTTGGTCTTGGTTCCCCCAAAAAATATTATATATATCCGCCACTGACATCACCCAAAAACTTCCCATCCAACATAATAGAAACTCTCCTGGAGCATTCACCATTTTACACAATCTTATAGCAAAAACCACTATTATTCCTCAAGCGAATTCAAGGTCAGTATACTCTCTGCTTAGTAGCTTTATTCTTCGCTTTTGTATCTGCATAATCAATGAAAATTTCATTTTGAATGTTTGAAAAAGCTAAAATTTTTAGCGAAAGGTTTGTACATATGTTATATTTTATCATTTTGTTATATGAGTACTCTACCAGACATGACCTATAAAACTGCAAATTTTTATATGCAATCACTTGAAGCTAAAATAACGAAGGAACCACTTATCAACACCTCTTGAATGATAAATGAATCAGCTACTGCAGAATAATTTCCTCTGTAATGAACGGTTCTTTCACTAATGAGAGAGCGCTGGATGCCATCCAGAGGACGCCGAGATAATAAAACTGCCGGAAACAGACGAAGAAGTGAATATAAATGGAATGCTGAAACTGAAACTTCACTTCAGACGAATGTGCAAAGTTTATAGGTAAAGGTTGTTTTTCCGCTAGAGTGAAACTAACTTCACTAGCTGAATAATATGTCAGCTGAATATTATTTCAGAATTGAAATAACTTCTCTTGGATAATGCACAATTTTCAACGGGGCATCGACAAGAATATATCGAAACGAACAGTTCACAAGATTTATTGAAATATCATGATTTCAAACTTCATTATCATAGCAGATGTAAATTCTCATGAAGCAGAAGGTTATGTTGAATTAATAAAATGTTGAAGAAAACAATGGTTTCTAGTATTACTCACTTTTAACAAATATATTTAATTATGAAAGCGAACTAGTGTCAAAAATTCTGCACAAGAAACTATCGGAACGCTCTACGATTAGTACATATTTCCTTATCAGTTGGATAGAAATCGTAAATATAATAGTTTGACATACTTTGAAACCGTCAGTCAAAAAGTCAAAACCTTTTTAAGTAAACATAATTTTAATCTTTCATTTAAAACGAACAATAATTTATCGAGACACATTGAGAACAATAAAAACAAAATTAAAAGAGAAGACAAATCAGGTGTTTACCAATTAATTGTGGAACATGTTCCGGTATACATATATATATAGGTAAAACTAGTTGAAATTTCGGTACTAGAAACAGGAACATAAATATAGCTTCGCGCATAATAAAAGTAATTCGAGAACAGAAAACCATACTTTTGATACGAATTTCAAAATTTTACACAATATAGAGAGAAGTAGTCAATTAGATTATTGGGAAAAAGTGAAAATAAATCGGCTTAAACATTCTGGAAATTTGCTCGAAGAACAGATAGAATTAAACAATTCACCCTTGTTAAACCTTTTCAGGCAATAGAAATTATATGTCAGAATGGAATATCTTAGGTGAAACCACAAAAGTCGTAGAATCCCAAATTCCCTGATATTTATACCTGTGTTTTTCAAAATGTTGTTATTATTCTGTAAGCATCTGAAGAATTCGTTTGTAGTCAATAAAGTGTAAATCATAAGTTCAAGTGTTTGAATTTAAGTTTATATTCAATTTAACAAATATGTTCATATTGGAAAATTGGTCTAGATTTTCATTGATCGATTGGGCCGATACTTGATGAAAATATAAATACATAATTTGAATGAAACTAATAATTTTTTTGATTTTCACTATAATTCAGTTAAACATAACAATAATGTTTCGCAGACACATTCGTCATTAGAGCTACGGTTTACAATCTACATCTGATGAAGTCACTGTGTTGGCGAAACAATATTGTTATGTTTAACTGAACTATAGTTTTACTTAAGTTTTACACGAAACCTACTTCAACATCAACGAAAGTTGATGGTTGTTCAATTATTTCTTGTTGAAACAGGGTTCGATATAAATTGAATAGAAATCACATTGTTTATAGTTGATTGAGGAGGGAGATCCGTATTGGAATTCCATGTCAAACGATTAATAAATTGGAATTTTTGAAATGTGTTCAATTTTTCAGTCGTTTAACACTTGGTTTGACTTCACGGAATTACATTGTTGCCAAAAAATTGTGTGTTGAGACTAATACTCATGTCATTTTATATCCTTACCGCCTATCAAAACAAAGTGAGGGAGAAATAAGGTTGATTATTAATAATCAAATCATAAATATGATGAAATAAGACGATTAGGTAACGTTCTTATAATCAAGCACTTCGAGCAAATGAACCAGGTAAGTATTTGGAAAGAGAAAGCATTAATTTTACAAAAAGTGAGAAGAAATTCAAAATATGAGTAATTACAATCAAGAACTTCAAGCTAACAGAGGTAGCAATGATAAAATATGTCGATTTGATGATTCTTCAATATTTATTACTAACTGAATTGTTTTTATTGAATCTTATGATAATTATCTAAATTATTTGAAAAAATATTTGTCCTACAAAATCTATGGTTTCATCAAAGAGTCCTCCTCCTCCAACATGTATTGATAACGAGATCACCAAAAATGATTACTAACCAGCTGATTTTTTTTTTATTATTTAGTTAATATATATATAATTTAACAGCCATATTGTCCTACAAATTTCGTGGTATGTTATCCCGGTTCCTACGCTTAAAAGTAGTAGTACAGATCATTGATGTAAAAATAATTACTATCAAGCTGAATCTTCGTGAATAGCATCGTTTTGATGAGACGCCCAACAATTTCCTGTGCGAAAATTCTCGATATTGGTAGCTAACAGAGGTAGCAATAATAAAATATGTCGATTTGATGATTCTCAAATATTAATTAGTAACTGGATTGTTTTTCATTAAATCTTAAGATAATTATCTAAATTATTTGAAAAATATTTGTCCTACAAAATCTATGGTTTCATCAAAGAGTCCTCCCCAACATGTATTGATAACGAGATCACCAAAAATGATTACTAACCAGCTGATTTTTTTTTTTACTTAGTTAATATTTATATAATGTAACGGTCATATTGTCCTACAAATTCCGTGGTACGTTGTCCCGGTCCTACGGTCAAAAGTAGTAGTACAGATCCTTGATGTAAAAATAGCGTGGTACGCTATTGCGGTGCTCCAATTGAATATAGGAAAGTCATGAAATTAAAAATCAATTTACTTCTCAAGCGTGAGAAAAAAATGTTGACTTTTTGGTAGATTTCACTCAACAATAAGTTAAAAAATTACTGAACGTTAACTGAAATTAAACAAAACAATATCAAAGAAAACTTTGTGCCGCTTGGGTTTCTGTATTTTTCTACAACAGCTGAGTCACGCCGTTACGCCGTATCACGCATTACGAGTATAAGCGTGTTAGTAAGCATTTTTCAGTTAACTACGTTTTATTTTTTTTGTCTTTCGAGAAATTATTTGAATATATTTTGACGTGATAATATAACGTCTTATAAATCGATGAACGCCGCAGCACGCACGCACGAAAAAGTATGACTCATTGTCATGTTCCGCCTGAGCCGAGCGTGCAAGCGAGAGCGCCGAAGAAGCGATAGAGACGCACGATCGGCTTAAGCGTTCGGCTTGTGACGCGACGTGAAAAACGTCAAAATTAATGGAAAAGTGAGAGAAGTTAAGATACAAAGAGATGTTTTTGGTCGTCTACTTTATGCGTCACTACAAAATAAAATTGATATAGAAAAAGCATTAAGTTATCCTCTAGCTCCTATTCCATTTTCACTCTGTCACACTAATGGAACAATTTGCAAGACCCCCAAATCTGTGGTTATTAATGAATTACTTGAATATCAAACTGAAATACTAAATCCTCCAGAAGCAGACATTCACTTAGTAGATGGATTTTATTTATTACATACGTTGAAGAACCTTCCAAACAAATATGGTAAAATCTCGATGCATATATTAAAAATACTTATATATAATAGAAAAGAAGTACATATTATATTTGACAAATACAAAAAACCCAGTATTAAAGATTTTGAACATGATTTGAGAGGTGAAGAGGACACAAGGTATGACGTAATACGTAAAGACTCTAATCGTCCTGCAGATTTCTGCAAATTATTGAGGAGCAACAACTTTAAAGAAAAATTTGTAGAATTTTTAATTGAAGATTGGACAAGGGACGAATTTATTACATTGATCACAGGAAAAACTGTTAAACTTAACTATGATCAATGTTACACTTATGAGGTGTCTAGTGAAAATAAAATAAAAAGAGTCATTGACTATAACCTCTCGTGTTATCATGAAGAAGCTGATACCAAAATTGTATACCACATTTGTCAATTAAATACTAACTATCGTGTGCAGATACATTGTACAGATTCTGATATACCAATAATAATGCTGGCAAATTTTAAGTATTTAAAAGATGAAATTCAAATAATAATTAATTTAAGCACGAGTAAAAAAAAATGTACTTAAACATAAATGAAATGTATGAAAAACTTGGGGATCAATTATCTTGTTCACTCGCTATATGCCATATTTTTACAGGAAATGATTATAATCCCGCTTTCTTTCGTAAAGGAAAAAGAGACCTTTTAGTATTTTAAAGAAAAATAAAAAATTTCAAGAGGCTTTTATTCAACTCCTACGGATTGAAAATACAGCATTAACAACATCGAATGAGGTATTTCAAATTATTGAAGAGTATGTATGCAGAGTGTATTCATTGAAAACAAAAAATGATATCAACAAAGGACGGTACGAGTTATTTGAAAAAGGATATAAACCAAAAAATGAAAATGAAGAAATTTCAAAACAAAAAATCGTAGGATATGATCCTTCCAGTTTGCCACCAACAAAAGAAGAATTGTTACAACAAATTAAAAGAACTGTATTTATCTGCAATGTATGGTGTAACGCGCATATGCGGTGCCCCACGGAAAAATTGCCGGAAAATTTTGGATGGACAATAATTGATGGCAAATATGAATATTATTGGTTTGATGGTCCCCAAAGTCCATCTTTTGAAGAATTATCTTCTGAAATACAAGGTACCCTATTTATACTATTGTTATTTATTGATTGATTATTCATTATTATATAATTTACTTAATTTTTTCATGTTATTACAGAGTCAGATATCACGAGTGAGGAAAGTGAAATAAATGAAGATGACAGCGATGTTAGTAGCGAAGATTATGAAGATTCATCAGATGAATATGATGAAGATTAATTTTTTTTATCTATAAATACACCAATACACCAATTTTTGTACCTAATTTTCCAAAAAATAAACTTATTTAAATTTTAAAAAAGATTTTTTCACTGTATCTTATGTTAGAAATAGAAAAACGAAAAAATGACAATTCTTGTCGGACTAGTGATACATACCTGTTTTTTTGTAGGACATTGTTTTATTTGGGCACTGAACACACTAACTTATTTTGTAATATTTTTGTCCTACAGTTAATAATGAGAAAAATGGTCTTATGGTATTAACAATCAGTAAAAAAAAAAAATCAGCAAATAACGTAATAACGGCGACAAACTGAAGGGAAGTTCATAATTTATTTTTTGGTTTGTTGCTGTCGGTACGAGTAAGAAATTTCTAATTGTTCTCGAAAAGTTTTTCTTTCAGAGTTTTTCTGAGTGTGTTCACTGAGGTTGAATTCATATTACAACATGAAAATTCTACCGGAGCTTTCAGCATATTGCATTCAAAATAACCACTCCATAAATTCAAACTAAGTGAAATTGTGTAGGATTTCACGGCCGGTATCCATTGTGAAACATGGTGATATAATCTTTCGGGCTGATTGGCCGTGGTCAACTGGAACTCCTCCTCTTCCAGACGTTTCGTCTCTAACTGCGAGAGACGAAATATATAAGTGAGATTGTTTCACACACAGATGAAAGGAAAATGTCTGCATTTTGTAGAAAAATTGGAATTGTCTGTATCGTAGCAACAGCAACAACAATAACAATCAACGATCAACTCACCTTCAGTTTGTCACTATTATCACTTTCTTCGTCTTCAATTTCCCAATTGTTATCTTCCTTGTTTTGAATTCATCTATTTTAAAAAATGATATCTCTTCTTCGTAATTCATACTTTCTCCTTCTTTTTCGAATACCTCGAATCTAAGAACTGTAATCCTACTTAACATTACTTCTCCCCAACTGCGTTTTTATAGCCGATAAAGATGTAAAATGAATGAATGTTAGTCTTGGAATAGGTGTTTATTCAATAATTATTATTTCAAGTTTAATTTAACTTGGAACTTCTATTTAACTTCCGAAGTTCTACAGCAATAAATTTGTATAGCAATTGATATAAGTTTTGTGAAACTAAGTCAAGTGTTTTTATCAAATTTGATGATAATGTGATAATAATATATTTATTATAATAATAATATCATAATTTAATTCGAATGATTAATATATTACATGTAATGTTGTGAACTATCATGACACTATGAAACTTTGTTGAAAACTATTCGATTATTTTCTCTGTTATTCGCATTATTACGTTCATAATTTCAACTATCTACATGTAAAATAAACGTTTCATAATTTTTATACTTCATCGTGTGCTCTCGAAGTCTCCAAAGTAGTATGCAGATCAAACTGGTTTTCGTTATTCACGGGTATAACTGAACAAACAACTCAACTCTATCTTCCATAACAAAATATATTTTTATACACCGCGTCGTAAAAACAACATAAATATACAACAGAGAATGCATCTCTCTCAGAGAATGAGAAAAACCGCTTCATCAGTCAACTTTTAGGATTTTATGATCCCGTAAAATATGTAAATGCCCAGAAAGTACTTCTGCGAAGCGTGAACTGGATGTGGTGTGTTTTTTGTCTTCAAATTTGAAACTTTGTAACTTTACAAAATTGACATAATTAACAGAATGTTTCTTTTGAACGTCCGTTGACTAAGAGAAGACTTATTATCTTACGTATAGAGGGATATTGAAAAATCTGGTTGTTGAATCCCTCAATTCTATCGAAACTGCAGTAGACACAAAGTTAATTTCATTCGTCTTGAAAGTATTCCAAACTGAGGCAAACCAATAGCAGGAACAATGAGAATATAATCTCGACTTACATCTTTCATTATAAAATGTATATGTAGGGATTACATGTAACTTGTACGTATTCGTGTTTCTACCCGAGACACTCGTTCTAGATGTTCCGTATCAGTGCGTAGAACAAGACCACAAACATATAAATGCAACCCCTTAAGCATTTCACCGAGGCACCGTAGCAACTGCTGTGCTTCATGAGGGAAAATCAAAGTCGGGAACAGCTTCGAATCTGAATGTTTTGCAAGCGAAACGAGTTTGCAATGACAACGGTTTAAGTGAGATTAATTGTCGAGTAATGAATATCAAAAAGCTCAATAAACTTAGAAATGTTGGTTTATTGGGCCATGAAGGAATAACGTAATTTTTAATGTGGAAATATCGTGTTATATTATTCAACAAAAATCGATTTACTTATAATTATCAATAATTCATAGTATTATTGGATTTTGAAAGAGTTTTCGAAACGTTATGTAGATCATTATTATTGAAAAAACTGAATAAATTTGGCTTTGAGGGAGTAGTTAATAATAGGTTCAGATCTTGCTTTCGAAGATACCAAAAGTTTAATTTAATGGCATGCTGTCGGATAGCATGAAAATGGAATTATGAGTAGACGTACCTCAAGGAACTGTTTCAGGTCCGTTGTTTTTCTCCTTATAAATAAATGATATTGTTATTCATGTGAAAAAATGCTTTATAGTTGTAATAGCTGATGATACTATGCTATCTGTCTATATATGTGTCAAAGTATTAAGAATATGACAAGGTGGATCAATAGAGACTTTTCTGCAATTGATAAATTTTCATGTGAAAACAGCCCATTCCTAAATTGCGAATATGTAACTTCATAGTTATGGGTACAAGTGACACCATATATATATATATATATATATATATATATATATATATATATATATATATATATATATATATATATATATACATCCTACCAACACTCGAGCGTCAAGACATAACTACGCTTTGCAGCGTCACTTAATATTACTTTTCTCACTTCGTTAAATATCTATGAATATGATCTTTTTTATCATGCAGAAGTTGTTCTAGAAGGAAATAACTTGATTGTTCAATAAAAATTTGAAGAATTGGACATAAAACCGTTTTAAGGCGTCAGTTCAGATTTCAATCATTAAGGCGTCACATGGTGTATACAATTTGGTTTCATTCAATCGCTTTTAGAGCGTCAAAATCGAATATTTAATTCACTTGTTTCGCTCTCGGGCGTCTTTGCTTGGTTGCCAGATCGCATGATTTTACTCAAACTCATACTACTCTATTGGTATTAAGACAAGCTGCATGTATGTAACCTTCAGTGAAAATTATATCACTTATCACTTGAGGAAAGTAATACAGGACAAAAACATTTGCAAATGAAAAAAAAATTTAGAATGAAACTTATTGGAAATGGAATAACATTACAAAAATGAGAAGAAATAATTTCGAGGCGATCTGAGATCGGGAATTAGAAGGGAGTATGTTTTTAACATTAGAAAACGGTTTATTTCCAGTTTCGGAAAAATTATAAGGCTTATGGAAAACAGTGACAGGAAGAAGTTGTGAGTTGAAAAAATCTACAACTTTTGTATTGTAACTTTTTTCACATAACCTCAAAAATTATATGAAAAAATCAAATAACCAGGTTTTTGAGTTTTTATATTTTATCTTACGAAAAAACTTTTTTATCACGAAATTTTTTGAAAATTCACCTTTCTTGTGCCAAAGAAAATGTAATTTTTATGTTTTAAATTGTTTATCTTTCACCTCATTTCGACATTATATCGAAAAATCACCCCAACTTCCGATCGAAAATTCTCGCGTCAAAATATCTGGTTTTTCAAAAAGAAAAATGATTAGGATATTGTGCTTTTTTCTTTGTAGAGTATTTAATACAATGAAATCACTGTTGTTCGCTTTACTGCACCCTGGCAGCGTTAACTCAGCTTCAGCAAATTCTGAAACCGTACTTTTATGCTCCGTTTCTTCAATTTCAACACTCCCTTATGGTTTCCAAATGCTTTTGCAATTTTGTTGCCATAATCGCCTGTGGATTTATTGCACTAGATAGGATTGCATATTTTTTAAGGATTTTATACCCACTTATAGGTTCAATCGTTTTCGATTTTTCAAATAAGAAGTTATTATTTTTGCTCAAACATTTTTTTCTATAATCTAATAATATCTTAATATGGTCTTGAACATCGTTATTGAAGAGGACATATACACTACGCTCACTTTTACCGCGAATGACAATCCTCTTGAAAATATTTATCAGAATGTTCTCACATGGAGTGATTGTATCGTCAAATTCTTTATAGTTCTGTTGATTATTCGGAGTTCGATCATAGAGATGAAGTGGAATCCTTTGCAATTCACCTGGTCTCCTACTGTTGAGTAAGAGAACAAGGACAAATACTGTATCCATCAAAATAACATATGTTAGTTAAGTTCCCTTCTTAGACGTTCGATGGCAGATTTTGCTTCTGATAATAAAACAATTTTTTGCAATTTCAAATCGCTTTCAAGGGGAACCACCATCATTATTCAATTCCCCTTTTCACTATTAAGATCATTTGCAGCATGATTTGAAACTTCAAATCTCCATTCACTCTCTATAAGTTTTGACAAAGATCTGCCGTTGTATCCGCGGAGTGCAACTTTTTTTTAAGACAGAAAGAATAGTTGTTTGACAACATTGTTTGATTGTAGTCCCCTTATTCAACGCAGTCGAAGCAGATTTATAAACATCATTCTTTTCGTCGTGGTTTGAAATGGATTTTGTTACAGAAATAAGAAGATCGAAGTTTTGCGGCTTTAGTGGGTGGACGAAGTTCTTAACAGATGGAGTCAGTTTTTTCACTTCTATCAGCAATCTAGCCAATTCCTTATCTTTCTGTAAGTTACATTCACAGAAGGCTTTTCGCGATGGCTCTTATAGTAACGAGCACCAAATGTACCAATAAAAGTGTCTCTTTTTGCTACCATGCTCGTCAGGTCTGATTCTTGGAAACACTTCGCAATTTTTTGTCAACATTCGAATTTCTTATTAACAAGTTTTCACCTTTGGCTTGGTGTTGTCTAAAATTTTTTCATTCTTTTCTTGCGATTTCTCCATGGTTGTTTGGACGAAAAGAAGCCCATGCAGTGCACGGTAAAAGTCTAATATTAGACTCGGGCTGAATTATTGGCTTCCGTATATTATTACTATTCAAAAAATTAAACTCTTTTCTCAGTGGAGTAAGCAGATTTATCTTAGTTTTGCTTTTAGGGGAAAAACAATCCATTTTCTGAATGTCGAAGTCATGTGAATTCATAGTTAGAACTTGTATTGGGATTAAAATTCGAATAAAGTTCCTCTTCTGCTGAATGATCTACCTGAAAATATAAACCGAAAAATTTGTAAGGTATTTCAACACGAAAGTTGAAATACAATTCCATGTAATTCCTTTTCGAAGAATTATGAATTATGACGTTCTCGTAATTCCTCATTATTAAGAAACACACACCTCAGTATTTTTGGTACTGCAAGGAAATAATTCGACGCTCTAAGTTTTTGTTTCAAATTCTGATTTGTCATTTGTCTGAAAAGTATCAATTCTTTCATTACGAAAGTGAATGTAATAAAAATTATATTTATTATTGATGTTACCAATTTATTATAAGTGAATATAATAATTGGGTGTTCATTAAATTATTGCAGTTCCTATTCCGTTTAGAGTCCGAAAGAAACTATATAAGTTTCATTATATTGAAATGAATCTACTTCACACTGCATTTGTTCACATGAATTGAAACTCTTAACATGGTAAAATTTTCTCACATAAGTCGAACTTTCACTCAAAGGAATCTTCGAGTTTGATCAGTTAAAAAAACAGTATATTTGCTGGCACTGTTTCAAACGTCCTTTGATAGAGTACAGTTTTAGAATTCGAAGAACCTGCAATGTATTTCACAGGGTACCTACATTATTTGGATACTTTAATTAATATCAAAGGATATTTTAATGTAAATATAACGCAAATAAAAAGATGTACTTAGATGAGTGTAGCAGATATTTTCATAAACCTCTCACATAGACAGAGATTCTATTTGAAATAAAAAAACTAATATCTGAAGAGAGAAAAAGCTAATAGAGAGATGAAAAGTTTTTCGAGGTATATTTCCGAGTATTTCCGCATGATATTTTTTTCGAGAAAAATTGGCATTGTTGAGAAAATTGGCAGAATTGACAGAAATCAGAAGAATATTATTTTATTTCTTACGGATTTTTAGTTGTTTACGGATTTGTGGTTCTGAAGACAACAACATGTTTGTGAACCAACGAGATATTCTTTTGCGTTTTTAAATTTCAGAACAGCATGCATATTAAAATCATTGTATATATTTGTATCAATATTATGATTCCTAAAAATATGAATTCCATGCATACTTAGATAATCTGGACCGAAGCTCTCAAAGAGAGGTTCATTCATGATGTGAAAAAACCGCGAACGAAGAAACGAATAACTCCTCTTGTTACACTAGGATAAATGAGTTTAATATGATCGCAAATATGTTAGAATAGAAATTATTCACCACCTGAGAGAATTGAGATGAATTCAATGTTGCCACAATGTAATGACGCCCTCAACGCGATTGAATGAATTACTAATTGTATACGTGAAGAATACACATAACGATAAAAGCGCCACCGACGACAGACCTTGCGAACTGCGGTATACGCAACGCGTATATTTTATGTCTTCCAGTCACCAAAAAGGCGTCATTTGAAATTTTGTCTACAATCTTGTATGGTGCCACAGACCATCTCAGCTAAGTTTCACGCGAAACCAGCTTAGAGCGTCAGTATACGACGCCTTATGCATACTGACGCCCGAGTGAATGGAAAATCGTAATGTAGCGACGCTACAATGATATGAGGATATATATATATATATATATATATATATATATATATATATATATATATATATATATATATATATATATATATATATATATATATTATATATATTACTATTACCTAAGTAAATTATTTATATTTTTTACGCGTTTCGACTCAACAGTCGTTTTCAAACAATGTTAATATAATCTAACATTTAAGATCACATTATAAACTATGTTTATCTCCCTCCTAATTTTTAAGGTCTCTCTTGCTTTGTTTGATGATATTGTGGTAAATTCGTCCTAACTTTTTTATGCCAGTTGTTGAGTTTATTGTTGTCTTGTCTTCTTGGATAGCTATCATTTCCAATATATTTCTTTTTAAACAGTGCCTTCCTCTACTGATGAATTTTGTGTTATTGAAATCGAATGAATGTAATTGTTCGATTGCATGTTTTGCGAGATAGGTTGTTTTTTTATTTGTCTATATAGTGTATTGATGTTCCAATATTCTTTTACTGAAATATTGTTTAGAGTTGCCGATATAACAAGAATTGCACTCATTACAATTTATCTTGTATATGGTATGTGCTTCCTCTCGTTCAATTTTTAGTTTAATTTTAGTAAATATAGAGCCTGTTATGTTGTTCGGTTTGAGGCTTATCATTATATTTTATTTCTTAATGAAATAACTGCTTTTATATGTGCTTTTATTTTACTATATTATATGAATATATTTTATTTTACTATCAATATTTGTATTTTTATTCAATTGAGATGATCTATTATAAACTTGGTGTATTCATTCTTCTTTCAATTATTGGTCCGTAAAACGTTCTTGGATATGCGTTTTTTCTAGTATTCTTTTAATTTTTCTAATATTTTTAGGTCTCAATTCTGAACTTGATAATATAACAGCTCTATCAGTGATTGAGTTTACAACAGTTCTTTTATACTTCGTAGGTACAAGCGAATTGTAATTTATGTATCTTTCAGACCAAGTTTTTTTTTATGTACCAGTATCTGATTAATCATGATCCGTCATCTTCTCCAATTATTGTTATATCTGAGAAATTTCTTACATTATGTGAACCAGTTTGAAAATTGAAGTGAAGTCAAAACTATTTTCTAAATTCAAACACCCTTATTTCACAATTGTGACGTGAGAATTAAGTGGGACGTCACGATTTTTGAATAAAATTGTGCAAATCTAGACAACACCGTCTTCTTCTTCAATTCAACATTACATACGTCATGAGGATGAGACGCTCTTTGAAGCAAGAGTGCTGGGTTTAAAGCATGAGATGGTCAATAATCCAATACAATTTTTTGTTCAATAATGTATATATATATATATATATATATATATATATAAATATTTGTGCTTATATATATATATATATATATATATATATATATATATATATTTGTTCAATAATTGAACCCAAATTCTTTGTTTATTTTTGATTAGTTCATCAATGAAGAAGCTATTAACAATGGTTATAAACCCTTCTTTATTGATAAACTAATCCAAAATAAACAGAGAAAGATAATATTACAAAGAATATTTCCTATTCATTTGGAAAAACAACAAAAAATATTTCTTTTAATCAATTATATACCCAACGTGAGCAATAAAATTTGTAGAAGATTACATATAAAAAATGTGAATACAATATGCACCAACAAAAAGAATTTAGGTTCATTGTTGGTAAATAACAAGGACAAACTTGACTTATTTTCGAGAAGTGGCGTTTATAAAATATTTTGCAGTGAATGTGATAGTTTTTACATAGGTCAAACTGGACGTTCTAAATAAAAAAAATCGATGAACATAAAAGATCAATACTGTTGAATAAACCTAATACTAGTTTTTCTGAACACTGCATTAAACATAATCATTTCTTGGATCCCAGGAAGACCGAAATAGTACACTCAGGTAGTAAGGTCAAAAGATTAGATATCCTTGAAGTCTTGGAAATTTCGATAGCCAAAAAGAAGAATTTACCTATTTGTGATGATCAGGTGGATTTTTCCGTGAAACCAGTTTTAAATTCTGTGGTTTAGGATATATACGTGAAAGTTGTACATTTTGAAATTCAGTAATATTGTATACTTTTGATAATGGGTTAACCATCCGAAACATATGTAGAGTTTTCAATATAATCAGTGAAACTAAGTCAAGTGTGTTAATTTTTAATTTTATAGTTTTTAATGTTTCACGAAGAGATAAGCGAAACCTCCGTGTCATTTATTGATACAATCTGTGGAATGGATGTGAAACTCATTTTTATTGGGTTTTTACTTATTCTTCATTGAAAATCATGGAGGTTAGGCGAATATTACATTCTTAATAACTGTCAAAATTTGAAATTGAACTGTTTACTTGAGCTTAAAATTATTAGTTACCAATCATCATCAATCACATTAGAATGTTGAATTCCCAAGGATTCTTCAATAATTTTTTCAGATGAACATGTTAAAACAATAAATAAGACAGTTGTATAAATCATAAATCAATACATGTAACGATACGTAGCCCAGCTAAAGTCGAATATCCAATTGAAATGAAAAATAGAAACATAGAAAATGATTAATAGCCTATACAATAAATTGAACAGTCTAGATAGAGATGATTTCTCGATAATTGCAAAACAAATTAAAAAAACCAACTTTAGCAATATCTTCCATGAAGTGTTCAGATTTTGTTGAAAACCAAGATTTGATTTGACTATTAATTAATAGTTAAATGTCGCATGTAAAACACACGACAAATTGAACTTCTAAACATTTTTTTTGCGTCTCAGAAAATTGTAAGGGGCAATGATTATATCAATTTCATGGAAAACCCACAAGAAAGAGATTCCGTTCTTTAAATTTCTCTCGTAAGGCACACAGTTATCCAAATTGAAAGATGTTTGTTCATAATCCTACCTCATTTTCCAATATCTAAACGAATCTCGATGGATGACATGAAAGAAAGAATTTCCTGTTACATTCCATACTGATTTGGGTTTCAATAAGTCCCTATTCTCCGTAATCTCTTCATCTTGTTTCAGTGCACCACTTTGAGCTCATCGAATTGTTCAATTATACTACTTCGATAAAATCGTTGGGGTCGCTTCCGATTTGCAGGAAATAGGGCAATAACGTTCGCTGTTCCCGAGGTTTTATCATCGGATTTATCACTAAAAAATATCGATGGGGAACATAACGAATATTGATGGAATTATTTTAACCCTCTCTGTTAAAATATAATTATTTCAGGAAATTTCACTGAAAAATTTTCAATTATGCGTTGAAAGGAGGGCTCATAGAATATATTGAAACAACTCTGACAACTTCAACCTTCAATTAGAGATGGCTATACGAGGTGACTCAAAGAAGTGTTAGACTAAACATTTGTTTATAAATTATAAATATATAATTTTTTTCGAAGATAAATTTTGATTGAATATAAACTTAAATTCAAACACTTGAACTTATTATTTACACTTTATTGACTACATAGCATGACGCGTTTCGTCGTTACAAACGACTTCTTCAGATGCTTACAGAATAATGACAGCATAGCGTCATGCTATGCGGCAACGTCAGCATAGCGTCATAAGAACAGCATAGCGTCATGCTATGTAGTCAATAAACTGTAAATCATAAGCTCAAGTGTTTGAATTTAAGTTTATATTCAATTATAATGGATTTACATCAAGTAAACTCCAACACTATTAAATATTTAAAGATAAATTTTGAAACTTTGAGGCAAGTGCAAGGTATGCACTTTGAGGTACTTCACCTCAAAGTGCATACCTTGTGTTTACGCCGAACAATTTTTGAAATATGGAGATGTACCTTGAGATACGATGGGTGAAGAAAATAAGAAAATTATTAGGAAAGTCGTATTCGTTTTCCAATCAGACACACATAATTTTTGTTTGAGAAATTTGATTGTTTGTGTGTATGCCACTGATGATTTCCATAACATGATGAAACAGCACTGCATGGTGTTTCCAACTCGTTGGATATTTTCCGGAATGCATTGTATATTAACTGACGGAAGTTGATAGTTTTTTGTGAGTTTTTTAAACTCACTGAGAGTTTGATTCGAATATTTCAATATTTTGAATAAAAATTCCAGAAAAGACTACATAGCTACCTACTATCTATTTGAATAAGTATGATATTCATAGAATTACAACGAATCATCGTCCCTATAAATGATGTTTACCCAGCCAAAGAGCGAAGTTATCGCAACAAGTTTCAAATTCCTTGAAAGTCTCACACAACAAACAAAATCAAGTTTAATTCGTTGTCGTGAAGGATTAATGGGCTGAGAAACTTTATTCGGAGTTGAAATAAAAACACTCTCTACAGATTACCACAGCAATGCTTCGCTCAGTTCTGATTTATCAATTTAACAAATAAAGTTGGATAGATGTGATGAAAAAAAATGACAAGCCATCGTTGATAGATTTCAGAAAGAAGAAAATAATGTGAGCAAAGAAATTACGCTTTAATTAAAACTGACGAATAAACTGATATATAGTTTATTGTTGTTAAAAAGATGTGAATAATATTGACAATGGATTAACCGCCCATGAAATTTGACACCTCAGTTGACTGTAGCAATAATGCAAGCTATTTTTTTAAAATTCAGTGGAGCTACAGTTTAACGCCGGTTCCGAACGGCCAATGAGCTTGTAATTAATGTACCTTACCCAACAACTATTATCATCAACCTACTTAAATCGTAACAAACACATACACCCAAGCCTTCACCGGGGCTCGAACCCGAATCCTATCGCACCATAGTCGGGTGTTCTCCCGAATAAGCCAAGGAGACCAGCTGCAAGCTATTTTGATTACGAAGAAAAATATAAATCAAACATGTACTGAGTTCTCCGTTTATCCAAGAACATACCCCTATATTTTGAAACACAATTGTAGGGCGACAAATACCAAATATAACTTAGAAGTAACATCTCTACTCGGGCTTAGTGAGTTTTGCCTACTTAACTCTTTGAAAATTAGTGGTTTGATAATTTTGTGTAAATTCTAACTTCTAAAATAAAAAACCTAGAATATTTGAAACACTAAAATTTTTTTATATTATATAATTCCGTGCGTGTCCCGCTTTGGAGAATGAAATAAATAAATGATCAAGTTACACATAATCGAAAACGGGTACTTACTTGAGCTTTGGACGGATGAGGTCCCCCTTGGAACTCGACTGTTCCATAGGCGTCCGTTGGGAAGGCCGAAGTGCATTTTGATGGTAACCATATTTCAGTTTGTATTTTCTCGGACGCTTCGGTGATGAATTTGTGTTGTTCTAGGGTTCTATCACAGCAACATCTGAAAAACAAAAATAATTACAGTTGCGCCTTAAGAATTTTTGAGGTAATGATTAATTAGCTGAAATAAAAATGAGAAACGAGAGTCAAATGAAATTTTGAGTTCACTTCGACAAAAAATTGAAGAATATCTTTTTGACGTCTTCTTACTATTCGTGTTAAGTTCCCTAAAAAAATTGTTTCTTTATTATTGAATGAAGCGATCGATTATCGAACAAAAACGAAAGAAGATTTATTGTCTTTCATTTTAGATATTTTCTCACCCAAAAGTTCTTCTTAGTAGTGATTAATTATATTTGAGTAAAATATTCACTTCAATGACACGTACAAATACATTGAAGAAGAGGTTTTGGTAACGGCTTGTGCAAACTCATTTTCAGCGTATTTTCACCCTATGGGAAAATTTAAAAATTGGTCCTACAGTTACAGAAGGTAGATTTTTGAGTGGATATTGTTTCCTCTTTTTTATTCCTTCGTTAAATTTCAAGACTGTCGAATCGTTTTTGGGATAATTGTAAAACATCAAACCGCTTTTTATCAGTTACCGAGTTGGTTACAACTTTTCGCAAACTGCTCTTGAATTTTCACCAACAATCATCTACATGAATCGAATGACACCACGTACATAATTTTAAAATGCGAATACAAAGTTTCACCCAAAGAGCACTAAATGACTAGACTTTTTATTTATGTATTTTATTTATTTATAATATATCCTTAACAAGTCACATAAACACAATTAAAATTATTAATAAGGCATAATATTGAATATAAGTGATATATGTAAAAGATCCAAGTGATGATAAACTTTATAAATCATCAATTTAAAATTAATAATTGATAAATATGAATGAAATGAAAGAAAAACTTCTCAAATAATTCAACTGAGAAAAAGCAATATATACATACATACGAAGGAAGAAAAAACCAAGAGAGAAATAAAGGAAGAAATAAAAATAAACAACACAATTTAGAATCAGAAAAAAAAATAATAAGAAAAATAACAACATTCTGTGATAAGGTTATGTATCGCAGACAATTTTGAAACATTTCTGCATTGTATCTAGAGATGAAAAAGATTACTTTCTTTAATACTTTTCTACGAGTTACATAACAATTTAGTCTGGTTAGTAAGTTCGGATAATCAATAAGAAAATTCACAAGTTAGACAGAAGAAAAGTAGAAGGAAGGAAAAGTTGCACTAATGAATGGAAGTGAAATCTCCAAGAAGAATATCCTGCAAAAAACCCGAATTTGAATACACGAAAGGCCATCTGTCACGAATCTACGAATCTTATTGGAGTGTTGGGTTTCACGTTTAAAAATCAATCAAAAATAGTTGAAAAATCGCAGGCGCCAAAATACGATATTTGTTCAAGAGAAAAGGTGAATAAATTCAATGGACGATGAATCACCTCTGTGATAGTTCATATTTAAATGAGAAGTAATGAGATATACTTGTTTAATAATCACTAACTGAACAATTCTTTCTTTCTTTTGCGGCATTATCAAGAAGCGCTTAACAAAGAGCTGAGAATGTGTTGATGACTATAAGCGTTCTGGAGTTGCAACAACGTCAACAAACGAAGAAAACATCGAAACATTGAAGAAAATGGTTTTTGGAAAGTCTTCGAATCACTATTAGGGAAGTTGCAGAGGATGTTGGCATATCAATCGGCATCTAATTCTTGATAATGCCGTAAAAGGCGAATGTAGTTGAATAAAGAATTTCATTAAAATAAATTAAACTCTTGGCTTAATAATAACTCTTTAATATTCAATTATGTTTCACCAAGAGTTAAGCGAGAATTCAATCTCATTAATGAATAAAGAATTGTTCAATTAGTGATTTTTAGACAAGTATATCTTCTTATTACCTCTCATGTAGAAAAGTTGAATTTTGAATTTTTTGAGAAGTATTTATTTATTCATGGATATCCGTTTTGTACCCTTCAAATATACCACATGCACTTAGTTATGCGGGCGCTTTTTCTAATGCTCGAAGCACTTCTGAAATGCGCTTTTTGGTATGGCCATCTTCTGCGATTCCGACTTTATTTTATCAATGGTGGCAAAACGCTTCCTTTCATTGGTCTCTTCAGTTTTGGGAATAGGAAAAAGTCGTCCAGGACTGTTTTTCGCCCAAAAATCAAGAAAGAATATGAATGTGTGAGCTGGTGCGTTAACGTAATGCAGAATACATGATTGTTTTTTCCACAATTCTGATCCTTCGAGCGATATTGCTTTGTATGAGCCCATGTTTCTTCACTTCGAGCACACATTGCATAACTTCCTTGTAGTATTCCTTGCTAACTGTACCACCTGGTGAAAAGAACTCATGGTGCACCACGCCGATTTAATCGAAGAAAACATTGAGCGAAACCTTCACATTTGAACGAACTTTGCGTGCTTTTATCGGTCTTCCATTGGGATGATTGGTTTCGACGTCATAACCATATACCCACTATTGGTCATCAGTTATAACCTTTTTGAGCAAATCTGAACCGTCGTTGACATCATTCAACATCTCCTGAGGGATACTAATGCGTCGTTGCTTTTGATCGAAATTTAGCAATCTCCGAACAAACTTTGCTGCAACACGTTTCATGTCCAAAATATCCCAAAAAATTGCATGGCATGAGCCGATTGATATGCCAACATCCTCTGCAACTTCACTAATAGTGATTCGACGACTTTCCAAAAACCATTTTCTTCACTGTTTCGATGTTTCATTCGTTTGTTGACGTGGTTGCAACTCCAGAACGATCATCGTCATCAACACATTCCCAGCCTTTTGTTAAGTGCTTGTAACACTTGAGACAAAGTATACTCTGCGAACACCACAGTCAATATTTTGAGTGGTTGAAGCACTTTACTCCATTTTCAACTCAAAATTTAACTCAGATTCTTTGATCCAATTTTTTTTCAAAAGTAAAAAATCAAAGAACACACAAAAACGTGACAAAAAAGATTAGTAAACCTTTCCACTTGTCAAAAACAAATTACTAATCCCAGATGGCTAATAATGTCAACATGTGAGAAACTTTTGTGTACCACCATAACAAAAAAAAATTCGATAATCGAATGTGCACAGCCAGCGAAACTCAAAATTCACCTTTTTTTGACAGACCTTGTTAGGCACTTTATATTCGCCGTCGAGTCGGATATAAAGTGCCTAACATTCTGGTCCTTCGAGCCGGATATGAAGACAACACATTTTGGTCCATCGAGGCGGATTCAAAGTGCCTTGCATAAGGTATTTACCGAAATAAGATCACATTTCAATAAAATTTTCTTTGATAGACGTAGATCTGTGTTGTAATCATATCGATAATCCGAAATGAATGCTGGCAAAACACCGAGATGCGAAGTTCATTCAATTGAAATGACTGCCTCGTGTCTGAATGAATGAAAAATATCTCCGATAGAAAACATCGAAAAAAGATTCTGGCTATTAATCAGACTGTCGGTTTCGAACGCTTCGACCTACCGAGAGAAGCACGAATCGGACAATTCGAGAGAAAGAAACAAATAATTTCCCGTGAATGATCACGGAATGTATATCTTTCATTCAATTCGACCCTAAAATTCAACTTCCGTTAAAATTTAACGCTGCGTCTATCTATTATTCGCTCTTTCGAATTGGGTGGAACAAAGCTGTTATTATTTGAGAAATATAAAACATGCGGGATTACTGGAAAGTCCTTTCTAGTTTTACGACCTATTGAATTCCGTAGGGATGCAAAAAACTATAGAAAAACGGTGTTATTTTGAAATCGGGTATTTGTCTACATTCGCCAGATTGGCGTTCAATCGCCACAAGTGGTTATTCATATTTTTCGAAAAGTGGGGTAGGTAGGTATTTCTTTTCATGTCTCTTGAATAATTTGGAACGCCCTGCTTAAAAAACAATAGGCTTCGAATCTTTTCACAGGTTCATAACATAATGACCAGAAATACCGATATCTAAACAAAAAGAAATTGTCCGAGATATTTTTTCGTATAACACACAAAAATTTCACAACTATGTTCCGCTAAACTTAAGAAGTAAATCTCTGTAGAGCTCTGAAAAATTATTAAAAGAATGCTCACTTCGTTAGGTTTGGTCCTTTTCGTTCGTAATTAATTCTACTACTTAAGATTCTGATGTTTTATTTGATAGAGTTCTTCACTCTTATACATAATTCTTATTTGATGTTTGTAATTTGTATTTGAATACCGGTTTTTTGAATCGAATATTCCTAACTTCTTTCAATATATTTTCATGAAAAAATAAGGATAAATAAGAGAATAATGTTATTCGAAATGCATTCCAATTTGAAGTTAGGTACCTTTATTACCTCTTTTTTTAAAATAACCGAACTGTTGGTTATAGCTGCCCGAATATTCAATACAAGAATAATAATGAACCATTACTTCTAACTTTTTCCAATACATTAAACAATTACCATTGTCCCGATTTTACTACTTAACTTTACGAATTTTTTAGAATGAATATTTATATTATACGACTTGTACTCCTTGATTGACAACAATAAACTAAAATTAATACACTTGACTAATATTTAAACCTCTAAATTATGTTTTAACACATTTGACTAAAGTTTCACTGATCAACCCAATATCAAGAGAATACAGTATTAATCAGTAATATGGCATACTCTTGATTTTGCACCGTCAATATTCATTATAAAGTTTCCTAGAAATTTCGAAAAAATTATACACCCACAGTAGTTCATTGAAATTTAGGTTTACACCAATAACTTCCAACCCACACTCTGGAGCATTTTCAATAATTAACGTGTCAGGTTATGTTTATAACTAAATACGAGTACGAAACAAAATAATTTTTTTCACCCAAATACATGCCATAAATAACATATACAAAGTAAAAGGAGTTAATGAATAATCAATCTCCAAGAAAACGTGTTTCATAAATCAATTTTAAATAATCCAAGTACCATTGAGTACTGACAATTAATTACTTAGCAGAGCAAACCAATTAACAAAATTGACCCGATTTTTTTTCACGTCGGAAATGAGCTTCTAGTTAAATTAACTTTTGCGAGCACAAGTCCTGGCGATGAAAGACGCTAGACGATGAGCTCTATCGTGTTTTCTATGAATTAGTAATTGCTTTGCTTTCCGGGAATCGAATAACGCCAATTAAGTGAGAGTTTGAGCTAATTTTCCACCCATTTGTAAGTTCGGACAAGTTTGTCATTTCAGTAGAGGACAAAACAGCAATTTGTCTTTGGAACATGGATATAAATAAAAAATAAATGTTATATTATTGGCATATGTTTGACGACTCGAAAACATGGAAGTTTGGAATGTATCGAAAGAATCAATGTAAATAAAATAAGATATTGAATTGTATTGGTGTTCACTTGATGTAAATCCATTATAATTAAAAATAAGATAAAATTCAAAAACTTGAACTTTTGATTTAAACCTTTATTGAAAAAATAGTATGACGCGTTTCGTTGTATAAACGACTTCTTCAGAAACTAATGGAATACTGACTATCAAATTTAATAAAGCTAATAGAATACTGAATAATTGAATCAATTGAAATGAAATCTCAGCGTAATGAAATTATATTTATGAAAGCTGATAGAAAATACAGTTATTCCTCTGAATAAATCTGAATATATCACAAAAACAAACACCTTTATAGAGTCCCAGGACTATTGAGTATTAAACACAGATCCAACCAAAAAATATCAATTAGAAATAAAAAATTAGTTGAAAGATGTTAATCAAACCTATCTTCATTAATAATTACACAGTCGCCTTACCGTATTTATATGTTATTGATGTTTGTTATATGTTAACGAAAATGAAGATAGGTTCATTAAATTGAATGGTAATCATGAATATTGCATAAAACAGCTAAATTTTCCCTCTATTACCAGAGTAATAAAATTTTCAACCATTTACCATCGAATTTGAAGTACTGAAAGTTCATTTGTTTAAGAGGAGAGTTAAATCTCTGCTCTTAACAAAGGCATACTATAGTGTGTCAGAGTACTTCGATGATTCGAATGTAGGCAATAATGTATGCATCAATTTTTTGATTCATACTCAAATGTTTAATATTTCTGAGGTAATTTTTTTCTTTTCTTTTCAAATAAAGTTGTATATTATTGTGAATATACAGTTAACCAATATTTTTGTTTGAACCAATATTTTTGTTCGAGGGCTGAATGAAAGTTCAGACTCAAAACAATTCAGTCCTCTTGAGAGTATTCTTCTTAGTTGTAATTATTGTATCAATTGAATGAATGTAATTGTACAATGTAAGGCATGTGTCGCAATAAATTTTATTTTATTATTATTTATTATAATTCGAATGATTTAGAATTACTGGAAGTATTATATTTACTTAGTTCATGGCTCTACGCGGGATAAGTAATAAATACATAAATAGTGTAGAATAAACAATAAAACATGTGTTTTAGGATTTTCGAAAAAATTTTCGAGAAAAATATATATAATATATAAAATCAAAATTTCAAACCAGAAATTGAGCTACGCCACTGGGCTATACCGAACAATCTCAAGATTAATCTAAAGTTCTTTCCATAAATTTAAAAACAAATATTTAAACATGTGTAGCCCTGAAGTAGTACGTATTTATTTTTCTCTATATCTTGAGATCAAATAGGGTTGAGAAAATATTAATGTTAAGTTACTGAAAAAAATACAACAGTGTCGCGAAACTGCAATTCATTGAAAAAAAGGGAGATCAAGTTTCGAAACTGGGATATATGGTTCTTCAGGACGACTTTCCATGAGTCTCAAAGAACTAAAACCTAAGGTAACATGCTTTGATGAAAATTTACCTTCAACGAATTACAGTTAAATCAGATAGACCTTGGTTATTACAGATATTGAATTTGCTATTGGAAACAAAATATAGGTCACGAACAAGAAAATAAATGTAGATTGGTGAAAACTTGAGAACATCCAATATATTCATTAAGTCCAAGGTCAGTAGATTCTTGAACTTAATATCAAATATTTCAAATAATTCCCAATAGCCTATTGACCGATATCTGTTCATTGAACGTTTCGAATACGTTGGAATGGCGTCAACATAACTGTATGGAATGTTCAACCTCTGCAATCATGACGTATATAATTTGTTCGAATTGATAAAATTGACAACAAATAAATTTACAGAGTTCAAAGATTAAAATCAACTAAATAATCATTCCATAATTTAATGTTGACGACGGACAATAACATTTCGTAAGTAGACTGACAGTAGGAACTGTTTCAACTGTTTTGTTTCAAAGCCATCTTCTCATCTTACAGTTCATCTTAAATTCATCTTACAGTGACTATAATTACCACACCGCTAGTGGTGTTGAGATAAAAAATGATGAGAAAGATGTCAAATTTCAATCTTATCAACTGAACTATTCTCGTGAAATTTTCACTGTTTCAGATATTTATAGTTCTTAGGAATTGTATTGTAGACACACTGAAAATAAATCTAACTCAGTGGGGTTCTAGAAGGGATGAAAAAAACGTTTATTTTCAGACCTCAGAATTATTTTCGTACTTTTCTCATTTTTTCAGATTTTAATACTTCTTAAAAAATATGTTGTGAACACTGAAAATAAATGTAACTGTCAGAGTCATTGGGACCACAGAGGGAGTCATTTCTAATATTCAAGAATGTGACAGACAATGGAGGTTTCATATCTGGGTGGTAAATGATTTATATGAAGGAGTATACAGATAAAAATAAACAGATGCTCTGAAGACGAATATAGTGACGAAAATTTTTCATTATTATTTATTCAAATGAAGTCAAACGCAAATTACGGCCTCCTTGGCTTCGTCAGCAGAACAAACGACTATGGTGCGGTAGGATTAGAGGTTCGAGTCATGGTGTATGCGTTTGTCTATGATTTAAGTGTTTAATGATGATGATAATTGTTGGGTAATGTGCATTGATTACAAGCCCAATGGGCACTCGGAACCAGCGTTTAACTGTAGGTAAGGTACCAGAACAGATATCCTATAATTACCTTGCATTAACTCAAAAAACTTACTAATATCGATAGAGAAATGACAGAATGCAAAAATAAGTTATAAGGAAAATTCCTGAAATTAGGGGAATAGGCTATATAAAAAATGTGATGTCAATCAAACTGATACTAAGTTAAAGAAAAACACAATGAATTGAAAAGACAATAATGAAAACAAAAGAAGTAGGTTATAGTTTCTAAAATACAAATGAGTATTGACTGTCCCATAAAATAAGTTTATCTACAAATTGTAGCTTTGTTAGAGCTCACTCTCGGGAGTTTGATGAGAACCTGGGCCAATGAATAATAGGTAAATATAAATTAAATTCAAACACTTGACCATTTGATTTACACTTTTATTGAATACATAGCATGACGCGTTTCATCGTAATAAACGACTTCTTCAGACGTTAATACAATAGATATAGAACAATATTGAGTATTCTAGTAGCGTCTGAAGAAGCTACTAGCGACATGTACTCAATAAAAGTGTAAATCAAAAGTTCAAGTGTTTAAATTTCATCTTATATTTAATCACAACGAATTTGCATCAAGTGAACGCCGATACCATTTAAAATACTAAGTAGATACGTACATTCCTACATGAATGGATATAATTGTAGATACATAACGAGTATCATTAATTTAGCTAGAAGTATGTTTCTTCAGCAACTATCGGTTATTTAGTTCTCGGGTTGTTTTTTTTTTCATTTCAAAGAAGAGCATTCTAATGAATGCTAGTTAACTTTCATACACAATTTTTGCCTGTGCAAGAGTCGTACCGAATGGCCCAAGAACATTGGGAATGTTTTTGAACTGTGGGAAGAACATTGTGTCAAGAACATTGGGAACTGTGGGAATCGAATCCACCAGCATCAGAAGGCCGGAGGAGTTATAGGGTCACTACACCCTCCAGCTACTGAGTGACTGCTCAGTTTCAAATTTAAACGAAATAACGACTTGTTGAGCAATATTTCACCTTGAACTTGTGAACCTTCAAAATGAATAACTATATAGAGTACTCTACATTTGTAAGAAGCAACCCAAGACGTGTATTCAGCTTGTTGGCACTCATCAGGAAGGCGTAGCTAAGATTAAACTGTGCGAAATTCTAAATGTTACAAACGAAGTCCTCAGCCGAGGGGAAGCACTCATCTACGACTTCCGCATGAATTCCCCGTATTGGGAGAATGAATCTTCGTTTCGACATGAAGACGACTAATCCTTGCAATTTTCTATGAAATTTCGGTTACTATACATAAAAAAATCAGATTTAACAACTTAAACAAATAGCATTTCGAATTTAAAGAAAGACTATTAGAAACATTTCGCTATGTTTTATTTTTACATTCCGAAAGTCGACAGAAATAAACTTGGGGGTACGAAATCGGATATCTCAAGGACGAATCGAAAACCGTGGATAATACGAAAATCTAGAGGGCTTCAGGTCAAACCGAGTGATATTCTCTTACGTACGTGATTTCCTTCGAACTGACGCGAAATAAATCCGACCCCTAACTCGATCTTAGCACGACGGAATGATTTTTTCTTCTAGAGTAACGGATTTGTCGATCGTAACATGAGACGTAGACAATCTGGACACGCGGAGTTCCGAGATACTCCGTTTTCGTCTCTTTTAAGAGACGACCGGAATCAATTTTCTTCGGGCAAAAGGGGTGCCCTTTCAGTGGAATGAAAGTGAGCGCCGTGTGAATATTTCAACAGGCAGAATGGCTTTTATTACCGCTCGTCTGAGAAGATCACAGGGTAGCCGGTAGCGCATGAACGATTGTGTCAGGAGAACGAACCGTATTACCCACTGGTTGAATTAATGCGACAACCCTTTGTTACCGTGGCACTTAACGGTGAGTTATACATAATGATGCTATTGTGTGTTTCACGTAATTGTATCTCCACGAAAAAAATTTGATAAATGTTTAAAGAATTATCACCGAAGTAATGCATATTTTTGCAGAGAATAAAAAATTACTTTCTTCTTTAAAAAAGAAGAAAGTAATGCCCGTAAACAAATATCAATTAGCTTAATAGCTCGTAGCAAAATAGGAAACCTTCAGGTACGTTGATTTATACATGTTGATTTATAAACGTTGATTCAACAACTGTGTTCAACTTCAGCTCGCGCTGGATCATGTTGCTAGTTGGTGTGAGCACAATTATTTGAGTTTGAAGGTGTCAAAGTATAATGTTGTTTCTTTCACAAGGAGAAGAGACAGAATTGACTGTGATTACAGCGTCGGTGGTCAGGTTCTTTCTCGTTCTGATAAGGTGAAAGATCTTGGTGTAGTCTTCCACCAGAAGCTTTCCTTTATCCCACACATTACCCAACTTATTTCATCTGCTGCGAAAAAATATGGATTCGTTATACGTAATGGCAAATATTTCAATAATTCCCCAACATTCATAGGTCTCCTCAATACCCTAATCCGTATCAAGGCTATTCAGAGAAGATTCTTGAAATTCTTAGTTTCGATGGAGGGAGAATAAAGTTTATCCACAGAGAGGAGTCAATCATAACGAATTATTGAGTCGATTTAGTTTAATCTCACTGCAGAGCAGGAGAGAAACTTTATCACTCAAATTTTTGAACGAATTACTGCACAATAGTATTGATTGTCCTCCTCTCTTGTCTGCACTGAAATTTCGTGTTCCTAGGCAAAATTCTCGTAATACAGAATTATTCCACCTAGAGACTCCGAGGATCACCTCCCTAATACAATCTCCCATTCGGTTTATGGAGTTTACATTCAATAGAGTTGCCAATAATTGTGACATTCACTTTGACTCCATAGAATTTATTATCAGGAGTTATGTGAATAAAGAAAATTGACTGAAATGAACTGATTCAGATTGAGTTCTTTGTAATATTTCATTGAATGCTATAATGTAGTTATGAGTTACGATTTTTTTAGATGAGATTGAGCTCTTTGTTATAACTTTTTCATTTTAATTATTTAGTTATGTATTCAACACTGTTATTATTTTGTGTAATTGGGTGTTATATCTGCTGAGAATGAAGGACTCATTATTATTATTATTTATAGATAATGATGCTATTGAATGTTTAAATATTTATATAAATGCCATCAGAATATTCCATATTTGCTCTTATCCACCTTTTCTTGTAGTTCGCAAATAATAAAAATAGACTGAGATAAAAATAGAAATATGATGAACTAAGAAAGCAACACTGAGAGGTTGAGCAAGCGGAACTCATTTTATTTCGATTTACGAGACTATTATGGGACTTGATCGTCACAACAAAAAATATATACGATGAATGTTTAAATAGAAAAGGAATCTTCAGCTTGAACAGTTATTCAATTAAAGTGAACTCAAGGTTAATGATATAAAAATAAAAATTAAATATCAACTGTCTCCTCATACAATGTACCGGAATACTCTCACCACACCAAGCGTACTCAAACTTCCAGCTTTAGGCTCAAAGATCTATTCTTCCAAACCTTCTCAAAATGGTGATTCTCAATAATTCCAGTACACAAAAAACGGCGGAATCCAAAAGAAGGAAACGTAAAAGTGAAAATAAAAATGAAAGTCATGAAAAAGAAGAGCCTACATCAAACAATAAACAAAAATAAACGGAAAATACCTCGACTTACGCAAAGATGTAGTGTGCGGTTCACTGTGTATCAAGAACACGTGCTTTGATCCCCTGAAGGGTACTTTTCTGTTCGCAATTTCCAAATAACTAACAAATGCCAGAAGAATTTAGCGACCTCAATTTATCCCAATACTGGATACTTATTCTTTTCAACAAAACAAAATTCCATAAAAGAAAAAGTATATAATTTGATGAAGGTCTCAACACGTCTCCTATCTTGATGATAATAAGTATCTGATCATTTTTCCAAAAAAATACCAGCCAACTTTTTTTCCAGTCAGGTTAACTTTCCATCATCTTATAAACAACACAACGTGACAATCAGACTTACTTAACAGTAGGACGAAAGAGTACCAACCTAACCTAACAAAACTAAACTCACTCCCTCACCCTTTCTGACGAAAATATATGAAACTAAACAAAATTATAACGTTATAATTCGAAGATGGACCTCGCCCGCTATTAAACGTCATGGTTCTCAACTTTTTTATTCGTAATTCATCATATTTCATCATAATCAAGCACAAACAAGAATACGCAACATGCTGATTGTTTCCATATTCTAGTTTGTGCTTGATCATTCCAGCCTAGTTAACTGTAATGTTGAGTCGTATATATTTTGTTTTATTTTATAACTCGCATTTTGTAATTTTTGAGTCCTGATGCATCAGGCATGACATGAAACATTCGAAATATATGCTATACTGTTGTTGAAAAGCATAAAAGAGAAAGATGAAACCATAAGTTGTTAAGTTCTCGATTTCAGTTATTAGTGTAGGAATAACATCTAAAACTCTCTTTTGTCCAGATTGTTACCTATATAAAACATCCACTGTAGAGTTTCATAAAAACATGAGTCGATATTTTCAATGCGATATTTCACTTATATAAAAATATCGTTAATATGAAATCGATACTTTTATGCTTCGCATTGCATCCCTATTTAGTAATTTCATGACCTATTTTCGAAACTTACCCTGAAAGATACAGGTAGGTTTATCTGTGAGGCAGATGCATACTCTCTGGAAATTACGGGTAATAATTCGTCATTTTCACGACAATTTCCCTTGAGTACTCGGTTGCTCGTTGTTTATAGCGAATGTCGATTCTCCAGAGAATTTCCCTGGATTTTCATTCATTTGGAACACTTTATGAACTCAATTTCCTTCAGAAAGGCACGAATCCACAAAGAAAGGTTCGCCTGAATGAGCGTATTGTGCTGAATGCGATTGTCGGGAAAACATTCATGAGGAGGAAAATTTCCAGAAAATTATAGCGGATATGGTACGGCGTACTCCCTACTTCAGCAGTGCAGTTGCTTTGGAATTCATTTTATGTATTCATTATATTTATTTAGACAGTAGAGAAAAATAGGTTAATTTCCAATTACAGAACTGTTATATTATGCATCTTTTACTTCTACTCCTTATTTTTCGGTTTTTCTATTTTTTTTATTTTCACTCTGTATTATGGATGAATAACTGTATTTATTTATATACTTACATGTATGGATACTAAGTTAGAACTTGAAATGAATCACTACTTAAGACATGGAGTCCCGCAAGGATCAGTTCTAGGGCCATTGTTATTCATTATATATGTAAAAGATTTACCCAACTTTATGAGTCCAATGAAACCGGTATTATTCGCAGATGACACCACTTTCGTTTACTATGATAGAAATCGTTCAGGCTTGGAGGAAAAAACCAAGTACGTAAATACCAAGTCTCAATTATGGTTCACGGCAAACAAACTCAAATTGAACGATGACAAAACTTAGAATTTAGTCTTTTTATCTAATCACTTTGAGAATCCTGCGGTAAAAAATACTGCAAAGCTGCTTGGCGTAACACTAGATAGCAAACTTACTTGGAAAGACCATATTGAACAACTGAAAGGAAAACTTTCTGGTACTCTATTTTTGCTTAGACGAATGAGAACTATAACTAGCAATACCACATTGAGAATTACATACTTCTCTCTGTTACACTCATTTTTGAGTTATGGCGTTGCTCTGTGGGGAAGTTGTTCCAACGCCTTGGTAGTTTTCAGGTTGCAGAAAAAGGCAAAATTCGAATAATGGCAGGCGTTAGTTACTTGGATTCATGCAGACCATTATTTACAAAATATGAAATAATGCCTTTGCCTACATTGTGGATATATAACGTTCTTCTAAAAATACATAAGGATGCAGATACATTGATTAAACAGTGTGATCTACATAATTATAATACAAGAGGCGCAAATAATATCGTCTAAGTATCGTCTCGATAAATCAAAAAAAACTCGATACATTATAATTTATACAATACATTATCTCCCCATTTCAAAGAGCTTTCTTTCAATAAATTCAAAATAAACATCAAGAAATATCTTCTGAGATTTTGCTTCTATTTTGTCAGCAAGTACTCGGAGCACTTCAAGGCAAAGTCTTTAATATGAACATGCTCACCACATCTTTTTATGTGTTACTTTTTATGTTTATTTTTTTGTGCATTATATAAATTTGTTTTTTTTTCAGTCTTATGGTGAATTAATCACTAAGTTTACGAAGTTTACAATTATCGAAAGCAAACGCTTGTTTGCTGTCGAGGTTTGACACTAGGAGCCTCTACACCAGGAGAAGTTTGAATGCATTGAAATTTTTATTCAATTTGCTCAATGATAATCTCGACTGTCCTGAGCTTCTAGGTAAACTTAATTTCTTCGTTCCTCATAGGTGTACAAGAATAAGCCAGACATTTTACTCAAAAACCCACAGAACCAATCTTCTCTCGCAATCGCCGCTTAGCTTTGAAAGTTCTACTGCAAACCAGGTTTTATTATCATTATGGATAATTTAGATATTGACATTATAGATTTAGATTATTATATTTGATATTATTTTTCATTATTTTAATTATTTTTCAATATTGTACCTATCTATGTTATTGATATTTTTAGTAACCATATTTATTCGTTATGTATTTTCCTGTAATTGAGTAGTTACCTGTTGGAAATATATGTTTAATATTATTATTTGTTTTTTTTGTGTAAACTGTTATTTCTATTGTCATTATATTTTTTATTGCAAAATATGAAATCTAGTGGCTGGTTTTTGTTATCAATTTTGTTATACTTATTTCATTTTAAAAACAAATTGATTCCGATTCATATTTCTGAATATGAACGGAATTTAATTGAAAAAAATTTCAGCAAAAACATTCAAACAGAAAATTCATCCCTCGAATTGTACGTCTAATTCTGTGTTCTTATTGAACTAAATCTATTTGATGTTATCTGAAAGTAGAGCATTCATTTCAAGCCGATTCGATTGAACTTCCTAGAATATTATTTCTAGGTAATTAAAATCACCCAAACGTTCGTTAAAGTGCAATTAAAACTTTTCCCCTCGATTTTCACGTTAAATTCCGATTACGAGGCGCAATTCAAGATCGATAAGGCTGAAGGGATACGAACATAGAAGAATAAAATGGTCCTGGGAAAATTCTTTCATGGTCCGATTGTGAAGTTTTATGACGATTTATGACGTTACTTCCACCGACTTCTTGAAGAATGGCACCGCCATGCAAAGCTGAGAATATATCGATTCAATCCTGAAAAATTTTATCAACTTCACTTTTCCTTCACTAATGTATTTGATGTTCATTAGCTGGAGAAAATAAATCATAAAGCTTGTTCGTTGTTTTTATATTTGGGTTATTAATGTTTTTTAAGCGTTTACGTTCTTGAAATCTGTATTTTCAGGAAAAATAAACCAGTTGCAGAATAAACGTTAACAATATAGACTTGTGAAGAAGCGTTGTTCAGTTCGAATCCATGGTCGTTTGTATATGTCTATAAGTTGTTCGAAATTTTGATTCAATTCATTAACAATCTATACAGATAACAAGAACTGGTTTAATAAAAATCATCGTTTGAAATTTTTTTCGACTGTAGGTTGTCAGTAGAATAATGTACATTGGAGGTTTCTGCAATAATCTTTTCTTCAAAACATTGGACAATGATGTGAATCTATATGGATGGCATGCAGGATCATTTTCTAGAGTGTTTTAAGCTATTGCAAAGCTTTTATCGCGGACTTTGAACGCGGCGACCGAATCAAGAAATTCCGTAACGAAATTAAAACCTAACACCCCCACTCCACCTACTAAGTAGCTCGGCCGAGCGTTCGCTCAGCGTGTAAGTACATGGCACGACTGTACGAAGCCGCTCGGATCGAGACGGGCTGCTCCGACATCGGACAACGTAAGCAGCTGTTTGTGAGAAAGTATATACACTGGGTTAGAGAGTAAATACACTTGTATTGTTCAATTCAAACGAGATACTGTTCCAAATGGTGGGGTAGATATTTACCAAAATAATAATAATGATAATGTTATTAACATTATGACTCCGAATATTGAAATAAATATTGCACACGTTAGCCATGTTAATGTTAGGTGCTCATTTGTTGGAGATATTTGTGCGTGCTAATGCACATAGAAATAGCCTACACATAGTCGTGGTAGCAATTTACATTCCTCCGAATCCAAAATTGGACGAGGTGGAGAATTTTATTCATCGTACTTTACTGGAGTACACTGCAGAAGGGTCGAAAATACTAAATGGTAATAAATTTCCACTTGATTGCCGATTTCAACATCAACTTCACTGATCAAAAATCAGAGTGGTTTACAACTTTTCTTCCGGAAAAATTGAATTTGAAAATGAATAATGATCCACTAGAATCCACAACAAATATAGGACCACCATTGATGCGGTATTTTCCAGATATTTAGAGGATATCAAGTATCAAACTTATGTTTTTTATTTCGGTTACCATAAAGCTATAGTTTCAATGATAACAACTCCTGAATAACATACATGTATTGTAAGATAATAAAAATATTTTAGAGGATATTAACTTCTCATTTAGTCAATAACTCTACTCTACAGTCTTAGACCCCAGCGACTATTACCTATTTCCTAACCTCAAAAAATGGCTTAGCGGTAAAAGATTTGAGAGCAACGAAGACATTATCGAAACTATAAATCAGTATTTTTAGGAACTAGAAGAAAAAACTGGTATAACTGAAATAGAACAACGTTATGAGAAATGTATCAGTGTTGATGGAGATTATATTGAAAAATAAAGCAAAAAAAAATTTTAAACATAGTTTTTTTTGGTAAGACCGGAAACTTTTCAACCCACCCTCGTATACCTATCCTACAGAATGTCGTTCATAAAATTTGTGCCTGAAACACGAGAGGAATAAAATATTTTAGAACTAGATGAATGTTATCATAACAACCTTTCCAAATGGATAAATTAATGCGATTATGAAAATCACTAAACACCTAATCAGATTAACATGAAATGTAAGCATTTAATGAATTTGTTGGAATAACAGAACCAATGAATGATATTGAACAATATTAACGTAATCCGTAAGCCCCTGTAATCGATAATGAATTTTCACTAATACTTTGGTAAAATATTCACATATGAAATCAAGTTGGGCAATTTATTGATTGCGATATATTCTGAATGCTGGAAATTAGTCAGACAATATTACTTCAATATGGTAGTGTTAATTATCAGAAAAGTCGTACGCTTATTATTCAATTTGAACTTTGAATTAGTCATTTTCAACGCATTTTGGAACTTCCAAACACACTATTACTGCTGATTAAGTATATATGGGTCCCGTATATATTTAGATTGTTGGAATTTCAATCTAATAGACTCTGAAGAATTGAAAATATTTGAGATTGAACTCGTTGATGATACGAGAGAATGAATACAAAATTATTAACTGGTAAATTGATTGCCAGTCGTCATTCTTGATATAGCTCGAGATGAATCTTGCATAGAATGAAGAAAGCCCTTACTGGAATTACAGCACATGATAATTTTAAACTTTATTGTCCACTCAAAGACAGTTGGAGGTCGAAGGGAACAAAAAACATTTCAAATATGATAAATTGAATAAAGAATGCTTGGTTTATTTTCAGGGAATTATATTGTTACTTTTCAATTGTATTGAGGAGTTACCCCATTTTCAAAGTTTAAAGTATAAAAAACTAATTGAAAGAAAGAAATTGTTAAATATAATGAATCCAAATTATAATTTAAATAAAACTAAGTCGTTTTTCGATTTTCACTATAATTAATTCAAAACATGACAATATCGTTTCGCCAACGCAGTGGCTTCATCAGATGATGATAAACTGTTATATCGGCATTTATCAGAGTTTATCATCAACATCTGATGAAGCCACTGCGTTGGCAAAACGATATTGTCATGTTTTGAATTAATTATAGTGAAAATCGAGAAACTACTTTGTTTTATTTAAATTATGTATTTAGATTTTCGTCAAGTATCGGCCCAATCGATTAATGATTTGAAACCGAATTGGCGATGTCAGAAATTTTAGGTAATGAAAAAGTGGATTTGTTAGCCAGAGCTGCCATCAGCTTACCACATTACGATATATCTTTATGTGTTCACTGAGATATTACACACTTAATCAGGGAGAATCACTTTGAAAGGTGGAACATATATTTCGAAGAAAAACACAAGGACTGTGTTTTTCACAGGAAACAATGTCGAAAGATATGCCATAGACATAAATAAAAAAAAAATGACGATGTTATCTTTGCGGGACGTGGTGAAGTATAACATTTGTGTTAGTGATGAAAGTTCCTGGAAGACAGAATCAGAGGAGTATTTTGAATATTTCTTTTAGATTCCTAGATTTTATTCATGGTTGATATATGTTATTTCAATACATGTTGTTCGAATGTATTTTTTAATCATCCATTTTATTTTTTCCATGCTTCACCATGCGCGTCAATCAACTTAATTCAAAAATTATAAGAAATGATCACATAAAACAGCCGACTATGGTGCGGTAGGATTCTGGTTCGAGTTCCGGCGAAGCCCTGGGTTTTTGTGTTTGTTTCGAGAGGTAAAATTACGAATGATTAATCAATGAGTGATTTACATAGATTACAAGCCCATTGGCCGTTCGGAACCGGTGTTTAGTGAAGGTTGGAAAAAAAACCAAAGACTAGCAAAAACTAAAAATTTTTACATATTGTTGATTGTACAGCTGCGAAGATTACGGCAAATGTCCTGTATACCAATCTGTTCAAAAGAGCTTCCTTTTTTTCGAAGAACAAGAACAATAAAAGACGTTCATTAAGTGCTTTGATTAATTACATAACATTTTTCATTGTTGATGCAAAATGGGAATTTATAACGTCTCGCAACCTTCACAACCCTGTGCAACTTAATTATCTTTGTACAAAAAAAAAAAAAAAAAAAAAAAAAAAAAGAAAATCAAGAAAAATTTTTTTTTTTTATTTTTAGTAACTATATCAGTTGGTCGCTATAAAGGAACATTTGAGAGACAAAAATCAATTTGAATTAGTAACAAGGATCGAACTGCTAAAGGCAACAACCAAAATAAATCTTTTTAAAAACCGAGAATAATCGTCCTTTTTCGGCATAAAATCTTCGTTCCTCTACATAGACCTGTTTTCCTCTTGAACATAGAAGAAATAACAATCCTTGGGGAATACAACAGTATCTTTCTTGAAACTCCAAAGCCATTTAGTTTGACAGAAAGCGAAATGATCTTAATTCCTAATTTTACGCTTCGTACATTCGTTCAATATATGCTCACTGCTTCATTGAGTACGTCTTATTTTCCCATTTCTAGTAGCTAGATCGAGCGCTAACTTTGGAGGAAATTCAATCACGTGAGACAGCACAGCGTCAATGGTTAATTTAGTCGAGGGTTGCGTACTTTAAAGCATAATTTTGACTTTCTATAGAATACATCAAGAGAAATTTAATTGTTCAGAACTAATGTCAGTCGAACAGAGAATACTTTATACTACATATATATGTATATTTAAAATAAAAAACAAATTGTTGAGTAATAAAAAATGTAACATGCGTAAGTGATGTGCACGGTTATAATACAAGAAATGTTGACTATTTCTACATGCAAGTTTGCAAGCTTTCTATATCTAAAAATAGTATATTTTATTATGAAGGATTCAATGTAGTGGCAATAAATTGCCTAGCTCCATAAAAACAGTTAGTGACCTTAAGGTATTCAAGAGTAAGTTCGTTTCAAACACATACTTGTAAATAGTATATTTTGAACCTGAAAGTATATATGATTTTGTAATAGCTACTGCTAAATAGATATCATTATTATTACAGAAATCACTGACTTTCTATATTTTCAATATGAGGATTTCAAAAATAGAGACCATCTTTACTATTATTATATCAATTCTACAAATTATTATAATAATTATATAAATTATTTGATCATATTATAAATACTATAATAATAGTTTCTATAATAATTATTCAACTTTTATAATTATATTTACTATAATTTGATGATTTCTCAATAACTGTTTCATATGTACCTACATTCTAAGACAAAACATTAATACTTATAGTATTAGTTTTTTGTTTTGTTGAGTTTTTTGCTGCTTTTTAGGTGAAAGTTTTTGTTGTGGTTTTCTATTTTAGTTGACGAGGTATCGTTAGTTACATCGTTTATATATATTCTGTTTAATTTTTCATTCTTGTTCTTATAAATATTTTGTATAATTTGGATATTTTATTGTACTTCCTCACGCTGTAATTGACGAGCTGTTTTTTTAAATGTATAAAATAATTCATTATAATATTTTGAACCAATTGAAAAAAATTTTCTTAACACAATATTTTTACATTATATTTTACCAGAATTTCCCTCTGAAATACTCATCCAAATTGAACAAAAAAAAAACATCAATATTACTCAGTTAAATTGTCATAGATTTTCAATTTGAAATTCAAAACCTTCCAAATGAACGATACCGTATCCCACTAAATTAACGCCACATTAGCATTCTACGGTCGAAAAGTTTCTCAACTGCTTTTTCTGCATCGTTGGCAATAATACTTATCCACCCCTTTTTAGCATTCCTTCTTATCCCTCAGGGATTAAGTGCAGATTTACTTTGGCCAGAGGATAACGAGATTAGAGAGTGGCGAAAACACCGCGTGGATATTTCAGCTCTCGAACCGATAAAATGATTTAAAATACGTTCAAGCGCCCACCTTCATCCTGCAGGGTATTTGCTCTGACTTGTATACGGTGTGATTTTCTGAAAAGAACATCCGAACTGAAGAGTTTATTATCGGAATTTTATACGTGGTCTTAGGTGAATCTGACTCGTGGAAAAAGAAAGTTATTTCAATGTAATGTGAATTATTTTATCATTCCATCGAACTATCCTTGTGTGTTTCAAATATCGTATAAATAAATACACTTGCTAAATTCCACAAGAATGGTTCAACATAAGAGACAAATGTTTCGGGCTACTAACTCATCATCAAGATTTTAACTCTAGTACACGTTCTTTAATCAAGTTGTATTACTACATACGGTACACATACGGTTACTACTGAATAAAAATCTAAGAGAGATCACCGAAGGATAATAATTTGAAACCTAATAATGTTGACAAAAATATTATACTACAATTGAGACAATTTTCAAGAGGCTGGTACTTTGCGAAGACTTGATAAAATTAAACATGTTTGTTAATGATTGAATATTGTCTATTGACTCCTTGAACATAATTCAATGAAGCATTGTTGAAAAATATGAAAATAAATACCACCATTTGTACAAGGAGCACAAAAATAACGCAATAAAGATGATATCAACCAATAAATTCATTGTGAAAATTAAACACTTCAATACACGAAGAAATGATGGTTCTAACCGTTCTTCCACCCTACAATGAATTGAAATACATGTCTTTTATCTCATACGTCACAGATAAATGCGGGGTCACTTGTTCTCGCCTGCAAAGACCGAAAATAAATTCAATTGCAGAAGTCTATGTTTTAAAAGACTGCAAAAACCAATAAAAGAAAAAGCTTCATCAGCCGGGTATAATATGAGTAAACAAGGCAGTAGACCAATTTTTGTTTTACTTCAGAAGGAAAATACATTCCGACAGGATGTAAAGCAATATCCATTCATAAAGTATATCCATTTGAAGAAACAGAAAGATTCAATCGAAGATTTATGACTACTTCGAGCTTTTCAGTGTTATTTACATATTATAAGATATCGTCATTCATGTGTACCAACTGTTTCCAGATGGTAGCGTGAACAAAATTGTAGTTTCCGATTACGGATTCAAGGTCAATAGTATATATCAAGAAAAGAATGGATCCTAGTTCACTTCCTTGCGGAACTCCATGTGTTAACAGGTGTTTCTGTGAAAATTCACAATTAAAATTATCGATCTGTTTTGGCCGACAGAAGCGAAAACCACACCAAATCAAAAGCTCAATTTGATCCAGAAATATGAAAGATGTCCGCAGAGAGCGAAAATTGAGAGAATAATCTCAACAACTTCTCACGTGATAGGAGCTGGTTAACTGAAAAACCATCTAAGTTCTGTATAGTGCATAAAACACACATAATCAAATTAACATTTGAAAATACAAAAATTTGGTACTTCAGAATTTGTTTCCACTTTGCAAGTCGAAATGTGTTCTCACAAAACATTCGAAGACGAATCTCTGAATAACAGAAATTACAAATTGAATTAACGTCAATTGTATGAGGCAGATTACATACATCTTGATAATATATTAGTAACCCAAACATACGACAAACGTATTAAACAATTTCGTATAATCAAGTCAAATAAAACAATTCACACTATTTAAATTGAAATCAAATAAGAAAAAACTCGAAATATAGAGAGAAAGAAGGTGACGTGAGTAACTATTTAAATTGTTCTTTTTGGAAATATTTGTGCCGTTTTATTCAGATTATATAGAAAAACGAGGATTGTAACTTCCTTCAACAAGATGAATAATCATAAAAGTAATGTCTAACATGAGAATAAAGTCTATTAGGTTTTACTATCTTTACTGCACTGAAATATAACGCAAATTTTCATTCTTAACGTTTTACAATCTTGGCTTCATTTAAATTTAATGAAAATTTAAATTCTTGAAACGATAACGATTTTTATGGTTCGCTTGAAACATTATTGGAGAAACATAATACTAACAATAAAAACTTTAATAGCAGGAAACAGAGTTGTTAACTTGTATCTCATTCATGAGAGTATATGAACACCTGATTCGCCGCATTGCAGGGGTTATAAACCCCCGGGCCATTGGTGTTTCATATACGATAAATTCGAAGCGGAAAAATATGTTGCATACATAGAATCGAAGTCGTATATCGATTATATATGAGTATATATTGTTATGATTTTGTATTAGTTCTTTTAAATATTGAATAAGTTAAATTTGAAAATTTCAAGTTTTGAGTTACTCACTCCGAGGGTAAGTCCTAATCATTCCATTTTGAAAAATATCCGATATATTTGAATATATATGTATAATTCAATTAACAAAGAACGGAAACTAAAGAACAAAAAGAAGTATCTGGTTTATATCAATTAAATTAAATTATCCAAAATGCAAGAATTGCCCCTAAAGTTTAATGAATCTTATTAAAATATTCTTTCCTCTCTATTTCACTTATTTGTATTTGTTTCTTTACCATGGAAGTCAGAAGAGAGGGCCCTATATTGTGTTGAACAAACATGTATTCAATTAAAATAGGTTTGAATTGAATAATCTTCATCTCTAATATTCTGTAATTAGTTTCATTTCTCTTGGAGGAATGAACTTTTTTTAATGCATCTTCCTAAAAGCTTGTTTTCCTTAAAATCTTCCACCGTCTTCTTTTGGAAAATATTCCTGCTTGCAGAATATTATAATTTAATATACATATAATATTTTTGTCATCCTTATTTCATAACGTGACTTCTGTGATATTCAGCAATCGATTGCAATTTATAAAATTACAGGTTATGTATCAATTTTATGTCATCACACACATATTGTAAACACAGCATTTCAAACATAAAAAACAAATGTGTTAATTTTCAGTTATTGTTTTCAACATAATGTTTCACCAAGAGATAAGCAGAAACTCCGTGTCATCGATTTATAAAACCAAATTTCTTCATAATCTCATTGTTTTTAGACGAAGGCTTTTGACTGCATCTCCCATTTGATTTTGCTGAACAAGGTGGACAAGTTTGGTTTGACTGATAGCAGTTTGAGGTGGATTCTGTCGTATTTGAAAGATAAATTTTTCTCAGTGGTGGTGGAGGAAAAGTATTCGGGGTAAGCGTTGATGATATCGAGGTTTCACAGGGCTCAATACTGGGTCATATGCTTTTCCTGGGCTTCATCAACGACCAGCCCGATTTTTTGCCGGGTGCCGCGGTACAACTTTTTGCTGAAGACATTACTGGCTGAAAAACTTAACGTTGAATGCGGACAAAGCAGTCACACGTTTTTCTTTGAGACGTAATATTGTTAATATCGATCCTCATGATTATATGAAATATCTTGGTATTGGTTTCATTGGAGTTCGTTTAACATGGAAAACACACGTGAGGAAATGTCCAACAAGCTCGTGAATAGTATATTTGTCGTCCGCAATGAGTATATTTGGAATATTTATTAACTGTATAATTAACTAATAATGAATATTTATTAATATACCTTTATCAGAAGAAAATTTCAATAAAGAACTGAACATCATTAAACAGATTAATAATTATGCGGTTAATAATAATTATGAAAGCGAACTAGTGTTAAAAACTCTTCACAAAAAACTCTATGGCAAAATTCTACGATTAGCATTTCCTTATCAGTCGGATAGAAATCGTAAATATAATAGTTTAACATACTTGGAACCGTCAGTCAAAAAGAAAACCTTTTTAAGTGAACATAATTTTAATATTTCATTTAAAACGAATAATAATTTATCGAGACACATTGAGAAAAATAAAAACAAAATTGAAAAAGAAGACAAATCAGGTGTTTACCAATTGAATTGTGGAACATATCCCGTTATATATATATATCCTCCAGGTCGACCACCAGAAATAAAGTTATATTTGAAAGTTCTTCATTGTTATTCGTTTCTCAGACTCGTTTCTGAAGTAATCCATAATATTGTAAAATATTGCATTTTATGTTCTAAGTGTATTTTTTCAATTGAACCTTCCCTCACACATCAGATAAATAAACAGGCGGTAGTGTAATACAAATTCATCAACTAATATTATATATATAGGTAAAACTAGTAGAAATTTCGTACTAGAATACAGGAACATAAATATAGCTTCACGTATAATAAAAGTAATTCGAATTATGTTAACCATTTATTAACAGAAAACACTACTTTTGATACGAATTTCAAAATTTTACACAATATAGACAGAAGTAGTCAATTAGATTATTGGGAAATGGTGGAAATAAATCGACTTAAAAATTCTGGAAATTTGCTCAATGAACACAATGATTTTTCAGGTAATAGAAATTATATGTCAGAATGGAATATCTTAGCCAAAACCCAAAGTCATAGAATGCCATATTACCTGATATTTATACCTGTGTTTTTCAAAATGTTATTGTTCTCTAAGCATCTGAAGAAGTCGTTTGTAACGACGAAACGCGTCATGCTATGTAGTCAATAAAGTGTAAATCATAAGTTCAAGATTTAAGTTTATATTCTAGCATATTTGGATTTCAACGAAGGTGTATTAAGTTATTAGGAAATCTAGACTATCGATTCGGTTTAATTATATATATTGAATGACAAAAATTCTACTGAATTTTCAACATATTGCATTCATAATTACCATTTCATAGATTCAAACTCATTGAAATTGCTGCACCCATAGATCAAAGGTAAAACCCTAGACCTTCTAGAACAAATGGCAATTTCTGATTCTGAAGGAAAAAACCAATATTAAATGATCAAGTTTTCTGCAGTTTATCACCATTGCTACTTTCCTCAATTTCTTAATTTAAGACTTTCTTTCTTATACGATAATTCTTAGATTTCATTTAATACTTCTACCTGTATAATGACCTGTCCTACTTCGGGAACATCGATATCAGCTTTGAGCCTATTGCAGGTAACGATGCATAGGTATATAAGAATGTTAGTCGAAAAATATTGTTCAGTTTAACTTTTCAAAATGGGGTAACACCTCGAAAAAATTGTAAAGTGTTTATTATAAATTAATGATTGATGAGGCCGATACTTGATGTAAATCGATAAACATAATAAAAAAATTGTTAAGCCAAGATTTACACATATATTAAACAGGTCATAATCTGCACGTAGTATTTGAAAAAGATGAATCTCATCGAAACGTACGTCATGCAGTATTATTTTCAATATATGTGTAAATTTTGGCTTAACAATTGTTTTATTATATTTATTTTAAATTTTGCGAATACAAACCAAGAGTTTTTATTTAATATATTCATTGTTTTGTTTTTCATAATTTATACTACTTCTTTTATATATGCTAAAAATGTAGCAATTTGAAATGCATCAATATCTATCTATCGTGTCCAAGAATTGATATTTGAGAAAAATATTCACAAATCATTAAAACTCATCTCTTAATTTTCATATTTCGTTTATCCAAATTATATATTACAATGTTCTGTGCCAGAATGAAATTTGCCCAGCACCAGAAAATTCCCGAACTCTTCAAATGTTTCCATTCCCTTGCAATATCTCCTAACGAGTTTTCACTGCTCTAAAAGGCGACATACACATCTCGAACATTCCTATTGAACCCTAATGTGTTGTGGAACTTCTTCTATTGTTTCGCATCCCACAGTTATTCCTGCAGGTCCGATTCGGTAGCTGCGTTTTCGAACTTGTTTGTGACTACAAAAGGGCGACAAACAGGTTTGTCAACTACCAATTCCCATCCCTTCGCCGATGTCGTAGAACACTTGCTCGAAATGATGCTATTTTTAGGGAAAGCGTCGTAAGACTAAAGTGTACTACACACATCACGATTTAAAGACACTGCTTTTAGGTATGATTGGATGGATCAACATTATACAGGTTGGTGGCGAATGAACTCTCTGTCGAAAGAAAGAAAATTCACTTTTCAATGAACAGAAAAATATGTTTTTGTACCGATTGAAATATTTTACTTTACACTTAGTGGAAGTTATAAAGCTAAAGTTCCCTACCACTAATGCGGAACGTAGAATTGCTTTTAACGATTGAGAAATATATTGTCGATCCTTAAGGAATATCTATTTGAATTTACCCAAATTAAATCTGAACTCATTCGGTAATTGAGATATTTTCTGACTTTGCTCTTCTCTTTAAATTCGTTCCACAAATTTCGTTCAATCCCAATTTTCAGTTTCAGTCAATGGAGTTTGAGGTTCACTGAAATTCCCGGAGTGAAATTAATTTGTTCGAATTTTCTTTGTAATATAAATTTGATTTGATTTAAGTTGACTAATTGAGACATTATTTATTAATTTGTTCTCATTTCAGCTCCTAATTTTATTCAATTATTCTATATTCTATAACCCATAGAATTTTATTATTCAAAATAGTTTCATTCACTTCAAATCACATTATCGATTCAACACCAAAATATTACTTTAATTGAAATAATCTGTTTGAGAAACTTTCAATTTACTTCCACTAGATGGGCAATCATAGAAACTAGTGAAAAAAAAGATATATAATATAAAACGAATACAAAATGAACGTGATGTGTGCTTTATTTTCCCTAAGTATTCTAATGGGTTGTTTTTTTAGAGGTATAGAACTTTAAGTTGGCATTAGGTTAGGTTAGGTTAGGTTATGGCAACCTGTTTGGTTTGGCAATTCATCATGAATAGACTCACGCCTGAACAACGCTTGCAAATAGTGCAATTTTATTTCGAAAATAATGGTTCTGTGCGGAATACGTATCGCGCGAATTTTGTTTAGCGATGAACCGCAATTCTGGTTGAATGGCTACGTCAACAAACAAAACTGCCGCATTTGGAGCGAAGATAATCCTCAAGTGTATGTCAAAATACCGTTACATCCAGAAAAACTCACTGTTTGGTGCGCTTTATGGGCTGGTGGAATCATTGGTACGTACTTATTCAAAAACGATGATGGCCAGAACGTTACAGTCAATGGTAATCGGTATAGAGCCATGCTAACTTTTTCATTCCTGAATTGAACAACCATGATGTCCAGAAGCTGTGGTTTCAACAAGACAGCGCAACATGTCACACAGCTCGTGCCACAATCGATTTATTGAAAGACACGTTTGGTGACCGCCTAATTTCACGTTTTGGACCTGTGAATTGGCCTCCAAGATCTTGTGATTTAACACCGCTAGACTACTTTCTGTGGGGCTATGCAAAGTCATTGGTCTATGCGGATAAGCCACAAACGCTTGACCATTTGGAAGACAATATTCGCCGTGTAATTGCCGATATACGGCCACAAATTTTGGAAAATGTAATCGAAAATTGAACGTCCAGATTAGACTACATCCGAGCCTGCCGCGGCGGTCATATGCCAGAAATCATATTTAAAATGTAATGCCACAAGATAATCTTTCGAATAAAAAAAATTCTTTCAATCGAATGATCCATCGTTGTTTTATTGCAATTTAAAATTCTATACCTCTAAAAAAACACCCTTTAAATACACTCACCTCTAATTCTGAAAAATTTAACAAAACCATTTTTACAATAGCAAAATGACATCTTGAAATGCACGTACAATGTAGTACCCAGCGGTATTACATGTAATAAAACTTCTTGACCTCTTGAAAATTATTTCTTACAGTCAATATTCTGCAAATTGTTTAAATTTATAATTATGTCATGACTAGGGTTTGTTGGATTCAAAAACCGGTTTTTTGGAGAAAATTATGAAATTCGAACACAGGTTTTTTAGTAGAAAATATCGGTTTTCAATGTATCAATAACACGGTTTGGTTCTTGGAATATCGGTCCAATATTCTGTGGTGGCTCGTTTTCGTTTCTCACGCTCGTTTCTGAATACATTCGTACTATTGTAAAATATTCCATTTTATTTTCAATTGCAGCAATTCTTCGAATATCTCCGACCCGGACTGGTAATTCATGGTTTCCATCGTCTTTTGACTAATACTGCTGTGCTGACTGCCGGGGTACACTATCGAAGGGACGAGTAATTGAAGTAATGGTAACAGACATGAACGTTAAAGAAAAAAATAATATGGTTATATAAAATATATTGTTTTTATTCATTCGAACCCTTTGCTGAATAACTCGTTTCACTATTATAAAAATATTTACATCCTTATATGTGAAAATTATGGATAAACAACGAATAATTGTTTTGAAAATTATTTTATCCTGGTCAAATATTATTAATTTTTTCTACTGAATTGCATAACAAATTTTTACTATCAATAAAATTCAATAGTAAATAATTTCAGTGTAAAACTGTTTTTAAACACTCAAAATTTTCTGTTAAAATTTTTTGTTCGAATTACAGAATATTCGAGCAAAAAATATTTTTATAAAAATTCGAAACCTTTTTGAACCGGTTTTCTGGAAAAATTACTATTCGAAAACCGGTTTTCCAAAATGTCGGTTTTTGTATAAACCCTAGTCATGACAGAATCAGAGACAGCCAAGAAGCATCTAATATCATTAAGACGATGGGGTACAGACATATATGGGTAACACATATTATTTAATAGTGTTGGCGTTTACTTGATGTAAATCCATTATAATTGAATATAACTTAAATCAAACACTTGAACTTATGATTTACACTTTACTGACTACATAGCATGACGCGTTTCGTCGTTACAATCGACTTCTTCAGATGCTTACAGAATAATGTAATAATTATTATAAATAATTAATAAATAAATAATTATGAATAATGTCATTATTCTGTAAGCATCTAAAGAAGTCGTTTGTAACGACGAAACGCGTCATGCTATGTAGTCAATAAAGTGTAAATCATAAGTTCAAGTGTATGAATTTAAGTTATATTCAAGTAACACATATTATTGAATATTACCCTACGGACTTATTTAATTCAAGACAATGGGTGAAGAAGCATCGCGATCGAAACCCACCTCACAAATTGAAACTACTGAATAATATGTAACGATAGACTGGGACCAAAGGGAAGATGAAACCCCACCGTGTAGTATTTGACATGCACTGGCAGGATTTCAAGAGGATTCTCAAGATAGTCCACAAAAGACGTAGACTCATAAAGCATGAAATGCACATGATTGTTAATGAGTATCTAGAATTGTTTGGTTGTATGCATATTGAAAATGATTTAATGAAAGTCATCAATCAGAACAACTTATATCCATTCACTGTAGCAAGTTGAACGTCTTGATTTGTAGAGACAAAATTCTATTTGTAGGTGAAATGTTTCTTTCCATTTTAATGTATGTTTCACCGTTAAAATGGATTTTAAATGTTATTTAAATTACCTAAGTAGTTTTTCGATTTTCACTATAATTTAGTTGAACATTATTGTTTCGCCAACACAGTTTATCATCTACATCTGATGAAGCCACTGTGTTGGCGAAACAATAATGTTTAACTAAATTATAGTGGAAATCAAAAAACTACTTACTTAGTTTTATTTGAATTATGTATTCAGATTTTCATCAAGTATCGGCCCTATCGATTAATGCTTTTAAATTGTAGTTTATGTCTATTTTATTTGTATGATTTTGCTTTTCCAATACTTTTTCAGTCCGAAGAAGACAACGTAATAATGAAACAAACGTCACAATTGTTGTAAATATGCAAAACAGTGCTTTTCGCACTGTTTACCACATTAAGTTTATAATTTGACTCATTGAATTTAGACAAAAAGATTTGCTAAATAATATATTATAAATACCACTAAAAAAGTTTGCGAATGTCAAACCATGTGAATATTTATATTGTTAATATAATTAAGAATTTTATGAATCAATAAGAAAAACACTCTGAAGAATTTTATTCAAAATCATGACAATTTCAACATGACTGTCTCGACACAAAGCTATCTCGAAATATATCTATTATAGAATAAGGTCGAGTTTTTCGATAATATATTATATTTTCTGTAACATATTTTAATAATTTATTAAGGAAAATTACCGAAACTCATTATCAAAACGAACAGAAAACCAACAACGTACAGTTGTAGACGAAATCCATAGAAACGTGAAGAATGAACCGGATTTCGTCTCAAGTATAACAAAACAACTTCTTTCTTTCCTTACCTTCATTTGCTGTCGTCCTTTTTGAAGGGCCGACGGGCTACAAAACTAAGCTGTTTGACGAAACAAAAGCATTAGGAAAGAAGTTTATGAAATTGTACATTCAACAGATGACGGTAACGATCTCATCTTGGATAAATTACACTTTATGACAATGTTTATGAAAATTTTCCGTTTGATGTTTCGAGAATGAACAGTTTTCTTCTAGATTATCATCAGAAAGTTGGATTAAAGAATATTTGACTAATTAAAACCAAAAACTAATTAATTAGGTTTCGACAAAGTTGTGATATACAACGAAACGTCAACGAAAATAAAGTTTTTCACATTAAAACAAGCCTGTTATTGCTAAAAACATTGAAAATAAGCTATCTTCAACAGGCAATGAATCAATTTAAAAAAAAGTTATATATATATATATATATATATATATATATATATATATATATATATATATATATACAAAGAATTCTACAGTTATCGTGCTCATATCACCGCATTTGTAAATATTCGATATTGAAAGTACACTATAATTTTCTTTCGATAATTTTTCACGAATTATTCAAAATAATGCTATAGCAGTGCCGGCTATGTGAAACATGAACAATGTGTGTCGACATTATCCTTCAAGGGATAAATGTTAGAGAATATTGAAATCGGTGCCTACATTTATTGGAAACCTAAGACAGTCAAGGTTTTTTGCTACAAGACACTCTTGTGCGTCTCATTACGCGTCTCATTTACAGTTTACAGCGTACAGTTGCGTCTCATCCAACACACGTAAGTCATCGACTTCAATTCCCAAAATTCCTCTTATGAATCAGAAGACAGAAATATATTTTAGAGTCGTATGCATAGATTACTATACATTTTCCCATCTGCAGGATCGTACAACTTGAATGACAACTGAAGAGACCCAATAAGCTCGAAACACATGTCAACTGCTGCTTCTAATTGCGAGGTATACAGATAATACTCACTTTTGTTCATATTTTGTGGCTTCGCAGATTATTTCAGTAAATCATACATAACATCATCTCAGTTCGATAGAAAAAGAACAAACAACACATGGGCTCAGTTATTAAATATATCCGAATTCAATGAAAATTAAATTTTTGGGCTCTTAAAAAAGTTAAACCTAAAAAGACAACCGGCCCTGACGATATCCCTGCCTTTATTTTAAAAGATTGGACCTATATTCTTGCCCGTCCTCTTATGTTGTTGTTCAACATATGCATAAAATCGTGTACGATTCCTTCATTGTGGAAACAATCGAAAGTTTGCCCAGTATTTAAGAAAGGCGATAAATCAGATATTTGTAATTTTAGGCCCATCTCGATCATTTATAATTTCTGCAAAGTATTTGAAAGTGTTCTACATGAAAAAATTTCGCATCATGTTAATCCCATGATTTCATCACTCCAACATGGTTTTATGAAAGGACGTTCAACAATTTCTAATCTAACATGTATCACTCAGTTCATTGTTGAGGGTATTGATAATCGCAAACAGACTGTTGTGATATACATGGACTTCTCTAAAGCGTTTGACAGGCTTGACCACGGTATTCTATTGAATAAACTAGGCACTCTAGGGCTATCGACATCACTCATCAAACTTTTCGAATCGTACTTGATAGGCAGAAAGCAACGCGTTTTTAGCCGTGGGTATACATCAATTGAATACTGTGCTTCATCTGGAGTGCCCCAAGGTTCCATACTTGGTCCTTTGCATTTTACAATGTTCATAAATGATATAATCGATGTCATTGATATTGAAGGTTTATTGTTCGAAGATGACTTTAAGATTTTTCATTATTTGTCCAGCATTGGTGACTGTGAACGCATTGCAAGAAACTTGCGTAATATTGTAAATTGGTGTGATTTCAACAAATTAAAACTCGACATCTCCAAATCTCATGTTATGTCGTTCTCCACAAAATATAATTTGATAAATTTCAACTATGAAATTAGTGATAATATTTTGGGAAGACCTAATACATTTATTGACTTTGGCGTAACCTTTGATTCTCAACTAACTTTCGTGCCACATATCAATGATACAATAAACTCTGCCTGTAGAGTATATGGTTTCATTATTCGTGTTGGAAAGGAATTTAGCAATATATCAACTCTGAAAACATTGTATTGTGCTTTCGTAAGATCTAAACTCGAATACGGATCAACAGTCTGGAATCCTGGTTATCAGTTGATCAACTGGAGTCTGTACAACGAAAGTTGCTGAAATTTTTGAGCTTCAGAATACTACCAATTTTGTTCCTTGTATCTGTTGTGTTTCCTGTTTTGTAATTAAGGACTTGTCCTGTGAAACAGTGTATGTCAAATAAATAAATAAATATTTTCTTCCGCATCAAACTTTTTACATATATATATATATATATATATATATATATATATATATATATATATATATATATATATATATAAAAATTAAATATCAGAATATTGGGATTGCGGTCTGTGTATATACTTTATTTTCTTAAAAACTGAATAATTCGTCACCAGTTCGTGACTTCCTCAGGAGTATACTGAAAATAAATTGAGGCATATCAGTCATCAGACTAAGAAACAATCGAATTTTTAAAACTTACAGATCTAAAAGCTACAAAATATTGGAACGCACATTGAAATCATAGAGGGTAAGTATAGTTCCATTATATGCACGGTTGGCTCACAAAATTATGTATATCTGCCACAATTATTATCTGAACAAGCTAATTCAGAATATAAAGACCATCTGGTTCCGTAAACACATACGAGGAAGATTTGGATATTCGACATCTGGCAAGGCACGCAAAATAAATCAAACCAGCTACTATCATCTATATACTCATTCTTGTTATGCCTTCAATCTAAATATTTGTATATTTATTTATTTTTCCATCACTGAAGCTTTGATTTCGATCTTAGGTTACGAAGTTGCACCGCTGTATAATTTTTTTATTACTTTTTAATGGTTTTCACTCAATTCGTCCCTGATTTACAATCATTCTTACCAACACTTCGATATAAACAGGCCTAAGCTATAAATTGCATGAAATCGATGCGAATATGTCTTGTGAGTTATTTTAAATTTCAAAAACAGACTCAAGGATGACTTGGGGATTTATTTATGATATTAGTGTAAGAGGAAATTGAAATTTTTTAATTTCGCTATGTACTTGATGTTTCAATATGTAGTCATTGCAAATTTTGGATATAAAAACCAAAATAAATCGTTAAATGAGTATAATTGACGAAATATCAATTAATATATTGAAAATTTAAATCAAACTCTTGGCTTAATGTTTCACAAATATTATATTTTAGAATTTTTTTGTTTGATTAAGTCTTCAATTTCAGCGCTTAGAACATGTTTATCTATTATACAAGAGCCTTTTTTTCATTTCATTATATTATCATCAACTAGGTTCAATTAAAATTATATGATGTATGGAGAATTCAATTTTTCTCCCAAGTTCTCTTGTGTTTGGAAAGCTTATAACCAGGAGCTCCCGTCTACACTCTGAATGATAAATTGTTAACTATGAGTTTTAGTTGAAAATTTAATAAATCCAAGACACTCTCCGAGTGGAAATGATTTCTTCGGTTTAGGAAAAGATAAGATGAAAAACAAAACCTGATGAAAATATTTAATATCGTCTTGTCCGAGTAGTTTTGGTGGTTTTTTTATATCCTCCAGGGACATTTATCCGTTGAAACATCTTTATTTTTGGAACATAAGATTTTCATTTATTATTACCCCCTCCCTAGTCTTGCTGACCCTCATAACGACTACTGCAGCTCCAACTTTTGAGGAATTTTTAACCAATATAACAAATTTAGGCAAATAGTTATTTTTTTGTATTAAAGTGTTTAAATTCGTGTTTGAGTTCGTTTTCAAAGAAACATTGTGATAACTACAATGACAAGGTTAATGAAAAAATCGAACGAAACATAAAGTTCATTGAATATTTGCTGATCTCTTGGTGAAACATGCTATATGAATTCTTTATTGAATACGAATTCAATAAAGAACACTTTTCACTACATTTATCTTTGATATAAATGCAGTGACAAATATAAATTATGTATTATACAAAGTATATATATATATATATATATATATATATATATATATATATATATATATATATATATATATATATATATATATATATATATATATATATATATATATATGTCAAATATAAATAATGTAACTAAATGTAAAGTTGTCACATTCACTAAAAAGAAACGACCTATACAATTTGACTACACAATTAACGAAACCATTCTGCCCAAGCTATCCGAAATTCGAGACCTCGGTATATAATATTTTATCAGAAATTCACTTTTGATCCTCATATAAATAAAACGATTCGAACAGCATTAAAATCTTATGGATTTATTGTGCGTAGTGCTGGATATTTTTCGAATACAAAAACACTTATCCAATTAATTAATGCGCTTGTAAAGAGCAAATTAGATTTTGGATGTATGATTTGGCGTCCCATTTAGAATTCTTAGAAAAATCATTTAGAGTCGACACAAGGAAAATTTCTCAAATATCTAATTTTGAGGGAAGATCGGCCAGAGGATATAGCCAAACTGATCTGTTGAACAAGTTAGGGGCTAAACCACTCGAAGTTGGCAGGGACTTGCCTCTGAAGTTTCTGTAAAACCTCTTTCATGGCTATATAGATTGTCCTACCCTTATTGGATCCATTGATTTTCATGCCCCTAAACAATATCCACGTTCAAGTCAATTTTTTTCATTGGGTACTCCGAAAACTTATTTCTCGTACAATCACCCAAAAGATATATGTGTTTTATACGCTATTTGAAGATGTGTCTGACAAATGCGATATCAATATCATTTGCTTTCATTAGTCGGGTTTACTGGGACTCTTTTCATGTATAGTGAATTTTGGGGTAAGCCATAATCTCATTGTTTATTATTTATTCTAATTACTTTTTTTTATCGATAACAATTTTTTAAACGTTTGTATCATATCATTAGCTGTTAATACTGTATATATTTTTTTGAATATTTCCTGTAGGAAAATGAAGACAAATCATTATTTATTGTTATTATTATGTATATTTGTGTATATTTTATGTATACGTATCTCTTTTTTTAAAGTGAAATTTGTATTTTATTCATGTTCTCAGCTTTCTGTCTTTTCTGCTGAAATTTGAGATAAAAAAATCCTGACAGTATATTGAAATATAAGACGTTATGTCAGTTAACACATGCAGTATATGGCGTACTGAAGTGTTCAGACAACCGGATATACAGGGGTTGAAAACGCGTAACTCTCAGACCTGATACAATTGCAGTTCTCGACATTAAAGTAGGTACATAAAAATTCTCACAGAAAACAGGTTGCAGTCATAAAAATCTCGAACATCTTCAACAGATCGTCAAGCGAAATGGGAAACATAAAATGATGAAATGGTGGAAACTTCCCAACAATACTTATTTCAATTTTTTCACGATACCAGCTTCCAGCCAGATGTGTGTATTTCATTGCAACACGTAGGTCGTTATGACTTCTTCAGTAATAAATCTTTAGAAAGGGTAGTAAACGATCCTGATTTCAAAGCTGAAATCAGGGCTTTTGCTTGCTTTCATCTTCAGAAATCATTTTCCAAAGCAACTGAAAGCAATGAAGTTTTTCCGTTCATTCGACTCCAATATTTTCATTTAGCATTGGTATATTAATAAATGACAGGGAAGTTTCGCTTGAAAATCTTTCGGTGAAACCTTATGTTTAAAAACAATGAATTAAAATTAACACACTTACTCAACTAAATATATTAAATTAAATTAAATATATTAAAAACTCTTTATATGTTTCGGATGGTTAACCCATTCAGTAACATTGTATACTTTTGATAACGGGTAACCACCCGAAACATATATAGATTTTTTAATATATGTAGTAATTTAAGCCAAGTGTGTTAATTTTAATTTATTGTTTTTTGGTATATTAAATTAACACTGTAATTGAAATTGTGATAGATTTTTGCCTACAATTGTATTTTACCAACAACTTAAGAAATTACCTTGAATAACTGAACGTAACTGAAGTTCAAACACTTGAACTTTTGATTAACACTCTATTGACAACATAGCATGACGCGTTTCGTCGTTACAAACGACTTCTTCAGACTGTAAGAAGAAGTCGTTTGTAACGACGAAACGCGTCATGCTATGTTGTCAAAGTGTAAATAAAAAGTTCAAGTGTTTGAATTTTAGTTTATATTTCAATTATAGTTAATGTATTTACATCAAGTAAACTCCAACACTATTAAATACCTTGACTAAGATAAGGAACAGTTTTTTCCAATCTAATGAGCATGGTTTCCTAAAAATTTATTCGTTGACTACCTGGTGATACCTGGAGTACCTAAATGAGTGTTTTAGAGTGAAATAAATCGAATGCAGTATTTTATGTGGAATTATCTTGTCTATCTATCTCACTAATTCTACTTAATACAGGAGAGTATTACAAGGTGATTGCGGATAAAAAAGCTGATTTCTGATTTTTTTATCACAACTTCTATAAAAGTATTATTGAAATAAGATCATAACTAGAACATTATTAATTTTATTGATGATTACATGATAAGAGTGAGGATAAACATCCAATAACTCAATTAGAAAAGTTCTGAAGGAAATGTACATACATTGAACATATAAAATCAAATATAACAAATTTAAAGTTACAACTAAACAAATTACACAATATGTGTGTATGTGACACAATATGTGTGTAATACAACTTTTGTAGGTACTCTAAGAAGCGTGAAAAACACATAGGTCTGTGGCATTTTTGAAGGAGTTTATTGATGCGGCACGAAAAACCGATATAAGAAGTTTCCCATACCAAAAACTCGATTAGATAAACACGACTGTCGAATGGTACTTTTGAAGTTTTCGTGCTGCAGTTTCAGCGAATGACACGTAAAAGATTGTCCTCTCTCAAAGTGAATATATCACTTCAATCAATTGAAAAATTTCATTCAGGACTATTAAGGTGGTGATAATATATCCATCCTTCAGTTTGTCCATTTCGGTGATGAGGTCAAAGAGTAGTAAACGCTGCTCGTAATTAGGGCTATTGATAGCATAAGACTTTCTAGTAGCCTTCTCTGAACACTTTTTTAAAGATTTCCGTCACGCACTACCACTGGATACCAAATAGAGGAACCAAATTCCTTCTTCTTCACGTGCCATCTCCGCTACGAAGGTTGGCTATCATCATTGCAATTCTAATTTTGAAGCCGCTGGTGAAAGAGTTGGTTTGATGTGCAGTCAAACCATTCCCAAAGATTTCTTAGCCACGACACTCTTCTCCTTCCCCACTTCGCTTTCCCTGGATCTTTCCCTGCATTATGAGCTGCAGTAGATGATATTTTTCGCCTCGCATAACATGTCCCAAGCATTGCAATTTTCTGGACTTAATTGTTAGTATTAATTGGTATGTGGTCTCCATTCTGCGAAGTACTTCTTCATTAGTAACTCTATCTACCCCAGGATATTCTCAATATTCTCCGATAAATCCACAATTCAAATGCTTTCAATTTTTTAGTAGCATCTAATCATCCTGACCTTAAGATTCAGACTATGAGTTCGACTGCAGGAAAGTTTTTTCATTCTAATGAATACACTTCGATCTTTCTCTATTCTTACTCTTATTTCCTTGGTGTAGTCTTGTGTATCGTTAATGTTTGTCCCTAAATAATTATACTGTTGTACTCTCTCTATCCTTTCGTTGTTCACGTAGATACTAATGTTCGCAATGCTTCGTTATAACCATAAACTTAGTTTCCTTTATATTCAGTGTTTAGACAAATTATCTACTTGTTTGTTCTACTTTATCTAGTAATATCTGTAAATTTTGCTGGTTTTCTGTAATTCGTACGGCATCGAAGGCGTATCGAGCGTTGTTGATTGGCACTCCATTGATTTTTATTCCAGCTGTTTCATTTGCCAGCGATCTCTTGAATATATCTTCCGAGTAGATGTTAAATAAAGCTTGCGACAGTATGCAGCCCTGTCGTATTCCCTATTCTATGTTTATTTCATCTTTTTCTGTATTGTCTACTCGTAATACTGTCTTCTGATTGTAATAGAGATTTGATATTATGCGGATGTCCCGAGAATCAATGTTCTTTTACTTGAGAAGCATTATTAATTGGTGGTGTCGGACTTTGTCAAATGCTTTATTATAATCCAGGAAGCAGACATATACCCTCTGATTTACGACTAAACAACGGTGCGCCAAGATGATGAAAGCGAACACCGCTTCTCGGGTACCAAGCCCACTTCTAAATCCAAACTGGATATTACCGACATCTCTTTCAAGTTTATTGTATAGTTAGTCTTTGATGGATTACTTTTAAGAAGATTTTTAATATATGGGACATCAGACTAATAGTTCGGTAGTCGTTGCATAACGATTACCGGACAGGAATGGTCCAATATATGTCTCATAATTCGAACAGAAGACGGTTTGAAAACTTCTCTGAATAGATACGGACATGAGTTTGCTCTTCTGCACATCACACTAACAAGAGGAGACCACGACAAATCATTTGAAATCACAACACCGGGACTTTTCTCTGCATCAACCGAAACGACTTTTGGTCCGAGTGGCAGTTTTGGGATACCCTTGCCGATATGATGTGTGCTTCATATCGTCAAGAATGTGACGTTTGGCAATTAAATCTCAACTATATTTAACATTTATCTGTCTGTTATCACTCACGTACTTGAAACAGGGCAATGTTGCTGTCTTTCTATAACTTTTAACGAGGATCTGTTTCCGAATATAAGATTGATTTGACTGTAATTTGAAAGCAACTTCATAGAAAAAGGGGGAACTAATGAAAGAAACCCTTTTGTCCGTTGAAAAGCTCGAAGAAGATACTATCGGGATAAAACTTCCCAATTAATCCATTTTACCCATAATACTACGCGGAATGAAAGGAACCGAGATGAAAAACACAGTCAATTTCCTTTCATTTAAAAACCCAGTTAACAATGGGAAGACGTCGTGGTTTTTTTCGATTCGATTCGTCGAAAATGTTCTCAGATCGATGAGACGGCCGATTCTATTCTTCTCCGGTCAACCGCTTCGTCGTTAGCCCAAATTTACTAATTGAACGAACTTGGCGAAAAGTCAACCCTATCTAATTAATCAAAAAAGTTTAAAACTTCATCAGAGTTTCAATGAGAGTGCGCGAATTAACGTGTAGGATGAACGGCCCGAATCGTGAATTGGCGAAGTTCAAATAAGGTCGGCAAGGTATCATACACGTTTGAACATCCCTGAGGAACTTATTTCCACGGTTATATCTGAAAGATCGGCGGCAGTTTATCAGCAATTTCTTTCCTCAAGAAGTATTATGGTCTATTTCGGGGGTTGCCCAATTTTCTTAATCTCGGGACTTATTTAAAAGTTTAACATCTTCTCACGACGCGACGCCTTGCTCTCTTTGGAATACTAATTATAACAATAAAAAAGCGCAGTTGAAAGGACTACTTTACCAAGCCATGAGGGCGGTAGAGGATTGGCAAACATCGGTAACTTGTTGGACCAGCAAATAGGGAATCTTCGTGACTATTTTCACAGGAGTTCTATTGACTCACATCTGAACAGAACAATCTTCCAAATCGATAACTCCACCTCTCAGAAACTGAGTAAAGGTCATATTGCAAGTTATCATCAACCTAACAACGAGAAGCTACAGAGTCACTTGACTGTGACTTCGCTTGTGAAGTAATGTATGCCAAACTCAATAACATCTTTGACATTTGTGTGCCATTTTATACTTCTAAATATCACCGTTATCCTCCTTGGTTCACACACGACATAATATCTGACATACGATTGAAGAACCGTTTTCATGCTTCATATAAGAAACACAGATACGATTATGATGACGATCAGTTCAGAATCCTGCGTGGCAAAATCAAACGAGATATAGAACCTGCCTATACAAACTATATTCCATGCATAGAGGACAGAATCTGTGAGGATTCCAATAGCTTCTGGTCGTTTGTACAAACAAAGAAATCTAAATCCCGTATTCCAGGTAGTATGAAATACGGAACTGTTGAACTAAATAATTCTCAGAGCATTGTTGAGGGATTTTCTACTACCAAGTGTCTTCACTACCTCCAACATACAATTTTCTCCTGATAACTATGATAATTTTTACCCCAATCACAATTCCATTTCTCTTCCTGTTATATCCGAGGATAAGAGCATCAAGGATGCTCAAAAATAAATTAACATCTGCTGTGGATCATATTCCCAGTTTTTTGGTTAAGGACTGTATTTATTCTTTCGCTGAACCTTTATCCCTAATTTTTAATATTATTTTGAAAAATATGCGTATTCCACAGATTTCAAAAGTTACAAAAAATTCGTCCAGTTTTGAAATCCGGTGATGCTGTTCTTATAACTAACTATGGACCCATATAAATTTTGCTAAAATATTTGAAATCATTCTATGACTCTATATACCGTTCAGTTCGCACACTTGTCTCACCACACCAGCATGGGTTTATGAAGAATCGATCAACTGTTACTAATTTGGCATGAATTACTCATTCCTTGTCAGAAACATTAAATGACCGTGGCCAGATGGTTGTTATTTACACAGATATCCAGAAGGCCTTTGACCAGATGGATTATAGAATACTGTTGTCAAAATTGAAGGCTATAGGATTTTCATCACAGTTGTTAAATTTGATGCAGTCATCTTTTTCGGATCATTTTCAATATGTTGAGCATAGGGTTAATGAATCTCCACTATATTCAGCCTGGTCTGGTGTGCCACATGGGTCCAACTTGGGTCAATTGTTGTTTATTATATATATCAATGATCTTCCTTCACAGCTTAACTGCATGCATTTGGTTTTTGCAGATGATTTGAAAATATTTTCTGCTATTAACGATCGTCACGATTGTGTCAGATTACAGTATTCCCTTGAATATGTTAATTTGTAGTGTAACAGCAATGGGCTGAAACTGAATATCAGTGAATGTAGAGTTTTATCATTTTCTCGAAAATTGAGTCCAATTCATCACACTTATACATTGGAAGTTTGTAATAATAAAAAATTTTAATATATTCAGTGAAACTTAAGTCAAGTGGTTCAATTTTTAAGATTGATGAGGCCGATACTTGGGGAAAATTAATATCCATAATGAAACAATTATTGAAATTTTCTCATAATTTTAATACAAATACGCATGACGACGTTTCGAAGTACTACTTCTTTATCGAATGCTGGATTAATAATACTAGGTGTAATTTTACAAACTCAATACTTATACCTATTTTCACAGAACACCTGGGTAAGTTCTATGACCAACTTGGAATGAGAACCATAGAACACAACTGATATATAACGAAAAGGATCGTATACATGGAAATGAATATATTAAGTCAGGTATACCAACTAAATGTAGGAAAAGATACAAATAATAGTACTGTTACAAAGTATAATACAAATAATAATATTATTTGTCTTTTTCCTACATTTAGTAGGTATACCTGTTATAAGATATTCATTTTCTGGTATACGATCCTCTTTATATATATATATATATATATATATATATATATATATATATATATATATATATATATATATATATATATATATATATATATATATATATATATATATATATATATATATATATATATATATAGTTGTGTTCTATGGTCCTCATTGCCTCAAGTTGGTCTTTTGACCAAGTATTGAGTTTGTAAAATTACATCTAGTATTAATCCAGCATTTGATAAAGCAGTAGTACTTCGAAACATCGTCAGGCGTATTTGTATTAAATTATGAGAAAATTTTAAATATTGTTTCATTATTAATTTTTAATTTATTATTTTTAACATGATGTTTCACCAAGAAACAAGCGAAACCTTCATGTCATTCATATAACTAAACGCTGAAATTATTCACTGAAATCTACATCATTTCGCATGCCACAAATTCATTGAAACGCAAAAGTTTGGAGAACCCCTTTCAGTATGAATAGGGTTTATGTAAGTATTCACGAAAGCTGGCCAACCAAAGAAAAATTGATATTGAGAGTTGTTTTTTATATAGCCATACTGACATTGTCGCAGCAAACAATGGAGTTTTGACGAAGAATTTGCATTTTTATTGAAAGAAAAATCGTAGCTTTTTCTTTCAGGGAATTCCTCGATGAATATATTCAATTTTGTGCTTGAATAAAAACGAGAAAAAACCGCCCTCATTTTGATGATGCATACCGGGAATTTCGTTAATTAATTATGATTTCGTCGATTTAAAATTCAAATAGATCTTTTGCATCACATCAACTTTTCGCAATACTACAACAATTGCAAACAACAGAACACCGCTGTTTGCAAGATGTTGCGAATTACTGTCTTCGTGTGGTCCGCGTCGTGGACCATTCATCTCTTCAATTTCACAGTATATTCAATGAAAATCTATCTGAACCTGTCTGAAAGAAACTTGAAAAGTAGTCTAGAATCAATTTTTGGAGAAAAAGACACAAAACCTGAAGATAATCGATTGAAAACTCTAATGACCTATTGAATATTCTCATGTTATCATTGATTGAGGTTACCACAGAAATTCTCATAGCGAACTTGTAGAGAAAGTTTCAATTCGCAGCAGTAAACTATTGGTAGAATACTCAACTGAATCTCTGAACTGGTATATATTTCTCCACACGAAACTTTCCGTTAATTGATTCAATTTCCTCAGTTTTTCTTTTCCGCTAGCTTTAATGGAACTGAGCTCCAGTTTCCGTAACACATTTTCCAGTTTTCCGATTTCCTCGACTTCGGATAACTATCAAAATTAATCCGCCTGTGATACTTTCTCCAATTTCTGTTTTGTAAAGGTAAATTAAAACTGAAAACGACGTCGACTTCTGCAAGAACTCCTTTTTATAAACGTGAAACTTTAATGAGCAAAACGTTTCAAAAATAAGCAGAATAAAAATTACTCATGAGTAAAAAACACGAAAATAAGAAATTTTCTATAACAAGAGAAAACCGCAAATAATTTCAAGAAATCACTTTGGATATAAGCCTCAAATCAAGTAAATTTATATACGAGGGTGGGGTGAAAAGTTTCCGGCCTGACCAAGAGATGGCGCCACTAGGTCCACTTCTGGAGCGGCGTCCTACAATACCAATTCTACTGAGCTTTATGTAAAATTTCTGCACAATCACTACGTTAGTTTGATTGAAAGAAAAAAGACGCTTCCGTTGTTTTCGTGAAAATGAAAAAATGAAGAAACCTACTGTCACCAAATACTTCTATTTGAAAGGTTTTACACAAAACAAATAAAAGAAGAGATGGATTCAACACCAGGAGACATATTCAACTATCAAGCAGTGGGTTTCTGAATTCAAAACGGTTTGTGTGAGCACTTCTGACAAGCCTCTCTCAGGACGGCCCGTTGAGGTCACAACTTCAGAAATGATTGGGAAAATCCATCAAATATTAGTGGAAGACCACAGATTGAAAGTGCATGAAATAGCAGAAATGCATGGGACTTGTAGGATGTCAGCTGAACGTGTGTGAAATATTTTGTACAACCACTTGAGCATGGAAAAGCTGTGTGCAAGATTGGTGCCGCGTTTACTAACGCTCGACCAAATTTTGGACTTGGAGACTTGGGTTCACCACTACACTCCTGAAAATAAAGAACAGTCAAAACAGTGGGTTGAAATGAGGGAACCAACACCAAAGAAACCGTTTAAAAACGCCGAAGTAATCAATATTTCCCAAAGGAATCCTGATATAATTTCGAATACTTATGAAAACCATTTCCAAATTAATTTTTTTGTAAAAATTATTTTCTGAAAAGTTCGAAACATGATAACAATAAAAAAAGCTATAATAAATAAAATTAGAGAATTTCTATTAGATTCCAAACTTGAGACTTCATCACAAAATTTTTGAATAATTAACAAACATCAAATCAAACATATTGATAAATTCGTCGTGATATTCTTCGATACTGGAATTTCGCCTCTTATCCTTGCAGATAGGAAAAACCAATTTCTTAAAATGAGTGGCATATATGTTATTATAATTAAAGCTTTCCAGACAATACAATCTTTGTTATTGTTTAGGTTATGATTACAACACGATGAATATCATAGCTTTTATTAGGCCAATGATAAGTCACACATGATATCGATTATTATCAGTATCATATGATACGAATATGCATTTTATAGTGATATTGTTTTGTCTAATATTCTTCCTGAGAATGTCCATTGAAGGTTAATGGCCTGAGCAGTGTACTTCTCACTGAACACATGATGGAACCTAACATAATGGAATATGTAATCGTTTAATCAATGAAATAAAATAATGAAACGGTGGTAATGAGAATTTTCACTGTTTTTTAGTAATCTACTTCATCTTTAGATGCTTACTAAAATAACCCATTTGGCGTATTCAATATCAAAATAACGTCTCAAAGAAGTGTCCTAATGAAAATAAGTGAACCACTTCGTCTGATTTCGACTACTTTTGATAATCAGAAAAATGTTTACAATTTATGTTCACCGGTTATTAATCTCATTATAGAACTTATTATTGTCCAATACAGTCGTGAAACAGTAAGTTGATAGTGTAATTTGAATTAATACCTCTTTCGAATCGATAGTTATTCAAACGCAAGCATCATTGAGTAGCTGGGTGTCATAACCTCTTAGGTCATGTACTCAGAAACATAGTATATCGAAACTTACGAAATATTTGCTTCTTGACTGAGCGTGATGAAACCTGGATATATTCTATCCCGTTTTTATATTTTCAAAACAAATTTCCACGTCCAATACAAATGTTTTTCGAAATGTAAAACAATAATGTTAATTAAACGTTCAAAACATAAATAATCTTTTCTGGAAGACAGTGTTATGTCACTCTTAAGATGAAGGAGTTCATGAAATCTAGTGTTACCACAAGGTTTCGCTCATCTCAATCGTGTTTCAAACGTTCCCACATAAAATAGGACGTGAATATCCCGTCTCTGGGAGATGCGAGTGTCAATTTCTGATTATTACTATGATACAACAACGTAACACGAAATCCCTATTAACAGACAAACGGTTTCGTCGTGGAATTTGGTCCACTATATGTTCTACACAATAATTAACGAGTATGCTGTGATCAACAAACAGTACTAAATTGAATTGGTTGATTCGATATTGAATGTCAATGGCTGAACCTGATTGAATTAACACACGAGATCGATGGAACGCTAGCAAAATGCACTTCACGTGCCGAATTCATTGAATACAAATGCGAATCATCGGTTTCTACGAATAGATCGATATATTGTGATAGAAAAATAAGAATCTAAACTTTCATGTATAACTTGACGAATAAGTAGGATTGCCAACCATACATTATACTAACGTATCCTACTTTATTTTTGGTAATTATACTTTTACAAACAAACAAAGTATGCAGAAATACTCAATTTCAACCTTTACTGTGATGAATAAATCAAATAGTCATTATACTTAACGATTTATAATTACTGAACGAAATGTTAGATGTCAGTTGCGACTGTTCGTCACAGGATGTCACTCACGAAGTGAATATTGATGCTTAAAATGAAGAGTAATTCTGATAGCAACACACCAGTGACTTCAAGAAAAGCTCAAATAACCAAAGCTTTACAAATATATAAACTTAATTTCTCTCAATAAATTCAATTAAAAACAAATTGTTCATTTATTGAAATTTAAATGTTCATCGTCATAGAGGCTTTGCAACATTTAAAGATAACAAAACATTGTTTGCATGTGCTGAAAGCACACAAAAATGTGTTTTTAAATAAAAACATAAAATTTGAGAAATACTTTTTTTTCTTAACGAATAAGGTTTGTAACGTTTGAGACATTACACCGATTGAAAAGATGATTGTTAAGACCACGTCTTAACTGTGATCAACTTTCTTCTAATGACAGAGTCAAACTGACTGTGTAATTAGAAGAAAGGCACTTTTTACTTAATTTTTGTTATAATTTGGATAAGCAAATACCAATACCAAATTTTTTATTGACAATTTATACTGAAAAATCACATTTTATTTAGTTTTTTATTTATAACATTAAAAATGATTATGATGATGGTAACATAGATACAATTTATTAAATTAGGAAGGCTTAAATATCTAGACACAAGTACTAGTTTTCATACAATGTTTGAAGACAAAAAGTCGAAACGTAACATAGTCAGAACGTTTTTGTATGCTGAACAGTCAAACATTTTTGTATAAACAGATATAAAATTTGTTGAATTAGGAACCCTTGAACATCTAGACATTAGTACTTGTTTTGAGTACTTTTTTTCACAATGAAGAATATAAAGCAAAATGCCTATCTTACACACCCACCCGTAGTAAAAAACACTTGATGGTCAGTATCCCGAAACATTCTCGTATGTCGAGACCATCAAAGAATTTTGGAGTTTAGTTTTTCAAAATTTTTTCACAATGAAAAATATAAAGCAAAATGCCTATCTTACACACCCACCCGTAGCAAAAAACTCTTGGAAAGTGGTCAGTACCCCGAAATATTCTCGTATGTCGAGACCATCAAAGAATTTTGGAGTTTTAGTTTTTTAGTTTTCTACATAAATGAAGTTTCATCTGTGTTAGATGAAGGAGATATTTTTTGTTATGCAGATGATACTGCAATAATCATGAGGAGCAAATCTTGGGAAATGGCATACAAAAAAGCAGAATTAGCTCTTTCAAAAGTTAAGGAATGGTTTGATGAAAGCATGTTAACCTTGAATGTTTCTAAAACGAAGTTCATAACCTTTGGTCTTACCCAGAAAACGATACCTTACTCAAATAGTTCAAAAATCAGTAGCAGTAAGTCCAGTGAATCAGAAAATGTAAATGAAGATGGAGGTGCAGTGGAAAGAGTGAGGTGCATTAAATATTTGGGTGTATATATAGATAAGTGTCTAACATGGAGGGAACACATACATTATGTTACAGATAAATTCAGGAAATTAATTTATAAATTTCTAGTATATAAAATTTTTAGTATCTCATAGATACTAAAAATAGTATCTATGAGAACTTTAAAAGTAGTTTATTATTCAATAGTGGAATCTATTATAAGTTATGGTATAATTAATTGTCTGGGGTAGCGCATATAAATCTGTCTTAATACCATTAAATGTTCGAAAACGTGTCATAAAAACTATGTTTTTTAAGAGTAGTAGATACTCAACGGCACTATTGTTCCGAGAATGTGGATTGTTCAGTATTACCCAAATGTACATTAAGTCTGTAGCTAGATTTATGATAACAAAATCTTATGATAAGAACTATGTACAACACGAGGTACAGACTCGAAAAGTAACACGAAGTCATGTGTTAACTCCTCATGTGAATTTCACCGCTGTACAATTGCACATTAGTTTTACTGGTCCAAAAGTTTATAATGCGTTGCCTTCCAATTTCAGATCATTGCCATATGATAAGAACAAAGCTAGGCTTCTGAATAAGTGGCTCTTAGAAAGTTGTTTTGCACTAGAGGCAAGATAAAGTACAAGTAGGAATATAAATTATGGTCATCTCAATTGTGTGAAATTATGATGTATTGTATAGTATGTATGATTTTTGTATGTTATCAATTAGAGATAATAATGTTAAGAAGTGTTTTCATGTATGATTCGTAATGCACACACAGGTTCATTGAACCCATAGTGCATTAAAATGGCAATTTTTGGTTGTAAAATAAATAAATGTAAATAAATAAATGAAGAAGAAATTTGGAATTTAGTTCAGCCGCATACTTACAACTTTCTAGTGCATAAAGCTCCTGCTCACCTGAAACAACGAAAAATAATGTAATTCATTGAAAAGAAGACAAAAAATTGTTGAATAAATGAACGAACTTGATTTATTTTGAGTTTATTAAAGTTTTGGGTTCATGTATTATTCGAGAAAAAATGGAAAACAATGTAATTTATTGAAAATAACGAAGAATATCGGAATAACCAATAAATATATAAATAAACAGGTGTTGTATTTATTCACTACAACCCTTGTTCTTTGGAACTCTACACTTTTTTTCGATATTTGTTTGAATATTCTTGAATAGTTAGGTAATTTCATTAATGTTGAAAATTGTTCTTCAGGAAGAATAATGACTCGATAATACATTATTATTATATTGATGATTTTGATGATAATGATGATCTCGCATCTTGATGAGCAATGCTGGACTCGCCAAAGCTCTTGAAAATGAAGACCTTTCATTATTATCATATATAATATTTTGGTGCTTTAAACAGTTTTGCGACGAACTAGAGTCTGATTGAATTCTAGGAAAACTGAGAGTATTTAACTTCAATGAGTTGATAAATTCGATCAAAAAGAAAACATCTAAAGAAATTTTGCATTAAAATTTTTAAAATATTTCTTAATCTTATGTTGAATTCACATTTATTGACTAATTTTACAAAATGGAAAGCAATTGCTGCCGATGTATTATTGAAAGTGTAATTCAATATACAGGAACAATTTTACCACAGGAAAATATTTCATTCCCACGGTTGTGAATTTACATATTACTTTCCATGTGAAAAATTACCTGGATCTGTGACTGTTCTACGTTATTTCCAAGTTTAATGAACTTCGCCGGTTAGTGATAAATAAACTTGATTCAATTACAACTTGATATTGGAACGGAAAGTAATCGTCATTTATAGATATCACTCATAATAATAATGAGTTCTTTTTCTTTAGAGGTGTGATACTTAATTACAGAAAATAATAACATATGGTTGAATAATAACTAAATAACAAAACGAATGAATGAAAAGAAATATAACAAGGTGCTCGATCTAATTTAAAAGAATGAAAAAGTAACTAACAACTGAATAATAAAATTAAATAAAACATTCCAAAGAACCCAATATACTTAATTAAATTCATTTCAGTCAATTTCCCTTGTTCACATAGTTTCTATTGATAATTGCAATGTTGTCAATGTATATGTCACATTTATTAGCAATTGTATTGAGAGAAGACTCCAAAAACCAAATGGGAGATTGTATTAGCCAGTTGGTCCTTGGAGTCTCTATGTCGAATAACTCTGGAGTACGAGAATTTTGCATAAGAACACGAAATATCAAAGCGGACAAGAGAGGAGGACAATCAATAATGTTGTGCAGTATTTTGTACAAAAATTCTAGTTATAAAACTTCTCTAAGGCCTGCAGTGGGATTAAACTGAATCGACTTAATAATTCGTCATGACTGACTCCTCCCTGTGAATAAACTTTATCCTATCTTAAAACTGAGAAATTCAAGAAACTTCTCTGAATTGCCACAAGATGCCGTTGATGACAAGTTTAAATAGGATATCAGATCACGCTGCCATGTTAGTGCATCCAGACAGTTGACAATCCAGATAGTTGCTCCAGATTAGTGCATCTTATAAATCACTTTGGAAATAGTGATTTATCTGTTCAAAAAGTTTAAATGATTCAATGGACTAAAACGCAAAACTCCAATTGAAATGGATGGAGAAGCCAGTGAATGATACATTGAAACTTCATTCAAACCTTTACGCTTGTTCAGATGAAGAATTTCGAAAACTTAGAGGAGATGTTGCCGTAATGCAACAAGTTGGACAGGGTATCTCCAGAATAAATTTCCAATTTAGCGTATTCCTATGAGGTTTTCAGTATATTCCACTGAAACTTAATAACGCCATCTACTGAACCATTTTTCAATTACTTTCGCTCCAATTTTGAAATTGAAGAAAATCTCGATTCTAATTAAATAAATGTGCAACAGTTAACAAAAAAACAATTTCTATTCACAATAGGATATCGAGAATTATTTTCAGATCAATATAGTTAATTTGAAATAAAATAAGGGTAGAAATTTTACAACGATCACGATATACAACAATGGGAGTTTGCATAATTATCTACAAATTCCACACAATTACCCCCATTAACGAAATGATAGTAGCCGTAGTTAAACTTAATTGTTTCATTTTAGGTTCAGTACTGTAACCAGATTATCACAATTGCGGCACCACTATTTCGATTAATATCAACAGAGTAGAATAGATTACGAAACAAAAAATTAATTGAGACGTAGAAACACCGAAAAATAAAGAAATTGACCGCCATTTTTAATTCACTTAATGATGAAGCATTTTGATAATTTACTTGAATCTGTCGATTTGATTTTTTCTATTGAATGATGTAAAAATTTCCTGAGCGTACTGATTTTCTGGATTGAACCTCTCTAAAATGAATCTAAAATCTGTCAGATCCATTTGTTTTAGTAGAACGAAGGTAAGCATGTATCTATATAATTAGAAGATTTTGTAGAAGATAATACGTTTCATATATAAGGGAAAACAGAAATGGAGGTCATTTTTAATAGAGTTCATTGATGATTCGATCATGACTTGGAAAACATGGTTTAATATGAACTGAAAAAAAACTTGGTTTAGTTTGATAGAATTATGATAATTGCCTGACAATTGTTTCACGATGTCACTCCATTTTCCAAAATTGATCTGAACAACTACTTTCGATACATTCATTGCCTTATTGTCAAAATATATATTTTTTAAATATTTTCCTTTTATGGATCTTTACCAGCTATTAAAGCGTAGTGGGGGAGATAAGGGTTGAAAGAGGATTATGGTACTTAGGACCAAAGTCCCCGAGAAAGAAGAAGAATGCTAGACTTAAGGGAAAGAGTGAATCAATTTTTATTATTGAAGAATTCAGAACAAAATATAGTACAATTGAGAAATTGAAGACACAAAAAGTAATAATGGCGAAAAACTGAAGGTAGGTTGATTATTTAATATTGGTTGTTACTGTTGGTGCGATTAAGACATTTTCAATTGATCTAGAAGATCAGGAGTTCCTCCTTTAATCTGTGATTGCATCAATTTCACTGAGTTTGAATCTATAAAGTGGGTTATTTTGAATACAATGTGATGAAGAGTCCAATAGAATTTCATTACGTAATATAGATGTACAGGCAGTGAAACTGTACTCACAGATGAAAGGAAAAACTCTGGATCTTCTAAATCAATTGGAAATTTCTGAATCGTACGACGGCAACAACAAATAACAAAATATCAACTTACCATCAATAATACCCATTATAATTTCTTCGTTCTCAATTTTTACATCATTATCTCTTTTGTTGAAATTATAGAAAATTAACACCTGCTTTTACTAAAGTTTATAGGTCGTTAATGTTTAGAACATTTGCCAAGTTTGGTTTTCTTGGAACAGTGTTGCAGTGGTTCAGTTAATATTTACTTAAGTAATAGTGTACATGTTAAATACGGAAACTATCTGTCCAAACCATCAATTTGTGATTATAGTGTTCCACAAGGAACAGTTTTGGAACCGTTAATCTTCAATTTATATATAAACGATGTAAATAAGTATGTAAAGCATTGTGAAATTTTCATATTTGCTGTCAACATGATGTTGTATACTACGGGCAACAATTTACAAGAATTAGCTGATTAAAATTTATAGTGACCTTGATAGTTTAATTTTTATATAAATTTTATTATTTATTATTATATAAAACTTTAGATTTAATATAATAAAATATGACAAAATCTCTAACTATACCGTTGACCGTGTAAAAAACGTCGAAGATGTACACGGTTATCAAGCAAGGTCTAGGGAACAAAATGATTTCATCTTGATAAATGCAGTACATCTAAATGCCTAAATAATTTATGTGCGAAAGAAATGATTTGATTTAATAGTCTAGATCCGCAACTGAAATTATGTGACAATCATAATGATTTAAAAAAATTATTTTGTAATGTTAATATTAAATCTTTTGTACAATTAATTTGTATCTTTTTGTTATAAATAATATTTGAGGCTGAAATATGTTGTTTGATATTTGCATATATAATATCTCTTTTGTCAAGTTTATTAGCTGTGCTAAATAAAGTTACTTACTTACTTACTTACTAATTTCTTCGTTCTCAATTTTGTCATTATTATCTCTATTGTAAATATTATACAAAGTTAACACGTTCTTCTTCTGAAGACTTACGTACCTCCTCCGTTTTCGAACTAAAAGTACTGTAATGCTCTTTTGAACTAATTTCTCACCCTCTAATTTTCGTAGCATGTGAAGATGTAAAATACACGAATATTAGTCTTGAGATCAGTTGTTTGGTTTATTTTTGGGAAATAAAGAGAATTCAGAAAAAAGTTCTCAAGAAATCACTATAATTCTGTGAAAATAGGCCAACCTTTTTTGTTTCTTGTTGTTGCTTTTTCAATGCGTTATGTAGTTGGTTTGATGCTGTAGTGGATAACGAAAGTATTGGGAAGTTTTCCTGGATCAGTTAGATGTCGGGAAATGTACTACATTCAATGAAATTCTACTTCTATCTAGATCACTGGACCTTTTGAAACAATTCGTACGTCATTAATGCTGAATTTCGGCTTCGCCAGAAGCATTTCTATCGAATTGCCCCTGGCATATGCCTTTCGATTGCTCCATTGTACGTAATTACCGAATCTGCCTTTATGGATCTCGTTTCGGCAATCAACTTGTCAAAGGCCATCCATTAATTACATTTTGCGAAGTGAAGAGTGGCAAATCTCGCACATTCGCTTCCATTATACCATTATTACATTCTTTCGTGTAACTCAAAATCCACCCCTATTCGACGAAAAAATGAAACGCAGCCCAATATGGAATTCCGGGTTATAGGCCCTTTGATATAGCCAAGATTGAACGAAAAGCGATTGGATGAAGTTGTAAGGGAACGAGAGTGAAGCTATTTGACTAGATTTGCACGTCCCGTGTTCAGAAATGCCGCCATTTCGGAGAGATGTTCCGAATAAAATAACACTGTTATAAGAGAAAAGGAATTTCAAAGCGTTTTATGAAGTTTCGACACTCGGAATAAATTCTCATCAGTAGGTCTATAGCAACCGAGAGAAACAACTCTGGACGAAATTGATTCGGTAGGTAATGAATATTCGAAACATTCGAACGAATCTGCATTGCCCTCATACCTGCATATCACAAATGAAACCCAAAACTCCAATAAAATACCCTTCTTGTGTTTTTCGGAGCACGATGGTTTTGAAAAAGAGGAATATTTATTTTATGTCACTCTAATTGTGAGCCTAGGAGCGCCTCAGGGATCTATTCTTTGTCCCCTGTATTTAGTACTGATAATTGAATGATTTGTTGAATATTTTTACTTTATGTCAAAGTACGAGGGGCGGCTGATAAGTTCGCGACCTTATCAGCCGCTTTTATCAGATGATACCTTTTCGATAAATACTTAACGAAAAGGTATCATCTCGTTACTGATAGCACAACTTGGGGCACTAATTCATAGTATAAATAACACCAATTTTTTCAACTCGGTTCATTAAAACTTCAAACTTGGAACAAGAAACAATACCAAGTCGACCGAAACTGAAAATTTTCGCAACTTTGAGCATCGCGCAGTGATAAAATTCCTTAAAATTCCGAAACTCACCGAAAGACATTTTTGAAGAAATGTCATCGTTTCTTCCGGATTTCGGGCCATCATATACAATACAATGGTAAAAAAAATGGGCTCGACTTTTTAAACAAGGAGAGAGAGCTGTCAAGACGACCCCCGACCGGGCCACTCTGTGACAGTAGTAACCGAAGAAAATGTTCAGAAAGTTGCAAAATTAGTATTGGCCGATCGAAGAATAAAATTGTGGCAAATAGCAGAAGAGTTACAAATTAGTAAAGAACGAATCGGACAAATTTTACACCACAATTTACACAAGAAAAAAATTAGTTCGCGTTGGGTACAGCGGATGCTCACACAACTCGACAAAGAACGACGACTGGGGAGTTGTAAGGATTTTTAGGAGTTACGTCAGAACGATTCGGACGAAATTTGTAACCGCATTGTGACAGAAGACGAAACCTGGATTCTTCAGTATGATCCAGAGTCCAAACAAGAGTCTACGCAGTGGATTAAAAAATGAGAAAGACCACCACAGAAGTTTGAAGTGGAAAAGTCAGCTGCTAAGATTATGGCGACCATTTTCTGGGATAGCGAGGTGATTTTATCAATTGATTACTAGCCTGAAGAAACTACTATGAATGGTTAATACTACGCCAATTTATTGGGTCAGGCAGGTGAAGCAGTCATACAGAAGAGACGTGGCAAGTTGGCCCACGGTGTGTTGTTTCTGCAAGACAACGCGCCCGTTCACGATGCTCCCGTTTCGAGGAATGCTTTAAAAGCCACTCGGTTCGCGGAAATTTTCCATCTCCTTATAGTCCGGACCTGGTTCCCAGTGTCTTTTTCCTTTTTTCGAAATTGAAAAAGGAGTTAAAGGGGCGAAGATTTTCGTATGACAATGAGATGAAGTCGGCCATGGGGAGCCATTTTCGAGAGAAATCTTCAGAATATTATTTCAATGCATAAAAGGCATTATATTCACAACATGGGAAGTGTATTTCACTTGAGGGTGATTATATTGAAAAATAAAAATTTAAAAACTGAACTTTTTTTTTCATTAAGTACCGTAGGCCGCGAACTTATCAGTCGCCCCTCGTACACAACGTAAATATAAGCTTGATGCGTCCGCCTAGGCCTTTTAACTTCGTTTAAAGCGAATCTTAGCTATTCGAATGAAATTCAAGTTTCTAGGAAGTCTGGAGACGTAAGAAACAGCTACTACATTGCACTTCATTAGATAACGAATATCTCCTGGGTATCACATTGCATTATTTTCCCTGTATAGACATTATTATAAATTTGTTTCGTCTTCTAATTTGACGCTATAAATAAATTGAATTCACCCTTCATGCACTTGATGGCGTTGAGATCGGGTAAATTACTTTGTAACTCATTTACAACAACCTGAAAAATCGATAACTCATTATCGAGAGAATCTGACTCATGGCAAATGGAGAAAAATATTTATATAATTATATTACCTCGTGACCCAAATATGAATATCCATTTCCGAAGAGAGGAAGAAAGCTTTTGAGAATATTATACATTCGTATAATCGATTCAGTTGAACAATTTTATTGTTATTGGACTGCTAGATTGTGACCTACAGTTTAACGTCGGTTTCAAATAGCCATTGGGCACGTAATCTAAGTACACTACCCATTCTGAACTTCAAATTATATCCTCTAAACTCAGAGATTCACAAAACGTTTATGTTTCACCCGGCATGGTAGGGCTGGTCTTCTGGGCGTTATTAATAATAAATTAATTTGAAAATTTCAAAAATTTGTGTAATTTATTAGTAAATTGACACGGAATTTTAACACGTATTTTTCCCTTCAATCAACTATTTCTAGGCGTAAAGTATTACGATATAAAGCTTTAATTAGCAAAATAATAATAAGCTCTATAATAAATGATACGGAGGTTTCGCTTATCTCTTAGTAAAACATTATGTTAAAACAATAAATTAAAATTAATACACTTTGCTTAAGTTTCACTGAATATATTGAAAATTCTACATATATTTCGGGTGGTTAGCCCATTATCAAGAGTATAAAATGTTACTGATTAGTACATCGTATACTCTTGATTATGGGTTAAGCACCTTATTTTTAATACAATAAATTAAAATTAACACACATAATACCAAAACAGATAAAATGAAAAGAAATATAACAGAAAGCTCATATCTGAAAGAACTAAAAAAAGTAACTGATAACTAAATAATAAAATTGAATGAAATATCACAAAGTACTCAATGTCACACTTATTAGTAACTGTATTAAATGTAGACTCCATAAACCGAATGGGGAATTGCATTGGCGAGTAGGTCCTGGGAATCTCTAGTAGGTCTCTAGGTGGAATAATTCAAGTAGTACAAGAATTTTGCCTAAAAACACGAAATTTCAAAGCGGATAAGAGAGGAAGACATCAATAAGTTGTTGTGCAGTAATTTGTACAAAAATTTGAGTCGTAAAGTTTCTCTCCTGCCATACAATGAGATTAAACTGAATCGACTCAAAAATTCGTTATGATTGACTCCTCTCTGTGGATAAACTTCATCCTCTCATCCCCTAAACTATAGAAAATGATAGAAATTCAACAAAAGATATGCAAAAACTAACATATTTTGAAAGCCACACTTTTAGTTTAGTAAGGTTAAGTAACATTTCAGTTAGGTTCCACATTTGATGATCCAAAATATACCATTTTAACTTCCCTCAGATATCTTGATAGTAGTTCTAATAATGAACTGATTTAAATATAAAAAAATATTCTCCTTCTGTTGAACAAATATCAGATGCAGTAAGTTCAGCATCTTTTTGATGTGGGTTTTCTTTTGATCACACCAAAACGAATAATAGAATGAAGCAATATACAAAGTGTGGTATTATTATCGACTGCTACCAATACCTTAATATATGTTGACAGATTTCTTCCAAATGCGTTTCAAAAAGATGATTTTTTTTTGAGATTTTGGATGGATGAAATAAACTAATTGTTAAAACTCTAACTTTCAGCTGACACAATGCCTAATCATTCAACTAATTTTACTCTTTTTTTATTCATCATAATTATCACATCCTCATTTGAATTCATCTTCAGAGTCTTAATTGCAGCAGAAACTATGTTGTTAAATTTCTGCACCTTTAAGGTTGAGCTATCAAAATAATCCGTCCGGGCTTCCCCGAAGTCGTCCTATTTTGAAGGGTGTCCTTGGGCCGTCTAGCAGGGAAAGTGTCCGGGTTATAACCTACTATAATGAATTGTAAAATATCATATCGATACGATTATTGATAGTGATTCTTTATAGTGAGAGTAGAAGATGAAAGAAATAACCAAAAGGAACAATTCATCAAAATCAACAAACAATACTACCAACTCCACGATACGAATAAATAGTAGGGATAAATAGTGAATTATTCAAATTTTCAGCAGGCATTGAAAATCAATCACAATAATTTTCATTATCGTTTGAATCCAACGATAAAATTTTCAACATTGCAATTCATATCATTCTGCACATCATAAAAACATAGATCTACTGATCTGTCACTTTGACGCAAATAGCACAATAAACGAAACTATTAAACTTGATGGTACCGACCTTCGCAAGTAAAATCTTGAAATGTCTGTACTTTGTTATCTTTGAGAACGAGATAATTGATGCTGACATCATATAAAGGACGACATCTGGATGGAACTAATAGAATAATGTACTAGTTTTGTACAATAGTTTCAAATACTTGACTAACGTCATTATATTATCAGGGTTGTTCTTCGGCAGCTTTAAACTTGCGGTCATGAGTCTCACAGCTGACTGCGAGATAGGAATTCGAAACCGAAATGATAAATAGATATAGGGGATGAATTTTTAGGACGAAATTAAACGTTTTACAGAGTTTAAATTACACTATTATACGTTAAAACATCTTGATCTTAGTATTATGAACGAGCTGTTAGGAACTTGGGAACATATTCTACCATCTTTCTGTATCGGAGAACATACATACCGACAAATAGGAACGGCAATTTGAAGCGAATAGAAGACGGTCTTCATTAAAAATTCGACTGCAAAGTTGGTTCTAGAAGAAACTATTAGTCAAATTGTAACACCGCAACATGACTTCCATTTCGCGAATTAGTTTGAGTTCTTGCTGAATCATAAACCGTCAAATACATGTCATGGAATACATATTTTATATAATTCGGGAAAGTTTTAACAGGGTTTGGTGTAAATCTAGTTAACATCCTCGCCAACTTCGAGAATCAATTAGAGGAAGTTGATGACAATTAACGAATGGTCTGCCATTTGGCAATGGGATTCGCGAAAATTAATCAGAGTAATGATAAACTATCCCAAAACGAGTAATGAAAGATTTGAACTAATACTTCAAAAAAACAATAAATTAAAATTAACACACTTGGCTTAAGTTGTTTAAAAATGTTAAAAACTCTACATATGTTTCGAGTAGTTAACCCATTATCAAGAGTATACAATGTACTAAGTGAATCAATTAATTCAGTGAAACTTAATTTAAGCCTGCTAATCTTAATTTATTGTTTTTAACATGATGTTTCACCAAGAGATAAGCGAAACCTCCGTGTCATTTATTAATAATATCTTCTTTTTCTTTTTAATGTACTCTTTTATGGCTTCCAACTATATATGAAAAGTCATAAAAATTGTGTTCTGAAGAGAGATCAAATATGACAGATATATGTTTTATATATCTGGGTTATAGAGGCCATACGTGCTGATAGTATCGATATATTGGAGCCTTTCAGTGAAAACTCACATGAAAAATTTTTAATGTCAGCTTGCCCACAGAGCTTTCGTTCAGGTGTATTGTTTGTACATTATTAATATTATTTCTAGTTTTATTATTTTTTAAATTGTAAACTATATTGTATTTTCCCACTCAGTAATTGGCCCAAGCTGTTGAGTGGTGTATTTGTGAATAAATAAATAAATAAATATATTATAAGGTCCTACTCCCGATATCGCCTGAAGATGACGGTAAGTTCGAAGCGGCAGTAACAGCAAGATTTATATTCATTCTCGAATGATAAATACTTCCTGATATAGCAGCCTGTTGAATTATTTCAGAGCCAACAAAATCTCAGATATCGTTATCGAATTCATAAACCAAGGTCGACTTTTTCAAGGGAGAATTTCAAGAGCCATCGAGCATGATATCATTTCGATTATATTATTCCCCTACTTCGAAATCCTCATAGTCAGCCCCACGGTCAGCGATATTGGATATGAGCCAGTAAATCTGGAGTAGATATGGGTTTATATCGCATAACCGAATTGTCCATTCGGAGGTGAAATTCCAACACTCCGCTTGATATCCGATCGGAAAGCAGTCAACGAACTGTACATTGAATAAAATGCAATCCACTTTATTATGCGGGTAGCGAGTCGTCTTCAATATGGAGGAACTACTACATCTCAAAAGTTCTCGTCATTTTACTTCCACTTTCTATGTTCCTTTGTGTCTTCTGATTTTTCCACGAGGGAACACTCGAAAAGATCGTTTCTCGATTTGCCGATTCTTTGTTATCTCAGGGACGTGATCCCAAGGGTCGCCTGGAGGTGCTCGAATTCGAGATTTTTTTTTGAGCTTTTGTTCCCAAAGACGTCTGTAGGTAATGACTACTTGCTGTCTTATTTATCCCGAGTAAACGATATTGTTATTCTGATAGAAAAACAACAGGAACGTTCCAAGAAAAAGAAAATATTTGTACATTACAATATCTTGGATTAGAATTGAAATTTGGTGACATTTTTGAATTTTTTCAGATCTTTTCATAATTTTTTGAACAACCGTGTAAGAAAACCGGCATATCACAAATTACCGTCTTATTATCTATAGATCAAGGAGAATTAGTTATAGAAGTATCAGAAGTATATTGCAGAATCATTTATCTGTGAAATTAGTCAATGTAGAAGGATAAATAATAATAAAAATAATAATAATAAATTTGCTGAGTCACAAATGCGATATAGAATAATTGCTTGGGGATGCGCATATTCAACTACTTTGAACAAACTAAAAATACAACAGAAGTGGTTACTTAAAGTAGTAATGTACAAAAAGAACATGCTTTACCCAACGAATCAATTGTTTGAGTTAGCTGAAGTGTGGGACCTAAATCAGTTGTATTGCTACACGTTAATGAAACATACGTTCAACAACATAAGTGATTCGGAACGAATTGAGCATGGTTTGAATACCAGTCACCTTTCTCTGGAGGTTCCTAAGTTCAAAAAGTCAATTGGTCAACGTTCGTCAATCTATTTAGCGCCTAGAATTTTCAACAAATTGCCTATGTACTTTAAAGAGAGGGTCAACAACGTGAAAATTAAGAAAGTCTTGAAGAAATGGATATCTCAGGTGGCGATGGTCTACTGTAATACTCTGATAAATGGAAGATTAGGTATATAGTTGAATGTATCAGATAATTGTAGAGATTGAGATTGAAATGTATAAAATAATATTTACTGTATAAATAATAATATAAAAAACAATATTTACTGTATTAAAAAAAAATCTTTCCCCACAGGTATTATACCTTTGTGAGGGTTGACAAAAATTTTTCTTGTCTTTGTTCATATCTAGTTGATACAACTAGGAGAAGCATGTTAACTTATTCTTTTTAATTATCAGCAAATTTCTGTTGAAATTTAGAATTTGTACTATAAAGTGTATATGAATATGAATAAAGATTATTATTATTAGGAGGATTAATGAATGAATAATTAAAAGAAGATACTAAATAACAATATACCTCAGATGAAACTATCAGGGTCAGAATTGAGGAAACTCTCAATTAAAAAATATTTAGAATATTCTCATGATTTTTATACAAATACGCATGACGACGTTTCGAAGTACTACTTCTTTATCACATGCTGGATTAATACAGCATTTGATAAAGAAGTAGTACTTCGAAACGCTGTCATGCGTATTTGTATTGAAATTATGAGAAAATTCTAAATATTGTTTCATTATGGATATTAATTATCTCCAAGTATCGGCCTCATCAATCATCAAACTCTCAATTCTATAGAAATGTTGTGAACAAAAATATCTCACTATCAATTTACGAGTGTGAACGTTTAATGCATTCCGAGAAATATCGAACCCTTTGGAAATATCATGCAGTATTACCGGAAATGACGAACAGACCTATATATGGTTTACGCAAACAAACTCAAATTGAATGATGACAAAACTCAAAATATAGTTTTCATCCAATTAATTTGACAATACTACAAAAAAAATATTGCAAAGCTGCTTGGCGTAACACTAGATAGCAAACATAGTTGGAAAGACCATATTGAACAACTGAAAGGAAAACTTTCTGGTACTCTATTATTGCTTAGACAAATGAGAACTATAACGAGCAATACCATATTAAAATTACATACTTCTCTCTATTCCATTCATTTTTGAGTTATGGCGTTGTTCTGTGGGGAAATTGTGCCAAGGCCTTGGTACTTTTCAGATTGCAGAAAAAGGCAATTCGAATACAGGCAGGCGTTGGCTACTTGGATTCATGCAGACCGTATGAAATATGAAATAATGCCCTTGCCTACATCCTGGATGTATAACGTTCTTTTAGAAATACATAAGGATGTATATACATTGATAAAACAGCCTGATCTACACAATTATAATACAAGAGACGCAAATAATATCCGAACAACTAACTATCGTCTAAGTAAATAAAAAAAACTCTATAGATTATAATTTATACAATATCTTACCTTCCCATTTCAAAGAGTTTTCTTTCAATAAATTCAAAATAAACATCAAGAAATATCTTCTGAGATTTTGCTTCAATTCTGTCAGCGAGTATTCGCAGCACTTCAAGGCAAAGTCTTTAATATGAACATGCTCACCACATATTTTTTTTTGTTACTTTTCATGACTTATTTTTGTGCATTATATAAATTTGTTTTTTTTCAGTTTTATGGTGACTTAATCACTAAGTTTACGAAGTTTATACTTATTATACTTGAATCATTAGTTTCATCTTGGTTTAATTTTGTATCTTTATTTATTTTGTATTATTTTCTAATTTATAATCATTTTATTTTTGGAGGAGTGGAAGAATTATTTGTCGAAGTCCTACCATTTGTAAAAAATTTCTTTTCTCTACAATTAAGATTACTATTGAGTACTATATTGTTTGTTGATTTTATTGTGTTATTTTGAGTGGAGTTATTTGATAAATTCATTGAATCATAAGTGCTTATCGTGATTATTTGAGACATTGAATAAAAGTTTCCGAATAGATAAAAAATTCGATATCACTTAAAAGTTGATTTTTGCTCAAAACACAACTCGTTTGAAGTTCTTTCTGATTTAAGCGTTCAAACGGCACCTATTGATTTCAGAATTTTTTCCGCACCTAAATAAACTTTCCCTTTTCTTGGCAATTTCAATTCCGAGATAAAATTTGTGGCCCGCAAAAATTAAAGCGATGGCACGGCAAGAGACTATTAAAAATTCATTCATGAATTCTAATAGATTCGCCTACGCTTTACGTTCCGGGTGGATGACGAAAAATTCGTTGGAGGATGAAAACGATGCCTACAGATTTCATCCCCCTCACGTCAAAATCATATTTCGGGGCGATTATTGCATCACCTTGAAAATTAAGATACCTGCTGAGCACTAAAATGAGGATCGTCCAACCTGAAAGAGGGCCAGGTGAACAATCTAAGCATATCTAAGCAGAAAATTGGAAATTTGACTAATCAGCAAGAAGGAGATATCCTCTAATTTCAAAAATTTCAGGGCATTATTACTTATTAGTTGTTTATGTTAATGATTGAGTGTTTTCTTGCGATGTCACTTTTCGCTGTTTTCGCCCACTGAAGAAAATCTTCCCGGAAAGACCTCCCTTGACTGGCGACTCAAATAAATAGTAGTTGAATCTCTTATATTAGATTGCAGGACCACAAATCCACTTCACTTTTAAGACGCTTACAAAGAAATCTGGCAAATGTACTTGAAAATTATGGTTGATTGGTATTTTATAAATGGCTAGTTCACGAACACAATTTGTGTAAAGTATTCTTCAGTTAAGCTTTGAGAAAGAAGTGTATGAAATTTTTTGCAAATTCAATCAGAATCATCTACTTCAAATCTCTAGGTACTCTTACTTTATAGGTAATGATCACTCAAAAGTTATTATAGACACTTAGGTTTTAAGATAGACAGCTTTAGGAACAATAATCTTCTCCATTACTCTATATTGGCAGAACTGTTGGAGATTTGTTCTTAATGCATCCCTTTATCCTTTCGAATTCGAAATCCACTGATTGAACATTTGCCCAATTATGCAGCAGCATACTCCAACTGCGAGTTGGGGGTTCCTCGTGGCAGTCTACGACTGAAGTTTATCGCACATTTCGAGTATATCTCAAATGAAAGAGGAACAGAGAAATATATATCTCCTTGGTAGTGTTTCACCCAAATTTAGCTAGGTTCAACTCAAATGAAAGAGGACAGGAGAAAGATATAGGTACGAATATCTTGATAGCTGTATTCGACTCAAGTTTAGCTAGGTTCAGCTCAAATAAAAAAGGAGCAGGGGAAGATATATCTTCTTGTCAGTCTCCGATCCAAGTTCAGTTAGGTTCAGCTCAAATGAAAGAGAAGGGGGAACGATGTATCTTCTTGAAAGTCTTCATCATAAGTTTAGCTACGTTTAAACAGAATAAAAGAGAACGGAAGAGAAATAATAGGTATGTTCGAAAAAAAAGCACCTGTGAATTCTGAGTTTTTGCGGGCGTCGCACATTCCAGTATAAAATTTTTTCGTTATGTTAGTGCATACGTTTCTCATATGTTGAAATTATCATCTATTATGGATCAGTTGTTTGTTTTTGACAACTGAAAACGTTAGGCACATTTTTGTGCGTTTTTGTACTCTTGAAAAAATTGATCTAAGAATCTGTATTGAATTTTACTTTAAAAATGGCATAAAGTGCTCCAACATTCTACTTTAAAATGTTGACTATGGAATCGTGCGAATCTACTGTGTCTCGAAAAAGTGTTGATAAGTGGTACAAGCGTTTTATAGAAGGCAGTAATGAAGATGAGAGTCCTGGAGTTACAACCACGTCAACAAACGAAGAAAAAATCGAAACAGTGACGAAAGTGGTTTGAAAAATCGTCGAATCACATTAAGGAAGCTGCAGAGGATGTTGACATGACAACAGGCTGACACCATGCAATTCTCTCGGATGTTTTGGGCATGAAATAAGTGGCAGTGAAGTTTCTTCTGAAATTACTAAATCTTGGGCAAAAGTATCTTCGAATTAGTATCGCTCAGACCTGCTCCAAAAAGACAAAACTGGTGACGAAAGGTTGGTATATGGTTATGACGTCGACACAAAGGCTCAATTGTCCCAATGGAAGCGGCCAGAAGAGCCAAGACTGAAAAAACATGACAATCGAGCTCGATCCAATGTGAAGGTTTTGCTCACTGTTCCCTTCGATTTCCACGGCGTGGTGAACCATGAGTTTCACCAAGAGGTCGTACGGTTAATAAGAAACACTATGAGGAAAAACTGCAACGTTTGGGTGAAGCAATACGTCTGCAACGATCAGAATTGTGGAAAAAAAATCATAGATTCTGCAGCAATAGCTCACACATCAATGCTTGTTCGAGAGTTTTGGCTAAATACAACACAGAACCATGCCTCAACCACCGTATTTGCCAGATTTGGCACCCTTTGACTTTCTTCTATTCCCAAGAATGGAGAGACTGATCGCTTTAAGGAAAAGTGCATTTCAGAAGTGCTTCGATGATTGGAAGAAGCACTGGCCTAACTGCATGATATATGAGGGGGATAACTTTGAAGGGGACAAAATGAATAAATGAATATTTTCCGAAAAAATTCAAAATTTACCTTTTCTTTTGAACAAACCTCGTATATTAACATGAATAATAGCTCAAGTAAATAACTCATGCGCATTCAATCCGATTAATCTTCATCATGTGAAAATCACGAACTCGTACATCAAACCGGAAACTCTAAAAGTATCAACGTGAATAAATAATCGCATCTGTAAAGTCCGCTTTCAAATGCTTGCGGAACGTTTCCGTTTCAGCCCTTGTAAGCGAGAAAACTTCTCTGCAAAGTTCCAACAGATTACGATTGAGATTTCAATTACGGTACGAAAAAGGTGTTTCTTGTATCAGACGTTAAAACTTTCGACGTGCTTTCAATGCGGCAAGGATCGCAGACGGTGTTTATTGTGTTCTTCGGAATGCAATACTTATCGATATATTTCCAGAGGAATGTCTTTATTGTTTGTTCACCCGGAAAAATGGACTTCGTGCCGATAAATATCGTTGGGGTGATTTAGGACGATCGTACTGGGCGAGAAACGTTCGCACAACACGCCACGAATAATATTTCATACGTGCACCTTCATTAATTCGGCAGAAACGCGTCATCGATTGGTCTTGTCAAAGTGTGCTGTGTAATCGAACGAATCGCTTTTGTTTTTAGTGACGTTCGTTCAGCTAGACAGCTTGATTGTTAAGCAGACTTTTCATACGAGTGACACGATTGATTTTTTTTATTTATGCACTTTATCAACGTGAAAATTAGTTTTATTATGGGTGACCAAATGGCAGACCACGACGGGACCGTCAATCTATTTTATGCGAATGTTGTGTTAATTGAGAGGTGATGAGAAATACTTGTCTAAAAATCAGTGACTGAACAATTCTTCATTCGACTAGTTCCGCCTTTTACGGCATTATCAAGAATGCCGTAATTCGAATTAAAAATTGTTCAGTCAGTGATTTTTAGACAAGTATTTCTTATTACCTCTCATATAAATATGAACTATCACAGAGTTGATTCATTGTCCATTGAATTTACTTGTGTGTTAACAATACAAAATATTTAACATTATTCATGTTGATTTCATATCATCTGAAATCTCTGAAAAAATCAATTTATTGAGATAAATATGAAAAACCTGCCGGTATATGTGAAATTATTGCTGTTCGAATCAATAATAATGCCATATTTTGTAAGTAATGCTTACGTTATTCTGTAAGCATCTGAAGAAGTAGTTTGTAACGACGAAACGCGTCATGTGGTGAATAAAGTGTGAATCATAAGTTCAAGTGTTTAAGTTTATATTTAAATAGATCTTCGAAAACGAGAAATTAGAACACCAAAAAAACTTCTACCATAAAAAACGAACTTCACCATAGAAAAATCGGCTTGAGAATTTCAGTAAAATTTCCAATGATCAAACCGAGTTTCACAATTCAAATTCATCCACGATTAGTTTTTCTCAATCTCTCCTAAACTCATCCCTTGTGAGGATTGCGTGATGTTTGAAAAAACGAAATTCTGACAGTTCTATGTAAGTAGTTCATATTAAAATACTTTAATAGTTTGAAAATTTTTGATTGAGCAATCAAATATTAAAATAGTAGTTCGAATGAATCAGTAGTTCAAATGAATAAGTAGATCGAATGAATAAGTAGTTCGAATGAATCGGTAGTTCCAATGAATCAACTACTTGAAGGTTTGAAATATCGAAAAAAAAATTTGATGACGCGGTTTTGAGACACTTCATTAAGAATCAGCATTAATTAATGGCAGGCCAACCAAGGTTGCGGATGGTGTTTGTATAATAAAAGTTTGATTATCTGTGGAATTTTCTCCGTAATTTTAATAACATGAATATTTACTAAGCTTTGATCAAGTTCATTAGATCTACCAATGTAATCAGCAACAGATTCTTTGTTCGTTCTTCTCGTTTGCAAACTTCTCATCTCGAGGCTGAATAACGTTAAAGCAGAATAATGAAAAAATTACCTTCCGGCAAAAGAAATCTTGCTTCTTTGAACATTACCTACATAAGATCTATATTCACTGTATCGTGGAATTCACTAGCCGTACGTTATGGAATAAAACATCGTAGGGTTTTACAGTATTTCAATCTGGCCGAAAAAATGCTTTTTGGGTAAGCCAAAATTTCAATTGTTTAAAACCTCTGAACTTTTTGCAAGAGGCTTTACCTACCATATTTTTTGGAAGCGAATGAGAAAGCTTGACCCAAAAAGGTGAATTTTGACTAGATTATTTCAATTCAAATTAGGAAAACAAAAACTTTTAGAACCCGTTTACTAAGAACTATTATATTAAATTAATTTATTCGAATAAGTTAATGTCTTTTTATAAAATTGTTGTATACATTTGTATTCTATTTTAAATATGATTGCATACAACAATCACATAATATGATTATGATAGATGAACAAATTACTGTCTTTCACAAAAATGCATATTTCATTAATTGTAACATATGTAGTTTGATATATAGGTGTGATTGGCCCGCTGCCACTAAAGGATTAAGTGTATTTTCAAGGAGCTTTTAGTAAAAGGAAAATGTTTTTCACAGCCCCCGAAATAGACAACAGACGATTTTTATGACCCCAATAAAGTGCTAGCCGCTAAGAAATGGATGGTGTATTTCGTCTAGACGAAAGTTCAGCGAAAAAATATACGAACAATATAACGTAAGGTATATAAAAATATCCTTGTATCTACCTAATATTCACAAATTTCGATAGGAACTTCGGTTACTTGGGTTTTCCATACTTTGAGAAACCACAACAACAATGAAAATAATAATAGAACTAATTAGTGTTAGAGGATTGGCAGACATCGGTAACTTGTTGGACCAGCAAATAGGAAATCTTCGTGACTATTTCCACAGTCTATTGACTCACATCTGCAAAGAGTGATCTGTCAAGTTGATAACCCCACTCCTCTGAAACTGAGTGAACGCCAGGTTGTAAGTTATCTTTTTATAAAAGTCTAGTTATATTTTTGAAATTAGATGTTTCAGTATACAATAGGGTGAGAGATCTTGGTATAATCTTTGATTAAAAACTTGCCTTCATTCCACACATCACTCAACTGATTTCATCTGCCTCGAAAATATATGAATTCGTTATAAGCAATGTCAAATATTTCAATAATTCCTCATCATTCATAAGACTATTTAATTCCCTAATCCATAGACAGCTGGAGTATGGCAACATGATCTACATTTTTATTTAGATCATGTTTGCTAAAAGTTTATTCACAAAGAGGGGTCATTGATGACGAATTATTGAGTCGATTTAGTTTGATCTCATCGCAGAACCAGACAGAAACTTCATAATTCACATTTTTATACAAATTATCGCACAACAGTATTGATTGTCTTCCTCTTTTGTCCTTTTTGAAATTTCGGGTTCCTAGGAAAATCCTCGTACTACAGAATTTTTCCACCTAGAGAGGACCAACATTCCACTCCAAGGACCAACTCGCTAATGCCATCCCCCATTTGGTTTATAGAGTCTACATTCAATACTCTTGCTAATAAATGTGACTGTGACTCCATTATGTGAACAAGGGCAATTGACCAAAATGAATTTATTTAGATTGAGTTATTTTCAATATTTCATTTAATTTTATTATTTAGTAATTGCTCACTTTTTTTGATTAGATTGGGCTCTTGTATT